>CM048747.1:544063004-545313004 GCA_026315105.1 Locusta migratoria | reverse complement strand
TTTCCATCCTTCTGTAAATAATACGTGTTAATATTTTGCAAACATGACTTATTAAACTGATGGTTCTGTAATTTTCACACCTGTCTGCGCCTGTTTTCTTTGGAATGGGTGTTATTACATTTTTCTTAAAGTCTGAGGGTATTTTGCCTGTCTCGTACATCTTACACACCAGGTGAAACAGTTTTGTCATGGCTGGTTCTCCAAGAGACTTCAGTAGCTCTGAGGGAATGTCATCTACTCCAGGGGCCTTGTTACGACTTAGGTCTTTCACATAACACAGCGGAATCTCAAAAAGGCTCTGACACAGTTTAGGGAGTCAGCCGTCAGCCCCCGCCCTACGCAGACAGACAGGAATTGGCTGGGATGCAGCACAGAGTAACATATACAGAGGAAAAGTCCCTCCTAAACCACTGTCCTACGCTCCCCTCGTAGTTCCGTAAGATGCTAGCAGGTGTCAGGCCGTTTCCTTGCTTAGGGTGCCTCTCGCGCATCAGAGGGTAGCGTGGAGGGCAGGCTGAGGGGGGAGCTCGTGCCGCCTGCCACGAGGCCACGGCTGTGTCCGGCTTCCTGGCGTTTGAGGGGAGGTGGTGGTGGGGACAGCCGCTACCTGCCGCCTGCTCTGGCTAGTTTAAAGAGCTGCTTCTGACCGCAGCACCATCATGGGACATGTTACGGAACTGCTCCCTCCCCGCACACCTGGGCTAGGACCGGGCCAATACGGAGATTTCCCGTCTGTATACATTTGTCTGCAGGCTGGGGCGTGCCTCGCTACCCCTCAGCGGAGATTTACGGCTGCCACGCGCGGCCCTTTAGGGCCAGCTCCGCCCGCCTTGGTGGCACCCCACTGTTGCCACGCCTACCCCACGTGACCACCCACACGTGTGGCGCCAGTACCGCATATTACGCCTTCCAGGGGCTGCCGGCATCACGGCCGAACAGTCTGGCAGGTTTTAAGGCTAGTTTACACGACGACACTACGTTTCATGGAACTGCACTACTGGCCATTGCGCTTGCGCGGCCGGCTTTCGCGCATCTCGTTGGCGAAACTAACCATTTTCGGCACCTTCCAACTTTGGTGAAACTGATTGCGCGTGTTTTTAGGTTAGGTTATAACGAATACAGAACAAAACACAAAATAAAGAGGGAAGTCAAGAAATAATTCGGTTTTTTTAACATGTATGCGATGCATAGGTGTTTGTGCGATTTTAAGCAGCGGCGTGTTAGTGATATTGAAGCAGTTATCCGTGAAATAATTATTGATGGGTTCACGATTAGTGTATTGCAGTCTAAAATAAATTCAATTCCAAATGCTTATACAAACGAACTGTGGCAATTGTGGATTTCGAAACACGGTACAGGTAATGCAGAGATGAAGATCTACTTGACAAGAAACGTAATGCAATTTGTAATTTCAGTTCTGGTAACAATGCTTCACGGATAACAGTATCTTGTTTCTTTATAGCATTACTAACTTTGTTTAAAAGGAACGTAAACTGATCTGGTGACATGCTAAGTTGATTAAAACATCTTCTAGGGTCTTCAATTACAATTGCAATGTTTTCAGCAAGGTCGCTAAGAAACCGAGTTTACGTTTTTATTTTTTTTATTTTTTTTTAATCCAGTAACGAACCCAAACACGTTTCTTATTCTTTCTTATTTAGTCTTATACAGTGACTTCACATAGAGAAGCAATAGCTCCGCAACAACTCTTACAGATACCAAAACTTTCATTCTACGGCGACTACGGCACACGCAAAACAACGAAACTGAAGTGTATAGTATTGGCGCCGTGTCTACAGACATACAGGAAACCAGTTGCGGGCAATTCATTTCCTGAAATGAGTGTCGCAACCTGGTGTCGTCCTGTAGACTAGCCTTTACGGTCACTCTAAGTCACTGGGGCTCAAGTAGAGGGCGCCCGCCACCTCAACATTTGACACCCACCACCGACTAGCTTTAATCTCATAGAGTAGCGATAGGCCCGCCAAGTTTGGGGCAAACTGAACTGGCGTCCACCATGTTATTTGGGGTATCGGCTGACAGCTGGTATGTCACATCCACCAGAGAATTTTACTTATTTACACAGTCTTACGTTTTAAACCAAGATTGACTATTGAGTACAGATGTGCATGAAGTTCCGTTGGTGTGTCCAGACTTTATCGAAGTTGCGAATTGATGAGCCAGATAGTGTATTTTCTTAAAATATAATTAAATATCACTAATCTGTCAGTAATACACTTCCAGTTCTAAGTCACTACGTTTACATGGAACACCTCTTCCTGAAAACGAAAACCGATTTTCGTAAAACGTTTTTCGCTCTCGTGTTCACATGGCATAGCCTGAATCGGATTTCCTAGCCCACTTAATATGGTCGCTGAAAAACACCTGATTCAGTTCCTGATTTAGTCAGCAAAATCAATATTTTTCTTTATTTAAATACACAGAATCATGTTCACTGTAATATGTATACTTATATTACACGTTAGAAAATATCACTCTTTCAATATGCGCCGAAAATTTTTAAGAAGAAAACACAATCTGACAAGCCAAGAATTCTTCTAAAACGATTGCGTTTACATGGGCACGAAACTCTATTGTGGAACTGGAAAACCGCTTTAGAGAAGCAGATTTCCAGAATCGATTTGGAGTGTTTACATGACCAACCAAAAGCGGAATTGGGAAATCGGTTTACGAAATCCGGTTTTGGGAGCCCATGTAAACAGGGTGTGCCTAACAGCGGAGGTTTGATCCAAGAACGAAAGTGCCGCTTTGAAAATATTTCTGTTAATTATAAAGCAAGTTCATAGTCTAAAAGCGCTGCGAAACTTATACAGTGAACAGTAATTGTAATGACGAACAGTCATGATCACGGAATTGCATCTGTTGTTAATGTATTGAAACAACTACTCTCATCGAGTCTAAGACACATTTAACTGGTGGTTATTAAACGTATTAAGTGCAGATACTCGTAAAATTGCTGTTAAAGGGTTTGGTTGTGCAGTTTGGCTGTCGAAATTTGGGTACAAAGACGAAAGTAACAGCAGAACAGTCGGCCGCGGTGGCCGAGGAGACTGAGGCACTTCAGTCACGGTCTGCACGGCCACTACGGTCGGGGGTTCGAATTCCTCCTCGGGCATGGATATTTGTGCCGTCCTAGTTCGTAAGTAGTTCATAAGTAGTTTGTAAGTTTAGGGACTGATGACCCCGTAGTTAAGTCCCATAAGCTTTACAAACATTTGAACATTTTTTTGAACAACAGAACACTGCCATCAAAATTGCGCCTAGGTGAGCTGCTAGAAAAGCATTCTACACCGAAATAACATATCGTTAATAAGTTAAGTTGTCGCCACGCTTATATACGTAAATATTCGTTACACGGAACACAGACATTTAACAAGTGAAAAAATCCAGTTGTTAATATTGCTTCCGCCTTTTGTAATGATTATATGTTAACCATGCTTGATCAAGTATTGTCAACAACAAATGAAAATATTTTTAAAGAAGGCGTAGACACCCAAAAGTGTTCATTTTATTTTATTATTCAACAGATGAGACACTCTTTCATCAACGGCAGCAGCAACAGAAGGAGAAACACACAGAAGCTAGGCAGAAAACTGAGCCTTTTTGATGGTGTGTACTTCAAAGGAAATGCAAGATAGGTCATCTGAAGCTTCACTCTTGTGAAAGCTATGTGTCATTAGCCAGGAGTTTTGTTTGTGTATAGGCAGACAGAGACTAAACAAAGCAAAACAAACTGGTGTTCTTGCTCGATATATTTGTCGTTTTAACACTTCGATTTGTGTATTTAAATGCTGAACACACTTTAGACAAATTTCAGAAGCAAAGCTTGTACAGAAAATGTACACTAAATACAAAATACACTAAATACAGCACTTCACTTTCAATAACAGCATGCGATGGACAGACTACTGTCAAGTCTACTGACCACCACCAATATGGCGGCCGAGTTTACGCAGGTTGCCGCAAAGAGCGATGTAGCTCGTGTGTCGGTCACTCTATGAAATTCTAGCTCGTTGCCTGCCAACGACAGCCGTTCGCGTTTATTCTGATCTACATGCAACACTTTTTACAGATTTTAGGCAACTCTCCACGTTACTCCGTCCTGTACAAGGCACTGCAATTAGTAATAACGCCAACCTACACCATTAACCCTTAACTGGTGCACCTAGGTTCCAGGGAACCCGAACTAAATATCTTATTTGCGGCGCCGTGAATGTCGTAGCACTGACTTGCCACTCCCTGTACTCTCCTAACATTCATTTAGCTTCCGGGTCACATCATCCTTCCAGGCTTGTCTTTACTACTTTTGTTTCTATAAAGGTAACCGGGTCCCGAGGACCTAGGTATACCTTTGCTGAAACTTTTTTTACAATTTGTATAGGTTTGTGGGACTGTCTTATGCAACTGTAAATTGGTCTACTTTAGACCAGACGCGTTTCGCTTTATTCTAAAGCATCTTCAGTGGTCATCTCTACAAGAAATAGTTTGTATTACATTATTTGTTTGATTTTTTACTAAATTCGATCGGTAACAGTTCTCATGCAATTGGATCTTTTTGATTCTGAATAAATTGGACTACTAATATTAGTCGCGAATTTTGATGTTTTCCTCTTCGTGTGTGATTTGTAGCACATTGTCACTTACTGTCACTGCTTATATTTACACTATTTACACACTTTTAGTAACACTTCTTACAAAAGTTTTTGATAAATAGCTATCTCTGTGGCCTGGCAGGCTCTGTAGGGTAAGGTGGTACAAATTCGATATAGGTACAATTCCGATCAACATAATTTGTCAGTCTCGCAGTGTTGGTAGCACTTGACTTTGTGTGGCGTTGTAGTGTAGCAGGTTTCTACAGCTGCTCCTGTCTTTTCCAAGAATACACCACTTTCCGCTACGGAGATATAATTTTTTTTTCTATTAAGAGGCACGTGCAGCAACTTCGTCGAACGCGCTCTTATAAATTTTCTAGTTTCCACGAGCTTGCAAATTTTATGTAATTGCAATTTTTGGTACTACGAAGTATGCGTTGGTGTACGAGGGAACAAGTGCTTTTTATGTGGAAGAAGCCAGTGATAAAGATTTTACGAGGAAGTGATCATAATTGTACCTAGTGTGGTACATTTTCGATCGATTTTTCACAGTTCTGAAACCTTTTTTTGTGTTTACAATAACCTTTCTAATGGTCTAATATTTGTGTTACATATTCGTTAAACATCCAAGAACAAGTGCCATAGTTAAAATTATTTCTCTTCTCAACATATTTCCAGTAACAACAACATTTCTCCGAAATGATCGAAATTGTACCACCTTACCCTATATCGTTTGTTTTGTTTCTGTTTATTCTCTCTCTCTTTGTGTGTGTGTGTGTATGTGTTATGTTTTATTTGCTTTCGAGTTATTTGGTTCGTGCTGTGAGATGTGTTTTTCTTTAGTTTCAGAACAGGCACCTGCTAGAAACTTTGTGTGTGACGTTCTGACTGTATTGTGTGTATGTTTATAAATATGATTTTAGTTCAACTAGCGACTTTCTGTCTGTGTGTGTGTTTGTGTGTGTGTGTGTGTGTGTGTGTGTGTGTGTGTGTGTGTGTGTGTATGTGTGAGAGAGACATTCTGATTTTCTGCAGGTGTGTATCTGTGGGTAGGGATTTTTTGTTGTTGTTTTATGTGGTCGTATTGTGTGGTGGTTTTGAGGGTGGGGGGAGGTTTGTCTTTGTCTACTATGTGTTTTATTAGTTTAAATAATGTTTGGTTCTGATGTTTACTTGGTCATTTAATATGTGTTTCTTTTCTATCAATGCTTTTTGAATTTGGAAATTCTCTTGGAGAGTCAGGGGTTAATTAATTAATTTATTTTTTGTATGGTATTGTTTCCAGTATCTTCGATAAATGGTAGAACGCAACAGAAAAGTGAACAGGAAGATACTGCAGATACTCTGAATGAACAAATGGCCTATAGCCATCTTCTACACTAGGCTAGAAATAGCAGATGTAAATGCTTTTATTTCGTATCGTGATGGTGTGATATACAGAGAATTCCTCATCGCATAAGTGATTTCTATGAAAAGAAGATTGGGTTAACTATTACTTAGAAAAGATATCACAAATTCCAAGTTTGACATTCAAGACATGACCCCCTTAAAGGAATACGGAACATCCCAAGCTCACAGTGAAGCTTTTGCAACTAAATCAAAGATGGAAAGCTGCTCATTGTGCCAATGTAAGAAAGATAGAAATGTATCGCAGAAGTGCGCTGATCTACGACACCACTGTGCTTGGGATGTTCCGCTGTTTTATATCCAGAATGATTTTGTTTTTGTTTTGTTTGTATAGTCTATGGGACTTAACTATGGGGTCATCAGTCCCTAAACTTACAAACTACTTATGAACTACTAACGAACTAGGACTGCCCAAATATCCATGCCCGAGGGGGGATTCGAACCCCCGACCGTAGTGGCCGTGCAGACCGTGACTGGAGCGCCTCAGTCTCCTCGGCCACCGCGGCCGGCAATGATTTTGTAGTTGCAGATGAATGAAGTAACTGAAAAGACTGGTAAAGACGCTAAACCATCTAAATATGAAGTTTTGTCCTAATTTATGCTATTGTGTACTGTTTTCATAACTCACGTACTTATTCGGTTGAAAATTTCATACAAACATTTTCTAAAAGAGGTGCCTGCAGAAATTTTTTGATTGCTTTTCAACTTTTCTTCTGGTTTACAGTTGTGAAGCATAGTCCATTTTGTGTTTAAATGTGAAGTTTCAATTTTGTAGCTTATAGTTTGTAAATGATGTGTAGGACTTTGGGAATGTATGCGTTTCACATTTCATATTTTATGTTTCATGTTTTGTGCACTTCAATGTCCTTTCTCTGTAACGTCTTTAAGATGAGACCATAAATAAGAAATCCAGTTTTAAAACAGTAGTAATATTTAAATTTCACCTCTTTTAAACAAAACATACCAAAACCCTGTGTGGGTCCTGAGGACCCCAGTGTACCCCATGTGTTACAATTTTTAGGTGTACCAGTTGCAGGTTAAATTCACAACCGAAGAGACTCAGGCAAGGCCAACCGCCCCGTGGTAATGGCTGTGCGCTCTAAGATGTCGCCTTGTTGCGGATTGCGGTGTTGCTCCCCGTCGGAGGTTCTAGTCCTCTGTCTGGTATGGCTGTGTGTGATGTTCTTAGCACATGTCAGTTTAATTTGTTTGCAAGTCTATGGATTAATGACCATAACTTTACAAACAACAAATACGGCCTATCGACTCAGTTCACACGTCGTTTGTGTATGAAGGAAAATGAAGTGCTGTAAGATATTATGGCCCAACACCTCTAAGAAAAAGACGTGAAGGCCCTTCAAAATCGGAGATAAATCGTCCAAAAATTAAATATTTCGACATCATATTTCATCAATGTGTATATTGTCCGAAAATACCTGCTTTTTGAGGAATCTAGAGGAGTATGTTTTACTACTGTCGCTTACAGGTAAACACTTTCAGCGATAGCGGAGATTCTGTGTTCAGTTTTTACACTGCTACTGCATCGTTTATTTCGTTTTGTTTTACGTTCTTAACTTTTCGTGATTACAAATAGGTTGAAATTAGGGGATTAAGAACGTAAATAAATCAACAGTATAATATCGGGGTAGGTGAATCAATATTATAAACATACAAATTACGTTAAATTGGTGTTGCAGGCAGGATTCGAAGCGAGGTGGCGCAGTGGTAACACACTGGACTCGTGTTCGGAAGGATGGTGGTTCAAATCCACCTCCGGCCATCCAGATTTAGGTTTTCCCTGATTTCCCTAAATCGCTCCAGGCCAATGCCAGGATGGTCCCTTTCAAAGCGCACGGCCGATTTCCTTCCCCCATCCTTACCCAATAAATCGAACGTGAGCTCCGTCTCTAATGACCAAGCAGCCGACGGGACGCTGAACCCTAAGATTCCGTCCCTTCCTTCCAGGATTCGAAACCTGGACATCGTGATTACTAGTTTCCGGTATAAGGACTAACCCTCAACGACATGACATTACACACACACACACACACACACACATATATATATATATATATATATATATATATATATGTGTGTGTGTGTGTGAGGTGTCAGATTTAGTTATAAGTTGGCACAGTGGACAGGCCGTGAAACACTGAGCACAGATCAACTGAGAAAACTGGAAGTCGTTGTGCGGAACTATTAAACAATAAGCAAAATATAAAAACTGAACGGTCCATGTGAAAGATAGGCAACGTCGAGGAGGCTGTCAGCACAGGAGCGCCATGCTTGCTTGGGTAGCGTGCAGAGGTGTGGAGCGAGAGTTCTTTACTTCAAGCCTTCCCACAGGTGAAAATTTTAATTTTTTTTCATTTTCAGAAAGTTATTATCTGTCCGTCTGTCTGTAGGAAGTGACGTAAATGCGCTGTAGCATTGGGACGCTACGGCTAAACAAACAGCTAAACACACCACGGCAGTCGATTACAGTGCACGGCAGAGAGAGTATTACTGTCATATGACGCTCATACCGTCACCAGTGTCGAGTAGAATCACAGACAAAAATATAAAGACGGGAAACTTCTGTAAGGACCCAGTCACAAGATCAGGGGTGAACAGCGGGCGGTGATTAAACAGTACCGTAAGATGTCCCATGGTGGCGCTGAGGTCAGAAGCAGCCCTTTAAACTGGCGGCTGCCCCCTCCACTACGTCCCTTCAAACGCCGGCACACCGGACAAAGGGACACAAACGTGACGTGGCCTCGAGCACAGAAAAATATATACAGACGGGAAATCACCGTAAGGGCCCGGTCCTACGCTCCGGGGTGCGGGGTGGGATGGTTTCCAGTAGTTCCATAAGATGTCCCATGATGGCGCTGCGGTCAGTAGCAGCTTTTTAAACTGGCCAGAGCAGACGGCAGGTAGCGGCTGCCCCCACCACCACCTCCCCTCAAACGCCGACACGCCGGACACAACCGTGTATTGGTGGCACGCAGCACGAGCTGTCCCCTCAGCCTCCCCTCCAAGCTACCCTCTGACTTGCGAGAGGCACCCTAAGCCAGCGAACCGCCTGACACCTGCTAGCATCTTGCGGAACTACGAGGGGAGCGTAGGAGAGTGGTTTAGGGTGGGCTGCTTCTCTGTATATGTTACTCTGTGCCTCGAGGCAGGCGGTACGAGCTCTCCTGTCAGCCCCCCCTCAGGGCACCCCCGTAAGCGCCACCAGAGTGGTCTATCGGCACTAACCCAGGGAACCGTCTGAAATCTGCTGGCATCTTTAAGAACTACGAGGGGACTATAGGACAGTGGTTTAGATGGGGTTTCTTCCCCGTATATGTTACTGTGTGATAGAATCCATCAGGCGTGTTGTCCTGTGAAGGAATCGGTTTACCTATCACCTTTCGATCAAATGTTTTAGGTTACCATTGGAGAGCACTGCCTTTCATCTGCTAATAGCACGGTTTTGCGGTGCGGTCGCAAAACATTGACACTAAACTGATTACAGCGATCAGAAATGTCAATGAACGGACCGACAGATAATAATTTTCGGAAAATAAAAAAAATTGAAAGTTTAGCCTGCAGGAAGGCTCGAACCAAATACCTCTCACTTCACAGTTCCTCACGCAAAATGTTCAAATGTTTGTAAATTTATCGGACCAAACTGCGTGGTCATCAGTACGTAGCTTACAAACTACTTAAACTAACTAACCTAAGGTACATGGTACATGGTATACTCTGCAGATCACATTTAAGTGCCTGGCAGAGGATTCATCGAACTACCATTATACTATTTATCTCCCATTCCATTCTCGAATAGCGAGCGGTAAACGCATGTTTGATTAAAGAGAATTATGATTATTGCAGACTTTTTAAAAAGTATCCTTAAATGAATGAAGTTTCCTAATTTCCGAAATACGTCTGCATAAAGACACGAAATTTTAAGAATATAATGCTCTTTTCTGCGAAGTTGGAGCGTTTTTGCATCGAGATATTTGCACAAGATTATTGCATGAAACATGTAAAGTTACAGAGGGTGCGATTATTATCTAAGCCACGTAATTTTTTGTCAGGTCCTGTTTGCTTTTTGCCGACTACTCTATACGTTTTGCACGTTTATTTTTGCGCACCACATTTTTGTCTACAGTCCTTTCCATATTACATAGAATTTTTCTTTCGACTTCCTCCAATTTGAGTATGAATAATTGTAATAACTCATACAGTTTTAAATTGGCATTTCATTCACACATTACTTTTTAACAACATTTGATCAAATAATACAAATATACGAAGTACAATCACCGCCTGCTAAGTGTCTAAAAGTAATTATTCGTCCTACTTCTGCAACATACCGATATATATGATTAAAATTTGAATACCTCTAATACGCCTAGTTCTTCATTCAGCTCAAATTAGTATTTTTGGTAATTAATATGCCAATAAAATGTAAGTACTTGAAATGGAACATAGTATTTTTCTCAGTTGTAGATAAACATTTGTAAGAGGAAACCTAAGGCAAAAAAACGCTCATGATTTATTATTTCTGCACGAAAATACTATACAGTATACAAGTATTGACTCATCTGTGAAATATAACATTGTTTCTGTTGTCGTCTTTGCTTCCATTATTATTGCTATAATTAAAAGCAGCACACGAACGAACCATTTTTACTCACTGTTTCCCTGCAAATGGCGGCTTCTGTTCAAAGTGGGACACTAGCGCCAGCGAGCGGTCTAGTTTTTATTTACTAAGTCTATGGGTGCCCACTGGGGCAGGGCCCTCTACGCCGTAGCGTACAGCCAGTGAGCTACGCTAAATATGCCTACTCTGCGTAAGGTCATACGAGAGCGCCGCGGCCTTCTCTCTAGGTGGTGTTGTTTAAATCCGTATCACAGAGGTCGCTGCTATCCGAGCGGCCGTGCGTCTTCGTAGCTATGATGAAATCCAGCCGATGACTCGTAGTTGATAACAGAGGCTATTCTGAAGCTAATTACACACCAATCGCAGACTGTACTCCACAGTGATGCACCGGCAAATGTCTCACAAGGAAAGTACGTGGGCTCGAACAATCAAATCTGTATGAACGTTTGCTTACAGGATCTCTACGTACACCTCAATGTGGTAGTGGGTGTCGTTTTTCTACAAAGCTCTGCAACCATGCTCTAGATAGCCGGCCGCGGTGGCCGAGGAAACTGAGGCGCTCCAGTCACAGTCTGCACGGCCACTAGGGTCGAGGGTTCGAATCCCCCCCTCGGGCATGGATATTTGTGCCGTCCTTAGTCTTAGTTAATTCATAAGTAGTTTGTAAGTTTAGGGACTGATGACCCCGTAGTTAAGTCCCATAAGCTATACAAACATTTGAAACATGCTCTAGATAGCACTGTAGTTGTAATTGTAGACGCCATACGTAATGCAGATATCTTAACTATAACTTATGTAATAATCATCGGACATGTTCTCTAGAGAATTATCATCAAAAGCCGCGACGATAGTGGCAACTTTAACCTTCTTCCCGAAAGACTGTTGGTATTCACTACCACTGCTTCTATCGCCTCTTCCCGCACTTACCGTAGCACTACCGCTTACAATGAGTTGTTTGTCATTATCATCCCTATTATCATTATAATGAATTTGTAACAACGGTATCTAACTTATGCTCATATTTCTGTACCATAACAGATAAGAGAAAGCATGCAAATGATTCACACTAATACCATCTTCACGAAGAAGGGTTCTTCGTAACTTCATCTCAACTAATCGCAATACATTAGCAGGATTGATTAGCAATCTGCGTCCCATCTGACGCTTCACCACACAAATAACATCACAAAACGCAACTTCGGAGGCACACTGCACCGTTCCTACTGGCGAACCGACAGGTCAAAGTGCAATGCGGCATGGCACACGCAGAGGCCTCTAACGGACGACTGCAGAGTTTTCCAGATGCGGGAGTATCACTAGTGCAATAAGGGATCTTTACATTATCTCTAATACGATTTTGGTGTATATGTGTTTGTTCGAGTCCAAGTACTTTCTTTGTCAGTGATGGCTTCTAGCTCGCTGCTGTCTCATGTAGTGCACTTCTCCTACCTGGTGACGCATTTTGTTCTTATGGTATAAACTATCAAAACTTAGCTGTAAACCCGGCGTTGCCCGGGTTCTTATTTATCCTTCACTCTCGTAGTCCACACCTCCTTCCTTCCCCCCCCCCCCCTCTCTCTCTCCGCATCAGCCTCTTTCTATCCCACCTCTCTGTTCTTTTCCACCTTTCCCTCTTTCGGGAAAGTTTTCTCCAAGGTACCCACTGTCATGTACAATACAAACATTTATGTGCCCAGTGATATTCCTCTTGGTTTGAAGGTCATATGTGCAAAAATTTGGTAAAATTCCGTAAGCTAAGCACCCTCCACGATGCACCAAACTAAATTTTATACAGTGACATTCCTCCTGTTTTGAAGGTAGAGTGTGCAAAATCGGAATAAAACTAAAGGTGTCTATGCAATAGAAACCCAGGATGACTTTGAAAATCGCACTTTGTTGTTCTCAAATATTGCAGTTTTTACTTCATACAACCCTTGTTCTGTGAGTAACGCAAAAAAAAAAAATAAAAAAAATAAAAAAAAAAAAAAAATAAAAAAAAAAAAATAAAATAAATAAATAAATAAATAAATAAAAATAAAAATCTGTGAAACCAAGGTATTTAGGGGTCCATTTTTATGTTGCAAAGTATCCTCCCCCATGCACCTTATGAAACTTAAGGTGACGGTGACCTTCCTCTTGTTTTGAACGTCCAGCGTGGTAGATTGGAGTCAGTTACAAAACGCTTCATAAACGTCCGAAATTACATGCAAACTTAGTCGCAGGTCCATAACTACTCCCATTTTCCAATGATTGACACATAAACCGGGGTATTCTCACGCATTGGCCTCTCATTATTTATGACGTCATATATCCTTGGTTATGTGCCGTGCTCTTTTGTTTTTCATTGCAGTCGAATGAATGGTTTATGAACACATAGAGGACATGCAGACAAAAAATGAATGTTGACTACATTTTTCCTCAACGTCAAGGTGCATGTTCAAGGTGTGTTCATAACGTAAGGTTAAATTTTTTTGAAAAAATATTTATCTAACTGTCAATATCCATATCATCCCCTTAAAAGTAATCCCCCTCAGATACAACTGTGTCAATGCTGTGTGCAATCCCCGAATCACTTCTCGTAAGAACTTCTTGGAACAGCCTTGAGAAGTTCCAGTGATGCAGTTTTTACCTCCTCAATCACTGCAAATCTTTATAGGTTTCTTCGGTTTCGGGAATAGGAAAAAGACAATCTCGCAGAGGGCAAAATACGGTGATATGATTGTCGTGTTGTTTAAGTCCAAAAAATGTGTCATATACAATGACGACTGTTTTGATGCACAAGCCAAGAATTGTTTTTCAGAATTCCGGATTTTTATTTTTATTATTATTATTATTATTATTTCTTTTTGCGTACTATTTCTAGCAAACGGCGCATATTTAGGTAATACTACCTCTTGACAGTGCGACCTTGAGGGAAAAATTCTTTATGGACTACGCCACGGTTATTGAAAGAAGTGGTATGGAAATCTTCGAAATTTGATCAAAGATGGCGTGATTTTCTCGGTCATGGCTCTCCTGGATGCTTCCATTCGGACATTTGGGCCTTTGATCGGACGTCTTAAGCGGAAACACATGTTTCGTCACCAAGCAGCATCCTTTTGAGTTATCATTGAAGTCATTCAAGAGCTACTGCGCGATGCTCATGCGAAGTCTCTTCTGATCAAAATTGAAAAGTTTTGTAATAAATCGCTGAGACATGTCTCATGCCCAAAACATAACAAAGTATGACACGAAGCGAAGGTTATGTCAACATCCTCAGCAACTACTCTTACGATAACTCGACGATTTAAAAAACAATTCTCTTCACCGCTTCGACGGTATCGTCTATTGTTGAGCGTGAGGTTCGTCATTGGCATATTCTCGGCCATCTAGGAAAGAAATCCAGCTCTTTCAGTTACTTTTTTTTTACCTATAGTATGTAACTGTCAACATTTCAAGTGTGTTATAGCACATGATTCCATATTTGATACAAAATTCTACACAAATACTTAGCTGCATTGTTTTTCAATAATAGATAATTGTCGAGCACAGTTAATACGTCTAACCTTTCAACCTGTCAACAAAAAAAAAAAAAACAAGTATGCTGTACACTTGAAACTGTGAATGTACGTTTCCAACGCAATTTGAAAAGTCACCTTAGGTTTTGAGGAGCCCTCGTATAATTTTTAAATGACAATTTCATATGCACCGAGCTATGATTTGAGGACGTAGACTTCATCAAATCTGAAAACAAAAGAACGGTATCAGAGAAACTAATAAAAAAATCATTTTGACACCAAACACACTGAAATCAACAGAAAACAGTGAATATGACAAAAAACATTACACAGAATTTCGCAAAAAAGCTATCGAACCTTAAAAAAAGGTGTGGCAAAACCACGAAAGATCGACTCAAGCAGAAAAGTAATACGCATAAAACAGTAACAATGAAACTTGGGAGAAGAGTCAATCGATAAAATATATACGACTAAAATTAATAACAGCAACACGACATTTAGCGGAAAACAGCGACATCAGTAAGAAAACAAAACTATTTTTCCAAATTAACACAGATGGCGAAGAAGTAAAAATTGAGATAAATACTTAATTTGGGAATACGTAGCAAAATTTGGAAAAAAATAATACCGAAGTCAGTAAAAAATAATGAATTAATATTCAAAAATACCAAAGTAGCAAAAATTACGTGAAATTCTTACAGCGCAATTCACAAAAATAACACAGAGTTGGTAAGAACTAATACCGTGTTTGCCAAGAAAGAATACCGATATAAGAAAAGAATTGCACTGAAATCGCAGAAAGTAACACGGTAAGCGGAGAAAAAATTATACAGTAAAAGGAAGAAAATACCGATATTCTCGTACAAATATCAATGAAATTGACGAAAAAGTATGTTACAATAAAATAGCACCAAAGATTCCACAAAATCGGACAAAAAATGTCCAAATGTTTGTTAAGCTTAAGGGACTTAACTACGGGGTCATCAGTCCCTAAACTTAAAAACTACTTATGAACTAGCTAATACTAAGGACGGCACAAATATCCATGCCCGAGGGGGGATTCGAACCCCCGACAGTAGTGGCCGTGCATATCGTGACTGAAGCGCCTCAGTCTCCTCGGCCACCGCAGCCGGCAAGATACGGACAAAAACTTACACCAAATACAAGCAAGTTTCACCATATTTTATCGTAATATTCCACATCTTCCTTCTCTCCCATTCATGAATTTAAAAAAAGTTTTGTGCCACTGCGTACTCTACATTACCTGCAGATTCCTGACGTCAGCCTTCTAACGAATAACTGCTTTTGTGCCCCAGCTTCGTCGCCGCTTTTGTGTCTCGTTTCCGTCGTAGGTGTCGGTGGCCGAGTAAGAAGACCGACACAGGAATAAAGGTAGCACGCTTGTGCAGGTACGGAGGGGAGCAGCCAGTGGGACAGCAGAAACTAGAAACACTAGAGTAAATTAGAACGAGATATATATTGCACAGAATTTATACAATACTTAACTTTTACATCGTTCAGTACGGCAGAATTCTGATACATAGTTGAGCTGAAGGCCTGCCTAGTGCCAGTCCGCAGTCCGATAGCCAAGTCTTCACTGGTGCCTATCTGATTCCGAAGTGTTAACTGGTTCCTATCTCACTCCCAAGTGAACGATGTCGTTCTGTGGTAGCCACGAGCGGAGTTGTAACAGAGGGCGCTCGTGGCTGACGTCGTAAGAACGCCGCGCCGTGCGTGCATGGCGGCGCGCGGCGAAAGTAGGTGGCGCGCACTTTGGACTTGTGCGACACCACACCCCTCCTCCCCCCCCCCCCAAACCGCCGCTCCGTCGTGGCGTAGGGCTGAGGGCCACGGCGACGGCACTGGGAGGAGGGCCTGGGCGGGGGCGTTACTGGTGGGACGGGCGTCGTAGCTGAGGCTGGGATCGAGACCCCGTCCACGCCCCGGCATCCGCCTTGCGATTCCCCGGGAAACCCACCAAAACCAGAGGAAGGGCGCTCGCCTCCGCCCAGAGGGAGCAGGTCATTTTCTTCTGAGGTGCGTGGCCCTGGCGGCGGGGGCACGCACGGTCCCGGAGTCCTCGATGACGGAGGCGGAGAGGCGGACTGCGTAGGAGGCGCGTCCACCTCCATGGGTACGATCTCGTAGTCCGGGGACGCTGGGCCCGGCGGCAAGCGATGTGGCTGTGCTCCCTGGCGGTGAACTGGGTCTGGAATTAAGAAACCCGAGACAGGGTCGCGCGGCCTGTGCAGGCGCAATTGGTTTGCGTGGCGCCGCAGCTCCGACCCTGTGGAAGAACATACGACATACATATTGCGACCGAGCACGCGCTGAATGATGCCTGGCAACCATGTCTTCTTGTTGCCAGCAAGCACCCTGTAAGCACCGGCGTGGAAACCTGAAAACGCGTAGCGCCATACGAACCGACTCGGTGCGTGGGAGGCTGCAGCAGGTGAAGGAGAGTGCGGTGACGGCGGCCGTGTAGCAGCTCGGCAGGAGACGGGCAGTCACATGGCATGCACCGATACGTAGACAGGAAAATTTGAAGAGCTTGCTGCCTGGAGTGCTGACCTTTCATCTTTTCCATTGAGACTTGAATGTTCGAACGAAACGTTCAGCTTCACCATTGCACTGAGGGTGAAAAGGTGCGGTGGTTATATGCTGAATGCCATTCACACGACAGAACTGTTGAAATTCCGCACTAACAAACTAAGGTCAATTGTCACTGACGATAGTTTCCGGCAAGCCTTCGATGCAAAACACTGATGTTAAGGTACTGATTGTACTAGACGCCGTCGTTGAGTTCATGGCAGTCACAAAAGGAAACTTGCTGAAAGCGTCTACAACAATTAACCAGTGCGTATTCCAGAAAGGTCCGGCAAAGTCAATATGTAAACGTTGCCATGACACTTGGGGCGTGGCCAGTCTGAGAAACGCTGTGGAGGAGCCGCCTGATGCTCCGCACAAACTGTACACTGTGACGTCGTGCGCTCTATCTGAGCGTCCATACCAACCCAGGTACAATGACGTCTGGCCAGTTGCTTTGTCCTAACAATACCCCAATGTCCTTGATGCAGGAGGCGTAACACTTCTCGTTGCAGGGAACGGGGAACAATCACTTTTGTTTGGTCGTTGTCCGTATGTAACAACAGAACACCCTGACTTAAAGACAATGCATGACGTTGTGCAAAACAACGTCGAACCAGAGGCCGTTCAATGTCTTTGGCTCTGGCAGGCCAATCAAAGCGAACAAAACGTTCTACCACACTAAGATCTGCATCCGCAGCTGTTTCCTGTGCAACCAGACGAGAGTTCAAAGGGAAGTCTGCGACAGCGGAAGCATCTCTGGAGTCTATCTGACAACATGCCATTTCTGAAGAATCAAACGACACATCCTGGCCAACCAGAAGTCGGGAAAGTATGTCCGCATTGGAGTTTTTAGTAGTAGGTCGGTACAAAATCTCATACTGATAATTTGACAATATTAAGGACCATCTCTGAAGCTTTTGTGCCGTTCGTGGCGGAATTGGCTTTGTGGGTGAGAACAACGACGTGAGAGGCTTGTGGTCTGTCAACAAATAGAATTTTCTGCCATAGAGATGACACTTTGACACTTTGACACTTTGTGACGCCGTAAATGATTTACAAGGCCTCCTTTTCTATCTGAGTGTAATACTGTTGCGTTGGCGTCAGTAGCTTGGATGCAAAGGCAATAGGTCGATCGTGAGATCCAATGCGATGTGAAAAAACTGCACCCAGATCGTACGACGAGGCATCAACTGCTAACACTACAGGCTTATATGGGTCAAAGGGAATCAAACATGCATCACTGAGTAGTGCAGACTTTAATTTGTCAAAGGCAACCTGACAATCTTTAGACCATACAAAAGGAACATTCTTCCTACGTAAGTGATGCAGTGGAGCTGCAATCTGAGAGGCATTGGGAATAAATCTGAAATAGTAGTTAAGCTTTCCTATTATTGCTTGCAATTCGTGCACATTCTTAGGAGGAGGCAAGTCTTTGATTGCTCTAAGATGTGACTGTAAGGGATGGATTCCTTGGGCATTAATCACATGGCCTAGGTACTCTATTTCAGTTTGAAAAAACGAACACTTTCCTTTATTACAACGTAGACCTGCTGCAGTCAAAACTTTGAAAAGGCACTCCAGGTTTGCTAAATGTTCTTCAACTGTACGTCAGGATACCACAATATCATCTAAATAGTTCGAGCAAAACGGTACAGAAACTGTCAGCTGTTCCAAAAAGCGCTGAAAAATAGCGGGGGCGGAAGGACTGCCAAAGGGTAGACGTTGAAATTGAAAAAGGCCCATGTGAGTATCAATGACGAAAAATTTTTTTGACTCGTCATCGAGCGGAATTTGTAAGTATGCCTCTGCTAAATCAATCTTAGAAAAGAAGCGAGACTGTCCTAATTTATCCATTAGTTCGTCAGATCTGGGCAGGGGATAAGTGTCTACAATTGTTTGACTGTTCACTGTTGATTTGAAGTACACACAGAGACGACGTTTTCCTGACGGCTTGGGTATAATTGCTATAGGCGAGGCCCACTGACTCGCAGAAACAGGAGAAATCAGCCCACTATCTTGCCAACGTTTAAGTTCGTTTGCAACCTTATCACGAATTGCGATAGGCACTGGTCTAGCTTTGCGAAATTTTGGTACAGCAGATTCTTTCAAAGTTGCATGTGCCACGAAGTCTTTTGCACAACGTAGTTCCGGCGAAAACAAGTCACTATATTTTTCACACAATGCATTTATTTTGTCCTGAGGCACTACTGACGGAATCTGAAGCACATCCCTTTGAATAGATAAACCAAACAAGTCAAATGCATCTAGTCCAAAAATGTTCTGTGTAGATTTGGCCTGAAGAACAACAAATGAAACTGTTTTTGTTACACCTTGAAAAGAGGCGGGCAGGCTACACGTTCCTAACACGGGAATATTTTGACTTGTGTACACTGTTAACACTTGCTGTGACGGCGACAATTTTGGCGAAGTTCATAAGAGTCTTTATTTATTAAAGTGACAGAGGAATCAGTATCAAGCTGAAATTGCACAGTCTTATTGTCTATGTAAAGAGTCACAAAATGTTTTTGCTTGCGGCGCTCGACAGCTGCGCGAATGTGGGCAACGTCCAATACAGCTTGTTTGCTGCGCATGCGCGGGTCACGTAGTGAAGTAAGCGGCGCAGACTCGGCACGTAGATTAATATCACTGTCACTAGACGGCACTACCGCCGGATCGGCGTCCGCGCAAGCATGCGAAGCTACTCCAGATTTACTAACTACTGCACTACACTTTTGAGTAGCTACTTGATGTCTACTGTCACTAGCTACACAGTACTGGGCACTTTTACAATAAGAAGTTGCAGAAGGCACTAGGTTCACTACAGGATTGCACTGTACATAGTCATTTTGCTTGTCCCGAACCCGTTTCCGTTGCACTGTTTTACGCGCTCGTCGGCGCTTGCTACGTGGCTCACTTCATTGTTTTGCAGTAGGTGCAGGAAAACTGTCTTGCATTTGAGAACCAACAGAAGCCCTGTTCAAATCCACAGAATGTATGACATTTACAATATGAACTGGTTTCGCACTGTGCGAAGCACTGTTCCTAACGGCACCGTTCTTAGAATTTTTAGTCTGCATACACACTGTTTGTACATGCCCTAATTTGCCACATTGGTAACAGGTTGCGTTGCGACTAGGGCAATGCGCACGCTTGTGGCGAGATACACACTGGGGGCAAGATTTACGTACACTTTTCTGAAATGAGCGTTGGCGCCTGTTATTTAAATTATTGTTTCCAACACGACGGTGCGACCTTTGTGTCGCACTTTTACACTGGCTACTGTTCACTGACTGTTCAGCACGGCCGGTAGAATTTAAAGAATCACTAGTACTATACTGAGAACTACGGTTAGGAAAGCGTCCGTTGCGGCGCACTGAGTTAACACTGTGACTTTGCATTTCTACGTCTCCTAAGTCAAAAGTATCATGCGCTTCAATAAGCTGCAGTACACTGTCTAATGAGGGGTCAGACTGTTTCAGAATTGCTGCCCTAATTCTGGGGTCCTGAATGTTCTGCGTAATCGCATCTCTCAACATAACGCCACTATAAGAAAGTCCACAAGAGCAAGTAAATTTACATTGGTGGGTAATTCAATTCCGTAATCCATTCCTGGTGTGACTGCTCAGGTAACTTTTTAAGTCTCAAAAATAGGTACTGCGCTGCGGCTATGAGAACTTTTCTCTCGTAATGAGCATTCAGTGCATCTACAATTTGTTCAAAGTCTACATCACGAGGAGATGCATTGGGGAAAAGTTTCTGCAGTAACACGAAAGTCTGGGGGCCCACTCTTTGACCTGTAATTTGATAGGCCCCGACGAGTTCTTGAAACTGTGCAAAGTAGTTGCTCCATTCAAATGTTCAAATGTTTGTAAATCTTATGGGACTTAACTACGGGGTCATCAGTCCCTAAACTTACAAACTACTTATCAACTACCTTATACTAAGGACGGCACAAATGTCCATGCCCGAGGGGGGATTCGAACCCCCGACCGCAGTGGTCGTGCAGACCGTGACTGTAGCGCCTCAGTCCCCTCGGCCACCGCGGCCGGCTCGCTCCATTCTTCCTCACGTTCGTTGTACTGGCAGAACGTAGGGAGCGGTACAGCGGCAGGTGTGGGCTGCTGATGCGACGGCTGTTATTGAGTTGCCGTCAACTGCGCCACTGTCTGGAGAAGTTGTGTGATTTGCGCTGTCTGTAACAGAATAATTTCCATTAAGTTTTGGTTCGGGGTAGTGGCCATGCTGACCGATTAAGCGCCGCGCATACAAGTAACTTACAACAAAACACAAAAGCAATGTGAAAGAGGGCTTGCTCTGCAACAAAAAATATATGTTCCCCCAAAAACCTTATAATGAGGGTGGGCGGGAGCAATTTCTGCGTGCTCCGACTACTGCTGTCTGGCTGCTGTAAGCGGGCTGCTCCAAGGTTCGTCTATCCCATCCTCGTCGCCACTTTTGTGTCACAGCTTCGTCGCCGCTTTTGTGTCTCGTTTCCGTCATAGGTATCGGTGGCCGAGTAAGAAGACCGACACAGGAATAAAGGTAGCACGCTTGTGCAGGTACGGAGGGGAGCAGCCAATGGGACAGCAGAAACTAGAAACACTAGAGTAAATTAGAACGAGATATATATTGCACAGAATTTATACAATACTTAACTTTTACATTGTTCTGAACTGCAGAATGCCGACACATAGTTGAGCTAGAGGCCTGCCTAGTGCCTATCCGATAGCCAAGTCTTCACTGGTGCTTATCTGATTCCGAAGTGTTAACTGGTTCCTATCTCAGTCCCAAGTGAACGATGTCGTTCATTGGTAGCCACGAGCGGAGTTGTAACAGAGGGCGCTCGTGGCTGACGTCGTAAGAACGGTTAAAGTAGGTGGCGCGCACTTTGCACTTGTGTGACACCAGAACTGCAGCGATATTTCTGTAAAATTTTACAGAGTTCAGTTTCGATTACAGCTTCCGAAGCACACATTTACCGTGCGTGCTGTGCCGAGTTCCTTGGTGTGAAAATTGCTGTGATGTGGACACCACCAACGCCTCCTTACCGCGTTGCTATCGTTTAGGGTTCATTCCCAGCTGTTTTTCTCTCAGCGGGCGTTCCTGCATAGCCGAACTGTAGGGATGCCCTGCGTGGTGAGTTCTAGATATGAACTCATACCCTCCATAAAATGAAAAATATAATTAAATACAGCCGCTACGCCGCCAGAGATGCGTGCTATTCGCCGAAATTCCGCGCCCCTCGTTTGCAGTATCAAACATTCCACAGCTAGCATAGCGCACCCCGTACGTTCATAAATTCACAGGGCTCGCAGCTTACGAGGAAAACTGGTATGCGACCCCTGTCACACACTGGCCGTTTTTATTGATATAAATTGAACGGAACGGTTACAACGTTTGGAATTCACGACTTGTTTCGATTTCATTTGAAAAAACATGAATAACGGCGCACATATTGATGGCGGAGGTAATTGCAGAAATATGCTATGTATCTTTCTATGGACTGTTGAAGCAAGTTGTTGCAACGATGAATGGTCGGATACGAATTTTATTGTGGAACACGTTAGGTAATGTATTTCGGCCCGTTTGGATGGGAGTCTTGTTATTGCCAGGAAGTAGAGCAAATTTGTAGAAATTTTCTTAATGTACATGTTTTTCTGAAGCAGTTAATGCTGTATGAATGTCTTGCGTAATCTTTCCGTCAGAATCTTTTAACGGCGGCCACGTATGCATCACGAATCTTTTAAATAGGGGATAATTTGGCCAGTTTTGAGCACTTTAACGTGTAGCACAATTGTGGTTAACAGACGAAAAGACACCCGTAGTCCACTTATATATTATAGCCAGTACTCTGCATGATATAAGGGTGAGTCACGTAAAACAGAACACCCCTTGTTTTTCGTGAACAGTTCCGCAAATGAAACGCGGTTTTCGGCACATGCTAGAGCAACGAGTGGCACATAGATTTTTGTTTGGTGGACGCTTTTAGCACCGGTATCAACTGAGATGTTGACGTTGAAACGTGTAGCCCAAAAATTGAGAAATTCAAATTTTTACTTAGATGTGAGTTAACGAACGTAATATATTGAAAAACCACATAGTCGACCACCATCTGTTTATTTTTTTCAGAACTTTACTGGTTTCGCATATTATCCATCATCAGAAGAGTAAAACAGGCTGATTGATAACTATATATTTGATCTGGTAAACTTAGTAAAGATCTATATATTCATGGTGTTATTTCCATTCCATGAATACTTTGATCTTTGCTAAAGTTAACTATATAGTTATCAATCAGTCTGTTTAATTTTCTCTCCTGAAGATGGATAATATCTGAAACGGGTTAAGTTCTGACGCGCGTGCTGGAGCGTCGTGTTGCGGTTCGCGCGGCACTCCGCCGTCGGGGGCTCGAATCCCTCCCTCGGGAATGGATGGTGTCGTCTTTAGTATAAGGTAGTTCATTAGTAGTTTGTAAGTTTAGTGTGTGATGACTCCGCAGTTAAGTCCCTTATGCCATACAAACATTTTAACATTTTTGTTAAGTTCTGAACGCAATAAACAGCTGAAAGTTGACCATACATTTTTTTTTTTTTTTTTTTTTTTTTTTTTAAATTAGAGAAATTTCATAGAATCTGAGGGCGCAATGGCCGGAATCGGCGTTAGCAGTGCAAACACTACCAAGCAGGCTGCGTAATTGTTTCGGCGTTATTTGTTGCGGCAAGATGTAATTGTGAAATTTCTTTCACTAACTTTCTCTTTCGATTGCGAATATAAACTGTTAGCACCCGCCTACATAGGGAGACTTGATCATCATAATAAGATAAATCAAATCGAAAACATGAAGGTTTAGGTGTTCCCTTTTCCCACGAGCTGTTAAGCCACGGTACTATAGAGAAATATCATAAAAGTGGTTCGGTGAACCCTCTGCCATGCACTTCAATGTGACTTGCAGATTATCCACGTAGATGTAGATTTATACCGCAAAGTAGGCCAGAGCGACTATAGTAACATTTTTGTTTCCTCTCGAACCAACGTATGACCTACAATGGATACAGGTTCACGTACAAATGTTGGATATGAACATATTACACAGGCTAGAATGTACCGCTTCACAAAGGGCTTAGGAAAACTTAATTACACTTATTCATCCTCCCGGATGTACGTGAGCTGAAACAAAGAAATCTCCTTCATTCTTCGAAAATAAAGAGGCCTTAAACTCTGCAAAAAGCAACTACTGTATGAAATAACTAAATTATAGAGGGAATGATTTGCCTATCGTCTCCTGTACGTGGCTGTATGCTTCTAAGAGGTAAAATACAGGTTCTCGGACACTCTATCGGACAACTCATTATATCAGATGGGACACCTTGATTGATATGAACATTTTACTGAAAATAACTTTGTGACCACATGTACACCAAAGTAAGTTTTCTTCTTAACGAAACGTTATTTCATTTTGAACAAAAGTGCGTAATTGTCATACGGGGTGTTTCATTTATCGTGCTCCCCCAAAAACAGGTTAAAAATGTTTGTAAATCTATTGGAGTGAACTGCTGTGGTTATCTGTCAGTAAACTTACAAATTACATAAACAAACATACGCCAAGGAGAACACACAGACGTATGCCCAGTCTGCAGTATGACAGTCGAACATCATTGCGTAGGTTTTGCTGAAGACACACGTTTCTTGTATCCCTTGGTCCTGCCATAACTTGAGAACGGCTGGACCAATTTGGCTGATATTTAGTTTTTATTGTGTTCGTAATTCTGAGGATAATCTTTAATTTTTGGTAAACACAACGGAAACTTGTAAAAATTTGAGGAAAACTGAAAGTAGGTTTTTCAATGCCTCGGTGTGATTCGGGAGGAACGAACCAAGGAGAGGAGGGGGAAAAGAAATAAATGTACAAAGAGAGGGGAAAATAGAGATAAACAGATATATGGAAGAGCAACAGGTGAATCGAGAAACAGAAGGGCAGGGAAGATGGACTACGAGAGTATAGAGTAAATATATACCCAGGAACATCGGGTTTTCAGCTAGTTACCAATACAATTCTATAGTTCTGTTCCGATCTTGATGAAATTTTGAGCACTTGATCTTCAAGATAAGAGGATGATCACTGTCTACGTAACATTCTGTTCGGTGCCTAGGCAGGGTCCTTCTGGATTTTTTCCAAAATACACAATTTTGCTCCGATGTTGATGAAATTTTGTACACTTTCAAAACCAGGGAAAGCTCACGGTCGACATATAATTTTGTACGGCTCATAGCGGAGGGTACTTTAGTCACCGACTTCAACAAATCCTTAGATTTGCTCCGATCGGGATGAATTTCTTGATCTTGATCTACACAGAGGAAGGTCATTGTCTACATAAATTTTTGCATGGTGCATGGAACGGGATACCTTACAAAAAACTGTTTTTTCACTGACTACCAGTTATATATGACTTATACAAGATTGCGGGGATAGGGAGGAACGAACCAAGGAGAGGAGGGGGAAAAGGAATAAATGTACAAAGAGAGGGGAAAATAGAGATAAACATATATATGGACGAGCAACAGGTGAATCGAGAAACAGAAGGGCAGGGAAGATGGACTACGAGAGTATAGAGTAAATATATACCCAGGAACATCGGGTTTTCAGCTAGTTACCAATAAACACTGAATGCAACTGTACTACACAGTACAGTAATTGGATCGTCTGATTGCACAGTACCATATTATAGTACATGTGACAATGCAGGATGAACATGGTCCAGTGTAGTAACATTTACTGTAATACTACCACTACGTCCAACAGACCGTTTACATCTGATGCTCAAAATGTTACGCACTGACGTTATGTCATAGGATTACTCTGTGAATGTAGGATGTCCTACATCGAGGGACTCCGTTCTCCTTCCTCATGCATTGTTGCAAGTTTTTTGGTAAACAGCGTCATTTACTGTCCCCCACAGAAAAAAAGTTCAGCGTTGTAAGGCCGACCCTGTCGAACTGACATACCTAGGTATTCTGAGATCAGATTTCGTTGTGCTCATAAGGCGTTATATGTGTGGGGCATCCGTTATGCTGATACCACATGACCATTCTTAAGTCAGAGGTGTACGGCGCCAATGAGCATGTTGACTACCACTTAAAAAGAAAGATCCGATAATAATATCCACAATGAAACTTTTCACTCTGCAGCGTAGTGTGCGCAGAGATTGGCAGATTAAAATTGGAACCGGAACTCAAACTGTGACCTTTGGCTTTCTCGAGCAAGCGTTTTACCGACTGATCTATCCTGACACGACACACGATGCCGCCTCATAACTTTACTTCCGCCAGTTCCTCGCCTCCTACGTTCCAACTTCACAGAAGTTCTCCTGCGAAACTTGCAAGACTAGCACTCCTGGAAGAAAGGATATAGTGGAGACATGGCTTAGCCACAACCTAAAGGATGTTTTAATCTGCCAGGAAGTTTCATATCAGCGCACACTCAGCTGCAGAGTGGAAGTTTCATTCTGGAAACATCCCTTAGCCTGTGGCTAAATGTCTCTACCGCATCATTTCTTCCAAGTGTGCTAGTCTTGCAAGTTTCGCAGAAGAGCTTCTGTGAAGTTTGAAAAGTAGGAGGCAAGGTACTGGGGGAAGTAAAGTTGTGAGGCGGCATTGTGAGTCGTGCCGGGATAGCACAGTCGGTAAAGCGCTTGCCCGAGAAAGCCAAAGGTCCCAGGTTCGAGTCCCGGTTCCAGCACACAATTTTAATCTGCCGGGAAGTTTCACATCAGCCCACACTCCGCTACAGAGTGAAAAGTTTCGTTCTGGAAACAGCCCTTAGGCTGTGGCTAAGCCATGTCGCCACCATATCCTTTCATCCAGGAGTGCTAGTCTTGCAAGTTTCGCAGGAGAGCTTCTGCGAAGTTTAGAAAGTAGGAGGCGAGGTAGTGGCGGAAGTAATATTGTGAGGCGGTATCGTGAGTCGTGTCGGGATGTCTCAGTCGGTTGAGCGCTTGCCCACGAAAGGAAAAGGTCCCAGGTTCGAGCTCCCGGTTGGGGCACACAATTTTAATCTGCCAGGAAGTTTAATGTCCACAATAATTCCGCATCAAACATTAGCGTTCCACGGACGTAGATGCAGTACCTATCAGAGGCAGCGTGGATTTTCGATGGATCAGTAATTTATAAGTCTCATTTACAATTCATTTGTTGGAGAACGTCACTTGTCGGTAACATCAGAGAAGGCTGTAGGATTGGTCTGAAATCGTCATTGCTTTGAAGCTTTATTGTATCGACTACACACCGACCAAAGCCGAAACGCCAGAACGACATTTAGCATGCGCCATCTGTAACAGTAATGAAAACACAAATGAAATTTTATACATTATGTTCTGTCAACGTACTTGCTCCTTATACCAGCACCATTTCTATATTTTCTTCAAGCGTGTATATCATACACTTTTACACAATGAAAACTGTGCTACGCCAGTACAATTACTACAGTATCTGGAGCGCCACGTTACGGGTCGCGTGGTCTTTCGCGTCGGGGGTTCCAATCCTCCCTCGGGCATGTATTTGGCCCATTCAACGTCTTCCTCATAATAACTGCAACGTTGCCTTATCAACCAACTATTATTTGAAGAAAAATTCCATTCATAATTTAAAATCAACCTGTTCTCCCTTAGATAATTCCGGCGTTTACAAAATTGTTTGTGATACTTGTTCTTCCTACTACATAGGTCAAACTGGACGTGCTTTTAAAGTCAGGTTTAAAGAACATAATTTGAGAAAGAATGGCACTAACACCCAGAATTCGTCTTTTGCTGACCATCTTCTCATTACAGATCACGCACCTAAAGCCATTCATGACCGTAACATTTTGCATACCGAAAAGGAAGGCCACAGATCAGACGTGCTCGAAGCATTGCAAATATTTAAACATTTTTCTCGTAATGATGGGCTTATTCTAAGTTAACAGCTACAATTCCATAATAGAAGCTTTTTTAATGGTATTAAGCCATTACTCGGTCCTTGACGTTGTACTTCGTGCAGTGTCCGAAATATTTCTTCTGACTGGATCCAAAACATTTATAGTCCTAAAGCTAATTTTTTTAACAACTATGCTTATTAAAACTTTGTTACTCGTTTATTTCCTCTACTACTATTGTATTGCCAAAATGACGCCTCAGCCATCTCTCGTGTTCAACACAGCACCTTGTAGCAACTGTTTTTATTAATTCTGTTTTTCTCTGTACAGTAGCCTAGTTGTAATTGTGACTACTAGATGGCACTACTGAGGAAACGTCTTCCTGTTGACAACACCACTTAGCACACGCCAGTCTGATGCCTCCGTGAAGGCGTGCAGCCCACAGTAGCTAGCTTTTTCCAAAATTTACTTTTTAAATTTTGTGACGTAAGCTATACAGCTGAGTAGTACATTTAACTATGTGGCTCGTTTTGTTTTTTATTTTCTGATTAAGGCAATCTTAGTCGTTGCCGTAAGCAGGTCAAATAATTTTTAATTTGCGACCGAGGGCTGCTTGTTTACCAGTTGAAGTAACGGTCGCTGACAATAGCTTCTATATTTAAAATTTTAAATTTTTAGTTTAAATAGTTTGTAAGACTAGGGACTGAAAACCAACGTAGTTTGGTCCCATAGAATTAAAAACATTTGAACATTGGAATTTGAACAAATGACGTGCTTCTTTTGTGGGGATGTAATTGCGTTTTAATGATTTTTCATGTTACTGCTTGCATAAAACAAAATACGAGGTATTCATAGAATATATGACTTCAACTGCTATTGGGCAAAGCTGAAAATGTGTACCCAACTGGGATCCGAACCCGGGTCTCCTGCTTTCTAGGCAGTTGCGCTGACCCCTACACCACTGGGGACACAGTGATCACCGCACCTGCAATCTGTATCTGACGGGAGGCGTGCATGGAGTCCTTGCAGGTGCGGTGATCACTGTGTCCCCAGTGGTGTAGGGGTCAGCGCAACTGCCTAGAAAGCAGGAGACCCGGGTTCGGATCCCAGTTGGGTACACATTTTCAGCTTTGCCCAATAGCAGTTGAAGTCATATATTCTATGAATATTAAATAATAACAGCTGCAGGATCAGAATGTGACGTCTGTTCTTTCCGAACAGACGTCACATGTATATATAAAATACGAGGTGTCTATAAAAGCCGGCCGTGGTGGCCGAGGGGACTGAGGCGCTTCAGTCACGGTCTGCACGGCCACTACGGTCGGGGGTTCGAATCCCCCCTCGGGCATGGATATTTGTGCCGTCCTAGTTCGTAAGTAGTTTATAAGTAGTTTGTAAGTTTAGAGACTGATGACCCCGTAGTTAAGTCCCATAAGCTGTACAAACATTTGAACGTTGTCTATAAAAACATGTTTGTGGTAAAAATACTATTTTATTACGGTTTAGAATTTCTTAGAACGTACTTCCACAGGCCTCTGCCGAACGTCTGTCCTCCGTGAACGTCATTTTTCAATGTTTATTATCGTGAAAAGATTAAGTGCGACTACCTATATGACTATGCAGCTGCACACCTTTATTAATTTACTAGCCTGATACCCAGGATGACCAGGTATTTATTTATTACTATCTTCTGTCAGTCCATGCACTCTCCTCTCTGCATGTTCATCTCCTCCTCTTCCCTCCTCGACCATACCCTCCTCCCCTCTCTTTCTCTAATTTTCCTCCTATCTCACTGTATCTCCTCCGTCACTTCCTACACCTCATTCTATTTCTCCTGCTCCACTATCTCTAAACATATCTCTGTCTCCTGTCCTATTATAAGCGATGGTATATGTAAGTTGTAATATTATTTCGTGCGTTATGTGTTTATTACAATTTTTCTTTAGTCCGTCTTCTCTTTCCTCATGTCTCTTTTCACCTAGCTCAACTGTCTCTCTGTTCACCTTTTTTGACACTTTTTCACAGTGATCCGGAAACTGTGTCGATGTCTGTTGCAAGGTACTCTTCATCGTGCACTAAACTAAATACTGGGTACACTGTGTTATTCGTCTTATTTTTTAAGGTAAAGTGTGCTAGATCGGACTAAAACTATAGACCGGTGTCCAATTCTGCAAGTAAATTATCCTCCACCATGGACCATACGCAATTATATACAGACATGGACCGTACTCGTGTTTTGAAGGTCAAGTGTGCAAAATGTCAGCAAAATCAAAATAAAACTATAAATTAATACAAATTATGAACAAACAAACAAACGCACATTCTTCTTATTTCTATTCACGACATTTTATTGAAAATAATATACAGAGCAAAAATATAAATGAGACACTGGAAAAATTTAAAAAGTACGGTTATATCTTACGTAAATTTGAAAAACACAACTAATATAAAATAAATTGAAGTATCCAGGAAACGTTTGAAAACTATTGTAATATTAAGGCCGTATGGCTCTCTGACCTGGTGCAAGTCTTTCAACTGGACATCCATTCACGACTTGCATGTTCCCAACCTACGGCATTTATCAAAGCGCGAAAAAGAGGACATAGAGTGTAACGTGGAATGACAACCACGTCCCGTTTCTGGCGTCTCTTCACATCTTCGAGAGGTGAAGCCTAGGTGAAAACGCAAAGTGAACAAATCCATGATCACAACGGGTTGCTGTCGAGTCCCTTTGTCCCAAGTCCAGACTGGAATTCAAAACACAGCGCTATCTTTTGTACACTTACTTGGTGCTTCTCGAGAGAAGTAGGATATGTGGTGGCAGCGGGGTTCACCCTCTTCCTTCTCCCATCATCACGAACACGACACTACACACCACAGTCGCCTACAGTTAACATAGACAGTTCAGCTCACTGTTCTCAAACTTCGCAAAGGAAAAGTGCCCGCGAGCGAGGAGAATCGGGAAAACTTTTCCAATTCGGTGGCTGAACCTGCCCTTCGTGATCTCCCGGCCATTCATGCCATACCACTTTACTTTTTCGGGATTTTATTTAATATATTTAAATTCATTTATTTATTTGTTTCTCCACGAGCAAGAGCGGCATATTTGAGAACAGGAGAGAGAGTTAGGTTGAGAGGGATGATAGAACAAAATCGACTAATCAAGGAGGTGGGAATTACACAGACTGAGTGAATATTATAAACTGGCTGACCTGTGCGAATAATTCGCACTTTATCTTGATCAGTCACAGATAGGTAAGATAATAATGGAGAAAATCAGATGCAAGTGCATATATATATAAAAGAGAGGGCAATTTATAGTTAAGTAAATTATAAGTTATGTAAGTAAGCGGTTCTTAGCTGTGATGATGGCCGGCCGCTATGGCCGAGGGGACTCCTCAGTCTGCTCGCGGTCGTGCTAGGGGCAGGACGCTCCGTGCCGTGCGCTGCGACAGCTTGTCTTCGCGTGGTAAGTGTCGGCGCTTGCTGCAGCAAATAGCTTTCGTTATTGAACTGTGTGAAAGGTATGAACCGATTGTAATGATGGAACAAGAAATGGAACGACCGACTAGGAAGGATACTTTGAAATTGACTTTTGAGAATCGAACTAGTAGACCGAAATCCTATGAGATAGAAAATTTGGTTAGAGCAGGATATAAAACTATCATGCAACGAAATTATTGGTATTCATCTGTCGATTATAGCGAGTGTGGTATTTGTCAAGTTGAGTAGTGCGGAGCTATGCTCGAAGGTAGTTGAATCCTGTGGAGGTACTATGAAATTTAGGTATTCAGACGGACGTGTTGGGGAGGTTGCTATCACTCATGCTGGGTTTGGAATACACACTATCCGAATTTTTGAGTTGCCTTTTGAAATTACTGCGGAACAGATAAATGCTGTAATTTCTCCGTTCGGTACAGTGCTTAGCAATTTTGCTGAAAAGTGGTCGAGCGCGCATAAATTTCCCGTTCTAAACGGTGTACGACAACTCCGAGTAGAACTACGGAAACATATTCCTTCGTATGTAAACGTCTGCGGGTATAGAGGAATTGTTATTTATGACGATCAACCCAGAACTTGTTCTGTCTGTAACAAGCCTGGCCACGTGCGCGCCAATTGTATACAGAGGCGCGTGGCGCAGCTACCCGCCGGCGAGCCCGCCAGGCCACTAGCCATGACGTCACTGCCTGGAACTTACGCCGCTGCAGCTCGAGCGCAACCGGCTACAGTTTTGGTCCCTGATCCAACTGCAGGAGCAATCTTTGCCGAGCGTGAAATCCCAATGGATGTCAGCACACTTATAGCCGACGATATACTCGATTCCCGACCGCCAACAGCAACAGACGAAGTTCGGCCGACACAGGAAACCGAACCTGTAAATGGTGCAGATCCTTCGGCAAATGAAGAGCTTACCACTCCGCAGGAACCAGAAAGTCGGTCTGAAACCACAGATAGTTCACCAAAAAGAAAGTCCGGAAGGAGAAACAAGAAGCGCAGGATTGCATCCGAAGGCGCAGAGGAGGCCGCTGCACCTCTGCGACAAAAGGCAAAAGAAATAGCAGCCAGCTTAAGTCAAAAGTCCTCTTCCGATAAGAAAGCGCCACCAGCACCCGAAAAACCCCCTGTCTCTGCACTGGGGAAAAAAGGCGCTGAAGGACGGTTACCAAAGGAACCACCCACACAGAAACCGGAAAGAATTCCCTCTCCGGAGGCTCCCCATGACCCACCCCAGACGCCTATGCACACCAACTGGGCGGACGAAGTGGCAGATGACCCAGCGGATGAATAAATGAGCGAAATTCACGAATCTAAGATAGATAATGCACAGCTCCAAAACGATGTCGACACTCGGAAAGAAGACACTTCCATGACAGATCTCTCAAAGCGACAAGATTATGTTCCGGATCCTTTGGATACTGATGAGTATTATTAAGCTGTTTTTTTACTATACGACTTTTAGAGAAGGAACTAAGAACTGAAGAACGAATTCATGATTGAACAGCCAGAACGACCGATGACAGAAGTACAAACGTACAAGATAGCCACAGTAAATCTCAATAAGGCTCAGAGCTCATTCAAATTACAAAACCTCAAAGATTTTAAATATGCCGCTGACGTAGACATTCTCCTATTGCAAGAAGTCACAGATATTGACCTTGAACATATACCGGGATTCAATGCTTTCACAAATCCAGGGATTGGAACGGAAATGGGTACAGCTATCCTCACGAAAGAGGGCATAATAGTTCAAGATGTTGTAAAATTAACCACCAGTAAAGGCATAGCAGGTACAATCAATAACGTACGAATCATTAATGTCTATTCCCCATCGGGATCTAGCAATAGACAACGCAGGGCGGAGTTTTTTAAAGAAGAAGTTGTCCCTCTGTTCGGATCCCGACAGGAGCACATTACCCTCGGAGGTGATTTTAATTGCGTATTGCATGCCAAAGACCAAACTCCCGATCTCAATAAGTCTATCGAACTTGAACGGATAGTCACGCAACTACGTCTAGTAGACTCATGGGAGCACTTGCACGGTGCAGCCCCCGGATTCACTCATGTGACCAGCCACTCGGCGAGTCGTTTAGACAGAGTGTATGTCTCACATAATTTAAAGCGCAACATCCTGCAATCGGAAATATGGCCTGTCGTTTTCTCGGATCATGCAGCGTACATCTGCGCAATCAATATGGCCAAACAGGGGACTTACAGAGGTAGAGGAACCTGGAAGCTGAACGTGTCTCACCTAAAAGACCAGGCGTGCCAGGAGGCGTTCCACGCACTATGGAGGGAGTGTGAGAGCAGGTTCGCCTCGTACAACACTGCTACCGACTCGTGGCTGAAACATGTCAAGCCGAAAATACGGAGATTTTTCCTAAACTACTCCAGAGAAAAAAGCTTCTGGTACAAAAGTACTATGGAATTTTACTTTCAATGCCTAAGAGATTTATTCAAATCAGATGCCGCGATTGTTGAAAACTATGCAAGAATTAAAAAGGTAAGGCGAAAATCTTGGCCCTTCGACGTAAACAACTGGAAGGTTACAAAATACGGTCACCAGTGCAGGATACGGCGCCGAATGAGATAACTTCCGTATATCACGTTATCCGCGAGCACAAAAGAGCGTCGCGCAAAATATTCACTGCAATACAACTGAATGACGGAAGGAAGCTAACGAAAAACTCTGAGATTAAGGAGGCGATCGTACAACATTTCGCTTCCTTCATGTCCTCTCAACCAGTTAACGAACGCCTTCAAGACGAGTTTCTGTCCACCCTACAAAGGAGAATAAACCACGCGGAAGCACAATCCCTCATCTCAGAAGTGACTGCAGAAGACGTCGAAGAAGCAATAGCAGAAAGCAAGACGAACAAATCTCCGGGATCGGACGGTATTCCTGCCGAATTTTATAAAACATTCAGTTCCCTCATAAAAGACAAGTTCACTCTCATTTGCAATGAACTGTTAAACCCTGAAAACGATATCCCAAAAGAGCTTCGGGAAGGCATCGTAGTGCTAGTGCCCAAAACATCAGGTACTAAGACTATAAGCGCTCTTAGGCCAATAACATTGCTGAACAGCGGTTATAAGATTTTTGGTCGAGTACTAGCGCGAAGATTAAACAGCACAATGACCACCGTCACCGGCCCTTACCAAACGAGTGTCGGTAAAGATAGAAAGATCTTGAAGACCCTCTGTGATTACAGGGATATAATTGCCACGGCCGACGTTTGCAAAATAAAATGTGCCCTGGTGTCCCTTGACCTTGACAAAGCTTTTGACAGGGTCAATCACCAGTTCCTACTCCGGACTATGAGCACAATGGGATACCCACCCCGCTTTATTGCCGTCATCCGCAATACGCTAACGAACAACATAGCGAGATTTGTAATTAATGGACAGATTAGCCAACCGATAGAAGTTACCAGCTCCATCCGGCAAGGGTGCCCCATGTTCATGGCACTCTTTGCCATTGCTATCGAACCACTACTCGCTTCCCTCACACAACATCTCCAGGGATTACAAATTAGGAGAGAAAAGATCGTATGCAATGCGTACGCTGATGATGTCGGATTTCTCGCCACGAGTGGCAATGAAGTCGTGACTGCGCTGGAGATAGTCAGGAAATACGAACAAGCTTCAGGCGCAAAACTTCATGAAGCGAAGTCCGGGATATTTCATATTGGACGTGGCATCAGGTTACAACCCCAAGGCTTGCTACCAGAACTCGCAACATTGAAATGCCTTGGCATTGATTTTAAACGGTCCATCCAGAAAACTATTGCAGTTAATTATCCGAAACTACTGAACAGCATGCGAGCCTTTGTACAAGAACATAGTATAAGGAAACTCGACGAACTCCAAAAGGTCGCAGTTGCAAATGTTTACATTACATCTAAAGTAAACTATGTAGCACGAGTCTTGCCCCTTCCTGCAACCCTGGCCAAAAGCATGATATCTGCTCTAGGACATTTCGTGACCCGCGGAAGAATCTTCAAAGTGAAATACGAAACGCTGACGCTTCCCACGATACTCGGGGGTTTAAACCTCACAGATGTCAGTCAAAAAGCGAAAACTCTGTACCTCTCCAACACGTACAAGGAATGGAAAAAGCAAGGTGGTAGCCTTACTGCACACTTGGTAAACGAAACAGCTCCTGTCGACCGCAATGCACCTGTCAGTGTCCGACACATCCCTAACAGATTGCACCACTTAAAATATTTTTTCGTGGAATACAGTTACATACACGGCAGGATACCAGAAAAAGAAATCGTAAAGGTTAAAGATCTTTACAAACAGCTGATGAAAAACAAACTCGGAAATAATATAGAACAGAAATATCCGTCGAATAACTGGAACATAATCTGGAAAAACATTCACAGCAGGAACTTACCAGCGTCCGTGAAAGCGACCTGGTATTTCGCGGTCAATAGGAAAATTGCAACGAACTCTAGACTACATGCAATTCGGCTGGCACCTTCACCGCTGTGTCCACTCTGAAACGTAGTAGGCGATGAAGAAAATAGACTCTTGTGTAAAAAGGTTGAAGACATATGGCTTTATGTTAGACAAAAGTTAGCTAGCATCAGCAGAACGACACCCACCGCCTTGACAGCTGCTGATTTCCTAACACCGGATAGCATTCCATATCCAAGAACTAAAAGAAATGCTGTCAACTGGTTGAAAGGGCAAACTCTTCATTACATCCTAACCAAAGAATCAAGCAATGTGGAGGATTTCTGGGTGTATCTTACAACTGAACACCACATGCTGATGCGTAATAAAAAATACAAGGAAACTTTTGCAAATTTTTTGACCAGAACAATAATGTAAAGTATTACAAGAAGTTTACATTTAGAAGAATGTAATTGTTTTGACTTTTCTGTTACACGCAACAAGAGAAGGTTTTTAGGGAAACAAAGAGAAGACCGCCATGGATCATTTAAATTCAGATACGTTACTGCGTTGACGACTCGATTTAACCCAGTGACGAAACTGGACGTTCTATTGCAATTACAAATTTAGTTTAATTAGTATAACAAGAAGAAGAAATCTAATTTACTCAAGACTAACATCAACAGGGTTTTAAATCATTGGTAAATCAGAAGAAAAAACTTAAGTATGTTACCACATTACACCTACGAGGAAACGAACTTATGTATTCATACAAATCATTCTTGATTTCCTACAAGACATACCGGAAAAGAGATTTTCTTTTCATTACAGTTTTTAATTCTTTACAATGTATTTTCTTATTTATCTTATTCTATTTTGACATCACGCCACACGCAAAGTTAAAAAACCCTACTAATACATGTACTTGTACGACGAAGAAGAACAAACATTTAGTCTTTTGGTTTGCAATATTTTCGATAAAAAGCTGTGGAACAGCGAGACGGAAATTCGTCAAATCAGCTACATTTTTGTTACTATTATTTTCAAGTCCAAGAAATGGAACAAAAAGGCCGATAGAAGCCGACGCCGAAGAAGGCGACTTTGGTGAGCGGAAGGACGGGTTGAAGGGGAGGAAGGAGACCCGAAAAAAAAAAAAAAGGGGGACTGAGGCGCTACAGTCACGGTCTGCACGGCCACTACGGTCGGGGGTTCGAATCCCCTCTCGGTCATGGATATTTGTGCCGTCCTTAGTGTTAGCTAGTTCATAAGTAGTTTGTGTATTTAGAGACTGATGACCCAGTAGTTAAGTCCCATAAGTTATACAAACATTTGAACTTTTTGTGATGATGAACGTTGAGGTAATTCAATTCATTACACAACGCTTGCTCAATCAAAGTGAAATTTCCAACAGCTGTTTTGCATCTACGTGTGAAACAGAAATCTCGTCATAAACTAAGATTGTATAATGAATCCAAACAACCGCAAGAGATGTCGTGCTAAACAACTAAGTGTATAACCGAAATCATGTCATAAACTGTGCTTACATCAAAGAAGGTCTTCGGCTCACATAAAGAATCTAAACAACTGAAAGATACGTCGTTCATGCTAGTGAAACAGATTGTCAATATGTCAATAGATGGGAACTTCTACATTGCTTTTATATTGGGCGCGCAAACTAAGTAGATACTCCTCGCGGTTGCTGATGGGAACCACTGGAAATACATGTGCCATTTTCGATCGTTCGGGGGTATCAACTTAGGTGGTAGTAACAGCACAATTATTATCTCTTTTTTTTTAATCAAAATAAAGTTTTTATGTGTAAACAATAAATATAAACTATCTGTATATTTTTCGTCATTAGAGAAGAACGAAACCTTGAATGTGATACCTCAATCGTTAATTTTGGATAATGCGGAAGACATGGTGTACCCACAGAAAAACACCGATGAATATTGTGTGTTGTGCGCCTCGGTTGCACATTGGTAGAGTGCCAGACTACAAATCTAAAGGACGCGCGTTCGATCCTCGCCAGGTTCTAGCATTTTTATCTGTCACTTTCCATTTCTTTCACCTCTGGCAGTATTGCTCATGTGAATAATACCGAGTAGCACCGTGGTTCGGAACCCACGTTAAACTGTAGGTCCCCCTATAACTGGCTGGGTAAGTCAGTTCGAAGGTCGGAGGAAGGCAACGGCATACCACCACCAAACAGAACCATGCCTAGTAAAGCACTGTGCTATTCAAACCAATCATCGGATTCTTGACTGCTTTACCTATTTCATACCCAAGCAACGTCGGGTTTTCAGTTAGCTAATACAAAGAAATTTCTAAGAGGAAGCGGAAGCAGTGGGCAGCAAAAAGATCACTTCCCCTTCCCATGCATATTTAACAGTTGCGAAGCAATGCTGGGTTGGCTAGTTTAAAGTATGTGTCAAGTTATTGGCGAATCCTTACCTTCCTCAAGGTTTTATGCGATGTGGACGTGACCCGTAGACCAGCTGTGTATGCAGGATTATTCATAGACTTTATGTCTGATTTGACACTTTTCCTCTGAGAAAACTTCTTTTTACAGAGTGGCAATGCCTGCTGGGGCCACACCATAAGTCGACAGGCACTCACTGTGCGGTGCGCTACTTACCGCCTGTGGGCAGGCCCTGCTGAAAGGCCGAGCACGCTGAAAGTGCCAGGGCGCTTCTGAAGCACCTTTATGCGCTTAGAGGCACTCCGTCTCCAGGCTTTCTCGCTGAAAAGCACTCTGCCCGTTTACCGGGGAAGGAAGTTGCGAATGCAGCATTGCTGATCAGTAGCGCCTGCTGCTGCGACTTGTACCTGGCTGTGAGGTATAGCCACGTTACGGCGTTCATATCGGTGTCACTGGTTGTCACTGTGGACGTAAGCTGCAGAGGGGCGTAAATTAATTACTAGCTGAAAACCCGGTGTTACCAGGATATTTATTTCTTTATTCCTACCAGTTGCAGGTATATATCTATTTGTATAAGTGCTGCCTGTATGTAAAATCTGTTGCGAATACAATTAGTAGTAATGAAGTAGTTGATTAAAACTTGGTACGTAATGGGGGCGGTTTTCCATGAACGTTATTGTGTATCTGCTCATATCTCATGAACTATGTGTCGTACTGTGATAGAATTTAGAAACTACACTCAACTATATGCGTGTATTCTGTTTGTAAAATTTCCTGCGGCTACAATTTGTAAGGTACAAATTATAAATTGTAACGTCATACCGAATGCCGTAGTTTTAGGCCGTAAAAAGCGGAAAAGTAGTAAGCGAGAAACTCTTTATTTCTTTCATCATTTTGCTATGGTTGTCAGCGAGAAAAAGTTTAATAGCGTATTTATAAATTATCGCGGCATTATGCGGCAGTTTTTTGCGATTCCTAATGTTTATGACGTCATATCTTCTAAACCATGTGTCGTACGTGGTTATTGTCTCTGCAGCAGTTGTTACCTCACGGTAAGGAATGTGTGTACCAAATTTGGTTGTAATCGGTGCAGTGCTTTAAGAGGAAATGAGCAGCATTGTCGCTAAATGCAGCAGTTTTTCGCGCATCTTATTGTTTATGACGTCATATCTCGTGAACTATATATCGTACGTGATTCTTAAACTTAAGGCAACCGTCCTCATGGATTGTAGCTTACGTGTCCAAATTTAATAACGATTGAAAAAAAGGAAAAAAAACTCTAGATTTTTATGCAACACGTACAAATATGCAGACGTTCTGCTTTATATATTAGATGTTTTCATCAGACTTGTAACTACATGCCTGGCGGAAAGTTCGGCTGGGGTCTGGGTTCTATCAGGACCTGAGGAAGATGATTTGTACTGTCGCAACCACTTACGTGTAATAAATATATTAAGCGTGAAATCAGATCTGAAGGTTTTTATTATAGTGTATAACTATGTAAATCAGTCCAACTCAAGATGACGTAAATGACCATGCATTGCACTTCATACCACTATAAATTGAAAGATTTCTTTAGGGCAGTATCACAAATTTGGGAAAAAATTGGACAGGCCTAATGACGAAAAAAAAAAAATGCGATGAAACAACTATCAAATGAGGAGCCTAATCTAAAAGACGGAGAGGTCTACATTACAGGCAAAAACTGAAAAGCATTTTAGCAAACAGACCACATTTTTTAGATTTTAATGTGGGGTTCTTTTTATGTCAAAAAATTATTTAAAGTAACAAAACGTAGCAAAAACCAGTAGTCAAAGTCGTGGAAAAGGGGTTTCCCCGACATATATATCAGCTGCTGTATTGCAACTAAATGGAAGTGTATCCATGAACTTCTTGGAGTAATTACTTTTTACCATATTTGAAAATAGTTCACTATATGAACCTTACCAAATTTTATTTTAAGAGTGACCGTACTGACAATTTCTCCATACTCATAAATCCGAAAGAAGTTCTGTTCACGACTAAACCGCTTAAGCCATTTTGATGCAATTGGTTATCGAGATAGCTTGAAGTTAAAAAATATCTTAGGATTCTTTAAATAGCCTGTAATTCAATATATTTGCTGTGTTTTAAAGTATGTAACTCGAAATATGGAACATCTGAGCATAACGTATCTCTTATAGCTTCTTAGACGATTGAAGACTCCTTGGAAAATCTATTTCCTCTTTCACTTTTGAAATTTTTCAAATTTATTGAAGTACTTTAATGACTGGTATGTTGTACGTAATACGATTCAACGCTATGAATAGAACGTTTACACAAAACGTCAATGTCTTGAATTCGCCGAACCGATTTCGTAGGTCAAAAATGTTCAAAGGTTTGTAGAACTTACGGGACTTAACTACGGGATTATCAATCCCTAAGCTTACAAACTTCTTATGAACTAGCTAAGACTAAGGACGGCACAAATATCCATCCCCATGGGATTCGAACCCCCGACTGCAGTGGCCGTGCAGACCGTGACTGGAGCGCCTCAGTCCCCTGAGCCACCGCGGCCGGGGATTTCGTAAACATTCGAATCCTGCATAATTTACACATTCCATAACCTACAGCTTTTTCGCCCAACGGTTTAATCACGATCTAACAGAGTTTTTTTTTCGTATTTAATAATATCATAATGCATCTTGACGAAGAAGGGCAGAATTTAGAGTCATTCTACGCACGGTTGATATTTCAAACGGAAAAATGGAAAAAATTCTTTTATCCTGATGATACTGGTCATAACGTACGATTAAAGTTGCGACATTATTGTACTTTTCAAGGTCTTTTACACGTATGTAAGGACATCAACGAGAGCATAGTGCACAGTGGATTTTTGAAACCCGAAGGTGTCACGCGATGCGGTGTGGAGGGGGGCGTGGTCAGCGTCCCGAACTCCCAGATGTTGCGTCGGTTTTCGCTACCGGAGCCGCTACTCCTCCATCAAGTAGCTCCTCAGTTGACCTCACAAGGGCAGAGTGCACCCCGCTTGCCAACAGCGCTCGGCAGACGCGGACGGTTACCCATCCACGTGCTGGTCAAGCCCGACATCGCTTAACTTCGAAAATGTAACGAGAAAAGGTTTATCGAACCGGTGTATCCAATGGGGCACGGGTATTGGCCACGAAATAAAATTAAAACGCAGAGACGTTCTTAAGGGTGTTATTAAAAATAATTACTGAATGACCAAATCGAAACGATTTACGGAGTGATAAAAAAAATGTTTCATTAACATGCATTTTAACACTGGTTTCTCTTGATCAAATTCTGTCCCTACAGATACATGAAATTATTTCAAACATTTTCAAACCAACAAGGAAAGAATAAGCACATGAACTGAGAAATAAACACTCATCATTTTATTTATCCTCACAATCTCCTAGGTATTAAGAAACTGTTCGAAACTGAACAGTATCACAATAGTAAACAGTGCTAGCATACACACAGCACGCATGTAGGAAGAAACAAGACAGCTGCAGCGAACAGGGTACTGTGTCGAGATTGGCAACTGACGAACTTGTCCACTTTCCAAAGAACTGCTTGATTCAGTCAGCTCTGAAGCAAAGCTCCCCCCCCCCCCCCCCTTCTTACACGGTGTTTTGAACTACTGTCATTCGTTTTTGAGGTTACCACTCGATTCAGCAGAGAAAATACTACAAGAAATTATCCCTTTCAAAAAACCGAAAGCCGGCCGCGGTGGCCGAGGGGACTGAGGCTCTTCAATCACAGTCTGCACAGCCACTACGGTCGGGAGTTCGAATCCCCCCTCAGGCATGGATATTTGTGCCGTCCTTAGGATAAGCTAGTTGATAAGTAGTTTGTAAGTTTAGGGACTGATAAACCCGTAGTTAAGTCCCATAAGCTTAACAAACATTTGAACATTCGAAAAACCGAAAAAAATCGCAATGGCGTGTTTGATGGCCCTCTTTTTACCTGTTGTTTTATAACTTTTGTAAACATTTCCGACAAAAATGATAAAAAATGACAGACGAGTCTCCCAATGTGATAATATCTATGCACCCAACACATAATATTCTTTCTGACCGTATTTTACTAACAGCAAAATTATTTGATATTTGTCTTTAGCTGTATAAACATATTCTTTTTTTTATCTTTTACCTCTTAACTATTAGTTTAATACATCTTCCACATTTTCATTATCTTTAACCGTAAAAATATTATCACCTGTCGTGCCTTATTAGTATATTTTAAGTTTATTTTCTTTGCCTCTACTGGTTACGAGTGACTAGGCCCTGCGTTAGGAAGTCAGTCAAGTGACATCGCTTGCCCGAAACCTTCGCCGAAATTCTCTTTGGCATAGGCTATCTTCCTTTCCGATTTTGATGATTATCATATTATAACTCAAGCGTTGTCATTTCAAAGCAATAGGACACTGAAAAGTATAAAATATTCGTCGTTTTTAGAACAATGAATTATAATCTAATGACTAAAAATGCCTTATTAACAGTTAACAGGTGCCATCGATGGTTCAAGAATTAAGGATTATTCTCGCAGCTGTTCACCGTAGCGTAATGGGCGGCGAATTAGTTTGTGATGCACGAACATGTTGGACACTGGTTCGAAACTTGCTGGCGCATTGGTTCATTGCGTTCGCTGAGAGGTTTGCAGGCGTGGTAGCTCAGCGTGTTCGGTCAGAGGGCTCGACACCCTATGTAACGAAAATACTGATTCAAAGACGAAACGATCATCATAGAAGTAAACAAACCAACGGCCACAAAGGACCGATCAAACCGAAAAAACAATCAAAGGAGAAAAAAAGAGAGTGCTCAGTGCTATATGTTTTTTTAAAAATCGGTGACAAATTCTCAAGGAACATGAAAAAATGACCACAGAGCATCGATGTATCTGGCACACAAAAAATTAAAATAAATGAATAATAAAAAGAATCCACCACTGGCAATTTTTTTCCATCTTGCGTCCTAAAAGGTTTTGGCACTCTCATGAAATACATACTAACTGACTGCAAGCACAGACTTCTTTATCACGTGTACATAAACTGTGGAGATACTGTTAAAATCACTGTTGTATATGACGTAATGTTTGTAGTAACTTTTTATATAGAATTACGTGGAATTCAGTATTGCCACACTTATTCCGTTTGTTATTTTAGCTGTAAAAGACACCGTAGTCACGGTTTGAAACATAATATTTGCTCTTTATTTTAGCGTGGAACAAAGGAACATGAACAAAGTCATATCTGAACTACAGAATCTACGCAGCGTCCAACGCAACCATGCCAGAGACAAAAATTTTAGTAGACGCTTTGACTGTAATTATTGACTTTCAACATATTCCATAAGTAGTGAGTAACTGCTTGAAAAAAAAAAAAAATCAAACACGATAATTTGTTGCAATATATACAGATCCTTTCCGTTTCAAATTCATATGTATATGCATGCCTATACCACTTTCTTTACCTGATGGGTGGACGAATGTAATTCTGATTAGGCACGTTCACGCAAATTATGCAAGTGCAAAATGCGTCCATTTGCAAACTAGGCTGTTTCTTGTTGTGGTGTTTGAGCAACAATTTTTAGATATTTGTTATGCGTCCATACTAATATTCTAGAGAATAATACAGTTTCTGTGTAACAGAACATCTAATTTATGCAACTATATTTTTAAATTAGATCTCAAATTCTCTGTTACGGAGAAAATATACATTTTTCGTGACAGTAGAAATCATGCTCGTGTTTGTTTCAGTTTCGTTACGTGTCCTCTAAGATTGTAGTTTTGTCATGTCCGTACGTAACTATCCGTATGTTATAACAAAGATAGTGAACGCTCGCGTTCTAAGATAATATATTTCCTTTATTTATAAATCAATACTCCCGTTTTAATAAACCGTGCAACAACGTTTATTTTCATAGACAACGCACACTTAATTTCATTTTATTCGTGGCACCTTTCAAATGTTCAAATGTTTGTTAAGCTCATGGGACTTAACTACGGGGCTATCAGTCCCTAAACTTATAAACTACTTATCAACTACCTTATACTAAAGACGGCACAAATATCCATGCCCGAGGGGGGATTCGAACCCCCGACCGTAGTGGCCGTGCAGACCGTGACTGGAGCGCCTCAGTCTCCTCGGCCACCGCGACCGGCGCACCTTTCAGAATTTCAAGTTTATCTGGGTTGACGACAGCAATAGTACGCTATTTTTCTTTCCACGAAAAAGCTTCTCTTGCTGGAGTCGAATATGATAAGAAAATGTCGTTTCTAAGCAAACCTCGGATGTCATCATCATCATCTCAGCCTTTTCCCACGTCATGTGGGGTCGGCGTTGCTTTGCTGGATCCATATCCTTCACAATGTCTCTTCAGTTCTTCTTCTATGAGCCACCCTTTCTCCCGTAGGACGCCTGCTACCTTGTCTTCCCATCTCAGTTTCTTTCTTCCTCTTCTCTTTGATCCTTCGATTTCCAAGTCTTCAACTCTACTCCCCACATAGTGCTCCGCTCTTCTCTGCACTTGTCCACACCATCTTAGCCTGCTTTCTTCTTCCCCACTTTCACTGTTACCCTGATGATCTTATTCCTTAGTCTATCCTTTCGTCTCACCCCACTCATCCACTTTAACATTCTCATTTCTGTCACTTCCATCTTTTTCTCTTGGGGTTTTGTAATTGGCCAAGTTTCCGCACCACACAGTATCGCAGGCCTCACAACAGACTTGTAATGCTTTCGTTTCATTCTACACTTAACCTTCTAATCACACAGTACTCCGCTCAGTTTCGTCCAGTTCATCCACCCACTGTGTACCCTGTGCTGTATTTCAGCCTCCAGTCCTCCATCAGTTTGCATGTAAGAGCTCAGGTACTTAAATTTGTTGACCAGCGTATGTTGTTATTCCTGCAGGCTACTATATATACCGCGAGATCAAAAAGTAATTATAAATTTGAAAACTTAATAAATCACTGATTTATGTAGACAGAGAGGTAAAAGTTGACACTCATGCTTCGTATGACATTGGGTTTTGTTACAACCGAAAAAAAAGTATTGCTCGACGCGTGAAAGATCTCTTGCGCGCGGCGTCTGGTGATGATCGTGTGCTCAGCCGCTACTTTCGTCATGCTTGGCCTCGCAGATCCACAGACCTCAGTCCGTGCGATTATTGGCTTTGGGGTTACCCGAAGTTGCAAGTCTATGGTGATCGACCGACATCTCTAGGGATGCTGAAAGGCAACATCCGACAACAACGCCTCATCATAAAGTGGACATGCTTTACAGTGCTGTTCACAATATTCCTCGACTACAGGTACTGTTAAGGAATGATGGTGAACATATTGAGCATTTTCTTTTCTTTGTCTTAATTTGTTACGCTAATTACTGCGTTTCTGATCAGATGAAGCGCCATAAGTCGAAAATTTTCTGATTTTGTTTTCTTTTTTTCTGTTCTAATGAAACACCATGTCATTCCAAGCATATGTGTCCATTTTTACCTCTCTATCTACATTATTCTGTGATTTGTTAAGTTTTCAAATGTATACTGACTTTTTGATGACCCGGTACTCTGTTTTCACTATGCTTAATTCTCATTCCTCTTTCCTCTAGAGCTTTTCTCCATTGTTCAAGCTTGTCTTGAATTTCTTCCTGGGTGGGTTCACAGATTACAACATCATCGGCAAACATCATACTCCAAGGTGCCTCTTTTATCACATCTTTAAAGCTGGCCGCGGTGGCCGAGGGGACTGAGGCGCTCCATTCACGGTCTGCTCGGCCACTGCGATCGGGGGTTCGAATTCCCCTTCGGGCATGGATATTTGTGCCGTCCTAGTTCGTAAGTAGTTCATAAGTAGTTTGTAAGTTTAGGGACTGATGACCCCGTAGTTAAGTCCCATAAGCTATACAAACATTTGAACATTTTGAACATCTTTAATACATCAATGACAAGGACAAAGAGGTATAGGCTCAGAGCCCTGATGTAGTCTCACTGGAAATGCCTTTGTTGCACCTACACCTACACTGCTCATGACTTTTATCATTGCACCTTCATACATGTTTTCCACCACCCTGATATATTTTTCAGGCTCGGATGTGGTAAACCTCCGTATATATCGTCGTATAATCCAACATTCCTGCTGCAATATCAGGAGATGAAGATTATTTTATTACAGTAAAGTCTCGATTATCCGTTCCTCGGTTATCCGACCATCCGTGTTATCCAACCGTTTCACCGCGCCGCGCCGGGACGGTTCGCAAAGAAATGTCTGGATGGGCTGAGAAATTTTAAAAGAATGGTTGTTCAACGACTTCGTGCCACAAGCTGAAATGTTTTTTTGACAACAACTAGCCTCGCGAAGTACTTTTGCTTCTAGACAATGACACTTATCATAATGAGGATGAACTAAGAGATCAAGATAATAAAAGACATTTTTTCCTTCAAATGGCACATACTCATGTCCGCCTATGGACAAAGGGACCTTAGCGAAAGTGAAGAGAAAGTACCTCAGGAACCTACTTAATGGTATGAACGATGGAGAAGACGTGGTAGAGAAGTTGCGACATATTAATTTGAAAGTCGTAGCTTCTGACGTGGCCGAATCGTGGTAGAGTGTTGGGGCAAACAACTGCAAAATCCTGAATTTTCTCCAGATGATGGAAATCAACAGCAGCAGACCGAACCCGAAAATAGTACCCTTCTTCCATTATTACGAAAAGTTCCGGGATGTCCTGACGCCACAAAAGATGACGTAAATGAATGGATTGTCCAAGATGAAGAATATGAAGTGACAGATGAAGATATAGTCAACATGGTAAATGGAAAAGTAGAAGAAGGCGATGAAGCGAATGTACAGCTGCTGGAGAAAACAGGCAAACAAAATATTCTAAATTCTTTACCCAGAGTTAATTTTTGTTTTGTTTTTTCTTTTTTTTCTTTTTTTTTAGTTCAATGAGTCTTTGACAAACACAACAGAGAACTGCTGGAAGTAAGTAAATATCAATTCAGTCTAATTTGATTTGTACTGTATTACATTTTTATCTTATTTGGCGTACTTTAATGTCTTTTTTTATTTTTAGATGCGTGCCGTCTAATGTATTTGAAAGTTATATTCACTTCTTGTTCACGTATTTTATAACTTATCTATGTTCAAATAAATTATTCAAACTTTAATATATGTGTTTCCCTCTGTAACTTATAAAATAATAGGAGACGGGAAATTTTAATGCGGAAGGTCAACGCAAGAAATGTTACACTTTCTGCGGAGCTATGAACATAGTTTATTATATCATTTTCCAAATAGTTACAGCACAAAGATATAATTTTTTAAATGGAACAATAGTTTTTTCTATCATGCATTGGAAACGTTCAAACCAGCTGCGTCCAAATCAATTTACACTACATTCCTATCACTCTTAGTTTGGGATCTACACCCCTTAAAATTTAGGGGGCGGAGGCTACGACAGCGTATCTGACTGGCTGGTGGTCATGAGACAGTGGGCCGTGCTCCAGGGGATAGCCACTCGGCCAATTAGCTACGCTATCGCAGCTTCCGCCCCCGGAACTTTGAAGGGATGTAGCTCCCAAACTAACAGTGATAGGAATGTAGTTTAAATTGATTTGGACGCAGCTGGTTTAAACGAATCTAATACATGATAGAAAAATTATCGTTCCATTTAAAAAAAATATCTTTGTGCTGTAGCTCTTTGGAAAATGTTTGGAATATATATATATATATATATATATATATATATATATATATATATATATATATATATATATATATATATATATATATATTCCATCTTATCCTACCTTCCCGCTTATCCGACCTAGCAGCTGCCGGTTTAGGCCGGATAATCCAGACTCTACTGTATGCGTTAGTTTCTGACCCTCCTTCATACATCATCAACGAGAGATGTAAGTGGTATACGCTTGTAGCCTATTTCAGGACGCATTTAATATTTCCTGCGGCACTCTAATCTTTTCCTGTCCGTAACTTTTGAAAGCACTCAGACAACTGCTCTAGTCCCCCACAGTATTCGCAAAATGGTCAACGCGCGACGACCATCAGGAACGCAATCAATTGATCGTTTCGGCGCTGCACCACCGCAAAACCCGCCGTGCAAGAAGCCCGCCAAACGGCATCTTTTATTCAGCGCCTCGGCTCCTCAATCAGCCCGCCGGCGGCTATTACTAAGCCATCAGGGCAGCGGGCCAGCGAGTGATCTGCGGCCATAATTCACTCCCTCCCCCACAACTCCCCCCAGTGATTGCAGGCGCTGGCAGGCGATAAACACGCTCATTAGCAACGGCAGCGCGTCACAGATTGCTGCTTACTTATGATAAGCCGGCGCGGATTAGCCGATGCAAAACACATGAGCCGCCGAAGCTGCGCCGGATGAGAGCGCAAATTGTTAAAGAGGATGCGGGCGCAATTACGTCAGCGGCTGCTCCCATATTACCCTGTCCGGCGCAGGAAGGCGTAATCAGTACAGCGGAACAGTTTGATTTTTTTTTCGTGATATTGTCAGGATTTGTGCGTCACGTAGAAGTTACTGGGTTTGGGCCGCTCAGCGATGTGGAAGTCACATCAGGATTTCAAATGTCACAAAATGAGTCTGATGATTTATGAATTCTGTAGAGTACTACATTTATACGAGACATGCTGAAATAATATTTGGGTACGTCAAATATTCCCTCTGGACTGATAACATTCTTTGGAGAGTCAGTCATGAGGAAATTGTGCCAACTGGTGTGCAAGATGTATGAAATAGAGGGGACAAGCCTTGGACTACAAGAAAAATAAAATAATGCCAATTTCAAAGAAAGCAAGGACAGACTTATAAAAATTACAAAACTATAGGTTTTATATATCATTCTTGCGAAATACTAACATGAATTATGTAAACAAGAATGGAAAAAAGACTACGTTGAGGATCATTACGACTTTTCTTAGAAGACTGGTTATCTTATGGCCAACCTACAGTCCTATCTTTTATGATTTGGAGAAAGCTTTTTACAATATTTCACAATATTTTTCTCAATCTGTACATTGAGCAAGCTATGAAGGAATGCAAGAAGTAGTTTGGAAAGTGAGTTGAATGAGAGGGAATAAAAACCTTGCGGTTTGGTGACGATACAGTATTTCCGTCAGAGACAGATAAGGACCTGGAAGAGCAATTAAACGTAATGGACAATGTCTTGAAAGGAAGGAAGGTATAAGATGAACATTAACAAGTAGTGTCAGAAAATCAGGCGATGCTGAAGGAATTAGATTAGGTAATGGACAATATAATTAGTAGTTGAGTTTTGTTATTTGGCTGACAAGACAATTTCTGATGTCCGAAGTAGAGAAGACATAAAATGCAGACTCGCTATGGGAAGAATAGCATTTCTGAAAAATCGAAATTTGTTGACATAAAATGTTAGTTTAAATGTTACGAAGTCCTTTCTGAAAGATTCCTCTGGAGTGTAGCATTGTATGGGAATGAAAGGTGAACGATAAGGAGCTCAGATAAAAACAAGCTTTCTAAATGTGGTGATACAGATGAATTATGAAGATCAGATGTGTATATCACGTAACGAATGAGATGCTCAACAGAATTGTGGAGAAAAGAGGTTTCTGGCATATCCTGAGTAAGAGGAGGGATAGATTGGTGGGACACATTATGAGACATCAGGGAATTGTCAACTCAGCATTAGAAGACAGTGTTTGGTAAAAATCGTAGAGGTAGACCGAGGGGCGAACACAATAATCAAATTCAAACGGATGTAGGTTGCCGTACGCATTGTCAGATGTCGTTTGCGGTGGCCGAGGGGACTGCGGCGCGCCAGTCACGGTCTGCACGGCCACTACGGTCGGGGGTTTGAATCCCCCCTCGGGCATGAATATTTGTGCCGTCCTTCGTAGTAGCTAGATCGTAAGTAGTTTGTAAGCTTAGGAACTGATGACCCCGTACTTAAGTCCCATAAGCTTACAAACATTTGATTTTTTTTTTTTTTTTTTTTTTTTTTTTAAATTGTTTGATGAAGCGGCTTGCGCAGGACAGGGTAGCGTGGAGAGCTGCATTAATCCAGTCTGCGGACTTCATGACAACTACAACGTCAGGATTTGTGAGTCATGTGGAAGAGATCGTGGTTTAGGGCCACTCAACGATATGGATGTCATTTAAGGATTTGAAATGTCAGAAAATGAGTCTAATGGTTTATGAATTCCGTAGAGCAGTGTTTTTAAACCCCCAAGGGGGGGGGGGGCGCCAAGTCTTCCTCAGGGGGTCGCCCTAACAGGAGGAAGTACTTGCGTCGTAAGACACTCAGACCTGTGTGTGTCTGAATAGTAAGGTTCCGTAAACAAAAACTGAACACTTACAAGTAAAATTTATTTTTCTTAAAAGTGATTCCTTGTTTATCATAATAAATTCACATTGTTTACGATGAATAAATGAAAACCTTGAAAACTGCTTTCAGAAACGAATCGATAGTTAATTTAACAAGCTGCAACAAGTAAATACGAAATAAACGTACTACTGCTTTACTAGTTGACTGTCAAGTGTACTGGGTAATTTCGAGAAATTCGCCAAATAAGTACTACATTTTTACAAATTGACTCTACAGTAGAACGTTGCTTTGTCATGTAACAAATATATATATTATTGACATGGCGCCTGTTTTTCTGGAGGATGGGAAGCGAGCCTGGATAGCGCAATCGATTAAGGAGCCGGCTGACGCGAAGCGAAAATCTGAGTACCAATCACGGTCGTTGACAAGATTCCAATTACGTAATTGAATTTAGTTTTGTGTCCTCCAACGGTCGAGATGTTTAAATATTTCGAATTCACAAATATTTTTCTGTCGGAATTCGTGAAAAAATACTCAAAAATAAATAAATAATTAAATAAAATTGCTCATAATAGGATCCTTTTTTTCCGATACTTCATAACGAGTAGAATATGAAATTCATTGTCTTTAAATTATGCATATTCTGTAGTTGTGTTACGATTCGGCGAAGGGGATCGCCACAGCTATTTTCTTTGGAAGGTGGTCTCATATTGCAAAACGATGCAAAACACTGCCGTAGAATACAGCGATCAAATGTATCGTGATACATTTATACGGGATATGATAAAATAATATTATGGTATGTTAAATATTCCTCCTACCCTGACGACATTCTTGGGAGAGTCAGTCATGAAGAAATTGTACCGCTGGATGTACAAGACGTATGAGATACGGGGACTAACCTCAAACTTCAAGAGGAATAGAATAATTCCAATTGTAAAGAAAGCAAGGGCAGGCACGTATGTGATAGGGGGACTAACCTCAAACTTCAAGAAGAATAGAATAATTCCAATTGTAAAGAAAGCATGGGCAGGCAGGTGTGAAGATTGCAGAACTATCATCAGTTTTATAAAAACATGGTTGCAAAATACTAGCACGAATTATTTAAACAAGAATGGAAGAAAGGAAAACTCAGACTTCATTGAGGATCACTTCAAATGTCACATTATGACTTAGATGACTGATTAAGGAATAGCCAACTTACAATGCTAGGTTTTGTAGATTTTGAGAAAGCTTTTGAGAACGTTGTCTGCATCTCTGTCTTTAAAACTCCAGCAGGGGTAAAATATAGGACACGAAATATAATATAGGCTACAGTTTTGTTCAGAAACTAGACGGCATTTCGAAGAGTTGTAAGGTGTTGCAATTTACATGCCGCCGGTCTGTCTTCAAAACTGAACAGACAGTTTTTTGCACCTTGTATTGAGGACAATGATTGATCTCAAATGTTTTGTAGCCGAAAACGGTGGCTTTGCAGGTGCATCAAATCTACCGAAACACGCAGCTAAGACATCATAAAGCTGTGCAGGTTTTTAACAGTACTCAGAATGAACTGAACGATCACTCGTGCAAGTAGAAATAAAAGTAGCCTTGCATTAGCACACAGTTATTATCTGCTGCACTGGGCGTCGGCTGCAACTCTGATATCCAGTCAAAAATTTACCTGTTTAAATCTGTGGCTGAACTAAGTGACTCAAAACTTGCTATTAATCTTGATGAAGTCAAGAATCGCTAGCTTTCCTAGTCAACAATTAATGTGGCTGGGTACGATGATTCAGCAAATCAGCCCACCGTCGTGCCTTCTAGCTTGCATCCACATACGTTAACTAACTATTGTGGAGGGACACAAATGTCCACGGCTCGCTCTTTGAAAGTGCCATACTTACGCAACACTTGTCACCACGTACGGCTGTTGGTGCCACTAGGCAGAACCACAGCGGATCGCTAAGTATTCACAAAAGTGCAACGTCTGGCCACGCAAATCGGCTCCCCGACGTCTAGTGTCCTACCAGTGGCATTAACCACCAGACAAAATTTTTTCGTAGCACCGTCACTCACATACGAATATTTCTTGTGGCATTTCTTTCCAGTCTGTGGGCCAGTGCATCTGCTCTAGGTCTCCAAACAGGAGTGTTTGAGTAAAACGCATGTCGCCTCCTTACAACGGGTCCCTCCGATACGAGATAATTTCACATACTTCTTAGGTATACAGGGGAAAAGTATTTAATCCGATAACTCTGGGGGGTTGCAGGGGAAAACAAAACAAGTATTCTGATTTTATCCATTAGAAAATGGGATTTTTGAAAGCCTGCGAATGTGAGGTAAATAGATTTGTTTATAAATAACAATACCGCTTCCTATCACAATTTTTTATGTATTTAGCACGATGCCTTTCCAGAAATAATTCCCACCTTCAATTGCGTTTTTTGTGCTGTTTCATATTATTTATGATGTTTAGCGTTTGTGAGTGCCTGCTTTATTCTGCTGTCGTTTCTGTAATATATAAAAATACGCCCGATTTTACATTTTGGTTATCTTTATATAGAGTTAATGACGGAATTTTTGGAAAAGCTTTTTAGTTGCAGTTTTCGTCTGGTACATCTGTGGAAGCTCTCACACATGTCAAACATCACGCACAATATTTTTGCACACAAGTACATCACTTTCCACTAAAACAAAAATACATATAAATAGACAGTTACAGAGATGCTCTATGCTTAACTTTACCAAAGATACATTTTTACAGAGTATGCTACAAAGGAATCCTGTGCTGGATTTTATCAAAACAATATTTCCATAGAGTATTGCTGCGTTTTTTATAGAGGATTTTTTTACTTTTGTTCGTTGTCCTAATTTATGCACACTTACTAATCTTGATATTCTATATATTTCCTGGTTTTCACAATGTAACTATAAGAGATGCAGTTTCCTTCAAGTACATACTCTTTAGAAATTGACACATCAGAGCAAATTACATTGACAAACTGTTCTTGGGTTATCTTTCGTAGAGGATTGTATTGAAAAAAGGGGCACGGCTAACGTAATTGTCATCTGAACATATCGTAATATACTTTTAAAAATGTTTACGTATGAGGACATAAAACTAAAAATATGTCACGAAAAATAAATGTCCTTAAAATGGTGGTACAAAGATGTAGTATATACAGCCATTCTAATGATAGAACTGCGAGGATCGACTTTGAAGTTACAAGTTTCCCAGTGGTTCGATGAGATATGATTTAATAAATCCACTCAGAATGGACAGAAAGAGCTTCAGAGGGTGCTACATAGGGAGTTAATGAAAGCACCCTTTCCATTGAGGCGTTGCATTCCACATATTTCACAGTCCACAACTACAACCTGTACCGCAGTGATGAAGTGCGTAACGTTCTGCAAATATGTGTGTATGTAACAACTTTCTTAAATCTATGTATTTCCGTAAGTGTGACTACGTCACAAAGGAGATACTCAGCTGAGATGGTAATTCTATTATTGGAGTTACAATTACAATATATGTAATGAACATTCCTATAGTTTAGAAGCAGATCGTAAATGAGTTTTCTGACTGTCACTAGTAAAATGAAAGTTCGTTAAGCCAATTTCTTATTACAACTATTTACATAAGATGCATATAGTTTGGGATAACACGGTAAATCATTCTACAACAGGACTGTTTCATAAAATTAAAATGTTACAAATTCTAATTTCTTCACGTATTTTTATTTGTGAATCTGTTGTTCAATTACCACTTTACGAAGCAAGAAGAATTGCCACTTTATTAATTGAGGGAACTATTTAGGTACCACACGTTAGATTTATTACTGGCAGATATACCCTAACAAATCTAGTTCATTGAAAATTTATGGATAAACATTACTCTGTTGAATGAAAGGGTTTTAATAAAAATTTAAAGAGCTTAACACTGCTGCTGCGATAAACTCAAATGCCTTTTTTATATATTTATTTGCAAACATGAACAGGAAGTTACTATAACGGAGATAAAAGAAGCGCCAAAAAATTACCAGATCAGTTTCAACCAGTAGGCTTTTCCAACGCCTTTCATAATTGGAATATGATGAACAGGTTGCCTCTTCTCTGCGCATCGCATCCTTCCATCGCCTGCAATATAATTCCTCAGAAAAGAGTGCAAAAAGGATACCGCTATATATAAATAAAAAATAAATTCTGACAAATTGCCTGTCGTGAGAGCACAGTCGCGGTTAAGGCCTCTTAAATGAAAAAAAAAGGAAAACTAAGATGGCAAAGTGAAGTAAATGGGGAAATTTGCGCGACCGCCGCTGCCACAGAGGCTCGCTAATTAGAGATTTCACCTCTGCTCGCCCCGGGCTGTGCCAGCCGCTCGCTTTTTAAACGGTAATTACAGCGCCTGGGATAAGCGCCGCTGTGTTCCCCAGACGGGGCTGCGAAACATTTTTCATTAAAGCCCGCCGTGGCAGCCGCCGACCGCAACGCCGCCGGGGACGCCCGCGGCTGCAGTGGCGGAAGGCGGTCTCGTCATACCGCTGGGCTTTCATAACCGCGGTCACCGCGCCAAAGGACCTCCACACACATGCTCGCTCGCTGCCTCTTCCCGTATTACCGCTGTCCCATTCCGTCCGTGCCGACTATTCTGCCTCTCTTTGAGGTGTCCAGCCGTGAAAAAAGTTTTTACGTAGGAATAAACTTTGTATTTCACTTTGAAGTAATCCTCAAGGATTTAGAGGCATTATTATGAAATACTAAAACCCACCTATAAAACCGGCTTTTCAGCCATATACGGGAATATTATTTTTGGGGTCACTGCACTTCTACATTATATTTACATGTGGCGTCTGTTGCGAGAGAACAGACGTCATTCTGATCCTGCAGTTGTTATTATTTAATATTCATAGAATATATGACATCAACTGCGATTGGGCAAAGCTGAAAATGTGTAACCAGCTGGGATTCGAACCCGGGTCTCCTGTTTTCTAGGCAGTTGCGCTGACCCCTATACCACTGGGGACACAGTCACCACCGCACCTGCAAGGACTACCTAAGCACGCCTCCCGTCAGATACAAATTCCCAGCTTCGCCGTGCGAATTTGTATCTGACTGGAGGCGTGCTTAGGTAGACCTTGCAGGTGCGGTGATCACTGTGTCCCCAGTGGTGTAGGGGTCAGCGCAACTGCCTAGAAAGCAGGAGACCCGGGTTCGAATCCTGGATTGGTACACATTTTCAGCTTTGCCCAATCGCAGATGATGTCATATATTCTATGAATACTTCTACATTAGTCGCTATGAAGAGGAACAACTCTACGGTGTTATGCATCACTAGTCTAAGCGCCATATGTCATATCTGACATAATGGAACCTACATTTTACATGTTCTTAAAATATATTTGTCTATGAATGTTTCTTAATTTTTAGTACCAAAGAAGAGTTAGTGTTCTTTTAGTTAGTAGTGAAATCTCACAGCAAATAACTACTAAACAGCACTAATTGCCCTCACAAAGTAAAGCAGTCAACAATCCGAAGATTGGTTTGAACACCACAGTGCTTTACTAGGCATGGTCCTGTTTGGAGGTGGTATGGCGTTGCCTTCCTCCGACCTTCGAACTGACTTACCCTGCCAGTTATAGGGGGACCTACAGTTTAACGTGGGTTCCGAACCACGGTGCTACTCGGTGCCAGAGGTGAAAGAAGTGGAAAGTGACAGATAAAAATCCTAGGACCTGGCGGGGATCGAACCCTGGACCTGTATTTGTAGTCTGGCTCTCTACCACTGTGCAACCGAGGCGCACAATTGCTCTCACATCACAAATATAAAGTAACGGCGCTTGGTCTTGTGATGCATAACGTGGTCCAACTGACATTCGAAATGACTTTTAGACGTTTCTTTCTTTACTGTTTCGTAACGACAAATTTAGAACTACAATACTCGCGTCACGTCTATTCAAAACAGCATATTTTACGTCATCGTTCATTAAACACTCACTAAATACAAGTGATTTTATTTTGAGAGGAGGGTATACACTGAGGAGGTTGCAAAAGCAAGGGATACCTCGTAAAACCGTCTCGGATCTCCTTTTGCCAGGCAAATTGTAGCAGCTGAACGTGGTATGGGAAAAACAAGTGTCTGTAACTCCCTTGCAATGCGCCCGCGGCTGCAATGGCGGAAGGCGGTCTCGTCATACCGCCCTTCACTTTGAAAGTAATCTCCAAGGATTTACACGGCATTATTATGAAATACTAAACCCACCTATAAAACCGGCTTTTCTGCCATAGACGGGAATATTATTTTTCGGGTCACTGCACTTCTACATTAGTCGCAATGAGGAGGGACAACTGGACGGTGTTATGCATCACTAGTCCAAGCGCCATATGTAATATCTGACATAACGGAACCTACATTTTACATGTTCTTAAAATATATTTATCTATTAATGTTTCTCAATTTTTAGTACCAAAGACGGGTTAGTGTTCTTTCAGTTAGTAGTGAAATCTCACAGCAAATAACTACTAAATAGCACTCATTGCCCTCACAAAGTAAAGCAGTCAACAATCTGAAGATTGATTTGAACACCACAGTGCTTTACTAGGCATGGTCCTGTTTGGAGGTGGTATGCCGTTGCCTTCCTCCGACCTTCGAACTGACTTACCCAGCCAGTTATAGGGGGGCCCACAGTTTAACGTGGGTTCCGAACCACGGTGCTACTCGGTGCCAGAGGTGAAAAAAGTGGAAAGTTACAGATAAAAATCCTAGGACCTGGCGGGGATCGAACCTGGGACCTTTGGATTTGTAGTCTGGCTCTCTACCACTGTGCAACCGAGGCGCACAATTGCTCTCACATCACAAATATAAAGTAACGGCGCTTGGTATTGTGATGCATAACGTGGTCCAACTGACATTCGAAATGGCTATTAGAAGGGTTTTTTTTTTTTTTTTACTGTTTCGTAATAACAAAGTTAGGACTACAATACTCGCGTCAGGTCTTTTCAAAACTGCATATTTTACGTCATCGTTCATTAGCCACTCACTAAATGCAAGTGATTTTATTTTGAGATGAGGGTATACACTGAGGTTGCAAAAGTCAAGGGATACCTCGTAAAACCGTCTCGGATCTCCTTTTGCCAGGCAGATTGTAGCAGCTGAACGTGGTACGGGAACAAGTGTCTGTATGTCCCTTGCAATACGCCCGCGGCTGCAATGGCGGAAGGCGGTCTTGTCATACCGCGTGGCGCAGCGGAGAGGCTTTCATATCCGCGGTCTCCGCGCCAAAGGACCTCCACATGCTCGCTCGCTGCCTCTTCCCGTATTATCGCTGTTCCATTCCGTCCGTACCGACTATTCTGCCTGTCTTTGAGGTGTCCAGCCGTGAAAAAAGTTTTTACGCCGGAATATAAAACTTTGTATTTCACTTTGAAAGTAATCTCCAAGGATTTAGACGACATTATTATGAAATACTAAACCCACATATAAAACGGGCTTTTCAGCCATATACGGGAATATTATTTTGTGGGTCATTGCACTTCTACATTAGTCGCAATGAGGATGGATAACTGACACTCGAAATGACAGTTATATGCTTTACTGTTTCGTAACGACAAATTTACGACTACTGTACACTCTGTTTTCAAAGCTGCACATTTTACGTCATCGTTCTGTAACCACTCACAAACTCCAAGTGATTTTACGAAGCGCGTCCAGAAAGTAAGTTTCGTTTGGTAACAAAATGAAATTGTACACAGGTACAGAAGAAATTTTGATTGCACAAAATTCTAAAACTCTTAAAGTACTTTTCCACATAACTGCAGAAATTTTGTAAGCACTTGTCATAGTGTTCCACAAGTTTTTGCATGCATCCTTCACAGAAGGTTGCCACCTGTGTATTCGACGAAGTGGTAACAGCTCTTTATCATCGTTGATGTGTTGATTACCGAGGACAGATTTTAGGTGTAAGAAGAGATGAAAGTCGCTAGGAGAGAGGTCCGAGCTGTTTGGAGGATGATTAAACAGGTCCCATTGAAATTTCCGTAAGAATTGTTTGGTCACATTCGGTGTGTGAGGTCAGGCATTATCGTGAAAAAAAAAATCTTTTGACAGTAATCAGGTTTTAATCAGTAATCATGCTCTACACTGAACGCTGAAAGGCATAATCAGTCTCTAATGATGATGATGATAATGACGATGAGTATTCCTCTTCTTACACCTAAAAATCTGTCCTTCGTGGACAACACTTCAACGACGATGACGAGCTGAAAGAACATGTTACCACATGGTTGAAGACACAGGCTGCAACATTCCATGAAAAAGGAACACAAAACCTTGTGCCATGCTATGACAATTGCCAACAAAATTTCGGAAGATATGTAGAAAAGTAGTTTAACAGTTTTAGATTTTTGTACAATCAATATCTTTTCTGTATCCCGTTCCTTATATATAACCAAAAAGAACTTCCTTTCTGGACGCGCCTCGTATATTGTGAGGAGGGTGTACACTGAGGTTGCAGAAGTCAAGGGATACCTCGTAAAACCGTCTCGGCTCTCCTTTTGCCAGGCATATTGTAGCAGCTGAACGTGGTATGGGAACAACAAGTGACTATAAGTGCCTTGCAATACAGTGACTATATACATAGAGAGGGTGGTAAATGTTTCTTATATCTCAGACAACGTCTACAAACTCTACATCTCCATTCAAATTCGGCATTACATATCGCGGTGTATGGCAGAAAGTACTTTGTCCATTGTAACTGCCTCCTCGCACTACATTCTCTTATTGTTCGCGGAAAAATGATCGGCGGTAATCTCCATGTGGGCCCAAGTATCTCTTGTTGTCTTTCCGCGAGATACATGTAGTAGAAAGCACTATATTGCTGTCAGAACATTGGCAGAAGCCTGTACCACAATGCAGATCACGTCTCCTGCATCGTTTGCAACTTGAGATTGCCGATCATCTCCGTTACGACTTCGCGCTTACTAAATCGGCCTGTAACGAAGCGTGCTTCTCTTCGTTGGTCTTCGCAGTGTCTTCTATCAACACTCTCTGGCATGAGGCCCACACGGAGCAAAACGAAAGCGTCGGCGGAATGGGTTTGTAACCTTCTTCCTTCGTTGGCTGATTACACATCTTGACGATTCGACAAAGAATCTCAGTTTGGCAGCTGTGTTAGCCACGGTAATATTATATGGTCGTTTCCTTTGAAATTTATCCTTATGTCTACTCCCAGATGCCAGTGTTCGAACTTAAATAGTGGCAACTATTTATTCACAACCGCTATGATCCGACTGCTAAGTATATAGCACAGTTAAAAAAATATCTTATATCCGCATTCGCTTTTCCTGGACCCTTTCAGAGAAAGTCCTTAATCCCCATGAAATCTGAAGCATCTCGTTTAAGGATGGTCGTAAAGGTACATAAACAGCACTTCCCAGCACGTCCGATAGTCGAAAGACATAGATTACAATACGGAGAGATTAATTGCATCATATTAAAACAAACACTACGTCCACTCATCTAACTTCTCACTCCGAAACAGTATTCATCTAATCTCAACTCTGGCTACCTTAACAGTCCCACCTAATACCAGGTTAGCTTCTTTGGACATCAAAAATATGTACAGGGACATCCCAACCGACCAAGTGTTAAATATTATCTCACACAATTTGCATACCCATAGTGGGCGTTCTGTAACGGAGATCAACGAAGTACTACAACTACTGAAAATAATGCTTCAATATAATTACTTCAGCTTTGATGGTTCTACTTACACACAAATCGTGCTTCATGCTTCATGGTGCTGGTTTCAGTTCCCTGATCCTCTTGACACTAAATTATATTTTTTTGTCTTTTCTTTTTCGGCTGTTTTGGCATGTTCTATACTTTCAGACCACGGTCGGAATTAGGTTATAATGAAACTTTTGTGTCCCGACTTCGTCGCCGCTTTTGTGTCCCAGCCTCGTCGTAGGTGTCGGTGGCCGAGTGGAATGAGACCGACACGCTGGTGCAGGTACGGAGGGGAGCAGCCAGAAACTATAAACACTAGAGCAAATTAGAAAGATATATATTGCACAGAATGTAACAATACTTAACTTTTACATAGTACTGCAGAATGTTGATACATAGTTGTTAGAGGCCTGCCTAGTGCCTGTACAATAGCAAAGTCTTAACTGGTGCCTATCTGATGACGAAGCTCCTAACTCGTTGCTATCTCAGTCCGAAGTGGCCGGTGTTCTTCAGTGGTGGCCACGAGCGGCGTTGTACCAGAGGGCGCTCGTGGCTGTCGTCGGAAGAACGCCGCGCCGTGCATGCATGGCGGCGCGCGGCGAAAGTAGGTGGCGCGCACTTTGTACTTGTGCGACACCACACCCCTCCCCCCCAAACCGCCGCGCCGTCGTGGCGTAGGGCTGAGGGCCACGGCGACGGCACTGGGAGGAGGGCCTGAGCGGGGGCGTTACTGGTGGGACGGGCGTCGTAGCTGAGGCCGGGATCGGGACGCCGTCCGCGCCCCGGCATCTGCCTTGAGATCCTCCAGGGAACCCGCCGAAACCTGGGGAAGGGCGCACCCCCCCCGCCCAGTGGGAGCAGGTCATCTTCTTCTGAGGTGCGTGGCCCAAGCTGAGGGGGCCCGCACGGTCCCGGAGTCCCTCTCGGTGACGCTGTCAACTGCGGCGGCGACAGCGGCGGCGTCGTGTCGATCTCCATCGGGACGATCTCGTAGTCCGGGGACGAACGATGTGGCTGTGCTCCCTGGCGGTGAACTGGGTCTGGAATCAAGAAACCGGAGACAGGATCGCGCGGCCTGTGCAAGCGCAATTGGTTTGCGTGGCGCCGCAGCTCCGACCCTGTGGAAGAACGTACAATAAACATATTGCGCCCGAGCACGCGCTGAATGGTGCCCGGCAGCCATGTCTTCTTGTTTCCAGCAAACAGCCTGTACAGCACCGGCGTAGAAACCTGAAAACGCGTAGCGCCATACGAACCGACTCGGTGCGTGGGAGGCTGCAGCAGGTGAAGGAGAGTGCGGTGACGGCGGCCGTGTAGCAGCTCGGCAGGAGACGGGCCGTCACGTGGCATGCACCGATACGTAGACAGGAAAATTTGAAGAGCTTGCTGCCTGGAGTGCTCACCTTTCATCTTCTCCATGTGAGACTTGAATGTTCGAACGAAACGTTCTGCTTCACCATTGGACTGAGGGTGAAAAGGTGCGGTGGTGATATGCTGAATGCCATTCACGCGACAAAACTGTTGAAATTTCGCACTAACAAACTGAGGTCCATTGTCACTGACGATAGTTTCAGGCAAGCCTTCGATGCAAAACACTGATGTTAAGGCACTGATTGTACTAGAAGCTGTCGTTGAGTTCATGGCAATCACAAAAGGAAACTTGCTGAAAGCGTCTACAACAATTAACCAGCGCGTATTCCAGAAAGGTCCGGCAAAGTCAATATGTAAACGTTGCCATGGTCCCTTGGGGCGTGGCCAGTCTGAGAAACGTTGCGGAGGAGCCGCCTGATGCTCCGCACAAACCGTACACTGTGACGTCATGCTCTCTATCTGAGCGTCCATACCAACCCAGGTACAATGACGTCTGGCCAATTGCTTTGTCCTAACAATACCCCAATGTCCTTGATGCAGGAGGCGTAACACTTCACGTTGCAGGGAACGAGGAACAATCACTCTTGCTTGGTCGTTGTCCGTATGTAACAACAGAACACCCTGACTTAAAGACAATGCATGACGTTGTGCAAAATAACGTCGAACCAGAGGCCGATCAATGTCTTTGGCTCTGGCAGGCCAACCAAAGCGAACAAAACGTGCTACCACACTTAAGTCTGCATCCGCAGCTGTTTCCTGTGCAACCCGACGAGAGTTTAAAGGAAAGTCTGCGACAGCGGAAGCATCTCTGGAGTCTATCTGACAACATGCCATTTCTGAAGAATCAAATGATACATCCTGGCCAACCGGAAGTCGGGAAAGTGTGTCCGCGTTAGCATGTTTAGTGGTAGGTCGGTACAAAATCTCATACTGATAATTAGACAATATCAAGGACCATCTCTGAAGCTTTTGTGCCGTTCGTGGCGGAATTGGCTTTGTGGGTGAGAACAACGACGTGAGAGGCTTGTGGTCTGTCAACAAATAGAATTTTCTGCCATAGAGATAATGATGAAACTTTGTGACGCCGTAAATGATTGCTAAGGCCTCCTTTTCTATCTGACTGTAATTCTGTTGCGTCGGCGTCAGTAGCTTGGATGCAAAGGCAATAGGACGATCGTGACATCCAATACGATGCGACAGAACAACACCCAGACCGTACGACGAGGCGTCAACTGCTAACACTACAGGCTTCTGTGGGTCAAAGGGAATCAAACACGCATCACTGAGTAGTGCATACTTTAATTTGTCAAAGGCAACCTGACAATCTTTAGACCATACAAAAGGAACATTCTTCCTACGTAAGTGATGCAGTGGAGCTGCAATCTGAGAGGCATTGGGAATAAATCTGAAATAATAGTTCAGCTTCCCCATTACTGCTTGCAATTCCTGCACATTCTTAGAAGGAGCCAAGTCTTTGATTGCTCGAAGATGTGACTGTAAGGGATGGATTCCTTGGGCATTAATCACATGGCCTAGGTACTCTATTTCAGTTTGAAAAAACGAACACTTTGCTTTATTACAACGTAGACCTGCTGCAGTCAAAACTTTGAAAAGGCACTCCAGGTTTGCTAAATGTTCTTCAACTGTACGTCCGGACACCACAATATCATCTAAATAGTTCGAGCAACACGGTACAGAAACTGTCAGCTGTTCCAAGAAACGCTGAAAAATAGCGGGAGCGGAAGAACTGCCAAAGGGTAGGCGTTGAAATTGAAAAAGGCCCATGTGAGTATTAATGACGAAAAACTTTTTTGACTCGTCATCAAGTGGAATCTGTAAGTATGCCTCTGCTAAATCAATCTTGGAAAAGAAGCGAGACTGTCCTAATTTGTCCATCAGTTCCTCAGGTCTGGGCAGGGGATAAGTGTCGACAATTGTTTGACTGTTGACTGTTGATTTGAAGTCCGCACAGAGACGAAGTTTTCCTGACGGCTTGGGTATAATGACTATAGGCGAGGCCCACTGACTCGCAGAAACAGGAGAAATCACACCACTATCTTGCCAACGTTTAAGTTCTTCGGCAAATGTATCACGCAATGCGATAGGCACTGGTCTAGCTTTACGAAATTTTGGAACTGCAGATTCTTTTAAAGTCACATGTGCCACGAAGTCTTTTGCACAACCTAGTTCCGGCGAAAACAAGTCACTGTATTTGTCACACAATGCATTGATTTTATCCTGAGGCACTATTGACGAAATTTGAAGCACATCTCTTTGAATTGATAAACCAAACAAGTCAAAAGCATCTAGTCCAAAAATGTTCTGTGTCGATTTGGCCTGAAGAACAACAAAAGCAACTGTTTTCGTAACACCTTGAAAAGAGGCAGGCAGGCTACACGTTCCTAGCACGGGAATATTTTGACCTGTATAAGCTGTTAACACTTGCTGTGACGGCGACAATTTTGGTGAACCCAGAAGTTCATAAGTATCTTTATTTATTAATGTGACAGCGGAACCAGTATCAAGCTGAAATTGCACTGTCTTATTTTCTATGAGGAGAGTTACAAACAGTTTTTGCTTGCGGCGCTCGACAGGTGCGCGAATGTGGGCAACGTCTGCTACGGTTTGTTTACTGTGCTTGCGCGGGCCGAGTAGTGAAGTAAGCGGCGCAGACTCGGCACGTAGGGGATTAACAACACTGTCACTAGATGGCACTACCGCCGGATCGGCGTCCGCGCAAGCATGCGAAGCTACTCCAGATTTACTAACTACTGCACTACACTTTTGAGTAGCTACTTGATGTCTACTGTCACTAGCTACACAGTACTGGGCACTATTACAAGGAGCAGTTGCAGAAGGCACTATTTTCACTACAGGAATGCACTGTTCATAGTCATTTTGCTTGTCCCGAACCCTTTTCCGTGCACTGTGTTACGCGCTCGTCGGCGCTTGCTACGTGGTGCACTATATAGATTTGCCATAGGCGCATAACTACTTTCTTGCAATTGAGATCCAAGGAAAGCAGTGTTCAATTCCACAGCCCGTATAACATTTACAGAATGAACTGTTCTCGCACTCTGCGAAGCACTGTTTCTAACGTTACTGTTCTTTGAGTTTTTAATTTGCATACACACAGACTGCACATGTCCCGATTTGCCACATTGATAACAGGTTGCGTTGCGACTAGGGCAATGAGCACGCTTGTGGCGAGACACACACTGGGGGCAAGATTTACGTACATTTTTCTGAAATGAGCGTTGGCGCCCGTTATTCAAATTACTGCGTCTAACACTACGGGGCGACCTTTGCGTCGCACTTTTACTCTGGCTACTGTTCACTGTCTGTTCAGCACGGCCGGTAGAAAAATAAGAATCACTATTGCTATACTGAGAACTACGGCTAGGAAAGCGTCCGTTGCGGCGCACTGAATTTACACTGTGGCTTTTCATTTCTACATCTGCTAAGTCAAAAGTATCATGCGCTTCTATAAGCTGCAGTACACTGTCTAATGAGGGGTCTGACTGTTTTAGGATTGCTGCCCTAATTCTGGGGTCCTGAATGTTCTGCGTAATCGCATCTCTTAACATCACGTCACTATAAGAAAGTCCACAAGAACAAGTAAATTTACATTGGCGGGTTAAGCCCTTCAACTCGGTGATCCACTCTTGGTGTGACTGTTCGGGTGATTTTTTAAGTCTGAAAAATCGGTACCGTGCAGCGGCTACAAGAACTTTTCTCTCATAATGAGCATTTAGTGCATCTACAATTTGTTCAAAGTCCACATCACAAGGAGATGCTTGCGGGAATAGTTTCTGCAGTAATACGAAGGTTTTGGGGCCCACCACAGATAATAGCAGATGCTTCACTTTCTGACCTGTAATTTGATGAGCCGCGACGAGTTCTTGAAACTGTGCGAAGTAGTCGCTCCATTCTTCCTCACGTTCGTTGTACTGGCGGAACGTCGGAAGCGGTGCGGCGGCAGGTGTGGGCTGCTGATGCGACGGCTGAGTTGTCAACTGCGCCACTGCGTTGAGAAGTTGTGAGATTTGCGCCGTCTGTAACTGAATAATTTCCATTAAGTTTGGGTTCGGGGTAGTGGCCATGCTGACCGATTAGGCGCCGCGTATACAAGTAAATTATAACAAAACACAAATGCAATATGAAAGAGGACACTCTGCAACAAAAAAGTCCACAAAACACGTAACAAAATATCTTTCCCCAAAATCTTATAATAAGGGTGGGTGGGCGGGAGCAATTTTTGCGTGCTCCGACTGCTGCTGTCTGGCTGCTGCAAGCGGGCTGGTCCAAGGTTCTATCACTCCTCGTCGCCACTTTTGTGTCCCGACTTCGTCGCCGCTTTTGTGTCCCAGCCTCGTCGTAGGTGTCGGTGGCCGAGTGGAATGAGACCGACACGCTGGTGCAGGTACGGAGGGGAGCAGCCAGAAACTATAAACACTAGAGCAAATTAGAAAGATATATATTGCACAGAATGTAACAATACTTAACTTTTACATAGTACTGCAGAATGTTGATACATAGTTGTTAGAGGCCTGCCTAGTGCCTGTACAATAGCAAAGTCTTCACTGGTGCCTATCTGATGACGAAGCTCCTAACTCGTTGCTATCTCAGTCCGAAGTGGCCGGTGTTCTTCAGTGGTGGCCACGAGCGGCGTTGTACCAGAGGGCGCTCGTGGCTGTCGTCGGAAGAACGCCGCGCCGTGCATGCATGGCGGCGCGCGGCGAAAGTAGGTGGCGCGCACTTTGTACTTGTGCGACACCACAGAAACAAATATATATGCGTAAATTCACTCCCCCATACACTTAAGTAACAATTTGTAAACCGGTTCCAAGTTCCAATCAGGGCATGTAAGCTTGTCGGGTAGGTGGCGCGCGGGCCTAATCACAGTGATAAGTACACTTTTATTATTATGACACAGTGCACCTACGCACTCTAAATTATTTTATATAAAAACTGTTTAACTTTACAAGATGACGGCCATGAGAAAAGATTTTTTGGACCAGATGGTGCAAGCAGAGACCATTGAAACCGGTCGTCCAAAATAAAGAATAAAATTAATCATCAGCGATCTTGGCTGTTATATTTCTCGAACAAATCATTAATAGTTTAATACAACTCGACCCTGATTTATATTAATTACTGTTTTTATTTTTGCTACGCAATGGCGGCAAGATTCTGCAATCCAGGTCGATGGCTGCTCGCTGCTACAACTGCTAACAGTATTAAAAAAAACTCTTCAAAATGGGTTTAAATGTTCCAACACTAATTGAAATCAACACCCGCATAAAATTCGTGCACTGGTGGGGAGCGCCAAAGATGATCTCGGTTTGAGGAAGGCCGGCGTGTACCAGATTCCGTGTCAGTGTGGAAAGTCATATATTGGACAGACGATGCGTACCGTCGAGGATCGTTGCGTTGCACACCAGAGGCACACACGATTGATGTATCGGAGCAAGTCGGCGGTCGCTGAACATTGTTTGTCGGAGAATCATGCGATGGACTATGAAGGCACTAGGATTCTGGTACAGACGTCGAGATACTGGGACTGCGTCGTTAGAGAGGCCATTGAAATTCGCACAAGTGACGACCTTATAAGCCGTGACTGTGGCTATAATCTTAGCAAAGCTTGGGAACCAGCGATTGGGTTAATTAAGAGTAAATCTAGCAAACGTAACGAAGTGACGACCACGGCGGACAGAGCCCTCACACCGACGTCATCTCAGACGCCGGCGCAATCGGTTCCACTGCGCGGCCGCGGCGCGGGGCGCGGACCGCGGAGGGGTCGCTCCGCGGGCCGAGGGTATTTAAACGGCCCGCTACCGGGCTAGAACCCAGGTCCCTTCGAGCAGACGTAGCGTGCGGATCTCCGGGCCGGCGCGTTTCCAGGAGCTCAGTCCGTCAGTTCACCTGATGATGGCGACATGTATGATCGCCGAAATATTGTGCCCGTTGGACACTATAGACCGGCAGTACACCCGTGGATATTTCGAGCATACTGGAAATGTTCACAAAGAATGTCAAACGTCTCTGTCTCAATACTTCCGTTATCTTCTCGGTGTAGCGATGCAGTTCCTGATTGTGTCGTCTCCTGTTTTTACTGTCTTGTTATCTCCCTCCGGATCTTCCTCTCTTTAATTGCAAGTATTCTTTTATATATATTTTTAAATTAAAATCGTTCTTGTTTAGGACTAGGCATTCAGAGGCATAGAGGGCTTCTAGTCAAATGAGAGCATGGTGTTGTCAGGGCTTGGTATTGCGCGAGGGGCATCTCTTTTTGTATATGTTCTCTGTAAGATGGTATGCCAGTTCTAGTTTATTAATTCGGGTTGTAATAGCTACTGTTTCGGTCAGATTAAGTTCAAGGCACTCCCATAGGTACTTGAACTTGTTAACTATCTCTGCTCTTGCCTCTTCCAGGTGCAATTCTTTGGGTCTGCCACTAATGATTGTAAGATATTTGGTCTTCCCTAGGGAAAATTGCAATCAAACTTGAGCTGCCTGGCATCTGAGTATTTAACGAGTTGTGCCGCTATTTCTGTCGAGCTTCGCAGAAGTGACACTTCATCTGCAAAAGCCAGTCAATCTGCGTAGAGGACTTCCGACTTGTACACTAGGTAATTGCCACTCACTGTCTGTTCATTTCCTTCCGACATTCTCCGATGACTGTCTCTAATGCACAGTTGAAAAGAAATGGGGAGAGTCCATCACCCTGTCTGATCCCTGTCTTGATTTCGAAGCTTTCCGAGAGTACTGCCCCATATTTCACACGTAATTTAATTAATCATGAATGTTTCCGTCAGTAATCTAGAGCTTTGTATAGTTATTGTTTGATATTTTGTATCTGTATTTTGGAAAGGTTTCTTTTTATTATTATATACACATTTTTTTTTCAATTTTAATTGTCACCAACAGATTGTGTGAACTTGGTCGTGCCCTTTTGCAGCATTATTCATGTAGTTTAAATGCGTGAATACTAACAGTAGTTCATTAAACCTCGAGTAAAGTCGTGGCACTTATGGTGTACAAATATATATATATAAAGTAGCAAAGCCACTTGTGAGGAATCATCTTAATGTGACAGTCTTCATGAAGAATACATTAGCCCCTTCAGTCCTGAATTATTTTAAAAATGGAACAAAACATATTTTCGCACTTTTGCATGTCCATAAGACCCCTATCTATTGTGTATTTGAGCAAAATTGAAAATGCTCATACTTGGTTTCCAAAATAAAGACTGTCAAATAAATTGTCCACCGGGTCTGGAAAGCAGTTAAGGGTGTGAAATATGACACTCCGTATTTACTGTGGAACTTACATTGCAAAGTTGAATTTGTGCGAAATTCATACATTAAACATAAAATAATTTCAACTACTGATATAATGTCTGACGCACTCCGCAATGGGTCCGCCAAGTTCACTCTTTTTCATTGTAGCACGCCATCTAATGGTACATGGCAGTACGAAGCACAAAACTAAAAGCGACAGATGTCCAGTAAACAAGCCACTACGTCTCAAAGTAAAGTGAAATAGTATAGTGTTCCAAAATTAGTAAAATGTCGGTGTTCAATATATTCGACGTCAGGTCTGAAAGGGTTAGGGTCACATTTATATTTCACACCAGCGTTATCCTGCATACATATATTAACAAAATGAATGATTGGTGGGAAGTAGCACCTGTCTCTACACGAACAGTGCCGGTTTCTAAGAATATACAAACAGCTACTCGACAACAAGGTTCAGAGAAAATGTTCAGCTTTAAGGGAATCTTACACAAATTTTTGAAACGTAAAAACTACGCGTACACACCCTTCTTCTAGTTTCTCCTGTCAACTGAATGTCACAAATTTCTCTGGGTTAAGCAGGATATATTGGTAGAGTAGTATTCCTAGCAGAATAGCGCGCATGAGAGTGGCTAAAATAGCCGCGGCGGAGCGGCCGGTCGCATTGAGGCGCTATGCTGCAATCCCCGTCGGCGATTAGATCCCCCCCCCCCTCGGGCATGGGTGTTTGTGCCGTCTTTAGTATAAGAAGTCCCCTAAGCTCGGGCATGGGTGTTTGTGCCAAGTCTAAGCTAGATCATATGTAGTTTGTAAGTTTAGGCACTGATGACCCCACCGTTAAGTCCCATGAGCTTTCAACCATTTGAACATTTTGGCTAAAATAGAGCCAAAATTTTTTTTCCATCGACAGTCTGTCGCTCTGATTGTTGTAGTATAAGTTGGTGACTGATGAAATTCTGACTCTCATATGGCAGGAACCTTTTATCGCTAAACGCATGCCCTCTTTGAGATAATTCTTTAGTGATAGACTGTAAGATAAAATGCCGATATAGTGATATAGATATAATTATGCAGTTCTAAGCGTAATGCTACGTCACGCAGATATAGCTGGTGTCTGAGGACGCTTGGTCACAAAATTTGTCTCTCGTCCCTACGGAGGAAGGTTCCTCTCCATTTAACTTTCTGCGTCGACGTCTCGTCCCTGGAGGCGATCAGTCTCTATCCATCTCAGGACTCTGCCTTTCCATCAATGAGTGTCAGGGTCGTTCGTTATTAACGGCAGCTTTGGCCCTGTTCTGTGCCGCGACTTTTAGGTAGGTTACAAATACAGTGTTGAGCTTATATGAGTTGTTAATAAAGTTCCAAACACTATGCAATAAAACTGCAGGGTCACATTGGAAAACGCACTTTGTTGTTCGTAAATATTCCAGTTTTATTTCATACGACACTTTTTCTGGGGAAAAAAAAGAAGAAGAGAGAGAATCTGTTGATATCTGTCGAGCGGTTCTCAAGTTATGGCGTGACCAAGGTATTTAGGGATCCAGTTTTATGTTACAAAGTAACCTCCGCCATGCACTATATGAAACTTTAGGTAGACGGTCACCTTCTTCTTGTCTCGAAGGTCAAGCGTGCGAAAATTCGTGAAGAACGGAATGAAACTATAGGTTTCATGAATCTGTTGGAGAAGTATGCTTCGCCATGCACCTATCACAAAATACTTCCCTAGCTGACGTTTTCTACCTTTAAACTACGTTCCTGCCAAATTTCGGCTTCATAGGTGTAGTAGTTTTCGTGTTTAATCAGCGAGTTAGTGTCCTTTCGCTTTTATATAGATAGAGATTAAGAAAACAGATTGCTTAATTTTGGATGCAAGAGAATTAAGGTAGACTTGCAGACAAAAATAAACAGTAACATGCAAATCTGTAATGCTAACTTTATTGGATACATGGCCATGCCTGATGCGACATTTTTACGGCATCTACAGCGAAACTGTTGTCAGCGGAAGAATACTTTTCGTTTCATAATTTTGTGTGAGTGGGGAGGGGGGACGCTTCATAAACGTCCAAAATTACATGCAAACTTTTTTGCAGGTCCTTAACTACTTCATATCCAATAATTGACGCTTAAATCTTGGTATTCTCACGCGGTGGACTCTCATTATTTATGACGTCATATCTCCTGAGTTATGTGCCGTGCTCTTTTGTTTTTGGTTCAGGAACCTTCGTGGGCGTACGGTAAACAGTTCACTAAAGTTTCAATACAACCGAATGAATGGTTTATGAAAACATAGAGGACATACAGACAAACATTCACACACACACATATATATATATATATATATATATATATATATATATATATATATACACTTGCTGAAACCACGGAGTTGGTCGGCTATTTATTCAAGCCTTGAGTCATGATTTCTCCTGCCCATTGTCTCTCTGTCCATCTCCTTTTTACAAAAGTAAAAAATAAAAATAAATAACGAAACATCTTGCTATAATTATGGGAGGATACGTGAGAAATAGTGTTGCCTTGCATTATGTACAAAGTATAAGTGCAACATAGAAAAAGTAGTAATCAAAATCAAAATACAAATAATATGTGGCATTCATGCCTTCATTTAATTCAAAACTAGACTATAAACAATATTTATTGTTACTTGTCCACGATCTTTGGTGAGCCCACCCCAGAGCAAGTAAAATGAAGTTGTCCGTTTGATAAACATGGATATGTCAAATCCACTCCGCAGTATTTAATAGATTGCCCTGTGATTTACGAAATTTAACAATTAATGCAAACCTCATCGGAATCTGCAGTCTCTTGAATTTAAAAGGTAGCTCTGTCGGGAATAATGAGTACTCGTTAGACGTATACTGTTTCATTCTCTTCCTCTACATGTAGCTCTATAGAAGTCTGTTTCTGTCGCCTGCAGCTATGTGTAATACAAAGTTAAAAGTTGTCAACAGCTCTAACAGCTTTCAAGGATTTGCTCAAGTTGATGGAATACATGGGTGACTTATAAATGAATAAGAAATGTATTAAAACGTTGTGCATTATGTGACAGGTTTCTACCCATCGCAGTACATATGATCTCATATTTATTGTATTGTATATACCGAAGAGGGTGATTATTCCTAGTTGTGGTACTTATTTGCCAACTCCCATGTTACTTTCTGCCAATTTTGTTGTATTTTTTTACAGATTGTGTTAATGATTCGTGTTTGTTACTGTTTTATGCCAGTTACTTTTTGGATGACTTGACTTTTCTTACGTACAATTTCAGAAAACATAGTTCAAAATTCGATGTTTTTATTGTGGTACTTTCTGTAATGTCTCCTCCGGATAGGTTTATTTGGGCATATTCGCGTTTTTTAATGCTTTATTTTATTTATTGCAAAATAACATTTTTAGTCAATTTCGCTGTTATTTTCTGCGTCCTACTATGCAATTTTAATAAGCTTAGTTCCTCACATGATAAAAGAATTGTTATTGTTACAAGTGTAGACTAGACGAACTGCAGCATTGTTAAAAAAATGAAATAGAATTTCAATGTCCAATATGCTGCAGTTACGAATATTTGCAAACTTGTGTTTTCAGTTTATAAACTTTCGCGGTATTTAGCCAAAACCGCCGATTTCGCGTTTTTTCTCTGTAACGGAAATCGTTATCTCTAGCTACAGACAACCACACATTATAACTCTCAAAACTCTTACTTTAGAGGAAGAGATTTTTAATATCACTCCTCGCATTTTATTTCTTTGACGAAACGGCTGTATGGCAGAAAATAATGAACACAAGCAAATGATACAACTTTTATTATCATTACCTAGCTAGTTGGGTAGGAAATCTTCACGTAATTAAATAATTTTGCATTCTCTGTACCTAAAGAGATACGAAGTTCTGTAGACATTAGTACACAAAAGAACTTTTGCAACACTACTTTGCTTCCTCATCGCGACACTGAAGATTCGTCTGCAATATCTTTATCGTTTCTTTATTAAGCACAACAGTTCCGAGTGGTCCTCGTCCGAACACTTGCGTCACACTTAGCACGACTGATATCAGCTTCACATTAAGTATTTGCTTGTAACTCTTTTATTTCCTGAAACTAAATGAAAGCTGTCAGCAACAAACTCGAGCTGTCTTAATGATATAGAGATACATAAAGAGCAACCTATATCCTTGTTGCTATTGTCTGAATGGAGTCTTTTCGTATTGCATGCATATATTATAAAGTTCCAGGCATCAATTTGAAAACCTAAAAGATTGTAGATTTGTTTTCAACAGTAGTTTAGCTTGTGATTCTTCAGTTTCTCCTGGCGTATTTGATAATCAAAATATCCACGGGTATACTGCCAGTCTATGGTGTCCAAGGGGCACAATATTTCGGCGATCATACACATCGCCATCATCAGGTGAACTGACGGACTGAGCTCCTGGAAACGAGCCAGCACGGAAATCCGCACGCTACAGCGACTCGCCCGGTAGCGCGCGATTTAAATACCCTCGGCCCCGCGCCGCGGTCGTGCAGTGGAACCGATTCCGACGGCGTCTAAGATGACGTCGAGACGTCGATGTGAGGGCTCTGTCTGCCGTGGTCGTCATTTCGTTACGTTTGCTAGATTTACTCTTAATTAAACCAATCGCTGGTTCCTAAGCTTTGCTAAGATTATAGTCACAGTCACGGTTTATGAGGTCGTCACTTGTGCGAATTTCAATGGCCTCTCTAACGACGCAGTCCCAGTATCTCGACGTCTCTACCAGAACCAGTAGTTAAGCTTCTCAAACGTAAGTTTTTTCCCTTTATATCAAACCGAACTAAACCTTTAGTTGATATTGAATGCCACTTCATCTAGTCCATCGACTACTGTATCCATATACTCATAGGACAACTTTTTTCCATTTTATGTCAAAAAGGTACTGTAAAAGTCGCACGAGAAATATGCCACATTGTCCCTTTACAATTTGTTGGCTCCACCAACACAAAGACTATCACAAAAAAATGTTCAAATGTTTGTAGAGTTTATGGGACTTAACTACGGGGTCATCAGTCCATAAACTTACAATCTACTTATGGACTATATATACATGTGGCGTCTATTCCGAAAGAACAGACGACACTTCTGATCCTGCAGTAGTTATTGTTTTCATATTCACAGAATATATCATTTCTACGACGCTACATGAGTCCATAACGAATGGTGCTGCTCTTCGTTGGATATTATTCAATCGTGAAACGCCAAGATCGCGAATTATTTATTTAATGACGTCCTGTTTCAGAGGACTGTGCCACCATCATCTGGTAACAACACATTTTATAAGTTGGTCATCTCATAAAAAAATGGAGATTCAAAAATTAAAGCATGACAGCTTGAGTATCGTGAAGGCTCTGATGTTATAAAATATGCATTTTTATGTCTAGACTAAGTGCTATGTTGCACTGATCATTAATGAATCTCCATTCTTTTAATGAGACGAGTAACTTATGAAATGTAACATGACCAGATGATGGTGACACAGTGCCCCTAAACTGGACGTCATTAAATAAATAGGCAATTCATCAACTCGTGTCTCTGTTGAGCTCCTCAACAACCTCCTCAGTCCGCCGCCTCCACCATTGTGAAAATTACATAACTCTGTTAACTTTCAATTGTGTACTCGTTTATTGCATTGCATCCTCGACCATGCACAGTATTACTTCTTAGGTAGAAGATTCTTTCCTCTTATTTGGAAGTTGGGTGTGGAGAATTTCAATAAGATTGGAATGATTTTGAAGAAGTTGCCTTTGGTTCGCCTTTCCAACAATACTTTCTGTGTGTGTTTCCAATTGTTCAAATGTTTGTCAAGCTGAGGGGGTCTTAACTGCGGGGTCATCAGTCCTAAACTTACAAACTACTTATCAACTACCTTATAGACATACAACATAAACAGCCATGCCCGAGTGGGGATTCAAGCTCCCGACGGGGAACAGCCACGCGCATCGTAGCATAGCACCTCAATGCGGTCGGCCGCTCCGCCGCGGCTATGTTGTTCACTATTGAAGTTCTTCCTTATTGTTTTTCCTAAGTGTTTAGTTGAATTTACGGCCTGCAGATTTGACTGATTTATCGGGTAATTAAATTTTAACGCCACGGCGGAGTCGCCGAGCGGATAGAGGCTCTGTGCTCCGATGCGCGAGGCCGCTCCCCGTGGGGGGTTCGAATCCCCCCTCGGGCATGGATGTTTGTGCTGTCTTTAGTATAAGTTAGTTCATAAGTAGTTTGTAAGTGTTAGGACTGATGACCCGCAGTTAAGTCCCATTCACACCTATCATTAAGGCTCCGTTGCCAATTTTTGCACCATGCAGATATATATCTAAACCATTTTGCAGTTTCTTTTGATCTTCTGGTGACTTAACGAACGGATAAGTGACAGGATCATCTGCGAACAGCCTTAGAGTGTCTCTAAAATTGCTTACAAAAATAAGGAATTTTAGGGGCCGTATAACATTACCCTGTGGAACGCCAGATATCACTTGGTTCTGCCCGATGACTTACAGTCAATTAAGACGTACTGTATCCTTTCTGATAGGAAATCACTAATCCATCTCTTGTCGGTTACTCTCATCACATCATGTGAGTACAGAGCAAGCTGGGTTTCTCAAGAACGATACTTTCTGAATCCGTGCTATGCGTCAATAGGTTGTTCTCTTCGAGGTAGTTAATAATATTTGAGGAAAGTATATGTTTTGAAACCCTGCTGCAAACCGACGGCAATGATATGGGCATGTAATTCTGCAGATCACATCTATTGCCTTTCTTGAACATTGGAGTGACCTGTGCAACTTTCCAGTCTTTGGGTAAGGATCGTTCGCTGAGCGAGCGGTTGTATGTGGTAGCTAGGTAGCATATTCGGAAAGAAAAATAAGTGGCATGCAATTGGGACCGTGAGACGTACTTTGCAGCATGAAAAATTTTACGTCAACGGTGACTTTTCTCTTGATTATGAGATGAAATGTTTCATGTTTCATCGTAATATTTATACATCTACATGAGGTGCCCGAAAGAGGAGACACTATTATAGTATACTATCCACCAGTCCGAAAAAAAAAAAGATGGACCAAACTCACTACACATCCTACAGCTTTCCAGCTCGTCGAAGGATCATCCTCTACAGTGTTTAATATTCTTACTTCCACTCCTCGAGTTTCGCGATATCTTCTAATGCCGGCTCCACGCCTGAAAGCGTGATAGTATCCACTGGAGCGTTACTTCCCGTGAAGGCTGATTCCTACCCTATTCTGTGGGTAAAGATGCAACCAGTTAGCGGAACGCTTTTTCACGCAGGAAAAAGACGGCTCCAGGCGACAGTACACACTTCTTTAAGACATCTACTCATTTCTGTCCCCACCATCTGCGTTACATCTTTTCTTCCTCGTCTTTTGTAGCAGTAACGTTGTAAATTACAGAAACAACGATATAGGCTATTTTTACGTATGAGTATGTATTTTAAACAAATAGGCGGTTTGACAATGGCTTTGGGGCTCTGCGTTATGATGTTCATCGCCACGTAAGTAGTGAGTGAGTACTCCTGTACTTCAGCGCGGTATTAGAAAACGGAAAGATTTACAAATATCATAAAAGCTATTCGAAGAACCCACTGCCATGAACTTCAGTGTGATTTGCAGAGTAATTACGTAGGTGATGACACTATGGAGACGACCGTGGCGACACAGACAATTAGCAACACCGCAACCTACTTTCTCGTCAGAAACCGCACGTTAAAAACGCTGCCATATGTGCCAAGCCTGATAGGTGGAAAAATCATCCATTTATCGAGGGCACAGTGCTCTTCGTTTCAGAAGAGAGTGCTATTGAATGTGACGTCTGCCACATATGCAAGACACGGTTATTGTTGATACCCAAAAATGTTTCAAATCTGTGTGCCATCATCAGCTGGTTTTTCTACTTATTTTTCAGCTGTGAAAATTAAAACTTTTAGAACTAGTCTAGTTGTGAAAATTAGTCCTAAAATTTCCAAAATATTATATTCATGTTCACAACTGTAAATAAATAAGAAACTCCATTGATGACGGCAGACAGGCACTGAAACTTGTATGGGAAAGAAGAAAAACGGTGTTTTGATTATGAGGCAGATCTCATGCCAATATTTATTCTACAAACAAGAAAATCAACAAGGGCTGCAAACCCAAAATGATGAAAAGTCTGCTACACTTCGCAAGACTAAGTGCTCTCCTTGTACAGTGCTTCTTAGTCTCTCAAGACTTGGTTACCAACTGAGACAGTCAAAGGAACATTGAAATATTCACAGATGACTGGGCATAACTTATTATTATTATCTTGAAGTATGAAAACTGAGTATTCAGTTTTTGTAACAATTTTAAAATGTTACCAAAGTTGCAGAATCTTTCTCTTTAAACATATCTACATCCACATCTAAATCTACATAATTACTCTGCAAATCACACTGAAGTTCATGGCAGCAGGTTCTTCGAATAGCTTTTATGATATTTGTAAATCTTTCCGTTTTCTAATACCGCGCGGCATAAAGCAACACTTGAATCTTTCCGTTTTCGATCTGATTTCTCTTATTTCATTGCGTTGAACATATACTATGCATATGGGTGCTAATGTAATATCTCCGCATTCGGAATTGAAACTAGGTGACAGAAAAATCGCAAATAAATCACACGTCAACGAATAAGCGTTTGTTTAAATTATTTCCATTCAAATTCGTGCATCATTTCCGTGAAACTCTCGAATACCTGTGTCTATTTTGATGCTCTTTAATAAACTCCTGATTATTTGTTGCTAGGACGTTGGGTATGTTCATAGCATGATTTACTGTTCAAATGGGTACATGAACTAATTCCTCGACATAATTTTCGCAGATTGCGTTCAGTACAGTTTCGGACGATGTATTATGCTTCCCTCTGGTTTTGAACATGTACCTCTGCCAACGAATCGAGGATAAGTTAAAGTTGCCACCAATTAAAACTGTAAGCTATGGCACGTTTTACATGTTTGATCCAAACTTTCTTTGAATATTTTTTGTAATTGAATCATTTGCGTCAGGTGGTAGTTAAAGAGAAACACTTATTAGGATGCTCCTGATGTCAGGTATGACCTCAGAGGATCTAAAAGTTTGGAAAGTAGGGGGCGAGGTACTGGCGGAAGTAAAGTTGTGAGGCGGCATCGTGAGTCGTGTCGGGATAGCACAGTCGGTAGTGCGCTTGCCCGCGACAGGCAAAGGTCCCAGGTTCGAGTCCCGGTTCCGGCACACAATTTTAATCTGCCAGGAAGTTTCATATCAGCGCACACTCCGCTGCAGAGTGAAAGTTTCATTCTGGAAACATCCCTTAGGCTGTGGCTAAGCCATGTCTCCACCATATCCTTTCTTCCAGGAGTGCTAGTCTTGCGTGTTTGCAAGAGAACTTCTGTGAAGTTTGGAAAGTAGGGGGCGAGGTACTGGCGGAAGTAAAGTTGTGAGGCGGCATCGTGAGTCGTGTCGGGATAGCACAGTCGGTAGTGCGCTTGCCCGCGAAAGTCAAAGGTCCCAGGTTCGAGTCCCGGTTCCGGCACACAATTTTAATCTGCCAGGAAGTTTAAGGATCTAAAATGTTTGTTAAGCTTATGGGACTTAACTACGGGGTTATCAGTCCCTAAACTTACAAACTACTTAACAACTTGCTTATCCTAAGGACGGCACAAATATCCATGCCCGAGGGGGGATTCGAACCCCCGACTGTAGTGGCCGTGCAGACCGTGACTGAAGCGCCTCAGTCCCCTCGGCCACCGCAGCCGGCTCAGAGGATCTATGAACATCAGTTTCGCTGCAGTATGAAGCTCTTGCAACAGTAATAAGTTCTCCAAATCTTTCATTTCTTTCTCTATGTACAAACTGCAGCTGAACTTACCTCAGGCTTTACCCAGTTTTTGACATCTTGGTACTATCTTTACTACTTTCTATTAGCGCATGGAGCTCTGTTACATTCCCCACCCAAGTATGACAATTCAAAGTATTTTGCCCAATGATTCTTAGATCTTCTCTGCGACCTGTACCTTTGGAGATTGAAACACTTTATATGTAAGCGGAAGCTTCTGCGAACAATGTCGCGATCAAAACTTTATTGGGTGTGAGACCGCATTGTCAAATTTTGAAAATCTGACCACTGTTTCGGACACTATTGGAAGAGGCCATGGTCTGCCACCCACTCCTCCCATTCACCTATTCCAGCAAATGCCAAGAAAGGTTGCAAACGCCATTTGATGAGTATTTCGCCCATTGAGGCGGACTAATTCAACGACGAATGGCAAGAAGAAGAAAAATCCATGTAAACACCAATCGACGACACCATTTCCACCAGTGGCATGAAATATTGCAAACACGAATAAATAAAGGCCAACATTCCCCTCTCCTTCTCCTGAAACTACCGTTTCAAAATATATATAAGGACCAAGCCTCCATTCGCTGAGTAGTCAGACAAATACCCAGAAGAAGACCTTTTGCAGTAGTGGCCGAAACGTGGGTTAGATTTTCAAAGACTGACATACGGTCTCATATATATATGGTTCAGAGGCCAGCAGCTAGGTTTGTTACTGGTAGGTTCGACCAATGCACAAGTGTCGCGAAAATACTCCGGGAACTCAACTGGGGATCGCTGGAGGAAACACGACGTTCTTTTCGTGAATTCCTGTTGAGGAAATTTATAGGGCCGGAATTTGGAGCTGAGTGTTGTACGATCTTCCTTGCCGCCTAATTACATTTCAAATATAACAAAGACAAGAGAAATTAGAGGTCGTACCGAGGCATATAGGCATTCTGTTTTTCCTCGTTATATTTTTGACTGGAACAGGAAAGGAAATGCCTAGTAGTGGTACAGTGCACCCTCCGCCACGCACCTTACGGTGGATTTCGGAGTATGTATGTACATGTAGATGTACTGCACGACCAAAAAATTGCTAGCACGCTACAGATAGACACATGGAGGGAGTGTCATAACTCATTTATTTTTGTGTGCTAATATCTCGGAAACGGAGCGTGATGTGGAGAAAATTGCAGAGAGCAAAGTTTCGGGGTACTCTGTCCGTTGCAAATAGGTTTATTCAATTTTCGTCTCAGATGTACGGCTAAGGCGATATTTTCAAGTAAATTTCGAACAGGCAAAGGGCCATCATAAACGGCCTACTTTTTTTTGTAAATATTCTAAAGTGGGCCAATAAACAAAAAAAAAACATTTTCGTTTATGCCCAATCTCATCTAACGTAATAAACCGTTATTCAGCGGGTTATATGTTTTATTCATTTCGTCAAACATTACCCAGTTTCTGTAGCTAAAAGCTCTGCGGGTATAGTGGCCGACATTAGAATAGTAACAGTAAAAGTAGGCGGTTTGTGATGGCCCTTTGACTGTTCGAAATTTAATTGGAAATATCGCCTTAGCCGTTCATCTGAGACGAAAATTGAAAAAAACCTCTTTGCAAAGGGCAGAGTACCCCGAAACTTTGCTGTCTGCAATTTTCTTCACATCACGCTCCGTTTCAGAGATATTAGCACAAAAAAAGGAGTTCTGACACTCCCTCCATGTGTCTATCTGTGGTGTGTTAGCACATATTTGGTCTTGCAGTACATCTATATCTACATACATACACCGGTATCCACCGAATTTGCGAGGCGGAGGGTACACTGTACCAGTACTAGGAATTTCCTTTCCTGTTCCACTCCCAAATATAACGAAGAAAAACAGAATACCTACGTGCCTTCGTACGACCTCTAATTTCTCTTGTCTTTGTTATTGTTCTTCGAAATGTAAGTAGGCGGTAAGGAAGATCGAACTACAATCAGCTTCAAATTCCCGCCCTCTAAATTTCCTAAACAGAAATTCACGAAAAGAACGTCGTCTTTCCTCCAGCGATCCCCAGTTGAGTTCCCGGAGCATTTTCGTGACACTCCCGCAAATATCGAACCTACCAGTAACAAACCTAGCTGCTCGCCTCTGAACTGCTCCCACGTCTTCCTTTAAACCGATATGCTGTGGGTCACAACCACTTGAGCAATACCCTAGACGTAGTCGTACAAGCGCTTTATACCCGGTCTCATTTACAGATGAAGTACACCTTCCGAAAATACTATCTTTGGTGTAGTATAACGATAGGAAAAACGTGACGTAAATCTTGTTCAGAACGTAATATCGAGTAGTTTCGCTTTTTTTTTATTTTTATTTATTTGGTTTAATGGACGTTTCAAGATATTTCGAGGTTCATATTTCATCTAAGGATGAATATATGAGGGTTGGAACTTTAATAGTGGCAACACTGCTGTGGACACACTAAGGAGTTAAATCTACTATTGCCGCAGATAGCACACGTTGTTGACATACCTACCCGTACCACCGAACAAATGGACTCGCCTGTCCCACGTCTCTGGCGTGCGTAAAGTGGAGGGGAAAGCTGTCACTCGTGAGCGAACCGTCTAACGTACCGGTGTCACTATGTTTTCGAAACGGGAACAACAGAATGGATCAAGATTGAATGTGCCAGGGGTCCTACAGAACAACAGTATCATTATCTTCATGAGGAGTGCGGGGAATCGCCAACCAACCCGTCATTTTGCACGACAATGGCGGTTTTATACAACGGAAGCTGTGACTGTCCGGTCGATGGAACTGGGAAGTACTCTACCGAAACCATACTTCCTGGACTTACGTCCTAGTAATTTGGATTTTATCTTGAAGATGAAAGAACCAATTGGTGGCATTCTTTCATATCTGTCCGAGACATTCGACAGGCAGTAGACCTCTCCAGACGCACCATCAACTGAACAAGCTCTGTCAACGGTATACTACGCCTTCCTCATCACTGGCAACGCGTTCTACAAAACACTAGTGTCTTCTCTGAGGGCCAGTAACATTTGCAAACATGTAAGGTTTTTCTATCGATTGTGAATGAGTAGTTGCCATTATTTAAGTTCCAACCCTCCTTTTATATGGAAATCCCTCTTTGTAAGAAAATTTGAAAAAAATTAACCAAGAATTGATCTGCACAAGTAACAAAAATATATAATGAAATACAAAGAATAAAAAATACGACACAAACGGACTGGCCTGAATGATAAGAATATTGTATCAGGAAGAAAATCAAATGTTTGTAATTCTATCGGACCAAACTGCGTGGCCATCAGTCCGTAGCTTACAAACTACTTAAACTAAGGTAAACTAACCTAAGGACAACACACACGCCCATTCCCCAGGGAGAACTCGAACCTCCACGGCGAGCAACCGCGAGCTCCGTAGCGAGACGCTCGGCTACTCCACCGCGGCTATCAGGAAGAGGGTTGCTGTTTAAAATTAAAGATATAAATTTACATATTAGGTAAAAAAATAAACATACCAATATAAAATGTTTTGGTTAATAGACAATGTGAACCAAACAGAAATGTAATACATATGAACGGTGAAGGAATTTTTTTTTTAAAGAAATTATAAAACTAAAAATATGAGTAGCGATTTTTATATGCAATTTTTGCTAATATTTCCGACAAAAACTTAAATTTTATTAATAATGTAAGTATTAAGTGATATGAAATTAAAAATAATTTATATATTTCATTTTGTATTCCTTTATGAACTTTATGTTATTTTTATGTATTTAACTTTCTATTACTAACGTTTTTTATTATTTTTCCTCGAAATATTTGCAAAAATCATAACGCTATTTTAAAACCGAATAAGGACCACATAACAGGCCAGTTGGATTTTTTAAATAATTACGATAATTACCAAAGGTTTGGTGTGCCAGCAATACAAGCAACACGGTGTTATGAACTGCGTACACGACTGCAGAAAATGTCCCTGTGATACAGCAGGTGTGGAGAGCACACACCTCTGGATATAAACAAAACAAAAGTGGAGAGAGAGAGAGAGACAGAGAGCGTACGAATGCAGACGCGACGAGCGTTTGAGCGGAATGAATTGCTTTAGTGTAGCACGTTCGAGCGGGGTGCGGAAACATGTCTCCACCACGGTGTACCCGCAGTTTGCATACAACAGTGAAATGAGCAGCGAAAACAACCGCACAAAAAAAAAAAAAAAAAAAAAAAAAAAAAAAAAGTGCGTGCGCGTATAAATGGTTGTTTGCCGGCGCGGCGGTGGCTGTGCCGCGGGGAGGCCTGCTGCGCAGGGGCGGCCACCTGCCAGCTACTTGCTGTCCCTGGGCGCATCGCGCGCTCGGTCTCTGCTAATTGCCCGCGCGCACGCCACGCTGAATACACAAAAGGCCGGCGAATCCGCGCGCTGCCACTTACATGCAAATGAGGCCAGGCCGCGGAAAGGCGCCGCCTATTGGCCGGCGGTCCCAGGTGGGGGATTAGGGGGGAGGTAGCAGGTAGCAGGTAACAGGTAACAGGTAGCAGGTAGCAGGTGCTGCCGCCGCGGCGGGCGCATTATCGCCGCTAATGCAGCCCGGCCCAGGCTGCGCCGTCCCGTTTAATTGCTCTCACTTTAACTGCCCACTCACAGGCTATCCGCTGGCATTGCCGATTGATATTCAAGACGGCGAAAACAGAAATGACTCGAAAATTGTTTCCACAAACGCAATGGTAACAACTGAAAGTTTCTCTCAGGGTTACTCAACACTCACTATGAACTCGACTCTCTCGGAACAGTTTAAATGTTTCTAATGAGGGAATAGAAGTAGCTCACAGTAAACGTCCATGGCACTGCTGCAGACAGCAACGTAAAGATTCAATCACACTCACACGATTTGGAATTTTGGGCTACAGCCTTTGTTAGAGAGGGAAAATAGGGCTCTCTCGCCAGTGGCGCATATAAGGGAGCGAACAGCCCCCCCAGGCTCTCGATTCCCCTCTCCCCGAAATGATGTTTATTTTTGAACGGCTGCGACAAAAATTCTACTCTTGCCCCTGTCCCTGTCCCTCTCCCCCCTCCCCCCCCCCCCTCACGAAACTATATCCCATATTCACCACTGACTCACACATTCCGTCAGACACAACGTGTGCCCAAGTGGCCGCCATCTTTGACCAACTGAGGTGCGCCTCAGCGGCGAGAAATGACAGCCACGTGAAAATAAGTTGTGCCTCACTGTGTTTTCTCTCTTTGATGAAGGCTGTGGCTCAAAATTCACTATGTTTTAGACCATTTTCTGCGGCTAAAAAAGAAAAATGCTTAGCGTATTTTGTCGCGTCGACAGCGTGGTCATTAGAGACGGAGCTTACGCTTGGAGTTTTGGGTAAGGATGAGGAAGGAAATCAGCCATGCCTTTTTTAAAGGAACTATCCCGGCATTTGCCTGCAGTGATTTAGGGAAATCACGGAAAACCAAAATCTGGATGGCCGGAGGTTAATTGGAACCAACGTCCTATCGAATGCGAGTCCAGTGTGTTAGCAATGCGTCACCCCGCTCTGTCTTCGGATCAACGATCCTCTTTGCGGTGAGTTCCTCCTGTCGTCGCATATTTAACATTCCAACCTGACCCACCCATTCTTAGATTTTGTCTGAACAGTTTACGTCGCAATTCAGGAACTCTTGGGCCCTTCTAGATGTTTTTTCTCTTTTTTTCGTTATTTCATTCTTCCTCCCCTTGTGGGTCGGGGGAAGGGTCTCCGCTGCGATATAATAAACAAACTCTTCCGACAAACACACTAATGATATGGGGATACGACACAGATGCAGGTGACATATTTACAATAGTCGGGCGAGAACGGCTGTACTGTCTAATGCACTTTGCCACGGTGTGTGCACTGTTCTTTGCATATTTTAGTTTAAGTAATTTATAAGTGTTGGGGACGATGACCTCAGCAGCTTGGGCCATTACCTTTACAAACATTTCAATATTTAAAAGGTGACATTAATTTGAGAAAGGGAGCAAAAATAATAAAATAATAATTTGGTGTTCATTATTAATAAGCTGAAGGAACAGTGGTAAAGTGACACAAAAGACACATGGAAAACGGGCAGCCCAAGCGATAAATAAACTTGAACACCTGGGCACTGGTATACTCGAACACTGCAACTCCAGATCTGGACCGTGATGAAAGAGATGCTGGAGCACTTTCATGAAATTTAAAATGGTGTCATGCTCTGATAAGGGGATGTGCTAATAGAGAGAGATGGGAGAGTGGAACTGAAGAGGATGGGGCATTGCTACAAGAAGTTTACGGGATAGGAGTGATTGTCAGAGGTCGGAAATACAGGAATAGTTGGTATACGTTGTTATAAATTATGAAGAAGGGAGATGGGGAGTGAAAGATTAGAGGAGGTATGATGTGGGGATAGGATGGGGGGTGAGCCCGGAGACGGTGACGAGGGGGGGGGTGTTGGCTGGGGTGGGGATACGGTGTCACATAATTGGTAGAATATTTGTCTTTGTCCATCTTAACCCTTTCGCGGCTGCCGGGGCGAGCGCCCTGGCTGCCCGCCTGGCTGACGGCGCGACAGCAATTGAGTGCCTGAGCGGCGGCTGAGGCGGCTGACCCGGCCCCACGGCCGCTGTGGGCTACAGCTAGTCGCGCATTGCGGTGACCACAGAGCTGCCCCCAGTAACACTGTTTGTAAAATCAGTATCTCACTGCTCTGCCACAGCAGTCAGTTTGTGATACGAAACAGCCTTTCAAATCCAAACCACACTTTTATAAGATTATCCTCGGCTGAGAACGAAAATATTTAAGTAAATTCAAATACCTTTTTGATTTGTTATTGAAAAAAAAACTATAACTTGAGGTGTACTTTACCAAAATATATTACTACAACGTATTAAAGTTTCATTCACATTGGTCGAGTATGTTTCGCAACGTTTAACTTTAAAGTCAGTTGTTCGTAGGGAAGACCTGCAAAACTCCGACAGTTCTAGCTATAATCGTAAATAAAAAACAGTTACTGAAATTTATGTTGTGCCATGTAGCACAATGAAGAATTAAACAAGAAAAATAATGTTGTAATAATGAAATGGAAACAATAAAATAAAAATATTGATAGGTCGTTAACTTTGTTTGAAATTAAAGCCTAATTTCTATTCACTATGCTAAATAATATAAACATCTGCATGATTTCTGCTAGCGGATCTATTTTTCAAATATTCACTGGGTGGTAGATTTTGATTTAGTGGTTTCCCATCCTCATTTCTAACGCAGGCATTCGACTGCCACTGGCTGAGTTAAAAACTTTTTCTTTTATTACTTCTATTGCTTTTATTGTTTTATTATTAGTTTCATTTTATTTTCCTTCAACATTCAAAGTACCTGAAGAAACCAATACTTCCTTAGTTTGTGGTATGTCTCAAAACATGGCACCATACAGAGAGCAACATTGCATTTTTTGGCAACTGATTCGTGTCATATTCCGTTTTGTATGGGCAGTACACAATGTCTTTGCCGTATCTCCTTTCTCTCCGTTGCTCCGAAAAACCCGGGATAATGTTATTTTTTATTCTATTCGAAAAGAGCTGTCCTTTTTGGTGTCAGTGGCATCTAGCTTTTAGATGTTTATGAATGAAACTTTTCCAGTAACTGACGGATTAATTCTAAGTGGAATTTCGCTAGTGGCTTCTTCTGTTTATTCTGCATTTCAAAAATAGTTTTTGCATTAAGCATTCTCAAGTCAGTTAAATGAAAGAATACTTTCTGTTTTCCGTATGCACTTTAGGGACTTAATATCATGTTAGTCCTATCAATCGCACCCACTGACTAATTGTAACTAACTACGTAAGTGTATTTCACTTTATTTCCTCCCATTTTATGATTCTTTTTTCTGTCTGAGCAAACTCTGGTCCATTTACAGTGGATAGCATCCAGGACTTATTTATTGTCTTCAAATGTATTTACCTTTCTTGAGTTTATCAGGTAATGGTGGTAAATGTTTCCTGTTTTTATGCACTGTGCCAATGGCATTAGTGCACTTCGCATGGAGCCATAAGAACAATTTAGGACTCTAATACCAATTGTCTAAATAAATGCCATGAATTTTTTTGAGGTATGGTAACAACATGCTGACGACATCACCTGATTTGTCCCAGTCAGCATTTCCGGATTCTAATTCAGTAGCGGCATCAGTGTAGACAATATAATGTAACTGGTCTGTACGACGCAAAGCACGGAAATTTTAATCCCACGTCTACGTTGGTTTGGAATATACGGTTTGAACCCTAGCCTTCCTCTGAAAAGTAGCAACTTTCGTCAGTTACTAAGTTCTCAAATGGGACTGCAGTGCCTCCGCGGTGGCCGAGGTGACTGAGGCGCTCCAGTCACGGTCAGCACGGCCACTACGGTCGGGGGTTCGAATCCCCCCCTCGGGCATGGATATTTGTGCCGTCCTAGTTCGTAAGTAGTTCATAAGTAGTTTGTAAGTTTAGGGACTGATGACCCCGTAGTTAAGTCCCATAAGCTTAACAAACATTTGAACATTTTTTTTTTTTTTTTTTTTGGGGGGGGGGGGGACTGCAGCCTGTCGGAATCTGTTTTTGGCGTGTTCCACAATCATGCATATTTTCACAAGAATATCTTGCGATGCGGACGAATTGTCACTGAAGTGTAATAAAGGCAGTATGGAGTGGCCGATCGCGTTGAGGCGCTGTGCTTAGTTGCGCGAGGCCGTTCCCAGTCGGGGGTTCAAATCCTCCCTCACGCATTGATGTTAGTGCTGTCTTTAGTCTTTAGTAGAAAATAGTTTATAAGTAGTTTGTATGTTTAGGGGTTGATGACCCCGCAGTTAAGTCGCATAAGTTTAACAAACATTTCAACAAACGCCGTATCACCTTGCACCTGTCTCTGGCCATTATGTCAGAAAATACTGGTGTTTTCAGCAAGGAATCTTGTGACCAATATTCATTCACTGCTAACTGTTTGTACCTTGGCATAAGGAGGGAACAAACCAAAAAGCAATAAAATTATGGAGGGTCTATAGGTTTTCATCTTGTTATCTGCTGGGCACTGTCGTCATTTTCTCGGTGAGAGAACACTTGTTCATATCTACAAATAACTGAGACATATTCAAATGAGATAAAGTACAATAAATAAATAAATAATGTAAATGAGTTGCTTATTCATGGAAATCTACCTTTAAAACACTAAATGCGTTAACGAAATTGTGGCGATTCGCCGCAGGAGGATTATCTGACCAGTCATAAAATTTTTTCCGTGTCGATATTTCACCTAACACATCCTCTTAAGAATAAGAATTTTCTGCAGAAGTTCTTCGTTGTGTTGAATAAATACCGTTAGTTCCATACACATCCAGCTCTTTGTATAAAGAAAGGATGTAGTAGCACTACCATCATCGTCACTACTATTCATGAGGATGTCCATTATTTCCTTGTTTAATAAACAACGTTACGACATTGCAACGACAGTACAGTGAAAAGCTGTTCTCTCACCAAACAAAAAATACAGGACGAGCCCTATGGGGAGCTCGTGAGCAGGAAGGCCCGGAAGTGAAAACTGTAGTGCTCACTGACATAATAAAGAAGACCTGTTAATGCCAGTGCCACCAAGAATGTTGAGCCGCGGGTAAAACCAAGTCGCCGCCGCTGCTGATCTGTACACTGAGGAGGCAAAGCAACTGGTCCACATGCCCAATATCGAGTAGCGCCACCGCGAACACGAAGTACCGCGTGGACTTAATTCGAGGGCATTCATGCATCCTGCAGGACTGTCCATAAATCCGGATCAGTACGAGGTTTTTGCGATCTCTTCTGAACAACACGTTGCAAGGCGTCCCAGAGGTACTCAATAATGTTCATGCCTGGGGCGTTTGAATGTCGGTGGAGGTGTTTAAACATAGAATATTGTGCCTGGAGCCACTCTGTACATATTCTGGCTTAATGCGATGTCGCATTGTCCTCCTGGAATTGTCCAAGACCTTAGGAATGCACAGTGGAGATGAATGGCTGCAGGTGATCAGCCAGGACGCAGGACATGATAGGGGGTCCCATGCTATTCCACACGCACCACGCTATTACACAGCCTCCAACAGCTTCAGCAGTTCCCTGCTGAAAAGCTCGATCCATGGTCTCATGAGGTTGTCTCCATACAGTCCCTCTGTTCGATACAGTTAGAAACGAGACCTGTCAGATCCGGCAACATGACATGAACACTCCAATGTCGGTGTTGACGGCCCAGGCGACGTGCTGCGTTGTGTAGACGTTTCCGACTGAAGCACCGCCGACTGAGCGTTTAAATACACTACTGGCCATTAAAATTGCTACACCAAGAATAAATGCAGATGATACATGGGTATTCATTGGACAAATATACTATACTAACTGTGACATGTGACTACATTTTCACACCATTTGGGTGCATAAATCCTGAGAAATCAGTATCCAAAACAACCACCTCTAGCCGTAATAACGGCCTTGATACGACTGGGCATTGAGTCAAACAGAGCTTGGATGACGTGTACAGATAGCCCATGCAGCTTTAACACGATACCACAGTTCATCAAGAGTAGTGACTGGCGCAGTGTGTCGCGCCAGTTGCTCGGCCACCATTGACCAGACTTTATTCAATTGGTGATAGATATGGAGAATGTGCTGGGCAGGGCTGCAGTCGAGCAATTCCCGTATCCAGAAAGGCCTGTACAGGACCTGCAACATGGGGTCGTGCATTATCCTGCTGAAATGGAGGGTTTCGCAAGAATCGAATGAAAGGTGGAGCCACGGGTCGTAACACATCTGAAATGTAACGGCCACTGTTCAAATTGCCGTCGATGCGAACAAGAGGTGACCGAGACGTGTAGCCAATGGCACCCCATACCATCAAGCCGGGTGATACGCCAGTTTGGCGGTGACGAATATACGTTTCCAATGTGCTTTCACCGCGATGTCGCCAAACACGGATGCGACCATCATGATGCTGTAAACAGAACCTGGATTCATCCAAAAGCCATTTTGCCGTTCGTGCACCCAGTTTCGTCGTTGCGTACACCATCGCAGGCGCTCTTGTCTGTGATGCGACGTAAGGGATAACCGCAGCAATGGTCTCCGAGCTGGTAGTCCCTGCTGCTGCAAACGTCGTCGAACTGTTCGTGAAGATGGCTGTTGTCTTGCAAACGTCCCCATCATGTCGACTGCTAGTGATACGAGGCCGCTGGGATCCAGCACGGCGTTCCGTATTGCCCTCCTGAACCCACCGATTTCATGTTCTGCTAACAGTCATTTGATCGCTACAAACGCGAGCAGCATTGTAGCGATACGATAAAACGCAATCGTGATAGGCTACAATCCGACCTTTAGCAAAGTCAGAAACGTGATGGTACGCATTTCTCCTTCTTACTCGCGGCATCACAACATTTCTCCAGGCAACGCCGGTCAACTGCTGTTTGTGTATGAGAAATCGGTTGCAAACTTTCCTCATGTTAGCATGTTGTAGGTGTCACCAAACTTGTGTGAATGCTCTGAAATGTATATCATTTGCATATCACAGCATTTTCTTCCTGTCGGTTAAATTTTGCGTCTGTAGCAAGTAGTCTTTGTGGTATAGCAATTTTAATGGCCAGGAATGTATCTTTGTCTTTCCGTATGCATGTCCACACCAATTTCTTTGGGCCTACGTCGCGACCTCCTTCTGTTGATCGATAGCCGTAGCCGCAAATAACTAAGGGTTGAGAGGGCCCACAGTATCCTAGCATCAACGTGCCGAGATTCTAAAATGATAATTGAACCAGCCAAATCGAACTATACACTCGTGAAAGGGAACTTCATGCATAACCCGACTGCTCCGATTGAGGCAGTACTGGTTTTTCTGGGACAGGGGTGTGTGTGTGTGTGTGTTTGTCCTTATGTTAGTTTACCGTAGTTTAAGTAGTTTGTAAGCTACGGACTGATGACCACGCAGTTTGGTCCGATAGATTTACAAACACTTGAACATTTTTGAACTGGTTATTTGGTGGGGTCATGCGAGGTAGTTTGTATCTGTGTTAGACGCGGGATGGAACTTCGCGACTCATATAGACGCAGTAACTTAGAGAAGGCGAGTGGGGTCTGTCATGGCTGTAAGAGGAGTACAATGCAAAAGTCCTAATCAGACTGTGTCTCGTGGATATCAAAATAAGAGAACCTTCCAATTCCTGAACAGTCTTACAAATTCCATGTACGGCAAGGCCAGACAGGAATCCCTGAGTGAGCAGCAGTAGACGTTCAATCATTTAGGGCCGACGGAGCACCTAGCCTGTAACCACTGCAGAAACAAAGCCGTAGAAACTGTATTCCTGTAGTTTTCAGTAAATGTACAAACCATTCTAGCGTTAGCTGTAGTCACTTGAAACAAAACGTCCTGGACACACAATTATAGCAATGTAAGAGCCATTAATGTATAAGGTGAATAATGAATGAGGGTTGGAAGTTACATAGTGGCAACACTGTTGTGAAGACGCTATGCAATGGAATGTATTATTGTGGTTGATAGATCAAGGTCTTGACAAACCAACCTTACCTCTGAGCAAATGGACTCGTCCGTCCCACGTCACCGGCTTGCGCACAGAGTAGGGAAACAGTCATTTGTGAGCGAGTGGTTTAACATAATGCATTACGTCAGTCCACAGCTCACCATCAATGCACAGTATTACTGTTAGTTTCTGGGACATCACCTGCGACCAGCTTTGCGTGAGAAGCATCAACCCTTTCTGCGCAACACACCCATAATTTTGCACTACAATGTGTGCGTGCATACAGTGCATGCTGTGGCTGCTCTGTTCTGTCGATGGGAGTGGGAAGTACTGTACCATCCACCATTCTCCCAAGACTTAAGTCCTTGTGACTTTGATTTGATTCCTAACCACTTCATGGCATTAGCTTCAGAACTGTTCCAGAGATTCAACAGGCATTAGACCGCTAAATTCGCACCATCAACAGAACAGGCTGTGCTGACTGTATTCTAAGGCTTCCACATCGCTAGCAAAGGGTTCTACACAATGCTGGTAACTACTTTGAAGGCAGTAGACCGCTCCATTCGCAACATAAACAGAACAGGCTGTGCTATCGGTGTTCTAAAGCTTCCACATCGCGAGCACAGGGTTCTACACAATTCTGGTGACTACTTTGAAGGCAGTAGACCGCTACATCCGCACCATCAACGGAACAGGCTGTGCTAACGGTATTCTAAGGCTTCCACATCGCTAGCACAGGGTTCTACACAATTCTGGTGACTGCTTTGAAGGCAGTAGACCGCTCCATTCGCACCATCAACAGAACACGCTGTGCTGAAGGTATTCTAAGGCTTCCACATCACTAGCAAAGGGTTCTACACAATGCTGGTGACTACTTTGAAGAACAGGTACAAACATTTAATGGTTTTCTATCGGTTGTGAATAAACAGTTGCCATTTTACGATAATAATTAAAAAGATAAATAATAAACCACGTCGTTGCAGCCTGACAAGTGAATCGCCTTGACTGCCGTCCGTGTCTGGGCTGGCTGTTGCAGCAGAAGGCTGCCTGGGCGGCAATCTTCGTGCAGACACCAGTAAACGCGGGACGACCAGTGTCCGCAGGGAGGGGCGCCCGCGATTGGCTGCCGCGCCGCTGACGTCAGCAGGTCTCCGCCGCCAGCTCCGGCCGAGTGGAGTGGAGTGATAGCATCGCTGCCGGTCCCACAGGGGACGCGCGGACTTCACAGTGGTTGTCGGCCCGCTATCTCCCATCTGACGTCGATCGCCTGCCGTCTCCAGTCCCGTCCACGGGGGCCGGCTCCCACCCGAAGTAGCTTTCCGTGGAGAACACGTGTCGGACGTTTTCCAGCAGTAGTTGACACTACACAAAGAGGATCTCTCTCTATCCTTCCATACATCTTACACCTGCTGCGCTTCGTTTATTAGAAAGGGAAGCATTCGGAAAAAGGGAAAAAAGCATCTTGCTAGGGCGTTTCACAAACTGCAGTGACGTCACGAAGCTCAAGGGATAGCAACGTGCATGCATACATACACTCCTGGAAAATGAAAAAAAAGGGGGGGAAAGAAAAAAATGGGTTCGTTGACCCAGCAGAAGGATATTTTATTGACGCATTCTTGAGGATATAAACAGCACACGATCACACAGGCAGACCCATACACACGTGAGTATAACCACCATGGCGTGAGCAATGTCGACGCTAGTATCTTACTTTTGGATTAATACAAGCGGTAATCCTACCATGGAGACGATAGTAAAGGTGCCCAATGTGGTCTTGTGAAATGGCCTGCCATGAAATTTCCACTTGGTGCTTCAGTTGGGCCTGTTTTCATGCCGCTCATGCAGACCGCCCAACATGACATTCCATCTGGTTCCAAACATTCTCAGTGGTGCACAGATATGGGGATAATGCTGGGCAGGGTAGTTGACGTACACCTAGAAGAGGACGTTGGGTTGTACAGGATAAGTTTGGGCGTGCATTGTCCTGTTGGTAAAGCATATCGCCTTCTTGGTACATGATCAGTGGCAAGGTGGGTTGAATGACGGTGTCACTGTACTGTGCACTGTTCAATTTTCCCTCTACTACACCAGAGAAGAACGGCTGGTTTAGGATATGGCCGCCCACCCCATGATGCCGGGTGTCGGCCCCGTCTGCCTCTGTTGTGTACACTCAAGATTTTCGCGCTCCCCTGCACGACACCACATACGCGTCGACCATCATTGGCTTCTAGGCAGTAGCGATTCTCATCACTGAAGATGTCCATTCGTCCCTTCATAAGTGCCTACCGTGACAACACTGGAGGCGGTCTCAACGATTTTGGGACGTGAGCGGAGGACATTCTGAGGGCACGCGTGATCGTGCCATATCCTGCAGTGGCTATTCTGCTGTAGTGATCGTCTAGAGAACATTGATCAGTGCACAGTACATTGCAGCAACTATTCAGCCCGTACCACTCGACGTGTTCTTCAAGGTGTACGTCAATTACCCTAAAAAGGACGATTCCCAGATCTGTCCCTCATTCAGCATGTTTGGGACCGCGTGAAACGTCGCGTTGGGCGGTCCGCATGAGCGGTACGAAATCTGGCCCAACTGAGGCACCAGATGGATATTACATGACAGGCCATTCCACAAGACCACAATTCGCTCCTCTACTAACGTCTCCATGGAATATTTACAGAGTGCATTCTGCAAAATGAGGGTATTCACTGTACTACCGCATAGCGCACGCTCTGTTGGCTGTATTCGCGTGCGTATGGCTCTGCCTGTTTGTTCGTTTGTTGTTGGGATACATACTCAAGAATGTGTCAATAAAATATCCCTCTGCTGGGTCGAATAATTAATGGTGTTCTTTTTTCGTTTTCTAGGAGTGTATAAACATCTTCCCAGAGATTTTGTTCTGTGGCTGGGTGAATACAGGTTACAAGATTGAGGTGCCAGATATGAAAGTAGAAAGGATGATTGTACGTACTGAAAGCTGGGTAAAAGGCATAATGACGAAATGAAAGAAAAACTGCGCATTAACACCACAGTCGAACAAGTTACAGGAAACAGGTGTAGGTGGTGGGGCCACATTAGTCGCAGTAGAGGGTAGGAGCATTCGAGCAGACCAAGATCGAATATATAGATTCAGTAAAGAATAATTTGGAAGTAATAGACCTAAGATCAGACTAGCCATCAGTGTTCACATTGATCAGGGGAACGTGGATGAGTGGTGTAATGGGAACTGAACGTTGAATGGCAGTCGTAAATAATGATGATGATGACAAACAGCACTCGAAAGAGCTCCGCAGAACTTGCAATTTCGTACCAATCCATTGCTGGACCCAAATGAAGTTGACATGTCTGAACACACCCGTGTTCAGTACTTCTACATCTACTTCTATTTCTACATGGAATATCCGAAAATCACATTTAAGTGCCTGGCAGAGGGTTCATCGAACCACCATTATACTACTTATCTCCCATTCCATTCTCTAATAGCGCGCGGGAACAAAGTTTTGTGTCCCAGCCTCGTCGCCGCTTTGTGTCTCGTTTCCGTCGTAGGTGTCGGTGGCCGAGTGGAATGAGACCGACACAGGAATATAGATAGCACGCTGGTGCAGGTACGGAGAGGAGCAACCAGAAACTAGAAACACTAGGGTAAATTAGAACGAGATATATATTGAACAAAATTTATACAATACTTAACTTTTACAGAGTACTGCAGAAGGCTGATACATAGTTGAGCTAGAGGCCTGCCTAGTGCCTGTACGATAGCCAAGTCTTCACTGGTGCCTATCTGATTACGAAGGTCCTAACTGGTTGCTATCTCAGTCCCAAGTGAACGATGTCGTTCAGCGGTGGCCACGAGCGGAGTTGCAGCAGAGGGCGCTCGTGGCTGTCGTCATAAGAACGCCGCGCCGTGCGTGCATGGCGGCGCGCGGCGTAAGTAGGTGGCGCGCACTTTGTACTTGTGCGACACCACACAAAGAACACCTGAATCTCTCTGTTCGAGCTCTGATTTCTCGTATTTTATACTGATGATCATTTATACCTATGTATGTGCGAGTCAATAATATATTTTCGCATTCGGAGAAGAATGTTAGCCATTTGAGTGTCGTAAGTAGCCCACGCCGCAGCGATAAGCGCCTTTGTTGAAATGATTCCCATCCCAGATCCTGTATCATTTATGTAAAGATGTCTCCCCTGTATCGTGGCAATACGAAACGAACTGCCCTTCTTTGGACTCTTTCGATGTCCTCCGTCAAACCCACCTGATACGGATCCCACAATGGGTAGCAATATTCCATAAAAGGACGGACAAGCGTAATGTACGCAGTTTCTTTAGTAGTTCTGTTGCATCTTTTAAGGGTTCTGCCTATAAAACGCAGTCTTTGGTTCGCCTTTCTCACGACATTATCTACCTGTTCCTTCCAATTTACGTCTGAAGTAATAGTAATTCCTAGGTGTTTTGTGGAGTTTACGGCCTTCACTTTTGATTGGTTTATCTCATAAACAACGTTTAACGGATTTCTTTTCGTACTCATGTGGACGACTTCATACTTGTCATTATTTACAGTCAATCGCCAATTTTTTCACCATACTGATATCTTATTCAGATCGTTCTGCAGTTGGTTTTGATCTTCAGATGATTTTACTGGACGGTAAATGACGACGTCATCTGCAAACAACCTAAGAAAGCTACTTAGATTTTCCCTTAAATCATTTATGTAAATAAGTTAATTCATTTAACTGCCGGGAGTTCAGCGCTGAATCCTAAATGTGGGATCTGTGATGATGGTGACAAAACAGCATCACACTTAATCTTCGAATGCTTTGCATCGGAGAGCAAGAGATACAGATCATTCGGGAGAACCACAGCCTAAGAAACTGTGTCTGATAAGGGACTCCTAGCATTGCTTAAGGGCACTGGTTCCCTTTACTAGATATACAGGGAGCGATACCGCATAATAACCTCAGTTTCAGTTCGGGGGCAGTGGAGGGTTGGACCAAAACTGTTTATTTTTCCCTGTTAAAATTAAATCAAATCAATGGCTCTCTGTGTAGAAGAATACTAAAAAATATGTTCGCATACGGAGATGGAAGTTAAGTCTAAGCGAGCTGCTCTTAGTATCTCCTAAATCGTTTCAATAAAGATATGGAACAATAGGGGCCCTATAACAATTTACCGGGAAGGCCAGATGTCTGTGTCTTTCTATCAGTTAGTATGTACAGTGCGTATCTTGACAGGAAATGAGGAATGCAGTCATAAAACTAAGACGATATTCCATAAGCACACAATTTTATTAGACGCCGCTTATGAGATACAGTGTCAAAAGCGTTTCGGAAATATGTAAATATGGAATCGATTTGAGATCCCTTGTCGATAGCAATCAGCACTTCATGTGTGTAAAGCGCAAACTGTGTTTCACAAGAACGATACTTTCTGAATCTGTTTATAAATCTACGGGACTAAAGCGCGTGGTTATTAGGCGCTAGCTTACAAACTACTTAAACTAAGGTAAACTAACCCAAGGACATCACAAACAGCCATGCCCCATGGAGGACCCGAAACCCCTACGGCGAACTGCCGGGCGCACCGCAGCACGGCGCCTCAGTGCGCACGGCTATTCCCTCGCGGCTCTGAACCCGTATGCAGAGTGGGTCAATAGATCATTCTCTTCAAGGTAGTTCATAATAGTTTATACATCTTCAGGGCACGATACACTTTGATAGAGACATGATGAAATTCTTTTATGCAATTTTTTTTGTTGCACAACTAGTTTGCACAATGTAGCTACCATTTTCAGAGCCGGGCGGGTGTAGCCGAGCGGTCTGGAGCACCACGTTGCGGAACGCGCGGCCTCCCGCTTTGGAGGTTCGAATCCTCCCTCGGTCGTGGTTGGTTGTGTTGTCCTTTGTGTAAGTTAATTCCTAAGTAGTTTTTGAGTATAGGGACTGAAGCCACCGGAGTTAAGTCCCATAAGCCTTACAAACAATTGAACCATCCTCAGATTCCTCATTTACATCAAACAAGTTTCTTCGCTTAAGGAGAGTGGTGTAGTTTAAAAATGGCTTGTTTCGTATTACGTTTCATAATTATAAATATCACTAATACATCGAATTTTGTCCAAGACATTTTCAAAAATTTCAATTAGACTGCGGTCTTTCGCATCGTTTCTCTACGTAGTCCATAATATTTAAGTCCTAGGTCTTACGACTATGTGCAATTTTAATGCAAGGTAAAGCAAGTAATTCAGGATATCCCCAAAACAGTCATTATAGGTACTATTCGTTGTAATTTCGAGATGATACAGTTACAGGAGCAAAGCGTCTACTTTCAATTTTGAATTAAAAAAAAAAAAAAAAAAAAAAAAGGAGAGAGAGAGAGAGAAACAGAGAGTGAGACTTAATGATGCAGGAAACTTACGGACCTGAATTCTTAAGCAATAGTTCGTGTAACGAATGGTTTGCGCAGCTTAAAATGTTGGCATGACTGAGGTTAAAGTAGCCCGCGTTCAGATTGCCCTTATACGCCTGCCGACGACGTTCGTGGGACAATAGGTGTGAATTGACAGTACGGGAGACTGCAGAGGAATGTAAGGTGGACCATGTCATCAAAACCCGGAAATATGTGGAAACGTATTATTTGTGGTTAAAGGAATTTCGTATTATGAAAGTTTGTCGCTATAAGGCCCCTCGGGCATGGATGTGTGCGTTGTCCTTAGTTTCGTTTACCTTAGTTTAAGTAGTTTGTAAGTCTAGGGACTGGTCCCATCAAATTATAAACATTTGCAGAATTTTGTTTTGCAACAAAGAAGAATCCGATTCCACAATTGTTGTTACAGCTGAACAACAAACGCATTAATCTTCAAAACAATGACTTTCTTTCAGAAACTAATTACACTGAAAAGGATATGCGCGTATAAAAAAGGTGAGAGATGTGTAAAAGTGTGCGGATCATTAGATTCCACACTGCGTTGGAAAGCGTCAAAAAGTTACCTATCATGGTAAGAACAGTGGTTAGTAGAAATCTATGTTTCTCTTTATATTCTACTAACTTTTGATGGAATAAGCTGCAATTATACACGTATTCGTCAGTATTTGTTGATGACGAAGTTGTATTTCCGTATTACGTATGTGGACACTTTATTGATGTTGTAACTCAATAATTATACTATTTAGTTATTTGTGTACAAAAATAATTACAAAAAAAAACTTTACTCCTTCTGCGGTTTGCCCACCGATAGGAGCGCTTGTGTCATTGTAACTGTCAATTGGTAACAACTTTGGTTGGTTGTTTTTTTGGGATAGGGGACCAAACTGCTATGGTAATCTGTCACCCAGTGGAGAGGGAAGGGAGTGAGGATTGAGGGCAAGAAAGGATGGGACGGGGAAAGAAAATGAATTAGCTCGGCGCCCCGTGCTCGCCACCACAGAGTAACATATATTGTCTGTGTCACCACGCACGTACTCACGAAAAAACCGTGAGCCCTCGCGGTGAAGGGGTCGGGACGGACGGGTAACAACTTTCACAGTAGTGAATCGCGACGGTACATCTTAGACTGTGGTTAGCGTATGAGGAATGTCTGACGTGTTGTATGAATGTATGTGTTCCTTCTTATGATGAAGGCGATGACACAAAATTTAAGTTGTGTGAATGTGATTGTGTATTTTATTTCCCTGTCAGCAGATAATCGTTCGTCTAATGGCGAGTTGCTATCATCCGCCGGCCGCAATGGCCGAGCGGTATGAGGCGAGGCAGGCACAGTCTGCACGGCCACTACGGTCGGGGGTTCGAATCCCCATTCGGGCATGGTTGTTTGTGCCGTCCTTAGTACAAGGTAGTTCATAAGTGGTTTGTACGTTTAGGAACTGATGACCCTGCAGATAAGTCAGGCAAGCTTTACAAACATGTTTTTAAATTTTTTTTTCTACCTTTCCTGTATTACTGACATTCCAATCTGGATTTCCCACTCTTATTTCTTTTTACAGATATAAAAGACGTTTTTTTCTGTTGACACGTGCCAGATTAATCCGTTGATTATGCATTTAATCCCCACAATAAGCAACTAGCCAACAAACTCTTGCAAAGAGGAATTGCAACTGTGCCAGATTGAGAGCTGGCTGTGGGTGGATTGGGACGTCTGAAGAATCGATAGCTGCAACTCGTAGAGGAGCTGAACCGACTTCGCCATTACTGTTTGACTTTACTTTAATCAGTGCCGTCGGGAGTGTGTAGTTTGCAGGCTATAACTGCCGTTTACACTGCAGAATGGCGTATTGGCTCGCTTCGGACGGACCGGTACACAGTGGCGGAAATGAAGTCGTCGTGTGCTGCCCGGACGCAGACATTCGGCCGCCCCGTTTCCAATGAAAGCACTGGTTGGACGAGTATGTGTGTGTGTGGGGGGGGGGAGAGGAGGGGAACGGACGCTGACAAAGGAAAGCGGAGGGGAGCTGCATTCGGATCCCAACTTCCACGAAAGAAGCTAAAAAGAAGTGCGGCTACATACGTGGCGAAGTGTGCGACGGGAGAGAACAAAGGTCCCAGCCGCCACCGGAAATTAATTCTCCCGATTTGAGAAGGACCTGGTCCAATCAGCAGCTCGATACTGTCCGGACTGTTTCGGTCCCGTAATTGCTTTTCCGAAACTGCGACGGCGTATTGAGGCAGGCGACAACTTGGTCTCAGCCATTCACTCGTCTGTGCTGCTATCTCAGAACGTACTCCTTGTAACGGCCCCTGCCATAGTAGTAGTCGCCTTACTGAATCGCTGTCAGTACCGGCTACGGCATAGACCATTGATCTCTGGCTGTTGAACTTCAGCTGTCTGACCGTGCCAGTCATAGATGTTCATATTTCCTATCGCGCCAAATTCAAACGTGGTTGCTATGAAGAACTACAAGAAACTGCAAAGAAAATACTATTCAATTCCGTTCCCATATTATTCTCTTGTATGACATTGACATTGACATATATTTCAATTCAAAAGGTAACCAAACAATTCCTTGTCATGTAAAATCTGATGCAAATTTGCATGCCAAATTTAAACGAGGCGGACAAGACGAAGACGTGTGGAAAACAATTGAATATGCGGGCACCATTGTTGTTGTTGTTGTTGATTTTGTTGTTGTCGTCTACAGTCCGCAGACAGGTTTGATGCAGCTCTCTACGCTACCCTGTCCTGTGTTCGGTAACCTACATCCTTTTGAATCTGCTTACTATATTCGTCCCTCGGTCTCCCTCTACGATTTTTAGCCCACACGCTTTCTTCTAATGATAAGTTGACAATTCCTTGATGTGTCAGAATGTGTCCAACCAATCTATCCCTTCTCTTAGTCAGTATATGACAGAAACTCCTTTTCGCCCTGATTAGGTTAAGCATCTCATCATTAGTTACGTGATCTACCCATCTAATTTTCATCATTCGTTTATAGCACCATATTTCAAAAGCTTCTATCATCTTTTTATCTGAACTCCTTATCGTCCACGTTTCACTCCCATACAATGCTACACTACCGACAAATGCTTTCAGAAAGGACTTCCTAACATTTAAATTAATATTGGTTGTTAAGAAGTTTCGCTTCTTTAGAAACACTTTTCTTCCTATAGCCATTCTGCATTTTATATCTTCTTTACTTCGGCCATCAGAAGTTATCTTGCTAACCAAATAAAAGTTCACCTACTACTTTTATTGTCTCATTACCTAATCTAATTCCTTCAGCATCGCCTGATTTTCTGACATTGCATTCCATTACCTTCGTTTTACTCTTGTCATTGTTCATCTTATATCTTCCTTTCAAGACGATTTCCATCACTTTCAATTGCTTTTCCAGATCTTTTGCGGTCTCTGACAGAATTACTGTGTCATCAGCAAGCCGCAATGTTTTTATTTCTTCTCCCCTCACTTTAATGCCCTCTCCTTCCATTCCTTCACTGCCTGATAATGCACAGATTCCACAACATTGGGGAAAGGCTACAACCCTGTCTTACTCCCTTCCCAACCAATGCGTCCCTTTCTTGCCCTTGACTCTGATAACCGCTGTCTGGTTTTTGTATAGGTTAAATATAACTCTTCGCTCCGTATATTTTACCCCTGATACCTTCAGAATTTGGAAGAGGTACCATTGATGTCAGAATAAAGGGATGTGGAATTACCTACGCTGAGAACAGGCATTGGTTAAAGCCAGAGGAGCCATGATTTTGTGACCAGAACAAAGCTCTCTCGGTGTAAATATTGCTGCAAGACCACAAGTAATCCCACTGCCGGCTAGTTGCAATGGATAGCGTCAACGATTACGGTGCTGAAGGTCGCCGATTCAATCCTGTCCACCGGTAAAATTTCTTTGTATTTATCATTTCCAGAATGTTTTACATATTTTTTATGTTTCCTTGTAATTTCTAATGCTTCTTAAGGTTAACTATTCTTATAATTTCTGGTATATTCTGTCAGTGTCTAAATAGCAGAGCACTCTTCCCGAGAGAAAATGTTCAAATATTTGTAAATCTGTCGGACCAAACTGCGTGGTCATCAGTCCGTAGCTTACAAACTACTTCAACTAAGGTAAAGTAACCTAAAGACAACACACAATCCCATGCCCCAAGGAGGACTCGAACCTCCGACGGCGAGCATCCTAGTGTTACGCAGCGAGGCGCCCTAGACCTCTCGGCTACTCCACCGAGAGGCAGTCAGTGCAGCGTGTATATTTCAGTTCCCAATAAACCAGCTTTCAGTATAAGTGCTTTGTTCCATTGAAAATCCTGCCTTCGAAATCAAGCCTGCTTCCATTTCAACGCGACAATACTACCTGCTTTACGTAAAGCAACTAAATTGACAGTCACATTGGAGTATTTACTTACATATGACGTACATTTGAACCACTAGGTCTCCTAAACACACACTATGCCTAATGTTTTGGATACAAATAAATGCCGAAGTGCCCACTTTGTTGGCTTCACGTTTTCAGTGTTAGGATATCTCCAGAGATTCTAGCCTCCTTGGAAGACGCCGAGGAAGTTAAATACGTCAGCTTGATCGGTCGTGGAATGCTGTTTCACCCTTAAAACTATGCGTTAAGTCGACCCTCTTACTGTCAATCCATTGAACTGAGAGTCAGTACAAAGTACATATTTGAAACAATAATTTGAATAAATACTAATGGATATTCATCATAAGATATTTCAAAACCCTAATTTTTAACGCTAGTTGTTCAGCACCAATAAACCGCGCGACGTTTTTTTCCTGTTTTAAGTGACATAAAACATCAGCTCTGCAATACGAAGATTTCTCCAAGACTTATCACGCTATTCTAACCTCCTTGGCAGGTACGCTACAGTTGCATGCTCAGACACCATAGTTATACATCCAGTCTATATAGAAGTCAAGGGCACAGGCTAATCCTTAGATGTAACGCAAGATTTTATAAGAACTTACATAATTCACCGAAACTATCACCTGTGACGTCTCTAATTATAATAACTATTGCAGTATCAGCAAATGACATCTTAAATGTTTATTCAATTTATTACTGCACTATTACTATTTAATTTATATGGTGTTAATCAGAGACGACGATAAGTTCAGCTTTTCACTATTCTCTAGTCAAGTTTTCTTGTCACAGAATAATGTCCCGGAGTGTTGATATTTTTTTTTTAGAAGACTTATTGAGCAAGTTATTATTTGCACTTTTATTATTTTTCGTAGCATAGTTCACTCCAAAGACACTTACTCATTGTAAAGAGATTAATGACTCTAGAGTGAACTGTGAATTTTATATAAGTCCCAACAGGCAATTGCCAATTTCTGTGCGGAATTCAGGACGGGCTGCGAGCGAGAGACGCTAATGAGCGAGGGTTCCACGATCTCAGCGTATTATAAGGCGAGAATTTTGGCAGGAAAGGAAGCGTACCTGGCTAGCCTAACTTTTTAAGGCGACCGCTGGCCCCAAGCAGGAAGTGCGGGTTCGAATCCCGACCTAGCACAAATTTTGAATTTTGCTGTTGACTTTATTTCAATGACCTGAAATGATCGAATGTTTTCACATTTCGAAAACTTGAAACATTACTAAGAGCCAGTCAATGTTTGAAACTCAGGCCCAGTGAAAGTGATATTATTGGGGATGATTTCTTAAGGTGATTCGTACTGTAGCTCTCTCTTTTATGTGGGTGCGAGATAATTTGTGGAACGTTAACTGAGGATAGTTAAAGTAAATTTAAAGTCAAATTATTCAAATATTTAAGCAAATTAACTAGAAACCTAATTTTAGACAGAAAACACTTCATCACTGGTAATAGTATCAGTTTCCGTTTCCAGATCGCTTTGCAGTATACGTAGAAACACTATCAGAGATGACCTAATATAATATTCTCGTAACATCTTACAAATGATGCGACAGGTCATACACTAAATTTGCAGCTATTGTAAGTGCAATACATCTTAAATATAGTGCGCCATTGAAATGTTTCCTTGTTTTCAGAACGTGATATTGGAATAATATCGTCCCAAACATGTCGTGCTGACATAAAATATCTACAGCAACTGGTGCGTGATTTACGAAATTAATTAGGCAAACAGTTGTACCATGGCGTCAAAACAGATTAAACCCTTTAATCATAGCAGTTTACTTTGTATGGATGGCTAAAGCAGCATCTCTATTTGTTTACTTTTACTGTTCGCTTTTATGCAAATGAATAAAAATAGAAAACCATAAACCCGTAAATCTGTTCATAGATAATCCTGACTATCATTTATACTACTAATAAATAATGTAGAATATGAGATTGTTATATACTGAACAAGAATATACTATAAAATAATCTGTCTAGATACCACAGTAAAATCCAGCGGAGGTCTTTTATCCGCTAAAAGGAATAATAGATTAATTAGTATCAAGCCGCTAAAATTTATGAGTGCCTTCTTCATATGTGCACCTTCGGTGTAGCTGATTTTGCAGGGTTACGATCTGTTGATGTGTCACAGCTTACTTACGTGACATTGCGGAAGTTTCACATACTGTACAATGTTGTGTCTGAAGCCAAGCTAAAAAACGACTATGTAACCGTCTTAGACCAGTCAATGAATGCTTTGTAGAGTGCATGGAATATGCGAGGAATTTTGACTTCCGGACTTCTTTAGCGATAGTTAAAGGTGAACATACTAAACCTCCCCGACCCTCAGGGGTGAGCTAGAGCGGGAAGGGCTGGAGAGGTACCATTTTTTAGTTTTTCGCTTATATGTCGAAAACGGCCCGCTTTACGAAAAATTGTTCCCAATAAAAATGGAAGCTAATTGAATTTTCTATTACAGTGTTTCGATACATATCTGTGGAATTCTGAACGGTTTTAGAGATATGCGTTATTGAAAATCGATAATTTTGGAAAAACTCATTTTTACCTCACTACTCTTTGTAGATAAGCGTTCGGTCAAGAGTCACACCCAGATATTTCTTGGTGGCTTTGTGTTTTAGTGAAACAATTATGAACACCGAATGCAAAGTAGCTGCTAGAAATAATATTGTTCGCAAGCTCACAGGCTCAAACTGGGGTGCACAACCCAACACATTAAGAACACAGCCCTGTCCCTGTGTTGCTCAGCTGCAGAATACGCGTGTCCAGTTTGGTATAACTCATGTCACGCTAAACAAGTGGATGTTGCTCTAAACGAAACCTGCCGCATTGTCACGGGAAGTCTAAGGCCAACGCCCGTGGAAAAGCTATACTGCATCGCTGGTATAGCGCCACCTGGGATTAGAAGGGAAGTCACAGCCAGAATAGAACCAGAAAAGGCATCAAAATTTTCAACACATACCCTTTTTGATTATCAGCCAGCCCATAGCGATGTGCCAATGTTCCAATGTTTGTACAGATTATGGGACTTAACTACGGGGTCATCAGTCCCTAAACTTACAAACTACTTATGAACTACTTACGAACTAGGACGACACAAATATCCATGCCCGAGAGGGGATTCGAACCCCGACCGTAGTAGCCGTGCAGACCGTGACTGGAGTGCCTCAGTCTCCTCGGCCACCGCGGCCGGCAGCCCATAGCGGACTCAAATCAAGGTAAAGCTCTCTGCATGCAATGACGGAGCTCGACAAATCACCACAACTGACCAGCCTGGAGATGTGGAGAGCAAAGATTGGGGACCTTGGTGTCTGGATGACCCCACAAGAAGCACTCTCACCTGGCTATGAAGAGGACTAGATGACGTGGAAGTCCCTCAATAGACTGCGGACCAACGTAACAAGATACAAACTCAACACGAGAAGGTGGGTCCTCTCTGATGCATCTGTCATATGGGAGTTTGTAAAAGAACAAACCACCTAGCATCTGCTACAGTGCGAGCTTTGTCCAGCCTGCCGTACCATGCAGGACCTGACTGGTGCTACCCGTGATGAGTGTGATGTAGCCACATTTTGGGCTAGCATAGTTTACTGTTTAATCCTGAGGAAAAGACCTTTGAACTGTTACCACTGTTACTCGTGAATATGTGTAATATTAATGGCTAATTTGCATTTGTACTCATTGAGATTCATTTTTGTTTTTGTGTTTCATGTTATGTTTAGAGTAAGATGCTTCTGACACGAATAATTAAATAAAATCTCACTACTTTTGTCAAACATTTACTTCTAGTGACTCACTTGATCGTTTCTCAGAAAATTTGTCGCAAAGAAAGTAAGCGAGGCGAGGTCAGTGGCGTTCAAGAATTTTAAAGATTTATTTTTAGGTAGGAGGAGGAAACACGCGGGATGGAAGCTGCAAAGGAAGGGACGCGTGATGGATCTGCAGGTGTAGAGGATGGTGCAGGGAATGGGTCCCCACATCTGACCGGAAAGGTTTGACCTGGTTGAGTCGGGATATGGCTTTCTGTTGGACTGTGCGGGGGGGGGGGGAGGGGGGATTGGTGAGAAAAATCGATCGAGGATGATGCTGAGGTATTTAAGGAAGGAGATATGACAGATGGGACAATCGTGGAGGGTAAGGTAAAAATCATGAAGGCGGGAGGATGGGATGGTACAACCTATGATGATTTCGTGGGATTTACGTATCAAGATTGACAGTTGCACGATGCAGCGAACTCACAAGGAAAGTACTTGGGCAAGAACAAACACATATACACCAAAATCTTGTGAGGGATAATGTAAAAGTCCCTTATTGCACTAGTGATACTACCGCATCTGCAAAACTCTGCAGTCGTCCGTTAAAGGCCTCTGCGTGTGACTTGCCACAATGCACATTGATCTGTCGGTTCGCTAGTAGGGACTGTGTAGTGTGCCTCCGAAGTTGCGTTTTGTGACGTTATTTGTGTGCTGAAAACTAGATGGGGCGGCGATTGGTAATCAATCCTGCTAATGTATTGCGATTGGTTGAGATGAAGTTACGAAGGACCCTTCTTCGTGAAGATGGTATTAGTGTAGAAGATGAATCATTCGCATGCTTTTTCGTATATGTTATGGTACAGAAATATGAGCATAAGTTAGATACTGTTGTTACAAACTCATAATAATGATAATAGGGATGATAATGACGAACAATTCATTGCAAGCAGTAGAGCTACGGTAAGTGCGGGAAGAGGCGATGTAAACAGTGGCAGTGAATACCAACAGTCTTCCGAGAAGAAGGTTAAAGTTGCAACTATCACCACGGCTTTTGAAGACATTACGCTAGAGAACATGTACGATGATTATTACTTAAGTCTAGAATTACATCTACAGTGCTATCTAGAACATCACTGCAGAGTTTTGCATAAAAACAACGCCCACCAGCACATTGAGGTGAACGTAGAGATCCTGTAACCAAACGTTCATACAGAGATGTTTGTTCGAGCCCGTGTACTTTCCTTGTCAGTGAAGTGAGACTCGAGCAAGTGCTAGGATCGGGCGAGGGAGGGGGGAGGGTGAGGGCTAGGTGTAGGACGACTACATGGACTGACGGAAAATTGGAAAGCAGAGAAAAACCTAGGATGACAATAAGGCCGGTACGAAAGAGACATGCGAGAAGTGATGCACAAAGGAATAAGGGAAGAGTGTATGATGTATATCGTATCGCAACGTAAACAATTGCAAAATATTGCCGAGTTCACTAGTTGCAGATAATAAGCCGCGTGGGAATTGCCGATCGGTTCTAGGTGCCATGTCAGGGAATGCGCGACCGCAACCCGCCAAGGGTTCGAGTCCTCCCTCGAGAATGTTTGTGTGTGTGTGTGTGTGTGTGTGTGTGTGTGTGTTTGTTGTCTGTCGCTTAGTTTTACTTTAAGTAGACTGTAATTCTATGGACCGAATACCACAATAGTTTGGACCTGTAGATTTACTAATAATTGAATATTTGGACGGATAATCAATTTGCTTAACAACTGTATTGGCTTTTGGCAACTAACAACCGCACTAAGATCACAGTAAAAATAATATCCTTCGTTATAAACGCACGAGACAACATTAGAAAAATCACTGTCCTGCCAGCGCCGTTCGAGTTCAATAAGCTGGTTACTCCGTGAACGTGCGAGTATGAGGCGTATCTTTACTCTCATAGTTCACTGTATTTGAAGTAATTTTAAAAGTTGTACATGTTATTTGATTTTCAATCTATCGTTTAATCAGACAACAAAAGTACTTTATTTTAAAGTTACTCATTCAAAATCTGATCTGATATTAGTTGGAGTCCAAGTAGTTGTCATATATTGATGTTTAACGGTCAAGATGACTAAGTCATCAGATAACTTCATCAAAATTTAACTGAACACGTACATTGTTCATTAACACAGTAATTTGGTTTAATTATGGCCCTGATATTGATGTATATACTGTTAAATGAGAAACAGTGCATTAAATTGATTATGTGCTCAACGGATCTTTTAACAAAACAACTGTGAAATGTAACCTGCATCAAACACACACAATCTACACTTAAGAAATTAGACTGCGAGAAAGATATTATAAACACAAACCACTTTCTTAAAGTTCGACTACGAGAATTTTATGCCGATCAGCACTTGATTATTAAAAACTCAGTATCATACTCAATTAACTGCAGTGTTGCATAACAATCATTTACTGCGATACGAATAAAGAAATCTGTTCAACAAGATTACCAAAATCAATACTGCACTTTAAATCCACAAATAACTAAGTAACAAATGAAGAAAAAGGTAAATCTTCTATCTACGTAAATGAAACAGGAAAGAAAGGTCACCTTTGTTACGTACTACTAATAATCACCATTACATTACCTAAATGATTCAACCTTTTCATAATTACATGAAATGCTATTACCTTCATTCTAGGAGTGATACAACCTTTTTCACAATTATATGAAATGCAATATATATATTCGCTGGCACTGCAGCCTCTGCTCTACATCGGAGCCATATACTCAACACAACTGCTCTCTAAGCGAGCTGAACCACAAGTCTGACTCTCTGTCTCTCTTCACGAGCTACAATACTAACGACACATAAGCATTGCCAAAGATAAAACTTCAGAGATTTATGTAAACATCTCGATACACAGGCAGTAGAAGCAATATTATACATTTTCTTGGAAGCAAGTTACTCGACACAATACAGGAGGCACAATATCAGACATTTTCTTACAAATTTAGCAATATACATTTTCTATGAACACGTTTCAACTTGACATTTGTAAGGTATTAATGTCTTTGCTACTATGTCTTTGAAGTGAGCCGTGGTATTTGTAATATCGCTGACTTGTAGCGCCAGCAGTGGCATTGGTGTTCATTGTAGAGGCAGTAGCAGTTGAGTTGCTGACCGGTGCGGTTGTATAATAAGACTGAGGTTCCGTTTTGATATTGTTAGGCTGATCTTTAGAGAATAGTGGCACACAGTGTTGAAGTTTTATGTGTTAATTTACGTGTTGCGCGTGTGAGGCTAATTTAAATATAATAAATGTCAATCTTACCAGTGAATCTTGCATTATCCATTCAAACCACCAAAGCCCAAAACTAAGAAGAGAAAAACTTTATTCAAATTAAATATTAAACATTAAATGCATCTCTTCTCCGCCGATCTTTTGAGTAGGGCAGTTAGACCCCAGGTAACAGCAACATGACGGGAGGACATTCGCTCTGCAAGCAGTGCGCAGTGTGGAGTGTCCTCCAGGTGTGACGGCCCGTTCCTCTGTTGCCCGCAGACTCGCGGCCGGCGGATGAGGCGGAGGTGGAGGACGTGAGCAGCGGACTGCGGGGTCCCTACTTCGACACCTCGGCGTCGCGCAACGTGACGGCGCTGGTCGGCAAGACGGCCTACCTCAACTGCCGCGTGCGCAACCTGGGCAACCGCACGGTGAGTCGGCGGCTGCTGCCATAGCAGATTCAGCGAGGTAGTGGATCCCAACATGTCTGCAGAGGAAATAACAGAAGAAAAGTGCCGTGTTCAGTAACTATATATATCACCTAACACTGGCACCGCAAATATTATGAAAACGGAATCTGCGATTGATGTACAGTTTTCACAGAATGGATTGGTAGTCAAGGACTCGTATAGTTAGCTAACAAACAGACTGTAAAAATACCTGAAACGTGTATTTTTTATGCAAACACACAATTTTTCAAATGGGACAATGGCTGTTTTTACCATGCACTGGAAATTTTGACACCAGCTGTGCACGAAGAATTTTGAATGACATTTTAATCACGTTTGGCAGCTACAACCATTTAAAGTTTTCGGGCGGAGGCTACGACAGCGTAGCTGGCTGCTGGTCATGAGACAGTAGGCTAACAACTCGGCCAGTCAGTTACGCTACCATCACCTCTGCCCCCGAAACGGTTGTAGCTGTCAAACTAAACGTAATGAAAATGTCATTCAAAATTCGGTGTACGCAGCTGGTGTATTAACTTCCAGTGCTTGATAGAAACAACCATTGTTCCATTTAGAAAACTGTGTGTTTTCATAAGAAAATACACTTTCTAAGTAATATTACAATCTGTTTGTTGGCTAAAAATACGAGCCCCTGACTACTAATCCATTCTGTGAAAACACCACATCAATCGCACTCTCCGTTTCCGCAATATTTGCGGTGCAAGTGTTAAGTGATTCACCCTATATATACTGGATGATGAAAAAGTCAGTATAATTTTGAAAACTTAATAAATCACGTAATAATGTAGATAGAGAAGTAAAAATTGTCACACATGCTTGGAACAAAATGGAGTTTTATTAGACAAAAAAAAAGTTCAAAAATATCCGACAGATGGCGCTTCATCTGATTTGGAAAGCAATAATTAGCATAACAAATTAAAACAAAGCAAAGATGATGTTCTTCGCAGGAAATGCCCATTATGGTCACAATCATTTCTTAACAATAGCTGTAGTCGAGGAATAATGTGTAAGTGTAAAGCAAGTCCGGAGTTATGGTGAGGCATTGGCGTTGGATGTTGTCTTTCAGCATCCCTAGAGATGTCGGTCGATCACGACACACTTGCGACTACAGGTAACACCAAAGCCAATAATCGCACGGACTGAGGTCTGGGGACCTGGGAGGCCAAGCATGACGAGAGTGGCGGCTGAGCACACGATCATCACGAAACGACGCGCGCAAGAGCTATTTCACGCGTCTAGCAATATGGGGTGGACAGCCATCCTGCATAAAAATCGTACGTTCCACAGGTGTAGATCAACCAGGCTGGGGATGATGCGATTCTGTAACATATCGGCGTACCTCTCACCCATCACGAAAGCAGTTACAAAACCAGAATCATACAGTTCCGCGAAGAAAAAAGACCCGATAACGATAGATGTGGTTCTAATAAAACCCCATGTCATTTCAAGCATGTGTGTCAATTTTTGCTATATACATTATTCCGTGATTTGTTATGTTTTCAAATTTGATCAGCCGGTATATATACAGGGTGAGGCAGCTAATTAATCAAACCGTAATAGATACAAAGATGCTGTTTGGACAGTTAATTGCACGGACAGGGGCTACTCCAATGAAATTTCATGTTTGTACTATTTCTTTTTATTACAGAGATATGAAGCCATATTTAGTTTTTTATTTTTATTTTGCTATTTTTTCAAAGCTTTTTTAATGGAACCCTAAGTTAAATTTTAGCGTACCATGATAGGCTTAAAAAGACGGTTTCAAGTATGTATATATCATAATATTTAGGCGAATAGTTTTTGAGACATAGATCCCGTATCGTATTCGTCCTTGGAAGCAGCGTTGTTTGTATAAGGACGGATTGGTGACGTTTACTGTGTAATCTACACAACAGGAAAGGTTGCACTGGACAACACCGATTCGAAGGCCGAATACGATACGATAACGTATCTGTGTTTCAAAAACTATTAGCCGAAACATTATGAAATACACATATTTGAAAACGACTTGTTAATTCCATCATGTTACGCAAAATTTTAACATAGGATTCTACTAAAAAGATTAGATTGCCTCATATTTATGTACTAAAAAATAGTACAAACATGAAATGTGATGTATTCAAGTAGTCCCAGTCCCTGCAGTTCATTGTCCAAACGGCATCTTTGTATCTATTAAGGTTGGGGAGATACAAGGGTGTTATGTAGTTCCTGCCTCACCCTGAATATATAAACACAATTAGGCGCCCATGGCGTGAATGTATAGCTTGTGTTTTTGTTTCGAGAAAAGACTATATGTTCAGATCATTTACGTAGGGCCTAGAATAATTTTAAACCTTCTCTGCATGACATATTTGTTCACATTTCCATACTGTGGGGCCATTAGACCCGTAATGTCTATCACGAGAATTTAAATGAAAACAAATACTTTATGTATATTATCATACCTGAATATTTTAATTTGAGGATGTTTGAGTATAATATATGAAGGCTGTGGCAATTTTATTAGTTTTATTAAGATGACCAGTATAATTTTAATCTCGAATGAATTTATTGTAGTAAACGACATTAGGAAAACTAAAATGTAAGCTACTATTTACCATTACGTGTTCACAAATTGGTGATCTTAGGACTGACAGAGAATGAATCATTAAACATAAAAATAATCTTTTGGTATACATTCTCTTCTTGCTTTTCGGTTTGTGCATCTCACAATTTCATCCACAACTGCTACAGGAATAAATGAATCCAAGGCATCCAGTGTGTATGTGTAATCGCACGCCTTGGCGGTCCTGGTATAAATTTCATCAAATTATGACAACGTTTTTCATTTTGCACTGGGCATTTTACTCCGTAGCATATTATTAGAAAATGACTTTCTGATTTGTCATATTATTATCTACATAATCAAAATCGTCTTCTTCACCGCCATCACCACAGTTAGTTGGTTCGTCATACAAAGTGTTGCGTGACTGCGTCAGAAACAACTCCGTCGTTTTCATCTGCAGCAAAAGCAATATCGTCATCTTCAACTACCCAACGATTAACAATTGATTCACAATTTTAGCTAGAAAACCATAAGGTGTCGTCATTCTTACTCCTATTTTTAGATGTGGAATATAAAATTCTACATCTAAATACATACTCCGCAATCCATCGTAAGGTGCGTGGCGGAGGGTACAATCTACCACTACTTGGCATTTCCTTTCCTATTCCGCTCCCAAATAGAACGAGGAAAAATGGAATGCCTATATGCCTCCGTACGAGCCCTAATTTCTCTTGTCTTGACTCTGTGATCACTACGCGAAATGTAAGTAGGCGACAGCAAGATCGTACTACACTCAGCTTCAATTTCTGTTTGTGAAATGTCCTCAGTACTGTCTGTTTATATCGAGTTCAGGAATATAACCGATATTGATGTTGTTGGTAATTGTTACAAATAACTCAAACCTATCTTCTCAATGAATGTCGAATTTCATACACAACACCGCTGTCTAGCAGACTCCCACACAATTTCTGTATGGCTTCACACATTTATAACCATCCACAGCGATATTTAACTAATGACAGAGCACAGTTATATGGTGCGTGAGGGATAAACAGTTCCTAGTTATTATAATATGTTTTCTGAGACTACGACTATATGTATGTGTGGCAGTAACGTATTTTTCTAACTGTAACAAAATGTAATTCATTACAACACAATTTTATTTAATCACACTTTGACATAAGCCACAGGGTCCATCGGAGCCACGTTATGTAAACTTGTTGTGTAAAGAGCAAAATGTAAGAGGCTCTTAAATTAATAACCCAGAAATTACTGAATACTGCTATAGAGCATACCTGGTCCAGTGGGACTCGGTATTAAGTCGTTCATATTGAAATTAAAAGTAAAAACTGTCACAAGGTCCATAGGATGCAGGGTGTGTATGATAGCGTTAAGAAAGAATGAGGAAGTATGTCTGAAATTCTACATGTGTCATATTACGTTCATACTGCTTGACCATTAATTATTTGAAAGCTCGTACAAGTTCTGATGTAAACCCTATCCGCTATCGTATACATACATGTGAAATGTATTGCTTAAAAATTATATTTCGTAATATATATCTATTGAAAACAGCAGTTAAAATTTGGAGTAAAGCTTTCCTGAGTGAGAATCACCAGTCTTTAGAAACTAACAATTTGAGTGAAGATCAGACGTAGCTAACATTGAAAATAGATAATATCGATAGATTTGTACCAAATAAATTAACATAAGAGGGAGCTGCACCTCCATGGTGCACGAAACACCTTACATTATTCGTGCAAGAGCAAAGACAATAGCATGTCAATTTTAAACTATCACAAAATGACAAAGATTGGCTATCGTTAAAATAAACTTGAAATTTAGTGCGAACTCCAGTGCTAGAAACGTATATACAATAACTTCAAAACGAAACCCCGTCTTGTAATTTGACAGGAAATCAATGGATATTTTTTGGTTTTGTGTGAAGTACACTAGCGGCAAAACACAACCACTACGCGACAACACTTGTGATGTTACTGATGACTGTGCTGCTGAAGCAAAATTGCTCAACCCAGACAAAGAAGACGATGCAAATACTCCAGGATTCTAAACAAGAACAGCTGCCATCATACGTTATTTATAAGTAGATAATCCTGGAGTATTAAAGCAAGTTAAATCACTTCAAACAAGCAATTCTCCGGTTCAATTTGTGTTACTATCAGTGTATGCTGACGGAATAGCTCTATATCTAGCGTCGTACACAGAACCGCTCGCTTAGCGAAACATCAGTACCCAAAGACTGGAAAGTTGCACAAATAATTCCAGTATTCAAGAACGGCAATAGGGTTTTATTTTCTTTCCAGAATTACAAGCTAAAAGAAATATCTAGGAATTAGAATTGTGAGTATCCTTAATAGAAAAGAACACACAGAATATAACGTAGAGTAGGCGATCCATAAATTACGTTTCATTGGCAGAACACTTATAAGGTGGGACAGTTCTAATAACAAACGGTTTGTATTACATTGGAGTATTGCTGGTCACTGTGGACTGTGAGACTCACGGAGGATATAAGAAACTTCAGGGAAGGGCAGCTCGTTTTGTATTATCACGATATAGGTCAAAGAATGCCATGGAAATGATGTACAAGTTGGGGTGTAAATCATTAAAAGAAAGGCATTATCAAATCGAAAACGGATTTAGGTCTTACTTTTTCCCTTGCGGTATTAGAGAATGGATCGGTAAAAAAATATCATTAAAGCTGTTCTATGAATTCCATGACATGCACTTAAATAAGATTTGGAGAGTAATTATTAGTATGCAGATGTGGAAATAAATGGACAATGAAAAAACAGTAGAATCTACACCATCCACAAAAATTGTTTGAGCTGAGCGAACATATAGTTTTGTAAACTGTCGCTGATCACATAATAATTACCAACAAAAGTTACTGGTGCCTTCCTGTAGTACTAACGTGACGACAATTCACATTGTTTTACTCGCCCGAATGGCTCATAAATTATTAAAATGTAAAAGCGGACCGGGAATCGTTTAATAAAAGGAAACACATCTGCTCAGTACATTCATCCAAACATGACGCAAGAAAAGAAGAAAACTAAGAGAAATAATATATTTACTTCAAAGGCCTAAACTCAAAGAGAAAAAGTTTCAATTGTCTGTCGCTGTATACGAAAATTGGTATTAGTATTGGAAATGTGACACATATTTTAACGGCTTAAACAATGATACAAAATTAAGTAAAAGAAATGAAGGATTCTAATAGTATTTATAACACAGCGATGTGACCTAAGTTAGAGAAAGCCACTCATGCAAACGTATTAAATTTAAAATTTTCACTTAAGTTTGCAATTAAATTACATCGAAAAGTTAATCATGATTAATATAAAATGAGTGTAACATAATACAAATGGTTGTTTACTCACAGAATGAAAACTTTACTATACACGTTCCTTACTAAATGCACGACCGTTTCCTTCCACACCAGCTGAACATATCCATGAACAGCTGCGTCTCTATTAATGTTACTTATGGTGAATGGCGAATGAGCCATTAATCTTCGTCCGTTGCTGTTTTTTTTTTCAATTTTTATTTATTTATTTATTTATTTTTATTTTTATTTTATTTTTATCTTTTTTTTGCCTCTGTATATTAAATAATGTATTTCAAGAGAGCAGTGATTGTGAACAAATATGTCCGTGAAACTACCAACCTGTTTAAGACAGCACTGTTAAATGTTATTTGTTTCTACAGTGTGAAACCAGTCCTTTCGGTAAATCTGTACAGGTGTCCAGTTCCAGCTGCCAGATAGAAAAAGTTACCAGGAAATGTTAACATTTAAGGAATATTATCACTCCTCTTAGAAGAGTATTGAGGTGTATACATTCTGTAGTCAAAAAGAACGGTGTGGGTTAGTAAACATGTTTTGATAAAATATCTACAGCTTCACACTTTGCAATACACTGCAAGGTGCTTGGCAGAGAGTACCTCGTACAGCTACCAGTCGTTTTCTGTTCCACTCAGAACGAGGAAAGAACGAATGCATGTATGCCTCTCTACAAGCCGTAATTTGTTCTCTAATCTTTGTCGCCTTCGACGGGAAATGCACGTTGGCTATAGTAGAACGGTTCACCAATGAGCGTCAATTTCAGGATCTCTACAATTCGTTGCACTTCACCTAGTTGCCATGTTGGATACTTCGTTTCGTGGGATCTGTACCACACTTCATCGTCCCTTACTAACTAAAATCGCGACTTATCTGACAAATCCACAGACTTCCAGGTGTCCAGGGACTAACCGATAGGCAGGCTAATAATAAAACACGTATAACCGGATACAAGTAGAAAGAAATTAAAGGAAACCGTCTGTAACTAAATGACGCCAATGCCTACATCTACATACATACTCCGCAATCCACCGTAAGGTGCGTGGCGGATGGTACACTGTACCACTACTAGGCATTTCCTTTCCTATTCTACTCCCAAATAGAACGAGGAAATAAAGAATGCCTATATGCCTCCGTACGAGCCCTAATTTCGCTTATTTTGTCCTTGTGATCACTACGCGAAATGTAAGTAGGCAGCAGCAAGATCGTACTACACTAAGCTTCAAATTCCGGCCCTCTAAATTTCCTCAACAGAATTTCACGAAAAGAACGTCGTCTTTCCTCCAACGATCCCCAATTGAGTTGCCGGAGCATTTCCGTGACACTCGTGCATTGTTCGAACCTACCAGTAACAAATCTAGCTGCTCACCTCTGAACTGCTTCTATGTCTTCATTTAAACTGATCTGCTGCGGGTCCCAAACACTTGATCAATACTCAAGACGTGGTCGTACAAGCGTCTTATATGCGGTCTCCTTTACAGATGAAGTGTATCTTCCCAAAATTCTCTCAATAAACCGAAGTCATCTGTCCGCCTTACTCACAACTGTGCTTACATGTTCGTTCCATTTCATATCGCTCTGCAATGTTACGCCTAGATATTTGAACGACGCGACAACATCAAGAAGCTCACTACTAATGCTGAATTCGAACATTATGGGATTGTTCTTTCTACTCATGCGCATCACATTACATTTTTCTACATTGAGAGCTAGCTGCCATTCTTCGCACAACTAGAAATTTTTTCTAAGTCATTTTGTATGCTATCACAGTCAATTAAAGACGACACCCTCCCATAAACCACAGCATCATCAGCAAACATCCGCAAATTACAACTTACTCTGTCCATCAGATCATTTATATAGATGGAAAATAATAGCGGTCCTATCACACTCCCATGCGGCACGCCTGACGATACACTCGTCTCTGATGAACACCCGCCGTCGAGAACAACGTACTTCGTTCTATTACTTAGGAAGTCTTCCAGCCAGTGCCTAATGAGAACAAACTGAATCCTGCGTCGGAGGTTCGAATTCCCCCTCGGGCATGGATGTTTGTGTGGTCTTTAGGTTAATTTAACTTAGTTTAAGGAGTTTGTAAGTCTAGGTACTTATGACCAAAGTAGTTTGGTCCCATAGAATTAAAAACATTCTAACATTTTGAAAAAGCTAAAGTGCAATCGACAACGTGGGCATTGTTAGAAAGTATAAGCGTGCCACCTGTACATACGTAGCCATCAAAGTTGGGAGAGCAGACTGAATGTGGCATTCGGAATAACGTAGTGCGACATCTGGAGGCGCGAATCACGCGTCCTCACCTTCCCCTAAATAAAATTCAAGTTCGTGCCCTCAGCAGGCAAGGCGATGCTCATCGTCTTTTTCGACGTCCGAGATCCGATACTCATGGAATTCCTCGAGCACGGAAAAACCATTAACAGCTGCGCATTGCCAGACACCGTAGCCTACGCAAGTCCATAAAGAGCGAACGTCTTGGGTTGCTTACGGAGTGAGTGACTCCACGATATCACGCGTCCACACGTCTCCAGGGTCACACACAGTGGACTGGCCAATTTGAAGTGGGAGCAGATTGTGCATCCAAACTACAGTCCGAACAGGCCAACCACTGAAAGTAAAAGATACATGTCAAAGAGAAGCGCTTCAACTCGGACAAAAACGAACTGAAGCGCACAGTAGAGGACTGTCTCTTGTCACAACGACAGTAATTCAGGTAATAGGGAATCCTTCCTCTCGTAAAACAGTCCGATACGTGTTATCAGGCATCTAGTGATTATTTTGGAACAAAGGCTTCAATTATACCCATAGCTGCGTTTCATACCTCGTATTTTGCCTGCCACGGTGGCCGAACGGTCTGCGGCGCTCCAGTCACGGACTGCACGGCCGCTGCGTTCGGGGCACGGATATATGTGCCGCCTTTAATATAAGCTAGTTCAGTAGTAGTTTGTAAGTTTAGGTACTAATGACCCCGTAGTTAACTCCCATAAGCTCTACAAACATTTGAACATTTTGAACTATACGTTTTATTTTCGACCCATGAGTGGACCATCTCAGACGATGGTGAGGAGCGGAGCAGGAAACTATGGGTTCTTCCGTTGTTTACCACAGGACCGCTGTGTCCCGAAAGAAAATATTTCCAAAAATATGTCTAACTTTTAACTCCATGTCGCATACCTGTTCACATAAAACATCAGTGTACAGTGACAGTTGCCAGTGCACCAAGCTTTTATATCTCCTTCGTGCGGTGCTGTCACAATTGTATTTGCACATATCACTGCCATGCAAACCTTATAATGTCACTGTATACCACCACTGCAGCACAGATAAGTACAATATGCTATAACTCATTATCATTCCCACACATAAAGTTGAAACAGTAAGCAAAATAACAGTGTGGGGTGACATTCTGCCAGTACGTTTTGCTTTGATTACTCAATGCTAATATGTGTGTGCCATAGTGACAACATGTTTCATGTTAATTTAGCGACAAGACAAAATTGCAATTTTGTCATTTTTAATTTTTTAGTACACTACTATCCATTAAAATATCTACACCAAGAAGAGATGCAGATGATAAGCGGGTATTCATTGGACAAATAAATTATACTAGAACTGACATGTGATTACATTTTCACACAATTTTGGTGCATAGCTCCTGAGAAATCAGTACACAGAACAAAAACCTCTGGTCGTAATATCGAACTTGATACGCCTGGGCATTGAGTCAAACAGAGCTTTGATGGCGTGTACAGGTACGGATGCCCATGCAGCTTCAAGACGATACCACAGTTCATCAAGAGTAGTGACTGGCGCATTGTAACGAGCCAGTTGCTCGGTCACCTGCAACATGCGATCGTGCATTATACTGCTGAAATGTAGGGTTTCGCAGGGATCGAATGAAGGGTAGAGCCACAGGTCGTAACACATCTGAAATGTAACGACCACTGTTCAAATTACCGTCGATGCGAATAAGAGGTGAAAGAGACGTTTAACCAATGACAGCACATACCATCACGCCAGTATGGCGATGACGAATACACGCTTCCAAAGTTTGTTCACCGCAGTGTCGTCAAACACGGATGCGACCACGATGCTGCAAACACAACCTGGTTTCATCGGAAAACATGACGTTTCGCCATTCGTGCACCCAAGTTCGTTGTTTCTTACATCATCGTTGTTGCGAACACCATCGCAGGCACTCCTGTCTGTGATGCAGCGTCAAGGGAAACCGCAGCCATGGTCTCAGAGCTGACAGTCCATGCTGCTGCAACCGTCGTCCAACTGTTGGTGCTGATTGCTGTTGTCTTGCAAATGTCCCCGTCTGTTGACTCGGGGATCAAGAGGTGGCTGTGCGATCCTTTACACTCATGCGGATAAGACACCTGCCACCTCGACTGCTAGTGATACGAGGCCGTTGGGATCCAGCACGGCGTTCCGTATTGCCCTCCTGAACCCACCGATTCCATATTCTTCTAACAGTCATTGCATCGTGACCAACGTGACAGCAATGTCGCGATACGATAAACCGCAATCTCGATAGGCTACAATCCGACCTTTATCAAAATTATATGCATTTCTCCTATTTACACGAGGCATCAGAACAACGTTTCACCAGGCAACGCCGGTCAAGTGCTGTTTGTGTGTGAGAAATCGGTTGGAAACTTTCCTCATGTCAGCACGTTGTAGATGTCGTTGTGTTAATGGTCTGAATAGCTAATCATTTGCATATCACAGCATATTCTTCCTGTCTGTTACATTTCGCGTCTGTAGCATATTATCTTCGTGGAGTAGCAATTTTAATGACCAGGAGTTTTTTATTATAGTGGAAATGTTACGATACTACAGACGCCATATCAGGAGTACAAAAACTATTTCATCTCTCTCTCTTTCGGCCATTTCCGAGAAACATCATTTGTTTGAAAATCATTCACTCTTCCTCACACCTGGCAATTACAAAGCCACCTACAAAACGAGTTTCAGAAGCCATCGAAAGAGGTAAACTACTGTGGCTGAAATAGTGCATTGATGTAAGCTCTTCAGTGCTGGTAATTTCACTGCCACTGAAACACCTATCGCTACTGCTGCATTTAACGAGCATATGCACCTCTTCTTCACTGCTGCTGTTAAAGCACCATTTTAATTGGCGTTACCAGCAACTTCAGCAACCATCTGTCGGAGACACGGCGTCCGGGAAACGTTAAGAACATGGAAGAGTGAGCGGATGAAATTGTAGCATACAGGTTTCCTCATGCATTTCTGACTCTAATTTATATCCCTAAAATGTAAAACCAAACAACGAGAGAATGCTGTTACTGCAACACCAGATTAAGGAAATACGTATACTGATATAATCATTTGATTCCGTTAAAATTCTTTTTTTTATCGTGAACCGCAATAGAAATTATCCAATAAACACACTCGCAGAAACAAATACTAAGACTACTATAGACAACGTAGTGCTGCGAATATCTGAAGTAGAATAGAAATAACAATTATACCTACACATGGCAGCGCCAGCCGGTCACATTTTAGGCTCCTCAACGCTTCTGGTTCAGAGAACACAATTTGCCAGGAGGCGAAATGTCGAAAGAAAGTATGAGTGGCACAAAGACACACAACTGGCGCAAAGTCATTCACGCTTACCGTAATAATTATCAGCACAATACTGCTCAACTGAGGGAGACACGACAAAAAACTTTAACGATACCACATAAAATTCGTCTGACATTTGAGATAAGCCCGGAATAATTATACAAATGCGTCATCACCAAAACTGAAATATATGGCCGAAAGAACAGAAACCACATCTTCAGGGCGAGCAAATAATTTTTGATGGAAACTGGAAAGTTCGCGAAACGTACGTTGCATGGGACAACAGGGTCAAGAATATGACGTTGGTTATTCGTTGCTAATTGGGATCGCTTCAGAGATATGATGGTCAACATTGTTATTTTAAATGAGATATTAAACTTTGGTACATATTTTCTGATAGCGGCTATCGAGACGAATCCTATGAAGTGTAACAGTAAGGTCTTTGAAATCAACAAAGGTCAAAAAAGTGGCATGAACTTCCATTTGCACATGTTGTTCGACGTCATGACCATTGTTATCAACGCAGCGCTGCAATCGTCTTATCATGGATTGAGAGGTATTCCTTATCACATCGGCACTTATCGAAGCACATGCTCTGACAATTCTCTCTCGTATATTGTGTAAATAGTAATTATTCGCTGAATATGGCATACCCATCTAACGTAGCGTTAACATGAACACTTTTCGACGGTTGCTCAGTATAACACTAATAGGAACGGGAAGTCATGGTTCCCACTGTCGCATGCGACTGACGGCGCACGACTTTTCAGGCGCAACATTTTGCATACGAGTACACGCGACAAGGCTGACTTTTAAGTATCGAAAGGAACGCAGAACAGGTACTCTGTCATTTCGACACGGTCGACTCCGTAAAAAAGCCGAAACTAATTCGTATGCCGCGCCACTGACGTCACCAGGAGACCAGCACAGTTGCTGTTATGAGTGTATCTCCACAGAAATGGTGTCAAACTGGCTCTTTACAGTTTTTGTATATATTAATCAATTGTAAGTAATAAGTGATGGCTTATTAGTGACGATGGTGTATTGTGCTGTTGTGTATGAGATCACATCTGAACCACTATTTATTTAGTTCAATGTAGATGAGGCAAGAAGAGGATAGAATAATTTAAATATGTTGCTAAATATGACTGCTGAAGATTATATGTGTAGATAGCGTAATTGTACGGAGGTATTAGACAAAATTGAGGAGAAAAGAAATGTCTTGCGTACGTTGACTAAATAACCATTGATTGGTAGGTTACAGTCTGAGATATAAAGGAATCGTCTGTTTATCACTGTAGGGCAGCATGTTTGTGTGTTGTTTGTTTGTTTGTGAGTGTACGTGTGTGTGTGTGTGTGTGTGTGTGTGTGTGTGTGTGTGTGTGTGGGAAGTGGGTGTGTGAAGTGGGCATGGGTTTGAAAATCTCAGAAGGTGACCAAGATACGAATACAGTAAGCAGGTTCAAAAGATGTATGTTGCCATTCTTATAGGGAGAAGAAGTGGCTTATGCAGGACAGGGTAACTTGGAGAGCTGCGTGAATCAAGTTTCCGGACTGAAGAAAACAACAACAACTTTATCTAATTTCTTCAGAATCACCTGATTTTCTAAGAATACTTTTGATACTTAAAATGGGTACAAATGTCTTAATTTTGTCCATTGTTGTCAGTGATTCTTCCATGACTGTTTTACTTCTATAAAATAAGACTAACTAGCCTTCAGTCACAAAAATTTGTACACAAAGCATTTGGAGACCTTAGAGCTCATCGCCAGGTACCTCTATGATTCTTTAAACATATTTAAAGACCTGGGTCTGTTAATGTCAAACATGGGTGGTAACAATAATGCATATTTGAAATACATGTTCATATGATTAAAGATATTTAACAATTGACTCACTTATTGAACAATGGTGCACGAACAATTCTGGTGCAGTATGGGAGTTGTCGTCCTGGAGCATATTTGCAAGATGAACTCGAAGAAATTGTTACTTTATTCAATTCACTTCACAGAAAAATAAAATTCACAATTGAAAATCTAACAGAAAAACCATAAATATCTTAGATATAACAATTTTAAATGATCAACAAGAAGATTAGTTTTACATTTACAGGAAACTAACTTACAGAGATGTCACAACACACCAATCGTCATACCATGTTAAAACATGCAAGTATGTTGCATTTAGATTCATTTTGTACAGAGTTATCACAGTAACTTTGAAACCTGAACCACTAAAAGAAGAAATTGTTACAATCGAAACAATTTCATCTTATAATGGGTACTCTGAAAAGTCAACCGAGAAACTATCAACAAAAATACAAGCTAACACCACTAACAAAAACAATGTCTAAAACCACTCACAAAACACTAATCATGACAACTATTCCATACATAGGCAAAGCATCACAAAAAATAGCCAACTAACTGAAGAACACCAATAGTACAATATATTTCTCCATTAACAATAAACTAAGACACCATTTACCACACACAGTGAACCATAACATTCAAATTACTTAAACGGTAGGATATATAAATTACAATGTAACAGATGCCATGCATTTTACATAAGACAAACTAGACGAACTTTCCACACGTGTTGCTAAGAACACACTGACGGTTTTACATTTAATCATTTTGACAAATCCAAATAGCTAACCATCTATACTTCAGTAAACGCAAACTAATTGATATCCACAATAGCCTACCAGTACTCGACAGACAAATAAATGGGAAAAATGTACTTGACCAGCTACAAATATGGTTAGATACAGAAAAATATACTGAAAACATGTTAAATGGACAAACAGAGTTCAGCAGCTCCAATTTTTGCAGTAATTTGAATAGTTTATTTTTTCCTTTTTTGTGCTAACACATATACTCAGTACTACATAGCATTTGCCAACCTCCAACCATAATTGATGTTTCTGAAAACCTCTTGTGAAGTAATACCAGTCACTAATATATAATGTAGAAAATGTAACATATAAAACTGTAAATTTAAATAAAAAACTTTATGTATAGGGAACTGAACACCTTTACTTGTATAGAAGAGTGTTTTAAACCTGTAGGTCGCGACCCTCAGGGGGTGGGGGGTGGGGGGGTTGTAAAGTCTGGTTCGGAGGGTCACTGTACAAGAGGACATAAAACAAGCAGAACAGTGCATGTCTTAATACTAGTGTTCCATAATTTGATAACATATGCCTAATAAAATTAAAATGTATGTTATATTAAAATTAAGCGATTCCGTGATGATCTTCAATTTTCTGTTGATTAGAACAAAGATCTTTTATAATAAATTCACCGTGTTAACAATTAATAAGTGGAAGTCCTGAAAACTGTTTCCAGGTACCAGGCGATAGCTAAATTCACAAAATACAATAAGTAATTTTGAGAATTTTGATTGTTTATAAATAGAGTATACAGTGCGACCTTTCTCAACGATCAGAATTCACATCTGAGTTTTACTTACAATGAGAAACCTCGTTGTGCAACATGTATTTTTCTGTCGGAATTCATGTATTAGTAGGATGTGTTCCATACAGAAAAATGCACTAAAATTATCCCATAATACTTTACTTCTTAGGTTTTTACAAGAAAGTTGTATAAACAGAAAAAATTAAATTATTTGCCTTTCAAATTATACACATGGTTGTTCCTGGCAGAGGCTAGGAGTTCGCCAAAATATTTTGGGTTGAAAAGGGGTTGCATATTCAAAATCGTTGGGAAACAAGGGTATAGAACATCTTAGTAATACAGAAGTAGAACATTTTCATAGCTGTAAATCTTTGAGTTGTTGTTATTCCACAGTGTGCTTCAAGATGGGAAGTGTTGGTCATGATGGTTAATTATTATACCTGTAAATGTGCTCCAGGGCAGACAATTCTCATACTGCACAAGACTTATTACTGCACCAATGGTAATAAATAAGTCAATCGTTAAATCTCCTTAATTCGATGTTGTTACCACCCATGTTTCATCTTGACAGGCTAAGGTCTTTAAATATGTGTAAAGGATCATAGAGACACCTGATGATGAGGCCTCAGGGCTTGAAATGCATTTTTTTCTAAATAAAACGCAAATTATATGACTGAAGGAGAGTTACTTTTATTTTATGGATACAAAAGTATTTTTGTAAGTGGTTCCTGTCTGCAATGGTCTCTCCTATATTAGTCCCTAGCGCAGAAGAAACCGAAGACGCAAGAATCGACAGTGCCGTTAAAAAAAATACATTAAAAAAAATAAAAAAATGACCCTCTGAGTGTTAATGTGGCCATCTACAACACACAGTATACATGTACATATATTTAAATGTTCAAATGTTTGTACAGCTTATGGGACTTAACTACGGGGTCATCAGTCCCTAAACTTACAAACTACTTATGAACTACTTACGAACTAGGACGGCACAAATATCCATGCCCGAGGGGGGATTCGAACCCCCGACCGTAGTGGCCGTGCAGACCATGACTGAAGCGCCTCAGTCCCTTCGGCCACCGCGGCCGGCACATATATTTAATAAACAGAAAAAAAACAGAAGTACATTTTGTCAAATTGGGAGAGTAGAAACAAAGCGGAAACAGAATTATGTGCAATTCAGATAATTTTGGAACATTGTCACATATTCACAAGCAAAACCTTATATTATCAACACACTTGATACTTATACATTGTGTCCAGTGGCCTTAATAAATTTAAGTGTGATTTTATACACACGAAAGTCTTTTGTAAACAAAGGGAAGAAGCTGACTGGGGAAGGGGATATCCCATCTTCACCAAAGCCTGCAGAAACTTCAAACGTTCCCGGTCAAATTTGTGGCACCTGAACAGGATGTGGTTGAGATCAACTTCCGTTTCAGGATCACACTCATATGCCGCCGAATCCTAGACGTTGATCCGATGTAGATTTTATTGATAAGATGCGTGTTTGAAGCGAAGTCGAATGATGTTAGAAATCGCGGATCGGTCCAGATGACCCCTCGTAAACCACGACTGCGTAGAAATCCGAGGTTGCAGCACAGCTTAAAAGGCGCCTTTCAATTCTTGGGAAGCGTTCCACGAAAAAAAAAAAAAAAAAAAAAAAAAAAAAAAAAAAAAAAAAAAAAAAAAAAAAAAAAGTTCAAATGTTTGAATAGCTTATGGGACTAAACTACGGGGTCATCAGTCCCTAAACTTACAAACTACTTATGAACTAGCTAACACTAAGGACGGCACAAATATCCATGCCCGAGAGGGGATTCGAATCTCCGACCGCAAGGGCCGTGCAGACCGTGACTGGCACGCCGCAGACCGCTCGGCCACCGCGGCCGGCAAGCGTTCCACATCTGTTGCTACTGTTGTTTAGCGTATTCCTTGACAGCAGAAGTCTGTGTATGGTAGTTGTAGGTCCAAGAAAGTGCCTGATAATGCCGCTTGTTTAGCCAATGCATCAACTTCCCCATTATAGCAGATACCAGAGTGAAAAGGCACCTACAGTAAATTAACTGTCCGACCCGTATTTGTACAGAGAATATATGCCGCAGTCACATCCAGAATATAGCTGTTGGATTTTTGTTCCATCTCCGATGTTGCAGGGATTGAAGGACACTTGAGAGTCAGATAAAATTAATATCTTCAGGAAGGAAATGGTAGAAACAAATTTAAGTGCTTCCAGAATGGCCACTGTCTCCGCCGTAAATATAGAAGTATTCATTTGAGGGCAGAAAAAGGTACAATCAGTACACTCGTCTTGCGGTATTTTGGATCCATCTGTATATACGCAAAGAAAATCAGGCCATTGAGCTGCAACAAGGCGACTGAATCCGTTATGGACAGTGTTACTTTCTATTCTATATTAAGATAGAAGACTGGAATCTGGCAGCCAAGTGTTCTTGGATTGTATTCGAAAGGAGGCGGATGAGGTGAACATCGCAGAGAACGTACCATAGGAGACCAAGTGTCGAAGCTGGAGGTATATTCCTTCTGTAGGAGGCAATTCATAGTCGATAAATGGTGTCTCTCTTTCTGCAGACTGAACTGGCCATGAAATCCATGCCTTGAAAATAGAATTTATCTGACAACAAAAAATGTTCAAATGTTTGTAAAGCTTATGAGACTTAAGTACAGGGTCATCAGTCCCTAAACTTACAAACTATTTATAAACTAGCTAATCCGAAGGACGGCACAAATATCCATGCCCGAGGGGGGACTCGCACTCCCGACAGAAGTGACCGTGCCGACCGTGACAGGAGCACCTCAGTCCCCTCGGCCATCTGACAACATTTGGCGCCTAATGCACAGGGCTGCTCCCCTGCCACCAGTGGTGTTTTCCCGCTGGTGGCCTCTGCCAGGTAACTACAGTAACAGCGACAACCCCCGCTTTCCTCGGGCAGCTGAGCCGTCACGCATCGCTGCTATTGGCAGGAGGCAGCAAACGACCTGTCGAAGGTGCGCCGCTACTGTGCTGCTACTGTGCGTGCTGGCGCCATCGTCGGGCAGTGTTCGCTGGCGGGACACGGCGCTGGCGCAAACAGCCGCCCCCCGGCGCCGCATGTTAATTGGTTCAGCCGGCGCGAGGTAAACATTTGGCCAGATTTATGGCAAACAGGCGCGCGCCGTGCGCCGACTGGCGATGGCGATCGCGCCGACGCTGCCGCCGCCACTGGTATGGGGCGCTGTCTGTTCTGCAGCACCGGACGTGGCAAAACAGACGGCGCGGCGCGGGTTGCGCGGTGTGTACACAGGCTGCGCGGAGGGCCGCCACTGCTGTGCTGGGGCCTCCCGTGACAGGATTAACGAACATTTAACGTATTACTGGAGAAATAGGATTTCTGTTTTCGGAATTCATGCTCAGTCCTGCCATGTTTAGTTCTATTGTCTGTTACAGTTTTGCAATTAAGTGGGACGTCTATGCCTACTGGACTAAGCGCTGGTTATGTTTAGGGAACCAGTTACTATCTCTAGAGATCAGGAACTTTAACTAAACTACGGGGTCATCAGTCCCTAAACTTACGGCACAAATATCCATGCCCGTGGGGGGATTCGAACTCCCGACCGTATTGACCGTGTAGAACGAGACTGATGCGCCGCAGACCGCTCGGCCGCCGGCGGACTATTACTCTTTCCAGTGTCTGTCAACTGATGTCTCTTGCTGTAGGTGCCGGTCAGTCATATAATTTTGTAGGTGCGTTCAGTGATGCCGGCCGCGGTGGCCGAGGAGACTGAGGCGCTCCAGTCACGATCTGCACGGCCACTACGGTCGGGGGTGCGAATCCCCCCTCGAGCATGGATATTTGTGCCGTCCTAGTTCGTAAGTACTTCATAAGTAGTTTGTAAGTTTAGGGACTGATGACCCCGAAGTTAAGTCCCTTAAGCTTAACAAACATTTGAACATTTCGTTCAGTAATGTATGTTAATACTAGAAGAGTGTGTCTTCTGAATGGAGTTACTAGATAAAATATATTCAATTAAAATTCGTGCCTGATGCTACACTTTCACCGCTTCATCATCGAAATGTAGTAGGTGACAATCGTTTATCCTTTCGTGATTTCGTGTAGCCTGTCAGCGAGACAAAGTTACGCACTGAAACGTGAATCATGATCAACAAATTTCCAATATTTCATTGTCGCCAGCATGAAGAGAAGCACGAGGTTTCTAATTGAAATAATGTACTTTTCCCTCTAATCACAAGATTCTGACTTATTAAACATTTTAGATGTATAAATTTTGTCCATAATTACGCGAAGTACTGAAGGTGAAATAGTTTATTGGCCTGAAAACTGACGCACAGGGCAGTTCCTGCATCGCTAAACACATACTGAACGTCTCTGCAAACAAAATTTTTCAGATGTTTGTTAAGCTTATGGGACTTAACCGCGGGTTATCAGTCCCTAAACTTAAAAACTACTAATGAACTACCTTATTCTAAAGGCGACACGAACATCCATGCCCGAAGGGGGATTCGAACTCCCGACGGCCTCGCGCATCGTAGCAATAGTGTCTCAATGCGCTCGGCCGCTCCCCCCTTTGTCAGACTTAACATAAGCGTTAACATAGTGGATTGTACGAGCACTCGTGGCAGCAGGCAGTACGTGGAGCAGGCAATACGTGGAGCTATAAATCATATAACTGAGCCTGATACAAACTCCTAGTTGAAAATACATTTCTTGTATTTTTGGTACCTCCTACAAATTCCAGGACGGACGGATTGACTTCCACAAAAGCAAGTGTCATAGTGCAGATTAGAACAGCTCAAGATCGCATTAATGTTTTGTTCAAAATGATTACCGGTTTCAGTCTGGACGGTTGAACAGTAAACCGTCGTGACTACACACTACTGTATAGTTCACCGCCAGCTGCAGCCACAGCTTATAAGATGTTCGATATAAATAAAATTCAGCATTAATGAGAGATTATCACTTGAGAACGGCTCGACCGAAGTATCTATTTCCCTGAGTGTCTTCGTTATTGTCATAACAAAGTTTGATGACGGAGAAAATTGGAAAAGTTGTCCGAAAAATTGGAGAACTCCAGAGAAGCGAATAGAGCTTTTACTTATGGTCTCAAGAACGTATCTACATCTATATGCATACTCCACAAGCCACCCGACGGTGAGTTGCGGAGGGTTCCTTGAGTACCACTATCGGTTCTCCCTCCTTTTCCAGTCACGTATTGTTCGCGAAAAGAAATATTGTCTGTATGAGTTTGTGTGGGCTCTAATCTCCCTGATTTTATCTTAATGATCTCATAGCGTGATATACTGCTAGACTCCTCGGTAAAGGTATGTTCTCGAAACTTCGACAGAAGCCCGTACCGAGCGACAGAGCGTGTCTCCTGCAGAATCTTCCACTGGTGTTTATCGATCATCTCCGTAACGCTTTCACGAATTCTAAATGATGCTATAACGATGCGTGCTGCTTTCCGTTGGATCTTCTCTACTTTCTCTATCAACCCCACCTGGTACGCATCCAACACCGGTGAGCAGTATTCAAACAGTGGGCGAACAAAAGTACTGTAACCTATTTCCTTTGTTTTTGGACTGCATTTCCTTAGGATTCTTCCAATGAATCTAAGTCTGGTATCTGCTTTACCGACGACTGATTTTATTTGGTCGCTCCATTTTAAATCACTCATAATGCCTACACACAGATAATTTATGGAATTAACTGCTTCCAGTTGCTGACCTGTTATGGTGTAGCTAAATGATAAAGCATCTTTGTTTCTATGTATTCGCAGCATATTACATCTGCATTGAGATTCAATTCCCATTCCCTGCACCATGCATCAATTCGATATAGCTCATCCTGCGTTTCAATACAATTTTCCACTGTTGCAACGTCTCTATATACTACAGCATCATCCGTAAAAAGCCTCAGACATCTTCCGATGTTATCCACAAGGTTATTTATATATATTGTAAATAGAAAGAGACCTACGACACTCCCCTGTGGCACACCTGACATCATTCTCACTTCGGAAGACTTCTCTCCATTGAGAGTGACATGCTGCTTTCTGTTATCTAGGAACTCGTCAATCCAATCACACAATTGATCTGATAGACCATATGCTCTTATTTTGTTCATTAAACGACTGTGGCGAACCGTATCAAACGCCTTGCGGAAGTTGAGAAACACGGCATCGACATGAGAAAATGAGAACGTAAGAGACGATTCGAAAGAGTGATATGCATATTTCACTTTTTGGTCCATGGTGGGCTTGAAAAATATTTCAGGATAAACAAAATTGCCAATTAATAGGTTTCTACTGCCCACTCGATTATAGCTGATGGCAGTAACATCATAATTGAGAGATGGTATTTGTCACATGTAGTTTATGTATTTATTCCTGGAGAAGTCTTTCACTCCACAATACACGCTATGTAATCCAAAGTATCAGGAAAATCAAATGTTCAAATGTTTGTATAGCTTACGGGTCATCAGTCTCTAAACTTACAAACTACTTATGAACTAGCTAACACTAAGGAGGGCACAAATATCCATGACCGATGGGGGATTCGAACCCCCGACCGTAGTGGCCGTGCAGACCGTGACTGAACCGCCTCCGTCCCCTCGGCCACCGCGGCCGGCTATCCGGAAATCCCAAGAAACAAATGTTTTTCATATTAGGTGCATGTGCTGCCACCTACTGCCGGGTAGTCCACATCAGCGACCTCACCAGATATTAGACATCGTGAGAGAGCTGAATGGTGTGCTGCGCAGAACTCACGGACTTGTGTCACTTTGTGTCAGAAATCTGCACGTGAGATTTCCACACATCCATAGGGCCACTGTTTCTTATGTAATACTGGTGTTGAAACGTGAACGGACTCATGCAGTCCGACAGCGTGCAGGTTGACCTCGGCTGTTGACTGACAGAGACCGCCGACAGTTAAAGCTGGTCTTACAGTGATATGTGCAGGCGTCTATCTACATCATGACAAAATAATTCGAAACTGTGTCAGGAGCCACTAAACTACAATGACAGCTAGGTGGGAAGTGAGAAACTTGGATGTAATGGTCGAGCGGCTGCCCCTAAGCCACTCAGCACGCAGGGCAATGACAAACGAAGCCCGCTTGGTGTAAGGAGCGTAAACATTGGACGAGTGGTGGAAAAACTTTGTGTGCAGTGAAAAATCACGGTACTCAACGTGGCGATCCGATGGCAGGGTGTGGGTGTGGCGAATTCCCGGTGAACGTCGTTTTCCAGCGTATGTAGTATCTACAGTAAAGTGGTGGTGTTATGGTGTGGTCGTGTTTCTCAGCAGGGGTGTTGCATACCTTGTTTTGTGTTTGGAACTACCACAGCACAGGCCTGCATTGATTTTTAAGCACTTCGTTCCTTTCCGCCGTTGAAGAAAAGTTCGAGGATGGCGATTGAACCTTTCAATACGGTCGAGCACTTGTTCATAGCGCGCGGTCTGTGGCGTATTGGTTTCCAACATCAGGTTCTCTAAGGTGCAGTACGAAGGACATTCAGGGCAGTTACACGTGTGCTGGGTCGTCTGCACGTCTCCACAGTCACGGACGTTAGATACAGTAGAATATCCCCACTTCATAAGATTATCTCTTGACCGTGCAGTGTTAGTGACTTCCAAACCCTGCAGTCCTCGTTGTGGACTGGTGCCAAATCTTCCTTTGGATTCATCCAGTGCCTTTCTCTCGTTCTCTTCCATCTGTTCACTCTAGATAAGGGTTGGTCACTGAGGTTGTCGGTTGCTCTAAGAAAGCTCCGCCTGTATTTCAAGCTTCTGGTGGCTGGCTGATGATGTGGAGGAGGTGGCTCTCAGACAACTAATCCCTCGCTCTTTCACTGTAGTCTGCAGATTCTCTATGCACCTTTGGCATGTTTTGGAACAACGACATCGTGCCAGGGCTCACTGGCCTATATTGATACATCTCCTGATTGCAGCACTCAGTGAAGAATAGGTTGCTATTTCCGTAGCAACCATCCAACACCTGATTGAACGTATCCTTGCGAGAGTGGAAGCTGTCATCAAGGCTAAGGTTCGGCCAACACGATACTGATTTCCATCAACTGCGATGGATGGTGCCATGAACTTATAAGTCATAGTCAGCCGTATACTTTCGATCACATTGTATACATACCATCTAAACGATCGCTATGGAACTTGGCTCATATGTGTTTAATTGTATAAAGGAGCTTTGGATACTCTGAACGACTATGACAGACGTGAGAAATTGACAGATATTGGATAAGAGGAGAGAAGGACCGGGGGAGGTTTACGAGCGGATGGACAGAGAGAGTGTATGATGAGAAGGAGGAACTTGACGGAGAAGTGGTTATAACGTGCTAGGTGAAGATTGTGGGTTGGGAGAGGAGATAGGCAGAAAGGGTGGAGAAGGAGATTGGCTAAGGGGAAGAGATGATGGACGGTTTAGACGAAGACGTGGAAGACGTGGAGTAAGATTTGTGGAGGAGTACATAGGTAGAGAAGGATTCAGGAACAAAGAGATGGGGTAGAGGAAGTAGGGATAAGTGAACTTTGAAAGTGGAGGCGGAGCTGGACTAATGGAAGGTTGGAATAATACATAATGTTCCAAATATTGTTGTGATTTACACGTACCAGCGATTATATCAGGAGGAGGGAAGGAGGAGATAGAGAGGAGAGGATGTGGGCTAACAGAAAACTGAAACAAATTGACATCGGCTCTAAAGAACAAAAGTATAACAAAAATCAGTTGCAAAGCATTCTGCAACTGAGACTGATTTCCGAGATATATTCATAAGTAGTTGCTATACCAGTCAACAGTATGGAGTCTAACCAGTTTTTAGACAAAAATATCGTTCATCACCAAGTTTAGCGATGAAAGCAGTAAAGATACAAAAATAATAATGAATCCCGAATAATATTTTATTTCAACAAGTTCTGATAAATTTTTTCACTACAAGCAAATTCTAGAAGATGGTCGGTTGTATGAATCCCTTCACATCGAACTGACGGACAGACAACGCAAGGTCTGAACCACTGCATATATAGACGTTTTAAGAAATAAACATAATACGGCTGAGCACACTTCCCGTTTTCTTTATTAGTAAATTCTTCTCTAGTTGATTAACAGCTACAGACGTTAAAATGTATGTAAAGCATAAGTGACGAAAGAAACTACAGAGGTCATCGGTTCCTAGATTCAGAAACTGCTTAAACTAACGGATACTAACAAGGTAACCTCCCCTTCGCATACCCCCTCAGATTTAGTTATAAGTTGGCGCAGTGGATAGGTCGTGAAAAACTAAACACAGATCATTCAAGAAAACGTGAAGACGTTGTGTGGAACTATGAAAAAAAAAGCTAAATGTAAAAAACTAAGCAGTCCATTCGAAAGATAAGCAACGTCGAACAGGTTGTAAGCATAGCAGTGCTGTGGTCATGTTGCTAGCGTGAGAGGATATGCAGCGAGAGTTCCGTGGTCCAAGTCTTCCGTCAAATGAAAAATTTTAAATTTTTTATTTTCGCAAAATTGTAATCTATTCGTACGTTCATTGATGTCTCTGTTCGCTGTAAAATGTTTAGTGTCTGTATTTTGTGACCGGGCCGCAAAACCGTGCGATTAACAGACGAAAGGAAATGCTTCTCCAATGGAAACATAAAACAATTGATAGCAAGGTGATAGGTCAACCGATTCATCCACAGAAAAACACGTATGATGTATTGTATGCTACACTGGTGACGGTATGTGCGTCTGGTCGACCCACCTAACTTGTACACTTGGTGAATGGGTAAAGAGATTCTAACTTGCCCGATTTATGTTTTCTTGTGGATGTGATAATCACTCCCAAAATAGTGATGAAAACATAAGAGATTGTCACAGAAACTGCAACAAATGAATGCAACAGTTTTACAGTCGCACAGTTTTCCCTGTGCTCGCTCAAAACATATGTTCTTAACGTTTTCGAATAATTCCGTTTGTAGACTGTCAAATCCTGCACATGTCCAAGCAATTCCCATTGGAGAGGCACTTCCTATCGTCTGCTAATCGCACGGTTTTGCGGTGCGGTCGGAAAACACAGACACTAAACTGATTACCGTGAACAGGGACGTCAATCAGTAATTAAAACTTCCGAACAGTAGAAATTGTTTCCCCTGACCGATTTTCACATTTTTGGTACAAACTCGACCGCCATATCTTATCTAACTTCAAGCCTTCTTCCTTCCTGTTAAAATTATTGTGGTGTTTAGAGATCTCTATAGCCACTCTATACATACGTGCATAATGGTGCGATGTCTTAACCCGCACGCTCGACAAATTATTATTATTATTATTATTTTTTTTTTTTGTGGTCACCGTTTTCAAAAACATGTTCCGCTATGAACGATTTGTCCATGTGTCTCAGTCGACAGTTCCTTTTGTGTTCTGTTAGTGTCTTAAAAGGAAATATAAGATGAACATTAACAACAGTAAAACGAAGGTACTAGATTGTAATGTCAGAAAATCAGGCGATGCTGCAGGAATTAGATTAGGTAATGAGACAATAAAAGTAATAGATGAATTTTGTTATTCGAGTAGCAATGGCCGAAGTAAAGAAGATATAAAATGCAGAATGGCTATGGGGAAGAAAACGTTTCTAAAGAAGGGAAACTTGTTAACATCCAGTATTAATTTAAATGTTAGGAAGTCCTTTCTCAAAGCATATGTCTTGAGTGTAGTATTGTATGGCAGTGAAACGTGGACGATAAGGAGTTAAGACAAAAAGATTATAGAAGTTTTTGAAATGTGATGCTACAGACGAGTGATGAAGATTAGACGGGTAGATCACGTGACTAATGAGGAGATGCTAGACCGAATTGGGGAGAAAAGGGGTTTCTGGCATATACTAAGAGAAGGGATAGATTGGTAGGACACATCAAGGAATTGTCAGCTAAGCATTAGAAGGAAGCGTATGGGTAGAGGGAGACCGAGGGACGAATACAGTAAGCAGATTCAAAAGGATGTAGGTTGCCGAACATATTCTCACATGAAGAGACTTGAACAGGACAGAGTAGCGTGTAGAGCTGCATCAAACCAGTCTGCGGACTGAAGACCACAACAACAACAATAGGCGAGTATTGAAACCTCTTTTCGTTGTTCCAATATGAACCTTCCTACCACTACATGGAATTTTATACACACCAGGAGTAGCTGAAGGGTGTCGTCTGCCTGACTCGTCGATAAAAATTGTCAGCTCTCTCTACGTGTCCTTGAGGGTGGTTTTCACGGACTTGTAACCCCTACACCAGGAAGCTTTAACGGGTGCATATACGGCCTGTAAGTAAAAGGACAATATTTTTCTTGCTCTACTTCGCCGCTCTGGGGGATCAGCACCCTCAGAGCTTATGTATAGACTCCATTCGTTTCACATTCCCACGTTCCACTTCCCTCTCTTGCTTGCGCTGCTACTATCGCCACCCATTTGTCTTTCTTACCGCCACCTGCCTACCTCACACCTCGATGGCCTTATCTTCCTTTCTCCCCCATTGGCAGTGTCAGTTCTCTCTGCCATTTGATTTCACCACAAAAGGCATGAATATGTTCACCTGACAAAAGTTTTGGTAAGGAAGGCGGAATGACGATTGAGGAAACTGTTGCACTACTGTGACAGTGTTTTATATAAACAGAAACGTATTCACCTTTTTGTGTACCGTTATGAGGCTTCTTTCGCTGGTTGCTTTCTTTCCCTTGCAAAAAAGGATGTGTTGCTCATTTAGGACTAATTCTTTAGATCAGTAAGGATTTGAGAATTTCTCTATATACTTCCATAAATTTACACTCTTGGCCATTAAAATTGCTACACCACGAATATGACGTGCTACAGACGCGAAAGAATAAGATACTGTGATATGCAAATGATTAGCTTTTCAGAGTATTCGCACAAGGCTGTCACAGGTGGCGAAACCTACAACGTGCTGACATGAGGAAAGTTTCCAACTGATTTCTCAAACACAAATATCGGTTGACCGTAAATGCCTGGTGTAACGTTGTTGTGATGCCTCCCGTAAGGAGGAGAAATGCGTACCATCACGTTTCCGACTTTGTTAAAGATCGGATTGTCGCCTATCGCGATTGCGGTTATCGCGCCATTGCTGCTCGCGTTGGTCACGATCCAGTGACCGTTAGCAGAATATGTAATCGGTGGGTTCAGAAGGGCAATACGGAACGCTGTGCTGGATCCCAACGGCCTCGTATCACTAGCAGTCGAGATGACAGTCATCGTATCCGCATGGCTGTAATGGATCGAGCAGCCACCTCTCGATCCCTGAGTCATCAGATGGGGACGTTTGCAAGACAACAACCATCTGCACAACAGTTGGACGACGTTTGCAGCAGCATGGACTATCAGCTTGGAGTCCACAGCTGCGGTTACCCTTGACGCTGCATCACAGACAGGAGCGCCTGCGATGGTTTTGTGTCCCAGCCTCGTCGCCCCTTTTGTGTCTCGTTTCCGTCGTAGGTGTCGGTGGCCGAGCAGAAAGAGACCGACACAGGAATAAAGGTAGCACGCTTGTGCAGGTACGGAGGGCAGCAGCCAGTGGGACAGCAGAAACTAGAAACACTAGAGTAAATTAGAACGAAATATATATTGCACAGAATTAATACAATACTTAACTTTTAATAGCTCAGTACTGCAGAATGCTGATACATAGTTGAGCTAGAGGCCTGCCTAGTGCCTGTCCGATAGCCAAGTCTTCACTGGTGCCTATCTGATTCCGAAGCGTTAACTGGTTCCTATCTCAGTCCCAAGTGCACGATGTCGTTCAGTGGAGGCAACGAGCGGGATAGCAGCAGAGGGCGCTCGTGGCTGACGTCGTAAGAACGCCGCGCCGTGCGTGCATGGCGGCGCGCGGCGAAAGTAGGTGGCGCGAACTTTGGACTAGTGCGACACCACACCCCTCCCCCCCCCCAAACCGCCACGCCGTCGTAGCGTAGGGCTGATGGCCACAGCGACGGCACTGGGAGGAGGGCCTGGGCGGAGGCGTTACTGGTGGGACGGGTGTCGTAGCTGAGGCTTTGATCGAGACGCCGTCCGCGCCCCGGTATACACCTTACGATCCGTCGGGAAACCCACCAAAACCAGCGGAAGGGCGCCCGCCTCCGCCCAGAGGGAGCAGGTCATCTTCTTCTGAGGTGCATGGCCCAGGCGGCGGGGGCACGCACGGTCCCGGAGTTCCTCTCGGTGACGCTGTCATCTGCGGCGGCGACAGCGGCGGCGACGACTGCGTCGGAGGTGCGTCGACGTCCATAGGGATCTCGTAGTATGGGGGCGAACGATGTGGCTGTGCTCCCTGGCGGTGAACTGGGTCTGGAATCAAGAAACCCGAGACAGGATCGCGCGGCCTGTGCAGGCGCAATTGGTTTGCGTGGCGCCGCAGCTCCGACCCTGTGGAAGAACATACAACATACATATTGCGACCGAGCACGCGCTGAATGATGCCTGGCAACCATGTCTTCTTGTTGCCAGCAAACACCTTGTACAGCACCGGCGACGAAACCTGAAAACGCGAAGCGCCGTACGAACCGACACGGTGCGTGGGAGGCTGCAGCAGGTGAAGAAGAGTGTGGTGACGGCGGCCGTGTAGCAGCTCGGCAGGAGACGGGCCGTCACGTGGCATGCACCGATACGTAGACAGGAATATTTGAAGAGCTTGCTGCCTGGAGTGCTGACCTTTCATCTTTTCCATGTGAGACTTGAATGTTCGAACGAAACGTTCTGCTTCACCATTGGACTGAGGGTGAAAAGGTGCGGTGATGATATGCTGAATGCCATTCACACGACAAAACTGTTGAAATTCCGCACTAACAAACTGAGGTCCATTGTCACTGACGATAGTTTCAGTCAAACCTTCGATGCAAAACACTGATGTTAAGGCACTGATTGTGCTAGACGCCGTCGTTGAGTTCATGAAACTGGGCCAAATAGTTGCTCCATTCTTCCTCACGTTCTTTGTACTGGCGAAACATAGGAAGCGGTGCGGTTGCAGGTGTAGGCTGCTGATGCGACGGCTGTTGTTGAGTTGCCGTCAACTGCGCCACTGCTTGAAGTAGTTGCGTGATTTGCGCCGTCTGTAACTGAATAATTTCCATTAAGTTTGGGTTCGGGGTAGTGGCCATGCTGACCGTTTAAGCGCCGCGCATAAAGTAAATGATAACAAAACACAAATGCAATGTGAAAGAAGACGGTCTGCAACAAAAAAATCCACAAAACACGTAACAATATTGTCCCCCAAAAATCTTATAATAAATATATACATGTGGCGTCTGTTCCGAAAGAGCAGACGTCACTTCTGATCATGCAGTTGTTATTATTATTATTTAATATTCATAGAATATATGACATCAACTGCGATCAGGCAAAGCTGAAAATGTGTACCCAGCCGGGATTCGAACCCGGGTCTCGCAGTTGCGCTGACCCCTACACCACTGGGGACACAGTGATCACCGCACCTGCAAGGACTACCTAGGCACGCCTCCCGTCAGATACAAATTCCCAGCTTCGCCCTGCCCACAGTACTCAAACTCGTAGTTATGAAACTAATTCCCGTAAGAGTAAGGGCTTCAAACTTGCCCACCCCACCCCACTAACGATAGGATTATTGCCCGTCACCGGCATATTATGTATATACATGTGGCGTCTGTTCCGAAAGAGCAGACGTCACTTCTGATCATGCAGTTGTTATTATTATTATTATTTAATATTCACAGAATATATGACATCAACTGCGATCAGGCAAAGCTGAAAATGTGTACCCAGCCGGGATTCGAACCCGGGTCTCCTGCTTTCTAGGCAGTTGCGCTGACCCCTACACCACTGGGGACACAGTGATCACCGCACCTGCAAGGACTACCTAGGCACGCCTCCCGTCAGATACAAATTACCAGCTTCGCCCTGCCCACAGTACTCAAACTCGTAGTTATGAAACTAATTCCCGTAAGAATTCCGTTACGGGAATTAGTTTCATAACTAGGCAGGTGTCAACTCTGGTTCAGAACCCTCTCCCTCCTTACTTTCTGAATCCGTGTTGACTATGGGTTAATGGGCCCTTGGCTTCGAGGCAGTTTATAATATTTGACGAAAGTATTTCTTTTAAAATCCTGCTGAAAACTGTAGTCAGTGGTATAGGAATGTAATTTTTCGGATCACTATCTTTTTTGGAGTATTTGCAGTTTTTGGGTACTGAGCGAACGGTTTTGTATGATCACCACGTATGCACGTATGTGGCAATTGTTCTGGCACACTGTGAACGGAACCTAACTGGTATACACGTCTCTTTCCTATTACCACAGCCTAGGAAAGAGTGTTGCGAATGTTGATTTGGTTGTGGCGGGAGACGCGCAGGAAAGAGTCCTCTGCAGTCGGGCTGGTCAGTGTGTTCTCGGTGGCGGAGTGGTCAACGCGTCTGCCTAGTAAGCAGGAGATCCCGGGTTCAAATCCCGGCCGGGCACAAATATTCATTCGCAGTACTAGTACAGTGAAGACATAACTGATCGCAAACTGAGATTTATTTCATTCATGAACGCTGTAACGTCGTCAAAAACATATAATTGTATATTTATCAAGGACGTCCGTTAAATATATGCGGTCATCATAACGATCTGTCAGGATCACTGCTCAAAATTATGCAAGTGGTGGCTAGTGGCGTCAATCGTGAGCTGTTTGTTGCCCGGAAAATGACGAGATACGTAATAGCCTCACATGCAGTCCCAGTTATTAAATACCCCAGAGTCATTTGTCTTGTTTAAGCAAGCTTGTATCACTAAGGAACTCTGTGTTATAACGCGTTGTTACCTAATGGCTAAGTATAAAGAAATCACACGTTGATCAGTATTTTCGCACGCAACTTGTTAATCTTCATAGCCGATAGGCAGAATTACATGGTGTAAGTAACCATTAGTCTTAAGCGCACTTCGCTGACGGTTTATCTGGTCATGCAAAGCACACATCGTATTGTTACCAACTTTATACGGATTACTACTGCATATAATTGAGGAATTAGAGTGTAGTTACTAGTTTGAGATGAAGCGATATGTGCAAGAGTTAAGAATTACCAGCGTTCCGAATTAGACCAGTCAAAAGACTTGCGAATAACAACAAAATATTTACTGTAAAAAATGACGGTATGTAGTGTTGGATCCCGAAATACCAAAGAAAACCGTGCAAGAACGTAACGAGTGAGGTGTCACATTTACGTATAAAGCAGATTGTCCGTATGTTCGAGTGTACGTATTACATACAAATCTACAGTTTGGTTCTAATCTTTTACAAATGTTTAAGTGTGAGAATTACGTACAACACATAGGCCAAGAGATATGACGTCGTAAATGAGATGCGCGGAAAACTGCTGCATTAAGCGACAATGTTGCCCTTCTCCTAAACCACTGGACAGATTTCAACCAAATTTGGTACATATATTCCTCACGCGAGATAATAATTACTGTAACAGCACGAATCATATACGACAGATGGTTCAGGAAATATATTGCCATAAACGATAGGAGTTGCAAGAAACTGCCACATAATGCGCCGAGACTTTGTAAGGTGTGGTGGTGAAAAAATGAAATGGATTGGAATGATCCCGGCTGGGGAAGGTTAATGTGACTACTAATAATGTTGAAAAAAACATCTTTCAAATCCAACAATATTTATTGCACCTTTTTAAGCAGGATAAAACACACAATGATTAATCCAATACTAAAATCATAAACAACAAGAATACATTTATAACCAAATAAGAAAGAAAAATCTAATGCATATGAATTTACTCAAATTGTTACCCCTATCGTGAAATAATTGTGACGTCCTTTTATTTGATATTTTTCTTGGTGGTGGAAATTTATTTGGTTTAATTTAGTGCTTCGGTATGATAGAAACGACATCAGTGGTAGTGCAAGCTTTCGTCGTCTTCACATAAAGATTCAGTAGGCACGTAAAATTATTATTTGAGGCATACGTTGGTTATTTAAGTTGGTACACCTGATAATATTTCATATATTCAGTTACGGATGCCACTGGTTTAACTTTCCGTGGCCTAACACAGTTTATGGTTTATATTTTAACTGATGAACATGAACTCTGTGATCTCAGGGGCTTGTTTTAAAAACTATAAATTCTTTTTGTAATATAATCTTTTCTTTCCCCGCAGTTCCATTTAACGAAGCACGTCACATAAACATTCACAGATAATTCAAAGATGTTACTTTTAAAAGTTCTTCAATTATCAATGGGAAGGGCAGGTGCTAACTACGATTGACGTGGTCGATACAAAATTTTAAATTAATATTTCTCCTATATTTCACCTTAAGCACAGATTTACAAAACACTGTCAAAATCAGAAGATATATTTTAAATAAGCAGTTCTCTATAGTTCATTTCACAAAATCGTAGTTTGTTATTTTTGGCAAAGTCGATATTGAAAAATTATTCCTTTTTTTAATCAAGTTATTTGATTTAATGTTTGTCAATGAAAAAAACATTTTTAGCAATGATTAATATTTTCTTGACTATTACGTTCCTATCGGGAGGCAGAATTTTTCTAAGTCCGTAGCCTATGCCGAAATAAAGACCACAGATATTATTTACGCACTCACGTATAAGTTCGATTTAATTAAGCCTTTCAAATAAATTCAATCGTAGTAAACAGAAAGTTCGGAATATTTTTTGCACCTGACTATCTATTTCAGATACAACCACAAAGACTGAGTGGGATCTTGTCGTTACGAAAAATAAATTCTGAGAGCTGTTAACGTTGGGAGAAACAAAGACTGAGAGAGCGAGTAGCTATACTGCGGAACTATTTATACTACAATTGCGACAAAAGATTACTCTGAATTACGGTGTTTAGACGCGGTTACTCTGAGACTGTAATGTTTCGATACTTCAAAGATATATTGACTGTTACTGAAATTTTGACAAATGCGTAAGCATTCTGCCTCTTACAAATTATTAGAATTGAATCTGGATGAAAATGGGTAGTTTGTGCTATGATTGCGATGTAGTGTTACATAATATAATGTTCTTAGCGGGATAATCGAGTTGGAATACCAGTGCAGGGTAGACTTTCCTAACTACACAATCCCCACTATAAGTCAGAACCTGATGTATCGACTATATGCGTGTGAAGGTGCTGCACTGCAGTGGCGCGGGGGCAGGGCGACTGTGAGCTGAAAATTTACGCGACCATGAAATAAAAAACTCGCTCCGTCGCTCGGAAGCTGTACTCCCTGCTATCAGCTTCTGTGCACTCGGCAGTACACAGTGCCTATGATTTCAAACAATTCTGCCAAGGCAGGAATACTTCAGTGTGCGTAGACAAGTACGCACAAGTACTGAAGGTCTAAATGACTCCAGAAGTTGAGTATATCGCAAGTTGTGCTTCGGTGCACTAGTATTGGCTGGCTGACCTATTCAAACCGAAAACAAGAACAATCAGCTCAAGTATAAATCTCAGAGTGTACCCTGAAACTTATACAAGTTCACTCGTCCAAGTATCGGCTCAATAACAAAATCTCCAAGTCCGCACACTGGGAGGACAGGACGCTACCACACGCGTCTGTACTCCATCGCTACGAAACACGAAGTCCCCTTCTATCACCGCGTCTCTGTGCAAGACCCCCCGAGAAACACCGTTTTTACGTAAAGCCAATCAGTAACGAGTTCTCGAACTCCAGCCAGTAAAATCCTACAAGGCAACCGCTGATTTCGAAAAGCTGGGGCTTTGAACATCAGCCAATCAAAGACACAGACTTTTGGCTCGATTCTCACTGAACGGCTCTAACCGTCGCCCGTGGGAGCGGCTGCCTAGCCTCCAGCAAACACTCCGTCGCCTTCCCTTTCGGACCCTCAGCCACAGCAATGGGCCTTCAATCTTCTTCTGAAAAGCACAGAAGGAGAGGTCCTTCACAGTTTGGGACACAAGGCTACATTTTTACGACCTACTGCCCTGCCAGTGTGCCACCCAAGGCCAGCATAGCAGCCTCCTACGGCGCCGCAGTGCGCAGGTAGGAAGGAATTTCACTCGCCCCCTCAGGGCCAAGTCAGCTCTGCATCTCACCTTAGCAAAAATCTTCCCTGCATCGTATTCCCGACAGCAACAGAACATTGTATGTACAGGACTCATTACAACAATACATCAACAATAAACATTGATAATAAAGATGAGAGGTGGGCTGCCATCTCTCAAGTTTATAAATACACTATCTGTGGATGACAGTACTTACCGACTTGCAGTTCGTGGGGTAGCCTTCGTAGGTGGAAGCAAGGGCGCAGATTTTAGCATCCATTCCGTCACCATGTGCCAAATACTGTCTGGCGATAGATGCCTCCACACGTACTCGACGTGTTTACTTAGTTCTGTCGTCCTACGATATCCCACATGTGTTCGATGGAGAGAAGAATGGAGATTGTGCAGGCCATGGAAGTTGTTTCATGTCTTGCAGAGTGTAACAGTACATGACCTTCCTGCTGAAAGAATGGGGAGATATGGACTTTCTGCACTGAGGGATGTCAGCGTTCGCACCCAAGACAATAAGGCCTGGGGTGGGGCGAATTTGGCTTGGACGAATGCTCTGTACAAGACAGCGCTAGCCAGGTGCAGGTCGTAAGTGTTTCGTGCAGTCAACTGAGCGTGTTGCAAGACGTCAAATTGTGATGTGATGTTCCGCTTACGTGTGGGCAGAACGTGATTTCATTGCCGAAGACCACAAATCGACATTCCCTCTTCCATGTAAACGTCTGATGGTCACAATTTAGTTGCTATCATACTGAGTATTATAGCTGAAGGATAACGCAGATGGTGCTCTGGAAGCCGTATCTCCATGCTGTTTTAGGAAAGACTGTCCCTTAGTAGCCAACTGCCATCATCAGATCAATATAGACGTCATTCTTTCTGGGTGTATTAATTCTTTCTCGACAGTGTAGGACACTAGAACATGTAGTTCTTTAACTCTCAGGAATGTACACTTCTGGCCATTGAAATTGCTACACCAAGAAGAAATGCAGATGATAAACGGGTATTCATTGGACAAAAACATTATACTAGAACTGACGTGTGATTAAATTTTCACGCAATTTGGTTGCATAGAACCTGAGAAATCAGTACCCAGAACAACCACCCCTCACCGTAATAACGACCTTGATACGCATTGGCATTGAGTCAAACAGAGCTCTGATGGCGTGTAAAGGTATAAATGCCCATGAAGCTTCAACACGATACCACAGTTAATAAAGAGTAGAGACCGGCGTAATGTAACGAGCCAGTTGCTCGGCCACCATTGAGCAGACGTTTTCAATTGGTGAGAGATCTGGAGAATGTGCTGGCCAGGGCATCAGTCGAACATTTTCCGTATCCAGAAAGGCCCGTACAGGACCTGAAACATGCTAGTGTGCATTATCCTGCTGAAATATAGGGTTTCTCAGGGATCGAATGAAGGCTAGAGCCACGGGTCGTGACACATGTGAAATGTAACGGCCACTGTTCAAAGTGCCGTCGATGCGAACAGGAAGTGACCGAGATCTGTAACCAATGGCACCCCGTACCATAAATCTGGGTGATACATCAGTATGCAGATGACGAATACACTCTTCGAATGTGCGTTCACCGCGGTGTCGCCCAACACGGATGCGGCCTTCATGATGCTGTAAGCAGAACCTAGGTTCATCCGAAAAAATGACGTTTTGCCATTAGTGCTCCCAGGCTCGTTGTTTCATACACCATCGCTCCTGTCTGTGATGCAGGATCAAGGGTAACCGCAGCAATGGTCTCCGAACTGAAAGTCCATGCTAATACAAACGTCGTCGAACTGTTGGTGCAATAGGTTGTTGTCTTGCAAACATCCGCATCTGTTGACTCAGGGATTGAGACACCTACATGTACACGTCATCTTCATGGTGTAGCAATTTTAATGGCCAGATGTGTATTACTTCAAGTCCTTGCAGACCTTTCCAGCACGACAACGCGTGTTGCAGGTGACGTGGATCCGGCACTGCGACATCCACCTGCTGACGGTGTGCCGGTACTCCTACATGTACACGTCATCTTCATGGTGTAGCAATTTTAATGGCCAGATGTGTATTACTTCAAGTCCTTGCAGACCTTTCCAGCACGACAACGCGTGTTGCAGGTGACGTGGATCCGGCACCGCGACATCCACCTGCTGACGGTGTGCCGGTACACCTACATGTACACGTCATCTTCATGGTGTAGCAATTTTAATGACCTGATGTGTATTACTTCCAGTCCTTGGAGACTTTCCAGCACGACAACGTGTATTGCAGATGACGTGGATCCGGCACCGCGACATCCACCTACTGACGGTGTGCCGGTACACCTACATGTACACGTCATCTTCATGGTGTAGTAATTTTAATGGCCAGATGTGTATTACTTCCAGTCCTTGGAGACTTTCCAGCACGACAACGCATGTTGCAGGTGACGTGGATCCAGCACCGCGACATCCACCTGCTGAAGGTGTGCCGGTACACCTACATGTACACGTCATCTTCATGGTGTAGCAATTTTAATGGCCAGATGTGTATTACTTCAAGTCCTTGCAGACCTTTCCAGCACGACAACGCGTGTTGCAGGTGACGTGGATCCGGCACTGTGACATCCACCTGCTGACGGTGTGCCGGTACACCTACATGTACACGTCATCTTCATGGTGTAGCAATTTTAATGGCCAGATGTGTATTACTTCCAGTCCTTGGAGACTTTCCAGCACGACAACGCCTGTTGCAGGTGACGTGGATCCGGCACCGCGACATCCACCTGCTGACGGTGTGCCGGTACACCTACACGTACACGTCATCTTCATGGTGTAATAATTTTAATGGCCAGATGTGTTACTTCCAGTCGTTGGAGACTTTCCAGCACGACAACGCGTGTTGCAGGTGACGTGGATCCGGCACCGCGACATCCACCTGCTGACGGTGTGCCGGTACACCTACATGTACACGTCATCTTCATGGTGTAGTAATTTTAATGGCCAGATGTGTATTACTTCCTTTTGTGTCCCAGCCTCGTCGTAGGTGTCGGTGGCCAAGTGGAACGAGACCGACACAGGAACAAAGACAGCACGCTGGTGCAGGTACGGAGGGGAGCAGCCAGAAACTATAAACACTCGAGTAAATTAGAAAGAGATATATATTGCACAGAATGTAACAATACTCAACTTTTACATAGTACTGCAGAATGTCGATACATAGTTGTTAGCGCCTGCCTAGTGCCTGTACGATAGCAAAGTCTTCACTGGTGCCTATCTGATTACGAAGGTCCTAACTCGTTGCTATCTCAGTCCGAAGTGCTATGTCTTTCCGTGGTGGCCACGAGCGGGGTTCCAGCAGAGGGCGCTCGTGGCTGTCGTCGTAAGAACGCCGCGCCGTGAATGCATGGCGGCGCGCGGCGAAAGTAGGTGGCGCGCACTTTGTACTTGTGCGACACCACACCCCTCTCCCCCCCCCCCCCCCCAAACCGCCGCGCCGTCGTTGCGTAGGGCTGAGGGCCACGGCGACGGCACTGGGAGGAGGGCCTGGGCGGAGGCGTTACTGGTGGGACGGGCGTCGTAGCTGAGGCTGGGATCGAGACGCCGTCCGCGACCCGGCATCCGCCTTGCGATCCTCCAGGGAACCCACCGGAACCTGGGGAAGGGCGCACCCCCCCGCCCAGAGGGAGCAGGTCATCTTCTTCTGAGGTGCGTGGCCCAGGCGGCGGCGGCACGCACGGTCCCAGAGTCCCTCTCGGTGACGCTGCCATCTGCGGCGGCGACAGAGGCGGCGTCGCGTCGATCCCCATCGGGACGATCTCGTAGTCCGGGGACGAACGATGTGGTTGTGCTCCCTGGCGGTGAACTGGGTCTGGAATCAAGAAACCGGAGACAGGATCGCGCGGCCTGTGCAAGCGCAATTGGTTTGCGTGGCGCCGCAGCTCCGACCCTGTGGAAGAACGTACAACATACATATCCCGACCGAGCACGCGCTGAATGGTGCCCGGCATCCATCTTGTCTTCTTGTTGCCAGGAAACACCCTGTACAGCACCGGCGTGGAAACCTGAAAACGCGTAGCGCCATACGAACCGACTCGGTGCGTGGGAGGCTGCAGCAGGTGAAGGAGAGTGCGGTGACGGCGGCCGTGTAGCAGCTCGGCAGGAGACGGGCCGTCACGTGGCATGCACCGATACGTAGACAGGAAAATTTGAAGAGCTTGCTGCCTGGAGTGCTGACCTTTCATCTTTTCCATGTGAGACTTGAATGTTCGAACGAAACGTTCTGCTTCACCATTGGACTGAGGGTGAAAAGGTGCAGTGGTAATATGCTGAATACCATTCACACGACAAAACTGTTGAAATTCCGCACTAACAAACTGAGGTCCATTGTCACTGACGATAGTTTCAGGCAAGCCTTCGATGCAAAACACTGATGTTAAGGCACTGATTGTACTAGAAGCTGTCGTTGAGTTCATGGCAATCACAAAAGGAAACTTGCTGAAAGCGTCTACAACAATTAACCAGCGCGTATTCCAGAAAGGTCCGGCAAAGTTAATATGTAAACGTTGCCATGGTCCCTTGGGGCGTGGCCAGTCTGAGAAACGCTGTGGAGGAGCCGCCTGATGCTCCGCACAAACTGTACACTGTGATGTCATGCTCTCTATCTGAGCGTCCATACCAACCCAGGTACAATGACGTCTGGCCAGTTGCTTTGTCCTAACAATGCCCCAATGTCCTTGATGCAGGAGGCGTAACACTTCTCGTTGCAGGGAACGAGGAACAATCACTCTTGCTTGGTCGTTGTCGGTATGCAACAACAGTACACCCTGACTTAAAGATAATGCATGACGTTGTGCAAAATAACGTCGAACCAGAGGCTGATCAATGTCTTTGGCTCTGGCAGGCCAACCAAAGCGAACAAAACGTGCTACCACACTTAAGTCTGCATCCGCAGCTGTTTCCTGTGCAACCCGACGAGAGTTTAAAGGAAAGTCTGCGACAGCGGAAGCATCTCTGGAGTCTATCTGACAACATGCCATTTCTGAAGAATCAAATGATACATCCTGGCCAACCGGATGTCGGGAAAGTGTGTCCGCGTTGGCATGTTTAGTGGTAGGTCGGTACAAAATCTCATACTGATAATTTGACAATATCAAGGACCATCTATGAAGCTTTTGTGCCGTTCGTGGCGGAATTGGCTTTGTGGGTGAGAACAACGACGTGAGAGGCTTGTGGTCTGTCAACAAATAGAATTTTCTGCCATACAGATAATGATGAAACTTTGTGACGCCGTAAATTATTGCTAAGGCCTCCTTTTCTATCTGACTGTAATTCTGTTGCGTTGGCGTCAGTAGCTTGGATGCAAAGGCAATAGGACGATCGTGAGATCCAATGCGATGTGAGATTACCGCGCCCAGACCGTACGACGAGGCGTCAACTGCTAACACTACAGGCTTCTGTGGGTCAAAGGGAATCAAACATGCATCACTGAGTAGTGCAGACTTTAATTTGTCAAAGGCAACCTGACAATCTTTGGACCATACAAAAGGAACATTCTTCCTACGTAAGTGATGCAGTGGAGCTGCAATCTGAGAGGCATTGGGAATAAACCTGAAATAATAGTTAAGCTTTCCCATTACTGCTTGCAGTTCATGCACATTCTTAGGAGGAGGCAAGTCTTTGATTGCTCTAAGATGTGACTGTAAGGGATGAATTCCTTGGGCATTAATCACATGGCCTAGGTACTCTATTTCAGTTTGAAAAAACGAACACTTTGCTTTATTGCAACGTAGACCTGCTGCAGTCAAAACTTTGAAAAGGCACTCCAGGTTTGCTAAATGTTCTTCATCTGTACGTCCGGATACCACAATATCATCTAAATAGTTCGAACAACACGGTACAGAAACTGTCAGCTGTTCCAAAAAACGCTGAAAAATAGCGGGAGCGGAAGAACTGCCAAAGGGTAGGCGTTGAAATTGAAAAAGGCCCATGTGAGTATTAATGACGAAAAACTTTTTTGACTCGTCATCAAGTGGAATCTGTAAGTATGCCTCTGCTAAGTCAATCTTGGAAAAGAAGCGAGACTGTCCTAATTTGTCCATCAGTTCCTCAGGTCTGGGCAGAGGGTAAGTGTCTACAATTGTTTGACTGTTCACTGTTGATTTGAAGTCCGCACAGCGACGAAGTTTTCCTGACGGCTTGGGTATAATTACTATAGGCGAGGCCCACTGACTCGCAGAAACAGGAGAAATCACCCCACTATCTTGCCAACGTTTAAGTTCTTCGGCAACTGTATCACGCAAGGCGATAGGCACTAGTCTAGCTTTACGAAATTTTGGAACTGCAGATTCTTTTAAAGTTACATTTGCCACGAAGTCTTTTGCACAACCTAGTTCCGGCGAAAACAAGTCACTATATTTGTCACACAATGCATTGATTTTATCCTGAGGCACTATTGACGAAATTTGAAGCACATCTCTTTGAATCGATAAGCCAAACAAGTCGAATGCATCTAGTCCAAAAATGTTCTGCGTAGATTTGGCCTGAAGAACTACAAAAGCAACTGTTTTTGTTACACCTTGAAAAGAGGCGGGCAGGCTACACGTTCCTAGCACGGGAATATTTTGACCTGTATAAGCTGTTAACACTTGCTGTGACGGCAACAATTTTGGCGAACCCAGAAGTTCATAAGTGTCTTTATTAATTAATGTCACAGCGGAATCAGTATCAAGCTGAAATTGCACCGTCTTATTTTCTATGAAGAGAGTCACAGTTTTTGCTTGCGGCGCTCGACAGGTGCGCGAATGTGGGCAACGTCTTCTACGGTTTGTTTGCTGCGTATGCGCGGGCCGCGTAGTGAAGAAAGCGGCGCAGACTCGGCACGCAGGGGATTAACAACACTGTCACTAGATGGCACTACCGCCGGATCGGCGTCCGCGCAATGCGAGGCTACTGCACTAAAATTACTTTCAGTATCTACAACAAGTCTACTGGCACTATCTACACAGTACTGGGCACTTTTACAATAAGAAGTTGCAGAAGGCACTAGGTTCACTACAGGATTGCACTGTACATTGTCACTTTGCTTGTCCCGAACCCTTTTCCGTTGCACAGATTTACGCGCTCGTCGGCGCTTGCGGCGTGGCTCAATACATAATTTTGCAATAGGTGCAGAACTACTTTCTTGCAATTGAGATCCAAGGAAAGCACTGTTCAATTCCACAGCCCGTATAACATTTACAGAATGAACTGTTCTCGCACTTTGCGAAGCACTGTTTCTAACGTTACTGTTCTTTGAGTTTTTAATTTGCATACACACAGACTGCACATCTCCCGATTTGCCACATTGATAACAGGTTGCGTTGCGACTAGGGCAATGAGCACGCTTGTGGCGAGACACACACTGGGGGCAAGATTTACGTACATTTTTCTGAAATGAGCGTTGGCGCACGTTATTCAAATCACTGTTTCTAACACGACGGGGCGACCTTTGTGTCGCACTTTTACACTGGCTACTATTCACTGTCTGTTCAGCACGGCCGGTAGAATAAGAATCACTAGTGCTATACTGAGAACTACGGCTAGGAAAGCGTCCGTTGCGGCGCACTGAATTTACACTGTGGCTTTGCATTTCTACATCTGCTAAGTCAAAAGTATCATGCGCATCTATAAGCTGCAGTACACTGTTTAATGAGGGGTCAGACTGTTTCAGAATTGCTGCTCTAATTCTGGGGTCCTGAATATTCTGCGTAATCGCATCTCGCAACATAACGTCACTATAAGAAAGTCCACAAGAGCAAGTAAATTTACATTGGCGGGTTAAGCCCTTCAATTCCGTAATCCACTCTTGATGTGATTGCTGCGGTAATTGTTTAAGTCTGAAAAATCGGTACCGTGCAGCGGCTACAAGAACTTTTCTCTCATAATGAGCATTCAGTGCATCTACAATTTCTTCAAAGTCTACATCACGAGGAGAGGCGAGAGGGAAATTTTTTGCAATAATACGAAGGTCCGGAGGCGCACAATCGATAAGAAAAGGTTCTTCACTCTCTGACCTGTAATTTGATGAGCCGCGACGAGTTCTTGAAACTGTGCGAAGTAGTCGCTCCATTCTTCCTCACGTTCGTTGTACTGGCGGAACGTAGGGAGCGGTACAGTGGCAGGTGTGGGCTGCTGATGCGACGGCTGTTGTTGAGTTGTCAACTGCACCACCGCCTGGAGAAGTTGTGTTATTTGCGCCGTCTGTAACTGAATAATTTCCATTAAGTTTGGGTTTGGGGTAGTGGCCATGCTGACCGATTAGGCGCCGCGTATACAAGTAAATTATAACAAAACACAAATGCAATATGAAAGAGGACGCGCTGCAACAAAAAAGTCCACAAACACGTAACTGAAAATGTTCCCCAAAAATCTTGTAATAAGGGTGGGTGGGCGGGAGGAATTTCTGCGTGCTCCGACTGCTGCTGTCTGGCTGCTGGTCCAAGGTTCGTCTATCACTCCTCGTCGCCACTTTTGTGTCCCAGCCTCGTCGTAGGTGTCGGTGGCCGAGTGGAACGAGACCGACACAGTAACAAAGACAGCACGCTGGTGCAGGTACGGAGGGGAGCAGCCAGAAACTATAAACACTCGAGTAAATTAGAAAGAGATATATATTGCACAGAATGTAACAATACTTAACTTTTACATAGTACTGCAGAATGTCGATACATAGTTGTTAGACGCCTGCCTAGTGCCTGTACGATAGCAAAGTCTTCACTGGTGCCTATCTGATTACGAAGGTCCTAACTCGTTGCTATCTCAGTCCGAAGTGCTATGTCTTTTCGTGGTGGCCACGAGCGGGGTTCCAGCAGAGGGCGCTCGTGGCTGTCGTCGGAAGAACGCCGCACCGTGCATGCATGGCGGCGCGCGGCGAAAGTAGGTGGCGCGCGTTTTGTACTTGTGCGACACCACACTTCCAGTCCTTGTAGACTTTCCAGCACGACAACGCGTGTTGCAGGTGACGTGGATCCGGCACCGCGACATCCACCTGCTGACGGTGGGCCGGTACACGTACACGTACACGTCATCTTCATGGTGTAGCAATTTTAATGGCCACGTGTGTATTACTTCCAGTCCTTACAGACTTTCCAGCACGACAATGCGTGTTGCAGGTGACGTGGATCCGGCACCGCGACATCCACCTGCTGACGATGGGCCGGTACACGTACACGTACACGTCATCTTCATGGTGTAGCAATTTTAATGGCCAGATGTGTATTACTTCCAGTCCTTGCAGACCTTTCCAGCATGACAACGCGTGTTGCAGGTGACGTGGATCCGGCACCGCGACATCCACCTGCTGACGGTGGGCCGGTACACGTACACGAGCGACCAGCGCTTCCAGTCGCTGCACTCGCCGCAGACGGAGGACTGGATGCTGCAGATCCGGTACCCGCAGCGCAGGGACTCGGGCGTGTACGAGTGCCAGGTCAGCACCACGCCGCCCATCGGACACTCCATGTACCTGTCCGTCGTCGGTGAGTACCTGCCGCAAGAGTTGTCAAACTAGAGAACGTTTTGCAGCACCACATTACTCGTCATTTTCAAAAATGTTCAAATGTTTGTAGAACTTATGCGACTTAACTACGGGGTCATCAGTCCCTAAACTTACAAACTACTTATGAACTACCTAAGACTAATGACGGCACAAATATCCATGCCCGAGGGGGGATTCGAGCCCCTGACCGTAGTGGCCATGCAGACCGTGACTGGAGCGCCTCAGTCCCCTCGGCCACCGCGGCCGGCTCGTCATTTTCCTATCCCCTCTTCCCCACGTTAGAAATTAAATATTGGTATTTTTTCCGCTTTTCTCGAGAAACAGATTTCCTTATATCCAGACTTGTAATCAGACACGTTTGACCTCGAATACTCACAACAGCTTTTAGCCCTTTAATGCCCCTTGTTACAGATATGTAACACACGCATTTTTCTCTAATGCGGAATATTACAGTCTTGTAACAACACTTGAAACGCATCCTGTTGCTCGGTTTTGTAACTACTTGGTTCTATCGGCGATTATATTAGTTTGAATTCAATCATTTTGTTCGAGGGAAGCCATTGCACGTAAGGTATGTGTGGTGTCGCACAAGTACAAAGTGCGCGCCACCTACTTTCGCCGCGCGCCGCCATGCACGCACGGCGCGGCGTTCTCACGACGACAGCCACGAGCGCCCTCTGCTGCAACCCCGCTTGTGGCCACCACGGAAAGACATCGGTCACTTCGGACTGAGATAGCAACGAGTTAGGACCTTCGTAATCAGATAGGCACCATTGAAGACTTTGCTATCGTACAGGCACTAGGCAGGCCTCTAACAACTATGTATCAACATTCTGCAGTACTATGTAAAAGTTAAGTATTGTTACATTCTGTGCAATATATATTTCTTTCTAATTTACTCGAGTGTTTATAGTTTCTGGCTGCTCCCCTCCGTACCTGCACCGGCGTGCTGTCTTGTTACTGTGTCGGTCTCGTTCCACTCGGCCCCCGACACCTACGACGAGGCTGGGACACAAAAGCGGCGACGAAGTTGGGACACAAAAGTATGTAAAGAGGGGGGGGGGGGATGAAATGGATTTTGGTCCAAAAATTTTATTTTTCATAAATATTATTTCCTTAAGCTAGACAGTTTAATCAAAGTTGTGTGTGAATTTTATCGTGATAGCAGCCCCAGAAATTGTTAAACTCTTTAACTCTGTATTGGTGGCCTCTCCCATCTTTACCGCTGTTTAGGAAGCTGCTTGCTTCAGCGGAAATTCTGTCAGCGTCAAAGCTATTCTCTTTCGATATCTTTGGCTGCTATCTATACCTTCCCCTGAAAATTTTCTTCCATGTGTTATATTTACGTATTGACAATTCTAACACGTATTACTGGGTGGAAAGTTGAAATAGCAAAACTTTACGTGAATGTTAATATCTATGCATAACGGGTGGTGGAAAAACTGTGTTTAGAAAACGGAGGTTTATGGGAATGAATTTACCAACATAAAAGTGAAAGCAGCACCACATGAAGAAAGTGAGCTCTCAGCTGCAGCATCGAAAATTGCGATAGGACAATTGCACAGGCGCGTGAGTGATGTTGTTATGGATTTCACTGGATCCAGGCATATTGATGTAGAACTTCTCTGTGAGGCTATAAAGTCTTCACATTCAGGTTTCTTGCAAACAGTAATTTGTTGAGTAAATGTCTTAAAGGAAAGACACAAGATACAAATGAAAGGCTTAATGACTTAATTTGGATTAGGTGCTCAAAATAGACATTCTGTGGAATTGAAGTACTCAAAATAGGTGCATAAGATGCATGTTTCAATGACGGAAATAATGGCAGAATTGAAGTGCTGAAGAGAGTTGGTATAGACCCTGGTGTGTTTACAACAAAAGCATTTTACACAATCGACGACAGCAGGGTCAAGAAAGCTGACAGATCACTGTCTTACCTACAAATACAGGACAGGCAGATGCTAAGAGCAGGGGAGAGAAAGCTGGAAGGTGAAGAGTATCACGGTCTGCACGGCCACTACGGTCGGCGGTTCGAATCCCCCCCTCGGGTATGGATATTTGTGCCGTCCTTAGTATTAGCTAGTTCATAAGTAGTTTGTAAGCTTAGGGACTGATGGACCCGTAGTTAAGTCCAATAAGCTATACAAACATTTGAACATTTGAGGAGTATCAGTATGGAGGATTTTAAAACTGAGGTAAACTTATAACATGTGAAAGTATGACATAAAATGTTTGGACCTCATTTTCTCGGTTTTACATTTATTACGTTATTAGAAGCCCTTTCTCAAAACGTATATGCACTAATGCTACGAAATTTTGAGGATCTGTTCGCAACCTGTTGGTGTCTTTCTGAAACTAAAAAATACGAGCTCCTGCAATTACATTCTGAGTTTTAGATGTTTTTATGTAGAAATAATAATGCGGTTTTGATGTGCACAATTAAAAACTTTGTTAATGATACTGTGTGTACCATAAATTAATAACTGTAGTTCTGTGGTCTTACAAACTTCTCAGGACACTACAATACATTCTTCAAATTAATTGCATGATTAGAATTTTAGCAATGGGTTTTTATTGTAAAAATTAAAAATTAAAATTCTCGCGCAAAATAATATTATATTTTCTCATAAAAATACAGCTCTTTTGCTTAACACATGCAAAATTCTAGATCTGTACATTAATAAATAGTGCTATCATGATTTTTTAAAATGTTTACATTTTCAATTACATCACCGAGTTGATTTTGTAATTGTAAAGCAACCTCCAACTTCAGTAATATACACTTATGAAAGATTAAACGTTAATGTGGGTGTTTAAGTCTGTTATAATGCTAAATATTGCTCAAGTGTGGTGCTGTCAGCAATAACATACGGATGTTACATTTCCGTAATATTGGGTAAAATAGGTTACGTTAGGTATTGTGAATGAATAAATTTGAGGGGCTAATGTTATTTATTTATTTATTTTTATTCTTTCTCTCAAAATTCTAGTTATCTGAGGAATCGATAATTAATATTCTATTTAACTTAGTAACATGTTTGAAATGTCTCAATTAGAAGAAAACGAAAATTACACACCGAAAAATACCCACAGTTGTATTATAAGTGAAAACTCCCGAAGTGGATCTAAGTACCACTGATATTGCAGACGAAATAGTAGGAATTTCAGTGTTTTGAACGCACTAAATATGTTCGTTTCTTGTACTAGGATGTCGATCATATCATCTGTTACATATTGTTTCATGTATTCTCCTCGACAAAGCACGTGGCAATTATTCAGGAATTTCCACAAGTGGATGGAAGTTTGGACTAAAGCTTCCGTATTTCAATTACAATGTGTGAGATACTTTTATGCTTTGACGAAGACAGATAGTTCTGTAAATAATTCATGATAAAATTTTGCAGCTTTGATTTATTAAACTGATGGCTATGCAACTTTCGCACCTGTCTGCGCCTCCTTTCTTTGGAATGGGAATTATTACATTTTTCTTAAAGTCTGAGGGTATTTCTCCTGTCACATACATCTTACTCACCAGGTAAAATAGTTTTGTCATCTTTGGTTCTCCCAGAGTCTTCAGTAGCTGTGAGGGAATGTCATGTACTCCAGAGGCTTTGTTTCGACTTAGGCCTTTCAGTGCTCTGTCAAATTGATCTCTCTGTACAGTATCTCCTATTTCATCTGCATCTACTTCCTTCCCTACAATATTGTCTCGAAGTTCATTTCATTTGTAAAGCCCCTTTATATACTCTTTCAACCTTTCAGCTTTTCCTTCTTTTTCAGAACTGGTTTTCCGTCTGAGTTATTGATATTCATACTGATATTTTACTTGTCTCCAAACGTCTCTTTTTATTTTCCTGTAGGCAGTATATTTTCTCCTAGTTATAAATTAGTTATAAATTCTTCTATGGATTTGCATTTGGCTTCTGGCTACTCCTGCTTAGCCCTTTTTCACTTCCTGTCCATCTCATTTGTTAGTCGTCTGTACTCCAGTTTACCTGTATCGTTAACTGCATTATTATATCTTCTCCTTTGGTCAATTAAATTCAGTATTTCCCGTGATATCCAAGGACTTTTTGTAGGTTTTGCTTGTCTACCTATTTTGTCCTCTGAATTATTCACTATTTCATATTTCAGTGCTACCCATTCCTCTGCTACTGTTTTATCCCCTCACCCCCAACTTTTCCCGTTTCGATCAATTGATGCCTAAAGCTCCCTCGGAAAATTCAAAACCTCCAGGTTCCTTCAATCAATTCACATCCCTTCTCCTTATATTCCTACCTTTTTGCAGTTTCTTAAGGTATAATCGGCAGTTCAAAGCCAGAGTCTATATCTGCCCCTGGATATATCTTACAATTAAAGACCTGGTTTCTAAACCTTTGCCTTACCATTATAAAGTCAATTTGCTACCTTCCAATGTCATGATAATTAAACCAAGTCTTTATAATGCTTCAATTGTGCTCTGCACAAAGTTCTACCAGGTGGCTTCCTCTTTCATTCCTACTCCACAGTCCATAATCACCTATTACTTTTCCTTCATTTCCTCTCCTACTACCGTGATCTAGTTCACCATCAGACTCAAGTTTTACTCTCCATTAAACTGTCTGAATAAATTATTTTAGCTTCTCATACATATCTTCCATCTCTTCATTATCCGCACAGTTATTTGGTATTTATAAATGCACTACTGTAGTCGCTGTTGGCTTCTTGTCTATATTTCCTACGATCCTGTTCATCGTGCCACCCAGCGGCACTTATTCCCACCATATCTAACTTTCACCTATCCATTTCTCTTTTTAAATTTTCAGGGATTCAGGGATAGAACATTCCCCGCTCCGATCCGTAGAATGCCTGTTTTGTGTATCTTGAGAAAGACATCATCTGTGTAGTCCCCGCCCGAACATCCGAATGGGGCACTACTTACTTCCAGAATATTTTATCCGCGAAGTTGCCACCATAATATAATCATCTAGTACAGCTGCGGACATCCTTCTTGTGCCCTCGCGGGGAATGAAGAACGTACATGTAAATAAGCAGCACAATACATGTAAACTTGGATGCATGTTAGTTGTAAATCATCTGGAAAATAGTAATGCAAGACAAAGCTATAGACAAGTTTTCTTCGTCCTCTTAAGCCGTCTTCTCTAAACCCATGTTTTCTGCCGCAAACTGTTCAGACGAGCGTCCCCCATGTTGTCTTAAATTACTGCAAGCTCTTACGAAACACCATGTGTGGTGAAGTGTATTCCAAAGTTGAATTTGTGAGAAATTACCTACTTTACATAGGCTTCACGTAATGCATTAAGAATCATTAGATTAGTACTCCGTTAATTATGATCAAATTTATATTAACAACTAGCTCAAATCATGGCGTTGTCAAGGTATTTATGTATTTATCTATTGAAGTCTTGCGTTAGTCCATCTCGCAGTGTTCACCCGCCTCCTCCGGTCCCTTGTTCTTTCCATTTTCTCCTCCCCCAGCCTCTGTTCCTCTCCTTTCTCCTGTCTGTCACCATCTCCACTCTCTAATTCTACTCCTCTCCTCTTTCTCTTTCTCTTTCTCTTTCTCTTTCTCTTTCTCTTTCTCTCTCTGTCCGTATCCTCTTCTACCATCTCTCTATTCTTCTCTTCCTTACCCTTCACGACCGTATCCTGCTCCACATACTCCTCTCCTTCCCACATATGAAAACATACATACAGGGTGCTACAAAAAGGTATAGCCCAACTTTCAGGAAACATTCCTCACACACAAAGAAGGAAAATATGTTATGTGGCATGTGTCCAGAAACGCTTAATTGCCATGTTAGAGCTCATTTTAGTATTTCTCTTTAAATGTAAATGGAAATAATTCGTGCAGACTATTGACAAAATACCCAATTGTTTCGTTAGTATGTAATGTACTTCCTCGATTCACCGCCAGTTGGCCCAATTGAAGGAAGGTAATCTTGACTTCCGTGCTTGTGTTGACATGCGACGGATGAGGCTTCATTCCAACGCGATCAAGTTGTAAATTTTAACAATGAACAATGTGTGGGCTGACGACAATCCGCACGCAATTGTGCAATCACATCATTAACACAGATTTTCTGTGAACGTTTGGGCAGGAATTGTTGGTGATGTCTTGATTGGGCCTCATGTTCTTCCATCTACTATCACTGGAGCACGTTATCATGATTTCATACGGGATACTCTACCTGTGCTGCTAGAACATGTACCTTTACAAGTACGACACAACATGTTGTTCATGCACGATGGAACTCCTGCACATTTCAGTCGACGTGTTCGCATGCTTCTCAACAACAGATTCGGTGACCGATGGATTGGTAGAGGCGGACCAATTTCTTGGCCTCCACACTCTCCTGACCTCAACCCTCTTTACTTTCATTTATGGGGCTTTTGAACGCTCTTGTCAACGCAACCGCGGTACCAAATGTAGAGACTCTTCGTGCTCGTATTGTGGACGGCTGTGATACAATACGCCATTCCCCAGGGCTGCATCAGCGCATCAGGGATTCCATGCGACGGAGGATGGATGCATGTATTCTCGGTAACGGAGGACATTTTGAACATTTCCTGTAACAAAATTTTTGAAGTCACGCTGGTACGTTCTGTTGCTGTGTGTTTCCATTCCATGATTAATTTGAGTTAATGTGAAGTAATGAAATGAGCTCTAACATGGAAATTAAACGTTTCCGGACACATGTCATCATAACATATTTTCTTTCTTGTGTGTGAGGAATGTTTCCTGAAAGTTTGGCCGTACCTTTTTGTAACACCCTTTATACGCGCCAAGATTCATGGTGACTGTTGAAAAATTGTCAAAGTCGCAAGGTACCCTCCGCCATGCTAAATTCACTGGATTGCGGATTATAAAAATCTCCTGCATGAAAACACACATTTATGTGCTGACTTTCACAGTGACCAGTCAAATAATTTGAATGCTTTGTGTAACGTACCCTCCGCCACGCACCGTACGGTATCTTACGAAATGTCGCCCATGTTTTAATGCAGGGCATTTAATTAAAATCTGTCCGTCCCTTTCAGCATGATGGAGTAGCAAACATATGAACTCATTGTAAGGTATCCTCCACGTTGACTTAAGAAAGGTACCTATTTATTAATCAGGGTATAAGCTACCTCTGTTCCAAATTTCATTCTCATCTGTCCAGCCATTTCTGCACGAAAACGTAAGAAACGAATTAACTATCTGAAAATCAGCTCCTCAATGCACCATAACAAGTTAATTTAGTATTCCAACGACGATTTAAAATCGTTCGTGAGTTGAGCAACCATTTTTAATGTAGAAAAAAATTTTCAACTCAATGCTGATTGGTTTGCAACCAATCAGCATTGAGTTTAAACTTTTTTATTAATTAGCACGCCTATATAACCTTCGCCGCGAGGGAGTAGCCGAACGGTCTGGAGCACCACGTTGCGGATCGCGCAGCCTTTCGCGTCGGAGGTTCGAATCCTCTCTCTGGCATGGATGTTTGTGTTGTATTTGTATAAGTTAGTCCATATGTAGTTTGTAAGTTTAGGGACTGATGATCCCGCAGTTAAATGCCATAAGCTTAACAAACATATGAACATTTTTAACCTTCGCCTGAGTGCAATCAATTAAATGACGTTTTATCGCAATCTGATGTACAGTAGGGCAGTGCATAAAATACGAACAAAAACACAAACGAATATCAGTTTTTATATATTACATGTAATACAATTTTCTATTAGTCAAATAGCTAAATGCAAAACAAAATAGAATATGGAGGGGGATTTCAGAAAAAAAGAAAAAAAATTGCCAAGGGGTAGTTTTGCATCTGTAACTGCCACTTGCACACGTACAAACACTGTGTGTCTACTCTTTTTCACTTCATTACAACTTATTTACAGCCGAACAATATTGAAGTGTACCAATTGTCTAGGTATAAGTATTATACAAAAACAAATGTTTGTTAAGCTTATGGGACTTAACTACGGGGTCATCAGTCCCTAAACTTACAAACTACTTCTCTACTACCTTATACTAAGGACGGCACAAATATCCACGCCCGAGGGAGGATTCGAACCCCCGACCGTAGTGGCCGTGCAGACCGTTACTGGAGCGCCTCAGTCCCCTCGGCCACCACGGCCGGCTAAGTATTATAATGAGAAACAATTATTTTCATAATGCAGGAATAACTAGACCTCTGTTTTAGCTTAAATAAAAACGTAATGTTGGTTAAACTCAGTGGTTCCACTGAAATTATGAAATTTGTATTAATTTTAGTAAAATAATGTAACTTCTTAAGTCCGTAATCAAAAAATTATTTCAATTTCCATCGGAAGTATGTGGACACAGACACAAGAAACGCATTATTTAAAATTAACATGTTAAATATCAAACAATAACATGCACATTCATCAAGATAAATACTCGCCACCAATATTTGAATTTGAGAAATTCTCCACGGAAAGTTCAAAACTGCGAAATATATATTTACGTGTGATATGGCCGAGAGCCTGCATAAATTTGAACTGACACGCACGTCGTTAAAATCGCGGTAGTTGAAAACGCATCCACTGATGTAGGCTATGGGGGCCGCGAGATTCATAAAATGTTTTTCTGCAAATATTATAATAGCGGTGTTTACTGTTATATTTACAGGAAAAATCTAAACGACAGGTTAAATTCATATGTGTGATAACAAAAGCAAAAATTTCCCACGAAACTTCATAAAGCAGCAATGGGGATTTACTCATTAATTATCCCGCTTCATTAAAAACAACGCGACCGTGAACATGGAGGGCATCGAGTGGCGTGTTGCATGAATTTCTGAGCGCACTCGGGAACCGCATTTCACTTGTACGCGTGCGAGTTAATTACTTGAAATTAGAAAACAGGAAAACGATATTTACAAAGTAGACGTACATTTATTAATGGATTAATAATATGTAGCTTAGAGTAATAATAAAAATGGCACACATTCTGATTATCACAGCCAAAAAGCAAATTATGCTACTGGACATGCATTAATCAACAAAATATTTATGTACATGTCATTCTGCAATCAATGAATTTATTAATTTATTTCACTGAGGAATAAGAACGTTTTTAATCAAATTTTGTGTTATTAGTAACCGGTTTCATTAAAATAAATTTATTTATTGATTATAAAATGTCAAGTAAAAATTCTCTGTGCTTTGTTTACTTCTTCTAAATTAACTATTCGAAACAGCACCTACCACATTCCTTTAGTTTTTCTCGATAATCACGAACACTTTGTACACAGAGCACTTACCAGAGAAAATGGATGAAAAAGTTCTACGTCTTATTACTCTCTATGCTGATACCGGTACTATAAAATAAAACCTCTGCCCAGTCATAATAGTACTCTTCCTAGTGTAGTATTCTACATATCTTGTTTTCATTTTGTCACAAAATATACTATTTATATTTTGTTAACAGTTTTAAATAACAGATCAAAAAATAATAATATCTGCAAATACTAATGTGATGAGACATAATAACAACATTTCTGCAGATAGTTCGCAGCATTATTAACAGGTGTCATAACATTTACAGGATATGTACGTGTACTTTGAAAGACCTCAGACTGTATTAACTATGTAAAATACCAAACATACGAAGGAAAATTGCACTGTATCTTTATTTTTAGAAGATAATGTCTACGGCTGAAAGTTTTTGTCTTGCCTGAACTGTGCCGCTGAAGCTAGCAAGTTGCCGTGCCCTACTTGTGTGTCTGTAACAAAGATCCGCTAATCATTTACTCTGGAACATTGATGTAGTTTTTTAAAAAAAAGTACCTGTCTGCTTCTAAATGGATTCTAATTTGAAGTAGGAGAATAATTGATGCCGAAGACACTGCTTTTTCGTAAGCTGACGTTCGGAAGTTTCTCACTGACTTCATGTCTGGACATCTATGTTTGTAGGGACATGTTTGTGTTTACTATCGTATCGAGTGGTCTATCAAGTGATACTTCCCACAGAATCAATGCTATTGAAACGTCATCACATTCATGAACAGGTAAAATAACTGAATTAGGACCAAATTACGTTGACATATTTAACAGAAAGGCAGCTGATCTTCTAGCACATGTAAGATGGTGTGATTCATTAAAACGTATTCCTGGGAATGATTATTATATAACTGTACACTAGCCACACACAAAATTTTAAAATATTTTTATGCAAAACTAAACCAATGACAAATGTATTTCTTGCTACTTCATACTCTAAGAGTACAATATACATGATTTTTGATATTTGGTAACTGTTGTTCATTGTACTAAACCACATAAGATTTTTTAACATTTATGTATATTTATTTGCTTTTATCCTCCTGTCACAGATGAACAGTTATAAAAGGATATTGATGACGACCCGGTTGGTGGTGCTGAAAAATCGAAATAATGGGAATTTATAATACGGATGGGCATCGCCACTGCGGATTAAATTCGCATTTTTTGCCATACCAGTCATAGGACTACGATAAAATTTTGCACACTTGACTTTCAAAACAAGAGGAAAGACATTGTCTACATAACAGTTCGTACTCGTACTGCCTGTGGTCCAAATTCCACCAGTTGTGCTTGCAAAGTCATGAAAATGAAGGGAAAAAAAGATTAATATAACTGGAATTTATTGAGCACTGCAAATTTGTAGGTTCTATGTGAATGCTATGACAACAGGTGACAAAAAGGGCAAAGAGGAAACGTGAGAGAATGAAAGACACAAATTAGGGAATTAATTGCTTTATTTCACAATTTAGCATTATTTAACTTCGGTAAAAACAACATTTTTTGTAGAAGTCCTTTTATCATACGCTAAATGTCCTTGTTCTCCATGTTCACAAATATAAAATTCCAACCATCAAAGGATCTTACTCTGCTTGCTCAACATATAGCTGATCATGTGTGAAAACTGGTTTTCTTAATAGATTCCCAACTTTTTCAAATGTTTGTCGTTGAGACCTATTAAAATATTGCGTTCGTAAACAGAATTCTTTATATTTAAAAGTTAAGTATTGAACATTACGAAGAATTGAAGGAATGGGAGACTGTGGGAATCGAACTACGGACCTTAAAATTGTAAATCCAAGCATTAACTGATTAATTTAACCTCTGCCAATATGCCACCTACAACGAGATGTAATACAGTGGGAAAACTTATGGAGTAAGTGGAGTATCATCCTTAAATTTCTTTTTCTCTTTACTAGTCTTAACGGCTACGTGCGCGCATAATTTTTATATTCACTAGATCTGTGACAAATCATGTTTCGAATTATGTACGTTTCGTATGATTAATGTTAATCTGTACCATCAGTTTCGTGTTTGCGCTCTTATATAATGACGATGACCCATGGCAGAGAGAACTTTGCAACAGACTCAGACGAATATAATGTTTTATTCCGTTATTGATGGAATTTTGCGCTTCCTACCTTCAAAACACGAAGACAGTCGCTGTCTACAACAGATTTAGCAGGTGAACGGCAGAGGCTACTTTCCTGCAAACTTCGAGAACATTTGACAGATCACCGTGAAATTTCACAGATCATATAAATACGCTAATTTATTCGTACAAGAAGGCCAATGAATGTTACATAATTGGAAAGATTTTTTCTCGTAGATTTCACGAATATAAATATTATGTGTGCATTTAGCCATTAAAAGTGGTAAAAGGAAGTAGAAATTTTCCTATCTACAGCTTGGATCAAGTTCTACATTCTCCAACAATCAGTTCACTGATTGGCTATTCGCCTCGACTAAAAACGCTGTAATGCAGCGCATCTGCAGTATTAAAATAACTAATTAAAATAAGTGAATATCGAAACATGGAGTGCTCCCAACTCACTTTCTTGTGCCGTTCAAATGCTTCATTTTCGCAGTGATTAAGAGTGGTTAAAGGAAATGGATGTGTTCATACGAATGCCGATATAAAGGATGATGCGCCGGGAGAGGCATCTAGCGGTGCTCGGGTGGAACTACGAAGTCGAGAATGCCGATATAAATAATGATGCACCGGGAGAGGCATCTAGCGGTGCTCGGGTGAAACTGCGAAGTCGAGAATGCCGATATAAATGATGATGCACCGGGAGAGGCATATAGCGGTGCACGGGTGGAACTACGAAGTCGACATGTTGTCAGCTCTGGAATTCTGAATATCGCAGTATCGAAATAACATTATTTCTTGACGTTTTATAAATATACGAACACCGAAATTGTAGTTCCATTTCAAATATTAGGCTAATGAAAGTTATAAAAATCGAAAATGGCATGAGAAGTATATACTTCCGTTTTTATTTGTTTTTATTGTTTCAGGCAGTTTCCTTAACATGTAAAAGGTACTCTTTCATACCTCCCAGTGCCGGTTAAATTTTACCAAATATCCCAGCGGCCACCTATGATAATGTTGGCAACAGATGCTGAATAGTGCGAATCCTGTGAGTCTTCATCAATCGCTTGACAACGCTGATGTTTTCTCATGCAATCTTCGCTTTACGATGGCAATTATTTTTAATCAGCGGACGATGATATATACAGAAGAAGCTGTCAATCATAAAGTAGAAACAGCATTATTAGTTTACTTCATGGTCTGTACGATACACTAATCAAGTCATTCTATGTGGTTCGAACAAATGGGCAAAGATTTTGTATCGTGTTGTTGATGTTGCCAACATAATCACGCGAGGCCGCCGACATGATACGTAAAATTTTACCCCCAGTGACCATTATAAACACAAATGGTCGATTTTCGACCACAGGCAATACCAGTATGTGCAATTTTTCTTATATTGGGGGGGGGGAGGAGGAAATAGACAAAGAGAGGGAACAGGAAGAGACTGACAGGGGACGGTGAATGGGTGGTGGATTAAAAGAGGGGGGAAGGAGGGGAGGAGGAATAGGTGGCGGGGAAAGAGTTTCCGAAAATCGAACGACAGTCCCCAAATCGCACGTAGACTACAGTAAGACCATGACTAGTGTTCATATTAGCCTACGCAATGACGACAGATTTGCCACGTTAGCTGACACTACCCCAATAGTTTTTGAACCACTTGAGTTGACAGTGCTTATTATGTAGTTGACAGTTATATTTTGGCCCCTGGTACCACTAACTGTTGTTCTCGTGTGCGCAGAGCCGGTGACGACAATCGTGGGCGAGCCAGACATGTACATCTACAAGGGCAGCACAATCAACCTGACGTGCATCGTCAAGCACAGTCCGGAGCCGCCGCCCGCCATCGTCTGGACGCACAACACGCAGGTGGGTGCCAGTGTTGCAGGCTGAGCATATCTGTTATTATCTGGGGAGGTGATGTGTATAATCACTATCAAGGGGACTGATTCACCTGCTGTAAACTGTCTTTCTCTTTCAGAATAATACCAATGTTGATCTGCAAATTTACCCGAACAAAGTATTTCATGAAACATCGATACATAATTCTATAGCATCACACACAGTAGGGGAGACCGGGGTACGTTGGCCATAGGGGTAGGACGGCCCAGTCGAATTAGTTCACACAACAGACACTGGATCGTCCTAGGAAACGATCAGCAAGTAGGTAGCGCTGTCCCTTTCCTTATAAGGGCCAATATTGCAGGCGGCGAAGTTTTGGACAAGCTGTAGTACTTAATTGTTTTTGGGCGTGTTTCAGTAAAATTCTACTCGTCAGTTATTTAACTTTTGCTTGCTTTAGGTGCAATGGAGTGAGTAGTATAATAAAAGGTCGTAGTTTAAGGATTATTTCTAAATGGCATACAGACTTAATTGCTTCAGTGAATTTTCTAAAGAAGAGAAGTTATTGTAAGGAGGGCGTTGGGGCAGGTTGTCCCAGAGAGGACGGGGCACGATGGCCAGCCGAGACAACCAGTCACTTTCTATAGGAATTGTACTTCTTTAAACTCGATGAAAGGTTTCTTACTTTTAATGATATTAAAGTTTATAATACTTCGAGTTTATTACATTATTAACATAATTGTCGAAGTTATACATATTTTTATGTTTCAGAGGTAGAAATATCGTCATATTCACGAGGTAAAAGGCGTTGAATAAACGCCGACTAGGAAATTTTATTTTAATTTTAAACAGTGATCTGATAAGTCAGAATCTTGTTCATTTTGCCCCTAGACGATGGGGCTGCGAATCACTGAGTCTGTTAGTGGCATAGCCACGATGAACCAACGCAAGAATTTATCTCGATTTACAAAAAAGTCAATAGTTTAGGCGAAATATTTCCACCTTACCGAAAGAGACACCAAAATGAAAATACGTTTTTTAATAGAATGGCATGTACTTGTTGAATGGTGTCAATGAAAATAATGTGGTAGGTTTCCATTTTGAGATACATAACTTTGAACAAGAGTATATTTTGACACGTTTATGGTTTTTAGCAAATTCACAGGAACGTAGCACAGTAATTAAACACACAAGCCACGTACAAATTGATGATATAGTAAACACCCAGACAGACAATAGATTGACAAAAGCGCAGTTTCTCCACTACTTATGCCTCGTTAAACTATGGGGCAAATTTTTTGCTACATGATTTGTTGTCCACTTTGAACTGAGATTATGGCAAAGGCATTGCTTTCTGAACTCTATCTGCATCATGTGTGTGTAGAGCACAGAACGTTGTACCACTATAACAAGAACCAAGGGTCTTGCTCTTTTATCTTATGAACATTGGAAAGTTAAACTTGCAGATTTCTTCGCTTCATTTCGGTATCGGTAAAAGAGGTCTTCACATAAATGGCTGTAGTACGTGAAACAAGTTACAGGTGAGCCTGAAACTTTGTATACGTTCATGTCGGGCCCTCAGGTACATACTGTACAAATTTCATCGAAATTGAAGGTGGTCGATCCGGGAGAATTGGACACTTCACGTGGAATGACCAAACTGTGACTGCTGGATCCGTACGTGAGCTGAGATGGTGATCTTCCGCAGCCTCAGGTGTCTGAGGATGCATTGATCAGCCGATACGTCTCCTGATCGGTCCCACACCGTAACCGCAACGGTAACTGACTCCACACCCGTGGTTGAGTGGAAGGTTGTTGCATGGAGCTCCAGCCAGCGAAAGGCGTTGGGCAAGCTTTATCGGAAAGCTTCCGACGTTTGTATGATGAAATAAAACCCTGTATGTATAAAGTAGCGAAAACTGGGCGAAGGCCAGCCACGCGGTTGCAGTGCACCCATAGCGGAACAAATGACCGCTGCATTACAACCAGTTTATAACCACTTTGCGACCGAAGTGAAAGTGGAGATGATAGAAATATGCAACCAAGAACAGCTTTGCGTCAATTAATGTTACAAATACAGATACAAGCGGTCAACAGCACGAAATTTGTGATCCGTTTCCTATAGGAACTTCTTACATTAGAGACTTGCTTTTATATTTTGTTAGCAACGATAACGTAATAAATTTCTGTGTGAATTAGTATGTAATGGCTTTCTTCAGTTCTTTATATTTTTGTAGTGTTTGATCCATCATTAAGACAATTTTAAAAATAAATCTATCTCGAAGTAATATACATGCATAGCATCCAATAGAATCTTGAACGTATGGTGCATGCGTATGGAAAGATGTGGCAGGTTGTTTTAGATGAGAAGAGTATTAATTTTCCTGTTGTTACGATACAAGAGTGATGCCTACGTTCCATTAGTGATGGTCGACTCCAGTTACTACAGTTTTAATTATACACTACTGGCCATTAGAATTGCCAAACCAAGAAGAAATGCAGATGAGAAACTGGTATTCTTTGGACAAATACGTTGTAATACAAGTGATATGTTATTACATTTTCACGAAATTAGTGTACATTTATCCTGAGAAATCAGTACATGGAACTATAACTTCTGGCCGTAACAACGGCTTTGATACCGCTGGGCGTTGAGTCAAACAGAGCTTGGATGGCGTGTACAGGTACAAACGCCCATGCAGCTTCAACACGATTCCAGGTTCCATCAGGAGTAGTGACTGGCGTAATGTGACGAGTCAGTTGCTCGGTTACCATTGAACAGACGTTTTGAATTGATGAGAGATCTGGAGAATGTGCTGGGCAGAGCAGCAGTCGAACATTTTCCGTACCCAGAAAGGCCCATACAGGACCTGTAACTTGAGGTCGAGCATTATCCTACTGAAATGTAGGGTTTCGCCGGGATCGAATGAAGGGTATAGCTACGGGTCGTAGCACATCGGTAACACTGTTAAAAGTGCCGTCGATGCGAACAAGAGGTGACCGAGACGTGTAACCAATGGCACCCCATACCATCAAGCCATGACGAATACACGCTTCCAATGTGCGTTCACCGTGATGTCGACAAACACGGATGCGGCCATCATGATGCTGTAAACAAAACCTGAAGTCATGCGAAAAAATTACGTTTTGCCATACGTGCAAGCAGGTTCGTCGTTGCGTACGCCATAGCAGGCGCTCCTGTCTGTGATGCAGCGTCAAGGGTAAACGCAGCCATGGTCTACGAGATGATAGTCCACGCTGCTGCAAACGTTGTCGAACTATTCCTGCACATGGTTGTTGTCTTGCAAATGTCTCCATCTGTTGCCACAGGGATCGGGACGTGGCTGGACGATCTGTTACTGCAATGCGGATAAGATGCCTGTCATCTCGACTGCTAGTGATACGAGGCCGTTGGGATCCACCACGGCGTTCCGAATTGTCACAGTTGTCACAGACGTACAGACGGGATACCTCTGTAAGGGCCTGGTCCCACGCTCGGGGGTGCCTGGCGAAGGGTGCTGAAGCAGTTCCGTAAGATGTTCCATGATGGCGCTGCGGTCAGAAGCAGCCCTTTAAACTGGCCAGAGCAGGCGGCAGGTAGCGGCTGTCCCCGCCATCACCTCCCCTCAAACACCAGCAAGCCGGACACAGCCGTGGCCTATTGGCAGGCGGCACGAGCTCTCCCCTCACTCTCCACGCTACCCTCTGACGTGCGAGTGCCTCTAGTGTGGTCTACCGGTACTAAGCCAGGGAACCTAGCATCTTACGGAACTACGAGGGGAGAGTAGGACAATAGTTTAGGCGGGGGGGGGGGGGGGGCTACTTCTTTGTATGTGTTACTCTGTGGTATTGTCTTCCTGAACCCACCGATCCCATATTCTGCTAACAGTCATTGGATAGCGAACAACGCGAGCAGCAATGTCGCGATACGATAATCCTCAATCGCGCGCGAGAGGCTATAATCCGACCTTTATCAAACTCGGAAACGTGATGGTTCGCATTTCTCCTACTTACACGAGACATCACAATAACGTTTCACCAGACAACACCGGTCAACGGCTTTTTGTGTATGAGAAATGGTTTGGAAACTTTCCTCACGCCAGCACGTTGTAGGTGTAGACTCCGGTGCCAACTTTGTGTGAGTGGTCTGGAAAGCTAAACATTTGCATATCACTGCATCTTCTTCCTGCCTCTTAAATTTCGCGTCTGTAGCACCTGATCTTCGTGGTGTATCAATTTTGATGGATATTCCGTGTTGCAATATGTACTCATGGTAGCGCGCAGAAGTTAACCATAAGCGGTTGGCTGAAGCCGCCTGTTGGAGCGGCGGCGGCGTTCGGTCCACCGTGCATTATTGACGTCGTGTAGCGGCAGGTGGCGTGTGTGCTGACGTCAGCGGCCGTCAGCGGAGTGCTTAGAGTTGCGGCGGACGGCGCTGATCGCTGCGTTGCCTGGCTGGCCGCCGCTTGACGCGACGTGTCGGAGTGAGTGGGGAGCGGTGTTCGCCGTCAGCCGCCGCCGTGGCCGGCTCCACCGCCAGCCAGCCAGCCAGCCCATTGATCTGCTCAGGCGTCCAACTTCCCCCATTCCTTATTCACGAGTTGACCAAGCGCTCCGGCGCGTTTTCAACGGGCGCGGTAGGACGAGGTACAAACAGTTTTTTCCCCCTCGATTTAGAAATAATGTAGCGCCATAGGAAAGTTGCCAAGGGCTAAAGGAGAAGCACCGTGGTCGAGCCGTTCCAATGTTGAACTTCTCCACGACGAAACGATAGCCCCACCGAATTATCAATGAGCTTACACAATTAGGCGTTCCTCTGTCATCAGTGAAAATACGAGGCGGGTTTTTTAAGTAAGTTCCGTTTCAACAGAGGCACACAACGAAAGGTTATTTCAAAAAAGTAAATTTATTTTCATAAAATACATACTTTACTCCATTTTCCGATATAGTTGCCTTGTTTGTTCATACACTTATTGTGGTGTCGCACAAGTCTAAAGTGCGTGCCACCTACTTTCGCTGCGCTCACTCATGGCGCGGCGTTCTTACGACGTCAGCCACGAGCGCCCTCTGCTACAACTCCGCTCGTGGCCACCACTGAACGACATCGTTCACTTGGGAATCAGATAGGCACCAGTTAAGACTTGGCTATCGGATAGGCACTAGGAATCGTCAGTAGGCAGGCCTCTATCTAAACTATGTATCAGCATTCTGCAGTCAAGAACTATGTAAAAGTTAAGTATTACCAAGACTCCACGAAATATATGTCTTGTTCTAATTTACTCTAGTGTTTCTAGTTTCTGCTGTCCCACTGGCTGGTCACCTCCGTACCTGCACACGGGAGCATCATATTTTCCTGTGTCGGTCTCTCTCTACTCGGCCACCGACGCCGTGAACTACCGGCGGAAACGAGACACAAAAGTGGTGACGAGGCGGGGATACAAAAGTGGCGACGAGGATGAGACACAAAACTTATCATGCCTCTCAACCAATTTTAAAATACCCATACAATCTTGCCACCTGTTCCGATAACCAAGAGTTCACTGCCTTTTCTAAAGCACCTGGACACGTCAGGAAATTCGTTTGAGAGACCTGTTACTGTGAAGCTCCTGTTCTCACGAATCCTCGCTTCAGCTGAAATCTCCAAATCGTCTGTAATGGAAGATGGGCGACCGGAGCGGCCCTCATCACGGACCTTATCAAACTCATCTTTCAATTCTCGTACCCACTTACGCACTTTGTCTTTATTCATAACAGTATCACAGTACACTTCGCAAATCTGTCGATGAATTTCTGCAGCAGACAAGTTCCTTGGTGACGAAAACCGTATCACTGAGTGAACCTCACACGCGGCGGGCGAGTTGATAGTCTTAAACATTTTGAAAGCACAGAAAAGAACCGTAAAGGTTAGCTACAGAGCTGAAATTGAGCACAGTTGTTCGCGAGGCTTGCCGGTACACGACTCACGCGCTCGTTGCGGTATATTCACGAACTATTAGTGTCTGCAACAAAACGGACCTTACTTAGAAAACGCGCCTCGTACTAAATGAAATCATGGGACGGGCATAAAAACATTAACTTTACCAATTAATTGCTCTATCAATTTGCTTTTACCAATATTAGTGTCTCCTCACAAGTACAACTGAAGTTTCCTTACCTTCTGGTTGTTGTAGGTAGCATTGCATCAATCAACAGCCTCCACGCGAAACCAGTATACGGCATCGAACATTGGAACAACTCTACATTCTTGCAGTGATTATCTGTGAATGAACGAAGTAATGTCTCAATCATTTTAACCCTTGCCCAGTTTTTAACAATAAATGGATGAGTATAATCAATCACCATATTCTCAAGCTTTTCAGTATACCAGTGCAACAGACAATGAGAACTAAATTGTTTATGAAATTCCAACACGTTGAATGGTTTTGCGACAGTAACTTCTTATTTTTATTAATATTTTCATAAAAACAGCCAAAGTTGCTTACAGCTGTTTCCTTTGATTGACGACTAGTTTCGGGCCCATAGTCAAATGAAACCAACCCGTATCATCACCAATATACAAACGATACATCATACGTACAATATATATATATATATATATATATATATATATATATATATATATATATATATATATTCCCATTTTTGAAAGAGGAATAATGACACGTTTCAAAACAGGAAATATAAATTTTTTTGTACTTTTGATACATCGTTTGTATATTGGTGATGACCCTGAGTTAGTTTGACTTGATAAGGGTCAAAATAAGCCCGAAACTAGTCGCCAATGCAAAGAACCAGCTGTGTGCAACTTTCGATGTTTTTTGAAATTATTAAAAATTAAAAATATTTTCTGGCAAGTTTGTGAAAGTTTGTAATTTACCTAACAAAGTGCTCCGGTTTGTAGTGATATTGCTTGTCTGACTGTTTTGGGTGGGGAAAAAAAGCCGTACTGAAAGTTTAAAGAAAATTTTGGAAATGGGAGATCGCGAATATGAATGAAATATCAAACTATTTGAAAGTAAAATATTTTGCAGGACAAGCAACCCACAGAATTTGGGTGCGGCATTGTCGAAATCTCGCAGTTGAGCTGAAATAAATTAATTTGTAAACCGCCTAATTATTTGCCGACATTGGATGGTGGTTCGGTGAATTTAAACTCAAGGCTCGTGTAGCAATTTTAATTAAAGGCAGAATTATTTGCTTAAGAATGGGAGAGAAAAATCGGTATTTATAGACAATCGGACTTCTGAAAAATTTACATAAAAAAAAAGAATGATTGCAGGTACTTTCCCAATAAAATGTTGAAAAAAAACGGAATAAAATTTGGAAAAATGGAGATACACAATTTTAATACAAGCAAATCCCGAACCATCCAACCTCGTAAAAGTTCGACACAACTGAAAACAGCTTCATGGAAAGACAGAGGAAATGCTAAATGTTGAATAAATTTAACAAATTCAGGCCTGAAATTTATTGGGGGGTTTATTAATGAGAAACAGAAAGCAGATAGTTTTCATCTTTACCTTATTTTACATCCCAGTGGTACATCGGCTACAAAGAATATAATGATGAACAGAGCAAAATACATGGTCTCAGACTAGCGTAAGAAACAGAAGTGAAATACATAAGCTTCTGTCTTACTTCGTCGCAGGAAGGAATAAGTGAAGATAGTAATTACAAGTATTTTGATACATCACAGTAAAATAATTACGTTGGCTATCGATTAGCGGGGGTTCAGCAGTACTGTAATCTTAAAGGTTTCTCAAGAGCTTGTAAATCTAAAGTAACCTTCCCTGGCACTGAATAAATTTCGCCCTAATATCACAGCCACTCTGGCTAACACACGTGGTGCCGATCGACACCGAATCTTCGCACCTAACACGAAGTATATTATCACTTGTCATCGACTTTAGTGCCTCTTATTCACGACTGATCATACGACAGAGAAATGTGTTCCAATTATGTGCAATCCTTCATAATGTCATCGGATATTCACGGATATAAATAGCGGTATTATTCCTACATAAGGTAGAAAAGGGAAGGGTGTTAGCTCAACTGTTGGGAATGAAATTTTCACTCTGCAGTGGTGTTTCGGCTAATATGAAATTTCTGGTAGTTTAATGCTGTGTGGCAATCTGAGATTCGTACCCGGGACCTTTATCAATGCACACACACTGCGTCAGACTGAAAATGCCAGTCCGCAAACATCTCCTACTCTATGGTTCAGGGGGCCTTTCATGAATTACGTGAGGTTTTTAGGGGGCAGGGAGTGGGTCTACCCGAATCTCACGTGGGGGAGAGGGGGTCACGGCAAATCTCACGTAATTTTTTTCCGCGAGAAATAGTGTAAAACTGCGAGATAATTGGGTTAACCCAGACATGGCTGAATTATTTTGAGTTTGTATCTTATCAAAAACTTTTACTAATCGCATAGTTTTAATATAAGTTACACGTACATAATAGTTTTACACTCTTTATTTACATCGATTTTAAAAAGTGGCCCATCCTTCTGGAAGGACATCAACCGAAATGACATTCACTTGACAGAAAGTCGTAAATGAAGAATCAGGCCAATACTGTCCTATTATTTTCTATGGAACAATACGAAACAAGAAACATGAAGTGGTACACTAAATTTATTGCAGTTTTGTAGAAGTTTGTATATATATATATATATATATATATATATATATATATATATATATATATATATATTTTTTTTTTTTTTGGTGACAGTCGAGACTTTTCTTCTTCCCTGAAACTGGATCTACAGGCAAATCTGCGACGTAATGTTCCAGCTTGTCATATCTGGAATCAATTTTTGTCATTTTAGATGGTCTTCCTCTTGCATTGCGACACAGCAGTTTGATTCCAGAATTGCGGTGACGAAGTGCCACGTGGTCCAATTTTCCACAATTCTCCCTGTAGAGGTGCCATGGATTGTGCTCAGTGACATCGACAAAATGAGCAATAATTGGGAAGTACCATTTCTTTCCCCTGATAGACACTATAGTATGAAATATTTTGGACAGCTCTATTAGTTCCTACCATAAACTTATTGCAGTGAAAAATGAGTCTTGGTTTATAAATTGCTATCCGCCTTTTCTGTTAAAATTCAAATGTTTGTAAATCTATCGGACCAAGCTGCGTGGTCATCAGTCCGTAGCTTACAAACTACTTAAACCTAGGTAAACTAACCTAAGGACAACACACACACCTATGCCCCGGGAGGACTCGTACCTCCGACGGGAGCAACCGCGCGCTCCGCAGCGAGACGCCTTAGACCGCTTGGCTACTCCACCGCGGCCGCCTTTTCTGATGACGGGAATATCACATTACTGGATGAGTTGGACTGATAGAATCAAAGTTGGTTGCCACTGTCGCTACGCTGTTATCATTCCATGAAGCCACTAATAAATTGGCTGAACTGTCAGATCTGAAGTCTGATTTTCCTCTGAGTTTCTTTTTCATGTCTTCTTCCTTCTCTAGATGACTATCTTTACCAATTCTGTTGGTCCTTATTTGACCTGTGGCCTGAATGTTTCTTAGATGCAAGGGACACAGAAGATGAAAGGAAGTAAATAAATTGTCAAAACGGGTATGGGTATTTATGAAGCAGAAGTAACAACAATTTGATTCGTAATTCTGATATACTAGTAACAAAAAACGAAAATCCTATAGCCTGAATTATGATAAATAAGCTTAAGAAGTAGTTTGCTTTTGTTGCTAAAATATTGTCTATACACGTAGAATTATGTTTCAAGAAAAGAGAAATGTCAGATAGCACTGTGTCTAATTTTTGTATGCATAAACCTAATGTCCTTCCAGAAGGATGTGATAGAACAGATAACCACTGAGGTTACAGTCTGCATGAAAATACCAATACCGTCCTTTACTACATTAGTATGACATTCTTAGAGAATGTGTGTGCCTGCCGCGGTGGCCGAAGGGACTTAGGCGCTCCAGTCACGGTCTGCACGGCCACTACGGTCGGGGGTTCGAATCCCCCCGCCGCGGTGGAGTAGCCGAGCGGTTTAAAGCACCTCGCTGCGGAGCGCGCGGTTGCTCGCCGTGGAGGTTCGAGTCCTCCCTGGGGCATGGGTGTGTGTGTTTGTATTTAGGTTAGTTTACCTAGGTTTAAGTAGTATGTAAGCTACGGACTGAAGACCACGCAGTTTGGTCCGATAGATTTGCAAAACATTAGAACATTTCGAATCCCCCCTCGGGCATGGATATTTGTGCCGTCCTTAGTATTAGTTAGTTCATATATATAGTTTGTAAGTTTAGGGACTGATGACGCCGAGTTAAGTCCCATAAGCTCTACAAACATTTGAAACATTTGAAAATGTGTGTACCATTTATCGCTAATATAATCGTACACAGAGCCGTTATAGTTACCCATCAACTAGAAGGTCAGACAGAAAATCCATTTTCACCAAATTAATTTTTCTTATGCCCACATAATACGGTGACTCAACAAGGAAAGCTAAATAATGGATATGTGTGCGGTCTGCAGTCTGTTAGAAGGTAGAATAAATTAGTAATATAAGTAGTTTTAAGTTCCTCTGTAAAAATCCTTCCTGAAGGACAACAGCCTTATATGGGTGAAATTAAATAAAACATGGTTCACGTCTAAAATGTGGCTAAATCCTATACAATAATACTTATCACGGTTATGCAAACATCACATAGTAACATACTAGGCAAATGCCGGTGTTAAAGTGCATAGTGCAAATCACAATTGTGTCACACAAATGATGGTTAAAGTTTTAATGAGCCATTGGTACGCATTTGCTGATTACCTCTGTCCTCTACAGGACCATAAAACCACAACGAGTTTCTCGCATGTGTAGGCAGCGCCGAGGGCGAAAATCGCGTCGGTACAGTACAGTGCCGCCGAGTGTGTTCGCGCCGCGTGAACGATGACCTCCTGCAGGGGCGCGCGTCTTGTGGCTTGCCCCAACAATATGTTCAGATGTTTGTAAATCTATCGGACTCTACTGCGTGGGCATTAGTCCCTAGCTAAGAAACTACTGGGAGAAGACTTGGCCTCACCAAAACTTGACTAGACGTAGTTTAGAGATTAGATTGTAGTTCTACTTTCTTTCTTAAAACATTTTAGGGGATTAGTTTTGGGGGACTGCAGCGCAACGTGAACGTCTTTGGGCCGCCCAGTGCCTGGGGCACGCTCACTGGGATTATCCTGGTGGGCACGCCGTCAAGATCAGGTTTGTCAACACTGGCACACCTGTAACGCTGCAGGAAGTAGTAATTGTAGTAAATTAAAATTAACAATTGTTAATAATTGGACAGTGGATAATAATAATCATGAAGATAGATGTATCAATGTAAAGTAAATAAATATGACCCTTTGTAATTTTAAGATACTGGGTTTTATGAATCATGTAATAATAAAGATTTTTTTGAAAAAGGATAAACAAACCTAAGGACAACACACACACACCCATGACAGAGAGGGGGACTAAAACGCACGACGGCGAACGGCCGCACGCACCGCAGCAAGACGCCCCAGTACGCACGGCTAATACGTCGCTGCGCTTGACCCAACGTAATCAAGCCCAGATTAACGTACTTACACTAAAATACGCATTCTGAATAACAGGTGAGGGAGTTCGTTTTTTTTTTTTGGGGGGGGGGGGGGGTTGGCGGGAGAGGAGTGATCGAAAAAAATCTCACGATATCTCACCAGAAGGGGGGGGGGCCAAAAAACACCGAAGTCATCTCACGTAATTAATGAACGTCCCCTAAACCATGTCTCCGTAATATACTTTTTTCTAAGAGTGTTAGTCCTGGAAGTTTAACAGGTAGGACACGCGGTACTACAGGAAGTAAACCTGTGAGGGCAGGCTGTGAGGCGTGCACAGGTAGCTCAATTGCTATAGCACTTGTCCGCAAAGGCAACGGTGCTGGGTTTGAATCCCGATCTGATGTACAATTTTAACCTACCAGGAAGTTTCAACATAGCTGTTATCTGCAATTCGATAATCGATGGAAAGTTACCGACGACATTAAGGCCGAACGACTGGCTTTGAACCTCTTTGAACGCGGAATCGTAGTTACAGCTGGAGTCATGGGGCATTCTTTTTCGAAAATCGTTGCGAGTTTTACAGTGTCAAGAATGAGCGGGAAAAAAGTACATTGCATATCTTCATGCACAAAGAAGAGGACAAAGACCAACACTTGATGACCGAAATGAACGGCGTTTGCGTAGAGTTGGCAGTACAAGCAGGTAGGCAATACTTTGCGAAATAACGGCGGAACTCAATGTGGGAGGTACGACAATCGTATGCATTAGGAAATTACGGTGCAGTCTGGTCTTAATGAGCTATGGTGGCAGAGCAACAAATCGAGTGTCCATCCCAACCGCGACAAAACACTTGTAGTGGCTCTCCCCGAATCGTGACCGCCTTGCTGGGACCGTAGACGACGCGGCGTGGTCAGTTAACTCCCGCTTTGAGGTGGTCAGGATAGTACGTCTAGAGTGTAGCACAGAGCTCATGAAGCTATGTTCCAAAACTGCCATTAATTCAGTGTAAGTGGGAGGTAGTTCAGTTATGGCATGTGATCCAACTGATCAGATCACTGATTGTAAATAGTTATGTAGGCTACTTGCAGACCATTTGCTCCGTTTCATGGACTAAAATGTCCCAAAAACCGTGACATATTTATGGATGACAGTGAGTCTAGTCATCGACTCGAAGTTACTGATGATTGGTTTCTAAATCTGCATCTACAACCATACTCCGCAAGCCACTCGACGGCATGTGGCGGAGGGTACCTTGAGTACCACTATCGATTTTCCAAATGTTCAAATGTTTGTAAATCTATCAGACCAAACTGCGTCGTCATCAGTCCGTAGCTTACAAACTACTTAAACCTAGGTAAACTAACCTAAGGACAACACACACACCCATGCCCCAGGGAGGACTCGAACCTCCACGGCGAGCAACCGCGCGCTCCGCAGCGAGACGCTTTAGACCGCTCGGCTACTCCATCGCGACATCGATTTTCCCTCCTATTCCAGTCACGTATTGTTCGCGGAAAGAAGGATTGTCGGTATGCCTCTGTCTGGGCTCTAATCTTTCTGATTCCATCCTCATGATCTCCTCAAAAGATATTGGTAGGAGGGAGCAATATATTGCTAGATTCCTAAGTAAAGGTATGTTCTTGAAACTTCGACAAAAGTCCGTACCGAGCGACAGAGCGTCTCTCCTGCAGAGCCTTTCACTGGAGTTTAGCGATCATCTCCGTAACGCTTTCACGATTACCAAATGATCCTGTAACGAAGCGCGCTGCTCTCCGTTGGATCTTCTCCACTTCCTCTATCAATCGCTCCTGGTAATGATCCCACACCGGTGAGCAGTACTCAAGCTGTGGGCGAACAAGTGTACTGTAACCTACTTCCTATGTTTTCGGACTGCATTTCCTTATAATTCTCCCAATGAATCTAAGTCTGGCATCTACTTTACCGACGATTGATTTTATATGGTGGTTCCCTTTCAAATCCCTCGTAACGATACTCCCAGATAATTTATGGAATTAACTGCTTCCGGTTATTGAGCTGCTATAGTGTAGCTAAATGATAAAGGATCTTTCTTTCTGTGTATTCGCAGCACATTACACTTGTCTACATTGAGATTTAATTGCCATTCCCTGCACCATGCGTCAATTCGATGCAGATCTCCTGCATCTCAATACAATTTTCCATTGTTACAACCTCTCTATATACTACAGCATCATCCGCAAAAAGCCTCAGTGAACTTCCGATGTTATCCGCAAAGTGATTTATTTATATCGTGAACAGCAACGGACCCACGACACTCCCCTGTTGCACACCCGATATAGCTCCTACTTCATTGATAATCTGCTGCTTTCTGTTATCTAGGAATTCCTCAATCCAATCACACAATTGGTCTGATAGACCATATGCTCTTACTTTGTTCATTAAACGTTTGTGGGGATCTGTATCAAACGCCTTGCGGAAGTCGAGAAAAACAGCATCTACCTTAGAACCCGTGTCTATGGCCCTGCGAGTCTCGTGGACGAATAGCGCGAGCTGGGTTTCACAGAAACGCCTTTTTCGAAACCCATTCCGTTTTCCACAGAGCAGATTCCTAGTCTCGAGAAATGTCATTATATTCGAACATAATACATGTTCCAAAATTCTACAGCTGACCGACGTTACAGATATAGGCCTATAGTTCTGCACATCTGTTCGTGGGCCTTTCTTGAAAAAGGGCATGACCTGCGCCATTTTCCAATCTTTCGGAACGCTATGCTCTTCTAGAGACCTACGATACACCACTGCGAGAAGGGGGGCCAGTTCCTTCGCGTACTCTGTGTAAAAACGAACTGGTATCCCATCAGGTCCTACGGCCTTTCCTCTTGAGCGATTTTAATTGTTTTTCTATCCCTCTGTCAATTATTTCCATATCTGCCATTTTTTAATCTGTGCGGCAATCTAGGGAAGGAACTACAGTGCAATCTTCCTCTGTGAAACAGCTTTGGAAAAAGACATTTAGTAATTCCGCCTTTTGAGTGTCGTCCTCTGTTTCAATGCCATTTACGTTTGACGAATATTGTGGCCATTTCGAGCGAAAGATTTGGTTGCCCAGATCCAACATCATGGATGAGGTAAATAACCGAAACAATTACACAGGAGCAAGCAGAACCTTTAACAGCGCACAAATATTGTTGCTTTTCAGCAGGCAAAGGATCTGCTTGGAAAGAAGAATAGCGTCGCAATTAGACTTAACAACGCTGTACATCAAGAGGGTAAGAACAAAATGGTGTCCATTAATTACTATACTGATCAACAGGTGATTAAAGATGAAAATAGGACACTAGCTGAAAATGACGCCCTCACTATATACGCGGATAAGGGTAAAATTAAAGTCATTTTGTCTCAGGCCGAATATAAATAGAAAGTGGAGGAGTTTATAGCAGATAATGGCAGTGAACGGGATAAACTTTATCTGATCTAGATTAATAGGTCTGACAGTCCTTTGCTGACTGCAAATAACGATAGATCTTCGTTTCATATACGTTTCGCTTTTATTTATAAAGCATCTTCAGTGTTTCAGTAAAGTTATACAATGGATTGTACATATCGTTTCGTTTGCTTAGGATAGAAGCAGATTCAATCGATATTTCCACATTAAAAAATTTATAAAACTAATATATAACATTTTACTTACAGTTTTGTTCTGTCTCCTTTACATCCTACTGTTTTCTTCTCTTTTCTTGTTTGCTGTGTATGTCACTTATAAACGTACTCGGCATTTTTGGTTGAGCCTTTCCACTGTTTCCCGTGTTTTCTTCTTTTGGCCCACTTTAGGTTACGGTAGTAACACTATAAGTGGGCCTTTGCGATCGTCTTTTGACAGCTCGAAATTTAAATGAAAATAACGCCTTAACCATTCAACTGCTACGATAATTGAATAACCGAATTTGTAGAGATAATTCTCTTCAACTTTGCTCTCTTATGTTTCATTTTTATTTTTATTTTTTTTATTTTTTCATATCTCGCATTCTTTCAGAGATATATACAAAAATAACGGCGATTCTTGGATGTCTGACTTCCCGTAACGTGTTTCCACTTTTAAGTCGAACCGTTCAACCGATCGGCACCACATTTTACAGACATAATAGTTGATTGCCAGAGACCAGAACCTCACTTTTTCAAATATTTCGGACAAAAACTACGTTAATAACACGAAAAAAGCCGTTTGTAGTATAATTGTAATTACAAACAAACCGTTCATCTGACACGAAAACTGAATAACCAAATTTGTAGAGGAGACAATTCTCTACAACTCTGCTCTCTTATGTATTTTTTTTCATATCTTGTATCGTTTAAGAGATATTTTCAAAAATAACGGGGATTTGACGACGTCTGTCTGCCCGTAACGTATTCCCACTTTTAAGGTCAAACCGTTCAACCGATCGGCACCAGATTTTACACACGTAATAGTTGGCCGCGACAGGCCTGAACCTCCATTTCCAAATATTTCGGACAAAAAGTACGTTCGTAGCGATAAAAAATCGTTTGCAATGTAATTTTAATTGCGAATAAATCGTTCATTTGACACGATAACTGCATAATCGAATTTGTAGAGAAGAATGTTCTCTACAACTCTGCTCTCTTATGTTTTCTCTTTTTGCAAAAATAAGGACGATTTGACACTTTAAATTGATTTTATATAAGCCAGGCGTTCGGAGATGTCACGTGACATTCCTTGCCTAGGACTTTCTCTGGCATACGCCATCTTCCTTGCCGTAGTTTATGATTTTCGTATTATACCTTACGCATTGTCATTTCAAAGTAATGGCACACTGAAGAATTAACAAAAACACGTCGTTCTTAGTACTGTAAATCATAATCTAGTGTCTAAAATGTTATATTAGCAGTTAACAACTGCCATCAATGGCACGAGAATTAAGCACCCATTACATAACTGTCGGCCATACTGTAGTATATAGAGAGTTAGGTTGTGATGCTTCTGGTCGGTAGTTCGATACCCGGCACTAAGATTCACTTTTTGTCTTGGCTCCTAAAATTTTATGTTATTGACACAATAATGTGGATGTAAACCGTTTTAATATGTAAAATTGTTATAATAGCAGTGAATTCATGTAAGATAAGTACATGTCTGAAGATGGCGTCTAGCACACCGAAACATGTAATGTAATTAAATGAAGAAAGCTATCTTGGCCGCAAACCTGTCATTAAACAATTCTAGATCGCCGCAATAATGAGTTAATTATTTACAGTCTTTGATACTAAGACAGAAAACTCGATGTCAATTATAATACATATATCAGATTTCAGAAGAATATCCTCCAAACGATGGCGCAGATATTACAGTATGATTCTCGAGACAGGGAAAAATAACAGGTTTATCAACGTCAGTCTGTCATGGCTGAGTCAACAACAAACATGATAATACAACCGCAAGAAATAGGTAGTTGTGGCGACCGCTCAAGCAGTGGGAGGCCCGAGTTCGAGTTCCGGTCCAGCACAAAATTTCATGTGCCACGGAGAAACAGTTCCTCGAGTCCCAGGGTTTATTAACTTGACTATATATATTTATGTTATAGGTAAGGTCCACCTTGAGAAAAACGAATGATTTTTTATTTCGCCCATACATGTTTCGCTGGCGTTGCAGCATCGTCAGTGGGATGTTTAATTCATATTGTCCGTCAAATTAAGGTTGAAATGATTATTACTTTCTGTACATTAAGTTTAAAAATTACAGATAATTGTGCGACTAATATAAATCGTCTCTTATTTTTATATGTGTACTAGGTCTACCTTAAACCCATGTTGTTATGTTTCTGGTTCTTCAACTCACAAAACGTCATTGAGAATTTTTGACAGTTTGTCATCTGCAAACCAAAACGTGTGTATTTAATGGGGTGAATGGTTAGTTTGTAAATATCGGGACAAAAACTCGTTATAAACACATAGACAATTTGTTATTGAAGCAGTCGCTACAGTAAAATTAAACCAAAACAGAAAAACGTCTTCCTATATTTTCGTAAAATATCCCGATATTCACAAGCTAACCATTCACCCCATTAAATACACACGTTTTGGTTTGCAGATGACAAATTCTCAAAGACGTTTTGTGAGTTGAAGAACCACAAACATGTGGTATTAAGGTAGGTCTAGTACACCTATAAAAATAAGAAACGATTTATATTAGTCTCACAATTATCTGTAGTTTTTACACATAATGTACAAAAAGTAACAATAATTTCATTATTAATTTGACAGACAATATCAATTAAACATCCCACTGACGATGCTGCAACGCCAGCAAAACACGTATGGGAGAAATCGAAAAACATTTGTGTTTGCTCCAAGGCGGACCTTACCTATAAAACAAATTTATTTTGTAGGCAAACACAGAGATTGAAGAGTTTTTCAAACCTCCAGTTGACTACATATATCTATGTAAAGTATGTAAAACTTTTCTAGTAGTTTCTCACGGATGGCGCTGGCCTGCTTGTGTTGTCAGGAGATCAACTACGACTCGCCGAGGGGCGGCGTGTCGGTGATCACCGAGAAGGGTGACGTCACGACCAGCTACCTGCTGATCCAGCGCGCCGACTCGCCCGACTCCGGGAAGTACACCTGCCACCCCTCCAACGCCAACCTCAAGACTGTCGTCGTCCACGTGCTCAACGGTACGTCCGCCACTCCGCACTACTCACTGTGTCTCCACTTACAACCAAGCGTAGTTTAACTTCTGGGGAGAATAGGCACTTCACGTAAAACAAATGGGGAAAGAAATAGGCCTTTGGGATATTTACACTCTGCCAAACAATTGGATCAATCGGCCAAGAGGGATGACCCAAAATGACCGTCCAAACGATATTCTACCTCTATACTCCGCAAGATGCTGCAAGGGTATGGTCGCTTGGTCTAAGAAGAATTTTTTTCATATTTACGGTACGTGAAGCATAGAATTTAAATAACAATCAGTCAAAGCCAATCGACGCAACTCTCGAGAGAATCGACTTTGAAGTTTTGTAGGTACACATAAGTACGAATAACTAGAACAGTTGTACCATCTGTTGGTGTACCTCAGGTAGTAGCGTTCTGGTCTGACAACCATAAAGTAAGCTGTTCGATTCCTACAAAAACTGATTTATATTTTAATTTTTTTCGTTATTTTCGAATACCTACACAATTTTAATATCTAACGGTAATTTATATATAAAAAACCACGTATTTTCATTTATTCCTATTTTTGTATATTTTATAAAATAATCATGGTCTCAATCAAAAAACTTACGTTACATTTTTTACAATATCGGCTTCAGTATTAGTTAACAACGGTAATGTTTGATTTTTAACTTTGTGAAGAGCTTCGACGCTGTTTTTGGAAAGTGTTCTGCATAGCTACTAATAGGTTTCGATGCAGCTACCCTACACTACCACCGTTTTAGGCGACGACAAGGTATTCAGCTCGTGTACACACACTTAAAAACTGACACAACGTCTGTAATTACAGATGCTTAAATGTTTTAGGTAACTGAATTCAAAAACGACGAAAAAATGCTTCTCACAAACTTGACAATGAAAGACTGCCATCGTCAACTAATGCTAAAGCAGATACTATAAAAAAGTGTAGCGTATGTTCTTTGTCTGAAATAATCATAATTTTATAAAACACAGAAAATTGCGAATAAATAGAAATACCTGCATTTTTCATTAAAATTACCGTTAGATATTAAAATTATGTGGGTATTCGAGCACAACGAAAACAATTAAAATCAGTTTCTGCAGGAATCGAACCACGCACTCTATGTTTGTGTGGTGTCGCACAAATATGAAGTGCGCGCCACGTACTTACGCCGCGCGCCGCCATGCACGCACGGCGCGGTGTTACGACGTCAGACACGAGCGCCCTCTGCTACAACTCCGCTCGTGGCCACGACGGTACTGCATCGTCCACTTGGGAAACAGATAGGCACCAGTTAAGACTTGGCTATCGGATAGGCACTAGGAATCTTCAGTGGGCAGGCCTCTATCTAAACTATGTATCAACATTCTACTAGTCTGCTGCTCTCCAAGTTAAGTATTGTACCATTTCTATGAAATATATATCTTGTTCTAATTTAGCCTCGTGTTCTAGTTTCTGCTGTCCCACTGGCTGGTCACCTCCGTACCTGCACACGCGTGCATCCTGCTATAATTACCACAAAAGTTTTGTAACCCGCCCGACGTAAGCTTTCATATGAGCTCCTACTTCAACCACTGTACTCGATGGCCCCACAGGAGTCCGGTCCTCTAGTGCATGCGCGCTGAAACGTGTAGAACGCCCATTTAGGATCAAAGAAACTTAACTACAAAAACGGTGTTTTTAGATCATTCAATTTAAAGGTTTTGTCCAAAAGACTGAATACATTCTAATTGTTTTTCACAGACCTTTCTATGGCAAAGGAAATGTATACTTCATTGACTGTTGTTTTCTACTAGGTGTTATGTATTGTAGTCATTTCGTGGAAAGTAATGATATATACTACTGGTCATTACAATTGCTACACCAAGAAGAAATGCAGATGATAAACAGGTATTCATTGGACAAATATATTATACTAGAACTGACATGTGATTACGTTTTCACGCGATTTGGATGCATAGATCCTGAGAAATCAGTAGCCAGAACAACCACATCCGGCCGTAATAACGGGATTGATACGCCTGGGCAATGAGTCAAACAGAGCTTGGATGGCGTGTACAGGTACAGATGCCCATGCAGCTTCAACACGATATCACAGTTCATCAAGTGTAGTGACCGGAGTATTGTGACAAGCCAGTTGCTCGGTCAACATTGACCAGTCGTTTTTAGTTGCTGATAGATCTGGAGAATGTGCTGACCAGGGCAGCAGTCGAACGTGTTCCGTACCCAGAAAGGCCCCTACAGGACCTGCAACATGCGGTCATGAATTATCCTGCTGAAATGTAGGGTTTCGCAGGTATCGAATGAGGGGTAGAGTCACGGGGCGTAGCACATCTGAAATGTAACGGACACAGTTCAAAGTGCCATCAATGCGAACAAGAGGTGACCGAGACGTGTAACCAATTGCATCCCATACCATCACGCCGGGTGATACACCTGTATTGCGAAGACGAAATCACGCTTTCAACGTGCGTCCACTGCGAAACGTGACGTTTTGCCAGTCGTGCACCCAGGTTCGTCGTTGCGTACACCATCGCAGGCGCTCCTGTCAGCGTCAGGGGTAACCGCAGCCATGGTCTCCGAGCTGCTGCAAACGTCGTCGAACTGTTCCTGCAGATGGTTATTCCGTTGCAAACGTTCCCACTTGTTCACTCGGGGGTCGAGGCGTGACTGCACGATCCGTTATAGCCATGCGGATAAGATGCCTGTCATCTCGACTACTAGTGATACGAGGTTGTTGCGATCCAGCACGGCGTTCCGTACTGCCCTCCTAAACCCACCGATTCCATATTCTGCTATCATTGGATCGCGACCAACGCGAGTAGCAATGTCACGATACGACATTCCGACCTTTATCAAAGTCCTGAACGCGATGATACGCATTTGTCCTCCTTGCACGAGGCATCACAACAACGTTTGCTGTTTGTGTGCGAGAAATCGGTTGGAAACTTTCGTCATAGTAGCACGTTGTAGGTGTTGCCACCGGCGCCAACCTTGTGTGAAGTCTCTGAAAAGCCAATCATTTGCATATCTCAGCAACTTTATCCTGTCGGTTAAATTTCGTGTCTCTAGCACGTCATCTTCGTGGTGTAGCAATTGTAATAACTAGGAGTATATTTCATGAAAATATACACGTAGTTACGTTAGTCTGATAAAATGATTGCTGCTGTTGAACATATGAATGCCAAACATATAGTATGCAACTTTAAGCAATATCACTATATCAAAGATTACTGCAGTTGTATAGATTACACGAAACAAGCTATAGCAATGTGTGCCAGTGCTATTAAATAAATAGGTACTATATGCAGGAGAACTGTTTCTCAAGAAGTTTATTAGCAGTATGAGATAGAGAATGCATAAAAGTCGTTAATATTTTCACCTTGCATGATCTGTCTGCAATGTCACTGATCTTTCAAAAATAGTTTACAGGTAACAAAAAGATGTACATCTTTCTAATCGTCACATAAGAAACATAGGAAAAATTATTTTAACGAAACATCTGTTCTCCCACACCAACTTATCTGTTTGTGGATTATAGTTTCGAAAGTACACTTCTGGTCATTACAATTGCTACACCACGAAGATGGTGTGCTACAGACGCGAAATTTAAACGACAGAAATAATATGCTGTGATATGCAAAATGGTACCTTTTCAGAACATTTAAACAAGGTTGGCGCCGGTGGCGACATCTACAACGCGCTGACATGAGGAATTTCCAACAGATTTCTCTTACACAAACAGTTAACCGGCGTTGTCTGATGAAACGTTGCTGTGATGTCTCGTTTAAGAAATACAAAAGCGTACCTCTACTTTACTGACTTTGTTAAAGGTCGAATTGTAGCCTATCGCGATTGCGATTTATCGTATCCCGACATTGCTGCTCGCGTTGGTCGCAATACGGAACGCCATACTGGATCCCAACGGCCTCGTACCACGAGCAGTCGAGATGACAGGCCTCTTATCCGCTTGGCTGTAACGGATCGTGCAACCACGTCCCGATCCCTGAGTCAACAGATGGGAATGTTTGCAAGACAACACCCTCCTGCACGAACAGTTCTACGACGTTTGCAGCAGTATGGACTATCAGATCGGAGACCATGGGTGTGGTTACACTTACGCTGCATCATAGACAGGAGCGCCTGCGATGGTTTACGCAAAGACAAACCTGGATGCAGGAATGGCAGAACGTCATAATTTCGGATGAAGCCAGGTTCTGTTAACAGCATCATGATGGTCGCATCCGTGTTTCGTGAAATCGTGGTGAACGCACATTGGAAGCGTGTATTCGTCATCGCCATACTGGAGTATCACCTGTCATGATGGTATGGAGTGCCATTTTTTCCACGCCTCGGTCACCTATTGTTCGCATCGACGGCAGTTTGAACAGTGGACATTACATTTCAGATGTGTTACGACCCGTGGCTCTAACCTTCATTCGATCTCTGCGTAACACTGCATTTCAGCAGGATAATCCACGACTGCTTGTTGCTGATCCTGTACGAGCCTTTATAAATACGGAAAATGTACGACTGCTGCCGTGGCCAACACATTCTCCACATCTCTCACCAATTGAAAACGACTGCTCAATGGTGGTCGAGCAACTGGCTCGTCATAACTCGCCAGTCACTACTCTTGATGAACTATGGTATCGTGTTGAAGCTGAAAGGTATCTGTACCTGTACACGCCATGCAATCTCTGTTTGACTCAGTGCCCGGGCGTATCAGGGCCGTTATTACGGCCAGAGGTGGTTATTCTGGGTACTGATTTCTCAGGATCAATGCACCCAAATTGCGTGAAAATGTATACTTCTAGTATAATATATTTGTCCAATGAATACCCGTTTATGATCTGCATTTCTTTTTGGTCTAGCAATTGCAGTGGCCAATAGTGTGATACAATACAGACATTTAAACAAGCCAAAATTAGTTGCTTACTTGAAATAGCTAAGGTGATGAACTAGCAACAATAATAAAGTAGACAAATTTTGATACTAAACATGAAGTCTATTCCTGTGATTCTTCCACATTTTCCTCAGTTTCTAAATGGTTAGTAGCATTGAGTCGTTGGTATAATGTGATACCTAGAAGGTATAATTCCCTTATTTTAAATCTATAAGATCTTTTTTTCTTTACGTATGGGGAGAGAACTGTTATATGCTGTGCACGAACTCTCGTCAGATCCTGAATTCGAAGAATTTCGTAGACCAGCTCTTTTCCTTTCTAAGAAACAGGCCCTTACATTTACAAGATTCCGTTAAATTCCCTGGGCACATCTTCTCCATCCTTCTTTTTCTGCACTCCATAGCGCTTCTAGAAGATTGTAAACGCATTCAGAACTGAAGCAATATTTATTTTCCTTGCCAGAAAGGCAGAAAGCAACATCTCATTGTCACACAGCGACGGCGACAATGCGTTTAAAGAGAAGGAGCGGAAGAAGTGACTTGAACAATTCTGTTAGGATAAGAGAAACGTAAGAGCTGTTCCGTCTCAAAACATTGTCTCCAACTCCTGTGGTCTAAAAACGGAGCAGCTCTAGCGTCTCTCTGATTCTTACTATTTTTCGTAAAATGTAGATACGTTGACAAATACAACGGAAACAGCATAAGATAGAGTTATGCTTGTTAGATCGTGACGTAGATCTTGGTTCCGTGTACCTTATGGTACTAACAACTCAAAAGTGGCAAAAATGTAGTTACGTCTCTCTGATCATAAATGATTGAGTCGTCTTCGACATGCAGACCTACAATCGAAGAGTCCAGGGGAAAACCTGATGTTACCCTTCTTAAGTTTACTAGGAGAGTATTTTTAAGGTTTCAGCGCTAACAAAGTTTGTTTTAAATTCTATAAGTTGACCTGTGCGAATATTTCGCAGTTACTCTGATCAGTGACAGATAGGTAAGATCGTAATGGAGCTGCAAGTACATACATCTTTAATATATATATGTATAAAAATAATAAGCTTTGAATAGTAGTAACAAATATTAGTCTCATTCTAACACAATTTATACAATTAAATACAATATGATTAATTGTGAAACACAAAAAAATCAAATATTGTTTTTTTTCACGTATATTTTAAAAACTTATTTGAAAACAATGTTTGTAGTTAGAATGTGTGTTTAGCACAAACATTAATATCTCTGAATGAGCAAATTCGTGGAAACCACGTATAACTGTGCTTGCGAGAAAACAGGTTCTGGTAAATAATAATCCTGCCCTTTGAAACGTCTGACATTGTGCTTTATTATGATCATAGCGAATGTTACATTTGTTAGGAATTGTGTTCTTATCATTTGGAAAGGCATGGTTGGATCAGAAGGTGTGAGGTTAATGCGGGGTATTAGCACAGTTTTAAAACAGTCAATGAATTTAGCAGTGATGATGTACTCACCTAAGTGAGTCACCACTAATCTTGCACCATTGATTAATCCCTGATTAGCGTTAAAATTTCTAATTACCATAATTATACACGGGGCGATGGTTGATGGGAGCAACCGTAAAAACATGTCCCAATTACGACTGTTCGCCGGGTATCACCTCAGATTCTACGAACAGTACAATTTTTTTTTCAAAATAAAGTTTTTTTTGAGGAAACAATTAGTTTAAATTATCTGTGTATTTTTCGTCATTAGTGGAGAACGGAGCCTTGAAAGTGATACATCAATCATTAATTTTGGATAAGTAATACGGGAGATATGGCTTACTCACAAAAAGCACCGTTGAAAAATAATATATCGGGTAATCAAAAAATCAGTATAAATTTGAAAACTTAATACATCACGCAATAATGTAGATAGGGAGGTAAAAATTTACACACAAGTTTGGAATTACACGGGATTTTATTAGAAAAAAAAAGGGTTCAAAAATGTCTGATCGATGGCACTTCATCTGATCAGAAAAACAATAATTAGCATAACAAATTATGACAAAACAAACATGATGTTTTTTACAGAAAAAGCTGAATATGTTCACCATCATTCCTCAACAATAGCTGTAGTCGAGGAATAATGTGAACAGCACTGTAAAGCATGTCCGGAGTTATGGTGTGGTATTGGCGTTGGACGTTGTCTTTCAGCATCTCTCGAGATGTCGGTCGATCATGATACACTTGCGACTCCAGGTAACCCCAAAGCCAATAATCGTACGGACTGAGGTCTGGGGACCTGGGAGGCTAACCATGACGAAAGTGGCAGCTGAGCCCACGATCATCACCAAACCACGCGCGCAAGAGATCTTTCACGCTTCTACCGATATGGGTTGGAGCGCCATCCTGCATAAAAATCGTACGTTCCAGCAGGTATTTATAAGCCAGGATGGGGATGATGCGATTCTGTTACATATCGGCTTTCCTCTCACCCGTCACGGTAGCAGTTACAAAACCAGAATCACGCAATTCCTCGAAGAAAAAAGGCCGGATAACGTTAGATGTGGTTCTGATAAACCCCCATGCCATTCCAAGCATGTGTGTCAATTTTTCCCTTTCTATCTACATTATTCCGAGATTTATTAAGTTTTTGATCACCCGCTATATGATCATTTTTGTTTAAGGTGATAACACACACGTGGAAAATAAAAAGAGGAAACTATCACCAGAGGAGAACGAGCAGTGTAGGTTGTGGCTCGATAAGCCATTTTGCCGGGGGTAGACCCCTTGTGCCTCTGTCGTGTACCGTCCGCTGCACAACGCCACATTGGCACCGAGGCAGCAGCGATTCTCATTGCTGAAGACGACACCACTGGAGGCGGACTAAACGATGCTGTGGTGTGAGTGGGAGACACCTTAACGGCACACATGATCGTGCGTCATAGTGTGGGGAGCCATATCCTACAGTGGCCGTTCTCCTCTGGTGATCTTCGAGCGAAGATTGATCAGTGCACGGTACATTTACACCATCAGTCAACCCGTCCTGCTACCGTTCATGCGGCCAAAAATGACATACGGTTTTTCTTATGAAATAAATCGCAATTTGCCCGGTCGGACACAAATTTCATTTGCCGCACTTTGGTATTCCTTCTAAACCTAGTACAGTGAAGTCACATCGATTGCAAATTGCGATTTATTTCATTAAATGTACTCTGTAAAAAATATATATAATTATATGGTTTTTCAACAGTACAATGCACATCCACATGCATCCCGTACTACCCAGAGTATTTTTCGAGGGGTACGTCAACTATAGTCGGCGTCAGTTACGAAGGCGGCCCAGTTTTCAGCCGTTCTGCGCATCCCCCTCCATTACCGTAGTGACCGAAAAGAATGTTCATTCTGTAGGTGCGTGGCTGGCCGCGAGTTACGCAGGGCTTTTCCTGCAGGCTACACTTCGCTATCGCCCCGCCTCTATGCGCGAAAGCGCCTTCTCACATGACGCTAGGTATAGCCTAGCCAGAACGATCCCTAGATCTGTCCCTAATTAAGCTTGTTTGGGACAGGATGAAAAATCATCTGGCGTAGTACGCATGACCGGTAGTAAATCTGACCCAGTTGAGGCACAAGGTGGAAATAGCATGGCAGGGCTTTCTGCAAGACTACATTCGGCACCACCACGATCGTCTCATTGGAGAATTGCAGCTTCCACTGCATCAAACGGAGGGTATACGCGGTACTGACATACGCTTGCACACGCTCCGATTACTCAACTCACCCATCTGTGTGGTCTAGTGTTGGATACATCGTTAAGAATGTATCAAAATAAATTTTTACTTCTGCTGGGTTGACGGATTCACGATGTTCTTTTTTAACATTGTAGGTGAGTGTACTGTTGTAACAATACACATCTGGTTAAGGTTTCCATCGATATGACGAATTTCTATCATTAAGTTTCTAAAGGCTAAAAATATGACAGGTTAGCAACATATTTCAATTGGTATTCAGTATATCATCTACCTTGCCTTTCTTTATAATGACATGTCATGCACACATGTACTTCTTCGACGCCTCGACGCCTTCGAGGCAATGTAAACACTTGATTGATGAGATGCGACACTACTCGGTGCCTCCTGGTCCTTTCTTCTGGGACGCCTGCCTCTTGCATGGGCCACTTTGATTAATCCTCTCAAAGGGACTGATAACCATAGCCGTTTAGTCCCTTTAAAAATCAAACCAACCAACCAATCCTCTCAAACACAGATTTGTTTCATAAAGAATTTCAAACTAATTCATATTATTAATGATATTCCTATTATTTTCGTCGATGACAATACAAGAATCATTATTTTAGGACTAACGTTCTTATTTGTTTCATGTGACTGCAGTCAAATTTCTTTCTTTCCTTATTTATATTCTCTGATGTCTCTAATCTGTTCTTCACGAATCGATGGGTCACTGTCTTCTTTATTCATATTATGTACATGTAACAGAACCCTATCTTGAACATCCTCGACGAACACCACAAAGCCTACTACAATACAGTCTAATACATTCACAACAATGACTCTGGAAACAATGGCAACATTACTGGGAACAGAACTGCACGGTTCAAGAATTATTACCTAATAAAATATTGTAATTGCACTCCTTGTACCTGTCAGGAAGTTACCTCATTTTTATTATTTTTTAAATTTATTATTATTTTTATTTCATTATTATATTTTTATTGTTATTTTATTATTAATATTATTATATTTATTTAGTTTATTTTCTTACATTATTCTATTTTTCTCCCCTCACCCACCTCCACTCCATTCCTAAGCTGCAACTCGTTATTCCCATCTAGGCCGTGCTAACCCATCCCCACCACCGTGACGTGAAATTCCTATCCCCTCTCCCGTCCCCTCCCATGCCCAGTTTACAGGCCGCAGAACATGATTCGAAGTGCGGCTGTGTGATTGCGTGAGTGTTCTATTTTCTGAAGAAGGCCATGGCCGATAGCTGAAAGTGTTGTATGTGTGTGTCTTTTGTATGTGCCAGTCGTAACCTCGTCGCCACGTCTCTGTGCGGTGAGTTGTAAACTGTCATTATATATAATTCTGCAGCGAAAACAACACATCACAAACGAATAGTGTTTGTATCTGGTCATAGGTATCAGTCTCCCATTGTGCACTATTGGGTATAGAGAATTGATAACGATAAAGGAGTGGAAGATATGGGAGTTGAAAGTTAACAACTGATACTACAAAATTCTACGTGTAGGTGTCAATATTTTGCTCTCCATCAAAAACTACACAGCGTAGACGATCTCCCTGTGTTATTTTAGTACAAAGTCTCCCGTTGTACACCATAGCAGATCCATGTCGATAGCTATAAGAGGGTGGAAGACATAGTGGTTGTATGAAATTCGGACTGTAGACCAGCGATGACTTTTGACACTATAATAGCAAAGAGATTATATACAGCAAAACATGATGCACTTCTTCTTTTCTGCAACAAGCGTACGGATAAAGAAAAATAATTGCATGTTGCAGTTTGAAAAGTAAAACTACCGAGAAAGATGCTAAAGCGTAATAAAGAAGTTTCGCGTTATTGGTCCGTTTCTAAAATACAGAAAACGGCACTGAAAAGTGAGTCTGCAGACCATAGAAACTTAAACTTTGTAGACGTTGTTTATTTTACACTGCAGGCATCAGCGTTTTCTCGATATTCCCATCCCTAAGGGGGTGAAATAGGGGATGAACGGCTCTTTGAAAATACGTTGCTATTCAGGTAATTTTGAAGCATGAAATACAAAACTTTGGGTTTAGATTTTTGATTGGAATTTTAAAGACATGTGTTTCGATACAAGGGTGCTACTAAGACTATTTTGATGCCAGAAATGCGAAAATTGGACCCTGGATAGAATTTAAAAAATTGTTACGGGATGTTTTGAATTCTGCCTTCAATGGTGCAATAGTGGGTGGCATGTAGTAGCAAAATACTTGATTATGAAATAATTTTTTAAGTTAAATCTATGAAAATTTATATTTAGAAGTAGAAACAACCAATGCAGACAACCTAATCTACTCGTGAGAAGCAGCGGGAATAAAACTAGTTATATTATGCAAACAGAAACAGGAATATTTACTTATCAGATTTTTATCCGTGGACTTTTCAACTAAGAATTGTCGAGTACGTTTTTCGGACAATGGGCTACGTTTTTGGATGTACCATATGGGTGAGTTGGGAATTGTGCATTGGATAAGGCAGTAGGAGTAACCCACTAAACTACAGTCCTATTTCATTGACGTCAATTTGCAGCAGGGTTTTGGAACATATCCTGTATTCAAATATTATGAATTATCTCGAACAGAACGATCTATTGACCCAAGGTCAACACGGATTTAGAAAACACAACTAGCTCTTTATTCACACGAAGTGATGGGTGCTATCGACAAGGGTTCGCAAATCAATTCCGTATTTCTAGATTTCCAGAAGGTTTTTGACACCGTACCTCAAAAACGGTTTTTAAATAAATTGCGTGGTTATGGTATATCGCACCAAATTTGCGAGTGGATTTTCTGTCAGAGAGGACACAGTTCGTAGTAATCGACTAAAACAGAGGTAATATCGGGCGTTCCACAGGGTAGTGTTATTGGTCCTCTGCTGTTCCTTCTTTACATAAACGATCTAGGAGAAAATGTAGGTTGTTTGCAGATGCCGCCGTCATTTACCGTCTAGTAAAATCAACTGAAGATCAAAACCAACTGCAGAACGATCTGAATAATATATCAGTATGGTGTAAAAATTGGCAATTGACGCTAAATAATGAGAAGTGTGAAGTCGTCCACATGAGTACGCAATGAAATCCGTTAAACTTTGTTTACAAGATAATCAATAGTGAAGGCCGTAAACTACACAAAATACCTAGGAATTACTATTACTTCAGACTTAAATTGGAAAGAACACGTAGATAATGTCGTGGGAAAGGCGAACCTTAGACTGCGTTTTATTCGTAGAACCCTTAAAACATGCAACAGGACTACAAAAGAAACTGCAAACACAACGCATGTCCGTCCATTTTTGGAATATTGCTGCCCAGTGTGGGATCCTTATCAGGTGGGTTTGACGGAGGACATCGAAAGAGTCCAAAGAAGGGCAGCTCGTTTCGTATTGCCGCGATACAGGGGAGACAGCGTTACGGAAATGATACAGGATCTGGGATGGGAATCATTACAACAACGGCCCTTATCGCTGCGGAGTGGGCTACTTACGAAACTCCAATCGCCAACATTCTCCTCCGAATGCGAAAATATATTGTTGACTCGCACTTACATAGGTAGAAATGATCATCAGAATAAAATACGAGAAATCAGAGCTCGAACGGAGATATTCACGTGTTCTTTCTTCTCGCGCGCTATTCGAGAATGGAATGGGAAATAAATAGTATAATGGTGGTTCGATGAAACCTCTGTCAAGATCTTAAATTATGTTAAATGTGATTTGCAGAGTATTCCATGTAGATGTAGATAACACAGAAGATCTTGGGTTCGAGTTACTAACCCGACAGATATTTACACCTTTTCTTCTTGTAGGAGTACACCTACAACCAGCTAATAATATATATATATATATATATATATATATATATATATATATATATATATATATATATATATTTAGAATAGCTGCAGCATCAGAGAGCAATGTCTGTTCTTAAAGGTTTATTTGCAAGTAATTTACCGAACAACTTAGAGTAATGCTAGGCACAAGAAAACAAAATCACTCTTTAATAACATTGCGAAATGTCTGTACGCAACACACGAATCTCAATTGAGAGGTGACCAAATAAAAATTCCTGTGGCAGTGAGTGAGGTGATCAGTTTCGATTTTCGCAGCAAAGTCCAGAGATCCAGTTGCTGCTATCGTACCCCTTTATGCGACAGCGAGTTAAAGCGCTTTCCAAAATAAACAATCACGGCGCATGCCAATTTTATGGCACCGATGGAATTTGGCAGTAAAAAGGACGCAGCGCGACAGATATTCACTTTGAACCGGCTGACAGCTATTGACATTCGCGAGGGGAGTGAAAGCAAAATACCGCATTGGTCGCACAGATTTACGGAATGCTCTGCAAATGTGTTTAATGAGAAGCAAATGGAATGCCCGCGGTTAGACCTGGTGGCGCAGGTGAGTACACAGGTGTAACAAAATATTTACCTCACAAAAACATAACTTCCATTTTCCGCGTGTTAAATACACCGTTAGGCCTACACGTAATTGATACCAAGGACTTTTTATTGTATTGGGGGAGGGGGGGGGATGTTAACAGCAGGTTAGAAAATACACAAATAGGAAGGGAAAAAAATCTACGTATACAATATTGCACAGGTAGCGAAAGAATTCGTTCGATTACTTCTTCAACAAACCGTTAAGCGTAAACATTCAGCTTGTATGTATTCGTGCTCGTTAAATTAGAAAGGTAGTAGGACACATTCTTAGACATCACGGAATTGTGAAATTAGAGTTAGAGGGAAGTGTGTGGGGTAAAAATCGCAGAGGGAGACCAAGAGATGAATATAGTAAGCAAATTGAAATGGATGTAGGTTGCCGCTCTTATGAGGATATGAACAGGCTTGCTCAGGATAGATTAGGTTGGAGAGCTGCATCAGACCGGTCTCCGGACTAAAGATCACAACAACAACAATAACAACAACAGTTGGTTTATTGACTGAATTTGAAACATGTGACTACCGAGGTGCGAACATCGAGATAGTATTTGACGATGAGAACAGTTACTGACAAGCAACCAACCTTACATGTAATTCCTCTCTCTTACGAATTCCTTCCTATATTATCTCCAAAATATAAAAGACAGAATGGCTATGGGAAGAAAAGCATTTCTAAAGAAGCGTAACTTGTTAACATCTAATATTAATTTAAATGTTAGGAAGTCCTTTCTGAAAGCATATGTCTGGAGTGTAGCATTGTATGGGAGTGAAACGTGGACGATTAGGAATTCAGATAAAAAATATGATAGAAGCTTCTGAAATGTGGTGCTACAGACGAATGATGAAAATTAGATGGGTAGATCACGTAACTAATGAGGAGGTGCTTAAGCGAATGGGGGAGAAAAGGAGTTTCTGGCATATCCTGACTAAGAGTAGGGACAGATTGGTTGGACACATTCTGAGACATGAAGGAATTGTCAACGTAGCTTTAGAAGGAAGCGTGTGGGGTAAAAATCGTAGAGGGAGACCGAGGGACGAATATAGTAAGCAGATTCAAAAGGATGTAGGTTGCCAAACGTATTCTCAGATGAAGAGACTTGCACAGGACAGGGTAGCGTGGAGAGCTGCATCAAACCAGTCTGCGGACTGAAGACCACAACAACAACATGATCTCCTACCCCGCTTCTCTCCCCCCCCCCCAACCCAACCACCAAAGCATTAATGAAAGGAAGAAAGGTTATACATTGTGTCGCTGTTCATGCAGTTAAACTGCCACATCTGTCAAATTTATTGGTTCATACACTTTCTAATGTATTTGTGACAAACCTTGCAGACGGTATCCACATATACAGCAAAATGTACGAGATCTTTTTGAAGAGAAACGATCAAGTAACCACCGAATGTGTAAAAAATTGCCGTTCCGTGTACGAGGAAGTAAGTCCCTCACAGTATACTCCTATCACCGAATATACTGGAAAATTATTTAATTGGACAACAGGAGACACTGCTCTTAAAAATGCAGACCGGCGTATCCGCCATTTTCTTTCCCAGCAAATTCTGATCACAGCCCGTAGTTTATGCGAACTACATTGCTTCGATCAACTTTTCCTAAATATTTTATAAGTGACCTGCACAAAACTTTAGGTCGTGCTATTTTGAGCTTGCATTCCGCTAGTGCTTACATCGATATGTGTATTAGACAAAAATTTCGCTTTCAGTTATTGCAGCTTTTATGTGCTGTTCGAATAAAGAACAAAGTTGGAAGAAAGATATGTATTTCTGTGATCAAATCGCGTGCTATCGTATGTTCATGTTTTATTTTCGTCTTGGAATTCAAAACGAACAATTGATAACGACGACAAAGTTTTCTATTCACATTGCTGAATATACATCTACTGCATTACTGAGGGATCTTAAGAATGTGTTACAAACAGTAAAATGAAAAACAAAGTTACTATAAAGGATAAAACTTAACTTACGAATGTAGAGGTGTACTGTGCTGATGGTGGCAACAAGTGCTGAATGCTATATGAAAACCCAGTCAGATAGAATGAAGGGAACAATCCTCTGTGCTGACCATGTAATGAATAAATAATGCTGTTTCTTTTCTATGATTTAACGGTTTTTGCACATACCGGTAACATTGTTTTGTCAGTAATTAATCACCCATGTAAAGCAAACATTTCGTTGCCAACATTAGCACACTACGCCGTCGCAGCCGTAAGTAAACTTTACCCAGTACTCCACCTGTCTTAGGTTTTTTTTTTTTTTTTTTTTTTTTTTTTTTTTTTTTTTTTTTTTTTGTCTCTTACAGATGTGCATCAATATTGACATTTACTTATAAGAAACTAAACTGGGGAAATGTTTTCTGATTTGATGCTAGGTGCAAGGATTGGCAATTGCTTCTCAACATAGACAATTGTAATGTGCTGCGAATACATAAAAAGAAAGACCCTTTATCATTTACCTACACTATAGCAGGTCAGCGAATGGAGCAGTTAATTCCATAAATTATCCGGACTAGGCATTAGGAGTGATTTAAAATGGAACGACCATATAAAATCAATCGTCGGTAAAGCAGACACCATAATTAGATTCATTAGAAGTAAATGCAGTCCAAAAACAAAGGAAGTAGGTTACAGTACACTTGTTCGCCCACTGCTTGAATACTGCTCACCGGTGTGGGATCCGTACCAGGTGGGGTTGATAGAGGAAGAAGAGAGTAGCGCGCTTCGTTACAGGATCATTTGGTAATCGCGAAAGCGTTACGGAGATGATCGCTAAACTCCAGTGGAAGACTCTGCAGGAGACAGGCTCTGTTACTCGGTACGGGCTTTTCCTGAAGTTTCGACAACATACCTTTATCGAGGAGTCTAGCAGTATATTGCTTCCTCCTACGTATGTCTCGCGAAAGATAAAATCAGAGAGATTAGAGCCCAGACAGAGGCATACCGACAATCTTTCTTTCCGCGAACTAAAAGTGGCTGGAATATGAGGGAGAACCGGTAGTAGTACTCAGGGTACCCTCCGCCACACACCGTCGAGCGGCTTGTGGAGTATGGATGTAGATGTAGAAGACGTCAGGTACCATTCGTTCAAACTGCATAATGCAAGGTATAACGCCAAAACTTGGAAATAGCACTAAATGGGAGTTGCCAATAGCACCACAGTATGTTGCTACCGCCGTCAGTAAATTTTGCCCAGTAAAGTTATTTTGTTTTACGTTTTAATGTTCGTAATACATTCTGGATCTTTCTCAGTAATGTAATATGTGTTCAACAATTTGCGCAGTGTGAGGACAAAACTCCTTAATGTGATGTACTTTTCAACTTATTAAAGGATATACATATTATACTCTATATACTGGATTTTCTGGAATGTTTCGTTTATAAGCTATGGACTAACAACATAGAAGATGAGTCCGATAGATTTACAAATATTTGAACAATTTTTTCTGTTTAGAAGTATTATTTTAAAGTAGTTAACAAACACTTAACGTTCGAATATCACACACAATTTTTACTATTAAGTATTGCTTCCGGATTAATAAATATTGTTTACTTACTGCGTTCCTTCCGGGTTCCCAGTTTCCGCGACAACATTTAACAGCCAATTTTTCTCTCTGTCGGAATATTTTGAGAATTTAATCATTCTTAATCGTCTTCTACAGTGATCAGAACAGTTTATAGCAAAACAATCAAATTTCGGAAAAAGTGCCGTGACGACTATCCTACAGCATCCCTGCACGTTTGCGCTTAATTGCTATGGGCAACAAAATGGCGGATGCGCAAGCTCGTACTTAATTCAAACGTCAATTTTCAATGTTTCTTTTTGATGCAATCAACACGATTTTTGTTATTTTTCGTTATTTGAACGTCTGCTTTCAGAGTCTATTTTCATTTACTCTCTGATGGTGTGTACGTACATTCTTCAAATTGTACAAAGTAATCCCTAAAACTATATGATTTCTGAGTATTTCTTCACATCGCAGTGTATGAACCAGTAAGCTTTCACTACTACTCTTAAAAACAGTTTCTTCTAGTTCAGAAGTTTCCACAATTCTTAAAACGTCTAGGATATGTAAGGTACGTGAACCAAATAAGTCCCATCTAACGTTTACGAATTTCTTATGCAGTATATGTTAGAGGTAATATTCCGAGATCGTACGTGCAACATCCTACAACTACATTCAGTTCAAAAATAAATTAAAATAGAAAGTTTATGTAACTAATTTCATCACTTTAAAGAAAATGTTTAACCTCTGCAAATGGGCCTTGTTACGAGACCCTGTTCCTAATATGGCCTGTAGCCGCATCTAGTTCATAACATTCTGGGGCACGTAAGTAACAGGAAAACTGTTGGAATACACTGCACGAGTTATAATGTAGTTTTATTTTATACATAAGTGGAATGAGATGATACATAGAATTTGATGTATACATTTTGTTACAAACGCTTCGTACAGTACTGCTGGTAACTTACTTATTGGTTATTAACTCTTAAGATTATTAAATTTAATCCATCATTGTTCTGACTTCAGTAAGATTCCTTATCGTAAGTTAAAAGGAACATTAGTCTAATCATTACATTTTCTATGGTGGGCCTTATTGGGAACAATCCGTTTCAAACGCGTTTGTGTTTGTTGCTTAAAAAGAACCTTTTTTGTAGGAAGATTATATTACGATCTCAGTGCAGCACAATTTTCTGTACAGATATACATTTTTACCAGTACAAGTGCTTGATGACCGAAGCGATTGCATCAGATGAAACGTATCGTGAAAATAAGAAGCAGCCCTCCTTCGTTGAACGCCGTAGCACAACTGGAAGTAAAATGGCCAGCACGAGAGCGGGTGAGGAAGTAGTTGTTGCCTTGTCCACTAGTTGTCACAAGCTATCATTACCAACAACATTTAGCGCTGCTTTCAAACTTTCTATGCTACAAAATTAGAGTGGACCTTATTAGGAACCGGGCTTTATTTTGTACATGTACCTTATATTTAATTTAGTTTACTAACAGAGCTTCAGGTAACGTCTTTTCCCCTCCATGGCCGTATGTAGCTCATATGAATCTGAAATCTTTCTCAAGAAGTACGGCAACTGAAGAATGCAATCAACTCAAATGATAAATGGAAATACACTCGCTGAACGTTGATATCCCAGTATATTATGACCACCTCCCTACTATCCATATAAGTCAGGCATGCGACAACAGCTTCACCCGACAAAACATGAATGACTGTCAGACACACTCTCGCTACGTAAAGAATCAGTGATTGTGCTGTGCGTGTGTAATATGGGGAAGGCACTTCATGTACCTCAGTGCGACCGACGGCAGCTTGAGATGATCCAGAGCAGAGTTTCTCAACCTGTGGATCGCGAGTAATATAAAACCGTATGCCTAGATGAAATTTATTTAATAATAAAATTACACAGTTCCATGTGTAACGTTCATTATGAATTGAAAAGGTCATTAGATTATTTATAATACAGTGTGTTAATCTATATATATAAGTATGAATGTCTGTTCGGTGTACGTGTATCACATCTGAACCACAAGACATAAAGAGCTAAAAATTTGTACAGTTACTAATGGTTACCCGGGGCATGTTTTAGGCACGGTTTTAAGGCGATCGGATAGCTATTTATCTATATCTATTAATGTGAAAGTCTTTTCGGTGTACGTTTATCACGTCCGAACGACAAGACGCAGAGACTTAAATATTTGTACAGTTACTAATTTATACGTGATGAAGGTTTTAGGCACGGTTTTCTAGCGATCTGATAGATATTTAGTAATTTGAAGAATTTAACGCGAAATGCGGAACAACAATTACTCTTTGATGGTAGATAACGATAACAGAGTGGAGTGTATTGGGATGGAAAGTTATCGGTGTATATAAAATTCTACGTATGTGTGTGTTAATATTTCGCTCTGCAGCGAAAACTACAGGACGCAAACGAATGGTGTGTGTGTAATTGTTGTCCGAAGTCTCCCGTTGTACACCAGCAATTCCATACCGATAGCTATAAGGGGGTGGAAGATATGGTGGTTGAATGTCGCCAGATTATAAAAAAAATCTGACTGAAGGCTAGCAATGAGGTTTACCACTCTATAGCAAGGAGGTTACATACAGCGATGCCGCGATGGAGTGGCCGAGCGGTCTAAAGCACCTCGCTGCGGAGCGCGCGGTTGCTCGCCGTGGAGGTTGGAGTCTTCCCTAGGGCATGGGTGTGTGTGTTGTCCTTAGGTTAGTTTACCTAGGTTTAAGTAGTTTATAAGCTACGGACTGATGACCACGGGGGGGGGGGGGGGAGGGGTTCGAATCCCCCCTCGGGTATGGATATTTGTGCCGTCCTTAGTTGTAGGTAGTTCATAAGTAGTTTGTAAGTTTAGGGACTGATGACCCCGTAGTTAAGTCCCATACGCTTAACAAACATTTGAACATTTTTGAACTTTTTTTTTCTTTTATTTTTTTTTTTTATTTTTTTATTTTTTTTTTTATTTATTTATTTATTTTGATTACCACGCAGTTTGGACCGAAAGATTTACAAACATTTGAACATAAAGCGAAACGTCATAATGGACGAGACTTTATACACACCTATATGAGAGTAACAGTACTTAGCGACTTGAAACAAACTTTAAACATAATTTCAAACAATCATAGCAGACTCTAAAAGGAAAAAAGTTTATCGATTTCTACTTTTCCGCTGTTCATGGACTAAAACTACGGCATTCGATATTGCGTTACAGTTTATAATTTCTACACTACAAGTTGTAGCCGCAGGAAATATTGCAGGCAGTGTACACGCATATAGCTGAAATTACCTTTGAAACTGTATCACAGTACGACACATAGTTCTTGAGATATGAGCACATGAACAGTATTAACGAAAAGACAGTGAAAAGCATTCACGTAAGTTTGGCATTTTTCTTTTACATTCATGATTTGCTGTATCTTTGTAGCATGTGAGTGAACATTAGAAAAAAAAAATGAAAAAAGTACTTCAAAAGTGGTTTACTGAACAAACTTCAGTCTTATTATGCAGGAAATATCCAATTAATAATATCCAATATATAAAGCAGAGTGTCCTTATATTTGTACGTGTTGCATACAAATCCACAGTTTTGTTCCAAATGTTTATGAAATTTGGTACACGTAAGCTTCAATCCATGAAGACGGTCGCCGTAAGTGTAAGAATCACATGCGATATATAGTTCACGAGATATGACGTCATAAACAATGAGACGCGCGAAACACTGCTGAATTATGCGACAATGCTGCTCGTTTTCTCCTAAACCATTGGACCGATTTCAACCAAAGTTTGTACACACATTCCTTACCATGAGGTAACAATTGCTGCATGGTTAAGAATCACATACGGCACATGGTTCGAAAGATATTACGTCACAACCAATAGAAATCGCAAAAAATGCCATATAATGCGACGAGACTTTCGAAATACACTGTATGAGAATGACAGTACTTAGCGACTTGCAACAAACTTTAAACATAATTTCAAACGTTTATTAAACTTTTTCTCGCTAGCAACCATAGTAAAATGATGAAAGGAAAAAAGTTTCTCGCTTACTACTTTTGCGCTGTTAATGGAGTAAAACTGCGACATTCGGTATGACGTTGCAATTTATAATTTCTACACTACACATTGTAGCCGTATGAAATTTTACAGACAGTATACACTCATATAGATGAGTGTACCTTGTAAATTGTATCACAGTAAGACACGTAGTTCACTAGGTATGAGCACATAAACAGTAACATTCATGGAAAACCGCACCAAGTTTCAAACTATTACTTCTTTACTACTAACTGTATTCCCAAAAGATTTTACAGACATACAACACTTATACAAATTATTTTAGAAAAAGAGGAGATGGGGATGGACAGAGAGAGAAGGGATAGTAGAAGTACTAACTCAAGGCAGGAATAAATAAATACCCGGGCAACGCCGGGTTTTCAGCTAGTGATGAATAAGCACAAAGTTTGAAAACTGTTTACAGAAACGAATCCATAGGTTAAAGCACAATATACAATAAGTAATTCTGAAAAAAATTCGATAAAAGGATGTTTATTGTCTGTGCAGTGGCAGTGACGGACTTATGGGAGGGTCTCAAAATAGCTCAAAAGCTATCTTTTTTTCCTTAGTAATACTTCTACTTCCAAATAGACGGGGCACCTCAATTTGTTTTTTGCTACCACCCAGGAAACCCGACAGCCCTTTCTGCCACTGTACAGAGGGATCTTTCTTAATGGGCACAATTCGCCTCTGAGTCTTGCCGGAAATGCGAAACACTCTTTTAGCAATTTTTTTTTTTTTTTCCGGGAATCATGTAAAAGTAGGATATGTGTTCCATTCCGAATATAGCTTTGTTATGGTACGTGGAAGGGGGGCGGGGAATCAACAGAATGTTATAGTTTTGAAGGGGGTCGCCTCCATATTTTTACTTGGAAGGATGTCGCATGTTGAATAACATTGGTCTAGAGGAACGGTATAAGGATTTCACATACTGTATGACTTTACGGGCATTCCAGGAATTGTTTGGTGAGTGTCTTCAGTAAGTTCTGAACCGTGGTGAAGCCAAGTTCATGCTGGCTAGGCTGTGACCACTCATTACAAATGACGCATGACGTAGGCTGGTCAGACTGGTGAAACCATACAGGTGGTGATCTGTATTGGAACAAACGTCAGTCTGTACTACTGGACAGGAGACGTCTCTGGACACAATTTACCTAACATTTCTAACGATGGAGATACGCAGACAAATACCGATGCATGTGGCAATATCAACATGACATCGGTAACTAAAAATGAAACGCGCGCGTGACTACCGCCACTGGAAGTTGACCCAATGACAGAGCGTTGCATCATCTAATGAACCCCGATACCTTGTCCATCTTGCCAATAACACAGTGGAAATTGCAGGCGCACAGATCTTTGTCACCTGTACTGCAAGTCGGAGACAAACTGCCGGCAATCTCCAGCCATTCTCTGGGAAACATTCACGGGGTTTTCCGTAAGTTCAATGGCACTCCCTCAGTGCTCCGTGGCAGCCAAGAAGTATCGTACACTGTCTGCAAACCAGAGAAACCCTTCAGGGCGATCATGTTTCCCAACGGCAGTGATTTTTTTCCAGAAGGCAATGCGTATCAACAAACTATGGGCCGTACTCAGTAAAATGGGAGACCCAGTCCATCTCATTCATCTGACACGGAGACCAAGAAGCCACAGTGAGAAACTTCGTATGGCACAACAAAATGGATAAATCTTCAGAAAGGGATCCGGCAAGGGTGCATATTGTCTCCGTTCTTATTCAGTCTGTTTGCAGAGTACGTTATGAGGAATGACAGGATAGATGAAAAAGAGACAGGAATTAAAATAGCTGGAATAAATGTAAACAACCTCAGATATACACATGATACCATACTGCTGGCAGAAAGTGAGAAGAGTTAAAGACTCTGTTGCTGAAGGTAAAAAATGAAAGTGAAAAGGCCGGTCTCAGGCTAAATGTAAAGAAAACCAAAATTATGGCAACTAAATCTATTAATTCATGAGACATAGGATGAGAATCCATGGCGGTGTTGTCCACATTCAATTATCTCGGTTCCCAGATCTCTGACTATGGCGACTGCAGCAACGAAATCAGGAGGCGCTTGTTGATCGGAAGAAAGTCGACGTCAAACCTTGAAAAGATTATAAGGTCAAGAGACATAACTTTAACAACAATGATACGTACTGTGAAGGCTATGGTCTTCCCAGTTGTAATGTATGGATGCCAGACCTGGACAATTAGAAACGCTTAACGGCGAAGAATTGACTCCTTTGAATTGTGGTGCTGGAGGAAAATTCTTTGGATTCCATGAACGGCAAAAAGAGCCAATAGATATATATTAGAGCAAATAAAACCAGATTGCTCTCTGGAAGGTCTAATATTAAAACAGAAGCTGACCTACTTTGGACACATAATGCAAAGACATGCCTCACTGGAAAAAACATTAATGCTGGGGAAGATCGAAGGCACTAGAAGAGGAGGGCGGCAGAGGATGATGTGGATCGATGGCATCACAGAAGCAACGGGTTCCAAACTGGAAGATCTATGGGAGAAAGTGCAGGACAGAGGGAAGTGGTGTGCTGTGGTTCATGGGGTCACGAAGAGTCGGAATCGACTAAACCAATAGAGAGAGAGAGAATGCATTTCACAAGGCAGGTTTGTGATGAAGTGGATGAAGAACATTGTGACGGATTGCAATTGTTGAGCTGGGTCTTCATCTCCTAAGATCTGAGACCGATGTATCGCAGCTGGGATGTGATAGAACCTGGATTCAGAGTCCTTGGAGCACCTTTGCGGAATCAAGGGAATTAGTTGACTTGTGTGTGTGCAGATGTAGTTACAACTTCCTCAAGCGACCTATTAGTCCAGTCAATGAATGCATTGTAGAGTGCATGGAATATGCGAGAATTTTTGACTTCAGGACTGTATTAGGGATAGTTAGGAGGTGAACATAATAAAAGTCCCCGCCCCTGAGGGGTGAGCTAACCCCAATTCGGCGCTCTACATTTCGGTACCTCCCTTAACAAAAGGCGTACGTGGAGGTACATTCGGAATGCATGCTGCTTAACAGCCCCTTCAGTTGGAGGGAGAGTCCAGAGATTAGGGTTCATGTATCCAGCTGTTTTTATAAATGATTTGTAGCGGAACTCGTTAAGGGATGTCTTCGTGGCTGGAGCTCCATAACATGAGAGAGTACTCGTGATTTCCGCTGTCTCAATGGAGTCGGGAAAAGAAGAATTATTGGAAAATATCTCAGAAGCATGTTGTATGATTTTGCATTTGTGATGCATTTTTACAAACCCCACTTTACTCTTGTGATAAGCTGCGCATGTTGTGTCACAGCCTGTAAATGTTGGAATAACAAATGGACGTTGTCCTTCGTTTTCAATTCCTGCTCCTCTTGTTATACATTGCTTGTGTCGCTTCCACTCTGGGACTACAATACCTTGTTTTTAGCAACAAACCACAGAATGTCATTTGGTGCAGGATTTGGCGGCTCCTCTGTCACATTTCGTAGACCTCCATTCATTGTAATGTATGTTTCTTGTGGAATAGTTCCGAGTTTTCCAATTTCAGCTGATGTAGGCATTGTTTTTAATCTTGGTGTTTCTGAACAAATTATTGGATCCTTAAACCTGCTGGAGACTGCGATCATGATTATGCGATCCCCATACTTCTTCAACAGTTCTGTTTAGATTGTTCTCTACAGAGGTTTCCTCCCAGTAATAACACCCATAATTTCGTTTACAGTGAACTGACTCACTATTTCCCTCCAGTAAGACACTAAACTTTCCACTGCATTTGAAACGTAGTCTTCAGAGGTGGATGTTAAGAGTTTCTGGTACAACGACCACACAAAGTCCAAACAACTTTCATCATCATACACAGCCTCCTCCGCAACTAAATCATTTGAGGTAGAAAGATGCCTCATCACTTCCTCTCCCCATTGATCATGTCTAGCTCGAGAAGCACCCATACTCGTCACTTGTATGTCAGTTCTGTTGCGTCCTTTCGTGAGAAAAATAACTAAAAATATCTTCCTTGGGCTTCTTTTGCTCACGATTAACACTTTCGGCACAAAAGAAACATTTTGTTTTGAAATCGAATTTCGCTTGTCTGGAGCTCAAAGTTGAAGGCTGAACCACTTCAGAGGACGATGAGAGTGCTTGTCTCTTTAAATGAGCGTTGATGGATTGCGGCCGGGTGTGATTTTTTCCACATTCATAATGAATCAGAAGGATGTCCACGCCTTTGATGTTCGTCGTGCGGCTTCCCTATCGTTAACCCTCTCCCAGGCGTTAGGTACCGGCGACCTTGAAGGTGTCCACTGCAGGTGACAATAAATGAGCATCGACCATTTCTCCTCATAAAAATGAAAATCTTACTTTCAATGCACTTATTTTTCATTTTGAATCACTATCAGTGCTTGTAAATACTTTCATTGTATCATTCATAATATTATAATAAAAGCTATAATTATAAAAAGGTGTTCTCTTACAATTGCAGTTACCTTCTTGTTATTGTTAAAGTGTTGTTATTTACCATGTCAGCACGTTTCATAAGATAAAAACATTGCAGCCCCTCAAAACACTCATTTCTAGAATGACCTCGAAACTGAGCGCATATATTATAAATGATGTAACTTCTGATTGACTGAAGCTAAGGTAATGAATGTGCATATCAAATTGAAGTAAATTTAATGCTCTACTACTTTCTTTCTGACAAATTTTCTGAGAAACTATCGAGTGCGTCACTAGAAGTAAATGTTTGACAAACTTGGTGATATAAAAATGATATTTTCCTAAATTGTCGATTTTCAGTAACGTTTATCTCGAAAACCGTTGGGAATTCGACTAATATTTATAGGAACAATTTTATAGCAAATTCAATTGTCTTTCATTTTCATTTGGAATATTTTCTTCCTAAAGCGGACCGCTTTCGAGATATAAGCGAAAAACCAAAAATTGGTACCTTTCCACCCCCATCCCCACTACAGCTCACCCCCAGGGGCGGGGACTTTTAGTATGTTCACCTCCTAACTATCCCTAATACAGTCCTGAAGTCAAAAATTCTCGCATATTCCATGCACTCTACAATGCATTCATTGACTGGACTAATAGGTCGCTTGAGGAAGTTGGAACTACATCTGCACACACACAAGTCAACTAATTCCCTTGATTCCGCAAAGGTGCTCCAAGGACTCTGAAGCCAGGTTCTATCACATCCCAGCTGCGATACATCGGTCTCAGATCTTAGGAGATGAAGACCCAGCTCAACAATTGCAATCCGTCACTATGTTCTTCATCCACTTCATCACAAACCTGCCTTGTGAAATGCATTCTCTCTCTCTCTCTCTCTCTCTCTCTCTCTCTCTCTCTCTCTCTCTCTCTCTCTCTCTCTCTATTGGTTTAGTCGATTCCGACTCTTCGTGACCCCATGAACCACAGCACACCACTTCCCTCTGTCCTGCACTTTCTCCCATAGATCTTCCAGGTTGGAAAACGATGCTTCTGTGATGCCATCGATCCACCTGATCCTCTGCCGCCCTCTTCTTCTAGTGCCTTCGATCTTCTCCAGCATTAATGTTTTTTCCAGTGAGGCATGTCTTTGCATTATGTGTCCAAAGTAGGTCAGCTTCTGTTTTAATATTAGACCTTCCAGAGAGCAATCTGGTTTTATTTGCTCTAATATATATCTATTGGCTCTTTTTGCCGTTCATGGAATCCAAAGAATTTTCCTCCAGCACCACAATTCAAAGGAGTCAATTCTTCGCCGTTAAGCCTTTTTAATTGTCCAGGTCTCGCATCCATACATTACAACTGGGAAGACCATAGCCTTCGCAGTACGTTTCATTGTTTTTAAAGTTATGTCTCTTGACCTTATAATCTTTTCAAGGTTTGACGTCGCTTTCTTCCAATCAACAAGCGCCTCCTGATTTCGTTGCTGCAGTCGCCATAGTCAGAGATCTGGGAACCGAGATAATTGACTGTGGACAACACCGCCATGGATTCTCATCCTATGTCTCATGAATTAATAGATTTAGTTGCCATAATTTTGGTTTTCTTTACATTTAGCCTGAGACCGGCCTTTTCACTTTCATTTTTTACCTTTTTTTACCTTTACGTCCTGAAGTTAAAAATTTTCGCATATTCGAAGCACTCTACACCCCTATTTTGAGCACTCATTGACTGGACTATATGAAATCTTCATTGCTTTCATTACAAAACGCGCCGCCGCTGTTATCCAAGCCAAAGGTGGACATACCGACTGTAATGTGGACAGTCAATTATGTTCTGGGTGATGGGTAACTTAGGTAAGACATGCATTGTCGAAGATAAATTTCATCTGCGAGAACTGGATGATACCACCAAGGAAGGCGCGAAGGTCAGTGTATACAACTCTACATATAATTAGTGACTTAGTGTAAGTATCTGCTTAGAGACGAAATTGATGTCATCAGCTCCTGCTGTCTGATTTATTGCGTGCTCCACACGTACACGCTTTGAAGCTCATAACGTAGTCTCCAGTCCTGCAATACTTTCTCTCGTCAAATTAAATCTCGGGCAATACTGCAGAGCCCGGTAATTAAATCGGAACAATCGGTTCGTTTAAATTTTTTTATTCAGCTCACGTCTCTCGTAAATCTATTCATTCGATGAGATCAAAGGACAAACTTCATTCGAAAAGAACTATACACAATTTCTGTTCATATTAATAAGCCCGAGTGCACGGATTACGTCTGTGGACAATAAAGCCCGATTAGCCTTTTAAATACCTTACTAATTGCTCCTGAACGAGTTCGCCGTCAAGGAAAGAATTTTTGAATTTACTCTTTCTATGAAAATTAGCTTGACACATTGTACAAAGAAGGACTAATGGGCACGTTACTTTTATTTATCTCGCGTTCCTCATTATCGGGAATGACAATCATTGCTTTCTAAACTGGCTTAGAGATGCAGGGAATTTCACCATCCTATAAAAATACAAAAAAACAGTAGTTTAGTTCCATTCAAGCGTTGGAGATAGCGTTTTACGACTATGGAGACGGTATGATTTTTGGTAGCGAATAGGATGTACATATTACCTTTCTTCATTTACACTTCTGGTAGTGGATTTGCGGTTAGGAACCAACTAGTAGAAGGTAAGATTACATGAAACAAAGACGATATGAATGAAATTAAATATTTACAAGTACACATCAGAAAACAGAAGGAATGGCGTATAAATGATTACTCTAGCAATTATTTCGTTGTGAATTTAGGTGCAGGGGAAAAAAGTTAGTTTTTAGAGACAAACACAACACTTCCTTCAAATATCTATCAAAAAATAAACCTGCAACTCCTTGCTAAAATCAGAGACAGTCCTTGCTCTACGGTGTGATAAAACTGCGTTAGTTGTGTCACTAATTTTAAAATGGTTTTGCTGTCGCATACACCTTATTTCTTCTTTTCATTTGTGATATATATTTCACTAAACACACACGGTATAGTGTTAAAAGAAGAGGGGAGAATCAGCTACATTTTCCACTTCGCAGTTACACCTTGAACACATAGATGTGATCCCATACTTGGAGTATTTATGGAAATAAAAAACCTTAGGAAATATGGCTAACTGTTTGGGAATTTACGTGCCATGCCGCTCATCTACGGCTATAAAAAGATACTTGGAAATTAAATATATGACACCTATATTTTTAAGTACCATCTGATTTGTTTTCTTTTCTTCACTCATTAACAAGTAACCTCCTCTTCTGTTATTTCTAAAGTACATATATCCTTGTTTCAAGAGCACATGGATTCCTTGGGGTGAATAAAACGTGCAGGAGTATCTTTGTGTGTCTTGAGTTTTGATCTGGGAGTAGGTTGGCTCGGAATGGGTATCCTCCCTTTAACAATTTTCGGTTGTTTCTCTTTCGCCTTCATCTATTTTTTTTAGTTGCAAACTTCTTCTCTTACACATCAAGAAGAGCACATTTCATTTATAAAACGTTATACTTGTTTTATTAATAAGAACAACAACCCACATCCACTTGAATCTGCTTACTATACGCGTCTCTTGGCCTCCCTCTGCGATTTTTACCCCGCACACTTCCCTCCAATACTAAATTTACGATTCCTCGATGTCTAAGAATGTGTCCTATCAAGCAATCCCTTCTTTTAGTCAGGGTGTGCCAAAAATTCCTTTTCTCGCCAATTCTGTTAAGTACCTCTTCATTAGTTATGCGATCTACCCACCTAATCTTCAGCATTCTTCTGTAGCACCACATTACAAAAGCCTCTATCCTCTTCCTGTACGCACTGCTTATCGTCCATGTTTCACTCCCGTACAAGGCAACACTCCACACAAATGCCTTCAGAAAAGACTTCCTTACACTTAAATTAATATTCGATGTTAGCAAATTTCTCTTTTTCAAAAATGCTTTTCTTCCCATTGCCATTCTGCACTTTATATGCTGTGTCCTGCGACCATCGCATGTTATTTTACTACCCAAGTAACAAAACTCATCTACCACCTTCATTGTTTCGTTACCTAATCTAATTCCTTCAGCATCACCTGATTTTCTAAGACCGCATTCCGTTATTTTTGTTTTGCTCTTGTTAATGTTCATTTTATACGCTCTCTTCAACACACTGTCAATTCCATTCAACTGCTCTTACAGGTCCTTTGCTGTCTCTGACAGAATTACAATGTCATCATCAAAACGCAATGTGTTTATTTCTTCCCCCTGAACTTTAATCCCTATTCCAAATTTTTCTTTGCTTTCCTTCATCGCCTGCTCGATGTACAAATTGAATAGCATCGGAGAAAGGCTACAACCCTGTCTTACTCCCTTCCCAACTGATGCTTCCCTTTCATGCCCTTTGAGTCTAATAACTGCAGTCTGGGTTTTGTACAAGTTGTGAATAACTCTCCTTTCCCTGTATTTTCCCCTGCTGACTTCAGAATTTGAAAGAGTGTATTCCAGTCAACATTGTCAATTTATTTCTCCAAATCTACAAAAGCTAAAAATGTAGGTTTGCCTTTCCTTAATCTATCTTCTAAGATAAGACGTAAAGTGAGTATTGCCTCCTGGGTTCCTATGTTCCTCCTGAATCCAAACTGATCTTCCCCGAGGTCAGCTTTTACCAGCTTTTCCATTCTCCTGTCGATAATTCGTGTTAAAAATTTGCAACCATGACTTATCAAACTCTGCGCCTGATTTCTTTGGAATGGGGGGGCATTTCGCCTGTCTCGTACATCCTACATACCAGTTCAAATTGTCTTGTCATGGCTGGCTCTCCCAGAGACTTTAGTAGCTCTGAGGGTATGTCATCTACTCCGACCTAGGTCTTTCAAGGCTCTGTCAGATTCATCTCTCAGTATAGTATCTCCTATTTCATCTTGATCTACTTCCTCTTCCCTTCCTACAACATCTTATCTAAGTTCATTTCCTTTGTAGAGCTGCTCTATGTACTCTTTCCACCTTTCAGCTTTCACTTCTTTGCTGAGAACTGGTTTCCCATCTGAGTTCTTGATATTCGTAGAGTAGCTTTTCTTGTCCCCAAATGTCTCTTTTATTTTCCTGTAGGCGGTATCTACATTCCCCTTGTTATACATTCTTTTACAGTTTTGCATTTGGCTTCTAGCCACTCCTGCTAGGGCCATTTTGCACTTCCTGTCAATCTCATTTTTTAGACGTCTGTACTCCATTTTGCCCGTTTCATTTACTGCATTTTATATTTTTACCTTTCATCAATTAAATTTATTATTTCCTGCGATCCAAGGATTTTTGGTATGTCTTGCCTTTCTACCTATTTTGTCATCTGCTGCCTTCACTATTTCATCTCTCAGTGCTACCCATCCTTTTCTACTGTTTTATTTCCCCCTGTTTCTGTCAATTGATGCCTAAACTCCCTCTGAATTTCTCCAGAACTTCACATTCCTTCAATTTATCTAAGTCCCATCTCCTTATTTTCCTACCTTTCGGCAGTTTTTTCAGTTTCAGCCTACAGTTCATGACTAACAAGTTATGGTCAGAGTCTATATCTGCCCCTGGGTATGTTTTACAGTTTATCACCTGGTTCCGGAATCTATGTTTTACCATTAAAAAATCTATCTGATACCTTCTGGTGTCTCCTGGTCTCTTCCACGTATACAACCTTCTTTTGGGATTCTTAAACCTTGTGTTTGTTACGATTAAATCATGTTCCGTGCAAAATTCTACCAGGCGACTTCCTCTTTCATTCCTCCTGCCCAGTCCATATTCACCTACTATTTTTCCTTCTCTTCCTTTTCCTACTACCGAATTCCAGTTTCCCATCACAATTAAGTTTTCCTCTCCTTTAACTGTCTGAATAATTCCCTTTAGCTCCTCATATATTTCTTCGATCTCCTCATCATCGGCAGAGCTAGTTGGCATATAAACCTGTACTACTGTTGTCGGTGGTGGCTTCGTATCTATGACAATGATGATGCGATCACTGTGCTGCTCATAGTAGTTTATTCGCATTCCTATTTTCTTATTCATTATCAGTCCTACTCCTGTGATACCCCAACTGATTTTGTATTTATTATCCTGACCAGAAATCCTGTTCATCCTGCCACCAAACTTCACTAATCCCCACTATATCTAACTTCAGCCTATCCATTTCCCTTTTTAAATTTTCTAATTTTGCTACCCGATTAAGGGATCTAACATTCCACGCTCCGATCCGTAGAATGGCAGCATTGTCCTTCCTGATGACAACATCCTCCTGAGTAGTCCCCGCCCGGAGATCCGAATGGGGGACTATTTTACCTCCGGAATATTTTACCCGAGATGATGCCATCATTATATTATCATACAGTAGAGCTGCTTGTCCTCGGGAAAAGTAACGGCTGTAGTTTCTCCTTGCTTTCAGCCGTTCGCAATAACTGCATGGCAAGGCCACATTAGCTGATGTTACAAGGCCAGCTCAGTCAATCATCCAGACTGTTGCTCCTGTAACTACTGAAAAGTTTGCTGCCCCTCTTCAGGAACCACACGTTTGTCTGGCCTCTCCACAGATACCCCTCCGCTGTGGTTGCACCTACGGTATTGCTATCTGCATCGTTGAGGCACGCAAGCCACCCCACCTCAGCAATGTCTGTGGTTCGTGGGGGTGGTTTTTTATAGTAGGACATGTATTTCCAAATGGACAGTGGGCCTCATTTTGTTTTGCCGCTGCCCCAGGCGTCCGACAACCTAAGTCCGCCACTGGTACCATCTTCAAAGAAATCAACGGCCATGCACACTATAGATGGCGCCATATAAGAAGGCGCATCTGCACATAAGAGAAGCGTGGAGGGGAGGAGCTACAGTCAAGCGCCAACAGTTGCGCCTGAGGGAGAATCATTTCGTAAGTTGCAGCCAGCCACGCACCTACAGAATGAATATTATTGGCTGTCATTGCGGGAATGGAGGAGGATACCCAGAACGGCTGAAAACTGGGCCGCCTTCGGAGATGACGCCGACTATAGTTCTGATAAGGTCATGATATCCTATTTGACCGCAAGGAACCACCGCTTATCAACACATAATCAGTATCAATTCCCAGTGTTATCAAGACACTTTACAGAAAATTAGACAAGCCATCAAATCTAAACGCCAAGGCATGTTGTGCAATGGTGTTATCTTCCTCCATAATAATGCCTGACGGCACTTGGCCAATGCCAGTAAGACGATCAAAATGTTCAAATGTTTGTAATTCTATCGGACCAAACTGCGTGGTCATCAGTCCGTAGCTTACAAACTACTTAAACCTATGTAAACTAACCTAAGGACAACACAGACACCTATGCCCCAGGGAGGACTCGAACCTCCATGGCGAGCAACCGCGCGATCCGCAGCGAGACGCTTTAGACTGCTCGGCTACTCCACCGCGCCCCTAAAAGACGACATTGCGGGCGTTTCAGTGGGAAAAATATCCACTGTACAGTCCCTACTTATCACCATGTGACTTTTATGTGTTGGACCTCTAGAACAAGCTATTCGCAACATCGATTCGCAGTCGATTCGATGAAGTGTGTCACTGGGTCCATATCTGGACACAACAGCAGCCTACTAGCTCCTTCAATGATGGAATCGACTTGCTATGGTATAAATGTGTGAACAGTTTTGACTGCTATTTTTTAGTATTTGTACTGTATATAACTACATTTTAGAGTTAATAAAATCGTTTCCATTAATTTTCACTAGTGACCGAGTTTCATTTGAATGACCATTACAACCCTATCGATACATATTGCAATTGAATGACTTTAATTTCATCTCCTATTAATATATGTGGAAGTTGAGTTGGCACGTCGGAAAATTGTTCCGACTTTTAGAGCTAAACCCTAGAAGCGTTAAACACCGACCGCCTGCCAGTCCAGACCACTATGTTCTTGCGACAGTTGGCAGCCCTCGCACCGAGCTGACAGCGGCGCCATCTGTCGTGTCAGCGCCAGCCGTCACAATGGCGGCTAATGAGTCTCCCCTACCGCCTCCCCCCTCCCCCCTCCCCCACAAATGGCCGCCACTCGTCCCGAGTGAGTGGCGCCAGGCCTCGCATAAAAAAAAAAAAAAAAATGTCTGCGTGCGCCACAGATGTCTCTGCTATGTCGGCCAAACGGCTCCCAGCAGGCGCTTAATGCGAATAAAGGCCTGCACGTTTTTGTTTCGCCCGCTGTTAAGCCCGGCGGTGGGCCAGCAAGCGGTTTCGTGTCGTTAACGTAAAGGTTGGCAGCCGTGCTGTTAACAGACGCTGCGTTGCAACGCCGTCGCTTCAGCTTTAGTACTCAGTTATACCACTACTACAGTTAGTGCACCGCACACAACAAGAACATGGTTTACAGTTTAACGATAGAGCACTAGGGATAGGGAGTGGGATTCTTCCAATAAAAGTCATTACTTATTGCTTGACAGTTGTTGATTACTGCCGTTAGATCTCCAACAGCATGTTACGAACAACATAAGCATAACATATACTCTTCCATGAACTGAACCAATGTTTAGATTAGATTAGACTAATACTTGTTCCATGGATCATGAATACGAGACTTCGTAATGATGTGGAACGTGTCAGTTAAATGAAATGTGCCTATACATAATATTACATGAGACTCAATACTTGAATATTTTATTTATTTATTTTCCCTAAAGTACTAACTTTTATCTAGTAATTCATCTAATGTGTAGAAGGAATTGCCATTCAGACATGCTCTTAATTTATTTTTAAGATACTACTTGGTAAGTGACCAAAGACTTTTATGGCAGAATAATTAACCCCTTTCTGTGACAGAGCTAAATGTGACCTTGAATAGTGTAGGTCACCCTTTCTCCTATTGTTGTAGCTATGCACACTGCTGTTACATTTGAATTCAGTTGGATTGTTAATAACAAATTTCGTAAGTGAATACATATATTGTGAAGCTACTGTGAAGATTCGTAGATCCTTAAATAACTGCAGGATGATCTTGGGTGGGCTCCAGCAATTATTCTGATGACACGCTTCTGGGCAATGAATACTTTCTTACTAAATGATGAATACCGCAGAATATGATGTCATAAGAAAGTAGAGAATGAAAATAGGCATAGTATGCTAGTTTACAGAGTTGTACATCGCCAAAGTTTGCAATCTCCCTAATAACATAAGTAGCTGAGCTCAAACGTTTCAGCAGTTTTACAAGTATTATACAGTCGGACACTGAAGTCTACATACACCCTAAAAATAACTCTTGAAGTCAAAATAAACCAACAAAATAATATGTATTCACTTTCTGTGATATAAAAAGACATGTTAGGAACTAAAAACAACATGTACACTTTCACTAAGTCTGCTTGTAAATCATCTTTGCTTTTGATGTTGTAGCGTTTTATTCTACGCTTTAGTTCTCCCCAAAGGTGTTCAATTGGGCTAATGTCTGGTTACTATGGAGGTGAATGCAACTGTTTTGGTACATTGTAAAGTAGTCATTATTTTACGACAATGGCCGTATGCTTGGGGTCATTGTCTTGCTGAAACATCCAGTCCGTTCCTAGTCACAGTTTCTCCGCAGACTGCTTCAGATTCTCCTTTAAGATGATGAGATACTTCCATTTATCTATAATACCTTCAACAAATACAAAATTCCCAACTCCACACAAGAATATTTCGACCACCATACTTCACTGATGGGACAAGATTTCTCTTCTTCCAACATTCATTCCTTTTTTGCCACACCTTTTGCTGTCCATCACGCTGGAAGATGTTAAACTTACTCTTATCCGTGAAAGTACTGTATTCCTGAATGTGGACTCTTTATTTCGGTGCAAAGTTGCAAATTCTAGGCGCTTCTGTGCATTTATCCTGCTTATGAACGGTTTCTTCCATGCTTTTCTACTTTCAAATCCAAGATTTTACAGCAGTCTTCGTACTATTATGGGATGAACACTATCTCCACTAGTATTGCGACATCTAATGCCAACTTCGTAGCTGTAATTCTGGAATCCGCATTCACTTTTCTAATGAAGTGCCAGCGGATCCTGTTAGATAATGTTGGTGGTCGTCCACATCTAGCTTTGTTTTCGACACTTCCTCGATCCCTGTAACTTCTTAATACGGTTTGGTCACTTGTATGGCTGCTTATAACAATTTCCCCAATTTTCCGCAGTGAAAAGCCCTTACTACTGAGCTCAATAATATTCTTCCTTACCTCCACCGGTATTTCGGTTCTTTTTGCATCCATGTTACGCGATCGACTTATGTATTGCAATACACGTCTATTATATAAACAAAGGACACCACTTGCACTGTATTCACTGCACCGTCTCTCTTTCAACGACAGACCCGAAGTGTATGTTGACTTTTGTGGCCCAGTAAATAAACACTGCTAAATCTATCACGCTTGCAGTGCACGATACCGACCTGAAGACGTTGGTATATGTTATTGTGGACGTGGACGCGGGCACAGAATTGCACATGCTACAAATTGGGCGAGTATGTAGACTTTGCTTACTTTCATTCCTTAATGTCATATGGTATAATATTTTGGGGTAACTCTTCAAGTCAGTCAAAAGTCTTCAGAGTCCAAAAACGTGTAATACGTATTATTTGTGGAGTAAATTCACGGACGTCTTGTAGAAGCCTCTTCAAAGAACTGGGTATATTATCTACTGCCTCTCAGTATATTTATTCCTTAATGAAATTTGTCATAAATAATATATCCCTTTTCCCAACAAACAGCTCAGTTCATACATACAATACTAGAAATAAAAATGATCTATACAAGGACTTAAAAGCACTTAGTTTAGTTCAGAAAGGGGTCCACGACTCAGGAACACACATTTTCAATAATTCACCATCAAGTATAAAAAAATGTAGCTACAAATAAAGATCAGTTTAAGAGGAACCTAGAAGTCTTTCTAGTGGCCAACTCCTTCTACACCATTAGTGAATTTCTAAATTGTACCAAATGATGCATGCACTCATACTATATTAGTATTATTATATTATAAGCACACAAAAAACAAAACAAAAAAAAAAACACACTTATGGGTATTTATTTGTATTATTAGTATTATCTATAATTCAACTTGTAAATTTTGTTCTTGACATGTTCCACATCCACGAGGATCTCCTCAACATAGATCTACGGAACAAATAACTAATCTAATCTTAAAGTCCAGTCACAGAATTTGACATTTGCCGCCAATAGGCTATTCAAATTTTGCCAATCTACCGACCTCTAAAATTCGATACTCAAATTCACAATCACACTATTTATAATTTTTTGTCAATGAAATTGTAGCTTTATGTTTTTTGCACTACCATCCTAATTATACCACCTTTTCTCCGCAATTAGTATGGCTATGAACTAGGGGATCGCGGTGCAATGTTACATATTATTTATACAACACAACTATTCAGTTACAATTGCACAAAGAACAGTTTTTGTGTATATTTCTGATTTAATAAAAGCACAGTCATAATACTACTAACAACGTGGGAGTAAGGTACACCTTTATACTTCTTACTCCATAATGTAAATAAGGTAAACGTCATTGCATTTCTGTTATTACGCATGGTTATGCCGTTTTCAGTAGAGGCAAGAGATACTTCTGACTACAGTTTCATTGAAGGTGTGTGCTAGTCTCATCAGCACTTGATACCAAAATCCAATTGAAATATGAGAATAAATGGAATTGCGTACGCTATAAAATATATACCAACTTAGGAAAGTCGCTTCCAAGGATACGACTTTTTTCCAAACGTTGTAAACAGAAACTCGATCATTTAATCGTTCCAGAAAGAAACAGCATTTAAACCGTGGTTTTCAAATTCAGTGACAATGCAGTGTTATCAATTGTATTTTTCCCCAAACACACTTCATTTTACAGTAAAACAATACGAACAGTAAGTTTTTCCTTAGAGTCGATTAGGTTAGTTGTCGTTCCATTGATTCATGTTGAGGAGATCCTCATTGATGTGGAACACGTCATTTTCTTTTCTTTCTTTACAAGATAATAATATAGTAATACTAATAGTATGAATACAGGTACGTACATCATTCAGTTCTTTTTAAAAATTCGCCAGTGTACTGGTCACTAGCAAGTCTTGTATGGCTCGTCTTAAGCTGAATTTTATTTATAGTTTTTCATGGTGGCTGATAAAGTTTGGAAAATTTGTGTTTCTGAGTAGTGGACCCATCTTTGGACTAAAGTAAGTCCTGGTGTAGATAGTTTTTTTTTTTCTTCCTAGTATTGTAGGTATGAACTGAGCTGTTTCTTGAGGAAAAAGATGTATTATTTCCTACAAATTTCGTTAAGGAATGAAGACACTGAGTGGCAGTTGTTAGTGTACTCAGTTCTTTGAATATGCTTCTACAGGACGTTCGTGAATTTACTTCACAGTTAATTCGTACTACACGCTTTTGAACTCTGAAAACTTTTGCCTGACTTGAAAAGTTACCGTAAAATATTATGCCATATGGCAATACGGAATGAAAGTAGGCAAAGTATGGAAGCTTATTTATTTTTATACCTTCTACGTCTCATAACATTGGAATTACAAATATAGATTTGTTATGCCGTTTCTGCAGTTCTACGGTGTGCTCCTCTCAACTGAATTCATTATAAAGTTGCAATCCCAGTTATTTAATGCTGTCAACCTCTTCTATATGCTCTAAATGTTCAAATGTTTGTAAATCTATCGGACCAAACTCCGTGGTCATCAGTTCGTAGCTTACAAACTACTTAAACCTAAGTAAACTGACCTAAGGACAACACACACACACCCATGCCCCAGGGAGGACTCGTACCTCCACAGCGAGCAACCGCGCGCTCCGCAGCGAGGCGCTTTAGATCGCTCGGCTACTCCAACGTGGCTATATGCTCTTCTTCGTACTTTATGCATGTGCTGGACGGAAACCTTTTACATGTTCTAAACTGCATGTAGTGAGTGCTTTCCATGTTTAACGTCAATGAATTGGCTTTAAAACATTTATTATTGTTTATGAAAATATCATTAGCAGACTTTTCTAGAAATGTGCTCGACATGGTCTTTCTTGCAATATTTGTATCATCTGCACACAAAACGAACTCTGCTTCTGGCAGGGTAGCTGATGAGATGTCATTAATGTACATTAGAAAAGGCAATGACCCTAAGATCGATACTTGCGGGACACCACTTGTAATTTCTTCCAAATTCGATAATGGCTGATGGCTTAATTCACGAGTCCCTTGCACTGACACCGTTTGTTTGCTGTTAGCGTGGTACGACTTGTACCATTTTACAGCAATTCTCTTGACACCATATAATTCTACTTTAATTTAAAGGATGTCTTGGTTCATACAACATTCAGGATTTAAAAAACTTCTATGATTCAACGTTTTTCTACACAGAAATCACTATTGCGAACATCGATATGTAGACAGATCGATATTTTATCGTATCGATGTCTGCATCCCGACACTTGTCAAGGACCAGAGAAATCCCGTACACCGACAAAGGTCGGTACGGAGCATTACGGAAGACAAAGTTTCGTGGACCACGACTTTAGGTGTCAGGAAGATTTAGCACCGGCTGCTACTTGAGTTCAGTGTCAGTAATTCATATCATGCAGCTTCAAGCCGCAGCTTGCTAGCCGGCCGCGGTGGCCGAGGTGACTGAGACGCTCCAGTCACGGTCAGCACGGCCACTACGGTCGGGGGTTCGAATCCCCCCCCCCCCCGGGCATGGATATTTGTGCCGTCCTAGTTCGTAAGTAGTTCATAAGTAGTTTGTAAGTTTAGGGACTGATGACCCCGTCGTTAAGTCCCATAAGCTTAACAAACATTTGAACATTTTTGAGCAGCTTGCTATTTCGGTGGTTGTAGTGTTGCAGCTCTGTACTCGTATTTTAAGCCCAGGATTAATGTCGGAGCACTCTCTTTTCCTTTCAGAGGAACAAACACATCTGGACAGATTCCAGGAACGCTGTTCGCCGTTCTGTGCCAAACCGGCCTAGCAGCCACATTTCTTCCGGTTCTTGGTCTCGTTGCCAGGAACGCAAAGTGTGTTATTCAACAGACTGGCTACCACCCAATTCATGACATCCTAGTTTCAACCCTACTCTTATAAATTTCTCTTAGCAAGTGTCTGAAATTAAAAGAAAAAAATTGTGGTACTCAGTAAAGTATTTTCTTCTCTCTGTAAAGTTTGGTATCTCTGCTGCAGTAACACACTGCTCCATACTGATTCCCCACTACGTAGACAACATTATTTGCGACGAAAGCGAAACCGCAGCCAAATAACGGCTCCCCTTCTAGTTTCTACCGAAACAGAAACCGAAACATACGTATTCAATAATTTTACTTCCTACAAAGAATGACTAGTTTCACCACGATTTGTAAGATCCCCAGCTTGTACTAATTTTTCTTGAATATGTGAAATTCTAACCAAGAATCCGTAGAAGATGATATAGGAGGTGTACGGGTTTAGACTAATCGACGGTACTTTTATTGAAGTACTTCCAAATTAGATTCTTTTCTCCTGGTTGACATTTTATACCTAAAAATTGTATTAAGGTAACTTAGAGAATAACGAAAGTGAACTCGATGCAGTAGCGTTTCGATATTTAGAGCCTCGGAATTACGCGTTTCCCATACGTTTGAGCACAAGTAAACATAGGCCAACTATCTTCACCGAAAAAGACACTCCGCCAGTATATCACGAAGTAAAGTGTTAAAGAATATAAAACCTTTACGCTGACGATGAAAATGTATATTTAAACACTTTTTTTTTAAAGTTCGCCTACTTTTTACACTTGTATTGTTTTCAAGATCGATTTTTTACCTTTTATGAGAAATTTTGATAGTTCCATGAGGTCCCGTTTACCTCCAATCAGCGACACTCTACGGCTTAGCTACAAGAAAAACTTCCACACTGCTATATATCTTCTTATAGAAATATACTCTTCAGGTACACAACAGACATTCAGATACTACGAAATGCTAGAGCCTGGATATGACTACAATAGTACAAAATACGCAGAAAGTAATAATTTGTGTGCTTCAATTAGCAGCCTTTCCTATTTTTTCTTCGAAGTGCTAGCTTTATATTTCCATATTCACTTCCGTTTTTGTAATCGGCAAACAACTTTCCATACTTCATTTTTGGTATTCCTTAGTACGTAATGCGTTATGTTACAGTCACTAAATATACTTAAATCAGTGCTGTCGAAAGTATTTCGAAAAATAACGTCACAGTTGCGACCAACAGTATAACTGCAGTCAGGGTAAATTCAAGCAAACGGAACAACAAAAGCAGCGTACAACGTAATTAATGAAGCCTACGTAATTATATCAACGTAATTAATGTTTTCTAAGCCCATATTAATTATTAAAAAAGCTCTTCGCTGTCAGAGAAATAAGTAAATAAAACTTTTCAGCCTAACATTGTCATAACCCGTCCCCTTAAGTACAATAAATTGCGTTATATTCTAATTAACAACAAAATAGAATTTTTAGGGGTGGTGAAAGAATCCTAGTAGACAACGGCACGTCGTCAACTGACCTACAGTCTTATTTGACTAAAAACCCAAAGAGATTTGGGTCATATGTTAAATATACCAGGGGCAAAACACAAACAATACGCTCACTACGTGATAGTAATGGCGATGCTGCCGATGATAGCGCTACTAAACCATAGTTACTAAACACAGCTTTTAGAAAGTCATTCAAGAAAAAGGACGAAACCAATATTCCAGATTTCGAATTAAAAACAGAGGCCAGAATCGATAACGTAGAAGTATATACCATCGGAGTAGTGAAGCAACTAAAATCACTTAACAAGAACAAGTCTTCTGGTCCGGACGGTATACACATTAGATTTCTATCTGATTATGCTGAAGCTCAAAGAAGGAACTGTACCAAAAGATTGGAAAGTTGCACAGGTAACACCTACATATACAAGAAAGGCAGTGGGAGTAAACCATTAAACTACAGGCCTATTTCATTGACGTCAATTTGCAGCACGGGTTTGGAACATATCCTGTATTAAAATATTATGAATTATCTCGAACAGAATGATCTATTGACCCAAGGTCAACACGGATCATATCGTTCATGCGAAACACAACTAGCTCTTTACACACACGAAGTGATGATTGCTATCGATTGCTATCTATTAAAATCATCTGAAGATCAAAACCAACTGCAGAACGATACGTATTGAACAGGCGAATATTATGATTTTATGAATACGTCGTGATTTCAAAGGATATAGTTACGCAGGAACGTAAGACTACAGCTTCCTAGGTAATTTACAAGAAAGCTTACAATCGAAGTACCTCGGCCTGAAATGATATATATCGAACGTACAACTGTAAATCGATTTAGTGTTTCTGGATCGTATATTCGGACGCTACGCGCTCTCACGTACTTTATATATATATATATATATATATATATATATATATATATATATATATATATATATCTTATTTATCCAATACCTAACCTTCTTAAAGCTACGATATAGATAACTTTTTTTAAGAGATTTACGAAAACAAAGTTTTGCGCAATTTTTTTTTTAATATTCGCTTTTCGAGCTTTATTAATTTACTGAGTGGACAATGGTACATTCGACAACCTATATGCCATAAAGCAGGACTAGAATTAATTATTAACAATGCAGCTTGATTTTACAACGTCGCTTGTCAAAAATAATTTCTCAATATATGTATCCAGAGTCGCACTGAAACGATTGGAGTATATTTACGTACGTAGTTGTGAATGGGTTAAAATATTTCGGAGCTATACGCAACAATTGCGGCTTCCTTCGAAATCCTTTAACTTCTGTTCTCGGGAAATTGCGTGTGTTGTGACCCGCGTAATATGTGCATCAGCGCGAATAATTGTGGTATCGGAGAAAGAAATTACTTTTTCCTTTAACTTTGCGGTGTAATTAAAAACAATAAAATGCTTCTTCACGATAGGATACAACGTAGCACTAAAAGCACGAATGTTCAAAAGCAGATGGCGAGTAATGCAACAAAGGGTGAAATCCAGGTGTAACAATCAAGATAACTACTTATGGCGGCTTCTAACGGCACTTTTTGGAACTTCCTGAAACTTTGCTTCCGAATATAAGTACGAGGCTTATTTTTAGATCCAGAAAACTGGAAAAAAAGTGCGGCATACATTCGGGTAAATACGGTAACTTGGGGGCCGTCTTATACGCCAGATATGTGCTTAAACTATAAAATTCCGATGAAAATTGGAACTCGTCTTCTCTGAAGGTCATCTTATCTGCGGAAATATACGATAAATTAATTAATTAATTAATAAAATAAAAAAAAATAAAAAAAATTGTAGCATAAGACACGGTGGCCTTCGTTACATGTTGGGCAAGTGTAGCACGGTACTTTACACAGTCTGCGGAACGTGTTTCTGGCTGGAATTCAGCAGTACTTATTAATTGTTACTGATGACTAAGTGGTGGTGCGAACAAGTAAGAAGCTAAAGGTCAACTAAGCATCGATTACAACTTACAGACACCCTGGTACCTCTTCTTGTAGGCAAAGTTTTCAGCGGAACTCTCATATTCATTACGTAAATTATCCTTTTCTGATTTTAGCATGAGTGACTAGAAAAAAAAAGTCTTCCTCGGAAGGGGTTTGAACCGTCTCATCGACACCGTATCTACGTCCCTGACTAGAGCAAATCAGGTTGTAAGTCACTTCTGCTGCGATTACGACGCTGCTGTTGTGAGCCGTATTATTTACACCGGGCTGACATTTTGTTATTGCATAAAAAACGGCAGCTTCTCATTTTGTATAATGATGGATGGATGCTTAGTGTTTAACGTCCCGTCGACAGCTTGGCCATTAGAGACGGAGCTAACGCTCGGAATTTTTGGGTTAGGATGAGGAAGGTAATCGGCCGTGCACTTTGAAAGGAACCATCCCGGCATATGCCTGCAGTGATTTAGGGAAATCACGGAAAACCTAAATCTGGATGGCCGGAGGTGGATTTCAACCACCATCCTCCCGAATGCGAGTCCAGTGCGTTACCACTGCGCCACCACGCTCGGTTTGTATAATGCTTCCTACTGGCAACATGCAGTGCTAGCATAGCTTTAGCTGCGCTTTTTCCCCAATGTATAAATAGGGGAAAAATAGATACAGCCTACAGGGAAATAAAAGAAACATTTGGAGATAAGAAAAACAGATCTATGAATATCAAGGACACTGATGGAAAACCAGTTCTCAGCAAAGAAGGGAAAGCTGAAAGGTGGAAAGTGTATATAGAGGGGCTCTACAAAGGAAATGAACTCCGAGACAATATTGTAGGAAGGGACGAGGATGTAAATGAAGATGAAATAGGAGATACTGTTTTGAGAGAAGAATTTGACAGAGCCCTGAAAGACCTAAGTCGAAACAAGGCCCCTGGAGTAGATGGTATTCCCTCAGAGCTACTGAAGTCTCTGGGAGAACCAGCCATGACAAACCTGTTTCACCTGGTGCGTAAGATGTATGAGACAAGAGAAGTACCCTCAGACTTTAAGAAAAATGTTATAATCCCCTTTCCAAAGAAAGCAGGTGCAGACAGGTGTGAAAACTACAGAACCATCAGTCTAATAAGTCATGGTTGCAAAATAGTAACACGAATTATATACAGAAGGATGGAAAAGCTGGTAGAAGCCGACCTCGGGGAAGATCAGTTTGGGTTCAGAAGAAATGTAGGAACACGGGAGGCAATACTCACGTTACGGCTTATCCTAGAAGACAGATTAAGAAAAGTCAAACCTACATTTGTAGCTTTTGTAGATTTGGAGAAGGCTTTTGACAATGTTGATTGGAATAAACTCTTTCAAGTTCTGAAGCAAGCAGGAGTAAAATATAGGGAACGTAAGGTTATTTATAACTTGTACAAAAACCAGACAGCGGTTATCAGAGTTGAAGGGCATGAAAGGAATGCAGTGGTTGGAAAGGGAGTAAGACAGGGTTGTAGTCTTTCTCCTTTGTTATTCAATGTGTACATTGAGCAAGCTATAAAGGAAAGCAAGGAGAAATTTGAAGAAGGAATTAAAGTTCAGGGTGAAGAATTAAAAACATTGCGTTTTGCCGACGACATTGTAATAATCTCAGAGACAGCAAAAGACCTGGAAGAGCAGTTGAAGGGAATGGACAGTGTGCTGAAAGGTGCATATAAGATGAACATTAACAAGAGCAAACTAGGGTAATGGAGTGCAGTGTAAGGAAATCAGGTGATGCAGAAGGAATTAGATTGGGAAACGAAGCAATAAAGGAGGTACATGAGTTTTGTTATTTGGGCAGTAAAGTAACAAATGATTGTCGCAGTACAGAGGATATAAAATGCAGAATGGCAATGGGTAGAAAAGCGTTCTTGAACAAGAGATATTTGTTAACATCGAATATTGATTTAAGCCTAAGGAAGTCTTTTCTGAAGGCATTTGTATGGAGTGTTGCCTTGGATGGGAGTGAGACATGGACGATAAACAGTGCGGACAGAAAGAGGATTGAGGCTTTTGAAATATGGTGCTACAGAAGAATGCTGAAGATTAGGTGGGTGGATCGCGTAACTAATGAGGAGGTATTGAACAGAATTGGAGAGAAAAGAAATTTCTGGCACACCTTGACTAAAAGAAGGGATAGGTTGGTAGGACACATTCTTAGACATTAAGGAATTGTGAATTTAGCGTTGGAGGGAAGTGTGTGGGGTAAAAATCGCAGAGGAAGACCAAGAGATGGATACAGTAAGCAGATTCAGACAGATGTAGGTTGCCGTTCTTATGTGGAGATGAAGAGGCTTGCTCAGGATAGGGTATTGTGGAGAGCTGCGTCAAACCAGTCTCCGGACTGAAGACCACAACAACAGTTTCGCGACTGTCTGTGTTACATAGCGATATTATGGTTATTTCTACTGAAAAACCATCACGCAGCGTCCATAGCTTTTGTTCTTTACATCGTGTCCTATTCTTTTCTCCCTAGTGTAAACACTTGTTCAAGATAAATCTAATGAGAGTCGACACTGGCGAATCGTTGACGAAAGTAAATTTGTCGACTTTCCCTCCTGTTCGTTCCATTCTAAATGTGATCAAGGAGCAATTGTAGCGATTGTTAAACCGGCGTTATTTATCCAGCAGAAGCGATTTTCGAGAGTTTTCGGATCGCGCTGATTCTGTTCACGGATCGTTGCGCAATCTCGTTACAACCTTTACATATTTATATTTCGGAATGTGATCACCGCCTGCAACCGATGTGCAGCGTTTTGCGGTGCGTTTGGTCGGCCAGCCCTGGCTAATATAATTCATGAATTATTAACGGCCGCCAGACATTGCAACACGTGTTGCATGGGCGACGCGCGTCAGCGAAACAACCGGATAACGTGTGTTTGCTTTTATGAAAATTCCTCTTTCAGCCCACTTGACGCGCGTAATGTGCTTAGCCGGATTAACGCAGCTTAAAATGGCCAAAATAACACATGTCATGAGACCGAGGATGTCAATTTGTAACTTCAATGTACTTCTTCTGATATTCAGTGTGCTTCGGTAACAATAATAGATATTTTATGAATTGCTAGAATAAAATAATTGCAAAACAAAATAGCCATATAACATTTGTCTAATTGTCATTGAGTACGGAAATGCAGCTCAGTTCAATGCATTTTCGTTTCGTGTGTCGGTACACCGGTTGCTATGTGCGTATTTATAGAATGTCAGCAAGTAGAGTGTTGATGTTCTTGCTGGGAATTCGTTCTTTAGTTTACATTGAACTTTTCATTGTGTTTTGATGGCATGTCGCATGTATTTACACATGCTGAGTATGCAGATGTGGTACTTTTGTATTCGTTTTGTAACAGAAACGCTGCTACTACTTCTAGAAAATACGGCATACGATTTCCTTACAGCACACTACCAGAATGGAATGTGTTTACTCTTATGTTGAATACACTTACTGACACTGGAACAGTGGTCAGTAATCCAACTGCAACTAATGTGTTAATGAACAAACTGTGGATTAATTTATTATATTAGTCAGTAGAACGTAGCCCTTTATCAAGCACACGCACAATTTCTATAAGTACCAGTGTTCAACATAGAATAGTGTGGCTGATATTACGTAAATGGGTGGTTCCACAGGGTTGCGTTCTAGGGCCACTGTTGTTTCTGATTTATATAAATGACATGCCTTCTATCATAACAGGAAATTCTAAAATGTTTCCTTTTGCTGATAACAGTAGCTTGCCAGGGAATGATGTGTTTACAATATTGATGCAGTATCAAATAATGCCATTAAAGAAATAAGAGGAATATAATGTTAATAATAGTTCAACACAATCTGAAATTTAAATTACACAGAAGTGGAACATGACAAGTGAGACTGATCAGTACAAATTTATAAACGTTCTAATAAATAGTATTCTGTAATTTTAAAGAGCATACTGGAGATGAACAGCCATCTTGATACAATATTTCATATACTATGTTCATATGTTTGTAGAACTTAAGGAACTTAACTACGGGGTCATCAGTCCCTAACCTTACAAACTACTTATGAACTAGCTAAGACTAAGGACGGCACAAATATCCATGGCCGAGGGGGGATTCGAACCCCCGACCGTAGTGGCCGTGCAGACCGGGACTGGAGCGCCTCGTTCCCTCGGCCACCGCGGCCGGCTACAAAATTTATAATTAAAATTAAAAATAGTCCAGATCGCAAAATCGCTGTTTCTATTTCTTAAGCGGGTTTCGCCTAGTGCAGTTCACGACTATGCGACCTGGTGTGTCACCGCAATCTCCTGCCATCATTGTGGTTTACATCTGAAGATGGTCTGCAATAGACCGAAACCGGTTATGGAATAGAAACATCAATTATGCTATCTGGACTGTTTCAATTTTAATAATAAGATAGTGATCTCTCGTCGAAAGCCCATGTTCAGGATATCATTCAAAATATAAATACTGTGTCATTTAGCATTCGAAAATTTTTTTAAAATTAGTCATAGTTCAACACGAAAAGTAGTCCGCATTGCTTATTTTCATTCGATTATGACGTATGGTGTTATTTTCGGGAGTAACATCTCTGGTTCAGAAAGGGTATTTATTGCGCAGGAATGGACGATTCGAGCAATATACATATTACCTGTGATGTCGCTTGTTGTTAATAATATTTGGCTGTTCCTAAGAGTTAGCAGCTTTCACTCAGTTAATACTAGACAGAAATCGAATCTCCATTTGGATCACACCTCCTTGATAACAGTACAGAAATACGTGAAATATTATGTCGCATCGATTTTCAATGAACGCAGAAGAATTCAAAACGCGTAGTTTTAATATTCGGACCAGCGTGGCTAAAAAGAAAAGTCTCCTCCTGGGTAACTCTGTTTTGTAGAGGAATTCCTGGAAAAAATTAAAAAAAGTTGGCTAATTTCTGTGTTACGTCACAGCTTTTTTCCTTATGATTTGCCCTGTCGCTTAGAATGGCTTTGTATTTCAATTTGTCCACTTCTATTCTTTTATCATTTGGTGTACTGCTCAGCCCATGACCATGGAGGCTTTCTCCTTGCTTTGGTCCTGCAAAACATGATGCATACAAATAAATAAATCAAATAAAGGCGGATGCCATCCTATTCATTAACAGCTCATTCAAGCCTCCAGAAGGAGAGGAGCAGATGCATGGGTGGAGGACTAGGAGAACAGAGACAATGGTTGGAACAGAGGGGTTGGTGAATGAGTAGAAGGAGAAGAAATGAAGAGATGGACAGGAGCAGGAAAGAACGAGGAGATGGACAGAGAGAGAGGAGACAGGAGAAAATGGAAAAAGAGAAGAGGTAAGAGGAAATAATAGTTCAACACAATCTGAAATTTAAATTACACAGAAGTGGAACATGACAAGTGAGACTGATCAGTACAAATTTATAAACGTTCTAATAAATAGTATTCTGTAATTTTAAAGAGCATACTGGAGATGAACAGCCATCTTGATACAATATTTCATATAATATGTTCATATGTTTGTAGAACTTAAGGGACTTAACTACGGGGTCATCAGTCCCTAACCTTACAAACTACTTATGAACTAGCTAAGACTAAGGACGGCACAAATATCCATGGCCGAGGGGGGATTCGAACCCCCGACCGTAGTGGCCGTGCAGACCGGGACTGGAGCGCCTCGTTCCCTCGGCCACCGCGGCCGGCTACAAAATTTATAATTAAAATTAAAAATAGTCCAGATCGCAAAATCGCTGTTTCTATTTCTTAAGCGGGTTTCGCCTAGTGCAGTTCACGACTATGCGACCTGGTGTGTCACCGCAATCTCCTGCCATCATTGTGGTTTACATCTGAAGATGGTCTGCAATAGACCGAAACCGGTTATGGAATAGAAACATCAATTATGCTATCTGGACTGTTTCAATTTTAATAATAAGATAGTGATCTCTCGTCGAAAGCCCATGTTCAGGATATCATTCAAAATATAAATACTGTGTCATTTAGCATTCGAAAATTTTTTAAAATTAGTCATAGTTCAACACGAAAAGTAGTCCGCATTGCTTATTTTCATTCGATTATGACGTATGGTGTTATTTTCGGGAGTAACATCTCTGGTTCAGAAAGGGTATTTATTGCGCAGGAATGGACGATTCGAGCAATATACATATTACCTGTGATGTCGCTTGTTGTTAATAATATTTGGCTGTTCCTAAGAGTTAGCAGCTTTCACTCAGTTAATACTAGACAGAAATCGAATCTCCATTTGGATCACACCTCCTTGATAACAGTACAGAAATACGTGAAATATTATGTCGCATCGATTTTCAATGAACGCAGAAGAATTCAAAACGCGTAGTTTTAATATTCGGACCAGCGTGGCTAAAAAGAAAAGTCTCCTCCTGGGTAACTCTGTTTTGTAGAGGAATTCCTGGAAAAAATTTAAAAAAGTTGGCTAATTTCTGTGTTACGTCACAGCTTTTTTCCTTATGATTTGCCCTGTCGCTTAGAATGGCTTTGTATTTCAATTTGTCCACTTCTATTCTTTTATCATTTGGTGTACTGCTCAGCCCATGACCATGGAGGCTTTCTCCTTGCTTTGGTCCTGCAAAACATGATGCATACAAATAAATAAATCAAATAAAGGCGGATGCCATCCTATTCATTAACAGCTCATTCAAGCCTCCAGAAGGAGAGGAGCAGATGCATGGGTGGAGGACTAGGAGAACAGAGACAATGGTTGGAACAGAGGGGTTGGTGAATGAGTAGAAGGAGAAGAAATGAAGAGATGGACAGGAGCAGGAAAGAACGAGGAGATGGACAGAGAGAGAGGAGACAGGAGAAAATGGAAAAAGAGAAGAGGTAAGAGGAAATGTAGTATCGGGAGATTAGAATAAACAAATATCTGAGATTCGCCGCAAGGTATCCTTCAACACAGGCTGACTACATAAATGACTTTCCAGAGCGGAACTTTGAAAAGCTAAGCCATCAAGATTCTCGTGAGACTTGTAAACGTCACTTTTCCCTATTAATTATCTGATGTTCAGAGGTATGGCATACTCATTTATAATCTTTATTTACCGTTGAATCACAAATTATTATTATTTGTACTGACAAAAGGGATGTAATATTTTATGGAACACTATTTCCATTGCAAATGGGCTTCTCAAGAAACTGGCCAGCTACTAACGAGTGCATGTTACTTTGCCTTCATATATTTTTGCTTAAATTTATTTCGACATTACATTGTAATTATATGCAAGTTTATTAATTATTGTTATGACTACGTGCGTAGGAATGGATGATATAGTATGTACACGATGCAGTATACTCCTTGTTGTTGCACGTTGACACCACTGCCTACGTGTTTACTCTGAAAGGCGACCGCAGGGCACAACTGACGTACAAAATCTGAGACGTTGCCCTGTAGTTAATTAATGTCTTTGTTTTGCGACAATCAGCACAAGTGATGGGTGGACTGCACGATTACTAAAACTTCCAAAGAGACCGACTCGGTGGTGCGCAGTTATATGAAACGGCAACTAAAAGGACAGCGCAGTTTAACGTTACTCCAGCGATAATACCCACGGCCATGACAGTGAATACTGAACAGTGTAAAACATCATTGTTGAAGTGGAAGAGTTGGCGAAACAGGAGCTGACAACAACTGACCAGTATTACAATGATTGTGGCCGGTCAACATAAACCTACAACAGCAAAGGCTACTGCAGAACCGAACACTCAGTGCAGTAATACACCCTGACATAAAGAGTACACTTTCGTGGAAGATCTGCAGTCGGTAAACCATTAATAACGGAACCATCTCAAAGGTACAAAGAAAGTTGTGCCACGGTTATAAAACCACGACCCTTAATAACAAGAAGCGTGTGATACGGTCCGATATCCCATTGTTCATTTTGTTTCCTACAAACAACATGATTCATATATGGAAAATCCCAAAAGCAAGTTTTGATGCGACATGCCTGCTTTCTATAGTCAAGCACCGGTGCGGTTCCATCATGATTTAGCCCACTGTATCGTGGTATTGAACGGTTTCTATCATCCTCACTGGTCGTATGAATGAATTTCTCACCATCCTCGACAACAAACTACTTACTAAAGCTAAAATATTGCTAACGAACCCTACCTTATTCGAAAATGGTATGGCACAGACTTTCTGTGTAAATCATTAAAATATTGCCAATCATTTCCCAAGAGCAGCAAAAAAGCTAGGACTGTACATAATCGAACGCTTATGGGGAGCTTTGGAGCGGAGAATGGGACCCAGATTCTCAGCTCCATCGTCGGTGAAGTAATTGATGGATGTTGCGGTCCAACACTGCACAACAGTCTATTGTTAGCCACAAAGACACTTTAAGGATCTGTTGCTCGAAGAGTTGCAGCTGTTCTCATAGCCTTTGTGGGCCAGCTCCTGAATAATAAATAAATATTGTGTCCATAATACATATACGTATTAAGTAAATATTCATATATTTGTAAACGTAACTGCAGCAGGTCTCAGTCCGTAGGCTTGCAAATTACTTAAAAGAAAAATTATGCTGTCGACAAGAGACACACCCATGCCCGAGGGAGGACACGAAACTCCCACGAGGAACAAACGCGCGTCCGCACAGGAGCCTTAGAACGCTCGGCTACTCCACCGCGGCGTTTTCGTATTATTTAGACCACCTACTGTATATATGAAACATAGTTTTCTGTGTGCTGAAGATTATATGGGTAGATAACGTAACTAATGAAAAGGTGCTCAACAAAATTGGAAAGGAAAACAGTGCCTGGCATATCCTGACCAAGATATTGGATACGTTGCTCTGACACATTCTGAGTCATCAAGGAATCGTCAACTTCACAATAGAAACAAGGGCGCGGGATACAAATCGTAAACAGAGACCGAGAAACGAATACACTAACCAGGATCAAAATGAAGTAGGTTGCTGTTCTTATTCGCAGATGAAGAGGCTTGCACAGGACAGGGTAGCGTGGAGAGCTGCCTCAATCCATTTTGTGAACTGAAGACGATAACACATATTGAAATTTATTAATAAAGAACCTTGTAAGGATAGTTAATGATCACATAAATCTATAACGCCTCCCCCATGAACCACAGACATTCCCGAGGTGGGGTGGCTTGCGTGCCTCAACGATGCAGATAGCCGTACCGTAGGTGCAACCACAGTGGGGGAGAGGATATCTGTGGAGAGGCCAGACAAACGTGTGGTTCCTGAAGAGGGGCAGCAGCCTTTTCAGTAGTTACAGGGGCAACAGTCTGGATGATTGTCTGAGCTGGCCTTGTAACATCAGCTAATGTGGCTTTGCCACACAGCTACTGCGAACGGCTGAAAGCAAGGGGACACTACAGCCGTTACTTTTCCCGAGGACATGCAGCTCTACTGTATGAACATATGATGTTAGCATCCTCTCGGGTAAAATATTCCGGAGGTTAAATAGTCCTCCATTCGGATCTCCGGGTGGGGACTACTCAGGAGGATGTTGTCATCAGGAAAGATAATACTGGCATTCTTCGGATCGGAGCCTGGAATGTTAGATCCCTTAATCGGGTAGGAAAATTAGAAAATTTAAAAAGGAAATGGATAGGTTGAAGTTAGATATAGTGGGGTTTAGTGAGGTTCGGTAGCAGGATGAACAGGATTTCTGGTCAGGTGAGTACAGGATTATAAATACAAAATCAGTTGGAGGTATCACAGGAGTAGCACTGATAATGAATAAGACAATAGGAATGCGGGTAAACTATTATGAGCAGCACAGTGATCGCATTCTCATTGTCGAGATAGATACGAAGCCAACACCGACAACAGTAGTACAGGTTTATATGCCAACTAGCTTTGCCAATGATGAGGAGATCGAAGCAATATATGAGGAGCTAAAGGTAATTATTCAGACAGTTAAGGGAGAGGAAAACGTAATTGTGATGGGAGACTGGAATTCGTTAGTAGGAAAAGGAAAAGAAGGAAAAATAGTAGGTGAAAATGGACTGGGCAGGAGGAATGAAAGAGGAAGTCGCCTGGTAGAATTTTGCACGGAACATGATTTAATCGTAACAAACACCTGGGTTAAGAAACACAAAAGAAGGTTGTATACATGTAAGAGACCAGGAGCCACCGGAAGGTATCAGATACATTTTATAATGGTAAGACATAGATTCCCCAGGGGCACATATAGACTCTGACCATAACTTGTTAGTCATGAACTGTAGGCTGAAACTGAAAAAATTTCAGAAAGGTAGAAAAATAAGGAGATGGGACTTAGATAAATTGAAGGAAAGTGAAGTTGTGGAGAATTTCAGAGGGAGATTTAGGCAACAATTGACAGAAACAGGGGGAAATAAAACAGTAGAAGAGGAATGGGTACCATTGAGAGATGAAATAGTGAAGGCAGCAGAGGAGGAAATAGGTAGAAAGGCAAGACCTACAAAAAATCCTTGTATATCACAGGAAATACTAGATTTAATTGATGAAAGGAGAAAATATAAAAATGCAGTAAATGAAGCAGGCAAAATGGAGTACAGACGATTAAAAAATGAGATTGACAGGAAGTGCAAAATGGCGAAGCAGTAGTGGCTAGAAGCCAAATGCAAATCAGTAGAAGAATGTATAAGATGGGGAAAAGTAGATTCCGCCTACAGGAAAATAAAAGAGACATTTTGGGACGAATATCAAGAACTCAGATGGGAAGCCGGTTCTCAGCAAAGAAGGGAAAGCTGAAAGGTGGAAAGAGTACATAGAGCAGCTCTACAAAGGAAATGAACTTACAGTCAATGTGATAGGAAGGGAAGAGGACGTAAATCAAGATGAAATAGGAGATGCGATACTGAGAGATGAATTTGACAGAGCCTTGAAAGACCTAGGTCGGAACAAGGCCCTAGGAGTTGATGACATACCCTCAGAGCTACTAAAGTCTCTGGGAGAGCCAGCCATGACAAGACTATTTCAACTGGTGTGTATGATTTATGAGACAGGCGAAATACCCTCAGACTATTAAAAATGTAATAATCCCCATTCCAAAGAAATCAGGCGCAGACAGGTGTGAAAATTACAGAACCAACAATTTGATAAGTCATGGTTGCAAAATTTTAACACGAATTATCTACAGGAGAATGGAAAAGCTGATCTCGGGGAAGATCAGTTTGTATTCAGGAGGAACATGGGAACCCGGGAGGCAATAATCACTTTACGTCTTATCTTAGAAGATAGATTAAGGAAAGGCAAACCTACATTTTTAGCTTTTGTAGATTTGGAGAAAGCATTTGACAATGTTGACTGGAATACACTCTTTCAAATTCTGAAGTCAGCAGGGGTAAAATATAGGGAAAGGAGAGTTATTTACAACTTGTACAAAAGCCAGACTGCAGTTATTAGACTCGAAGGGCATGAAAGGGAAGCATCAGTTGGGAAGGGAGTAAGACAGAGTTGTAGCCTTTCTCCGATGTTATTCAATTTGTGCATCGAGCAGGCGGTGAAGGAAAGCAAGGAAAAATTTGGAATAGGAATTAAAGTACAGGGGGAAGAAATAAAAACATTGAGTTTTGCTGATGACATTGTAATTCTGTCAGAGACAGCAAAGGACCTGGAAGAGCAGTTGAATGGAATGGACAATGTGTTGAAGAGAGCATATAAAATGAACATTAACAAGAGCAAAACAAAAATAATGGAATGCGGTCTTAGAAAATCGGGCGATGCTGAAGGAATTAGATTAGGTAACGAAACAATGAAGGTGGTAGATGAGTTTTGTTTCTTGGGTAGTAAAATAACATGTGATGGTCACAGTACAGAGGATATAAAATGCAGAATGGCAATGGGAAGAAAAGCATTTTTGAAAAAGAGAAATTTGCTAACATCGAATATTAATTTAAGTGTAAGGAAGTCTTTTCTGAAGGCATTTGTGTGGAGTGTTGCCTTGTATGGGAGTGAAACATGGCCGATAAGCAGTGCGGACAGGAACAGAATAGAGGCTTTTGAAATGTGGTGTTACAGAAGAATGCTGAAGATTAGGTGGGTAGATCGCATAACCAATGAAGAAGTACTGAACAGAATTGGTGAAAAAGGAATATTTGGCATACCCTGGCTATAAGAAGGGATCGCTTGGTAAGACACATTCTTAGACATCGGGGAATCGTAAATTTAGCATTGAAGGGAAGTGTGTGGGGGAAAATCGCAGAGGGAGACCAAGAGACGCGTATAGTAAGCAGATTCAAGTGGATGTGGGTTGCCGTTCTTATGAGGAGATCAAAAGGCTTGCTCAGGATAGAGTAGGGTCGAGAGCTGCATCAAACCAGTATCCGGACAGAAGACCATAATAACAACAAATCTATAATTATTGGTATTGTAATTAAAATAGTAATTTTTAGTATTGGACTCGCAGGTTGTCAATAAAAATTGCTTGACTGTACTTTTGTGACTTCTCAAACAATTGTGTCGTTTTTAGTTGTGTGTGTATGGGTAGCTGTAAAATGGGTCTGCATAATAACTCAAACTTGCTATTCTGACTGAACATCTTATCCAATTATTTAAGCATGACTTTGAACAAAAACTAAATATATAATAAAAATCCATTCTGACCGTGTGAGTTTATTCACAGAATGGGCAATTTGATTCCGGTAGAATAATGTAATATTTCATAAAAGACTGCTATTGTTTGGGCAATATGACAGCAGCTTGCTGCAGAAGTGACTGATTGCCAAATAGATCTGCGTTAGACAGTTATTCCTGAATTATCTCACTCAAGGGTTTACACTGATTTTATGGCCTAACTGTGCGCAAGGAAACATGCGCAACTGCTCTTATAATAACTGCCAAAAATGCTGTTGATGCAAGGTCAGAAACTAGCTACAGAATTCGCAGATGTGCAGTGCGAATACACTAACTACAGAAATACTGATTTTGTCAATCTCTGTAGTATATATAACAAATAATGAATTTGGTTTCGGGATGAATGACTAACACAAAACAGACCTGGAGTTGGAAGTTAAACTGAAGCACTTTATATTTTTTTTTTCGTAAAAGGAGAACATGAACTTAAACAATATTGTACAAAATAGTGATTACATCTTGGGACTGCCTTACACAAATTTTTTATGCAGAAAGAGATTAAATCTATTGTCATTTTTCAATAAAGATTAATCTCTCGTTACCAGTAACAAAAGAAAAATCAGCTATTACATTACACAATGCAAATCAACAAACCGAATTTGTCTACATCACACTTCCTCCGTTCTTTTGTACACTGAAAACAGACTAAAATTCCGTCACTATACTTTTAATTATTTAAAGAATGAATATAAATGTCGATAATTAAACCCTTCGTGTTCAATGTTTGTTACAAATGGACTTGAATTACGCGAAGCGACTAATAATGAAGAGATGACTCACCTTACCTATATTCTTCATAATCTCAGAACATTCTATCTAGAATAGGAAATATTTGAAACCAACAAATTATAGAGATCACTTAGATGTTACTTAGATATTTCACCACTGCAGAGTCATCTTTATAAGATTACTAGCTGGAAACCCGGCTTTGCTCGGGTATTTATTTAATTATTTATGCCTTGAGTTAGTAGTTCCCCCCTCTCTTTTCTCTCTCTGTCCATCTCATTTTTTTTTCTAAAAACATGCTATATTTTTCAAAGAATTAGCTGCAAGTACTCGGCTTTGCCGGGGTTTAAGATAAGGTTTTCTGTAGAAGCGTACAAAACCGTTTATTTGCATGTGATAAAACGGTACACTTATGTTAAAGCAATGTGCTAAACATTTTTGGCAGTTCCATTTGGAGTACATATAAAAAGATTTTCGTCTTTGCCCAGTCTGGAGCAGGCCACATTTAAACTGTCCATGAGAGAAGCATGGTGTCTGCAAGTCTATACCAGCAATCGCTCTCAATAACCAACTTGCATGATATTTCTCGTTTTTTTTTTTTTTTTGTTTTTTTTTTTTTTTGTTTTTTTTTTTTTTTTTTTTTTTTGTTTTTGTTTGGGGGGGTGAGAGGGTTCATTCTCACACGGCTTAGAACAGGCACATAGACAGAGGGAGATGGGGATGGAACGAAACCTATTTAAGAACCTCCCCCATGTAATTTTGTGAACGTGTACCAAATTTCACGTTACTTGGTTGTCTGGGTCTTGAGTTATAAGGGAACAGACGACAAATGCGTCTAATAAGTATAGAGATAAATAGGACTCTCTTGCATAATGTACAAAATTATACGCTAAGCGGAGTATCTACACAAAGAATGACAGTGATCAAAATACAAATGACGTATAAAATACATAGGGCCCCATATTTGTCGAGTTGCACAAATATTCAGATATGTATTCATGTATGTCCGTAAAATCTGTTGCGAATGCAATTAGTAGTAAAGAAGTAATAGATTAAAACTTGGTGTGTGATGGGGCAATTTTCCATAAACGTTACTGTTTATGAGCTTATATCTCACGAACTATGTGTCGTACTGTGATACAATTACGAAGGTACATTCCGCTGTATGTGTGTATACTTTCTGTAAAATTTCCTGTCGCTAAAATTTGTAGTGTTCAAATTATGAATTTTAACGTCATACCGAGCGCCGTAGCTTTACTCTATAAACAGCGGAAAAGTAGTAAGCCAGAAACTTTTTTCCTTTCATCATTTTACTATGGTTGCCAGCGAGAAAAAGTTTAATAAAGGTTTGAAATTATGTTTAAAGTTTGTCGCAAAGTACTGTCATTCTCATACAGTGTATTTCGAAAGTCTCGCGGCATTATATGGCATATTATGCGATTTCTATTGGTTATGACGTAATATGTTTTGAACCATGTGCCGTATGTTGTTCTTAACCATGCAGCAATTGTTATCCCACGGTAACGAAAGTGTGTACCAATTTTGGTTGAAATCGGTCCAATGGTTTAGGAGAAAATGAGCAGCATTGTCACGAAATGCAGCAGTTTTTCGCGCATCTCATTGTGTATTACGTCATATCTCGTGAACTATATATCGTATGTGATTCTTACACTTACGGTGACCGTCCTCATGGATGGAAGCTTACGTGTACAAAATTTCATATAGATTGGAACAAAACCTGTAGATTTGTATGCAACTCGTACAAACACACGGACACTCTGCTTTATAAATTAGACTAGCTTAACGCCCACGGCTTCGCATGCGTAGGCTGGTTGGTCTGCACCAGTTGTTTCTCCCTCTTAATATTAATTTTCATAGATATAGCTTAAGTACTATCATAATGAAATGTTGTGATACCACCTGTAGCCGCGGCAGAATGGTCGTGCATATTGAGGCGTAGTGCTGTGGTGCGCGCTGCTGTTCACCATAGGGGATTCGATTCGCCCCTCGGGCATGGGTGTTTGTGCTGTCCTTAGCATAAGTTAGTCTAAGTTAATTTAATTAGTGTGTAAGCCTTTGGAATGATGAGACCGTAGCTAAGTCTCTTAAGATTTACAAACATTTGACCTTTGGTTTTACTACTTGCAATCCTCTATGACGCACCTTAATAGTTTAATTTCGTAAAATACTCCAACCAAGTATGGAAATATCATTTTTTTGTAATTCTGGGTTCAAAACTGGCTTAGTAGCAACGTATTTTAAAGAATATTTCATCGACTATTTCACCCCCTAAATGATTAATTTACTGAAAATACCAAAAACTGTTCAAATGTTTGTAAATATTATGGGATCTAACTACGGAGTCATCAGTCCCTAAACTTACATACTACTTATGAACTACTTACGAACTAGGACGGCACAAATGTCCATGCCAGAGGGGGGATTGAAACCCCCGACCGTAGTGGCCGTGCAGACCGTGACTGAAGCGCCTCAGTCCCCTCGGCCACCGCGGCCGGCACGAGCATATCACTGTGCTCTCTTCGAGTGAATATTATGCTTTGCAGCTAGTACCTATGCTCAAAGATTGAGCCTAGTAACCAACAAAACAATTGTGAGACGTTACACGTGTCTTTTTAATTGTGACCAAGAAAATATATAGCAATTTATGTGGTTGTAGCTTCAAAATTGCCTTAATAGCAAAATATTTTCAAAAAAACGTCCCCTCTCCAATGTACCCCCCCACCTTGATGGTTCAATTTCCAAATGTACCGAAACACGTGTTATCCAAATTCTAACGAACAATACAAATACCAGTTTTTGCGGCTCTAACTTCAAATTGTCTTGACAATAATGTGATTTCGAAAATAATTTTTGATCCCCTATTTCACCCCCTTAGTTGTTGAATTTCCAAAAATACCGAAAGTCATGTCTTTTTAATCCTGATCAATAGTGCACATGCTACGTTTCGTAGTTATAGCTTGAAACTTGAGTTAGCAGCAACATATGTTTGAAAATCAATTTTTGCATCATGTATTTACCCCCTTATTGGTCGAATTTCCAAAAGTACCGAAAAACGGGTAAGCTAAATTCAAATTCCGAATCCAAATACGAAAATTTGTAGTTCTAACGTCAAAATTGCCAAAATTTTCGGAAAACTTCCCCTCTCCAATTTACTACATTTATGGTTGACTATAAAATATACCGAAACACGTATTATTTAAATTCTAACCAACAATACAAATATCAATTTTTGCAGATCTAGCTTCAAAATTGTCTGAATAGCAAAGTGTTTTCAAAAATAATTTTTCATTCCCTACTTTACCCTCTTACTTTTTGAATATCCAAAATTTCTGAAACTCGTATTTTTATAATCCTGACCAAGATTCCATATCCGAAGTTAAAATTTGAGTTACCAGCAACATATTTTTGAAAATAAATTTTTTGTCCCCCCTATTTTACTCCGTTATTGATTTAATTTTTTTTTTTTTTAAATAGCGAAACACGTGTCGTTTAAATTCGAACCCTGAATTAAAATCCGAAATTTTGTAGTTCTAGCTTCAAAATTGGGTAAACAGCAACGTATTTAAAAAAAAAAACATTTCATCTTAGATTTAACCTCTTTACGGACGGAATATCGAAACGTCGCTTCTTAAATGACGCCTACATAGTTAGATCAACACCCTCTACAAATTTCAAGTGTCTATTTTCAGTGGTTTGGGCTGGGAGATGATGAGTCAGTCAATCAGTCGGTTAGTCAGTCTTTACATTGCGTTTTATATATAGAGAGAAAGAAGATAATCTTTGTTCTGAGTCAGCAAATTTCACTAAAAAGCGGATTCCTTCACTTCCATAGCTGTTCCATGTCGCAGCAAGGTAGAGAGGCAGCTTACTTTATACTCGGGTTACTGCATAACTCCATTACTGTAACAGCATTGCATCAACACCCAGTTAGCTGCTAATGCATAAATGTAAAACGGGATGCGAAAAATATAAGAGGCTTACGAATTGGGAGGATTACTTTAGGAAATAATAATTAGAGGATTTTTTTGCGATGAGAGATAGTTCACTTCATTCTGATACAACTCACTAAATACGTTATGCAGAAAAATGAGGAAGTAGGATTAACTGGAAAAGTAAGATAAGGACCAATGCAGAAGGCAGACAAAGATGTTGGGTTAATATCGGAAGAAACTGTGTTGAGTATGATAGGGCATCTAATGAGTATGGAAGAGGGGTTTTAAGATAAGTTAGAGCGCATAGTGTTAAAGAGAACAATTAGAATTACCCTCCGTGAAAACGTTCATCACAATTACCCATCATTGCTTTTTTGTGATATTTTTTGCTATCCTTAAGGTTATCTTTATCTGGTCTGATTAGTTTTAATTTATGCCACTCAGCATAGGGTATTGCAGTTACCTTTCTGTTTGAAAATATCGCTTCTCAAAGGCAAACGTAATCAAGTCTGTTCACAGCGAGTGTACATTGCATGCTAAACTTTAATTGCGTCCGTTTACTTGTTTTCCAGGAAATGCAGCGAAAATTATGGGCATGACTGGATCGTTAATGCAGTTAATGAGGTGTCATTAACTGCAATAACCTGTAATTCCGGTTACTGTTCACTCACACGGAAAGTATGGCGGCAACACGAATGAAAATTATATGCTATTGAAAGTGAAAGCTTTCATACTTCAAATGGTAAAAGCGTTATCCTTATAGATCCACTTTGGTGACTTATCTGTCCACATGCAGGCACCGTCTTCTTTCAAGTTCGAGTTACCTTAAGAATAAGAAGTTTATATTACATTGCCCGGCTTACAATCCTTCGGCAGTGTATAAATATAAGCATCTGAGTCAATGTAATGAAAAGATTGGGCAACTCATATCACGTGTTTTGATATTCACAAGCCCAGGCATTAAACCGATGGAATACGTCCCCATTGTCGTAGAAGCATGAAATTTGGCATGAAGCAAGGTTTCACAGCACATGAACTGCAAAAAAGCGAATATTGACAATTAGTACCTAATATCTCGGCTTTAAACACACATGCTGCATTCATACATAATCACCCGAAATTCGCAACATCTGCTGTTGCTATTTCTATCTGGCTTTCAGTAATAGTTAAAGCGATTCTCATCAAGAAAATTATATATAATTTGCTGATGTACGATGAACTGAAGTCATCTGTCGCTGTGGGAACGATGCCTTTGCCATAGATAGATGTAAGACCTCCCCACTACCACTCCTCCAACAGTGAAGCTCGTGTAAGTTTTAGTAACTGAGTATCACTGGTAATTGACTTGGGATTGCACAACATTGTTCGGGTTGAGGTTATCCATTAAAGCAATCCACAGAACTATTCGATACCTGTGTATTAACACGCTGACCCCATTGCTAGCTTCGCCAGGTTCTTCTCTGGTGGTTAAATCTTACCAAATCATGAATTTGTTAGTTACGCCCACGGTAGAGTAGCCGAACGGTCTAAGGCGAATCGCTGCGGAGCGCGCGGTTGCACGCCGTCGGAGGTTCGAGTCCTCCCTGGGGCATGGGTGTGTGTGCGTGTTGTCCTTAGGTTAGTTCACCTTAGTTTAACTAATTTGTAAGCTACGGACTGATGGCCACGCAGTTTGGTCCGATAGATTTACAAACATTTGAACATTTTTGTTAAATATGTGAAATTCGGCAGTACTAATTTTCGTGAAATTCGGCAACATTGTCTGCCACTGGCTCCTGGAACAAACCTATTTCTACGACATGACAGTAACAATAGCTCAAATATTCAAACATTTATGGGTCCAAATTATTGTATTCAGTAGTCCTTACACTTACAAACTATAAGGCAGCCGGAAATTTCGCCACTTTACATTCTATGTTCACGAATTAATAATTAATAACGGGCATTTATTTGTAATATAATTACTGGTTATCACTTTGATCCTGGATAATCTGAATGCAAAAATAGGTAAGAAGAGTGAAAATATTAAAGTTGATTAGATCATTGGGAAAACCGGTTGATGCTGGTAGGCAACATTTAATATTAACATTATTCGCATATAGTAGTTTTCTTCGTTGGAAACAAGAACACAGCCAAGTTAGAACGACCGGCAAGCGGTTAGTAGAGTCTAACGGTACCTCGAGGGTGTGTCGTGTTGACCAACCAGTGCGAGGCCACAGGTTACTGACCGGTCGATGACGGATGTGCTTCGCGCAGAAACTCGCGGGTGACTATACTACATCTACATCTACATACAAACTCCGCAATTCACCGTAAGGAAAAAAAGAATGCCTATATGCCTCAGTACGAGCCCCACTTTCTATTATCTTGTCTATGTGATCTTAACGCGAAATGTAAGTAGGCGGCATCGAGATCGTACTACACTCAGCTTCAAATTCCGGCCCTCTAAATTTACATAACAGAGATTCACGAAAAGAACGTCGTCTTTCTTCCAGCGATCCCCAATTGAGTTGCCGGAGCATTTCCGTGACACTCGCGCGTTGGTCGAACCTACCAGTAACAAGTCCAGCTGCTCGTCTCTGAACCGCCTCTATGTCTTCCTTCAAACCGATCTGCTGCGGGTCCCAAACACTTGAGCAATACTCAAGACGTGGTCATACAAGCGTTTTATACGCGGTCTCCTTTACAGATGAAGTACATCTTCCCAAAATTCTCCCAATAAACCGAAGTCGGCTGTCCGCCTTACTCAAAACTGTCCTTACATGCTCGTTCCATTTCATATCGCTCTGCAATGTAACGCCTAGATATTTAAACGACGCGACTGCATCAAGAAGGTTACTACTAATGCTGTATTAGAACATTATGGGATTGTTTTTTCTACTCATGCGCATCACCTTACATTTTTCTACATTGAGAGCTAGCTGCCATTCTTCGCACCAACTAGAAATTTTGTCTAAGTCATCCTGTATGGTATCAGTCAGTTACAGACGACACCCTCCCATACACCACAGCATCATCAGCAAACAGTCGCAAATTACAACTTACTCTGTCCATCAGATCAATTATATAGATAGAAAATAATACCGGTCCTATCACACTCCCCTGGGGCACGCCTGACGATACACTCGTCTCTGATGAACACTCGCCGTCGAGAACAACGTACTGCGTTCTATTACTTAGAAAGTCTTCCAGCCAGTCACAAATCTGTGAACCTATTCCATAAGCTCGTATCTTCGTTAGCAGTCTGCAGTGTGGCACCGTGTCGAAGCCTTTTTGAAGTCGAGAAAAACACAATCCGCCTGTTGCCCTTCATCCATGGCTCGCAAGATGTCATGTGAGAAAAGGGCAATCTGAGATTCACATGAACGATGTTTCCTAAGCCCGTGCTGATTCATGGAAAGTAGCTTACCCCGTTTCAAGGAAATTTACTATATTCGAACTGAGAATGTGCTCCAAAATTCTACATGAAATTGAAGTCAACGATGTTGGCCTGTAATTGTGTGGGTCAGTTCTCTTTCCTTTCTTATAAACGGGAGTCAACGACTTTTCCAACCACTAGGAACGTTGCACTGAATTAAAGATTCGCGATAAATGCAAGCTAAGTAGGGGGCCAACGCCGCAGAATAGTCTTTGTAAAACCGAAATGGTATTCCATCCGGACCAGCAGAATTTTTCGTATTTAGCTCTCTCAGCTGCTTCTCTACACCGGAAATACCTATTGCTATGTCCCCCATTTCGGAATTAGTACGTTGATCAAATGATAGTACATTTGTGCGGTCCTCCTGCGTGAAAGATTTCTTAAACGTTAAATTTAGAACTTCAGCTTTGCGTTTGCTTTCTTCTATTACTGCCCCGGAATGATCAACGGGTGACTGGACAATGGGCTTTGACCCGCTTATCGATTTTATATAGGACTATAATTTTTTCGGGTTCTCTGAAAGATCTTTTGCCAAGGTATGGCTGTGATAATTATTGTATGCTTCGCGCATCGATCTTTTTATAGACACAGGAATCTCTACTAACTTTTGCCTGACATCATTTGCGTGTTCTTTTTTAATCGAGAATGCAAACAGCCTTTGCTTTCTCAGTAGCTTTCTAACGTTATTATTATACCACGGTGGATCTTTTCCATCTTCAATCGTCTTTACCGGCACATATTTCTCTGACCCTTGATTAACAATGCACTTAAATTTAGCCCACAATTCCTCTACATCCATAGTCCCGGAATTAAACGATGCCCATTCATTTTCTATTAGGAGATGATTTCAACCGTCAAACGTTCTAGAACTTTCTACATGCCTCTAGAAGCTTCTTTTTCGCGGGAAATATATTTGGATGGAAGTAATGGTGGGTGAGAGAGATTTGCATATATAGCTGTGATTGCCTCTTGATAAAACGGTTTGGAGAGACTTGTGACTTGCTGCAAAGCGAGTAAAGCGTGGCATTCGGCCAGTTGCACTCGAGGGCGCAGGTGGACAGTTGCTGGTAAAGCGTCCAGGTACTTAGCTCACAATTAGTTACAATTGCAGACTGTATTGTCTGAAGTATTCATAATTGTTTCTCTGTGAACAGAGGAACAAAATTATTACTTCAGTGCATTGTACTTGCCTTTTGAAGCACTCATTTAGAAGATTATAATTGAGTTTTTGTCCTGCTTCTGGCCATTGAGGCAAGTAGTTTGCGAGAACCTCTTGTTCGCCTTTGATACTTGAGTGACTTCAACTCAGGAGCTTTTAGAATAGAGTAGTTGGTTCACTGTGCAGCCATCGTCTCACAGCTTCAACTTCACGTCGGGCCAACCCATCCAGGGTGGCCAGCTGCATTATGTCTTATGAGAGCAGTACTGGGAATTAGTTATATACGCACATTGCATTTGCTAGATTGCAGTTAAAGATAAATGTACCTTTCACTATTTGGTTGTATCCTTGAGCTTTTGGTTGAATTGTCTACCGAGTGGGATAGAGATTTTTAATTTCTTTTAACAGAATTAACACGCCCTCAGTATCAACCATTTTTCATAATAGGTAGAGTTGTGCCATCCTTGTTTGAGATTCTTTACTTTTGTATCGTAATTCATTCCTGAATTCGTGAAACGCCACTTTTTGTAATTAAATTGCATTGAATCCCCCGATTTCTTATTCATTAGGATTAGGAGTCCCAGCTATCACAAGTGATAAGAAACGGCCTGAGATTGAAACCAAGTGGTTTTTTATCGATAATTTCCCGAGGGAAAACTCAAACCTACGCAGTCTGTGACAAGGCGCCTAAAACCACGCGGCCATTCTCGTTCGGCTAAGAATAGCTACCCTCCACCCGCCCCCCCCCCCCCCCACTCACCACCCAGTATCGCAAGGCTTGCATATTCCCGCAGTTAGGGTCGAATTCAGTAAAGTATCGGCGATCTGATTTGACAATAAATAATGGTAATTTAACTTTGTCCATCTTAATTACAGACCAGGGGGTTCAGCTGTATCTCTCTTAACGAGAAATAATACCATCCGCTGTGTTCAATATATTTATTTAGCACCCAGTTTCGATGGTCAATGTCGTTATCTCCATGCTCTTAAAATAAGAAACCTGCGTATTGCTGGATTACAGTCAATATAACTGGTATCGCACATTCGTCCAATATTACAGGAACAAGGAACAACAGGGTTGATACCAGTTATATTGACTCTAATCCAGCAGTAGGCAACTTTCTTATTTTAAGGGCCTGAATATGACGGCATTTATCGTCGAAACTGGTTGCTAAATAAATATGTTGAACACAGCTGATGGTATTATTTTTCGTTACATAAATAATGGTGTCGGTGTACAGTTCGTGGAATTGAAATTTTCGTATTTGAGGTGTTTACTTGTAAGAGCAGGTGGCTTCTGCGTGCCACCAACTGACAACACAAGAAGATCATAACACAGGGGTACTTTTGCTATGGAGACTGTTGACAAATTGAAAAAATATAGTAGCTGAAAGTATTAATAAAATAGGCATTCCATATTAAGTGGGATAAAACAATAAAAATGTTCAAATGTTTGTTAAGCTTAAGGGACTTAACTACGGGGTCATTTTTGAACATTCCCTTCATAATTTTACAATAAAAAATATGTAAAAAAATGGATTATATGGACTATATACAGTAAATACAGGAAACGCCAGAATTGAGCCACGTGAATACCCTTGCACCAAATAGAGAGTAATAACCAAATTAATGTTCTGCTAGACTGGCTACGTAGGAAGAACTTTAATAATTTATTTATATTTTAAATACTTATTCTGATATCCGAAGTACTGGTTTTGGCTTCATTCGGCGGTATATGACATCGTCTGATTGGAGATATGACGTCATGCAGGGTGCTGCGCAGTATGGAGTCGTGGAGAAAAAAAGGAAGATTAGTATCTAACGTCCTGTCGATAGCGTGGTCAGTAGAGGCGTAGGTTACGCTCTGGTTTTTTGTGTAACGATGGGGAAGGAAATCGGCCGTGACCTTTGAAAGGAACCATGCCGCCATTTGCCTGGAACGATTTAGTGTAATGACGGAAAATCTAAATATGGATGGCCAGAACGGATTTCCGGAGAAAGCCAAGCGCATGGAAGAGAATGCAAATTTAGTAATGTGCACAAAACAGCTTTGATTTGTGGGGACTTAGTTGTCTGACTTCCATGTGAATGTAAAAGGTAAAGCAGTCAACAATACGAATATTGGTTTGAACACCGCAGTACGTTACTAGGCAAGGTCCTGTTTGCAGATGTTATGCCTTTTCTTTCCTCCGACCTTCGAACTGACTTACCCAGCCAGTATCTTATGTTATACTGTTACAAGATTGTTGGACATAAGTATTATAAAACTGGTATCTTCCAATGTCTATCGGAATGATCACTCCAGTGCACTGTTGTGAAGTGATTTTTAGTGAAGTGTTGACGAACAGTGGCGCTGCAAGTCTGGCCGACTCCCACAGGGTTGCGTAGGAGGGTCCAATCTCCTTCAGAAACTATCGCGAGATCATTCGTGCAGATCGTCACTCCATCCGCAAACTAGGCTATGATAATCCTATCGTGTTCCCCCTCCTTTCAAATCCTAGACTTGTGCCGCGCCGCTACTCAGAGATTACACTTTCCCTCCACCTGAACATTCTCAGCATACTCTTCCAACAAAACCCCATCCGCCGAATCGTAATCTACGCCCAGGCAGATACCCGTCCTACCAACTTCAGTCCACCCAGTCCCCTGCCTACCACCCACTTCCTAGTGGTTCCTCCCCACCCTCTTCCCTTTACACCTCCACTTTCTACTCTCTCTCTTTCCTTCACAATTAGATCTGAGACAACCAACCATTCATTTCTCTCTCTTTCTGCCCGCTGACAGCCACTCCTGTCTACTCCACCTTCCACCAGTCCAGTATCCTATTCAGTGCCACTTTTCTCCCCCCCCCCCTCTCTGTCTCTCCACAGGCATCACTCCTTCCGTCAATCATCCCAGAACAGGTCCCCTTTGTCAATTTCGTGCAAGTGCTCTGTTCTGCTTAGTCTCTTTTCAAATGTTTCTAAAGCTGTGGGACTACAGTTACCATCGGTCCCTAAACTTACAAACTACATAAAGTAACTTATACTAAGAACAAAAGCTACACACACACACACACACACACACACACACACACACACACACACACACAATCACACATACAGGCCCGAGGAAGGACCCGAACCTCCGACGGCGAAAGGCCGCGCGCACTTTTCCATTAATTTCAAATGTTTGTATAGCTTATGGGAATTAACCACGGGTCACCAGTCCCTAATTTTACAAACTCCTTATGAATTAACTAATCCTAAGGACGGCACAAATATACATACCCGAGGGGGAATCGAACCCCTGACCGTAGTGGCCGCGTAGACCGTGACTGGAGGGCCTCAGTCCCTTCGGCCACCGCGGCTGGCTCCATCGTTGTCCAGATCCATTGTTCCAGTGTTAAAGTGTACGAATCTAAGTGTTCCAGTGTTCTTAACTGTGCTGCACTTTTTCCATGCGCAATATTATTAGTGTGCTTTTAACTTAAGGTACGTGAACCAAATAAGGTCCAACCAAAGTTTAGGAATTTAGTATGCAGTATGTGGTAATATTTCGAGATCGTACGTGCAACATCCTACAACTATATTAAGTTCAAAATTTAATTAAAATGGAAAGTTTATGAAATTAATATCATTACTTTCAAGAAAATGTATAGCCCCCGACCGCGGCGGAATAGCCGCGCGTATTGGAGCGCCGTTTTGTGGTGCGCGCGGCCGCCCGCCGTCGGGGGTTCGAATCCCCCTCTCGGCCATGGATGTGTTTAGTTTAAGGTAGTCCATAAGTAGTTTGTAAGTTTAGGGACTGTTAATATCGCAGTTAAGTCCCTTAAACTAACAAATATTTGAACTTTTTTTTATTATTTTTTTTTAACCCGTGCTAGTGGGCATTGTTAGGACACCCTGTTCCTAATATGGCCCGTAGCAACATCTGGTTCATATTAACATTCTGAGGCACGTAAATAGCAGGAAAACTGTTGGAATTGCAAAAGTTGTAATTTAATTTTATTTTCGACATAAGTGGAAAGAGATGATAGATAGGCTTTATAATCACTTTTTTTTATAAACGCTTCATACAGTTCTGTTGGAAACTTACTTACCGGTTATTAACTGTTAAGATTATTAAATTTAAGCACAACTAACATTGTTTTGACAGCAGTAAGTTTCCATATCGTAAATTAATAGGAACACAAGTCTAATCATTACATTTAATATGATGGGACTTATTGGGAACAACCCGTTTATGAAAAAAACAATCTTAATACAGCACAATATCTATCGTAATACAGAACAATTTTCTGTAAACATATACATATTTACCAGTACAAAAGCTGAATGAGCGAAGAGTTTGCATTAAATGAAACGTATCGAGAAAATAAGTAGCAGCCCTCCTTCGTTGAACGCCGCAGCACAACTGAAAGTAAAATGGCCGGCATCAGAGCGGGTGTGGAAGTAGTTGTTGCCTTGTCCACTAGATGTCACAAGCTATAATTACCAACGACATTAAGAGCCGTTTTCAAAATTTCTATGCTAGAAATTAGGCGTTCGTCTTATCAGGAATCGGCCTTATTTGGTACATGTACCTTATTTTAAATATTTTTAATTTCCTTTGTAAATCTGTCACCTGTGACGTGTCTCCATTTCATTTTCCACTTGTCTGCTGACTGAAGAGCGGCTGTCTTGTGTCACTACCCCACCCCGCCACTATACGCAAGTGGAGATGAGGGATGAATCAACAAAAATATAAAACAAAAGCCAGAGGACAGCACAGAGCACAGGAAGACAACGTATCTGCAGCTGATAGTATAAAATGCTTCAAAACCTGAAAATTCATATAATGAATTAGGAAACCACATTAAAGAATGCAAAGTAGCGCAAAAAATTTAACGTCATACTTATAATTAAAATATTTTTGTAAGATTTGGAATTCCGGGGACCAATAACTTGCTAGTGTCGATATAGATGAGAGCCAAAAGTCGTGGAGAATCTTGATTTCCAGTACGGAGTAATTATGAATGTGCGCGACAAAATTTGCCTGGAATACTTCGTACGCTAGCCACACTTGTAAATTATTATACCGATATATTACAGTACGGTTGTGATTAAAGCAGATATGATTTCCCCTGGAAAGAGTACGTGTGATACATGTTAATGATTTTATGTGTGACACCAACAGGTGTCATTTTACTTGCAAATCACTCAACGGAACGTGGCTCATGAAATATACGTACTATTACCTGACGATGCATGAGACAATATTAGAATATTAAATGAGCTGAGTTGCAAAATGACATTCAATAAGCGGCACCATCTAATTACCGTTCTTCAGTAACAAGTACACCATGACCATGCAAAATGCGGTACCGAGAAGGACAGGAGGTTCCGCGGCCAAATATATTTGGGGGGTAAGACGTTGTACAGACATCACTTGATTGGAAATACAACCCCATCTGGAGAGAGAGCAAGGCAAAGCTCGCTACAGCCGCTGCTACATACCTGCACCGAATCAAAGTGGTCTGGATAAGTTGTTGGAGTACATTATGGTTAGTCTATCAGGAATGTTGTATACGAAAGTGGAATCCTATACCAGCAACACTACAGGATGTCTCATGTAACTCGACTACTCGAGATAACCCAAAGAACACTCATCTTACCCATAAATGTTTCAGACACAAAATTAATATCTTCAACGGGGACATCCACCTGACCTGAAATCAAACCGTCTACATAGGAAAGTGGAATCAACTTTGAAACCTTAAATAGTAATTACATTTTATATGGCAGATTAGACATCCTCGACAACAACAAAATCTATAATATTCTCGACATGATTTTCCACTTTTGGTAGATGGCTCTGTAACCTAGAAAACAGATTTGTCATACTTCTCGAAACATTACACAGTAAAGTCCTTTTATAGTAACGTAAGGCAAGACGCTCAACGATCCTCAATTTAAGGTCCTCCATTCTGCGTGTCAATGATACGGTTGGTAACTTATTAATTAAAGGCGATGAAATGTCTTAGGATCCCTTCAAAAATTCAAATGAAAGAAAGACCTGCTGAAAGATAAGTACAGGTTGTCTTCTTCTGTATACTTTCGGTATTATGTTGTTCATGACGGTGTAATAGGACAGCGCTGCTGCGCCCATTACGTGTCACGATTAAAGGCAATGCACTGTCCTCCTGCTTCACTTTACTTTTCGGATTATCAAAGTGGGTCTTCACTGGTATCATTAGGAACGTTTCTTAAGACTCATTACATAGCTGTTTATTCATAACTTATTCTAAAGTGTAATATAACGAGAATAATCGGAAACATACCGTTCTCTGTATTTTCTTCCATTACTGCAAAGTAGGTTTAATTGTCTATTTTATTGTGTAATGTTTAGAAACGTATTACAGATCTATTGACGCTTTTTATAGCGTCTTCTTCCATGATTGGAATATGATGTGTCAAGCACACCCTAGGTATTTTTTGACGAAGAATCGGAGTCTTCAATAAAAATGGGAGTTACTATTTCAGAGTTGTATTGATGACTCACAAAGACGTCTGCATAGATGTAAGAGAGGGTCCGAGGCCCTATTGATGTCGTGTCACACTAACACATAAGCAGATGGCTGAGGGGTGTTGAGACATTTTCATTGATTAGTCAATTATTCATTAACTGCACAGAGAAACCCACTGCCTTGAAATATAACTTCTAACTTTAGTAATTGTTACAGTTTGGTCGGTATACTGCCGCTGACGCTGTTTTGAAGGATACACAAGTGGCACAATTATATAAAAATTCTCTAATATTATCGAGAACATACGAGCTTTACATTCCTCAAAGGTGTTCTATACCATACAATGATATAACAGGAAAAATAAAGCAGTATGTGTGGCAGAGGATACGTTTCAGTATGGAGAGACTTGTGTTATTTTCTAATGACAGATCTGGTGATCGATACATGTGTACTTCTACCTATTTCAGGCGAGAAGATGTCCGTAGAATTCACCTAAAACCGTGTATGTTTGTGTAAGTCTTCTGTTTTTCCGTCTCTGGATATATTACCCAGTGTCGTGTGACATTACAGTAAACGAAATTCAGCAGTTGCCTTTTTATGTAATTACTGGTGCTTGTCATTTATTCTGTGTGATACCATAAACGCACGTGTTATAAAGATGATCTGGCAGTTAACTATTTGATACATGGAAAACATTACTTTAAGGTTTGAATGGTGAATGGACTTATCTTGTAAACGTTATAATAAACATAGAATCTCGATAATAACTTCTTTAACTTCTTGTTAGAATATTTCTTATCTACTTTAGTGATGCGGCTCCTAAACTGCTGCGAGTCAGATGTGAAAATAAAATATATCACCGAGTGAAAAAATTAATTGTCTTGGAAAGAAAAGTAACAATTAAGGTAAAATAATTCCTAATTTAAAATACTATGTAATTATAACTCATTAATTTCTAGTATCAAACTTTTATGATCTAATGTTACTATGTTAGGCACAGCTTAAGTTTATTGATTCTCACGAAGTACTTAGAAATGGTTCTCGTTTTAGTAATTATTCCTGATTAATTACTATAGATAAGAAAGCCATTTGTACAGGATAACCCTGAAAAATCTAAACAAAAACAACTGAGAGACCTTCCCTAATGAAACTATCTTGTGATTATAACTTGAATAGTCTTTACAGACTCAAGCCTAATCTATTTCAGATCAGAAAATTAAGTGTGTCGATAGCTTGAAAATATATCTGTGAAATAATTATAATGGTTTACCGCTACATACTTATGCAATTGTTTTTTCCTAGTTTTTCAAATAAATATAAAAACATTTCTGTTTAGAAAACGGTTTAGTCTATATGTTACAAGCTTCAGTGAAGATATTGAAAGAACCATTAACATCAAAACTTAACAATTTCACAAATCTCACTGAACTTGCCATTTAATACACACATATAAAATAAATGTCTTATTGAAGAAAATAATGCTCCATGATTTTAATAGAGTTCTCTTCCCAGTTCTCAATATTCTTACTCAAAAAGATTTGCACCTACAATAACAGCTTCAGTTTCTTTTTAAACAGGGCATGACATTCGTTCATAAAGATTGTGAGTCCAGATAGAAATTTTTTTGTTAATTACTGTTCTGGTGCATTACATTTTCATCATTATAAATGGTGTATACACAAGGTACATTTCAGACACTCAAGATATGTTTGGGACATATAAGGTACATTTGATAAGTAATATAATCATCTTGATGTTGAAGCCCTTTGTTTGCTTTATAAATATTAATTTCTACTGCATAAGGATCTGCCTTAAGCAAAACACTGGTTTATTGTTTTTGTATGCCCATACATGTTTCACTACAGTTGCAGCATCTTCAGTGGGTCCTTTTTTAATGCTTGTTTTACATGTTGGTTTGGTTGGTTTTCCCACACCTTCCCTGTAGGTCTTTGTTTACAGTTTGTCACCTGTAAATTTGTTGGTATCTTGATCATTGGAGTAGAGAAGCAGAACAGGAGCACTTTAGAAACAGTTCTCTTATTTTGCTTCCCTACTCCATTGATGAAGACACCAATGAATTTGCAGATGTCAAACTATAAGCAAAGATCTACAGGGACGATGTAGGAAAACCAACCAAACCAACATGCAAAACAAGCAATAGAAAGAATCCACTGAAGATGCTACAACTGTAGTGAAATATGTATGGGTACAAAAATAAATAAATGAATAAAAAAATATTAAAAAGCTGTCCTTAGATCAAGGCAGATCTTTATCCAGAAACAACTAACTTAAATACATAACATACATTGAATTAGGTTTAAATAGGAAAAAGAATGCTTACATGTATCTGGGGAAGTACTACATTCGTGCTTATGAACAGTGTGTTATATGCAATACACAATGTGTCATTGTGAAGGACAAGCCTTAGAATAGAATACTTCGAGCCTTTACCTCCTGAGTGTGTAATATTCACTGATTGGGCCAGGGCTGTATCTCATTTATGCTTGTTACTGACTTTGGTGCTTCTCTTGGTTGTATTGTAGCATGCAGTGTTATGTGTTGTTTCTTGGAGTCGTTTATTTGACGATTTTTACTGTGTCATGTTCACTTAGTGTGTCCGTTTTTTTCTCAGTTCTGATATATGTGATCTTACTTGTATCCTATAATGTGGATTGTTGTGTTGTTTGTGCTTGACTATGCCTCTTTCTACAAGATTATTGGCGCTTGTAATCTTCATGCAATGAGTTAAATAATATATCCTATGTGGTGATATTCCAACCTTGAGGACCAAGTATTATTCCCAGATTGTCATATAGTTGTAACTGTTATTCTGAATGATCCGGGCACTCACAGAGGGTGGGTTTGTTGGTAGTTGGGAGCTCCAACGTTAGGCGGGTAATGGAGCCCCTTAGGAAAATGGCTACTAGGGAGGGGAAGAATTCCAATGTGCACTCCGTGTGCATACCGGGGGGAGTCATTCCGGATGTGGAACGGCTCCTTCCGGATGCCATGAAGAGCACAGGGTGCAGCCAACTGCAGGTGGTGGCTCATGTTGGGACCAACGATGTGTGTCGCTTTGGATCGGAAGAGATCCTCTCTGGTTTTGAGCGGCTATCAGAAGTGGTTAAGACTGCCAGTCTTGCTTGCAAGATGAAAGCGGAGCTCACCATCTGCAGCATTGTCGACAGGACTGACTGCGGACTTTTGGTTCAGAGCCGAGTGGAGGGTCTGAATCAGAGGCTCAGACGGTTCTGCGACCGTGTCGGCTGCAGATTCCTCGACTTGCGCCAAAGGGTGGTAGGTTTTCGGGTTCCGCTAAATAGGTCAGGAGTCCACTACACTCAGGAAGCGGCTACACGGGTAGCGGGGGCTGTGTGGCGTGGACTGGGCGGTTTTTTAGGTTAGATGGCCTCGGGAATACACAAAATGGGTTTCAGTCTCAAAGGGGGCAGGTCAGACACGGGAAGAATGTAGACATAAAAACCATTGGTGTAACAGTTGTAAATTGTCGTAGCTGTGTTGGGAAAATTCCAGAGCTCCAAGCGCTGATAGAAAGTACTGAGGCACAAATCGTTATAGGTTCTGAAAGCTGGCTGACGCCTGAGATAAATTCGGCCGAAATTTTTTCAAAGGGCCAAATGGTCTTCAGAAAGGATAGAATAAATAAAACAGGGGGTGGCGTGTTTATTGCTGTTACAAACGGTTTATCCTGCAACGAAATTGAGGCAGATACTTCCTGTGAATTGGTCTGGGTAGAGGTTATACCTGACCACCGAAATAAATTAATAATTGGATCTTTTTATCGGCCCCCTGACTCAGACGATGCGGTTGCAGAAATGTTCAAAGAAAGCTTGAATCATATTTCAAATAGGTATCCGAAGCATACTGTTATAATCGGTGGCGACTTTAATTTACCCTCGATATGTTGGCATAATTACGTATTCAAAACTGGGGGCAAATATAAAACATCGTCCGAACTAGTTCTGAATGCTTTTTCTGAAAACTACTTCGAACAGTTAGTTCATGAACCCACTAGAATAGTACGTGGTTGCGAAAATACTCTTGATCTCCTAGCAACAAATAATCCCGAGATAGTAAAGAGCATCAAAACAGATACAGGGATTAGCGAACATCGAGTTGTAGTAGCGAGACTGAATATCGAAATTCCCAAATGCACCAAAAATAAACGAAAAATATATCTATTCAATAAAGCAGATAAAAATTCGCATCACGCTTTCCTGAGTGATAGTCTCCAGTCCTTCAAAACTAAAAATGCGAGTGTAGATCAGTTGTGGCTTACATTCAAAGAAATAATATCAGTAGCAATCGAGAGATTTATACCAAATAAATTAATAAAAGAGGGGGCTGACCCCCCGTGGTACACAAAACAGGTCAGATCACTGTTGCAGAAACAAAGGAAAACGCATGCAAAATTTAAAAAGACACAGAATCCGCAAGACTGGCAATCTTTTACTGAAACTCGCAACCTAGCGCGGACTTCAATGCGAGAATCTTATAGTTGTTTCCACAACGAAATCCTGTCTCGTAATCTTGCAGAAAATCCAAAGAATTTCTGGTCATATGTGAAGTACACTAGCGGTAAAACACATACAATACCTTCACTACGCGATAGCAATGGTAATACTACCGACGACAGTACTGCTAAGGCAGAATTACTAAACACAGCTTTCCGAAATTCTTTCACCAAAGAAGACGAAGTGAACACTCCAGTATTCAATCCAAGAACAGCTGCCAGCATGCGAAACTTAGAAGTAGATGTTCCTGGAGTAGTAAAACAACTTAAGTCACTATACAAAAATAAATCTTCCGGGCCAGATTGTATACCAACTAGATTCCTCTCAGAGTATGCTGATGAAATAGCTCCGTACTTAGCTATAATTTACAACCGATCACTCAGCGAAAGATCCGTACCCAAAGACTGGAAAGTTGCCCAAATTACTCCAATATTCAAGAAAGGCAATAGGAGTGATCCCCAAAATTACAGGCCTATCTCATTGACGTCGATTTGCAGTAGGATTTTGGAACATATACTTTGTTCGAATATTATGTACTACCTCGAAGAGAACGACCTATTAACCAATAGTCAGCACGGATTCAGAAAGTATCGCTCTTGCGAAACACAGCTTGCCCTTTATTCACATGAAGTGTTAAGTGCCATCGACAAGGGATCTCAAATCGATTCCATATTTCTGGATTTCCGGAAGGCTTTTGATACTGTACCCCACAAGCGGCTTCTAATGAAATTGCGTGCTTATGGAATATCTCCCCAATTGTGTGATTGGATTCATGATTTCCTATCAGAAAGGACACAGTTCGTTGTAATTGACGGTAAGTCATCGAGTAAAACAGAAGTGATATCTGGCGTTCCACAGGGAAGCGTTATTGGTCCCCTACTCTTCCTCGTGTTTATAAACGATTTAGGAGATAATCTGAATAACTCCCTTAGACTGTTCGCGGATGATGCTGTCGTTTATCGGTTAGTGAAGTCAACAGAGGATCAAAAGCAACTGCAAAGCGATTTAGACAAAATTTCTACTTGGTGCGAAAATTGGGAATTGACACTAAATAAAGAAAAGTGTGAAGTAATACACATGACCACTAAAAGAAATCCGCTGAACTTCAATTACGCGATAAATCAGTCAAACCTTAAGGTCGTAAATTCTACCAAATACCTAGGAGTTACAATTACGAACAACTTTGACTGGAGAGAACACACAGAAAATATTGTGGGGAAGGCGAACCAAAGGTTACGTTTCATTGGCAGAACGCTTAGACGATGCACCAGCTCCACCAAAGAGACTGCCTACATCACACTTGTGCGTCCTCTCTTGGAGTACTGTTGCCCCTTGTGGGACCCTCACCAGGTGGGACTGACGGAAGATATTGAGAAGGTTCAGAGAAGGGCAGCTCGTTTTGTTTTATCACGTTACGGGGGGGAAAGCGTCACGGAAATGTTGCACGAATTGGGGTGGAAATCATTAAAAGAAAGACGTTATTCATTGCGGCGTGATCTGTTTGCGAAGTTTCAATCACCGACTTTTAGTTCTGAATGTGAAAATATTTTGCTATCACCCACCTACTTAGGGAGACATGACCATCCCAATAAAATAAGAGAAATCAGATCGAAAACAGAACGATTTAGGTGTTCTTTCTTCCCGCGCGCTATTAGAGAATGGAACGGTAGAGGAAAGTTATGAAGGTGGTTAATGAACCCTCTGCCAGGCACTTAAATGTGATTTGCAGAGTATCGATGTAGATGTAGATGTAGATGTAGATTATAAAATTCAGATAGCATTTTTGCTCGTTATTCTTACAAAACATCTGTTACTTTTACGTAATTCGTGCTTAAAATCCCATAAATTTCACGATTAGATCACGTGATCGAAAACACTCTGTTCTTGGTTGAAGGACTGGTGAAGTCACAAACCATTAGGACGTGGCAACTAGAGGACGGAGCTGTATAGTTTTTAGCGTTTCCTTAATTTCTCAGAGTAAAGTATAGTTTTTTCGAGAAGTAAACGCCTTTACAGCTTTTAATCCACAATGGAAAAGAATTATGTGAAGGCTTACAGCGGAAACGTCCCTGAAGTTGATGCATTTATGGTATCTTCATTCTTCAAAAACAATCTAAATTTTTACGTGCCAGAAATGAGAAACCTAAAAAATGCATTGTGAGAAACTCATACCTACATTTTAAACTTAATTATTCATACAGATATTATGAAATTGAATACAGAACCCCACTTGTTGGTGTCAGCAGACTTACTCTGAAGTCATACGTCACGCAGTAAAGGATAAAATTTTAACTTCTATCCAAGCGGCCTCGAATGATTATGTTGGCAACAGCAACAACACGATAGAAAATATTTTCAAAGCTCTTCGGTTCACAAAAAATAACTCGATTAGTGTTTCGTACAGACCATGAAGTAAATAAACAATTATGTTCCTGCTCCATGATAGGCACGTTCTTGTATGCATCCTTGTCCGGTCAGTAAAAGTAATTGCCCTCGTGAAGGCAAAGTTTCATGACAAAACATTCGCGTTGTCACGCGACTGGCTAATGGCAACGTCACATGATTTTCGTTGTTGAGCACCTGTTGCCAACATTATCACAGGAGGCCGCTGGGATGGTTGCTAAAATTTAACCCAGTAAAGCACACAGTTAAGGGACTAATTTTATTTTTAACTACTTCAATACTGGTAGCAAGGTCTTGTGTATATTTATACAATAAACGCATTTTGGGTAACACTTTTAATCGTATTTACACTTGCATATTACGAAAATTTAAAGGTTAAATGAATCGATGCATTAAAGACATCTCCCATATACATATTTAACAATTGAGTATGTTGTAGTAATGTAACCAGGACGTTGTCGGTGTATGAAACGATTACCCATTATTGAAACGGTTGTTTGAGTAAGGTCTGCTGGCAATAAAAGTGCAGTTACTAGAGGTGAATAATCAGTGATATACTTTATAGTTGGCTAAAATATTCCTGTCGTAATTTCACCGAATATATTAGGAAACGGTTTTAATTAGACATAAATTGTAGGCGTGAAACATTATGAAGTTTTACTTCGCAAATGTAAACGTCAGCTCATTAACCTGCACACCATTGCAGTAGAAGAGAATGATACTTAAAGTGAGCTATTGGAATAGTGGTAAGTGTTTACTTACATCAAAATGATCCTCATAGAAATAAACATATGAAGTGGCCGCTATTTCATTTGGACCTCTTCAAGCAAGTGTCTAACATATTATGCGTATCTCCTTTTTTTTTTTTTTTTTTTTTTTTTTTTTTTGCAAATACAATTTTGCTGGTGTCTTTATAGCTATTAGTACGCAATATTTTAGGTCAGTTTTAGGACGTGAATTCCCAGAAAATATAGTACTATTTGTGTATCTTACGAGAGCAGCTGCGGCATCGTGGTTTCTGACGTCACAGGCATCACGTGACTCAAATGTAGCGTTTTAGCTTAGCGGGATTTCAAATTATTTGAATTTGATTTCGTTTTTATGTTTAACGTACTGAAATTCAAGAGGTTAAAAGCATGTTCTGAGGATAATATGACATAATTAACAATTTTAAACGATTTCCAGTAAACATCAAATATCCTATTCATTATGGGTTATTCCCATACAATTTACCTGTTGTGTAGTGGGTAATTGACTTAGGTCGATATGCTTTAGTTGTGGTCTTTGACATATAGCAGCCACTATTTACTGTGTAGTTAGTTAGCGAACCTGATTCCAGTCATCTTTGTGACTTTTTCGAGCCTACCTTTCTTGGGTCAGTTATGTGCAGCTCTATGTCATATTGTGATGTGTGTGAGACAGATAACCATTACCACATGTCTAGTGGTGTCGTTTTGAAGGCTCCGTCCTACGAGTACACTGTGTTGACCTCTTCTTCCTATTGTAATGATAGCCTGAATGTTAAGTGTGTGACAGGTGTCGTTGTTGTTTTCAGGGGAACACCCAGCAGCCATGCAGCATGGGGGCCAGTGGGGACTTCATGGGGGCCTGCACGGGGGACTGCCCGTGTCCATGGTGGCGGCGGCCTGCGCGCTGCTGTTGCAGCTGCAGCTGTTGATCGCTTGTAGCTGAGTGCACCCCCACTACTGTGCTGTGACGTCACCTCGGCCGGCGCGCGCCACGGCGCTGGCTGGCCAACCTCCTTTTGTACGTTCTACTAACAGACGTTCTGGAGTGTGGTGAAGCTTTAGGGCTGGTGCAGTGGAAGTTATGATACCGATTGTCGTGTGGCACAGATTTGGCCTAGGTGACGGTGCCATCCAGTTTACTCGTCTCTGAAATATGTGTACCAGTGGCAACGCTCTTTGCTGTGAACGGTAACCAGACCACAGGCTATAGCAGGTGCGTGATCGTCACTGCCTCGTCGGAATACATACAGTGAATGAAGAGCAGGTGTTAGGTGGACGACCTACGTCGCTGAAGGGATATGCCGGCTGAATCTGTGAATGTCGAAAGTATCGAGTGTGACGTTAACCGAGACCGTCTTGCGTATCGTTACGAGGAAACTGATCCATTGTGTTTCAGTGTACCTATTTGGTGTCATCTCAAGGACGACTACACCTATCATTTCGAATCATTGTGAATGTTGAACTGTTGTGTTTTTCAAATTATTCGTGGATGTAATATATCTCTATTGTGAAATAGTTTTAATACAATACCTGAACAACTAATTTAATGTTATTCTCCTTTAAATTATACGATGAGTTGGTATTTGTGAGTCTATAACATCGAATTCAGTGAAACCATTCCAGTAGCATTATCGTTGGATGTTGTCATTGGATTATATAACAGTACTTGCCAAAGTATTTTCTGAAGAAACGAAACCTGTTGCTTGAATAATGTACTTGTGAACTATTTTTCTTGGACAGAAATTAAAAAGAAATTACCCTATCATGAAATCATTAGGATCCTGTGATTTTTTTCCTACCCATTTCCAAACTTGAAATAGACGCGAGTTAACCTTTGGGCAAGGAAGAAAACTATAATAATTTAATGGCGCTAAGTCTGTTGTATTGTGACCGTCTGACATTTGCTGTATTTAATATACATCATGTGTTTTTTCACAGGTCCAGTCAAGTATGGTATAAGGTAAGTTATATAATTTACCTGATAACGAAGGTTTTTAAATTTTCAGTCACGTCGCAGAAAGGAATTTATGCGCGTATAATTAGGCCAAATCTTAACACCCGTAACATTTAAACATCAGTCACATGTTAGGCTTACTTCCAGTTTCCTATTATTCCTGTGTTACGTATGAAAATGACGTGGGTAGAAATTATTGCACTTCGTTTAGTCCATCAAAGATTATTTCCAGTGAAAGTTCGTATGTTATACGGATGTGAAAGTCAACAGTTACAGAGGAAAATTTTATTTGTTCTCTGGTGTCCCTGTTTCTCCAACTAAAGATTTAATTAATTTAAATATACATGTAATTTACAGCGACAGCTATTAATACAAAATAAATATTTATATATTACAAAAGGAATATATAAGAGTTTTGGTAACTATGTATTTCAGTTTGTGATATTCATAGTTACCAAAACCCTTGTGCATTCCTTATGTAATATATAAGTATTTATTTTGTATTTAGTAACTGTCACTGTAAATTGATTGTATATTTCCATACGATAAACAAAATAAATAAAAGTTAATTTAAATGACATTTCTTCGAGTCCAGAGATCTAAAGTTCGTGTAAGTATAGTTCCTCTAAAGTGAATCGGTCAACCTCTGATATACGCTTCTTATACAAATTTCTCCAGGATCTTGTGTAACTGAAAAGGTTGTGAGGAAGGGAATATACAGAGTTTTCTCGTAAGATGGTGCAGAAGCTTAACAGGACAGAAGAGGATGCTCCACTGAACAAAAACGTGTACACGTTTATACGTCCTGTGCTTTTTATATACATTTAAATGCTTTATATCCTGCATGGTAACAATGAGGACGAGTGGGATTACTGGGAAATCATGCTGCTGGTCTCAATGTCCTTCTACATTCGAGGTTCTCGCTAAGAGATATACCTGAAGTGTTGGAGAACGGACACTTGGCTCTTAGTAAGAGGATGTTCACCGCCTAACTTCAGTGTGGGCGTCCGCGACCGTCTCAGTGATGTATTTCCTGATCGCTGGATTGGTAAGGGAGATCCTATTCCATGGCCTGAGAGGTCAATTGACATGAATCCCCAATATTATATTGTATGGGGATATCTAGAAGACATACCAGACCACAGTGGATCGGAGATGGAATTGGCTCCCAGAATTGTAGCTGCTTGTGATGTGATTCGAAACAGGTCCGAGATTTTTTCAGGATGCCTCATAATCTTGTTTGTCGGTCTCATGCTTGCATTGAGGTTGTTGGCCGTCAATTTGAGCTCACTTTTGTAAGATCCAGTGCAAATGGCAGGTTCATAGTGCCAATATTGGTATTTGCAATCAATGTAAATAAACGAATATACAGTATTGTAATTGTGTTCCTATTATCTCTTTAAGTTGGCTTCTCTGACTCGAAGTGCCCTAACACAAATTGTTTAGTGGACCGTCCCCTACTTCCAGTTAAACTATAACACGGTTTTACGGATACGTCTTGTTTATTCGGAAGAACAGAAAGAATTCAGGAGAAGAGAAAGACTTCAGCATCAGAGGTGATCAGCGATGTAGGAAGTGCGAGATTCCGACTGAGAATTATCTATTCTTGTACCAAATTAAAAGAGGTTTTATTCTTCTCCTTCACAATCCATCCGGACTATAATAATAATAATAATATAAAAGCGAAAGAACTCTGACCGTTAAGCTTTCACGACTAAACCCCTTATCCTATTTTGATGAGATGTGTTATGCAGATAGCTTGAAAGCTGAAAAATAAGCTACTTTATAAAGTCTGTAATCGTGAAATTTGTTCATTTTAAGTATAAAACTCGAAATATGGAACAAAGGAGGATAGAACTTTCTCTTATAGCTCCTGAAACGCTCGAAGGCTTCTTGAAAACAGGTACGTATTCTTTGACTTTTGAAATTTATCATTTCTGTTAAAATACGTTGAATGGTTGACGTGTTGTAGGTAATAAGATCCAAGATAATGAATACAATACTTCACATGATGTCAACGTCTTGAAATCGTCGAACTGACTTCGAAGCCATTTCATTCCTGTAAAATGTACAAGTTGTATAACGCATAGCTTCTTCAGACATCGGTTTAGTCACGATCTAACAGCGTTTCTTTTCGTATTTTAAAAATAACTACATTTTCATTTATTTTCATATCGATATAGGAGGACAGTATTCACAGTCATTATACGTATGTTTTATAATGAGTTTCATAACTAATTTGCGTACGTGTTGTCCTTTCGATGGTATTTTACACATATGCCAGCATATCAACGTGAGTGAAGCCGTCGGTATATGCTACTAATGAATAAATTTGAGGTCAAATGTGGAGGAAATACCAGGAATGACGGAATAGGATGCATGCCAATCAAATTTACATCATCCGTACCTTTATCGGAAGACATTAGGCCTAATGGGGGAAATAGGGAATTCAGCAAACCTATCATAACTACATTTGAAGATTTTTCAGAGTTATGTGTCGTTATTCATAGTGTCATTATATAGAATATCGCGGGGTAGAGTGGGGTACCTCAGATGTCATTCAACTTGAGAAAGGCATTGTAACACATACTAAAGCTAAAATAAAATGTGAAGTGAGAATATCAAAGAAAGTGTTGGTAATAACGGGGATGGGACTAGGTGACACATTGTTATTTAATTATTTTTAAGGCATTATGAATATAGCAGGACATGATACAAATTTGAATGGAAATTTGCTGATGCTAGTATAATAGTACAGGGGAAGTGTTCTTAAGAATCAACCAACAAATATGCATTGGAAGGTTTACGTGAGGGAGAGAAAAGTTGAAGGTAGATCAGAAAAGAAATGCTCGTGTACATACTTCCACAAAAAGAATATTCACAAATTGTAAGTAAACCAACGATTGCTGTTAATTTCACATTGAAGTAAAATGGGGTCTAACTTGGTAGTTAAATAGAAAGCCAGATATCATTGACCCCTTTCACTGTTAGGATCGTTAGCGAAGCATATGTGAGATGCGACAATGTATTTAGCTGTAAGGCCGTACTTTTGTTTTATTGGATCCATCAATATTACTGACCGTGGAGCAGCTGACGAAGATATGTTGAATAGAACCAACAGTTGTAAATGTTGACAAATGATTTATTTTGTTACCAGTTTGAAAGTATGTAGTCTTTGAAATAAGACTGTTATATGTGAAACTAAGTTCCTTATTGGATTGATGCAATCATTTTGCTTCTACCTCTTGTCGAAATCTGATTTAAGGGTCGCCACTAACTATTATTTATTAAATAAAAAAAAATAATAGGAAAAAGTATATATCCGTAAAGTAAATTTACTGTATAGTGTTACTAACTGTATGCAGTGGCGACATGCAAGCTTTTTAATTGCACACTCTGTGCAATGGGAATATTACTCCCTGACCTATCTATCTTTAGAAGAATTTTTCCTTCCAAAATATTTACGGTTTAAGGTGGTTGAAATGAGGTAGGCACAAATTTGAATAAAATCTATATACACACATTCTATCTCACAACCTGCCTGATACAACAACACATGTGACCATATGCCACATATATATAAAATTAACAAGTAGATCAGTTTTGAAAGACAATAAATAACACTTAATATCTAAATGGGTGACTTTACATGCAAATTAGAAATTAACTACAGTTGGTACAAGAAATAAAATGATTTGACGAGCTAAGTCACAGGAGGGTAGTGGCAAACCCACGAGGTTTAAAAGTAAATACAAAAATTAAAATTTACCCCAACTCTGATCAAGTCTATTTTTGATCTGTAAGAATAAGGACGTCACTTCTGGCACACGATAAACTCCCACTTAATACTACCACTTAATTCCCATTTCTTAGCAGATGCGTTGGCGCAACCTTACCGTCTTTCTGTTGAATGGCGTTGCAGGTGGAGAAGACAAGCTGAGGGCAGTGCAGTGTTACAGCAGTGATCGCGAATGTGGATTGATACGATTAGAACATATTGTGTCGGTTAAGCCGACGACAATACTAAAGTGAAAATAAAGCTGTACAAAGAAAGTATTGATAAAGAAATCCAAATTTTAAAATATATAGCTTATACAAACAATTACAATCCTGATATAGTCGACAAAATTTATGATAAATGAGAAGAATATAAAAATAAAATTTCTATACACACAAAAATAAAACTCGTAAAGGAAGAACTAGAACATAAAAAAGTATATTCCTACACCCTTCATAGGTATTATATCAAACAAAATCAACGCACTATTCAAACAAACACGAATAAAATTTGCATTTCGTACAAACAACAACCTACAAACAAAACTCCATAAAGCCATATCAACCACAACCAACTTTAACTGTTCAGGAATTTTTAAAATCACTTGCGAAAATTGTAACAAATTTTATATAGGTCAGACGGGACGAAGTTTTAGAACGAGGTTCGGCGAACATACAAGAATGACAGAAGCAAATCCATCTACTTTCTACCAGCATTTGAAAATTGAAAACCACACCGCCACAAACATCAAAAGAGCTTTAAAAATATTACACAAAATTTCAAAAGGCACATTCTCGAAGAATTAGAAATATACATACACATGGAAGCTTCACCTAACGAAATTCTCAATGAACACACAAAGTCTAAACAAAATTTATTTACAAAATTTTATCGATCTAATTGGGCTTGACAACGGATAAATTCAGAGATGTAATGTTCCACAGTCAAGGATAACGCAAAATTTCGATTAACATACAATATCTCACACACCAGAAAAAAGCATTTTCATACTCAAAGATATTACAAAACTCCAAATGGTAAGCAATACTATTTTTTTATGTTTTTTATGTTTGTTAAGCTTATGGGACTTAAGTACGGGATCATCAGTTTCTAAACTTACAAACTACTTATGAACTACTTTATACTAAAGACGGCACAAATATCCATGCCCGAGGGGGGATTCGAACACCCGACCGTAGTGGCCATGCAGACCGTGACTAAAGCGCCTCGGTCTCCTCGGCCACCGCGGCCGGCGGTAAGCAATACATTAGAAACCAAAAAGACACACTATTTCATAATCGGAGACACTACAAAATCTAACGTAATTGTAACAAAGATATCACAAAATTCGAAATTAATCATCTCAGAGAAACTAGATCTTTACCAAAGATATAATGCAATAGAACATCTTTGTAAACACATAGCACCAAAATAATTGTCAAGCAAGGAAGTCATTATTTTCAAAAATTATTAATAAAAACGACTTTCTAAGAAATTACCTATTAAAATCATATAGAGGTACAGATGTTGTGAGTATATTGGCAACAAATAGACAGTAAGTAATAAATTTAAAACAATATAATATGCTCCCTATTTGATCGAAAAAAAAAAATATTTTCACAAAATTTATTTAACTATTGCAGGCAACTTAACAATGCCAAATACGGCGAAACAGCTGTAGTGGACAATTAAATACAGCTAATAAACAGCAGTAAAGGTGATTATATTTATTAAAATGTCATATTACGGTAAAAATTCTGATTACGGGTGGTGTAGCTGACAGCAAACACGCACTTCAGAATATTACAAGTTACAATTTACTCTATAGTAGCCACACAGGACTAACACCTAACTGTGGAGAAAGCACACTGAAATAATTCAAAGTAAACACCGAAAATTACACAGCTCAAAACAGCGCGATCCGGTCAGGAGCGCGGCCCAGAGCAAGGTCACCAAAAACAGCATGATGCGGCCAGCAGCGCCGCTGACACCAGAGTCCCCTCTCTCCACAGCAAAATTCCACAACTCCAAAATCTTCCTCCCAAGCCCCTCACATCGGTGACGTCAAGCCAATCACAATTTTGTGCTTAGTGGTCAAACCAATGGAATACTAGAGCTATTGTTCAACACGCCAGTCTCCTTCCCACAATACTGTCCCACGCTGCATTCCTCACGTAAGCCAGCATTTCTCAGAAATCCATAGAATTTGCGAACCATTGGAACGAATCTGCAGACGCTGCAATGACTTTACTGTCGACGAGAAACCAGCACCCCGCCGCGAGAGCGCCGCTCTAACTTTCCCATAAATCACCTCAGGCAATTTACACAAACATTCACAGACGCCCGCCACCGGCGTTCCAAACCTCGGGTGCACGTGCAGAACGACGATAACTTTTACTGCCTCTGCTCATTGTACTTTAGCGCCCTTCCGGTGCGTCGTGATCGGAGAGCCTCCCTACATCGAAGCGATAAACAAACTACCTGGACTCAGGCACAGACACATATATACAGACGGAAAACCTCCGTAAGGGCCCGGTCATACGCTCAGGGGTTCGGGGCGGGGGGTTCTGAAACAGTTCCGTAAGATGTCCTATGATGGCGCTGCGGTCAGTAGCAACCCTTTAAACTGGCCAGAGCTGGCGGCAGGTAGCGGCTGCCCCCACCACCACCTCCCCTCAAACTTTGGCACGCCGGACACAGCCATGGCCTCGTAGCAGGCGGTACGAGCTCTCCCCTCAGCCTCCCCTCCAGGCACCCTCAGAAGTGCCTCTAGTGTGGTCTACCGGTACTAAGCCAGGGAACCGCCTGACACCTGATAGCATCTTACGGAACTACAAGGGGCGCGTAGGACAGTGGTTTAGGAGGGGCTACTCCTCTGTATATGTTACTCTGTGACTCAGGTCAGACACAGACGTGCCCAGCCCAAATATAAATGTCCATCTGCAGACGGAGTAGTTTCACCTCGGGTGGTGGCGGCCAGCGGTCGCCCTCCAGGCGGTGTCGGCAGAATGCCTTGAAAGCAACATCAGAGAACATGCCACCAGCAAACCCCGCCCCCTCGCGGGCCCTGCCGTCCTGCGGGTGTCGCCAGCGCCTTCCGCCTCGGAAGACAGTTATCCCATCGGCGTTACTTACAGTAATCAAAAACAGAGTCATACTGCAAGAGAACACAAATTTACCTCCCAGACTCCTATCCTCTGATAATTACAAGACAAAATGAAAGAAAGTGAATGTTTTTGTCATGGCCTTCAGTCCAGAGACTGGTTTGATGCAGCTCTCCACCCTACTCTATCCTGAGAGAGCCTCTTCATCTCCACATAATAACAGCAACCTAAATCCATTTGAATCTGCTTACTATATGCGTCTCTTGGTCTCCCTCAACGATTTTTACCCCACACACTTCCCTCCAATGCAAAATTTACGATTCCCCTAGGTCTAAGAATGTGTCCTACCAAGCGATCCCTTCTTTTAGTCAAGGTATGCGAAAAATTCCTTTTCTCACCAATTCTGTTCAGTACCTCTTTATTAGTTATGCAATCTACCCACCTGATCTTCAGCATTCTTCTGTAGCACCACATTTCAAAAGCCCATATTCTCTTCCTGTCTGCACTGTTTATCGTCCATGTTTCACTCCCATACAGGGCAACACTCCACAGAAATGCCTCCAGAACAGACTTCCTTACACTTAAATTAATATTCGATGCTATCAAATTTCTCTTCTTCAAAAATGCTTTTCTTCCCATTGCCATTCTGCATTTTATATCCTCTGTACTCCGACCGTCATATGTTATTTTACTACCCAAGTAACAAAAATGATCTACCACCTTCATTGTTTCATTACCTAATCTAATTCCTTCAGCATCGCCTGACTTTCTAAGACTGATTTCCATTATCTTTGTTTTGCTCTTGTTAATGTTCATTTTATACGCTCTCTTCAACACACTGTCCATTCCATTCAACTGCTCTTCCCGTTCCTTTGCTGTCTCTGATTACAATTACAATTACAATGTCATCAGCAAAACGCAATGTTTTTATTTCTTCACACTGAACTTTAATCCCTATTCCAAATTTTTCCTTGCTTTCCTTCACCACCTGCTCGATGTACAAATTGAATAACATCGCAGAAAGGCTACAACCCTGTCTTACTCCCTTCTCAACTAATGCTTCTCTTTCATGCCCTTCGAGTCTAACAACTGCGGTCTGGCCTTTGTACAAGCTGTAAATAATTCTCCTTTCCCTGTATTATACCCCTGCTGACTTCAGAATTTGAAAGAGTGTATTCCAGTCAACATTGTCGAAAGCTTTCTCTAAATCTACAAAAGCTAAAAATGTAGGTTTGCCTTTCCTTAATCTATCTTCTAAGATAAGTCGTAAAGTGTGTATTGTCTCCCGGGTTCCTACGTACCTCCTGAATCCAAAATTATCTTCACCGAGGTCAGCTTCTACCAGGTTTTCCATTCTCCTGCAGATAATTCGTGTTAAAATTTTGCAACCATGACCTATCAAACTGATGGTTCTGTAATTTAAAAAATGGAGAAAATAATTCTAAAAATAGGACCACCACCTCTCAAGTTTCAGCCTGTAACCGCAGCCATCTTCATGCTCATATACTGACCGCTGGTTAAGTATTTTTTTCATACAGTATTTGAGACGCATTGGACTTACATTACTCGACAATCGTCGTAGGTGGCAAACGAGGGATTTTGTAAGAAGGAATCGACGACAACAGTTGAAGAGGCTCCTAGAATTGCTTAAAATGATACTGAACCTCCGTTTTAGTCCATTTGGTATAGGAGCTTGAAGACGACTTCCCAGTGAGGCCGCAACTAATGGCAGAATAATGAAAAGTAATTTAATATAATTAAAAAATACAGCCGTTCGTTCAATTTAATTTGATGTATTTTTGTTGGTTTAAATTACAGTGAGAATAACTCACAAGTGACGATACCCACGTGCCACTCGACGATTGCGATACACTTCGAATATGTTGTAGTCTTGGTCAAAATATGACAGCATGACACCTTTGTGAGGACGTATCGTCGAAACAGTAGGAAATTTTTTTTTTTCATTTTCATGTAAAATAGCCAGAAGATCACTTGGATAGTTCTGCAGCCTGATCGTTGTTGCTCGTTTAGCAGTACCTAGGGAGCACGTGTAGTGTAATTTTAGGTTAAAACTTAGGGACATGATCGACTTCAGTTGAAAGACTGCCCATTCATTACGATATTCCCCACCTACATATAGACAGAGTCAACAGTTTCAACCTCACTGAGAGTTGGTTTAATGAATGGAAACAATTTGCTCCAACAGAATCTTTAGATATGCCATGCATTACATGGAAGGTACCCGGCTTTGAACAACCTGGGACAGTATGGTCCAAGTTAAACCTGATCCGGAATAACCATGGTGTGTGTACCGATCTGCTGTATAAATGGCGTAAAAAAGTCACCATCCGGCTGTGACTGAGGTCCTGAGAGGCAAACTGTGAAGCACATCACGCCAGAATGCCCACTGAGACGTTTCAATGGAGAAACAGTGAATTTTTCCCGGCGTCGCCACAGGCGATTACCTATGTAAATAATGTAGATATAAATCTGGAAATTAGTGTACTGATCATGTATATGCCATATGAGAAATAAATAATAAGTAGTAGGAGAGATAACAAAAAAATTTAAAATCCAGTTTCCAAGGTTCCTGCTATGTTTTAAAATTGTGTCTTCACATGTTTACACATCACGAGGTATTTCTAAATGCACGCCTCTGTTCACAATTTTTGAAACGGTAAATATTTGATGTGTTATTCATCTAACAGTATATTTAACAGCAAATTCAACGATATATGCTAAAGTAATAGCAGTATTCAGCGCTATACATGAGCTCTATCCGCCGTGTGAAGTTTGACATTTATGGCGATAGTGTAATTTCTAGTTTTACAGTGTAACCATAAAAAACGTGCTCCTGATAGATTTACGTCTTTGAAACAAGAACGTCTCGCACTCTGCCGAGTCCTGAAATGACGTACGTGGAGGTAAGGAGAGGATATTCCCGTTTTGTTTTCTCAAGGACTTCGTTTAATTTGTTTCTTCTTTGTTTTGTTTTGGATACCACGTTTTACATTCATCTTTATCATATGTGGTTGAATGTGTTGATAAATATACTATCTGATTTACTACACATAAAATTTTTACCTTTTTAAAAAACCTTGATCTGAGAATACGATTTAGAAATATATAAAAATGTTTAAAGACACAATTGCACAGTTGTATAGAAGAGTAGCAGTGATTACAATTATGTTTCAACATTTTTTTTTGTATCTCCTAGTGTTTCGACAATATGTGCTCAGGAAAAATATAGCCGCGTTTTCTTCTCGAGGGCTTTCACGACTTCAGCCACCAACTGTAGGGGCACGTAGAAAAAATGTGTGCCATAATTTGACCTGGACTACAAGATATTCGAAATGTATTCAACCGGCGAATGTCAGTTGAAAGAGGTTTTTTTTTTTTTTCATATGTGTCAACGCTGTATTTTCCGTCTGAGGCTCGTAAGGCACCCATAATCGTACAAGCCACCTTCACGACATCCTCTAGAACGATCCTGGGGGAGATTGGTACAGTTTAGACACTTTACTGCATTATTTTTGACAATAGCAAGAAAAAAAGGGAACTTACCGAGTAATTCACATAAAAGTCAGTACATATCGCAAATTTCACATTTCGAGAAGCGGTTTCGGCCACTTATATGATCATCTTTAGACAACAACAACCATAGTGTTGGCCATAGATTCTATTCAGCTGGAGCTGTCTGCAAGATTGAATGTCGAACACACGCCTGTGACTGTGATAGCTGTTCTTTCAATCAAGTCCGAAAGAGCAGAGTTAACATCTATACTCGTATATATATATACCTCCCAGAGGCAAGTGACAGTTTCAATTCGGATACAAAATCATGTACGATCCCTTGCGGGGATACAGGTAAAATTAACGGCGAGTGGAATAACGAACAGGGAGCCTACACTAGTTCTCTGCGATAATTGAGAATTTTTGCAGGACGGTGTGTTCTGATAACCTCATGGTTAAGGCGACCGCAGATCCTAGGTGTGCGAACCCGATTCGAGTCCAGGTCTGGAGCAAATTTTCAACAGCGTCATTCAACTTAATTCGTTGTCCTAATTCTGATTCAAACACAAACAACAGCGGTCATGTGGGATTGAGTTGTTCCTGTTAGACTGTTTCAGTACGTGTGTGCTCTCCTTCGGATTGTGAGAATGGTTGCGACCGAAAGTTCTGGTTGTGTTATTACCCTCTCTAGAAGTATTTACTTCTTACGTCACAGATGTAAGATATATATGACGAAGTGATATAAGTAATTTGTATATAATTTTTCGATGAAATACATTCTACATAAGAATGTTTATCGCAGCATATAATCATAAAATCTGTTAGAACTTCGTATATTCCACGTTGGTTACTAGCTTTAACGTGTAATACGACGAAATACGTTCCTTAATGAACAAAGAGAAAGAAAACATTACATGGCGAACCAGACATATATTAAATATTTATCTCGCTCAACAAATACATGTGCGACATTGTAAAGTGTCATGGTTCTACTGAAGATTCAGATTCATTTCTAGTTGTAACGACCATGTAACAATGTTAGAAATTCGTAGAAATAAATCCACTGCTAACCATCTAAACTGGAACAAAAATATGTACCGTAGATTTTATTGTGAGAAAACATGAAGATTTCAAAATGACACGATTAAAAGTACAACCCAATGTACAGAGAGAAACATGACGAAATAGGTAACGAGAGTTGCCGCCACTGCTGACTATAAACTCTGCGAAGAGATCTCGCAGACTGTGTGCCATATGATGTCGCGGATTGTCCTGTTGGAATGTAGCCGACAGGGAGCCCTGGAGAAATGGGTGCACTGCAGGCTCCCAGAGATGTGACTCTGGCTAGTTAGTGTATCAGAAAAAACCGCAATAATAATGATTCTATTTGATGCAATATCAGTAATTCTATGCCTAAGTCAAAAATTGAACAGTTTCTCACCACTCTTTCCAGGTTCTAATCCGACCAATGTAATGAAAAATCCATAATGGCGTTTTATTTTTACCGACTAACCCCGAGAGCGCTTGCATTACCATCATGGCAGGGTTAGTGTCAGGAGATATCATGGTGTGACACTGTTGAATTATATTATGTAACCCCATACTAGCCTTGCAGCCAGTACTCTGGTTCGAGGTGATAATGAATTCCACAGCGTCATCATCCTAGTACGTTGTCTTTCGCTGCTGCAGTTACCAGCCTGCGTGAATGTGTCAGGTGTTGAAGTATGTTGTTCTCCGATAGCTTAGGAACTCGCCGACGGGCACATTGCAGTGGCGTAATGCGCGGGCAAACGTGGCACACAATGTTTGACGTCTTCCTGTGCTCCCGAACTGTCATGTATGAGAATCGCCTGGTCGGTGACTGCGGGATGACTGACCAAAGGCTGCTACACCAGTTTGACTTATTCAGTTTGTGGAAGCTGTATAGACCGCTATATTTCAACTGCCGAGTTGTATAGCAGAAGTCATAACTAGGCATGGAGGCACCACTCCATACTTATTTCATCATCTTCATCACTACACATTCTCAATCCCAGTAAACCTGAATATAGCCCGAAAGTTATTGACCAATAGCACTGCTTAGTTGTACATTCCAGCTCCTTGAACAAATGCTCCTAACCAGAATAGCACCTTTCATTGACGCTGTGACGCCGCCGGAACAAGCTGGATTCTGACATGGACGCAGCTGCATCGATCTAGTTCTTGCTTTAACCACACACATGAGAGAAGGTTTTCAAAGGCAAACAAAACCAGCAGCTGTTTTCATCAACTTTCTGGGGCCTATGACACTGTTTGGCGACGTTGACTTAACTACAAACTATTGCAAGTTTTACCAAGTCGAGGAAGCGTGGACCTAATATCTCGTATGCTTAGTGAAGAATAATTCGATGTGTTCCTAGGCAGCACTAAAAGCCACAACCGAAAACTAAACAACGGTCTACCACAGAGATCTGTTCTGGCCCCACTGCTCCTCAATTTGTACATTCATGATCTATCTACCATAACACGAACTAAGGTAGTAAATGCTGATGACATCGCACAGGTGGCATAGAGTAATAACATTTAAGACAGTGAACAAATCATTGCAGAGGATCTCAAGAAGATGTCAACTTTCCTTAAGACCTTGAGATTTATCCCCATCACTAAAACTGAAGTCTTCTGTTTCCATCTAGTGAATCGTGCTGAAAACTACAAACCAAGTTTTCTATTCAGTGGACGAAAACGGAGGTACAATCGTTTTCCAGAGTATCTTGGAGTCAATTTAGATAGAGCCCTGAGCTACAAAGAGCAAATTATTTATCTTTTCCACGAAGTATTTTCAAGAAACAATATATTACATAAGCTCAGTGGTACATCCCGGGCAGCCTCTGCTGATTGTTTACGTTGATCTGCCAACAGTCTTGTCTACTCGGATTTTGAGTACAGTGCACCCGTCTGGTTGGAAATGTGCACATGTAAATAAGATAAACACGAAGTTGTATGATACAATAAGTTGCTTTACTGCAAACATCAAACCAACTCCATATCACTGATTACTTATTCTAATTGACATCCCTGCTCCTCACTTAAGGAGGAAGCGAGGTAAGAAAAATCTTCGTTCACCCTCTTTGCCACTGTACCAAGAATTCTGCTTTCCATCTCAGCAATGACTGCAATCAAGAAGACCATTACGTCTCATTGCGGGGCAATTCATTGCTGATAGATTTTACCTAAACGAAAGCTGGAAGGATGAGTGGTCACCAAGGCATTGGGAACAAGTGCCCACGATCTTAATCCCTCAAAGAACCTACTGAGGAACATCTGGTGCCGCATCAACAGATTGAGTATTGGACACGGTTTGTGCAATTATTTTGGGCACAAGAGAGGCTGGATCAGTTCACTACTGTGTGAGAGTAACCTGGAATAACAGACTATCGAACATCAGGTCCAACGAGTGTTGCCAGTGCTAATCATTGAAATTACCCACCCTCATATTAACCGATTTGACTTCAAAATACCTTCCGTTTCAAAAATGCTTACATACGTTTAAAATGATCATAAATTACACGAAAAATTAAAAATCAACCATTAAACTTACCTAATATGAGATTCCTGCAGCTTAGTCCTGCCATACACTGCTTTTCATTATTTCTCTCGTTGGTTCTAAAGAAACACAACCTCCTTCGAGTTCTGTACCCTCTTTTGCAGCCATCAGTGCTATTATTGTTTCAGTCTTCAGTGTATTCCTACGAACCGTTTTCAAGGTTTTAAGGGTACTAAACACACGTTCCACCGAGGCACTGGAAAAAGGATGGTAGAGAAGAAGGTAAATTACTTTTTGTAAATTTGGGAAATTTGGAGTTTTGTCTTCAGATTTCATATCCAAAACGTCCTTCCAGTATAAATTGGTAGGCTTAGATGCATCTAATGCAAGTTTCTCGTGCTCCAGCAGAGCATGGTTTTTCCATTCAGAGTCCAGTTGCTGACAGCTGGTTAATAACTCAAGAAGGGGAAACCTCTTTAAGGCAGAGCAAGGATTTAACAGTGTAGGACTGAGCTGCATTGGGTTCCACTACGGAAATTATTTCAAAAACTGGATCTGAAAAGTCAAATTGACTTTAGATCTGTGATGCAAGCATAGAAAGTCAAGCACATTTTATAAAAACAATTTGTGTCCTGCTGCTGCACTTCAGTGTTGGCTTTGAGTCCATTCAACGTTTCCTGTGCAGCGATACCAAAGTATATCTTCTCTAATCCAACAAAGTGATTTGGATTTGTATGGTCTAACAGGAAATGTCAGTTGTCTTAATAACATCAAAGTTAATAAAATTAGTAGAGGAGAGAAACCGGAGAATTCCTAGGCTCATTACACAAAACTGCATATGTGAGAATTACGAATTTCTCATACCGCGTCTTTAACAACACTAAAAAATTAAACGATTTGAATACAAACAAAAATGTTTGGTGTCAAATTTATCAAATTACCCGGAAAATACCCGCTATCATTTTACCCTCCAAAATACCCAACGACCAAGGTTTTACCCGAAATGCGGTTAATTACCTTACAATCGGCAACACTTGGGTCCAACGCAGTCCTATTCTTCGTACAGTAGTATTCTTGACGAATTGTGTGACTAAATGGTTCAGAAAAACGGATTTTAAAGTTCCATTTTACCTTTTTATATATATATAATTGTTACTGTATAGAAATTCCTATACGATTAATTAAATAATCGCTAGACATGTGACTGTAATTTCGAACTTGTGGTCTTTTCATAATGTGTTAAATGCCAAGTAAATTTTTGTGTGGCATTTCCGGTGTTGGTGTTGCATTTATAACACTCAATAGTCAATTAAGCAACTATAAACGAAGTCCCCTTCTTCACAGGTTGACATAAGAAGGTACTACTAAAGTAGTGTTGATAGACAGGACAAAGACTAAGAACAAAAAGGTGTTATGGGGAAAACTGCGACAATCAGGATTCACAGGAAACTCAATGGGAGCTGACCACGACATTACCTGTGGAAGGACGTCTGCAAGGTGAACGCTTAACCTGTAAGGTACCTAATAGTTACGTAGGTGAATAAATTAATTACCTGGCAACACCAAAAATAAAATTTCTGCTTCTGTTGAAATTATAACTGATATTTTTATAAGAACGTATCCACCACTAAAATTTAGTGCAATCATGCTTCAAGTATCCGACTTAAGACAAATCTATCTGATTAATTAGCATTTGGTCTTAACTGCTATTATTTATTGGTTTTAGAAAGACTAATATCTTTCCATTCGATGAGATTACATCACATTTCGTTCCAATTGATCCACATCTTCTTGGATGTAGAACATGTTACAAACATACGACTATGCAGCCTGATGGTGGTGGATATATCGGCGGAGGAGGAGGTCAGATATCACATGTCAAAAACAATCATCCACAATTAATTCTTGTAAAATAACAACTGTTATGATAGTGAACCTTCTAGAGGGCCCAAATTAACTTTTCATTGTGCATGTGAAATCGATTCAAAAAACAGAAATCTTCTTTTATAACAATGTAAACATGTTACCAAAAATAAATTAAACATTACACTTAGGAGCACATGCTTATTTCTACTCTTTTGCCGTCACACCGGATCACATCAACCATATACAACACTTATTTACAGTCATCAGCATATTTTCAAAGTTTTTACAGAAGTAACCTTGTACACAATATCCACATTAGTAACACACATCAACCAATCGGTTCTATTAAAAGGAGTTGGTCGCCAATGAATACTTAAGACTCTTTTCAAACTGAGTTTTTAATGAGTTAAACTTTTTATGGCTGCTGGCGTGTTACAAAAAATGTGTGCTGTTGAGCAGTGGACACCTTCTGACCCAACGAAAGTGACTTTAAATGTCTGTAATAGTTATTCTTTTGTCTAACACTGACACCATAAACTGAGGAATCGGTTTATGAAAATGCTGTATTTTTAAATGAGAGATTTCATATAGTTATACGTATACACTACTGGAACTTAAAATTGCTTTACCACGAAGAAATGCAGATGATAAACGGGTACTCATTCGACAAATATATATTACTGGACCTGATATTTGATTACATTTTCACGCAATTTGGGTACATAGATCCTGAGAAATCAGTAACCAGAACAACCACCTCTAGCCGTAATAACGGCCTTGGTACGCCTAGACATTGAATCAAACACAGCTTGGATGGCGTGTACAGGTACAGATGCCCATACAGCTTCAACACGACACCAAAGTTGATCAAGAGTAGTGACTGGCATATTGTGACGAGCCAGTTGATCGGCCACCATTGACCAGACTTTGTCAATTGGCGAGAAATCTGGAGATTGCGCTGGCCAGGGCTACAGTCGAACATTTTCCGTATCCAGAAAGGCCCGTACTGGACCTGCATTATCCTGAAATGCAGGGTTTCACAGAGATCGAATGAATGATAGAGCGACGGGTCGTAGCACATCTGAAATGTTACGCCCACTACTGAAAGTGCCGTCGATGCGAACAAGAGGTGGCACCTCGATGGCGCCAAACACGGATGCGACCATCATGATGCTGCAAACAGTACCTGGATTCATCCGAAAAAGAAGTTTTGCCATTCGTGCACCCAGGTTCGTCGTTGCGTACACCATCACAGGCGCTGCCGGCTGTGATGCAGCGTGTCTCCGTCTGTTGACTCAGGGATCAAGGACGTGGCTGCACGATCCGTTACAGCGATGCGGATGTCTGTCATCTAGACTGATGACAGGCCGTTGGAACCCAGCACGGCGTTCTGTATTGCCCTCCTGAACCCACCGATTCCATATTCTGCTAACAGTCACTGGATCGCGACCAACGCGAACAGCAATGTCGCGATACGATAAACCGCAATTGGGATAGGCAAGAATCCGACCTTCATCAAAGTCGGAAACGTGATGGTACGCATTTCTTCTCCTTACACGAGGCATCGAACAACGTTTCAGCAGGTAACGCCAGTCAACTGCTATTTGTGAATGAGAAATTGGTTGGAAACTTTTCTCATGTCAGCACGTTGGAGGTGTCGCCACCGGCGCCAACCTTGTGTGAAAGCTCTGAAAAGCTAATCTTTAGCACATCACAGCATCTTATTCCTGTCGATTCAATTTCACGTCTGTAGCACGTCATCTTCGTGGTGTAGCAATTTTAATGGCCAGGAGTGTATATATGGAAGCCGTAATCATTTAGTATTAGTCATAGTTACAAAGGCGTAACACTAATTATTCACAGAAGAATGGAAAAACTGATAGATTCCAAACTTGGGGAATATCAATTTGGATTTAGGAGAAATGTAGGAAGACGTAAGACAACACATTACGACTCATATCAGAAGATAGATAAAGGCAAGAAAAACCTACATTTTTAGTGTTTGTGGTCTGCAAAAATTATGTTGACAATGTTGACTGGAATACTCTCTTTCAAATTCTGAAGGTACCAGGGGTAAAATATAGGAAGCGAAGAGTTATATTCAACTTGTTCAAAAACCAGACAGCAATTATTACAGTCGAATGGCATGAAAGGGTCGCAGTGGTTGGGAAGGGAGTAAGACAAGGTTGTAGCTTTTCCCCAATGTTGTTCAGTGTGAACACTGAACTAGCTGTGAAGGAATGTAACGAGAAATTTGGAGAGGGAATTAAAATCCCAGGAGAGGGAAAAAAACCTTGCGGTTTGCTGATGTCATAGTAATTCTGTCAGAGACAGCAAAATTAAACATAATGAACAGTATCTTGAAAGGAAGGTATAAGATGAACATTAAGAAGAGTAAAACGAGAGTATTGGAATGTACTGTCACAAAATCAGGCAATGCTGAAGGAATTAGATTAGGTAAAGAGACAATAAAAGTAATAAATGAGTTTTGTTATTTGGGTAGAAAGATGACTTCTGATAGCCGAAGTAAAGGAGATATAAAATCAGAATGGCTATGGGGAAAAAAGCGTTACTGAAGAAGCAATATTTGCTGACATCCCATTTTAGTTTAAATGTTAGGAAGTCCTTTCTGAAAGCATTTGACTGGAGTGTAGCATTGTATCTCAGTGAAACATGGATGATAAGGAGTTCAGACCAGAAGATGACAGAAACTTTCGAAATGGTGTTACAGACAAATGATGAAGATGAGATCACGTAACTAATGAGGAGGTGCTTAACAGAACTGGGGAGGATGGGAGCTTCTGGCATAACCTGACTAAGAGAAGGGATAGGTTGGTGTGACATATTCTGAGACATCAAGGAATCAATAAAGAGAGCTGATATGTTGATTTTGTATATCTGTAAGCCATTGTTATTTAAAGGTTTTTAAACCCTAGAATCGTGGCGATGAAACACATTTTGACCGTACGTATTAAAAATTGAACATATAAATGACGGGTCACAATTACCTTACAGTGATACTCACGGAATGTAGCCGATGGGTGAGCAATAGACTTGCTGTCGCGCATGTTGGAAAGACAAAGCTTTACAGAACACTAGTATACCACTGCCGAGAGAGAGCACAGAACCGAAGCAAGGGATGTTGCTATAATAGGAGAAACTAGAGATAGGCCACGGGTATGGTCACATTGACAGGAGAAAGGCAAAGGTGCTTACAACGCTACTCGTCGGTTTTGCAGCGCCCCTATCTGGTAAATGGAGCGGTAACACTACGGAAACCGTACCAACTGCGGAGTACTTCGCAGCTCTAAACATCACGAGCAGTCTGCGGATGGCTGAAGTCAAGGATGTTCCGAGAGTAATGGAAAGCACTTTGCACTATTACGCGGTAAATGCAGCACGCTGATCTCAAGACAGCTGTAGCAACTGCAACGGAACGGGGCAGGAGAACTGCTTCCAAGTTTACTTAAAGGCTTGGTCGATGAACACCAGAGCACTTCCGCGTAATACGAAAAGGTCCTTGTAGCCAACCTAACAGAATAGGGGCGGGCAATTGTTACTGCTGTGCTTGGTCGCCGGCAGTGGCTTAGTTCCGGAACATCAAGTTGGCTTACCTGACCTGATCCTTCCGTATACGCTCGCTTCCAACGACGATTCGAGTGTTGAAATTAAAAACACAAGGAATGCTAAAATTATTCTGACCCTTTGCAACTGATAATGGAGTAGGAAGACAATACCTCGGTAGTGTCTGTGAACCTGAGAAATGTTATTTAGCTGTAATAAGGGAGTAATTAAGAATCGAGATATGATCATTTATATACTGGTCTCGGTTTGGCATTTGAAATACAACAATATTTTGTTAAAAAAAGATCAATGTCTAAATCTTTTTGATTTTTCTGGAGGTAGATAAACAGGAAAAAAAATCGTTATCATACAGCACGCAACAGGAAGCTATTTAAAATAAATAAGTATACTGTTCATTTACTATCAGTCTGAAAATACGAGCTTAGTTAATCCAAATTCCTCGCTGAGCAAAGATTATTCATATTTAAGCGCCGCAGTACTAATAAAAGAAATAATGTCTCCTACAAATTCTTACATTTCCTTCTTAGTAGCACTGCATTTATCATGAAATGTAAAATATGTGGCGGCGCAAATGTAATTAAATTGTTAGCTTCAAAATTTAATGCTGATAGCAAACGATAGTAGGCAGTGCACCGCAATTTAAAGATCGGTAGTTGTTGGTTTTTTCGGAAGAAACCAACTGTTGGAGTGCAGAATGCCGATTCATTAAACGTAACCCACGGCTAGCTCAAATTAGATTAGATAAAATTTAAATAATGCGGCAGATCTCAGGGACGTGATAAATCATTCCGTGTACCGGATCGGTTTTAGCATGTTACGCATCTCTAACAATTGCATCCATTCCGCACGAAGATAGCGTCGGCGTATTGCTAAAATAGAACATCACACATTTTTTTTCTTTTTTTTTTTCTTTTTTTGCGTGATTATGAAAAGTAGATGAACTTTGTTTAAATCATCACTAGGCATCGTAATTCTGAACTGAATGATTGTAATTGCAAAATCATATTTTGCAAACAGACACTTACTTTTACATACACGAACAAGTTCTTCATTTGAAAATTTATTACAGTAGGTAACTAATGCATGATATTAGTACAAAGTCCTAAACGAGATACAGTAAGAGAGAGAGAGAGCTATCTTTCTGTCCGCGCTCGTGGCGCTAGCTCAAGACAATTGACAACTGAAAATATTCATTTCTATCGTCTCTGGTTACTAGTTATTTCCAATAGCTCTTTGCCTTCGGCGTTGTCAAATTAGTATAATAACAATATCATTTGCTGCAAATCTGTCATAGTTTTTGCTGTTACAATTCCTGTTAAATTTAATTAATTGTTACTTAAATCATTTCTTGTTGTTATTGTTATGGTCTTCAGTCCAGAGACAGGTTTGTTGCAGCTCTCCACCCTACTCTAACCTGAGCAAGCCTTTTCATATCCTCATAAGAACGGCAACGCACATACATTTGAATCTGCTTACTATATGCGTCTCTTGGTCTCCCTCTGCGATTTTTACCCCACACACTTCACTCCAATGCTAAATTTACAATTCCTCGATGTCTAAGATTGTGCCCTATCAAGCGATCCCTTCTTTTGGTCAAGGTATGCCAAAAATTCATTTTCTCACCAATTCTGTTCAGTACCTCTTCATTACTTATGCGATCTAGCCACCTAATCTTCAGCATTCTTCGATTCACATTTCAAAAGCCTCTTTTCTCTTCCTGCTCGCACTGTTTATTGTCCATGTTTCACTTCCGTACAAGGCAATACTCCACACAAATTACTTCAGAAAAACTTACTTACACCTAAATTAAAATTCGATATTAGCAAATTTCTCTTTTTCAAAAATGCTTTTCTTCCCATTGCCATTCTGCATTTCTTATCCTCTGTACTGCGACCGTCATATGTTATTTTACTACCCAAGTAATAAAACTCATCTACCACCTTTATTGTTTCGTTACCTAATCTAATTCCTTAACTATCACCTCATTTTCTAAGACTGCATTCCATTATCTTTGTTTTGCTCTTATTAATGTCCAATTTATTCGCTCTCTCCAACACTCTGTCAATTCCATTCAACTGCTCTTCCAGGTCCTTTGCTATTTCTGACAGAATTACAATATCACCCTGAACTATAATCCCTAATTCTTAAGAACTTCAGGTTCCCTCAATTTTTCGAAGTCCCATCTCCTTGTTTTCCTACCTTTCTGCGGTTTTTTCAGTTCAACCAACAGTTCATGAGCTTTAAGTTATGTTCAGAGTCTATATCTGCCCCTGGGTATGTCTTACAGTTTAAAACCTGAATCCGGAATCTATGTTTTACCATTATAAAATATGATACATTCCGGTGTCTCCTGGTCTCTTCCACCTATACAATATTCTTCTGTGATCCTTATGCCAGGTATTTGTTATGATTAAATCATGTTCCGTGCAAAATTTTACCAGGCGAATTCCTTTTTCATTCCTTCTGCCCAGTGCATATTCACCTACTAATTTTCCTTCTCTTCCTTTTCCTACTACCGAATTCCAGTCTCCCATTACAATTAAGTTTTCCTCTCCCTTAACTGTCTGAATAATTTCCTTTAGCTCCTCATATATTTCTTCGATCTCCTCATCATCGGCAGAGCTAGTTGGCATATAAACCTGTACTACTGTTGTCGGTGTTGGCTTCGTATCTATCTTCACAATGATAATGCGATCACTGTGCTGCTCATAGTAGTTTTCCCGCATTCCTATTTTCTTATTCATTATGAGTCCAACTTCTGTGATATCCCCAACTGATTTTGTATTTATAATCCTGTACTCACCTGACCAGAAATCCTGTTCATCCTGCCACCAACATTCACTAATCTCTACTATGTCTGACTTCACCCTATCCATTTCCCTTTTTAAATTTTCTAATATTCCTACATGATTAAAGGATCTAACATTGCACGCTTCGATCCGTAGAATGCCAGTACTGTCATTCCTGATGACAACATCTTCCAGAGTAGTCCCCGCCCGGAGATCCAATTGGGGGAATTTTTTTTTTCCTGCAGAACATTTTACCCGAGAGAATGCCATCATCATATTTCCATACAGTAGAGCCGCATGTCTTCGAGAAAAGTAACGGCTGTAGTTTCCCCTTGCTTTCAGCCGTTCACAGTAACTGTATGGCAAAGCCACATTTGCTGATGTTACAAGGCCAGCTCAGTCAATCATCCAGACTGTTGCCCCTGTAACTACTGAAAAGGCTGTTGCCCCTCTTCAGGAACCACACGTTTTTCTGGCCTCCTCTCCACAGGTACAACTCCGCTGTGTTTGCACCTACGGTAAGACTATCTTTTTCGTTGAGGAATTTTGTATGTAGGCGCGTTCTTTGGCCAAAGGACTACTTTTATTGTTTTAACTTTCTTTAAGGAGAGGACTCTCGTGTTTGGGCGATATGGTCAGATTAGGTGATAAATTTCACCACAAACCCACTGCATTACACAGTGAATCCTGAAATGTCCATAAGTACTAACGGCATATGCTACAGCACTGGCCTTTAAAGTTACTACACCGAGAAGAAATGGAGATGATAAACGGGTATTAATTGAACAAATATACTAGAACGTACATGTGATTACATTTTTACGCAATTTGGGTGCATAAATTCTGAGAAATCAGTACCCAGAACAACCACCTCAGGCCGCAATAAGGGCTTCGATACGCCTGGACATTGAGTCAAACAGAGCTTGGATCGCGTGTACAGGCATAGATGCCCATGAAGCTTCAACACGATAGCACAGTTAATCAAGAACAGTGACTGGCGTACTGTTACGAGCCTGTTGTTCGGCCACCATTGACCAGACGTTTTCAGTTGGTCAGAGATCTGGACAATGTGCTGGCAGTCCAACATTTTCAGTATCCAGAAAGGCCCGTGCAGGACCTGCAACATGCGGTCGTGAATTATCCTGCTGAAATGTAGGGTTTCGCAGGGATCCAATGAAGGGCAGAGCCACGGGTCGTAACACATCTGAAATGTAACGGCCACTGTTCAAAGTACAGTCGATGCGAACAAGAGACGTGTAACCAATGGCACCCCATACTATCACGCCGGGTGATACGCTAGCATGGCGATGACGAATACATGCTTCCAATTTATATTCACCGCGATGTCGCCAAACACGGATGTGACCATTGCCATGCTGTAAACAGAACCTGGATTCATCCGAAAACCTGACTTTTGCCATTCGTACACCCTGGTTCGTCGTTGCGTACACCAACGCAGGCGCTCCTGTCTGTGATGCAGCGTCAAGGGTAACCGCAGCCATGGTGTCCGAGCTGATAGTCCACGCTGTGCAGATGGTTGTTGTCTTGCCTACGTCATTTGTTCACTGAGGGATCGAGACGTGGCTGCACGATCCGTTACAGCCATGTGGATAAGATGCCTGTGATCTCGACTGCTACTGATTCGAGGACGTTGGGATCCAGTACGGCATTCCTTATTGCCTTCCTGAACCGACCGACTCTATATTGTGCTAACAGCCATTTGATCGCGACTAACGCGAGCAGAAATGTCGCGAAAAGAAAACGCAATAGCGATAGGCTACAATCCGACCTTTATCAAAGTCAGAAACGTGATGGTATGCACTTCTCCTAACACGAGGCATCACAACAACGTTTCACTAGGCAACGTCGGTCAACTGCTGTTGTGTATGAGAAATTGGTTGGAAACTTTCGTCATGTCAGCACGTTCTAGGTGTCGCCACTGGTGCCAGATTTGTGTGAATGCTCTTAACAGCTAATCATTTGAATATCACAGCATCTTCTTCCTGTCGATTAAATTTCGCGGCTGTAACACGTCAGCGTCGTGGTGTAGCAATTGTAATGGCCAGGAGTGTATATTCAAGGACCACCCTGTGTTGCAGGGCGTCCCAAAGTGTGGTCCGAGGGGCTGTAAAAAAGTTGCTGAAATGTTACAAATGAAGAAGATTAGTGTTTTGGATACAATTAGATGATTCCACAAGGAATTTATTATTGGCAGTTTGCCGCATACCTGACGTCCAAGAACGTGTTCCATGAGAGAAGAGTGTTATATCGTCAGGAAAAAAAAAAAAAAAAAAAAAAAAAAAAAAAAAAAAAAAAAAAAAAAAAAAAAAAAAAAAGGAACTCAAATTAAGTTCTCCAAAAATCACCACTGATATCGTGAAAGACGTGGGAAAGGAACTATAAGCAGAATGCTCACGGTCGTATTGAGAAACAAAATCCGTTCATAAATAAAGTAAAGCGAAGAAAAAGAATTTTGTTTGCCCCTACTCATGTTAAAAAAAAAGAAAAACAATTTATGGTGCAATGCTGTTATATTTGCTAATGAGGGTAAATTTAACATCTTTCAGACAGATTCGAAGATAGTAGTTTGGCTGCGACCTAATACCATGCTTCAGGCTTCAGAATTTGTAAGTATGATGGTGGGCACAATATGGCATGGGGGTAAATATCGACGAATGGAAATGGTGAAATAGTTTTTATTGTGTGTAAAATGGACCAATTTCTGTATCTTAGAATACTGATGAACAAAGTCAAAAAGAGTGCCGATAAAATGGTGATTGGTGAACATTTTATCAATATAATGACGTCACACATACTGCCTGAAATGTGAGGATGTGTTTATTGTTTAACTATCCTAAGCTGTTCCATTCTCCATCTCAATCACCACACTTGAATGTGATTGAGAATCTGCGTGAAAAACTTGAAAAATAGGTAAGATGACAATCACGTCTAAAGAACAGCTGAACAGCAGTCTTCAATAAGAGTGGTAGGAAATATCACCGGAGTATACACGAAGATTTGTAGAAAGTTCGTCAAATAGCCTTTGAGTAGTGTTGTAGTGTTTAAAGTGGAAAGGATGCCTACGGCAGGGCTTAGGGGTCCGCTAGATCTTTCAACGGGATCTGTGGTCATCTTTCAGCAAAACATTAATAATTAAAATATGAAAATCGAATTAATATCTAGTTTCTTCACTTGAAAAATACGTTTGTGTGTACATCAGCTTGTGTTCCGAAGCAGTGATAGCGGTTTTCAAGTCAGATCCTGTACTCATCGTTGTTACTCAGTCCTGTTGGGTTCGGTGTCTGCTCCACTGCTCTGCAACTATCCGAGGTCGCGTGCGTTAGGGTGCTGATTGCGCAGTTGCCTTTTGCCTACAATATTCCGTAGTGGTTGGTGCTCAGTCGCCTAATCAGAGTGCTCGCTGTCACATATGCGGTCGAAGACATCATTCACTGTTAAACTTCCTAAACACCCTTAGTCAGTACACTACCTCATTCATCATCCGCTTTTTCAGCAGTAAATTACTTCCGACATGGATCGCTGGCTGAAATCGGGATCACCTGAAGCGTCACACGGATTTATATAAAAGACTCTGAAAGTAAAACTCATTGTGTCTGATTGGTCCAAGGGAAGGATCGTGGTAATAGATAAATTAAAAGGTTTAACAAGAGGCCGTATATTCACCCCAAACAAAATTAAATAAATAGTTATACAGCAGTGAGATAACAGGTTGTTAACAGAGGACGAAAGAATGACACAGTTAGCAAAATTTCTAGTAACAATTTAGTTAAAATAAAGGCCCTCGCCATTAATGAAGAAACATTTTAACGTACCAGATAATATCAAGACAACTTGAATTTAGTGCGGACACTAGAATATTAATACATATGTGGGGCCTTAAAAGATTAATAGCAATGCGGCCTTCTGAATTAGCCAGTCGTAAGATTAAGCTTAAGACCGATCCTCTTTAAACATAAAACAATAGATTACTACGAGACATTGAACTAATGACATAGTTAACAAAATTTCAAGTAACAATTTGGCCACAAAGAAGGCACTTACAATCGGTAAACAAACCTTTTAATGCGCCAGGCAATGTCAAAATATTCTCGACCCGAAGACTGATACTTAACAGGACAGCATGGTTGAAATGTTACCGGTGCAATACATCAGTAACAAAACTGGCACTTAGAATCAGCGGACGATAATCTTACTACATAAGGTGATACGTCACAATGTGACTTTAACAGGACTACAAGTACCCAGGTGGTGAAAGGACAATTCAAGCGCCCGTGTAACAGTACTGCCGAGATATCCGGCGGACTTAGTGTATGCTTAGTGCAAATAACTAATGGCTTTTAATAATATGCTACCCGCAAGGGCGTCTAGTATGCTCAGCTAAACACGTTAGGTCGCAATCACCAACCGGATACGCGACATATGGGCCCCTTCATCACAACTAGTCAAATCAAGTGCCAATAGGTTTAGAAAACCACCAAAATTTTAATCTAGGTACACATTATAATTAATTCGTAAGTCACCGAACTGGCTAATGGAAGGTGGTCACAGTTATACAAATAATTAACAGAGTGAAATCACTTAGGATCTATCAAGGACACAGGATGATACTACACAAGGCACAAGGGTGGTAATTCGCAGGGCACCGCAACTAGGCATGGAATCCCATATTAATTTTGAAAGTAACCGCAGACTGACGGTTCACACCCACGAGACAAAGGAGAATAATGATGTTGGAGGAGGGAATAGATCCACTGTAACTAGGCAGATGGAACAGGCAAATTCACAAGTACCTTTTGGGCCGAGAAATTACCGGACGACACACGGCAAGTACTAAATAACGGAGCCCACTACCAAGGCAATGTTTAATAAAGTCCATTACACAGCCAGCACGTCCACAGGAAAGGTGATGGAAGACGACGATGACGAGCTGATACAGAGAAGTAAAACGGCCTTACAAATCCGCCATATCCGCCGGGGAAGAAAACTGGGCCGCCGCCCCCGTGCGCCGCGACAACACACACAGCAGGCAGAGGGGAGCGTTGGCTTGGAAGAGCCCCGCACCAGTGGCCCACGGTGCTCGTGACCTGCAGTGACTTTCCTCCCAGTCGCCTCCAAGCACGTACGTCGGTCTCGCGTCGGTCACTCACTGTACTGCCCTCCCTCTCACCGCGACGCGCATGTCCATTTTCAAGAAGGCATGAGGCAAGGATAGTAATGAGAAACCAAAGACCTTGAAAAAATAACTAGACTCCCTGACGGCGCTGCTGTCGCGGGATAATTTGAACCTTCGCCCGGCCGCCATGGTAGTGGCAAGCGTCAGATAAATACGAGTGTTGTTAGCAGGTTATTCGTGTATTATGTAGCTACTGCGGAATATATACACGATTGATAGTCACGTCCGTATTGTTTGACTATTGCATTGTAAATGAAGCACGATCATGAGGAACTTCTCAGCGTTTAAATGCATTAATCAATTTAAGAAAGGAATAAAAAGATCGAATACTGTCTTCTCATTTATATTTCTCAGGAATAAAAGTAGCCCAACATAATAGGATTGAATGAAATAAATAACAGGCTTTTATAACACTGGTAGCTCTTAAAGAGGAGCTACTTTAGGCAGTACTGGTGGACAGGAAGTTGAAATAGTTTCATTTTATGATTGTGTAAAATAACTATTGGGGTCACAAAATTTATTGCCTCACTGCAGTTCGAAGTTTTGTTTATAAAATTAGTATTATCAACTTGTAACGCAGAATTTAAAGGTAATCTGCTTTACATATAGGTATAACAAGTGAAAGGGGTTTGCAGTCCTACGTATAGTTCCATATATGAACGGCACATAGCCACAGTGGACGCACTTTATGAAGTTGAACCTTGTGCAGCTCACTCTGCTATAAGGTATTTGGCTTACAGCATTAAAAACGCTAATTTTCTTGCTAGATACCCTAATGCTAATGTTAGATGCATTAGTTAAGAAAAAGTTATGGCATACTTCGTGTTCTTAAAAGAATTTGGTAGTGGCTGATTGCTGTACTAACAACGTAATAAGTTATTTTTCAGTTATGTATCTGATGGAATATTTACTTTCACATTCGATTTTTAACATTAGCTGTTTCAGTCAGTCCTTTTTGATGTTTTGATACTACTATATATCTAAATATTGGAGAATACGGCAGGCACTCAAGCAAAGACGTAAAATGTGAAACTCTTCCAAAATTAATGTTTGTAAAAAAGTTTCACAATCGTAGAATATACTCAGAAAGTGCCAAAAACCCGTGTCTGACGATAAAGTCCATTCATATGGCTGCACTTATAACGCAACAAACAAAAAAAAAAAAAAAAAAAAAAAAAAAAAGAAAAAAAAAAAAAAAAAAAAAACATATTTCAGTTAGACACAATTTTCGCGACTTAACTCAAATGAATACTCTCTCTAATCAAAACAATCTTACGCACATTTAAAGTTCGCGCGGAAGTTTGCCACCACAATGGCCTCCGAGATGCTCTTCAATTTATCCGCTGTTCGGAGTCCGCCGCTTACGCGATTGTGCGGGCTTGTGAGAAACAGAAAAAGCGCGTTGAAAGCAAAGAGAAAGATAAACAAGACAGAAGGGGGTACGTAATGAGTAATCAGAGCAGAAGGGTAACGGGGAAATAGTGCGATGCTGAGCCGAAACGGATCAGTGACATTTGCGCGCGAGTCCTTCCGAACAGTTTTATGGTTCCGTTTAAATTGCGCCGTCATTTTGAGGGTATTCATCCGGACTTACGGACTATAAACATTGCTTTTCAATTAATTTGCTCATCATAGGGAGCGATCTTATTACAAGAATATAATGAAACTTGTATCCGTTCTGCATGTATGGAATCTGCGTCTCTGATGATTAAAGTAATCAGGTAATACAGCAACCAGTCGCCTTTCTTATGTATTTATTCACCACGGCAGCGCGGGAGTAGCTGAGCGGTCTGGCGCGCCACGCTCCCGCGTCGGAGGTTCGAATCCTCCATCGGGCATGGATGTGTGTATTGAGCATAGGTTAGTTTAACTTAGTTTAAGTAGTTTGTAAGACTAGTAGTTTGGTCCCATAGAATTACAAACATTTGATTTGGTTGTTCACCAAGAACTGGCTAACAATTCCTTCTACAAAATTTTAAAGACTCTTTAAGCCTGAAATAACCAAACACACATACACATACTTAGATCACACAACACCTACCGCCCCCTCCCTCACCATGGAATTCCCAAATGTTACTCCAACCGTACATGTTTAATCTCATAAACGCAGCCTATGGAATTTTCTTCAAATATAACATTAGTGCTACCGTTTTGTCCATTACAGCATTAAAGAATAAAAAAGGCATAACTGTAAGAGAATAATGTAAACAGAATTTTATGACACGTCAACTATTGAAACTATAACTGAAAAATAAGTTCAAAATTGTATCAACTGTGATCATTGACAAATAGCAGTGTTTATCTCAGTATTGTTTACGTTTGTAAAACATGTGGAAAGCGAGTGCTGTGGTGAAGTGTGTATTGTGACTAGCTTCTGAGCACTTCATTATATCTTAAATGCATAAAAAACCACCGATCGTCAAACAGCAGTGTGGACCAACTGTAAGTAGCTGTTTAGAATATGATTTAAACTTGTAAATATCGTAATTTATTGTTAAACACGTAGCTCACCACAGCCAAACGAGTTCCACAATGTTGTGAACAACCTATAAAAATTTATACCACCTGATGATGAACTGCCAGTCAGTTCGAAACGGGTCGTGGTAAATAAATACAAAAGAAAGGCGCATATAATGACAAAATGTCAATACTTCCCATATTTTTACGCAAGACGACCGGTTTCGACACTCAAGGATGTCATTTTCTGGTTTCTGCTACATTAGGGGTTGTGGAGCGCTTTAACAAGCAGATAAATGGCAAATGTCACAGAGACCACAGGAAGACACCCGTAAGTATTGAAACCGGTCGTCGTCCGTAAAAAAAAAAAAAAAATATTGCGATCCTGACATTTTTTCATTATATTACATTGTTTCTTAAGAGGAAGGGCACTGTATTAACAGCCTCTCAAAAGTCCTTGAAAACTCGTGCGAAAGCAATTAATGAAAAATTTTTGAAACTTTCCTTTCTCTTGGTAAGCTATCGAGTAACAAAGGCAGTAAAAGCTCCGACCATTGCAGAATCCCTCATAAACCGTGTTTTAACGATATTGTTTTCTGTATGCTAGACGATAATGCAGAAAACTTGTATCTTATGTGCCGCTATCAAACAATAATGTGAAGAGACACATTGTTGGTATGTCAACTGACTTGAAAGAATCTTTGTTTCTCGTATCCCGACCCAACACAATTAATTTTCTCTCCAAATAGATGAATCTGCTGACATTGCGGTATTAGCTAATTTATTGTGAAGACACTACCTGCCAATACAACAGGTCCTGAAATATTCCGTCTATTAGACGATTTTTTAAATACCAACGAATTTTCATGGTCTACTTACATTGATATATGCACATATGGTGCAAACCTCATGACAGATTCAGTGGTTGAAGTGATCTTGAAAATGAAAGAAAACTCGAGGAAGCGTAGCAGTAGTCACTGCGCTCTCAACAGTCGTGCTTTGCCTACTGAACAATTGTCTGCCTCTTTGAGAAAGCTTTTAGACGAATCCGTCCAAATTACAAAATATGGCCGTTGAAGACAAGACTTTTCTCAAAACTGTGCGAAGATATGAGAATCCTTCATAGTTCCCTGCTCGTTCATACAAAAGTGAGGAGGGTATCACTTTGGAATGCACTCTCAGTTATAGGCCTATGGATTACGTTCATAAGTCCTACTTTTCCTTTTTTAACTACAATACCAAATTAATGTCTTTCGCTTCACACAACTACTATGTGAATCGCCATGCGGCTGCCTTCTCGTTTGAATTGCCTGAAACACTCTTGCGGTCAAAACCGAGACTCCGGACAATTAGTCGCAACGAAGATTTATTGGCTTCAAAAGTTCGGCTATACGAAACCTATTAAATTAAGCGATTTTTGTTCTGATAACTGTTTATGTCTCATAGGAGTATTTCGCCGTGTCATTATCTTTTTTTTTTTAATTAAAAAAAATAAAAATAAAAATAAAAAAAATAAAAAAGAAAGAACCCTTGCTATACAAGCAACGTCATGAATTATATTTTACCCAATTACATTGCAATATTACAGAATGGAGGGCATGGGGTACCTGTTGCTACTGATAAAGTTGAAGTAAGACTTATGAAAACTGAGGACATCTTCAAAGCATTTGTCATCCTATAAACAGCCGTTTACAACGTAAAACTCACTATAAAAGAAAATAATTTTATACAAGATGGAACGACGGGTAATACCTAGTTTGCATAAGGCGAAAGAAGGACCAATACGAATTGAAGTCCAAGAACTAAACGCTTGGATTGAAATGGTGTAAGACAGGCTTGCAGTCTCTCACCTTTACCATTCAATCTCTGCACTGAAAAAGCAATGTCGGAAATCAATGTTATATCCCACTGGGATGAAAATTCAGAGTGAATGAAAGCGAATGGAAAAAATTCGCCGACGAGTTTGCTACCTCTTGAGAAAGCGAAGAAGAATTACGGAGCCAGTTGAATTGAATGAGCAGAATGTAGATTGAGGAGCGACCGAAGAAAGGCGACAGTAAAGAGGAGCAGCAGAAGCGAGATTCCCGATAAACTTAAATGAAATTGGAGAGCAACACAGAGATGAGGTTAAAGAATTGCGCCGTGATGGAAGCATAACAAACACATCGTGCAGTGAAGCAGAAATGCATAAGCAGTCAGGTGGTATCTGCCAAAAGTAACCGCAGCCTGTTACCACAGTGTAACATATACAGTAGCGACACTGACTGCTGCAACAGTTGTTGCCAACCGACAGCTGCAACGACACTAGCGCTCCTAGCGGCGGGCAAGCCGCCGTAGTAGTGATGTTTGTTCATAATTATTGTTGTACGTAATTAACGAAGTAGTAAGGGCAATTTTTGCGTTACAAGCATTAATAAAATATCAAATGACGTACATAATACGGAAATTAAAAGCAGCCGAATTTTAATGATTCAGAGGTATAAAGAACAACTTCGTCTTGAACAAATACTTACAAATTCCAAGATTATTGCACTGAAAGTAAGCACACTATAAACATAAGAGAAAAATAAATTTTTATTATGGTCTTTTCTTACTCTGACAGGCAATTTTTTGACGTGTATCAATTCTGTGTGGAGTTTAATGATTTGTACATTTTTACACCTCATACGTCTTTCTTAAATGTGCATATTATATTAAGTGTAATTAATTTAGCTTAAAAAGGCAAAGTTTTGATGTTTCTTGCCATTTGTGGTTCATCTGTATCAACAATAATTGTGGAACTGGCTTCTTCTCTGTTGGAAAACAGTTTCATTGCTTTTGCTGTTTTATTGCCACATTTGTGACTTTTTCCTTCAGCTACAACTGTTTTAGCTGATTTGGTACGTTAAATATTGTAGTTATAGCTACGCTCAAACTCACTGATTCTACTGGGATTGTGGTAAAAAAAAACCTCAACGTTCCTGAGTAGGAAAGCGACGTCTTTCTGTCAAAGGAAAGGTCTTCTGGTGTTTCCTAGCTATTTTATTTTTTTATTTTTAATAGAAAACGAAATTATTTAGCAGAAGCCTCTAGGTTACAAGATAGCTGAAAATAAACTATCCTGTAATGAACTGTTGCGTACATTACCAGGGGCTTAGGAAACTTAAGTAAGACAAATGTGCAGCTATTTTTAAGTTATTACCTATTTTAAGGCATTACATACGTTTAGTAATGTAAAAAGTATGTTAAAATCGATATAAACGATACTATTCGCGCTCGTACAATATCGTCTTCAGAAGTGTAGCTCGCCGGCCGCTTGGAGCGCTATTGTCGCAGGGTATAACAAAAATCTGCAGGAGTGTCTTGACTGTATATGTTAGAGTGTGCCGTTACCGTGAGACACCGGTATGTATTAGAGGACGAAATTTCTGAGAGCCTACGTGTGGGACGCAGAACTTCGTCAATCGGAAGCATAAAGTGTGATGGGGATGGGGCAGGGGGATGGGATGGGAGCCGAAGCGAAGAGAATCTGATATAGCAGAGTAGAAGGGTGATGCAGTACGTTGTAAGGTGGCTACTGAATGGAAATTTCTTCAGTTTATACTGTACATGCAGTCATCTTTGGTTTGGTTCGTTATGATTATTTTTGGCGGCCAGTAGGCAGTGTGTTTGCTTCTCTGTTGCAGTGCAGCGGTGACAGTGGGGATCTGGAGCTTGCCGTGGTCGGACGCATTGGAGCTCGCGGCTGAAGCAGTCCGTGGCATCCATCATTGTGGTATTAATTTTCTGGTAAATCATTATAACGTTGTCGGCATTGCGCGAATTGTGCTTATTTCATTTAGTTTTTATTTCCATTCAGTACGAATTTTGGCAACCCCTCGGTTCATTTGTGAACATAATTGACGCACCTTTGTCAGGCACATTGTTAGTCACTATGATTCTTTCAATATAAAAAATAACACAATAAAATGATTAATTAACGCCAATTACCTTTTGACATTTATGACTATACCTTCCCTGTGGCTAGGGTCGAAATCCCGATTTAGAAAATGCCTCATTGCACGGCTTCGCAATAATATAATGTAATGAAAGTCCAGCTACAGTTGCATTTATTGGTGTTTTATTTAAGCCCACACTAACGGTTTCGGCCTCTATGTTAGGCCATTTTCGAGTGTGACAAACCTGCATATAATGTGTAGCAATAAGTTTACAAAAATTACATGGTACAAGATAGAATGATACATATATAAAAAGGTACTGTACAGAAGCAGAAGGAAACTTACGTTATGCCGCAGAGAAAGTAACGTCAAGTAATTAAAACAATAGAACTTAGAGAATTTAAAACTTTTGGCGCCAAATGGCGACACAAGAAAAATGGGCGTGTCATATTTAACATTGCAAATCATTATAATCGGCATGTTCTGATGTGTTCTGATATAAACATTACATCATTGCAAGCATAAAATTCTAAACATTAGTTGATAAAATGTAACGGTCAATAGTAAAATATTATAAATGTCAGTTAGAATAAAAGCTGAACATGTAGCGGCCAATGAGGCTATGTGAAAAATGGGCGTATCGTCAATTTAAAATTTTGATACAGGAAGTATAATAATGTAGCTTAAGGCCAATTGTATTCGATTTAGTTTACGTTAAAGTTGGTTGTATTGTTTAAACAAGGTACACAAATTATTAGAATGTAAAATGTAAAATGAGTGCAACGAACGAGGCGTCTAAGCCCATAGTTAAAGGGCGGCCTCTAGCGAGCGAAGTTTGAACCAGGAACGCTGGTGCGGGCTCCAGAGCAGTTTGGACGCGTCGTTGATTGCTTACATTGTATTGTTTACAAACAGTAGTAGATGTTTCAAAAACAGCCACGAACTTGCGGAGCATTTCTAAAACATTTTGTCAATTACTGGGTGGAAGATCTCTAAAAATTACTAGACTTTAAAGTGCTTTGCTCCTTAAGCGTGTCTTCCTTGGACTTTTTAAGTTGAGTGCATATTAGGGTGGGCCGAAAAAAGTGAATTTTTGAGTATCGAGTTGTAATAGGACTCGAAAGTTACGTATTAATGTGCTGATTAACGGATAAATAATTTTAAAAAATCTAACTTATTATCTTCAGTTCGCGCAAAGGGCTTAATGTTTCTAAAAAAACGATGACTGTATAGCATTTCTGAAAGGTCATATAAAAATATATCTTTCAGTGCCACGTCCTAATAGGACTCAAAAACTGCGTATCCATGTATAACAGAAAAATATTTTTGATAGTCCTAGCGTATGTAATGAGTTTGCGCTAAAGGCCTTAACAATCGAATTATGACAACATTTCTAAATGTTCAAAATGTTACGGAAATTTACTAATATCTCTTATTTATATGTATGTTTTAAATATGTTAGGTTTTATTTATTGTGATTTGATTATTTAAAGAGATAACATCATAACTTTGCAGCTCTTCGCCCATTTCACCAGCAAATTTAGTTAAATGATTTAGAACTCACCACGAGGAGGTGACTGCAATTAGAGTTCCACCCACACCCTACCCAACCAACCAACCATACTAATTATATATTCACATTTAGAATATATACATTTATTTATATTTTATATCTTTATTTACATACTAGTCAAAGATGTAGTTGACTTGAATTCTGATTTGTGTCCAAATTTTGGCATTATTGATCTTGACAGCAGAGTCGTCCTAATGAATCCATCTCTGCTATCTTGCCCACATACTTTTTCTGCAGCCTCTGTTACTAATTTTACACATCTTTCTACGGCTTCAATATTTATAGATTGAAGCAAAGATCAACAATACCTACTGGATATTGTCAAAACTATTCAAAGTGGAAAATGTACTCCAGATCTGGCTAATCGTGATCCTGGACATCTTAGTCACTCCCGTTGGTAGACATGTGCGAATAGAGTGTTGCGCTTGTATATTTCTGAAGTAAATCGCGCAAATAAACTCGCGATTTTAGTTGACTTCAACCTAATGACATATGCGCCCGTCTGGTTCGATATTAAGAGATACGCCTCAGTAAAGTATGGTCCAAAGCATGTTTTTAATGTTATTAAAACTTCCAGACATATTTCAGAGAACATAAAAAAGCAAATTGATCCGGTGATACAACGAAACTTGTTTTTCTGTAATCCAGAAAACGTGTTATTGGCTATGATAGTAGACGAGAAATCACATATTAGAGAGTTGGGTTTTAAAAGAGTCCTAAAGGCAAAAAATATGAAAACTAACCGCAAAGCTGCAGTATGAACGTTTACTACACAAACACTAGATTTTGAGGCTACTGACTACAGTGAGCTTATAGATTGTCAAAATGTAAGCTATCGCCTCACCCAGTGATGCAGAAATTGACGACAGAATCCATTTCTACATATTTGTTGAATAAGACTTTGCCAGAATTTGAATTTCTGAACTTTCCGTGCCACACTCAGGCTGTAGATAGATGTGTAAAATTAGTAACACAGGCTGCAGAAAAGTACGTGGTCAAGATAGCAGAGATGGATACATTAGGACGACTCTGCTGTCAAGATCAATAATGCCAAAATTTGGACACAAATCAGAATTCAAGCCAACTACACCTTCGACTAGTATGTAAATAAAGGTATAAAATATAAATAAATGTATATATTCCAAATATGAATATATAATTAGTATGGTTGGTTGGTTAGGTAGGGTGTGGGTGGAACACTAATTGCAGTCACCTCCTCGTGGTGAGCTCTGGGTCATTTAACAAAATGTACTGGTGAAATGGGCGAAGAACTGCAAAGTTATGATGTTACCTCTTTAAATAATCAAATCACAATAAATAAAACCTAACATATTTAAAACATACATATAAATAAGAGATATTAGTAAATTTCCGTAACATTTTGAACATTTAGAAATGTTGTTATATTTCGATTGTTAAGGCCTTTAGCGCAAACTCATTACATACGCTAGGACTATCACAAATATTTTTATGTTAAACTTTACATGGATACGCAGTTTTTGAGTCCTATTAGGACGTGATACTGAAAGACATATTTTTATATGACCTTTCAGAAATTCTATAAATTTATCGTTTTTTTAGAAACTTTAAGCCCTTTGCGTGAACCGAAGATATTAAGTTAGATTACTTAAATTATTTTTTCGTTAATCAGCACATAAATACGCAACTTTCGAGCCCTATTACAACTCGATACTCAAAAATTCACTTTTTTCGGCCCACCCTAGTGCATATAGCAACCTCTTCATAAAAATCCATGAAATAGCCTTTCTTCATTGTATGGAGTATTGTCAGGTTGTTTTCGATATTGTCTACCTTGAGACTGTTGCGTATAATGTGAGCAGCGAAGGTGGATCGGCTTTCAGCGTTTTTTCTGCCGAGTTCCGTGTGTTCCTTGTAACGCGTTTTCAAGTTGCGTCCTGTTTGCCCGATGTAGTATGCATTACAGTCCGAGCAGTGAATTTTGTATATGCCCCAGTTTTGATATATGTACTGCGTTGTATTTATGTCATGAATTAAAAGACGCAGAAGTGAGGGTTGTGATTTATACGCAATTTTCACGTTACAATAATACGCACATTCTTCGTTTCTATGGTTGATGTTGCCTGTGTCAAATTCGCTTATTAATAATCTTGAAATTTTGTTGAACGTAGACTTATTTGGTTTCATTGGTTCATTTTTGATTGAGAACAGACTTGTTACTGTAGGTAATTGTAACTATAATTGAGTACATTCTAGGAAATCGGCTTCATGAACAATATGAAGTGAAGAATGTGGTTTTCTGCGAAGTGAGGTGTCAATCTCCCAAGATTAAAAGTAAAGTAATTTTTTGAATGATTACATTTCATTTGTTATGATGCTTTATCAATACGTGCTGCCATGACTATTAGTTTCTTTCATATCTGCTCACGTGTGAGAACAGCTAATTTTGTACAGTACAGACTAGATTCAGACATTCCCCAGAACTTGACAAGAAAAGATTTTACGTAATATTTTTATTTGCTACTGGTAGAACGTGCTACACCATTGTTCTGCTACATGCCATTGATGGTTTGTTTCGCTTTAATAGTGTTTAACATTGAAGTATTTTGGACACGTCTATACAAAACGTCGAACACAAATATTACACTTAACGTGACTATTGAATTTTTTGGGCTAAATGTTCCTTTTTAAAAAATCTATTTTCCTTTGAGAGCAGGCCCAACACTGTAAGCTACAGAACTTTTCACCATTTGTTCACTGCATATATTAGCCAATTTTCTCAGCTCACGAGTATTTTGCCCTTATGTTTTCTTGTTGTTGCAGTCAGACTGCGAATTTTTCTAGAATGCTTCATTTAAAACTTCCGGGCTCATAAGCCGTGGTCGATTTATAAAACTTTCTCCTAACGTTTCATCTTCGGCTGCGGAAGACATCTTCAGAGGTAGAATGGCGAACTGTGATGAGAACTTGAGGGAGCGCCGTATATATAGGCAATGTAGAGGGTAACACAGGACATCACGTGACGTCTGCTACGACACTATCTCTGGTATTGCCGACATTCTTGGCAGAGAAGAATCGATTGTCATTTCGCTGGTGTAAAGCAGAAGTCCAAATTCTGTCTAATTTAACAGCTTCCTCTTTCCTGTTAAAGTTATTCCAATGTTTATAGATCTCGATTGCTTCTCTATATGTGCGCGCATGATAGTGCGAAGTTTTTGAGATGACACTAGTCTCATTAAATTTAATTTCATGATTGCCATCTTGGTATACATGTTCGCTACGGCCGATTTCTCCGTGTGCCCCAGGCGGCAATTCCTTTTATGTTCCACCAGACGAATGTTGTCGCTCCTTTTTGTAGTTCCAATGTAGACTGAACCACAGAGCAGGGAATTTTATATACACCTGGTGTATTCAACGGATGTCTTACATCTTTAGCAGATCTTAAATATTCTTTTATCTTCCTTGTAGGTCTGAAAATGGTTTCTACGCCATACTTGTCCAGCACTTTTCCAATACGGTCTGTAACCTTATTTATGAACGGAAGAAAAACTTTCCCCTTAGGCGGTTGTTGTTCCTTGTTAACATTAACTTTCTCCCTGGGACGAAGGGCTGTGTCTATTTCTTTGTTAGAATAACCGTTCTTCTGGAAGATAGATCGTAAATGCTCCAACTCATATTTTAAATAAGTAGGTTCACAAATTTTATGCGCCCTGTCAACCAATGTTTTGACCACACCTCTTTTTTGTCTGGGATGGTGGTTAGAGTCTTTATGCAGGTAACGGTCAGTATGAGTAGCCTTCCTGTAGACCTTGTGGTCCAGCGTCCCGCCTAAGGGGAAAGTTTTTCTTACAGACCGTATTGGAAAAGTGCTGGACAAGTATGGGGTAGAAACCATTTTCAGACCTACAAGGAAGATAAAAGAATATTTAAGATCTGCTATAGATGTACGACATCCGTTGAATACACCAGGTGTATATAACATTCCCTGCTCTGTGGTTCAGTCTACTTTGGAACTACAAAAAGGAGCGACAACACTCGTCTGGTGGAACATAAAAGGAATTGCCGCCTGGGGCACACGGAGAAATCGGCCGTAGCGAACATGTATACCAAGATGGCAGTCATGAAATTAAATTTAATGAGACTAGTGTCATCTCAAAAACTTCGCACTATCATGCGCGCACATATAGAGAAGCAATCGAGATCTATAAACATCGTAATAACTTTAACAGGAAAGAGGAAGCTGTTAAATTAGACAGAATTTGGACTTCTGCTTTACACCAGTGAAATGACAATCGATTCTTCTCTGCCAAGAATGTTGGCAATACCAGAGATAGTGTCGTAGCAGACGTCACGTGATGTCCTGTGTTGCCCTCTACATTGCCTATATATACACGGCGCTCCCTCAAGTTCTCATCGCAGTTCGTCATTCTACCTCTGAAGATGTCTTCCGCAGCCGAAGATGAAACGTTAGGGGAAAGTTTTATAAATCGACCACGGCTTATGAGCCCGGAAGTTTTAAATGAAGTTGACGCCGGCCGTGAAAGCTTACATTGTATGATCATTTCTAGAATGCTGTTCCTCCCGGATGCTAGACAGCTCTCCATTGCGCACTAACAAGGTTGATTTATTGATCTCCGCGTAGTAAAATTTTTATTAATTTTCAGTAAAAATAAACTTTTCCACCTCCACACGTAATTCATTACATTATTGATTCATGTAGACACAGAGACGTCTCACCACGTTACAACGTGTACTAGTAAGTAGGGCCAGGAAAAATACCTATTTTATTTTATGGCCAAAATCCTTTTTGGTTATGCTGGCTTCAGTGCCTTTTTTGTCAATATAAGTAATATTTCTATTGGTATTAACATTAGTTTTTTTTTTGTTTTTTTTTTCGAATGCGAAAGGCATTCTTTTGCAAATTCCTTGTTAGTTTGCCAATGTATTTGATTCCTTGTCAATTTCCGTATTTCTCCAAACTTCGGCGGTAAATTTTTCTCAACTTCCTCCTCACTTGGAAATATCAGTACCATTATTTTTATACTTAGTGCTATTGTGGCAAAATTTCGTGTTTGTGTTAAAAGTGGACCACTCTAGGTAATAAAAGCTTAATCCAGGTAGGAGGTACTCAGATAAGAGTTTACTGTCATAAAGAAGCTTCATTTTAGAAGTAAAATTAGCAAAACGTTCGTGTGAACTACTGGCTACTCCCTGCTGGAAAAACCTTGTTCCCTGTCCCAAATTGAGAACTGACTTGGTTGAAATTACTCTAATAACAGGAAGTTAACGACACAGTGGCCAACACACATAGCACCTCACACGAAATTACACACAGGATTAATAAACAACTCACCACAATTAAAGTTATTTCATAAAGGTGGCTAAAGAAAAAGGCAACGGAACTAAAAATTAAATTTGCATTTTGGCTTGTTCTCAGCACTGGTGAAAAAGAATATTAAATAACAGGGAGAAGGTGCTCGAAAACTATAATTTATAGGCAAGTCACAAAAATGCTGAACTTAACTTGTTTCTTCAGGTCGAACGCAAGCAAAATGGGGAATCGATTTTGTTAATACAATAAAAAAATCATCCCATTTGCAGGAACTAATACTGACGATGCCCAGCATTGAAATTTTCATAAATTACACAGAACGTAACGCTTCTGGGGGGGGAGGAGGATTTAAAAACAACACTCACTCGTTAGCACACACGCAGTGCAACAGCGAAGCTCACCAAAATCAGCGTGCTGAAATGAGGCAGAAGCAGGCGCCGCTATCGTAGGCGAAATTCAGCAAACCCGGAGGTATCATACAACACAATATACAATAAAACTGCGAAGATGGATCTTGTCGGTCGTGCCTGATTTGAGATGGTACATGAGTATAGCAAGGTTAAGTTGCATTTAGATTAGACCGCGAGCAAACACGCTAACGGCGACACACGGTTAAATTACATTATCGCACTCCACTGAAGGCGGAGTGTTTAAAATTCGGATTCATTTCACAAAATCACGGAGGACTCATAAGTTGCAATCTGAGAGTAAACTATCTAGTACTGGTTTTGTTAGAAGTGGCGTGAATTCAGGTGACAAGCTGCAATCCCCTGAAGTCGGAGTTCCGACCCACGTGTTTTCCGAAAACCGATAAAAATGTATAAATTCAACTTCCGAAAAATAAAGAAAATTAACTACGGCATGCAACCACTAGAACTACGTAGAATTTCATATGGAAGCTACTGCAATGCAGCAACATGCGATTGGGAGCGTTCACAGAGACGAAAGAAGTTCAGTCTCAAGACCCGTAAAAGTGAAATAATTACAAAGTCGGAAATATAAAAATGAAAACTACGGCATGCAATCAGTAGAAATGTTTGGAATTACATAAGGAAGCGAATGAAATGCCGCTACACGTGATAGGGAGCGATTACAGAGACGGATGAAGTCCAGTCTCAAAAACCAGAAAAGTGAAATAATTACAGAGCCGAAAGAACAAAAACTACGGCATGCAACCCTTAGAAGTACATGGAATTTCATAAGCAAGCTATTGAAAGATGATGTACAAGGCTCGGATAGAATTACTGACAAAGACTGAAAACATACTACAAGTTCGGAGAAGAAACATAAAAATTAAACTAGGTGGGAAGAGAAGTTCGAGAAATGTTAGTGGAAATCAGATACACGCATAGTTACTTGCCTGATAGGCATGGAGAAAATAACAGTGGAAGCTGAATGCTTTGTTAAGTTGCATTTAGATTAGACCGCGAGCAAACACGCTAACAGCGACACACGGTTACGTTACATGATCGCACTTCACTGAAGGTGAAGTGGTTAAAATTCCGATTCATTACACAAAATCACAGCGGACTCTTAAGTTGTAATCTGAGAGTAAACTATCTAGGCACTGGTTTTGTGAGAAGTGGCGTGAATTCAGATGACAAGCTTCAAACCCCTGAAGTCGGAGTTCCGACCCACGTGGTTTCCGAAAAATGATAAAATGTATTAATTCAATATCCGATAAATAAAGAATATTAACTACGGCATGCAACCCCAAGAACTGCGTAGAATTTCATAAGGAAGCTACTGAAATACAGCTACATACAATTGGGAGCGATTACAGAGATGGATGAAGTCCAGTCTCATAAAAAACCAGACAAGTTAACCTAATAACAAAGACGAAAAAGTCAGAAGAACAACTACGGCATGCAACCCTTAGAAATACATATAATTTCATAAGAAAGCTATTGAAGGAGGTTGTGCAAGGTTCAGAGAAAATTACTAACAAAGACTAAGTGCATACTACAAGTTCGGGAAAGAAGCAGAAAAATTAAAAGAGATGGGGAGAGAAGATCGCGAAATGTTAGTGGAAGTCAGAAGGATCCAAGCTTAGTTACTTGCCTGATGGGTATGGAACAAACAATGGTGGAAGTTGAAGGCTTTGTTCTAAGAACCAACCATGTGGAACACATATCACTCATGGAAGGAAACGATGAGAAAGTTTAACACGCACTGTAAAGAAATGAACAAATCGGCTGTTAGAAATCGGGCCCCACAAAGCTAGACAGAATTTACACAGAGTTCGTACACCGCCACATAATCACAAAAGGTTTGAATATACCAGGCCGTTATCAAACTGCAACTAGAAACACACACACCGTGTTTATCTGTTGGTAATGCACGATCGGAAGGAATATTCCGAAAAATGAATCTAAGTTAAAGAGCCTAAGTGAAACATGCTAAACAACGAATCGCTACCATCTCCACAGATGCAAGACCAGAACCAACCTTACCTCACGAACGGGTGAAAACAAGGGGAAACTACAGCCGTTACTTTTCCCGATGACATGCAGCTCTACTGTATGAACATATGATGATGGCATCCTCTCGGGTAAAATATTCCGGAGGTAAAATAGTCCCCCATTCGGATCTCCGGGCGGGGACTACACAGGAGGATGTGATCATCAGGAAAGACAACACTGGCATTCTACGGATCGGAGCGTGGAATGTTAGATCCCTTCATCGGGTAGTGAAGCTAGAAAATTTAAAAAGGGAAATGGATAGGTGGAAGTTAGATATAGTGGGGATTAGTGAAGTTCGGTGGAAAGAGGAACAGGACTTTTGGTCAGGCGAGTACAGGATTATAAATACAAAATCAGTTGGGGGTATTACAGGATTAGGTCTAATAATGAATAAGAAAATAGGAATGCGGGTAAACTACTATGAGCAACACAGTGATCGCATTATCGTAGTCAAGATAAATACGAAGCCAACACCGACCACAGTAGTACAAGTTTATAGGCTAACTAGCTCTGCCGATGATGAGGAGATCGCAGAAATATATGAGGAGCTAAAGGAAATTATTCAGGCAATTAAGGGAGGTGAAAACGTGATTGTTATGAAAGACTGGAATTCGGTAGTAGGACAAGGAAGTGAAGGGAAGATAGTAGGTGAATATGGTCTGGGCAAAATGAATGAAAGAGGAAGCCGCCTGGTAGAATTTTGCATGGAACATAATTTAGTTATAACAAACACCTGGTTTAAGAATCACAAAAGAAGGTTGTATACGTGGAAGAGACCAGAAGACACTGGGAGATACCAGATAGATTTTATAATGGTAAGACATAGATTTCGGAACCAGGTTTTACAGAGTAAGACATACCCAGGGGCAGATATAGACTCTGACCATAACTTGTTGATTATGAACTGTAGGCTGAAACTGAAGAAACTACAAAAAGGTAGGAAAATAAGGGATGGGAACTGGATAATTTGAAGAAACCTGAGGTTCTTAAGAATTTCAGAGGGAACTTTAGGCAACAATTGACAGAAACAGGGGAAAATAAAACAGTAGAGGAGGAATGGATAAAATTGAGAGATGAAATAGTTAAGGTAGCAGAGGACAAAATAGATAGGAAGGCAAGACCTACAAAAAATCCTTGGATATCACAGGAGATACTAAATTTAATCGATGAAACGGGAAAATATAAAAATGCAGTAACTGAAACAGGCAAAATGGAGTACAGACGACTAAGAAATAAGATTGACAGGAAGTGCAAAATGGCTAAGCAGGTGTGGCTAGAAGGCAAATGCAAGGATGTAGAAGAATGTATAAATAGGGGAAAAATAGATACAACCTACAGGAAAATAAAAGAAACATTTGGAAATAAGAAAAACAGCTTTATGAATATCAAGGACTCTGATGGAAAACCAGTTCTCAGCAAAGAAGGGAAAGCTGAAAGGTGGAAAGAGTATATAGAGAGGCTCAATGAAGGAAATATAGTAATATTGTAGAAAGGGAAGAAGAAGTAGATGAGGATGAAATAGGAGATACTATACTGAGACATGAATTTGACAGAGCACTGAAAGACTTAAGTCGAAACAAGGCCCCGGGAGTAGATGATATTCCCTCAGAGCTACTGAAGTCTCTGGGAGAACCAGCCATGACAAAATTGTTTCACCTGGTGTGTAAGATGTATGAAACAGGTGAAGTACCCTCAGACTTTAAGAAAAATGTTATAATCCCCATTCCAAAGAGAGCAGGTGCAGACACGTGTGAAAACTAGAGACCATCAGTTTAATAAGTCATGGTTGCAAAATATTAACACGAATTATTTACAGAAGGATGGAAAAGCTGGTAGAAGCCGACGTCGGGGAAGATCAGTTTGGGTTCAGGAGAAATGTAGGAACTCGGGATGCAATACTCACTTTACGGCTTATCCTAGAACATAGATTAAGGAAAGGCAAACCTACATTTCTAGCTTTTGTAGATTTGGAGAAGGCTTTTGACAATGTTGATTGGAATAAACTATTTCAAGTTCTGAAGCAAGCAGGAGTAAAATATAAGGAGCGTAAGGTTATTTACAAAAACCAGACAGCGGTTGTCAGAGTTGAAGGGCATGAAAGGGATGCAGTGGTTGGAAAGGGAGTATGACAGGGTTATAGCCTTTCTCCAATGTTGTTCAATTTGTCCATTGAGCAAGCTATAAAGGAAAGCAAAGAGAAATTTGGTGAAGGAATTAAAGTTCAGGGGGAAGAATTAAAAACATTGCATTTTGCCGACGACATAGTAATTGTGTCAGATACAGCAAAGGACCTGGAAGACCAATTGAATGGAATGGACAGTGTGCTGAAAGGTGCATATAAGATGAACATTAACAAGAGCAAAACTAGGGTAATGGAGTGCAGTCTAAGAAAATCAGGCGATGCTGAAGGAATTAGACTAGGTAACGAAGCAATAAAGGAGGTAGATGAGTTTTGTTACTTGGGAAGTAAAATAATAAATGATGGTATCAGTACAGAGGATATAAAATGCAGAATGGCAATGGGTAGAAAAGCGTTATTGAAAAAGAGAAATTTGTTAACATCGAATATTGATTTAAGCCTAAGGAAGTCCTTTCTGGAAGCATTTGTATGGAGTGTTGCCTTGTATGGGAGTGAAACAGGGCCGATAAACAGTGCGGACAGGAAGAGGATTGAGGCTTTTGAAATGTGATGCTACAGAAGAATGCTGAAGATTAGGTGGGTGGATCACGTAACTAATGAGGAGGTACTGAACAGAATTGGGGAAAAAAGAAATTTCTGGCATACCTTGACTAAAAGAAGGGATAGATTGGTAGGGCACATTCTTAGACATCAAGGAATTGTGAATTTAGCGTTGGAGGGAAGTGTGTGGGGTAAAACCCGCAGAGGGAGACCGAGAGATGGATACAGTAAGCAGATTCAGACAGATGTAGGTTGCCGTTCTTATATGGAGATGAAGGGGCTTGCTCAGGATAGGGTATTGTGGAGAGCTGCATCAAACCAGTCTCTGGACTGAAGACCACAACAACAACAACAACAACAGGATTGTAGCCTATCGCGATTGCGATTTATCGTATAGCTTTGGTCGCGATTCAATGACTGTTAGCAGAATATGGAATCGGTGGGTTCAGGAGGACAATACGGAACGCCGTGCTGGATCCCAAGGGCCTCGTATCACTAGCATTCGAGATGACAGGCATTTAATCCGAATGGCTGTAACTGGATCGTTCCGACAGTCTCGATCCCTCAGTCAACAGATGGAGACGTTTGCAAGGCGACAATCATCTGCACGTACCGTTCTACGACGTTTGCAGCAGAATGGACTATCAGCTTGGAGACCGTTGCTGCGGTTACCCTTGACGCTGCATCACAGAAAGGAGCGCCTGCGATGGTGAACGCATTGACGAACCTGGCTGCACGTATGGCAAAACGTAAATTTTTCGGATGAATACAGATTCTTTTTAAAGAATAATGATGGTCGCATCCGTGTTTGGCGACATCGCGGTGAACGCACATTGGAAGCGTGTATTCGACATCGTCATATTGGCATATCACCCGGCGTGATGGTATGGGGTGCCATTGGTTACATGTCTCGGTCACCTCTTGTTCGCATCGACGGCACTTTCAACAGTGCCCGTTACATTTCCGATATGTTACGAGCCGTGTCTCTACCCTTCATCCCACCGGAACCCTACATTTCAGCAGGATAATGCATGACCACATGTTGCAAGTCCAGTACGGGCCTTTCTGGATACCGAAAATGTTCGACCGCTGCCCTGGTCAGCACATTCTCCAGACCTCTCACCAAACGTCCGATAAATGGTGGCCGAACAAATGGCTCGTCACAGTGCGCCAGTCTCTTGATGAACTGTCTATAGGCATCTGTACCTTTACACGCCATCGAAGCTCTTTTTGACTCAATGCTAGGCTTATCAAGGCCGTTATTACGGCCATAGGTGATTGTTCCAGGTACTGATTTCTCGGGATCTATGCACCCAAATTGCGTGAACATTTAATCACTTGTCAGTTGTAGTATATTTTTCCAATGAATACCCGTTATCATCTGCATTTCTGCTTTGTGTAGCAAATTTAATGGCTAGTTGCGTATGATACGCGGGAAAGCGTACGAAGTCAAAGGACCACTTCAGTTGTCATTCGCGTCACCCTCAGAGCACGGAGGTACTCGCGATTTTCTACTCCTCGTAATATTGTTATGTTGCCCATCGAGGCAAACTATACTACCATCACCTTTCAGGAATATGATTTCCCTGCAGTTGCTGACATTCTCGCGGAGAAACGGATGTCTGGAAGAGTACAGCCATATCAAAATCATTCCACCTGGTGTGTAAAATGTACGATATTGGAGAAATACCCTGAAACTACGACGAAAATGTGACAACCCCATAGGCAAGAAAGCAGGCGCAAAAATGTGAAAACCACAAATATAGCAGTTTAACAAGTCATGGTTGCCAAATTTTAACACCAATTAATTACAGAAGACTAAAAAAAAAGCTACGGACTGCGTGTCTGCTCTCCTTCGGAGGTGCGAGTCTTTGCTCGGGCATAGGTGTGTGTGTGTGTTGTGCTTAGTGGAAGTTAGTGATTCTAGGAACTTACGACCACTGCAGTTTTTTGCAAGTTTTAAAAATATTAAAAGAATGGGCGGTAGAAGCTGACCTCGATGAAGATCAGTTTGAATTTAGGAGAGGCAATAGGCGCACTACGACTCATCTTAGAAGATAAAGTAAGAAAAGGCGAACCTAAATTTCTAGTTTTATATATATGTGGAGAAAACTTATGACAATGTTCATTGTGCAATCTTTGAGGTTCTGATTCAGCAAGGGAAAAATATAGAGAAGGTAAGTTATATACAACTTGTAGCCTACAGAAACCAGACAGCAGTAACAATAGGCGGATAGGATGAAAGGGAAGCAATGGTTAACATTAATTAAGACAGGGTTGTAGCCTCTTTCCAATGTTATTCAATCTATGCAGTGATCAACATGTGAAAAATAAGCAAAGAAAATTTTTGAAAAGAGAGAAGAAATAAAAATTTGTTGTTTGCCCTTGACATTTTAACTCTATCAGAGACTGCAAACGACCAGGTAGAGATGTTGAACGGAACGAATTTTGGCCTTAAGGGAGGGTTTAAGGTGAACATTAACAAGAGCAAAACAGCTATTGAATTGTGGTCGAATTAAATCAGGCAATGCTGAGGGACTTTGATTAGGAAACAAAGCTATGAAAGTGGTATATGAATTTAGTTACATGGGGAATACAATAACTTACAATGATCCCAGTACAGATTATGTAGAATGCAGAATGATATTGCGAAGAAGATCATTTCTGATGAAGAAATTTATTGTTAAAGGCGAATTTCAATGTGTTTGGAGATCTTTTCCGAACATGTTTGTGTTGAGTGAACCCTTGTACGGCCGTGAAACATAGAGGATAAACAGGTAGGACAACTATGGGATAGAAGCTTTTGAAATTGGTGCGACGGACGATTTCTGAAAATTTGGTTGGTAGATTGCGTAAGCAATGCAGAGGTACTGAACAGAATTGGTGAGAAGAGAAATTTGTGGCATACCTTGATTAAAACAAGGGATTTATTGGTAGGAAAATCCTTACACATCAAGGAATCGTGATTTTAGCAAAAAATGTTCAAATGTCTGTCAATCTGTCGGACTCCACTGCTGGGTCATTAGTCCGTAGCTTACAAACTACTTAAACTAAGGTAAGCTAACCTAAGGACAACACAAACACCCATGCTCGAGGGGGTGACTTGAACCCCCGACGGCGAACGGTTGCGCCCACCGCAGCACTACGCCCCAGCGAGCACGGCTAATCCGCCACGGTGTGATTTTTAGTATTGAAGGGTAATGTCTGGGGTAAAAATCTCAGACAGTGGAAAAAAGAGGAATACATTAATCAAGTGCAAGTGGATGTGGGTTGCCGATTTTATTTCGACATGAGGAGGTTTCCTCAGGCTAGAGGAGGGTGTAGATCTTCATAAAGCAGACTCCGGACTGATGACCATAACAACAACAATGCCCGCCTGTTCACAGCGAGAGTTCGTAGTTCCTGCTTTTTATTTGCCAAACCACAGTTGCAAGGTCCCCGAATCTCACCCGAAGAGAAAACGTTTGCTGCAGAAAATATCTCTTCTTCTACAAGGGGAGCTCAAATTGATTCCATATAAGTAGATCACGAAAAGGCTCTTAACTAAATTGCGTTCCTGTGGAGTATCGCGTGAGTCATGCGACATGATCCGTAATTTCTATCGGAAATGTAACAGTTCCTAGTAACAGGTGTAAAATTTTCGAGTAAATTGGAAGGAAATTCAGGGGTTCCCCAAGGAAATGTCACAGGTCCTTTTCTGTTCCATATCCACATTAATGAATAATGAGAAAACCTGAACAGAGGACTTCGTCTGTTTTCAGATGGTGTTGTCATTCACTTATAGTGAAATCATTAAATGGTTAATCCCAACTCTAAAATTATTTGGACAAAGTATCTGTCCTAATGAAAGGTGGCAATTGATCCTAAATGAAAAGAGTTTGATGACATCTGTTTAGTCCTCGTCGCCACCTGTTTTGTCCACCTCGGCCTATCTTCGAGGAAAGGATCTGCTCAGGACGCGTGGGATGCATGGACAGCTAAAACAGCTATACATATTAGTAATACAAATTTTATTTACTAAAGTATATAAAATATTCAACATCTAGAGGGTATATCTGTTCTCGTGGTGGCGTCTTCTTAGACGATGCTAGCTGTGCTTAATCCTCGTGACTGCCCTGTTCGGAGGTGAGTTCAGAGGGGCCCTTCCAGAGGCATGACGGCCTAAATACATATACATTGGATATTCTGCAAATGACATTTAAGTGCCTGGCAGACGGTTCTTCGAACCACCTTTATACTATTTATCTCCCACTCCATTCTTGAATAGTACGCGGGAAGGAAGAACACCGAAAACTCTCCGTTCGAGCTCTGATTTCTCGTATTTTATTCTGATGAACTTTTCTACGTCTGTAAGTGAGAGTCAACAATATATTTTCGCATTCGGAGGAGAATGCTGGCGATTGGAGTTTCGCAAGTAGCCCACGCCGCAGCGATAAGTGCCGTTGCTGTAATGATTCCCATCCCAGGTACTGAATCATTTCCGTAACGCTGTCTCCCCTGTATCATGACAATACAAAACGAACTGCCCTTCTTTGGAATCTTTCGATGTCCGCCGTCAAACCTACCTGATAAGGATCCCACACTGGGCAGCAATACTCCAAAAATGGACGGACGAGCATAGTGTATGCAGTCTCTTTAGTAGTTCTGTTGCATCTTTTAAGGGTTCTGGAACTAAAACGCAGTCTCTGGTTCGTCTTTCCCACGATATTATCTACGTGTTCTTGTAGAGGGCGCGCTTCTCGGTTGCTCCCTCCTGTAAGGGGTGCGCCGGTGTGTGATTGGCTGCCGGTTTGTCCGCTGCCTTCTTTATGATCGTTTTCGTGCGTCTGGCGTGTGGCGCTGACTTCACGCCACAACACCATCCAAATGAGTAGGAAAAGAAAAACGTAAAATTTCAGATAAATAATCGCACAAATCTCAAGTCTGTCAAGAAAACTAAATAAGAAGTTACTAATTATTATTACTATTACTAATTACTATTACGAAAGATTTAGTTATAAAGAGCACAAATGTAACGTTGCGAACATGCAAGAGTGACAAATCCTCTGATTTGACTGCCTACACAACGTCTGTCAGTTCTCTGCTGGAATATTGGTGTTGAGTATCGGAACCATATCATATAGCAATGACTGGGGAAATAGAGAAGGTACATAGAACGGCATCTCGCTTTGTGTTATCACGCAATAGCAGGCAGAGAGTTAAGCACATGGTAGAAGGAGATTTTAGTTATATGCAACTGCAATAAACAGCTTTCACATCGAAAGCGAAAATGTTTTTGACCTTCACATAAATAATCTTAAGCTGAGAGAAAGCAGAGCTCAAACGGTATTACTTATGAGTTATATTTTTCCTGTATAGTATCGTAGATAGCACTTCATGGGAACTGCGAGGTAGGTGCTTTAAGGTAACTTGCTTGTGAACGCCTGAAAAACTGCGACAAATTTTCATAAAGTTTACGCAGCTGTAACTGAAAACCCTTAACTCTTAATACAATATGAAACTGCAGGACAATGTTTCATCTCTCTTTCTAAAAAAGTTGATATAGAGGTAATTTTACTAATTACCATGTTGAACTTTATACATATATATATATATATATATATATATATATATATATATATATATATATATATATATATATATATATATATATATTTGTGAAGGCCTGTAAATGATTTTTTTTTCTCTGCCGGTTCACACTTCGATTCTATGCAATGACTAACTGTCTTACTTGGACACTTGAAACTTTAGGTACATTTAAGGAACATCTGTATGTAGAAATTACACTACACATATTGTAATTTGATTGACAAGTTTTAATTATAAAAATATTTACATGTAATGTTCAAAGCAAACGCTACGTTTTTACGATTAATCATTAGATATATTTGTACCTGTTGATAGTAGGTTAGTGTCTGTAGTCTACTTTTCTCCAAATAGTATCCTGAAACATTCCAAAAATTTTCAGAACTATTGCTCAAATAGTTTATTTTTGCATAAAATAAACATGCCAGGAAATGTATTTGTCGAGAAATTCTATGTAAAGTATATATTTTATATGAAACTTATCTGTGTTAGTTCTAATGCATTCCAGGTCCATATTTCTCTTGGTTTATATGTTCCTCATCTTCTCTCTTTCTTTTCTTGCTTCACCTTGCTGTCCTGGCTTGTTTAGTTGCCTCAAGAACCACCTTTTCAGCTTCGTCCACTCTCACCTTAACAGTTGCCACAAGTAATAGTTTCATATTTGACCCAGAATATATTGCTAAGAACTCTACAACTTCACATCTGCTTACTACCCCATCATTAAAACAAACCGATTGCCGTAAAACGTACGTTTTCCAGAACAAAAACACTTTTTAGGAGGCATAGCAATTTCCGAGAAAGTCAAGGTAGTACTAAACCAAACTACGGAAATGTTAATAAACAAAACAACGCTCGATAACCAAAGATATACAAGAGAAAACATAAGAGATTTGAAATGTGTCTTCCAACGGCGCTGCCAACTTGAAAATGTTTTTGGGAGAGAAGTCTAATGACTACAATCAACGTATGAGAGTAGCAGAGGAACAGGTATGGCTGCACACAGAGTGATCTTTTAATTGATATTTAAACAACTTCCCGTAGTCCAATTTAAATGTTTTAACCACCATTGCTTTCAGAAAAATCTGAACCTTAATTTAAGATGAAAAACAAAAATTCGATTTTTTTAAGAGGATTCAAGAGCAAGTTACCTTAACCATGCAACCACAAGCCTTGTGGGTACCACGTCTGCACGAACCGACTCAAAACACGTCTCCCTCCACAGCGCAAATGTGTTTCCCTATGGAATAAATGTCAATATTACCGAGGCTCTACAGTAGCGGAATAGCATCCCAGCATTTAACGTAAATTGGAACAATGCTGCCTAGTAAGTATGCACGAGCGACCAGGTTATAATTCCAGACATGGCACAAATTTTATTTCAGTGCCTCGCCTTCCAGTCAACATCTTCCATATGTTTCGACAACCTATGTCTGTTGTTGTTGTGGTCTTCAGTTCGCAGACTGGTTTATGTAGCTCACCATGCTACCCTGTCCTGTACAAACCTCTTCACCCACAAATAAGGACGGCTACCTACACCCATTTGAATCTGTTTACTGTATTGTCCCTCGGTCACCCTCCATGATTTTTTACCCCACACACTTTCTTCTAATGCTGTGATGACGAGTCACTGAAGCGTTGAATGTGTGCTACCACTCTATCCTTTCTTTAACCAGGGATACGCTAAAAAATACTTTACTCTACAATTTTGTACATCACCTTCACATTACAAACGTGATCTACCCACGTAATCGTCATCATTCGCCTGTAGCAACATTTCAAAGGCTTCTGTCATCATTTTCCTGAACTCCTTGTCATCCATGTTCCTCTACTCCAGACAAAAGTTGTAAGAAAGTTCTGCCTCAGATTTAAACTAATATTGGAAGTCAACAGAATTCGCTTCTTCAGATAAGCTTTTCTTCCCATAGTCATTCAGCGTTTAATATCTTCTTTACTTCGACCGAAAGCATTTGATATTATTGACTGGAATACACTTCTTTCAATTTCTGAAGGTAGTAAAACGATTTTACTCTTGTTAACGTTCATCTTATACCTATCTTCCTTAATTGCTCTTCCAGGACCTTTGCTGTCTCTGACAGAATTACTGTATCGTCAGAAAATATCATGGTTTTATTCCCTCTTCCTGTACTTTAATTTCCACCCCAGTTTTCTCCTTGCATACCTTCACAGCTTGCTCAGTGTACAGATGGAAAACCTTTGGGAAAGGCTACAACCCAGTCTTACTCCATTCCCAAGTACTGCGACCCTTTCATGCCTTTCGATAGTAATAACTGCTGTCTAGTTTTTGTATAAGTTGACTATAAATCTTCACTCCCTGTATTTTACCCCTGCTACCTTTCACGGGAGCAATACTCACATTACAAGAAAACCTACGTTTTTGGCGTTTGTAGATTTGCATAACGCTTTTGACAATGTCGACTGGAATGTACTCTCCCAAATTATGAAGTAACAGGGGTAAAATATAGCAAACGAAGAGCTATATTCAACCTATACCAAAACCAGACAGCGGTTATTAGAGTCGAAGGGCAAGAAAGGGACGCAAAGGTTGGGAAGGGAATAAGACATAGTTGTGGCCTTTCTCTAATATTCTTCAGTCTGTACAATGAGCAAGTAGTGAGATAATGGAAGGAGATATTGCAGAGGGAATTAAAGTTCAGGGAGAAAAAATAAAAAGTTTGCGGTCTGCCGATAACATGGTAATTTTGTAAGAGACTACAAAGGATCTCGAAGAGCAATTGACTGGAATGGACAGTGTCTTGATAGGAAGATATAAGATGAACATTGACAAGACTAAAACGGGGGTAATGAAATGTAATGTCAGAAAATCAGGAATTAGATTAGGTATTGAGACAATAAACGTAGAAGATGAATTTTGTTATTTGGGCAGCAAGATAACTTCTGATGGACGAAGTACAGACGATATAAAATGCAGAATGGCTATGGGAAGAAAGGCGTTTCTAAAGAAGCAATACTTGTTGACATCCAGTATTAATTTAAATGTTAGAAACTCCTTTCTGAAAACATTTGTGTGCAGTGAAACGTGGACTATAAGGAGTTCAGACAAAAAGATGATAGAAGCTTTTGAAATGCTGTGCTACAGACGAATGATGAATATTAGATGGGTAGATCACGTGACTAATTAGGAGGTGCTTAACCGAATTGGGGAGAAAAGGAGTTTCTGGCATAGCCTGACTAAGAGAGGAGATAGATTGGTAGGATACATTCTGAGACACCAAGGAATTGTCAACTTAGCATTAGAAGGAAGTGTGTGGGGTAAAAATCGTAGAGAGAGACCGAGGGACGAATACAGTATGCAGATTCAAAAGGATGTAGGTTGCCGAACGTATTATCAGATGAAGATAGTTGCACATAACAAGGTAGCGAGGAGAGCTGCATCAAACAGTCTGAGGACTGAAGACCACAACAACAACCCCCAGAAAATGAAAAAGTTTATTCCAGTCAATATTATCATAAGCTTTCTCCAGATCTACAAAGGCAAAAAAAAAAAAAAAAAAAAAAAAAAATGTTTACTTTTCCTTGGCCTATCTTCTAAGATAAGTCGTAACGTTAGTATTGCTTCGCGTGATCCTACATTACTCCTAAATGCAAACTGATCTTTCCAAAGATCTGATTACACCAGTTTTTCCATTCGTCTGTAAATAATTGGTATTAGTATTTTGCAACCATAACTTATTTAACTGATAGTTATGTAATTTTCAAATTTGTCTGCCTTTGGTTTCTTAGGAACTGGAATTACTATACTCTGCCAGGCACTTAAATGTGATTTGCAGAGTATCCCATGTAGATGTAGATTCTTCAAATCGCAGGGTATTTCTCGTGTCTCATACATCATGCATACGAGGTGGAACTGCTAACGACATCAGTAGTTAAGACGAAATATCATCTACTTCAGGGGCCTTGTTTCTTCTCAAATATGTTAGTGCTCTGTCAACCTCCTCTCGCAGTATTGTATCTCGCCGGCCGAGGTGGCCGAGGGGACTGCGGCGCGCCAGTCACAGTCTGCACGGCCACTACGGTCGGGGGCTCCAATCCCCTTTTTGGCGTGGATATTTGTGCCGTACTTAGTGTTAGCTAAGTAGTTTGTAAGTTTAGGGACTAATGACCCCGTAGTTAAGTCCCTTAAGCTCTACAAACATTTGAAAATTTGAGTATCGTATCTCCTATCTCATCTTTCTCTGCTTCGTCTTCCATTTCTAAAATCTGCCTTGAAGTTTATTTTCTTTTTACAGGCCCCTTATATATTCCTTTCAGCTTTCCCTTTTTTGTACTTATTTTCTTTCAGAGTTCTTGAAATTCACACCGTTAGTTTTCTTGTCTCCAAATGCCTCTTTTGTTTTTGTGTAGGCTGTATCTATTTTCCCCTAGTTATATATTCTTCTACGACCTTGCATATCTCCTAGCTACTTCTGCTTAACTAATCTGCACTTCTATTCAACCTCATTTTTCAGACGTCTGGATTCCCTTTATCTATGGATATTAATTGTTGTATGATATTAATATCACCTTTGCCTGAGGTTCGAGGCAGGATAGTTGCCGTTTACGTTAAATGCTGGGGCGCTATTGCGGTATTGGAGAGCGTCGGCAGTAATTATATGACTTCCAGAATGGAACATAACGGAGGGTATTGAAGACAGAATTATATTTTCAGAAAATAGAATTATTTCTTATTTAATTTTATTTTTTATTCGCTGTAGTCATGTTGTAAGAATTTATCTTTGCACTGTTTCTCTACGTATGGTATTTATGTTTCCTTTTTTCAGTACTATTAATTTATAGATTTCAATCAAATATTTATTTACACTGTATTTGGTGCATCAAAGAAGTTAATTTTCTTTTCTGTATGTAACATCTCTTCCTGTTTACTGACAATACAAGTTCTTTGACTGAACTTCAGTAAGTGTCTGATGATGGCCTAAAAAGACGAAAATCGATTCACAAAATAAACAAACCCGTAGAACAAACGTAAAAATGTGTATTTTAATTTTAATTACATATTAATTTCATCTCGTTGCTCCAATAATGATAACTATAACTGAAAATCTCATTTAAATGCAATATGTTAACGTTAATATTGGGGCAATTTTTGTCATGTTATTAAGCAGTTGATTATTCGATTTTTTGATTTAATGTCTGCTTCACAAATTCGAGATATGTAGGTCTCATGAATCTATATGATTCCACACATCCGTAACAATATTACAGAGTTGTTCCTTGCTAGATATACCAACTTCTCTGATACGTCTGTGCACTTCATCCCAGACCAACTGAATGGGAATACAGTCGATGCTTCGTCCACTCTTCCGACGTCCATTTACGATATTTTCTGGGTCATTAGACACTTCTGTTTATTTATGCACTTTACAAGGAGTTTTCTTGCAGTGACGCATCCTATCAAGCCACTTTCAATCCGTCTCCGTTTAACTGTTGCAATATATATTGTTGTCGTGTTTATTTCTACCAATTCTACACGAATTTGGGTCGCTGGTTTGAATCTATTTCTCTTACTAGTGATTCTGAAACTAGTATTTATCATCACCCTTCGTTGTTTTACGTGGTCGTTCTTGTCGTAGGGTGCAACCTGTTGTTTTCTGGCGGTGAAGGGTGTATTTCTGTCCCCCTATAGACGCACTAAAAAGTTTCGCACTTTGACGAATAGATAAACCTGCTTGGCTAAGTGCTACAATGGCAACACGTTTTTCTATGGATATCTCCACTCGTAGAGCCATACGAGCGGTGTGCACACTTCACCTGTCGTGCAGGAACCAAATGTTATGTATCGTAGCAATGTTTGCCGTTCGCTGCGGAATCACATCACTACAAGGAAGAACACAGGTGCATCAAATACGGCGTCTGTTGGCAAATAGGTAAACACATCAGATAGGTACATAACGCTGAAGTACTCAACACTATTCTCCCTCGATGACCTTTGCTTTTTCATCCGTACCCACAGTATAAGTCCTTTTCTACAGACAACGAGATGTCACTGGGTGTATTGAAAGTAACGATCGGTAGAGTAATTGTAGATATTGATGATCAGGGATCTCCAGACACCACAGTATTTATAAGATAATAAGCGTCAATTGCACAGAATGTGGTACGAAATCACGTCCAAGAACTCCATTATTCAGTGCCACTGAATTCTTGCGTAAGGACCAGAGGTTGTGCACGACGTTGTTAACTTGGCCAGTTTGTGATTTTCTCTCTCTCTTTCTCTCTTGAAAAAATCATCCCGTTTTTATGAATTTGTAAACAATCGCTTGTTGTACATAAACTTCATGGTTTCGAATACGGTGTCATTCACGTAATTGATTGATGGTTCGTCGTTTCTTGGTCTTGCAGTGTAATTAAAGTTGCAACAACTATCCTGCTCTTTCGCGAAGCGGCTATGGGTGATTCAAGAATTGAGTTAGCTGGATAACTGACACACATATTTTAGTAATTTTGAGGCAATAGAAACGGTCAGTTCACAATTTCTGAGCTATTCAACGCTGTTAAAATACCAGTTTTCGTCAATAATACTTAAGTGCAGAAAAATCTGGTTCCTCTTAGCATTGTGGTTCTCCCCACGAGAGATTCTTGTCAAATGAATTATCATCTCCGACAACATTCTGTATCGTTCTTAATCAAGTAACAGTTTGAGTCTGTAGTTCTTTAGTTAGTTATTGAATAGTTTTAACTATCATAAGGTGAAGATGTATTCTGTGGACGTTCTTAATTTGTTGCCTTCGTTTCATTCACTGTTTCGCAACTGTTAGCGGTTATTTTATCTTGAAATGCGGGCATTCGCAGCCAAATGTTGGCATTGTGAGGTTAAGTCCGCTTTCACTGCAACAAACCATTGTTTAAAAAGCACAAGAGGTTTCGCATCCTGTAGACGCATCATCATGTACTGATTGTGTGACTCATCATCGCCCAACCCAAATCACAGAAGATAGAAAGAATTTTCGATATTCCGTACGGAAGAGGGTGAAATAGGGGATGAAACTTTTTTTTTTAAATACTTTGCTATTTAGGCAATATTGAAGCTAGAACTACAAGATTTCGGATTTTTATTCAGGGTTCGAATTTAAAAGACACGTTTTTTTTTTTTTTTTTTTGCATTTTTTGAAATCCAACCAATAAGGGTGTAAAATAGGAGACGCAAAAACTGATTTTCAATAATTGTTTCTGTTAAGTCAAATTTTGAGCTACAACTACGAAACTTCAGATATGGAATCTTGGTCGGGATTAAAAAAAAAACATGTGTTTCAGTATTTTTGGAAATTCAACAAGTAAGACGGTAAAATAGGGGATTCAAAATTCTTTTTGAAAACACATTGCTAATCAGACAATTTTGAAGCTAGAGTAGCAAAAAATGATATTTGTACTGTTGGTTAGAATTTAAAAAAAGCGTTTTTCCGTATTTTTGGAAATTCAAGAATAAAGGGGGTTAAATTGGAGAGTGGATGTTTTTCGAAAATCTCTTGCTATTTAGGCAATTTTGAAGTTAGAACTACAAATTTTCGGATTTGGATTCGGGGATCCACTTTAAAAGAAAATTAATTATTTAGGGTGTGAAATATGGGATGAAACAATTTTTTTTTTTTTTTTTTTTTTTTTTTTTTTTTGAAAAGACGTTGCTACTCAGCCAATTTTGAAACCAGAATTACAAAAAACGATATTTAACTGGAATTCAAAAGACACATGTTGGGGTCTTTTCCGAAATTCTACTATGGGGGGGGGGGGGATTACAAGCAGTAAAATAAATGTTCAAATGTTTGTAAATCTTAACAGACTTAACTACGGGGTCATCATTTCCTAACGCTTACAAACTAATTAAACTAAGGATAACTTATGCTAAGGACAACACACACATCCATGCCCCGAGAGGCGAATAGAAACCCCGACGGCGAGCAGCAGCGCGTACCGCAGCATGGCGCCTCAGTACGCACGGCCTTTCTGCTGTGGCTAAAAGTAATATTACAACACTTCATTATGTTAGTACGTAAGCGATATCTACGAAAATATATATTAAGAGTGAGAAACAACTGGTGCAGACCAACCAACCTACGCCTGTTACGCAGCGGGCGTTAAGCTAGTATTTAATATACTGGTGGTGGATGGCTGGCAAAATCGTGCCATGTGTAAGCGGTGGTCATGCGGCACTGGCCGAGGCACTACTCTCCACTCACACATGGCACGGTTTTGCCGCCTTCCACCACCAGTATATTAAATATGACTACCGCATCAGTTCTCATTGTTCTGTCGGTTTAACGAAAACGTGAACGTCAGGTAAATTTCAAAAGTTTTTAAACAATAATATAGTGAGGACAGTTTACTACTCACCGCAAAGACGTGGCGACGAGCTGCGACAGGCACATACAAAAGACACACACATACAACACATTCAGCTATCGGCCATGGCCTTCTTCAGAAATAGAGCACTCACGCAATCACACAGGCCATGGCCGATAGCTGAATGTGTTGTATGTGTGTGTCTTTTGTATGTGCCTGTCGCAGCTCGTCGCCACGTCTTTGCGGTGAGTAGTAAACTGTCCTCACTATATTATTTATTCCAACCTGGACTTTCCATTATTATAAAAGTTTTTAAACATCATACGTGTGCGCTGGGGAATGGCTAAACAGAGATATGTTTTCGGAAAATTAAAAAACAAAAATTAAGCGCCTGATGAATTGTCTATAGGACGCGAAACCGGTTGTCCTTTTTCATCTACATGTATATACATACTCTGCAGTCCACCGTAAGGTGCCTGGCGGAGGGTTCACTGTATCACTACTAGGCATTTCCTTTCCTATTCCACTCCCAAAAGGACGAGGAAAAAAGTAATGGCTGAATACCTCCATACGAGCCCAATTTCTCGTCTTATCTTTGTGATCACTAGGCGAGATGTAAGTAGGCGGCAGGAGCATCGTACTATGAAGTACATCTTCCCAAATTTATCCCAATAAAACGAAGTCGGCTGTCTGTCTTACCCACAACTGTCCTTACATGTTTGTTGCCGCGGTGGAGTAGCCAAGCGGTCTAAAGCGTCTCGCTGCGGAGCGCGCGGTTGCTCGCCGTGGAGGTTGGAGTCCTCCCTGGGGCATGGGTGTGTGTGTTCTCCTTAGGTTAGTTTACCTAGGTTTAAGTAGCTTGTAAGCTACGGACTGATGACCACGCAGTTTGGTCCGATAGATCTACAAACATTTGAACATTTTTACATGTTCGTTCCATTTCATATCGCTCTACAGTGTTACGCCTAGATATTTGAACGACGCGACTGCATCAAGAAGCTCACTACTAATGCTGTATTCGAACACTATTGGATTGTTTTCCTACTGATGCGCATCTCCTTACATTTTTCTACATTGAGAGCTAGCTGCCATTTTTCGCCAAACTAGTCTGTCATCCTGTATGCTATTGCAGTCCGTTAAAGACGACACAATCTCATGCACGACAGCATCATCAGCAGACAGCTGCAAATTATAAGTGACTCTGTCCATCAGATCATTTATATAGATACAAAATAATAGCGGTCCTATCACACCCCCCTGGGGCACGCCTGATGATACACTTGTCCCTGATGTACATTCGCCGTCGATAACAACGTACTGTGTTCTATTACTTAGGAAGTCTTCCACCCAGTCAAAAAATCTCTGAACCTATTACATAAGCTCGTATCTTAGTTTTCAGTCTGCAGTGTGGCACCGCGTCAAACGCCTTTTTGAAGTTGAGAAAAACACAATAACACAATCCGCCTGTTGTCCTTCATCCATAGCTCGCAAGATGTCTTGTGAGACAAGGGCAAGCTGAGTTTCACATGAACGATGCTTCCTAAACCCATGCTTATTCATAGAAATAAGTTTTTATGACTCAAGGAAGTTTACTATATTCGAACTGAGAATATTCTCCAGAATGTCAACGATATTAGCCTGAAATTGTGTGGGTCAGTTGTCTTTCCTTTGTTATAAACGGGAGTCACCAGCATTTTCTTTTCAATCACTAGGAACTTTGCGCTGAATTGAAGATTCGCGGAAATGCAAGCTAAATAAGGGACCAATGCCGCAGAATACTCTTTGTAAAACGCAACTGTTATTCCATCCGGACCAGGAGACTTTCTCGTATTTATCTCTCTCAGCTGCTTCTCTACACCGGAAATACCTATTAGTATGTCCTCCAGTTTGGAATTAGTACGTTGATCAAATGATGCGTTTCTGCTGCGTGAAAGATATCTTAAAGTTTAAATTTAGTTCAGCTTTCCGCTAGCTATCTTCAATTACTGCCCCAGAATGACCAACGAGCGACTGGATAGTGGGCTTTGACCCGCTTATAAATAAAAGCGGCTTGCATTCAAGGCGGACTTAATCTCAAATTGATAACGGTAAGCGTAAGAGGCACGTAAGAGGTCTGTACTGTTGTTACTTCTAAACGACAGTTGAAATTGTAACTAACAGGCACCTAGAGACGGAAGAGAGGGCATCTCCTTACCAATGTATTCATATGGCTTCTATAACAAGTGTTCATATTACGTTGTGCACTCCCTGTATGTAGCATTTCTGTATGGAATAACTATAAAATTAATCAACTTAACGTCATTTCAAGATTCGGAGGTGAAAAACTGTAATGCCTGAGGATAGGAATACTTAGATTATGAATGAAATACACAAGATAACTGTGAGATATTCTGTAAATTTATTGGTTTACGAACCGGTTTCCGGCTTTTAAGCCATCACAAGGTAAACATTACAAGTTTAAGTTAGAAAGATGTTAACTTGCTAGATATATAACATTCAAAGATGGTTTGGTTTATAACTAACCTGCGAGACACTAGTCTCCTTTCAAAGTTATATATCTAGCAACTTAAAGATCATTCTAATTTAAACTTGTAATGTTTACCTGGTGATGGCGTAACAGCCGAAAACCGGTTCGTAAACCAATAAATTTGCAGAATATCTCACAGTTATCTTATGTATTCCATTCATAATGTATCAAATATTCTGTCAAGAACTGACGGAACAGTCAATGAATATGTATACTTACATTTATACTGATATTTCTAAAACTACATGTAAAAGTGATGTTAGGACTTCTCGGCACAATATCATTTGCTACTAAGATTGCGACAGCAGATATTGAGACGTATGACGAACATAACCGAGCACTAAACAATGCATGATGTCTCGTAACAGTGAGTGAGAATTATTATTATTGTTATTATTATTAGCTTGGCACCCATGTTACTACTGCACAGTCCGCGCATTTCAGCTGTTTACTTGCAATCAAATTTAATGTTTATGTTTGTACTCCAAAGTGTCTGTCATCCGTTATCAAGATGTCACGCAAGCGTGTCAGCTGTTATATCCTCATTAAGATTTTAGTGTATAGTAAATGGTCACAGTACCCTTACAGAGACTACAGTGGGTCATCACACCGGCGGTTCATTTTATTGCGGTACATAGTTGAAAACCAACAAATAGTGCCTGTTCGCGCAACGCTTCGGGATTAAGTTTGGAGTTTAAACACCACATGCCAGAATTTAATCGCAGCGGTACTGAATGATCTACATCTACATGTACATCTACATGGTATACTCTGCAAAACACATTTAAGTGCCTGGCAGAGGGTTCATCGAACCACCGTTAGCCGGCCGCGGTGGCCGAGGGAACTGAGGCGCTCCAGTCACGGTCTGCACGGCCACTACGGTCGGGGGTTCGAATCCCCCCTCGGGCTGGATATTTGTGCCGTCCTAGTTCGTAAGTAGTTCATAAGTAGTTTGTAAGTTTAGGGACTGATGACCCCGAAGTTAAGTCCCATAGACTATACAAACATTTCAACATTTGATTTTGAACCACCGTTATACTATTTTATCTCCCATTCCATTCTCGAATAGCGCACGGGAAGAATGAACACCTGAATCTCTCCGTTCGGACTCTGATTTCTCGTATTTTATTCTTATGATCATTCCTACCTATGTAAGGGGGACCCAGCAATATATTTTCGCATTCGGAATGTTGGTGATTGTAGTTTCGTAAGCAGCCCACGCCGTAGCGATAAGCGTCGTTGTTGTAATGACTCCCATCCCAGATTCTGTATTATTTCCGTAACGCTGTCTCCCGTGTATCGTGACAATACGAAACGAGCTGCCCTTCTTTGGACCTTTTCGATGTCCTCCGTCAAACCCACCTGATAAGGATCACACACTGGGCAGCAATATTCCATAAAAGGACGGACAAGCAGTTTCTTTAGTAGTTCTGTTGCATCTTTTAAGGGTTCTGCCAATAAAACGCAGCCTCTGGTTTGCCTTTCCCACGACACTATCTACGTGTCCTTTCCAATTTAAGTCAGAAGTAATTGTAATTCCTAGGTATTTTGTGGAGTTTACGGCCTTTTCATTTGATTGATTGATCATGTAAATAAAGTTTAACGGATTTCTTTTCGTACTTCACACTTCTCATTATTTACAGTCAATTACCAATTCTTACACCATACAGATAGCTTATTCAAATCGTTCTGCAGTTGGTTTTGATCTTCAGATGATTTTACTAGACGGTAAATGACGACGTCATCAGCAAACAACCTAAGAGAGCTACTTAGATTTTCCCCTAAATCGTTTATGTAAATAAGGAACAGCAGAGTACCAATAACACTACCCTGTGGAGCGCCCGATATCACCTCTGTTTTAGTCGATGCCTTACCATCGATTACTACGAACTGTTTCCTCTCTGAGAGGAAATCCCATATCCAGTCGCAAATTTGGGGCGATATACCGTAACCACGCATATTGATTAAAAGCCGTTTGTGAGGTACGGTGTCAAAAGCCTTCTGGAAATCTAGGAATACGGAATCAATTTGCGAACCCTTGTCGATAGCACACATCACTTCGTGTGAATAAAGAGCTAGTTGTGTTTCGCATGAACGATATTTTCTAAATCCATGTTGACCTTGGGCCAATAGATCATTCTGTTCGATATATTTCATAATATTTGAATACAGGATATATTCTAAAACCCTGCTGCAAATTGAAGTCAATGAAATAGGCCTGTAGTTTTATGGGTTACTCCTTCTGCCTTTCGTGAATATCGGTGTGACCTGTGCAACTTTCCAATCTTTTGGTACAGATCATTCTTTGAGAGAGCGGTTGTATACGGCTGTTAAGTAAGGAGCTATCGCTTCAGCATAATCAGATAGAAATCCAATGGGTACACAATCCGAACCAGAAGACTTGGTTTTGTTAAGTGATTTTAGTTGCTTCACTACTCACTACTTCACAGTCCGTAGCTTACAAACTACTTAAACCTAGGTAAACTAACCTAAGGACAAACACACACACCCATGCCTCAGGGAGGACTCGAACCTCCACGGCGAGCAACCGCGCGCTCCGCAGCGAGGCGCTTTAGACCGCTCGGCAACTACGCCACGGCCTTTGTGTTTAGCCCCTAGTATATTTAACATATGACCAAAATCTCTTACGGTTTTCAGTCAAATTTCGAGAAAGAGTTTCGTTGTGATAAGTATTGTAGGCATCTCGCATTGAAGTCCTCGCTAAATTTTGAGCTTCTGTGTAGGATCGCCAATCCTGGGGATTTTGTGTTCGTTTAAATTTAGTATCCCTGTTCCGTTCTTATGCAACAGTGTCCTGACCGGTTTTGTGTACCAAGGAGGATCATCTCTTTCTTTTATTAATTTATTTGGTATAAAACTGTCAATTGCTGTCAATACCACTTCTTTGAATTTGAGCCACATCTAGTCTACACCGATGTTTCGTGTTAGAAACGAGTGGAAGCTATCTTTCAAGAAGCAATGTATTTTATTTCTATCTGCTTTCTGGAACAAATATACTTTTCGTTTATTTTTGGTAACTTTGTGACTTTCGATATTCAATCTCGCTACTACAGCTCTGTGTTCACTAATACCTGTTTTGATGCTCGTTGTGGGCTCAGGATTATTTGTTGCTAAGAAATCAAGTGTGTTTTCACATCCATTTACAATTCTAGTTGGCTCATGAACTAATTGTTCGAAGTAATTCTCACATAATGCGTTGAGTACAATTTCACACTATGTTTTATGCGTACCTCCTGATTTGAAAATATAATTTCGCCAACAGATTGAGGGTAAATTAAAATCTCTTCCTACTATTATCGTAAGTGTCGGATACGTTTTTGTAATTTGGCTCAGGTTTTCTTTGAACCTTTCTGCTATTGTATCGTCAGTCGGGAGGTCGGTAAAAGTAACCAATTATTAACTTCTTACGATTTTCAGGTACAACCTCTACCTATAATAACTCACAGGAACTGTCAACCTCAACTTCGCTACACGAAAGACTTCTTTTGACAGCGACAAACACGCCTCCACCTATTTTGTTTAATCTCTCCTATCTGATCACAGTTAGATTTTTTTCAAAACCTTTTGCTGAACTAATTTCCGGTTTGAGCCAACTTTCACTGCCTAAAATGATGTGCGATTCGGTGCTTTCTATTAACGCTTGGAGTTCTGGTATTTTCCCGACACAGCTACGACAATTTACAACTGTTATACCGATAGTTCCTAGATCTGCATTTCTCCTGTAATCCACCTGCACTCTTTGAGATTGCCGATTTTGTTTTTCTCCGAAGCCCTCTATCCTAAAATAACCGCCCAGTCCACGCCACACAGCCCCCACTACCCGTGTAGCCACTTCCTGCGTATAGTGGACTCCTGACCTATTCAGCGGAACCAGTCCACGCCACACAGCCCCCACTACCCGTGTAGCCACTTCCTGCGTATAGTGGACTCCTGACCTATTCAGCGGAACCCGGAATCCCACCAACCGATGGCGCAAGTCGAGGAATCTGCAGCCTACACGGTCATAGAACCGCCTGAGCCTCTGATTCAGACCATCCACTCGGCTCTGTACCAGAGGTTCACAGCCGGTCCTGTCAACTATGCTGCAGATGGTGAGCTCTGCTTTCATCTTGCAAGCAAGACTGGCAGTTATTTCCACTTCAGATAGCCGCTCAAAACCTGAGAGGATCTCTTCAGATCCGAGACGGCACACATCATTGGTACCGACGTGAGCCACCACCTGCAGTTGGCTGCACCCCGTACATTTCATGGCATCCGGGAGGACCCGTTCAACATCTGGAATGATTCCACCCGGTATGCACACGTAGTGCACGTTGGCCTTCTTCCCCTCCTTGGCAGCCATCTCTCTAAGGGGCTCCATCACCCGTCTAACGTTGGAGCTCCAAACTGCAAGTAAACCCACCCTCTGTGAAAGCCCGGATATTGCAGGCTGGGTGTTGACAGGATGAGAGACACCACCCGACTCAGGAACGTCGTCCTGAGCAGACAGCGCCTCAAACCTGTTCGCAAGACGAATCGGCGAGGCCTCACGATCGGTCCCCCGGATTGTCTTGCGCCGCCTGCCACGCACTGGGGCGACCTCCCACGCAACCACAGGTGGGGAGTCTGCCTCACTGCTAGCAGTATCAGGGCATGTCGCTGCCGCAGGCCGATCGGTAGAGACGACGGGAGTCCGTTCGGTCCCCACTGCCGGCCAACAACAACGACGCCCATCGTTCGCAGCTTCCAACTGTGCAACCGAGGTTAACACAGCTTGAAGCTGGGAGCGAAGTGTCACCAGCTCAGACTGCATCCGCACACAGCAGTCACAGTCCCTATTCATGATTATAGTCGAGAAAACAGAAACTACAGTCGCGATGCACTCAAAGGAAGATTGTTTGTTAAGCGGTAACCCTGTTTCGAAACAAAGACAGACGACTGTCACGACGCAATTTACACGACGGAAAAATACACTAATCAGATAATTAACGCGAAATGGAATCAAATAAAAACGCGAGGTAGGTGTGTATTAACAACAATTTCATTTCCTATTGCTGATAGACTGTGCCTTTATACACTTCTGACCATTAAAATTGGTACAAACGCGAAATTTAACCGACAGGAACGCCGTTCTGGATCGCAACGGCCTCGTATCACTAGCAGTCGAGATGACAGGCATCTTATCCGCATGGCTGTAATGGATCGTGCAGCCACGTCTAGATCCCTGAGTCAACAGATGTGGACGTTTGCAAGACAACAACCATCTGCACGAACAGTTCGACGACGTTTGCAGCAGCATGGACTATAAGCTAGGAGACCATGGCTGCGGTTACCCTTACGCTGCATCACAGACAGGAGCCACTGCGATGGTGTACGCAACGACGAACCTGGGTGCACGAATGGAAAAACATCATTTTTCGGATGAATACAGGTTATGTTTACAGCACCATGATGGTCGCATCCGTGTTTGGCGACATCGCGGTGAACGCATATTGGAATCGTGTATTTGTCATCGCCATAATGGCGTATCACCTGGCGTGTAAGTACGGGGTGCCATTACCTACACGACTCGGTCACCTGTTGTTCGCGTCGACGGCACATTGAACAGTGGCATATACATTTCAGATGTGTTACGACCCGTGGTTTTACCCTTCATTCAATCTCTGCGAAACTATACATTTCAGCAGGATAATGCACGACCGCATGTTGCAGGTCTTGTACGGGCCTTTCTGGATACGGAAAATGTTGGACTGCTGCCCTGGCGAGCACATTATCCCGATCTCTCACCAATTGAAAACGTCTGGTCTATTCTGGCCGAGCAACTGGCTCGTCACAAAACGCCAGTCACTACTCTTGATGAACTGTGGTATCGTGTTTAAGCTGCATGGGCATATCTGTTCCTGTACACGCCATACAAGCTGTGTTTGGCTGAATGCCCAGGCGGTGATGTTATGGGTACTGATTTCGCAGGATCTATGCACCCAAATTGTGCATAAATATAATCACATGTCAGTTCTGGTATAATATATTTGTCAAGTGAATAACGTGTTGTCTGTATTTCTTCTTGGTGTAGCAATTTTAATGGCCTTTAGTGTAATATTACGGAAATAAATGATCGAAAAGAGAAATAATTAAATTTAACAGGCACTATGAAATCCAAAACTATGACAGCTTAACAGCAAATGATATTGTTACTTAACTAAATTGACAACGACGAAAGCAAACAACTATTTTAACTAACTAGAAAACAGAGACAAGAAATGAATATTTTCCGTTTTCAATTGTCTTGAGCTATCACCAGGAGCGAGGACAAAGATTGCTCTCTCTCGTTTACGACCTTGTATTGGTAGGACGTATTAGTTAACTTCTTTTGATTTTAAGAGATTTCACGTGGACATTATTCTGTAGTGTATGTGTCTGTTTGTAAAAGATGATTTTGCAATAACACTTATTAATTTCTTAATACATTTGAGTTGTGATAGTTTCAACAACCATAATCTTCTTTTCATAACTAATAAAAAGTAATATTACGTGATGGTGTATTTCAGAAAAACGCCGACCAACATCTCTTCACAGAAGAGATGAAATTGTTAGAGATGCGTACGGTGATAAAAACCGATTCAGTTTCCGGAAAATAAAAGTGAAATAATTTTTCATGATTTATCACGTCCCTGAGATCTGCCAATTTCTTTAAATTTCATCAGATTCATGATTTTGAGCTGGACGTGGGTTATGTTTAATGAATCGGCATTCTGCACTCCAACAGTTTCATTCTTCCGCAAAAGCCAACAATAACGATCTTTAAATTATGATGCACTGCCTACTCTCTTTTGGGTTCAGCATTATATTTTGAAACTAAACATTTAATTAAATTTGCGCTGGTACATATTTTACATTTCATGATAAATGCAATGCCATTATGTAGGATACATGTGGGAGACAATAGTTCATTTTTTAGTACTGTTGTTGTTGTTGTGGTGGTGGTCTTCTGTCCGCAGACTGGTTTGATACAGCTCTCCATGCTACCCTGTCCTGCGCAAGTCTCTTCATCTGAGAATGCGTTTGGACACCTACATTGTTTTGAATCTGCTTACTGTATTTGTCCCTCGGTCTACCTCTACGACTTTTACCCCACAAACTTCCTTCTAATGCTAAGTTGACAATTCCTTGATGTCTCATAATGTGTCCAACTAGCCTATCCCTTCACTTAGTCAGGATTTGCCAGACACTCCTATTCTCACCAAATCGGTTAAGCATCTCCTCATTAGTTACGCAATCTACCCATCGAATTTTCATCATTCGTCTGTAACGAATACAGGTTGGAACCTAGGCAAATGGAAACACTGGCTTCGTTAGATGAGTTCCAATTTAAGTTCGTAAAAGCCCAAGGCAGGCTTAGAATATGGTGCAAACCATACGAAGGAGTGGGCCAGGCACTATGCAACCTGCAGGTGGCTGCATAATGCTGTTGGCTGACTCTTCTACATCTACATCTTCATATATACTCCTCAATCCAACGTAAAGTGTGTGGCAGAGGGTGTACTAACCACTACTTGGCATTTCCTTTCCTATTTCACTCCCAAATAGAACGAGGCAAGAAGAAATATCTATACGCATGTGTACGAGCCCTAATGTCTTTCTTTATGAACTTTACGCGAAATGTAAGTAAGCGGCAGCAGGATCGTTCTTCACTCAGCTTCAAATTCCGTTTCTCTGAATTTCTACAACAGAATTTATCAAAAATATGGTGGTCTTTTCTCCAGCGATTCCCATTTGAGTTCTCGGAGAATATCTGTGACACTAGCGCAATGGTCGAACCTACCAGTAACGAACCTAGCTGCTCGCTTCTGAACTAATTTTATGTCTTCCTTTAAACTGATGTGCTGCGAGTCCCAAACACTTGAGCAATATTCAAGGCGTGGTCGTACAAGCATTTTATACGCGGTCTTCTTTACAGATGAAGTACATGTTACGACTAGACACTTGAACGATGCGACGCTGATCCGATGATTATGTTTCACTAATTGGAGACCGTTTCTAATCGTTTACAGACTTCATGCTCCAAGACAACTACGGAATTTGTGTTTATGTCAGTGCCATATTTCAGGGTATCAGGAGGTTTTCACCTCTGGTAAAATGTCACACCCACCTGCGCAGCCAGCTTGACATTTACGTCCCAGGAGAAACCACATGGTGGTACTTCTTACCAGAAGTCAGTACGCAAAATAAGAGAAAGAACGTATGACTACACTCTAATGCAAATAAAATCCTATGACAATATAGAACACCATAAGAAAAAAGCTGGAGCAGTCAACAATCTGAAGATTGGAGTGAACACCAGAGTGCTTCACTAGGCATGGTCCTGTTTGGAGATGGTATGCCGTTGCCTTCCTCCGACCTTGGAACTGACTTACCTCGCCATTTATAGGGGGACCTACAGTTTAACGTGGTTTCCGAACCACGGTGCTACTCAGTATTTTTCACATGAGCTATACTGCCAGAGGTGAAAGAAGTGGAAAGTGAGAGATAAAAATCCTTGGCGGGATCGAACCCGCGACCTTTGGAATTTGTAGCCTGGCACACTACCACTGTGCAACCGAGGCCCACTAATAGAACACCATATAAAGCTGAAATGTAACATTAGTATATTAGAAAAAAGGGAATCTTTTGTGATTTTCTGGAGGGAGAAAAATTACAAAAATCTTTTTTTATTATATTTTACGTACTGTACGCAAGAGCAAATTATTTAAAACATTAATCAGTATGCTGTTCATTTTCTATCAGACTGAAAATATGATTTTAGTTAATCGAAAGTCGTGTTTGAGCAAATATTATATATACATTTTTAAGCATCGCAGTACTAAAAAATTACAGAACTATCAGCTTAATAAGTCATGGTTGGAAAATTCTAACACGAATTATTTACAGACGAATGGAAAAACTTGTTGAATCCAACCTCGAGGAAGATTGGTTTGGATTTAGGAGAAATATAGGAACACGCGAAGCAATACTCACATTACGACTTATAAGATATGCCAAGGAAAGGTAAATGTACTTTTTTTGCGTTAGTAGATTTGGAGAAAGCTTTTCACAATGTCGACTAGAATACACTCTTTCAAATTTTGAAGGTAGCAGGGGTAAAATATAGGGAGTGAAAATTTATATTCAACCTATACAAAAACCAGACAGCAGTTATTAAAAAAAATGTTCAAATGTTTGTAAAGCTTATGGGACTTAACTACGGGGTCATCAGTCCCTAAACTTACAAACTACTTATGAACTACTTACGAACTAGGACGGCACAAATATCCATGCCCGAGGGGGGATTCGAACCCCCGACCGTAGTGGCCTTGCAGACCGTGACTGAAGCGCCTCAGTCTCCTCGGCCACCGCGGCCGGCAGCAGTTATTAGAGTCGAAGGGCAAGAAAGGAACGCAGAGGTTGGGAAAGGAGTGAGATAGGGTTGTAGCCCTTCCCCAATATTGTTCGATCTGTACAGTGAGCAAGCAGGAAAGAAATGTAAGGAGAAATTTGGAGAGGGAATTGAAGTTCAGGGAGAAGAAATAAAAACTTTGTGGTTTGCCGATGACATAGCAATTGTCGGAGACTGCAAAGGATCTGGAAGAGCAACTGAAAAGCATTTCTTAAGAAGCGAAACTTGTTAACATACAACATTAATTCCAATGTTAGGAAGTCCTTTCTGAAAGCATTTGTCTGGAGTGTAGCACTGTATGGGAGTAAAACGTGGACGATAAGGAATTCAGACAAAAAGGTGATAGAAGCAGTTGAAATGTGGTGTTACAGACGAAATTAGCAACTGGCGGCGTGCATTTAGGAAATTTCTACAGCTCACTGACGCCAAATTTTGCCGCACTGACCTAAAAGATCCGTTCGTCGTACATTCCTCATTGACCTCTGCAGTTATTTCACACAATTTGGCGCTGTCAGCAAATTCTTGACGCTATGGGTTCCGGAATGTAGTATTCCCTAAAGATTTCCGATGTGGAATGTCCAATGCGTCGAGCTTAGGCCGGAATAACCCGCATGGGAACCCGGGGCTACAAAAGTTCTCGATGTTAAACATCGAGATATCGATAGTAAACAACCTTTTGTTTTGACCGCTTTCTTGCTTAGAGTGTCAGTTGTGTTGTCGATGAAATCGTCTGGGTAAAAGTTATGTGGTGTGACAGGCAAGCCAAGAAGTGCTGCAGTTATGCCTCCAAGCAGCAGCAGAGGAAGAATGCTGCTTCACATAAAGATCGTGAGTTAATAATATTAACTTCGTAATCGTAAGAAATATCAGGACACAGAGACATCATCTCAAAACGTCTTATTTGTGTTTTGACAGGCCCATTGCTACAGATCGCAGGAATGTAATGTAATATACCGGTGGTAATAGTTTTTGTATTCCAAATAGCCTGAAGATAAGGCACATGCCTCGAAACATGTAGCTTGAATAAATAATTTTAACAGCTATGTGTATTGTGACTGGTAGCGGAGAATTCAATTGCCTTGTAAATTATTATAACACAGTCACAGTCGAAAAAAGGTCAAAATGGCTTTAAAAAGGGCGTGACCTCTACCGACTTAATGATCAGCTGATACATGTACGGGAAATTTTTAAAGGAGACGTCTGTTCTGTTGGACATGTACGACAGAGCAGATGCTGCAGTTCTTAATTGTAAAGCTGTTGAAGATATGATGAGATGTTAGGTAAAAATTTTAGCTACGGCCAGGATATGACGGCAGTACCTCCTGCTCAGTAACCAGAAACTTTAACGACTGAGATACTGCAGCCTTAATGGATAACGCGCCTACACGGACTGTCTTAGAGCACGTCTCCCTCCATAATGCAAACCGTAATTCTGCCTCTATATTGCCCTTTGAAATATTTATCAACGTTGCCAAAGCTCTCCACTATCAGAATAGCACCCCAATAATTAAAGTTAATGGGAATTAGAACCCTTTGTAGCTCAGGGATTGATTATATAAATATCAACAATAATTCAATTTCCTGAGATGTACCGTCTCAGTATATCTAAAGATACTGATTATGAGGAGTTACGATAGCAGATTATCTCGGTGTATGTGACTTTGTATCACCCTTGTCCCAGACATGAAACCTTGTCGAAGATGAAGAAATATATATATATATAACCGTTTTGATGAAAATTATTAAAAAAAAACTTTTTACAATATCTTATGTAATTACATGTACATTTATCATAATTCGACCAACTGATAGCGTGTGAGTATGTGTATACTGTATGACGGAAATGAAATGTCGAAGAGCTGTGTTAATTAAAAACAGTATCTTAAATGAAAACTTGTTTAAATAAAGGTAAAAAAACTTATCCTCAAACTATTTTATATATATATTTAATTTACTAAAACTGAATTTATCGTAATGCCATTCGTTGTACAATATTTTTAGTTAATCCTCAAGGAGTATAAACAAACTAATTTGATGGTTTTCCAACTCTAGAACATGTAACATATAATTGGCCGTGACAAAAACATGGATTTTCTAAATCTGAGCCACAAATTTTCATTGTTTGGACTTGTGCTTGTTTATTGTCATACCATATGACAAACGGATTGGAAATTGTAAACGTTTGAATAGTATAAGTGAATCTGAAGGAATCATTGGGATTTGTGGTAGAAGTACAATGTCACCTTGTAATTTTCCACTTAAAATAGTTGCTTCAAGAATGTTGCCCCTGATTTTCTTATAACTAATCTCGTGCCATTACACAATTTCGGGGCATTTAAATTTCGAAGCAAAATTATAGGTGAGCCAATATTCAGTCGCAAGTTATGTGATTGCATTCCAGGTAAATCAAGTGAATTTAAAAATTCTACAGGTCAGTTGACAACTTCGACAGGATCAACGAAAGTGTCAATAATTTAAATGTAAATTCATTACCAGGCAATGACTGTTGTATTTTGAAACTGATGACATGAATAGCAGTTTTTTTTAATTTACTTTTTTCTTTTTTTTCTTTTTATTTATTATTTTTTATTTTTGTGGCCATCCATGGTTAGTATAATTATGTCTCAAATTTGGAAAGATACTTTTTATAAACTCATCTTTTGTAGCCACCATGTTGCAAAAATTATCTGGAGGTTGAATGTATTGAGTATCTTCATACAATTGAATATTACCGTTGCCAATGTCTTAACAATTGTTCAGAGAATCCTCACGCTAATGGAACATTTATAAGTTAACCTCGCATATTAATAGTAAGGCACAATTTAGTGACACTTCGCCATAGCTAGGATTCTTTCAAACATGAGTTTATTTCGTCTGCAGATGTCGCACGTGGAATGACTGAAATCACCAGATAGCACCGCCGAATAGCCTAGCATTACCTTTGATAAATTTCAGCGAAAGCATCAAGCGAATGCTTGTGGGCCATTGTACATTCATCCCAGATAACAATTTTGCATTTTCGCAAAACTTCAGTCATGCCTGAATGCTTCTTTATGTTACAAATTGCTTCGGGATTTGTATGGACATTCAAAGGTAATTTAAGTGCCTAATGCGCAGTCCGTCCACTATCAAGTAACGCTGCTGTATTGCCTGATGAAGCAATGTATCATAGCAAAGTTACTTATATGAAATGTGTAATTACCTATTAGTTTCAAAAATATAGTGCCTTTTTATTTTTTCTTTCATTTTTTAAAGTGGTTGTGTCGTCGTAAGCAGGAGGTTCCGGATTCGAATCCCGGGTGATCAAAAAAGTCAGTATAAATTTTAAAACTTAATAAATCACGGAATAATGTAGACAGAAGAGGTGCAAACTGTCGCACATGCTTGGAATGACAGGGTGTTTTCTTAGGGAAAAAGAAAAAAAAAAAAAAAAAAAAAAAAAAAAAAAAAAAAAAAAAAGAAGAAGAAGAAGACAGAGTAAAAACATTGAGAGTCGCAGCAGATGACAAGCTCTCACTACTAAAATCCTTCTATGTCATAGGTTTTACCGTCGATTAATCTGGTGTTGAATGTTTCGGTAAGAGTGTATGCACCAGTGCTGTAATGCAGTTGTTTAAACAAGACTAGCATTCAAGTGAATCTTCCGATCGGAACTGATAGTGCCTCACCACTCCGGACATACTTTACTGTGCTGTTTACGACATTATTCCTCGACTACGGCTATTGTTGAGGAATGACAGCGAACATATTGAGAATTTACTGTAAGGAATATCATGTGTGCTTCGTCTTAATGTGTATTATTGCTTTTCTGATCAGATGATGTGCCGTGTGGCGGACATTTTGGGGCTTTAAAAAAAAAAAAAAAAAAAAAAAAAAAAAAAAAAAAAAAAAAAAAAAAAACTGTTATTCCAAGAATATGGGTCAATTTTTACCTCTCTATCTACATTATTCCGTGATTTACTAAGTTTTCAAGTTTATACTGACTTTTTGATCACCCGGTATTTTAACTCAATGCCTAGCAATTTATTCAAATTTATAGATTTAATGAGGCACAATGTTTATCAGGAAATAGAACATTGTTGATATTCTTATCTCAATTGTATGTGTCAATGTCGACGAGTAATGCATATTTCACTGATGGTGCACACGAGGGCCAAACTTGTGGCGGGAGTACAGGGGCCAGCTGCGAGCCGTGTAGTACAGTGGTCGAAATCGGAGGGAATAAGGATGGTTGCGTCGGGTGAGGAAAATGCTAAGGTAGTCGGTACAGAATTGTTAAGCCGTTCTGCCTGAGGTGGCGTAGGGCTTTAGTGCAACTGCCTAGTCAGCAGGAGGTCTCCGGTTCGAATCCTGGCCCTAGCACAAATTTTGATATGTTCATAGAGCCGCGTGCTTATCTGGCCGGAAAGAGAACGCAGAAGACACTTGCAAAATGCCACCTCGATGAAGTATCTTGTGAACTCCCCCCTATCTTTGAGAATAACAATTATGAAATTATTCAGTTCTATTTATTTATCCAGAATGCATCGCCAAGTTAATGATGATGCCAGCAGTAAAGGAAACAGAAGAAGACAAGAATAATTCTTTCCTCGTTGCATTCATCAGTTTCAACCAAATAATGTTAATACTATATCTAATAAATAAGTAAATAAAATTGTGGTGGTATGTATGTTCCCTACGGACTTCAATTTGGGTGGAACAATTTTGATTAAATCTTCAGAAAATCTTCAGTTTAGCCCAGTGGATGAGCCTGTGAAGTTTATTATCGATCGGATCAAGATATTTATTGATTTGAAGAATATAATGCGAAATATAGAACAATAATTACTTTTTGGTAAAAGATATTTATTCTTATAATTCTCGCCTTTACCATATTTAAGAAAATACTTTCATTGATTGTTATGTTTTACGTACTACGATTGAACACAATGAATACCATGCTTATATATTCCTCAGCGTGTTTGATCGATTTTTACATTCCGATATGGGTCAAGTCTAGTATACGATACAACCCGTCGGCTATGACCAATGACGTCATCAGTCAAAGATGTTTATGTATATACATGAATATGATATTAACATTTTTTATTAAAGATATGGAACTATTTGCATACGGTCGGTGATTACTTTAAAGAAAATCAATTGATTTCTCGATTCTGTATTGATCGAAGTTATTCAACAACTTTGTTATAATTTAAGGATAAATATTTTCACTGAGAAATTGATTGCTTACAATCGAGAGTAAGTAATATAGTTTATTGTTCGTTCTTATTTTATTCGGATTTATATAATTCATTATTGAGTTTTATCCGTATTTAATTATTTTATCGAGCTTCTTAGGAATGGATGATAATTAAAAATTTAATGAAGATCAATTTTCATTAATGATTGGTGAAGACATGGTGTCTCTAACTAAATTTTTACAATATTTGTATTAATTGCTGAAATTTGTTAAACTTTAAGACGCTGTTCACACCAATGGTAATGACGGCAACTCAGATGAACAATACATATTTTTTTCGTGACAATTTCAGTTAAAACGAAAATTATATTTTCATGAACGGACAAGGGGACATACAAGAACCTGTCAGCCATAGAGCAGGTACAGCAATAACATTTGCTCTGTAGCTCGTGAAAAATATTAGCGCAATTATACACTTCATTGGTCATCTGTTGCCATAAGTACTGGATCCCGGCTAGAAGCGTCGTAAAATTTTACCGCTGAAATATTTTACTCAACTTTTCCTGATCGAGTATAGAATGCGATACAGATATCTCATAAAATATCTTCATATGGTATCATTTAAAAATTGTATCGTAAACTAGACTTGGCCTCCCCCTACTCAAGTCAAGAATACGACTCAGATATCTTTTCAAATAGCGACATATGAGCAGCAACATATATTATTATACTACAGTTTTAATCGAACATCATTGTACATGTAACTTTTAACGAAATCACACATATTTGTAGTAGTATTTGTTATTATAATAATTTAAAAGTTTATTTCTAGTACGTAATGTTGTAAATTATTATTTATTTTCGTTTCAGGCGCTAGACTTGGAACTGTATCACCTCTAAAAAAATCATTACTTTTCATTTATAATTCATTTTTAAATATTTTAAACATGCTTCGCTGTTTTTTAATAAATAAAAATACAATAATGTAATAGATATGATGTGTTTCATTTATTATACGTTTCTTAAACGAGCTAGTAATTATTTATCTGTAAAGTTGGTTATAGTATTATCTGTGGTGTATTAATAATCGATATATTTATTGATGGACGTGAAATGTTCAAATGTTATTACTTCCATATCTTTGCTTCGTATATGACGTCATTGCTCAAAGCCAACGTGTTGTATCCATGGAGGTTAGAATACAAGGAGACGCCCTTAGGCTGAAAAAGTGAAGCCTGCATCCGCCATATTGCTAAGTTTTGGAAAACTGTTCGTATTATAGAGCTAATATTTTATGTTGTTAGAAAAGGAATAAAACGTTCGACGGTATTGCCGTGATGCACAACGTGTTAAATGAATGCAAATTAGCCATTAAGAATTAATTTTTCAAATATATTATGACGAGTATTTGTTACTGTTTATTCAAGAATATATATTCTTTGAAAGTACATACTTTCCAGTGACAGTCAGTTCACTGCATTAACAGTAAGAAGTTCTAGTTAACGCATTGTTTTAACGGAAAAATAGAATTCGAAAACTGACCAAGATGGTATACAGGCTTCATCTGATGTATATGGTCGGCATAGGTAATGCCATCTCCCTTTCTTCAAACCTCCTTGGTTGTATCGTATTCTTGACTATTGCCTCTGATATCACAGTCTAACATACTTAAAAGATTACGTCTTGCGCTTACAACGACGTCACTAGCGAAGAACCAATGCACAGTCATAACACGAACCGTTTCGGAAGCGAAGCTAGCGCTCTAAACGGCAGCACTGCAGTAGCGTAAGAATGCCATGATGAGAGGGTGAGTCAGTACATAAGTCGCTAACTGAGGTAGACAAGCCAGTACTGCGCGCAGTGTAGGGGATTTCTCTGCCACTGTGACACAGCCGTCTTGTAGGTTGCTGCAGTTTAAGGAACGAAATGACGTTACAGCTCAGTAGCGTCACTTACAGGATGCAAACGCTGCCCGAAACATTCCAAGCTCAAGTCTCTTAAAGCCTTCTCGACCGATGCGAATGTGTATTAAAATTTACTGGTGGAGTCAGCTGTAAAGTAAAGCAGTTTCCAGGCCTTTAAACGCAGTACTCGCGTTTCTACCGCAGTTTGCGAATTATTCACTGACTCACCCTATTACAAACGGAGAGTTACCATTTTTAACGCTGATACTTTCATATTTCCCAGTCATTAATATCAGAGGAGATTTTTCCATTAAGAATCCGATACACTAATTAGTTTAGTACATTTGCTGTTAATGTCATTGGGTTCGTACACAACCTCTAACAATAAAATTCGGCGAATAAGCTTTTATCTTCATCGTAAATTAACTACAGGGTGTCCAGAAAAGGGCTCCCTGATTTCAAAATTAAATATCTCGAAAACAAAGATCGATAGAGGAACGCAGTAAACGGTATGTTTATTGTGAATGCTGTAAGAAGTTTATACAGCAGTTTGAAATAATAGTTACAAAAGCTGCTAAGAGATGGCGCTGTACGCTGTACAGCTCATATAAGCATACGTAAGTGAAATAATCGTATGGAAATACTCTTTGCTGACAATCACATCACAGTGTTTTCAAAATATTCACCATTGGCACTACAGATGTGGCGCAAACGAAGAATGAAATTCGCCATCACATTTCGTAGTGTCTCAACCGAAATGGATTCACATGCCACAGAGATCGCCGATTCAAGCTCTTCCAGCGTGGCCGGAGGCTTCGGGTAGACCAAGTCTTTCCCTGTGCCCCACAAAAAAAAGTCACGGAGTCAAATCCGGTAAATATGGAAGACAATCCATGCCTGCACCAGTAAATTTTGGATATTCCAAAGCAATGACTCGATTCCCGAAGTATTCCTCAAGAAAGCGAAATACTTGTTCGGTCCGATGTGGTCGGGCTCCATCTTGGATAAACAATTCAATACCTGGTCGATCCTGTAATGGTTGCTGTGTGGCAATAAATTGTTCCAATATTGCTACGTAAAGTGCACCAGTGACCTCGCAAATGAAGAAAGGGCCAATAATGCCTCTGCTGCATACTGCGGCAGTTTTCTAGTTATTCACTGACTCACCTTGGCACAAATGGAGGCTTACGGTTTTTAAATCTGATAAAATCATATTTACTAGTCATTAATTTTAGCGGAGGGTTTTCCACTAAGAATCCGATACACTAATTAGTTTAGTACATTTCCTGTTAATGTCAACCTATGCCTCATGGTATTGGAATGGCATTGCAGTAATATACATTGGGTTAGTATACAATCTCTAACAATAAAATTCTGTGAATAATCTTTTAACTTTATCGTAGATTAACTATGAACTACAGTTGCTGCACTGTCCTTCGAAATAGTCACCTCCCATAATCATGCAGCACTGAACTCTGTGATACATGTATCGGAAACATTCCACGAAGTCTTCCTTCGGGATGGTGTTCATGAGTGTCGTTACGTTTCATTGGATGTCAGGAATATCGTCAAAAATGTTTATTTTCGAAGCGAGTTAGTCCCGATGGCATAAAAAGATGTCTGGGGGATTGATATCCGGTGAGTTTGCTGAATGTTCAAGTTGCACAACAACGTTCCCCCACACGCAATCACTAAAGTCGAACAGCCTTCCAGATTCCTACGTATTGCCGTGACTCAAAGTCACTTTGAAAGGAATTAGATTCTACGATAATCCTGACATCCAACGAAGCGTAACGAAGCTTTTGACACCTTTCCAAAGGAAGACATCGTGCAAAGTTTCCAGGACATTCATCGCAGAGCTCAGCCTTACAAAGTTCCTGGAGGTGACCATTTTAATGACAGTAAGTGTAGTTCATAGTTCATCTACGTCAATCTTACAGAACTATTCACCTAACTTTATTATCAGATATCGTACACTAGTTGACAGTAGCAGATTCGTAATTGTATTGCAAAAAATAGTTTAAAGTGATAAATCAGTTGTGACAGGAATGCCACCGTAAGTATTGAGATTGAAGTTTGGATCACAGGTGATCACCACACTAGAGTTGTGCAACGGAACGAAATTAGCCATTAAAAAAAAAAAAAAAAAAAAAAACTAAGACTAAATGTAATCGAGGCAAAAGGCATTGGTGGCAAATTTGAAGGCGAAGACGTACTGAGTCCACGCACACCGGTGATTTTCAACGGTTTACAAATCGAATTCAAGCGCCTACAGTTACCTTTGCGTCTTCCCTTCAGTGTTACCGATAACAAGCACAAGGCTAATCTTTGAATATTGCTGGTTTAAATTTATAACTTTCATGCTCTCCACACGACCAATTGTATAAATTAAAAAAAATCTTTTTCACTCCAAATTGAAAAACAAAATATAATCGTCTGTCCCCTCGGCTTGAGATGCACTATTAAAAGAAATGTACAGTAATTCCCCATTTGTTTTAAGTATAAATGATTTTACGTCCTTGCGCTTAATAAGACAATGTACCTATAACTCTTCTAAACGTTTCTCACACGATCATCTCCATCCATCGCCCAGAAGTCATGTGGCTAAACAAATAAGTGCTAATGGTGCAGCAAAGCCGGGGTGCACTGGAACACACATGCTGAGACTGAATCACGAGGAACAGTCGCGATACAGAGATACTTCGTAGTCTTCAATTACTTATTGTCTAGTCAATACTCGTACCCAATTTGGCACCATTCCTGAGCAATAATTGAAAAAAAAGCACCACTACCCTAAAACATGAGAATAAGAAACTCGGTCAGCATAATGGAAGGTATCAAAGTACTTTCGAAGAAATTGAAACGAAGTTGACCTATTCACTGAAGTTAATGAGAGAATTTGAATAAAAGCCTACGGGTACGATAAACATTGCATCAATTTCGATGTTCATCAGCCTTCTATCTTTTACCATTCTCTCTCGGGAGACTTATTGCCACTATAATTACTCCCTAAAATAACACGCAGACTCTTTAGACTGTATGAATGCACAATGAGGTCACAGTCTAGGCAAGTAGTTGGTAGCAGTTACTCATCGTTCTTATACACGACACTGAAAGGTCCCTAATTACCCTAAAACGTCGGCACACAAAACGGTCTACACAATCAGCGCTTCCTTCAGAGGAAGTAGACCACCGAAACTATGAGAAGGAACTGAGGAAGTAATTAGTAGAGCATTCATTTCGCCTTTCCTCTGAGCTGAAACAAAATCCCTTTGATAACCTTAAACACATATCTAGTTCCCCATGCTGAAATGGGAGCAGATAATCTCTTTCTGTCCGCGTTTTGACGCCGACTTTACTGCTCAAAGCAAGAGAGGTGTATCTTTTCCACCTTTAGAAAAAAGAAAGCAATTTCTAGGAGTGCTCATCTAATTTAGTATAGTCACACTCTATGATGGAAGGCTCGTCATTTTCTCTACAGATCTCTATGAAGAGGACCCAGAACCTGAAAGTGTAAATACGTGCATTGTGCTCTGGATTTGCTTTTAGTAATTTTTCCTCACTTGTCGCTGCATTCAGTGCGTCCACGTGTCCAAAGCCAGGAATATTACAGAACTAGCATAGTTTTACTTCACAGAACTCGCATTAACAGTGATGTCGCTCTTGCTTTTGTGCTGTAATGCAACCACTTCATACGGGCCATCATAGCGCTGCAGTAAGAGAGCGTTGAATGCTGCAGCTAATGTGAAACGTGGCCCAACTCTGACAAGGGTGTGAAAAGCACCATATATTGGCAAGAGACTATTGTGGCCCTTGTAAAACCTCTGATTACATAAATAGTCTAATTTAAAATAATTTGCTTGTTCCAAACGATCAGACATTTGTCGTGGCATATATATATATATCACCTAACATTACCATTACCGCTTGATATATCTCGTAAACCACATCAAATACTGACGAACCAATTCTACAGACCGAACGTGAGGAGAGGGGCTAGTGTAACTGGTTAATACAAACCATAAAAAATGCACAGAAGTATGCGTTTTAACACAAACTTACGTTTTTTTAAAAATTAGAACCCCGTTAGTTTTGTTAGCACAGCTGAACATATAAACAAATACGTAATCAGTGCTGTTTGTTGCATTGTAAAATGTTAATTATATCCTGAGATATTGTAACCTAAAGTTGACGCTTGAGTACCACTCCTTTGCTGTTCGAACGTGTGTATCGGAGATTTAAGTAGGGATCCAAAGGGAACGGTGATGTACCTTAGGTACAGAAGAGACTATAACAGCACATTACGTCCACATGCTAACACCTTTATTGGTCTTTTTCACTGACGCACATGTACATTACTATGATGGGTGAGGTACACGGCCGGCCGTGGTGGCCGAGGGGACTGAGGAGCTCCAGTCACGGTCAGCACGGCCACTACGGTCGGGGGTTCGAATCCCCCCGCGGGCATCGATATTTGTGATGTTATTAGTGTTAGCTAGTTCATAAGTAGTTTGTAAGTTTAGGGACTGATGACCCCGTAGTTTAGTCCCATAAGATACACTAACATTTGAACATTTTTTGAGGTACACGTACACACGTGGCTTCCGTTTTCAGGTACGGAGTGGAGTAGAGTGTGTCCCGACATGTCAGGCCAATAGATGTTCAAAGTGGTGGCCATCATTTGCTGCAAATAATTGCATTCTATGGCGTAATGAATGTCGTACACGCCGCAGTACATCCGGTGTAATGTCGCCGCAGGCTGCCACAATACTTTGTTTCATATCCTCTGGGGTTGTAGGCACATCACGGTACAATTCTCCTTTAACGTACCCCACAGAAAGAAGTCCAGAGGTGTAAGATCAGGAGAGCGGGCTGCCCAAATTTATACATCCTTCACGTCCTATGAAACGCCGAACATCCTGTCAAGGGTCAGCCTAGTGTTAATTGCGGAATGTGCAGGTGCAACATCATACTGATACCACAGACGTCGACGCGTTTCCAGTGGGACATTTTCGAGCAACGTTGGCAGATCATTCTGTAGAAACGCGATGTATGTTAGAGCTGTTTGGGCCCCTGAAATGAAGTGAGGACCAATGAGGTGGTCGCCAATGATTCCGCACCATACATTTACAGTCCACAGTCGCTGTCGCTCTACCTGTCGGAGCCAGCGAGGATTGTCCACGGACTAGTAATGCATGTTCCGTAGATTCACTGCCCCGTGGTTTGTGAAACCCGCTTCATCGGTAAACAGAAAAGCAACGCATTATCTGTTAATGCCCATTGAGAGAAGTGCACTCGATGATTAAAGTCATCACCATGTAATAGCTGATGTAGCAACACATGAAACGGGTGAAAGCGGTGACGATGCAGTATGCGCATGACACTACTTTGACTCAGTCCACCGGCTCTCACAATGCCCCGTGTACTGCTGTGTGGGTTCACGGCAACAGCATCTAACACACCAACTGCACCCGCTTCTCCTGTGACAGGCCTGTTACGGACCCGTTCGCGTGCTAGGACCATACCTGTTGCATACAGTTGACGGTAGAAGTTTTGAAATGTGCGTCACGTTGGATTCTCTCTGTCAGGCTACCGTTCTGCATATACCTTGCAGGCTTCAGCTGCATTTTGTCGACACTCGCCATAGATGAGTATCATTTCCGCCTTTTCTGAGTTCTAATGCACCACGGTCACAGTTCCTACAACACTACACTATCACAGACGTCTGGTAACACAGTGTACTACATTTATTCTGCGTGCAAAGACGAATGCAGAATAACAATAGCAGCAAGCGCTACATGCAGACACTGCGAAAGCTATATCAAACCAAAAAAGTGCACTATCCACACTCGTAAACACTGTCGTCATCGTAAACATGTTCCTGCAGTTGCTGCTCGCCGACCGTGGCCCGTGTTTGTTACAACACACAACTGAACGTCGGAGGTTTCAAGCGTCAAATTTAGGTTACAATATCTCCGGATGTAATTAATATTTTACTATGCAGCAAACAGCACTGATTACGTATTTGTTTATATGTTCAGATGTGCTAACAAAACTAACTGGGTTCCATTAAAAAAAAATCTTAGGTTTGTTTTAAAAAACATACTTCCGTGCATTTTTTATGGTTTGTATTAACCAATTACACTTGGCTTTATGCGTAACGAAATTCCTCTGAACAGCGAGTTGTTCGCCTTCAGTAATGTTCTCACATGCATTGACAATGCACTGACGCATGTTTTCAGGCGTTGTCGGTGAATCACGAGAACAAATATCCCTCTATTCTCCCCACAGAAATAAATCCGGGTTTGTAAGATCCGAAAAAAGTGAAGGCCATGGTATGGTGCTTCTACGACTAATCCACCTGTCATTAAATATTCTGCACGCGAGCCATGTGTCGGACATCCATCATGTTGAAAGTACATCGCCATTCTGTATGCAGTGAAACATCTTTCAGTAAAATCGGTAGAACATGACGTAAAAAATCAGCTTTCATTGCACCATTTAGATTGCCATCGATAGAATAGGGCACAATTATCCTTCCTCCCATAATGCCGCACCATACATTAACACGCCAAGGTCGCTGACGTTCCTCTTGTCGCAGCCATCGTGGATTTTCCGTTGCTCAATAGTGCATATTATGCCGGTTTACGTTACCTCAGTTTGTGAATGAAGCTTCATCACTTAACAGAACGCGTGAAAAAAAAAATCTGTTATTGTCCCGTAATTTATTTTGTGCCCAGTGAAAAAACTGTACACGACGATCAAAGTCTTCGCCGTGCAAATCCTTGTGAATAAAAATGAGTTACGGTTGAAATTTATGTTGATGTAGAATTCTCAACACCGACTTTTTTGAGATTCCCGATTCTCACTCAATTATTCTGCTACTGATGTGCGGATTAACCGAAACATCAGCTATAACACTTACTTGGGCATCATCATTTGTTGCAGGTCGTGGTTGACATTTCACTTGTGGCTGAACACTTCCTGTCTCTTTAAATTTCGTAACTGTCCGACGAAAGATCCAGACACTTGGATAAAGTTTGCCTCCTATTCCATAATCCTGTATAACTGACAATAGCTTCCTCCTAGGAACACAGTCATAGGCGTTTACTACATGTATAAAAACATAGATACGATTCCCTGTTACACTCATAGCACTTCTCCACTATTTGCCGTAAGCTAAAGATATGGTCTTGCCAGCCTGTAAGAGGCCTAAAACCACATTGATTTTCATCTAACTTGTTCTAAACTAATATTCGCTCTCTGCTTTCGACGATACCAGAGAATAATTTACCCACAACGCTAATTAATGTGATACCTCGATAGTTGTTACAATATTTTCTGCTTCCATGTTGGATGGCGGAAAAGACTAATGAAAACGTAAGTTACACAGTTTTAAATAGACACCGCATGATATTTAGTATAGTTTTTCTGCTCATATTCACAAAATTATTTTCGCTGAACCGAGATCAAGCTTTTTACTGTTTACTTTAAAACATAAAAATATATCTGTATTATCCTTTATATTCGTTCTTTAGACGGGGCAGCTCCCGCCTCCCTTATATACACCCCCGGTTTTAATTAAGAGTAAATAATTATTTACAGTACATAAACGGATATTTTCACAAATTGTATGTTCTCTTTATTTAAGTAAAATCTGCTGCTGATCACGTAACAGGTTTGCTCTGTAGCCGCTTTTTCAATTACCACATAACTCAGTTTATTCAGTTTGTTTCCGATTATTAAGACAACGCAGCATCCGCGGCCCCACAGACAATGGCGAACTGCAGGTGTGCGTTCTTTTCCACGTTTCGCTCTCGCCGACTCTTTAGAATTTCTGCGGTCGGTTGGCGGCGTGCAATGCAAAACGCGAGACGCGAGCTCTTTGCTTGCTACACGGCGAGCGTGGGTGGAGGCAGGGATGGATGGTGAGGTGGGAAGTGTAGACGCGGGGGTGTGTACACAACACTCCCGCTGAGCTTCGCTGTTGCTGCGTTTCTCGCATTCAGCCTGTTACAGTGCCACTGAACCTGTTCCGACGCCTGCAGAAATTCCTACTTTAGGTAGTTCACCTTACGTCCCTCAAACATCATTTCCTTAATGATTTCCTCGTCTGTCTAAATTACCACGCCGCGGAAACTCAGGTAGGGTATTGTAACAGTTACGACACTGGCAGTCGCAAGTAACAAACATTACGTAAGTACAAGTGAGCGATTCCGATACACTTAGAATATTCTGCAGTCTAGGCCAAAGTATACGTGTCCCATACAGCAGTTGAGAAAGTAAATTTCCTCTCTCTCTCACACACACACACCCACACTCGGAAAAAAAAAAAAAAAAAAAAAAAAAAAACGTGGTTGTTATCTTTCTGAGCAATATCGCAGCAACGCTACAAATTAAAACAAAAATGTAGAAAAATTTTCCGATTTTGCTACTATAATTTAAAATGTGCGTTCTCATCTTTGTTATTTTTCGATATCCTCCCTCAAAAATCAAATGTTTGTAAATCTATCGGACCAAACTACGTGGTCATCAGTCCGTAGCTTACAAACTACTTAAACCTAGGTAAACTACTCTACGGACAACACACACACCCATGCCCCAGGGAGGACTCGAGCCTCCACGGCGAGCAGCCGCGCGCTCCGCAGCACGACGCTTTAGACCGCTCGGCTACTCCACTGCAGCTATCCTCCCTCACATCACAGGGTATTTAACAGTAGAATTTTATGTGTAGTAAATGAAATACCAAATTTTAACAAGAAATTCAACCATATGCGATATAGCTACATCCTGAAACGGGAGAAGACAGATACAAGTTGGAAGTACCCCTACGTACCGTTATACACGGGCTCTGTCCGCCTTATGACTCTTGTCATACATGACGGTATAGCTGTTCGTAATTTCACAGTGCAACTATAAATGAGAGGCTCCAGAAGGAAGTAACTGTAACAGTGAGGTCTCGCCTTCTGCCTTGCCCGTGAATGATCAAGGCAAACAAACCATCACCATTTCTGACGTCGGACTGGACGCGGTTGTAACGGTATAAAGAGCTACTTCCACCTCTGACTTCTGAGATATCGGGATGCTCGGAATTTTTTACATTCCAACAACATTGCGAGAGGTGAAAGAAGTGAAAAGTGATAGATAACAATCCTAGGACTAAGTGGGGATAGAAGCCACGAACTTTCGATTCACATTCATGCACTATACCACTTTGATACCGAGCCAGGCTACACACACAATTTTACTGGACTGCTACCTATTCTATGTTCATCACTCCCACTTGGATAGTGCTACTTGTGTGTGTGTGCGTGTGTGTGTGAATCCAGTCATTGAGGTCTACTTAATACTGAAATGCAGACAAATAATTTTAGCGAAGATTAACAATTCAGCCAACAACACCCACTTCACATTCCATATCGCCGAGTCATCATGAATCTATCATCAAATTTAACGTTACACAGGGGTGTTAGGTAGTTTAAATCTCTTAATTCCGTGTTTGGCTCGCCGTCAGAGGTTCGATTCCTCCCTTGGGCATGGGTGTCTGTGTGTTTTACTTAGGTTATTTTAACTTATTTTAAGTAGTTTGTAAGCCTAGGGGCTAGTAACCAGCCGGCCGCGGTGGCCGAGGAGACTGAGGCACGCCAGTCACGGTCTGCACGGCCACTACGGTCGGGGGTTCGAATCCCCCCTCGGGCATGGATATTTGTGTCGTCCTTAGTCTTAGCTAGTTCATAAGTAGTTTGTAAGCTTAGGGACTGATGACCCCGTAGTTACGTCCCATAAGCTATTTGAACATTTGCTAGTAACCAGAGCATTGAAGTCCCAATGATTTAGAAACATTTGAAATTTTGAGATTATGAAAAATTTCTATAGACTAAAGACGTCTAGTACAGGTTTGGAAGTTTCATTGTTTTACTCCCTGCCTCTATAATGCACTACAATGTGCTTGTAGTGTCCATTGTGATGTTTTGAACGTAAGATTCGGTGAAATGGCTACATACGACACGCGCTCAGGACGTAATTCTAATTAACACCTCTGTCTGTATGTCGAATTTAACCCTTTATTTGGCACACACATAAATCACGAGAAGAAAAGGTATTATGTTATTTAAATTAAATGTGTACGGCCAAGTAAACAGATTTATACGATTGTTTTCAACGTATAGTTTCTGGTCTGTAAGTAATACTGCTCAAAACCTTCTCGTGGTGGTACCGTATGAATTGGAATTGTAGAAATTATTGTATTTTGGACAATTTCATGTGAAACGTGTGAAAACGTTTTTGGTCCAAAGTTCAGAAGAATCCCATGATTACCACATTTTACAGTCAAGTATCCCTGAAGACAAAACTTGCAAATACCTTTTGGCCCATAATATGCCAAGTGACAACATACTGTCATATCTGCCATATTTTACATCATAGACTGATACAGGAGATGCTGTTTCGTTCTTTTTTTGGACTTGTTGCCAATTTTTAGTGGTATTCCAAGTCTCCTCTTCCCAATAAATATAGATCCATTTTCAGTCTCTCATATAAGAACTCGTCAACAATTTTCCAAAATAAATCAACTACAAGGCTTCCTCTCTCCTTTTTATAAGCGGTCTCAAGTATCACAAAAAATATCGCCACAACATATAAACAAAGATGTACCTCCATAACTTATGCTTGGAGTGTCCGCTATAAGTTCAGTTTATTGTTAAAATTTTCACAAAATAAAAAAAATAAAAAAAAATAAAAAAAAAAAAATACTTTACTGGTGACCTTAAATGTTAGTTTCAAGCACTGTTGCCCATCCAGGGCTGAAACTTGAAACATGTTTCAGAAAACCACGCGCAATTTGGACGTTGCTTGAGAGCATCATTGCCAAATAAAGGGTTAATTTCCTATTTGCTTCACTTGTGTAAAAATAGTCACAAATGTAATGGATATAAGTTTATACCTAAATTATCCCTTATTGTGAATACAGTGCACAACGAAAGTCGAAGTACACACCTGTGTCCTTCAGATCTGAACCTCAAAGATTTCTGTTTACCTTACTTTTTGTGAAGTTTTAACAGTTACAGTATTGTGTGATGAAATTATAAAATTGCCGAATAATTTCCGTTGTGAAATGGCGTTATGTAATATTTAGGATTTCTAGTGTTTAATCATGATCAATTAATTTATACTGTTATTTTCAGTAATTTACAATGACGAAATACTTCGGATGCCGTCTTGGATGAGCGAGGCCGGCTATTCCAGATTGCAACTGAAATACAATATAGCCACACTCATTATTCTAAAAATCCATATAAAATCAGGAAATGATCATACGGCAACTATAATGATAAGAATGGATTCAGGAGACTTGGGAGAATCAAACGCCGTAATTACAATTTCAATATCGCTTACAAATAAGAAGCCAATAGATTTCATTACTATAATAATAATAAGACTTATATTTACAATTATCGATACGTTGTGTTTATCAGTAACATTTTAAGAAGCAAATGGGCAGCATTGCACCACACTACCTAGCTCAATAGAAGCACCACTTTATATCCGTTTTCTTTCAATAAACTGCTTTACTCTCTTATTCTGCTTTTCGTTGAGGTAGTAATATTTTTGTGTCAGAACGTAGAGTCCTCCACAGAAACACAAAGCATGAACCCAGCAAAGTGCGTTAGATTTATATATGTATTTTATTAAATTTAATATTATTCTTAGTAACGTTAGATTTATATTGTAGACTGCCTCTTAACTATTTCATGGCCGCCTAAAAATAGTAAATATACCGCGGGTAGTTTATACATAAACAATTATATGTATTTGTGGACAAGAACTGAATGTATTTGCATAAAAAGCCATGATAAATCAAGTATTAAATGTGTAACTATATTTGGACGGCGGCATTATTTTTGAACAGTGAGATGCCCTGCTTAATAGCTACCTGAGCAAAGAGCTTCAGTCTCAACCGATTTTAGTATTGTTAAATATGTATTTGTTTTTTAAATGCAAACAACACTTGTAGGGAGTTGGTGACAGCATTTAATTCTGTTATAATCAAATGTATAATATTTTGGAAGGGAAATTGTATTTTAAAGATGAGGCGTCAGGCTGTTGGGAAAGGTACAATTTTTGGAGCAGGTAGAGCACGCTTTCGAACGCTTGGGAAGGGACTCTTAATTTGGAAACGATGGTGAAAGGTTGTGATGACGGGCGGTCTGAAGCCGCGTTACGAACTTGTGATCTGAAGAGATAGGCATGTGTGGACATAAAAAAATTACGGGACTGTGACTGCAGAACTTAGTCTCTCCTTGAAAAGTGGTAAACTATGGACGGTGTAGGGCTGTGGACCTATGATAAATCAGGTATCGTGTACTCCTGTGATGACGAACTGTGTTTTATAACAAATACTGTAATTAATCGCGGATTAATGTGGAAATGAAATGTTCGATGGACTTCACTAATTGACGGGTGATAATTTGAATATTTACTCTCAAGTGCGTGTGATACTTATTTTGCCTCTCATGGATAATAGTTGTGGAAATATTATGTTATTTATCGATGTATAAGGTAGGGCCACATCCGCATTGTAAAGTCCAAAAATAGTAATATACTGCATTTATAAAAATTACTTCTTGAATGAATCTCTTCTAAACAATACCCTATAATTAATTTTGTTGATTACTCAGAGCCTTAATTTATGTTTGTTTAAATATAATTTTTGCGTCATCGTCTGCATATTTATAGACTGGCAAAACAATAGTTTGAATAAGATCAATAATTAAACAGTTTGGGTAGCTGATTAGGGCATAGAAGCTGACATACATAACTCACCCCTATGAACAGAGACAACAATCCATAAACCTGTTACCACCCTGAGTTACGTATTGCCCAATTCTTCTTAGTGAGTACTGATAGGAAGGTCGCAAGTTACTTAAAGTTAGTTTAGGTAGTTTGTAAGCCTTAGGACTGATAACCGCAGCAGTTAAATCCCTTAGAATTATAAACATTTGAACATTTTTTCAATGTATTATTTATATACCGGTTAAGATCTGTAGTCGACATATATGTGTACCTCAAATATTTTACACTGTACGAGATTTGCGAACTAAAGCATTGTAAACCTGAATGTACTTTTGTGGAATACTTATTATAACAACTTTGAATACAGTTTTCCTCACTTACTTTATTTTTGGGACTTAAAGGGGTTAAAATTAGCCACAAGCGGTTGCAGTCACTTAATGCAAATTTCACTGGAAAGCGGCTGAACTTAAAACGAAGAAGTGGTCGGAAAGCTGACCTGAAGATGTGGCCTCTCTTCTCAGCCGAAATGCGCACGGCTCCGTGTCACCGTACATAAACCAAATTCGGCGAGCCGCGCTGTCTGAGGCACCACTCCCAATGGAGGTTCGAGTCGTCCCTCAGGCATGGGCGTCATTCTGTTGTCCTTAGCGTACCTTACATTAAGGTGATTGATCATTCTAGGGTCTGTTAGGTCTACAATTTTTTCTTGTCCTTGATGCCGTTGCCTGCAATTCAATCTGCAGCCCTACAAACCAGCCTGCGGCGATTCCAGTGTGTGGGAAGGGAAAGAGAACTGACCCATACAATTACAGGCCAGTATCGTTGACGTCAGTTTCATGTAGAATTTTGGAGCATAATCTCAGTTCGAATATAGTAAATTTCCTTGAAACGGAAAAGCTTCTTTCCATGAATCAGCACGGGTTTAGGAAACATCGCTCATGTGAAACTCAGCTTGCCATTTTCTCTCATTACATCTTGCGAGCCATGGACGAAGGGCAACAGGCGGATTGTGTTTTTCTCGACTTCAAAAAGGCGTTCGACGCGGTGCCACACTGCAGACTGCTAACGTAGATACGAGCTTATGGAATAGGTTCACCGATTTGTAACTGGCTGGAAGACTTCCTAAGTAATAGAACACAGTACATTGTTCTCGACGGCGAGTGTTCATCAGAGACGAGTGTATCGTCAGGCGTGCCCCATGGGAGTGTGATAGGACCGCTATTATTTTCTATCTATATAAATGATATGATGGACAGAGTAAATTGTAATTTGCGGCTTTTTGCTGATGATGCTGTGGTGTATGGGAGGGTGTCGTCTGTAACTGACTGTAATAGCATACAGGATGACTTAGACAAAATTTCTAGTTGGTGCGAAGATTGGCAGCTAGCTCTCAATGTAGAAAAATGTAAGGTGCTGCGCATGAGTAGAAAAAAACAATCCCATAATGTTCGAATACAGCATTAGTAGTGAGCTTCGTGATGCTGTCGCGTCGTTCAAATATCTATGCGTAACATTGCAGAGCGATATGAAATGGAACGAGCATGTAAGGACAGTTGTGAGTAACGCGGACAGCCGACTTCCGTTTATTGGGAGAATTTTGGGAAGTTGTACTTCACCTGTAAAGGAGACCGCGTATAAAACGCTTGTGCGACCACGTCTTGAATATTGCTCAAGTGTTTGGGACCCGCAGCAGATCAGTTTAAAGGAAGATATAGAGGCGGTTCAGAGGCGAGCAGCTAGATTTGTTACCGGTAGGTTCGACCAATGCACGAGTGTCACGGAAATGCTCCGGCAACTCAATTAGGGATCGCTGGAAGAAAGACGACGTTCTTTTCGTGAATTTCTGTTAAGTAAAATTTGAGGGCCGGAATTTGAATCTGAACTAGTTCGATCTAGCTGCCGCCTACTTACATTTCGCGTATAGATCACAAAGACAAGATAAGAGAAATTAGGGCTCGTACGGAGGCATATAGGCATTCTTTTTTTCCTCGTACAATTTGGGAGTGGAATAGGAAAGGAAATGCCTAGTAGTGGAACAGTGTACCCTCCGCCACGGACCTTACGGTGAATTGCGGAGTATGTATGTAGATGTAGCGCCCTCTCGTTTGCGATCCCCGGTTCCGAAGTGATTTCAGTCACCCTGTACATCTATATACCAACCTCGCATATAGTACTTATACAAATATTGGACCTTCTCAGTCCTGCTTTATTGGCAAATAGCTACTGTCTATATATCCCTGCACGAGCACTAATGTCTCTTTATCTTCGTGGCTCTTATTTGATATGCGTACTGCCATCAGTAAAACGCTTTCTGTACCGGTTCTCAGAACCTCCTAAACAGAGTACCTCGAAGAGACCATGGTCCATGAATTCCCGATAGAATTCAGAAAGGGTCACTTCTTCATGCATCCTGCATTTAACATATCTATGTACGGCTTGTAATTAATTCGATATCTTAGTTTAATCCTCATCAGAGGGAATCGCAAACTTTAGTGCCTTACTCAAACATCAGTCCTCCACGTAGTGTCCTTTGAAGACGAACCACACATACTAAAGTTCTTCCAATAAAATGGAGGCGACTATTCGTTTTCCTGATTATAGACCTTCTGTGCTACTTCCATTGCAGATCGCCTTGTGAACATGCACCAAGCTTTTAATCAGTGTAACTGTACCACGTAGCACATTACCAACGCTGTATTCGATCAACACAGCATTAGTTTTTCTATTCATCACCACATTTTTCTTATTATCGTACAGTAAAAGATAGTTGCAAACCATTACAATCAGCAGAAATTTTCAGTATCTCATCTTATTTGCGCTTACCCTTCCATGCAGCACAGCATCAAAACCAATGAGATGCTCATTATTACTCAACCTGTCGAATAGATCATTTATGTATATGCAGAAAAGTAGCAGTGTTGCCAAACTTTCGGAACGCATTGGTAACGTTACACTTGTCTTTGATGAACATTTGATGTCGGGGACAACATATCGGGTGGCAATACCTCAGAAGTGTCCCAGACACTCTACTATCTGGGAACCACTTCGTAAGCTCGTTCTTTCGTTACCATCTTCTATGCCTCTACAGGATACATTTCAAACGCTTTCCATAAATTGAGTAACGTGGTATCTGATGCATTTTAACACACGGTATCATGTAAGGGAATGGTAAATTTAGTTTCGCGCGAGTATCTAGCCTGAGAACATACACTGTTAGGTTACTTCAGGTGACATTTGGTATACTACAAAACAGTTACGAAATATGCGCGTCACTTCAATGACTCTTTTTGGATCCGACATTCTCTGGAAACTGTCGGATCGCGTTGATATCTTACAATTGTGGATTTTCAATGCTGCTCGTCAGGAGATGACCTGGGTCTCCCGTGTATCTGAATTCAAGTTTAACATGTTACCCGAGGCCCAGAAATGCATCTAGTCGCTTTCAGTGGACTGTCCCCAAGCCATTTTTTGCAAGTGTCGCTGAGACGTAACGAGCAAATTTTGTTGCTCATACAATGTAAATTTTCACGGCCGGCGTCAACTTCATTTAAAACTTCCGGACTCATAAGCCGTGGTCGATTTATAAAACTTTCCCTTAATGTTTCATCTTCGGCTGCGGAAAACATCTTCAGAGGTATAGTGGCGAACTGCGATGAGAAGTTGAGGGAGCGCCGTATATATAGGCGATGTAGAGGGCACCACAAGACATCACGTGGCGTCGACTAAGACACTATCTCTGGTATTGAAATTTTGTTGTATTTCGCTCTTAGATGACCAAGCACCAACGACATGGACATGATGAAGGCATGATCCTTTTGGGCTGCTTGACTTTCGTGAGTCCCCTTTCCGTTCACGTCGGAGTGATTGACTTTCCTGAGTCCCCGTGCCTCTCACGCTTGTGTACATCACATTTTTCACTTCTTTCCTTCCTCTTTACAATGTTTGAATCTATGGTAATTCCACTTGTGTGTGGTCCCTTCAAAGCATGATACTACGCATAGAGGGAACTTAGAAGTGAGACAAATGATTGATGTGCTCAATGCCATCTACTACTTGTACTTCCTCCAAGAAATTGTCGGCCTATCAACTAAGTGGCAGAATCAGCAAACGTGGCTTTGCAATGCAGTTACTGCGAACGGCTGAAAGCAAGGGGAAACTACAGTCGTTACTTCTCCCGAGGACATGCAGCTCTACTGTATTATACGATGACGGTGTCTTCTTGGGTAAAGTTAGATATGGTAGGGATTAGTGAAGTTTCGTGGCAAGTTGAACAGGATTTCTGGTCAGGTGAATACAGGGTTATCAATACAAAATCAGTTGGTGGTAACGGAGGAGTTGTTCTAATAATGAATAAGAAAATAGCAATGCAAGTAAGTTACTATGAATAGCATAGTGATCGCATTATCGTAGTAAAGATATTCACGAAGCCAACACCGACCACAGTAGTGCAAGTTTATATGCCAACTAGCACGTCCGATGATGATGATATCGAAAAAATGTATGAAGAGATAAAAGAAATCATTCAGAAAGTTAAGGGAGACGAATACGTGGTTGTGATGGTGGACTGGAATTCGTTACTAGGAAAGGGATGAGAAGGAAATGTAGTAGGTGAATATGGACTGGGGAAAAGGAGTGAAAAAGGAGATCGCTTGGTAGAATTTTGCGCAGAGCACAATTTAATGATCAACAACACTTGGTTTAATCAACATGAAAGAAGGCTGTATACGTGGAAGAGACCAGGAGACACTGGAAGGTATCAGATTGACTTTATAATGATAAGGAACAGATTTAGAAACCAGGTTTTAAACTGTAAGACATATCCAGGGGCAGCTATAGACTCTGACCATAACTTATTGGTTATGAAGTGTAGATTAAAACTTAAGAGACTGCAGAAAGGTAGGAAGGTTAGGAGATGCAACCTGGACAAATTGAAGGAAGCAGAGGTAGTTGAGAGTTTCAGAGGGAGCTTTAGGCAAGGATTGACTGAAACGGGGGTAAGTAAGACAGTAGAAGAACAATGGGTAGCTCTGAGAGATAAGGTAGCGAAGGCTGCAGAGGACCACATAGGCAGAAGGACAAGGTCTAATAGAAATCCATGGATAACACAGGATATACTGAACTTAATTGATGAGAGGAGAAAATATAAAAATTCAGCAAGTGAAACAGGAAAAAGGGAGTACAGACGTCTGAAAAATGAGATTGACAGGAAATGCAGACTGGCTATGCTTAAGTGGCTAGAAGACAAATGCAGAACTGTAAAAGAACGCATAAGTAGGGGAAAGATAGATACCGCCTACAGGAAAATATAATAGATATTTGGAGACAAGAAAAGCAGCTGTATGAATATCAAGAACTCATACGGAAAACCAATACTAAGCAAAGAGGAGAAGGCTGAACTGTGGAAGGAATATATAGAGGGTATATACAAAGGAAATAAACTTGAGAGCAATATTCTAGAAATGGAAGACGAAGTGGAGGAAGATGAGATAGGAGATATGATGCTGCGAGAAGAATTTGACAGAGCGCTGAAAGACTTGAGTCAAAACAAGGCCCCTGGAGTAGATGATATTCCGTCTACACTGCAGATGTCGTTAGGTGAGCCAGTTATAAAAAAATTGTATCACCTGGTATGGAAAGATGTATGAGACAGGAGAAATACCCTCCGACTTGAAGAAGAATATTATAATTCCAATTCCAAAGAAAGCAAGTGCAGACAAGTGTGAAAATTACAGAACTATCAGTTTAATAAGCCATGGGCGCAAAATACTAACACGAATTATTTACAGATGAATGGAAAAACTTGTGGAATACAATCTCAGGGATGATCAGTTTGGATTTAGAAGAAATGTAGGAACACGAGAGACAATACTCATATTACGACTTATCTTAGAAGATAGGCTAAGGAAAGGGAAACCTACGTTTTAAGCGTTTTTCGATTTGGAGAAAGCTTCTGAAAATGTCGCCTGGAATACACTCCTTCAAATTCTGAAAGTAGCAGGCATAAAATATAGGGAGCGAAGAGTTATATTCAACCTATACAAAAACCAGACGGCGGCTATTAGAGTCGAAGGCAAGAAAGGGACGCAGAGGTTGGGAAAGAAGTAAGACAGGGTTGTAGCATTTCCCCAATGTTGTTCAACCTGTACATTGAGCAGACAGTGAAGGAGTCGAAGGAGAAATTTGGAGAAGGCGTTAAAGTGCAGGGAGAAGAAATAAAAACATTGCGTTTTGCCGATGACATAGTTATTCTGTCAGAGGCCGCAAAAGATCTGGAAGAGCAATTGAATGTGATGGACAGTGTCTTGAAAGGAAGGTATAAGATTAACATTAACAAGAGTAAAACGAAGGTAATGGAATGCAATGTCAGAATATCAGGCAATGCTGAAAGATTTAGATTAGGTAAAGAGACAATAAAAGTAGTAGATAAATTTAGTTATATGGGTAGCAAGATAACTTCTGATGGCCGAAAAAGAAGGTATAAAATGCAGAATGGCTATGGAAAACAAGAGTTTCTAAAGAAGTGAAACTTTTCAACATCCAATATTAATTTAAACGTTAGGAAGTCCTTTCTGAAAGCATTTGTCTGGAATGTAGCATTGTATGGGAGTGAAACGTGGACGATAAGGAGTTCAGATAAAAAGATGATAGAAGCTTTTGAAATGTGGTGCTACAGACGAATAATGACTATTACATGGGTAGATCACGTAACTAATGAAGAGGTGCTTAAACGAATCATAGAGAAAAGGAGTTTCTGGCATATCCTAAGAGAAGGGATGGATTGGTTGGACACATTCTGAGACATCAAGAAATTGTAAACTTAGCATTAGAAGGAAGCATGTAGGGTAAAAGTCGTAGAAGAAGACTGAGGGACGAATATAGTAAGCAGATTCTAAAGGATGTAGGTTGCCGAACGTATTCTCAGATGAAGAGACTTGAACAGAACAGGGTAGCATGGAGAGCTGCATCAACCCAGTCTGCGGACTGAAGACCATAAGAACAACAAGAAATTGGTATCAAAATCCCCACTAATGCATATCTAATTCTTTCAATAATGAGTATCTGCACCTGTATAAACAATGAAGTCCAATTTCACAGTCTGATATCACGAAAAACACTATCTGAAACTGATATCTCTTCCAGGGAGTATATAGTCTGATTCGAGGCCTACATACCACAACAACAGATTTTCATCAATTCACAGGTTTTGTTCTGGAATAACAGTTGCTGCACATTGTTCCTGTAAGTGCTCTATAACTGGCTTCATTTTTTCCACAATGTAATTGGCAATATCTTCATTAATATGCAAATGTATATATATATACATATTATATATATACATATATACATATTATGTATATATATATACATAACTTGAAAAAAACAACACTGAAGTTGTAGTGATGGATCTGGATGTTCACTTACAGACATGACCAATTAGAATTGAAGACCGTGAAAGCGATCGAGCTCATGTTTTGTCAGATGATACCACTACTTAATATCAGGGTTTTTACCAGAAAAATTTGTGTTTCTTAATGATTTGTCTCATCCATATATACATATATGGATCACGTAAATGATTGGAATAATTTACCACTTTATTTCCTGATACAGAGATGTTTGGATATATTTGAAAGTTAAAATGGTTATCTTTTAATTGATGGATAAAAGCACGCAGCCTCAAAACTTTTGAAGTGCATCATACCCGTTTTCTACATCAGTCTCAATGCTGCCAATCTCTTCAGTGAATGGATATTGTATTTCAGGTGCGGCTAATGCAGGCATTATTCTGAGCCATTTCAACAAAGAGGAGAGTACGGTACAGGTTAAATGAAATATATTCAAAAGTCAGGGCAGCGTCTACTCCATTACACCATAGATGTCTCTACGGTCCCAGGTTTTATATATAGTCTACAAAATACACTCCTCATGCGAAATCCGATATATGACACAATACGTCACCTGCTGGCGACTGAGATGGTTATTAATCTAGGGGAATTGCTAAATCAGTTTTTCAGGCAAAGAGTTTCAAACAATTTTTTTCAAAAATTACAACGATCCTTCATGTTTTTTAACTCCGTGACGGTAAAAATGGCACGAAATTTGGGAAACTCCAAGAAGGCGACACAGTTCCGCACATGCGCAGTTGAGGTATTGATGTAGTCTTCTGGGTCTTCTCTGTTGCTGATACCAAGTACGATGGTAAATTTACGAAATTTCAAGATCGAGGAAACCACATGTAAATCGTGACCACGCTAGGATAAGCGGTACACGCCCATAATCACAGAGGAAAATGTTGCCATGGGCACCCATGAACACGAGGTGCACGCCATTCGACTTAATGGGTCCTTATTTCTGAAAATCTGAATCTAGCCCAGTGCCGTGTTAAGAGGTACACGGGAGGCTCTGGATCTCATCCAAACTCAGTGTACCTCTTGAGGTGAACCTGGGCTATGTTCAATGTACGTCTCCAACGTTTGGATATAGATTCTGCTGCATTTAGTTTAGCGTCAAGTAACGTCAGTGATCAGATGGAGGAAAAAAGAAATTTATATTCCTCATAACGTCGCAGGCGGTGATGGTCGATATATCGATATATACGAATATTCTGGATATTAATTTTGTTCAAAGCAAGAAGTCGAACAGAAAAATTCCCAGCCTCTAAGGGTTAAACTAGTATCAGATAGTATTTAATAAGAATAACTTTGATGGACTACGTAAGACATTACTGGCAACTAATTACGGTTAGAACACACAAAACTGTGTAAAATTTGCAAATACCAGAGCTCACCTCAAGGTAACTATCAAATGTTGTAAACAGTGTATTTGTAATAAATGATGGCCTTCACTTCAAACTGGTAGAGGTTCTAACGTAAAAACTATGCTGTTGGGAATTTTATTCTATTCTTCAGACTATTTATAGTGCGCAACAGACTGATACGACTATTTACTGTACCCGAAGCTCCTACAAAGGAGCAGAATCTATATCCAAACGTTGGAGACGTATATTGAACATAGCCCAGGTTCACCTCAAGAGGTACACTGAGTTTGGATGAGATCCAGAGCCTCCCGTGTACCTCTTAACACGGCACTGGGCTAGATTCAGATTTTCAGAAATAAGGACCCATTAAGTCGAATGGCGTGCACCTTGTGTTCATGGGTGCCCATGGCAACATTTTCCTCTGTGATTATGGGCGTGTACCGCTTATCCTAGCGTGGTCACGATTTACATGTGGTTTCCTCGATCTTGAAATTTCGTAAATTTACCATCGTACTTGGTATCAGCAACAGAGAAGACCCAGAAGACTACATCAATACCTCAACTGCGCATGTGCGGAACTGTGTCGCCTTCTTGGAGTTTCCCAAATTTCGTGTCATTTTTACCGTCACGGAGTTAAAAAAACATGAAGGATCGTTGTAATTTTTGAAAACTATTGTTTGAAACTGTTTGCCTGAAAAACTGATTTAGCAATTCCCCCAGATTAATAACCATCTCAGTCGCCAGCAGGTGACGTACTGTGTCATATATCGGATTTCGCATGTGGAGTGTATTTTGTAGACTATATATAAAACCTGGGACCGTAGAGACATCTATGGTGTAATGGAGTAGACGCTGCCCTGACTTTTGAATATATTTCATTTAACCTGTACCGTACTCTCCTTTTTGTTGAAATGGCTCAGAATAATGCCTGCATTAGCCGCACCTGAAATACAATATCCATTCACTGAAGAGATTGGCAGCATTCAGACTGATGTAGAAAACGGGTATGATGCACTTCAAAAGTTTTGAGGCTGCGTGCTTTTATCCATCAATAAAAGATATCCATTTTACCTCTGTATCAGGAAATAAAGTGGTAAATTATTCCAATCATTTACGTGATCCATATATGTATATATGGATGAGACAAATCATTAAGAAACAGAAATTTTTCTGGTAAAAACCCTGATATTAAATAGTGGTATCGTCTGACAAAACATGAGCTCGATCGCTTTCACGGTCTTCAATTCTAATTGGTCATGTCTGTAAGTGAACATCCAGATCCATCACTACAACTTCAGTGTTGTTGTTTTTTCAAGTTATGGCGACGTGATGTGTTATTAATGAAGATATTGCCAATTACATTGTGGAAAAAAAATGAAACCAGTTATAGAGCACTTACAGGAACAATGTGCAGCAACTGTTATTCCAGAACAAAACCTGTGAATTGATGAAAATCTGTTGTTGTGGTATGTAGGCCTCGAATCAGGCTATATACTCCCTGGAAGAGATATCAGTTTCAGATCGAGTTTTTCGTGATATCAGACTGTGAAATTGGACTTCATTGTTTATACAGGTGCAGATACTCATTATTGAAAGAATTAGATATGCATTAGTGGGGATTTTGATACCCATTTCTTGTTGTTCTTATGGTCTTCAGTCCGCAGACTGGGTTGATGCAGCTCTCCATGCTACCCTGTTCTGTTCAAGTCTCTTCATCTGAGAATACGTTCGGCAACCTACATCCTTTAGAATCTGCTTACTATATTCGTCCCTCAGTCTTCTTCTACGACTTTTACCCTACATGCTTCCTTCTAATGCTAAGTTTACAATTTCTTGATGTCTCAGAATGTGTCCAACCAATCCATCCCTTCTCTTAGGATATGCCAGAAACTCCTTTTCTCTACGATTCGTTTAAGCACCTCTTCATTAGTTACGTGATCTACCCATGTAATAGTCATTATTCGTCTGTAGCACCACATTTCAAAAGCTTCTATCATCTTTTTATCTGAACTCCTTATCGTCCACGTTTCACTCCCATACAATGCTACATTCCAGACAAATGCTTTCAGAAAGGACTTCCTAACGTTTAAATTAATATTGGATGTTGAGAAGTTTCACTTCTTTAGAAACTCTTGTTTTCCATAGCCATTCTGCATTTTATATCTTCTTTTTCGGCCATCAGAAGTTATCTTGCTACCCATATAACTAAATTTATCTACTACTTTTATTGTCTCTTTACCTAATCTAAATCTTTCAGCATTGCCTGATTTTCTGACATTGCATTCCATTACCTTCGTCTTACTCTTGTTAATGTTAATCTTATACCTTCCTTTCAAGTCACTGTCCATCACATTCAATTGCTCTTCCAGATCTTTTGCGGCCTCTGACAGAATAACTATGTCATCGGCAAAACGCAATGTTTTTATTTCTTCTCCCTGAACTTTAATGCCTGCTCCAAATTTCTCCTTCGACTCCTTCACTGTCTGCTCAATGTACAGATTGAACAACATTGGGGAAATGCTACAACCCTGTCTTACTTCCTTCCCAACCTCTGCGTCCCTTTCTTGCCTTCGACTCTAATAGCCGCCGTCTGGTTTTTGTATAGGTTGAATATAACTCTTCGCTCCCTATCAATTGCTCTTCCAGGTCTTTTGCGGCCTCTGACAGAATAACTATGTCATCGGCAAAACGCAATGTTTTTATTTCTTCTCCCTGAACTTTAATGCCTTCTCCAAATTTCTCCTTCGACTCCTTCACTGTCTGCTCAATGTACAGATTGAACAACATTGGGGAAATGCTACAACCCTGTCTTACTTCCTTCCCAACCTCTGCGTCCCTTTCTTGCCTTCGACTCTAATAGCCGCCGTCTGGTTTTTGTATAGGTTGAATATAACTCTTCGCTCCCTATATTTTATGCCTGCTACTTTCAGAATTTGAAGGAGTGTATTCCAGGCGACATTTTCAGAAGTTTTCTCCAAATCGAAAAACGCTTAAAACGTAGGTTTCCCTTTCCTTAGCCTATCTTCTAAGATAAGTCGTAATATGTGTATTGTCTCTCGTGTTCCTACATTTCTTCTAAATCCAAACTGATCATCCCTGAGGTTGTATTCCACAAGTTTTTCCATTCATCTGTAAATAATTCGTGTTAGTATTTTGCGCCCATGACTTATTAAACTGATAGTTCTGTAATTTTCACACTTGTCTGCACTTGCTTTCTTTGGAATTGGAATTATAATATTCTTCTTCAAGTCGGAGGGTATTTCTCTTGTCTCATACATCTTGCATACCAGGTGATACAATTTTTTTATAACTGGCTCACCTAACGACATCAGCAGTGCAGACGGAATATTATCTACTCCAGGGGCCTTGTTTTGACTCAAGTCTTTCAGCGCTCTGTCAAATTCTTCTCGCAGCATCATATCTCCTATCTCATCTTCCTCCACTTCGTCTTCCATCTCTAGAATATTGCTCTCAAGTTTATTTCCTTTGTATATACCCTCTATATATTCCTTCCACAGTTCAGCCTTCTCCTCTTTGCTTAGTATTGGTTTTCCGTATGAGTTCTTGATATTCATACAGCTGCTTTTCTTGTCTCCAAATATCTATTTTATTTTCCTGTAGGCGGTATCTATCTTTCCCCTACTTATGCGTTCTTTTACAGTTCTGCATTTGTCTTCTAGCCACTTAAGCATAGCCAGTCTGCATTTCCTGTCAATCTCATTTTCAGACGTCTGTACTCCCTTTTTCCTGTTTCACTTGCTGAATTTTTATATTTTCTCCTCTCATCAATTAAGTTCAGTAAATCCTGTGTTATCCATGGATTTCTATTAGACCTTGTCCTTCTGCCTATGTGGTCCTCTGCAGCCTTCGCTACCTTATCTCTCAGAGCTACCCATTGTTCTTCTACTGTCTTACGTACCCCCGTTTCAGTCAATCCTTGCCTAAAGCTCCCTCTGAAACTCTCAACTACCTCTGCTTCCTTCAATTTGTCCAGGTTGCATCTCCTAACCTTCCTACCTTTCTGCAGTCTCTTAAGTTTTAATCTACACTTCATTATGGTCAGAGTCTATAGCTGCCCCTGGATATGTCTTACAGTTTAAAACCTGGTTTCTAAATCTGTTCCTTATCATTATAAAGTCAATCTGATACCTTCCAGTGTCTCCTGGTCTCTTCCACGTATACAGCCTTCTTTCATGTTGATTAAACCAAGTGTTGTTGATCATTAAATTGTGCTCTGCGCAAAATTCTACCAAGCGATCTCCTTTTTCACTCCTTTTCCCCAGTCCATATTCACCTACTACATTTCCTTCTCATCCCTTTCCTAGTAACGAATTCCAGTCCACCATCACAACCACGTATTCGTCTCCCTTAACTTTCTGAATGATTTCTTTTATCTCTTCATACATTTTTTCGATATCATCATCATCGGACGTGCTAGTTGGCATATAAACTTGCACTACTGTGGTCGGTGTTGGCTTCGTGAATATCTTTACTACGATAATGCGATCACTATGCTATTCATAGTAACTTACTTGCATTGCTATTTTCTTATTCATTATTAGAACAACTCCTCCGTTACCACCAACTGATTTTGTATTGATAACCCTGTATTCACCTGAGCAGAAATCCTGTTCAACTTGCCACGAAACTTCACTAATCCCTACCATATCTAACTTTTCCCCAGAAGACACCGTCATCGTATAATACAGTAGAGCTGCATGTCCTCGGGAGAAGTAACGACTGTAGTTTCCCCTTGCTTTCAGCCGTTCGCAGTAACTGCATTGCAAAGCCATGTTTGCTGATTCTGCCACTTAGTTGATAGGCCGACAATTTCTTGGAGGAAGTACAAGTAGTAGATGGCATTGAGCACATCAATCATTTGTCTCACTTCTAAGTTCCCTCTATGCGTAGTATCATGCTTTGAGGGACCACACACAAGTGGAATTACCATAGATTCAAACATTGTAAAGAGGAAGGAAAGAAGTGAAAAATGTGATGTACACAAGCGTGAGAGGCACGGGGACTCAGGAAAGTCAATCACTCCGACGTGAACGGAATGCGGACTCACGAAAGTCACGCATCCCAAAAGGATCATGCCTTCACCATGTTCACGTCGTTGGTGCTTGGTCATCTTAGAGCGAAATACAACAAAATTTCAATACCAGAGATAGTGTCTTAGTCGACGCCACGTGATGTCTTGTGGTGCCCTCTACATCGCCTATATATACGGCGCTCCCTCAACTTCACATCGCAGTTCGCCACTATACCTCTGAAGATGTTTTCCGCAGCCGAAGATGAAACATTAAGGGAAAGTTTTATAAATCGACCACGGCTTATGAGTCCGGAAGTTTTAAATGAAGTTGACGCCGGCCGTGAAAATTTACATTGTATGAGCAACAAAATTTGCTCGTTACGTCTCAGCGACACTTGCAAAAAATGGCTTGGGGACAGTCCACTGAAAGCGACTAGATGCATTTCTGGGCCTCGGGTAACATGTTAAACTTGAATTTAGATACACGGGAGACCCAGGTCATCTCCTGACGAGCAGCATTGAAAATCCCCAATTGTAAGATATCAACGCGATCCGACAGTTTCCAGAGAATGTCGGATCCAAAAAGAGTCATTGAAGTGACGCGCATATTTCGTAACTGCTTTGTAGTATACCAAATGTCACCTGAAGTAACCTAACAGTGTATGTTCTCAGGCTAGATACTCGCGCGAAACTAAATTTACCATTCCCTTACATGATATCGTGTGTTAAAATGCATCAGATACCACGTTACTCAATTTACGGAAAGCGTTTGAAATGTATCCTGTAGAGGCATAGAAGATGGTAACGAAAGAACGAGCTTACGAAGTGGTTCCCAGATAGTAGAGTGTCTGGGACACTTCTGAGGTATTGCCACCCGATATGTTGTCCCCGACATCAAGTGTTCATCAAAGATAAGTGTAACGTTACCAATGCGTTCCGAAAGTTTGGCAACACTGCTATTTTTCTGCATGTACATAAATGATCTATTCGACAGGTTGAGCAATAATGAGCATCTCATTAGTTTTGATGCGGTGCTGTATGAAAGGGTAAGCGCAAATAAGGTGACATACTCAAAATTTCTGCTGATTGTAATGGTTTGCAACTTTCTTTTACTGTACGATAATAAGAAAAATGTGGTGATGAATAGAAAAACTAATGCTGTGTTGATCGAATACAGCGTTGGTAATGTGCTACGTGGTACAGTTACACTGATTAAAAGCTTGGTGCATGTTCACAAGGCGATCTGCAATGGAAGTAGCACAGAAGGTCTATAATCAGGAAAACGAATAGTCGCCTCCATTTTATTGGAAGAACTTTAGTATGTGTGGTTCGTCTTCAAAGGACACTACGTGGAGGACTGATATTTGAGTAAGGCACTAACGTTTGCGATTCCCTCTGATGAGGATTAAACTAAGATATCGAACTAATTACAGGCCGTACATAGATATGTTAAATGCAGGATGCATCAAGAAGTGACCCTTCCTGAATTCTATCGGGAATTCATGGACCATGGTCTCTTCGAGGAACTCTGTTTAGGAGGTTCTGAGAACCGGTACAGAAAGCGTTTTACTGATGGCAGTACGCATATCAAATAATAGCCACGAAGATAAAGAGCCATTAGTGCTCGTGCAGGGATATATAGACAGTAGCTTTCCGCTTGGTCTATTTGCCAATAAAGCAGGACTGAGAAGGTCCAATATTTGTATAAGTACTATATGCGAGGTTGGTATATAGATGTACAGGGTGACTGAAATCACTTCGGAACCGGGGATCGCAAACGAGAGGGCGCTACATCTACATACATACTCCGCAATTCACCGTAAGGTCCGTGGCGGAGGGTACACTGTTCCACTACTAGGCATTTCCTTTCCTATTCCACTCCCAAATTGTACGAGGAAAAAAAGAATGCCTATATGCCTCCGTACGAGCCCTAATTTCTCTTATCTTGTCTTTGTGAGCTATACGCGAAATGTAAGTAGGCGGCAGCTAGATCGAACTAGTTCAGATTCAAATTCCAGCCCTCTAATTTTACTTAACAGAAATTCACGAAAAGAACGTCGTCTTTCTTCCAGCGATCCCTAATTGAGTTGCCGGAGCATTTCCGTGACACTCGTGCATTGGTCGAACCTACCGGTAACAAATCTAGCTGCTCGCCTCTGAACCGCCTCTATATCTTCCTTTAAACTGATCTGCTGCGGGTCCCAAACACTTGAGCAATATTCAAGACGTGGTCGCACAAGCGTTTTATACGCGGTCTCCTTTACAGGTGAAGTACAACTTCCCAAAATTCTCCCAATAAACCGAAGTCGGCTGTCCGCGTTACTCACAACTGTCCTTACATGCTCGTTCCATTTCATATCGCTCTGCAATGTTACGCCTAGATATTTGAACGACGCGACAGCATCAAGAAGCTCACTACTAATGCTGTATTCGAACATTATGGGATTGTTTTTTTCTACTCATGCGCAGCACCTTACATTTTTCTACATTGATAGCTAGCTGCCAATCTTCGCACCAACTAGAAATTTTGTCTAAGTCATCCTGTATGCTATTACAGTCAGTTACAGACGACACCCTCCCATACACCACAGCATCATCAGCAAAAAGCCGCAAATTACAATTTACTCTGTCCATCATATCATTTATATAGATAGAAAATAATAGCGGTCCTATCACACTCCCATGGGGCACGCCTGACGATACACTCGTCTCTGATGAACACTCGCCGTCGAGAACAATGTACTGTGTTCTATTACTTAGGAAGTCTTCCAGCCAGTCACAAATCGGTGAACCTATTCCATAAGCTCGTATCTACGTTAGCAGTCTGCAGTGTGGCACCGCGTCGAACGCCTTTTTGAAGTCGAGAAAAACACAATCCGCCTGTTGCCCTTCTTCCATGGCTCGCAAGATGTTATGTGAGAAAAGGGCAAGCTGAGTTTCACATGAGCGATGTTTCCTAAACCCGTGCTGATTCATGGAAAGAAGCTGTTCCGTTTCAAGGAAATTTACTATATTCGAACTGAGATTATGCTCCAAAATTCTACATGAAACTGACGTCAACGATACTGGCCTGTAATTGTATGGGTCAGTTCTCTTTCCCTTCCTACACACTGGAATCGCCGCAGGCTGGTTTGTAGGGCTGCACAATGAATTGCAGACAACGGCATCAAGGACAAGAAAAAATTGTAGACTAACAGACCGTAGAATGATCAATCACCTTAATGTAAGGTACGCTAAGGACAACAGAATGATGCCCATGCCTGAGGGACGACTCGAACCTCCATTGGGAGTGGTGCCTCAGACAGCGCGGCTCGCCGAATTTGGTTTATGTACGGTGACACGGAGCCGTGCGCATTTCGGCTGAGAAGTGAGGCCACATCTTCAGGTCAGCTTTCCGACGACGTCTTCGTCTGAAGGGCAGCCGCCTTCCAGTGAAATTTGCATTAAGTGACTGCAACCGCTTGTGGCTAATTTTAACCCCTTTAAGTCCCGAAAATAAAGTAAGTGAGGAAAACTGTATTCAAAGTTGTTATAATTAGTATTCCACAAAAGTACATTCAGGTTTACAATGTTTTAGTTCGCAAATCTCGTACAGTGTAAAATATTTGAGGTACACATATATGTCGACTACAGATCTTAACCGGTATATAAATAATCATTGAAAAATTGTTCAAATGTTTATAATTCTAAGGGATTTAACTGCTGCGGTTATCAGTCCTAAGGCTTACAAACTACCTAAACTAACTTTAAGTAACTTGTGACCTTCCTGTCAGTACTCACTAAGAAGAATTGGGCAATACGTAACTCAGGGTAGTAACAGGTTTATGGATCGTTGTCTCTGTTCATAGGGGTGAGTTATGTATGTCAGCTTCTATGCCCTAATCAGCTACCCAAACTGTTTAATTATTGATCTTATTTAAAACTATTGTTTTGCCAGTCTATAAATATGCAGACGATGACGCAAAAATTATATTTAAACAAACATAAATTAAGGCTCTGAGTAATCAACAAAATTAATTATAGGGTAATGTTTGGAAGAGATTCATTCAAGAAGTAATTTTTATAAATGCAGTATATTACTATTTTTGGACTTGACAATGCGGATGTGGCCCTACCTTATACATCGATAAATAACATAATATTTCCACAACTATTATCCATGAGAGGCAAAATAAGTATCACACGCACTTGAGAGTAAATATTCAAATTATCACCCATCAATTAGTGAAGTCCATCGAACATTGCATTTCCACATTAATCCGCGATTAATTACAGTATTTGTTATAAAACACAGTTCGTCATCACAGGAGTACACGATACCTGATTTATCATAGGTCCACAGCCCTACACCGTCCATAGTTTACCACTTTTCAAGGAGAGACTAAGTTCTGCAGTCACAGTCCCGTAATTTTTTTAAGTCCACACATGCCCATCTCTTCAGATCACAAATTCGTAACGCGGCTTCAGACCGCCCGTCATCACAACCTTTCACCATCGTTTCCAAATTAAGAGTCCCTTCCCAAGCGTTCGAAAGCGTGCTCTACCTGCTCCAAAAATTGTACCTTTCCCAACAGCCTGACGCCTCATCTTTAAAATACAATTTCCCTTCCAAAATATTATACATTTGATTATAACAGAATTAAATGCTGTCACCAACTCCCTACAAGTGTTGTTTGCATTTAAAAAACAAATACATATTTAACAATACTAAAATCGGTTGAGACTGAAGCTCTTTGCTCAGGTAGCTATTAAGCAGGGCATCTCACTGTTCAAAAATAATGCCGCCGTCCAAATATAGTTACACATTTAATACTTGATTTATCATGGCTTTTTATGCAAATACATTCAGTTCTTGTCCACAAATACATATAATTGTTTATGTATAAACTACCCGCGGTATATTTACTATTTTTAGGCGGCCATGAAATATTTAAGAGGCAGTCTACAATATAAATCTAACGTTACTAAGAATAATATTAAATTTAATAAAATACATATATAAATCTAACACGCTTTGCTGGGTTCATGCTTTGTGTTTCTGTGGAGGACTCTATGTTCTGACACAAAAATATTACTACCTCAACGAAAAGCAGAATAAGAGAGTAGAACAGTTTATTGAAAGAAAACGGATATAAAGTGGTGCTTCTATTGAGCTAGGTAGTGTGGTGCAATGCTGCTCAACAGCATTCTCACGATGAAATCAGACAGATGATCCTTGCCTGCCTACAATCGGAGAAACTTTACACTTATGTAACGATACGCATAGGTGACATCTCCTGTCAGAAAAAATCTTAAGATTAACAAAATTTACCTAGTGAGGAACAGTTTGGGTACTAATGTGATTACGCTAGTTACTGAAAAAAAAATGAATGAAAATTGTTTGTGTACTTATTGATAGGTTGACAGGATAGATGAAATGTATAAACAATTACAAAATAAAATAATGTGGTAGTATGGCTGAAGGAACGCGCCTACTTGACTTCAAAATTAATTCAATTTCGTCAGTTTACATTCAAGGCAATTGAAATGTCAAAAATGTTGCACAATGGTAAAATAATGTATTTGTTGCTACTGTTTGGGGAATGGCTGGAGTTCGCCTAAAGAATTCACACACAACACCGTTAACGGCACTGACGGATGCTAGCTGTGTATTCACTGAAATCGAAACTAAATATTGTCCGTCTTGATCGACTACTGCCCATCGCACTTTCCCTGCATTTTGATGAAGTCAAGAACGAGCTATAAATGCTAGTCCGGCTATAAATTGGTGTGGTACGTCAGTCTCAAACTAACCGACTGTGTTTCCACTCAAAAATCCGTCCACAGGCATTAACTAATGCATTCTGCCTGTTCACACTGGATATGAAGTATCTCAGTCAACATTATGAGTAGTACTCACCACTGGAAATTCACTAAGATCCGCTTCATGACAGAGGTGCACCTTACAGTGCAGTACTGTACAGAAGTCTTTTTCGTTTCTCGCCAAGAAATCACTGTGAGAGCATCGCACCACTAGCGATGACACACACAGCTGGTGTGGGTGAGGGATGCTGACGCTTCCTCACCAGTGGCTCGCTTACCAGCTGGATTTTCAAGCGACCTTATTTCCCCAAGAAAGGTGTTGTTTTCTGACCAAAGACCACCTGGGGCGAGGGAGTGGGGTGAGGAGCCTTTCGCCCAATTGTCTTCGATCGCCTCATTTTAGAATAACTTCAGACGTTTGTTCACTAGTATGCTTCAGCCTTGATTATCTTGTTGCTCTTGAGACATGATATGGTAATTTTTATTCCAACAACTCATCTTCACTATTAGAATGTGATTTTGAGGTCGGAATAAGCAGGAAATGACAGTGAGGAAAACTTGACTACTTACATCCCTCCCCTTGAGACAAAATTTTTGTCTGTAATTTTGTGACTGTCTAGGAAAACATTAACCAACAATGCAAAAATTACCGATTCAAAATTATCATTCAGCCATTCCTAACAATTTTGGATTTTCTTATTTCCTATATAGATTTAATTACTATCTACACAATTGTGTTTCAGCAAAAATTAAATTTCACAATAGTGTTTTTTTTTATATATCTTTCATTGCCATTACATATTTCTGTTTTTCAAAATTCAGCTTGACAATTGACGTATTTCACTAAACTTGTTTTTGTACCGTGTTAGTGTACATGATATTTTATGGTTTAATTTTTTAGTTAGCATTGTATGAAGGCTGCAAGATCTTCTTTTGTGTTTTTCTGTTTTGATTTTGGAATTGGTTTAATTTAATTGTATCTCTGTACTTTTATCAAAGAATGAAGAAGCTGTTCTGCTTTGCTATTCGTCATAACTAGTTACTTTTAGAAAATTTGAAAATAAAAAATGTTAGGTAACTTTACAATAAAAAATATTTTCAATTTACATACAAATGAATACGGTAAATTATATATATTGAAAGTTGAATGTTACTTGACATAGATAAATTACATAGTAAACTCAATTGTTATCATATTATTACTATATTTGTTGCACATCTCACTGTTAATTCGGTGTTAATGTGTTATTTAATAATGAATTATTTTTTATTTTCACTATCGGTCGGTTTTTCCTGTTTTCACACAGTTTATTTTTCTGCTACATTTGTTGATATCTTGTGTGACGACCAATTGTAGGGGAATTTCGTCGACTGTCTTTATAGTGATGTACGTCATGTGATGATGAGTTTCATCATTGTTGAGGCGCAATGTAGTGGAATTGTGCCTCCAGCTGACAGAAATTGATGACTGTCAGCAAATGTATTGAAGTGCTGATGTAACTCTTCCATCTCACCTGAACCAGTATGACAAGACCTCAACGTTGGTTTCGTGATAGATAAATCTGCTTTGCAACAGAATTTCATGTTGTTTGTTTTCCATAACGATTTATTGTAAGTGCAAAGCATAACTTGCTGGATCAGATTGCATTTAGTTAGTGATACAAACGTATCATTGAGATGTGCTTAGTGTGGTGACGACTGTACAATGATTGTGGAAGGACTTGTATTTATTGTTTTGGAATAAGAGAGTAAGATATCTCAATCTTCTGCCATCTTCTGTCCTCTTGTGGCCTTGGTTACTTCTCAACTTCTTCCTTTGTTTGTTTCTTCTGTCTTCTTTATTTCTCAGGACAGGAATAGTGATTTACTTATGGAACTAGCTTCAAGTACCTGGCTTTGCCATGGTTTAAAATAAGGTTTTCTGTAGAAGCGGAAAAATGGGTTTATTTGCATGTAATAAATGTGTACATTTATGTTAAAGCAATGTGATAAAAAAACCATTTTTGGCAGTTCCATTTGGACGACCTTCCCCATGTAATTTTGTGTACGTATACCAAATTTCACGCTATTTTTTTGTCTGGATCTTGAGTTATGAGGGAATACACAATGAGTCAACAAATGCGTCATATGTATAGAGATTGCAATCGAAGTCTGTAAGTAAAGTACTCTCGCCCATGCACCAAACGAAAATTTATGTAGACAGTAACCTTTATCTTCTTTCCAAGGTCATGTGTACAAAATTTCATCAAGATCGGAGCAAAACTGTGGATTTTGGTGAAATCCATAAGTACCCTCCACCATTCACTGAACGAAATTTTATGTAGGCAGTGCCCTTCCTCTTGGTTTGAAGGTCAATTGTGCCAAATTTCATCAAGATCAGTGTGAAGATGTAGATTTACACGGATACATTGAAAGTTCACTTTCACTTTCTCAAATTTTCCGGTTGGTTTTCCGAAAAATTGAACGAAACCTGTTTAAGAATGTTCCCCATGTAATTTTCTGTGCTTGTACCAAGTTTCAGGTTATTTGGTAGTCTGGATCTTGAGTTATAATAGAACAGACAGACAGACAAGAAATGCGTCTTATAAGTGTAGATATATGAAGTATTTGGGGTCTGACTGTCTTTCCAATGGTGTTTTGCGATGATGATAAGTCTCAATATACTGTAGTTTTGCCGTATAATTGCAACATGACTATCCTTCTCTCTTGCTCGTAGATTATGATCGTTAGATATTAGTATGTCTGTGGTATGCGTAGTTCTGGTGAAGTCCGCCCTGGATGTAACCTGTCTCTCCGGTGGAACACTTGTCTTCATGTCTTCTTTTTTTTTCCTTTACCCTTAGTGCCTACTCAACATGACAATACTCTGTCGTTATCTGAAAGTTGTAATTGCCGAACGGGATGGAGATGGTCTCTGACAATTCTCCTCCATGGTGTTGTAATATGCAGGATGGATTTACAATTTTTATACAGTGTTTTAAATTTTTCTTATCTTATACAGTGCAAAATTCTAATTTAATTGCTGAGAAAGAATACTAAATCGAAACTATTTTTCTAAAAGTTCAATATGATATTTGTCACTTCTTCATTATTTTTTTAATTATCTTGGTGTAATGTGCTTTTTATTCACCTACCACCATATGAACTTTTTAGATTGAAATTAGTTTGATCTCTTTCTTATTTTTGTTTAATGTGTTCTCTTTGTGATTTGAAAAGTTTTATTGAAATGATTTATCACTGTATAAATATAAAAAAAAATTACCTCATTTACATTTTATCATCTTCTTTACTTTCTTTTTTAATTACTGGTTCTCTGTGCCCTGCAAAGAACTCCCCAAAGTCCCCCACACTTTAAAGTTAATTAATGATTTCTTTTATATCTATTTTTGATCTTGTAAAATTATTATTGTTTCGTGATGTTTCCTCTAATGGTGTAACTTTAGAAAGGACTGTTGCTTTCTGAGTTCTTGTTGTGTTTGGTGATGAATCCCACAGCGGTATCCCTTGTGATATATTTGTCACTTTTCATCTCCTATCCATTCTTCTGACTCATTTTCTTCTGCCTCCAAACATTCTTTCATCATCATCATCATCATATCTGTCCATGTTATATACATCTTTTGTTGTGCCTTTCTTTCTACCTTTGTGTTATTTGTCTGTTTCTGTAACTCGTTATTATCCTAGTTGGTCTTATCGAATACATTGACCAACGCTGTCAGTAATTCCTCATCTGTAATTTCTCTAATATCAGGAAGAGTTAGCAACTCATCTTCGCTTTCAGAATTTAACCACTTAATGCTATCTTCCTATGCTTTGTACAGTGCTTCTATATGATCTGAAGTTGCATTGCGGTTTGAATTTTGAATTTTATTTTGTTGGTTTAAACTGTTACTGTTATAATCTGTTTGAATTGTGTCTGATTTATTTACTTGAATGCAATGTGGTTTGAGTTTGTTGTGATTGTGTGCTGTCAGTGTGTTGCCTGTCCCTCTCCATGTTTAATGGTCAATCCTTACGTTTCTCTGGATTTGGTGGTTTACCTTTGAAAGACGACAGTCTGTCGTCTTCCATATACTTTTTATAAAATTGCAATTTATTTGATGTCACTAGATTAGCATTTTGTTAAAACTGGAGCCCCACTCTTTTGAAGGCATGAGGAATAGCATTCTTTTACATCATGTTTTAAAATATTAATTTGTGAAATGTTAATTTATATTGCTAGGATTTCGTTATTTTAATGGTTTATTTTTGTGGTTGTGAATGTGGCAATAAGTGCAGCTTCTCCACTACGCCACTGTCCCTGTGAGATTGTATACTTGTTTTACTTTTAAGTGGATGTGCGAGGATCTAATGGCTGTCTCAATGTGGTAATAGCTCACAATGCTTGGTTCTCTCTGTGGTGTCGCACAAGTCCAAAGTGCACGCCACCTACTTTCGCCGTGCGCCGCCATTCACGCACGGCACGGCGTTCTTATGACGACAGCCACGAGCGCCCTCTGCTACAACTCCGCTCGTGGCCACCACTGAACGACATCGTTCACTTGGGACTGATATAGCAACCAGTTAGGACCTTCGTAATCAGATAGGCACCAGTGAAGACTTGGCTATCGTATAGGCACTAGGAAGCAGTACTAGGCAGGCCTCTAGCTCAACTATGTATCTGCAGTACTGAGCAATGTAAAAGTTAAGTATTGTATAAATTCTGTTCAATATATATCTCGTTCTAATTTACTCTAGTGTTTCCAGTTTCTGTCTGCTCCCCTCCGTCCTGCACCAGCGTGCTATCTTTACTCCTGTGTCGGTCTCATTCCACTCGGCCACAGACACCTTCGACGGAAACGAGACACAAATGTGGCGACGAGGATGGGATACAAAAGTGGCGACGAGGAGTGATAGACGAACCTTGGACCAGCCCGCTTGCAGCAGCCAGACAGCAACAGTCAGAGCACGCAGAAATTGCTCCCGCCCACCCACCCTTATTATAAGATTTTTGGGGGAACATTTTCAGTTACGTGTTTGTGGACTTTTTGTTGTTGCAGAGCGTCCTCTCTCATATTGCATTTGTGTTTTGTTATAATTTACTTGTATGCGCGGCGCCTAATCGGTCAGCATGGCCACTACCCCAAACCCAAACTTAATGGAAATTATTCAGTTACAGACGGCGCAAATAACGCAACTCCTACAAGCTGTGGCCCAACTCACGGCGCAAGCAGCTAACCAACAACAACAGCCGCCGCTTCAGCAGCCCACACCTGCCGCCGCAACGCTTCCTACGTTTCGCCAGTACAACGAACGTGAGGAAGAATGGAGCGACTACTTCGCATAGTTTCAAGAACTCGTCGCGGCTCATGAAATTACAGGTCAGAAAGTGAAGCATCTGTTATTATCTGTGGTGGGCACCAACACCTTCGTTTTACTGAAAAAACTTTTCCCCGACGCATCTCCTCGTGATGTAGACTTTGAACAGATAGTAGATGCACTGAATGCTCATTATGAGAGAAACGTTCTCGTAGCTGCGGCACGGTACCGATTTTTCAGACTTAAAAAATTACTGCAGCAGTCACACCAAGAGTGGATTACGGAAATGAAGGGCTTAACCCGCAAATGTAAATTTACTTGCTCTTGTGGACTTTCGTATAGTGACGTGATGTTGAGAGACGCTATCACACAGAACATTCAGGACCCCAGAATTAGGGCAGCAATTGTAAAACAGTCAGACCCTTCATTAGACAGTGTACTGCAGCTTATAGAATCGCATGATACTTTTGACTTAGCAGATGTAGAAATGCAAAGCCACAGTGTAAATTCAGTGTGCCATAACGGACACTTTCCTAGCCGTAGTTCTCAGTGTAGCACTAGTGATTCTTACAATAGTACAGGCCGTGCTGAACCGACAGTGAACAGTAGCCAGTGTAAAAGTGCGACACAAAGGTCGCCCCGTCGTGTTAGAAACAGTGATTTGAATAATGGGCGCCAACGTGCATTTCAGAAAAATGTGCGTAAATCTTGCCCCCAGTGTGTATCTCGCCACAAGCGTGTTCATTGCCCTAGTCGCAATGCAGCCTGTTATCAATATGGCAAATCGGGACATGTGCAGTCTGTGTGTATGCAAATTAGAAACAGTGCTTCACAAAGTGCGAGAGCAGTGCATACAGTCAATGTCATAGACGCTGTGGAATTGAACAGTGCTTTACTTGGTTCTCAATTGCAAGGAAATTCTTCTGCACCTCTTGCAAAACTATGTATTGAGCCACGCCGCAAGCGCTGACGAGCGCGTACATCTGTGCAACGGAAAAGGTTTCGGGACAAGCAAAGTGACAATGTACAGTGCAATCCTGTTGTGAACCTAGTGCCTTCTACAACTTCACCTTGTACACGTGCCCAGTACTGTGTAGATAGTAACAGTAGACTTGAAGTAGCAACTCAGAAGTTAAGTGCAGTAGTTGGTGAATCTGTAGTAGCCTCGCATTGCGCCGGCGCCGATCCGGCGGTAGTGCCGTCTAGTGACAGTGATATTAATCTCATGTGTGCCGATACTGCGCCGCTGCCTACCGTACGCAGACCGTGCATGCGCAAGCGCATCAAACAAGGCGTAGCAGCCGTTGCCCACATTCGCGCACCTGTCGAGCGCCACAAGCAAAAGCTTTTTGTGAATCTTTCCATTGAAAATAAGACTGTGCCATTTCAGCTCGACATGGGTTCCGCTGTTACATTAATTAAAACAGACACTTATGAACTTTTGGGTTCGCCAAAATTGTCGCCGTCTAAACAAGTGCTCACAGCGCATACTGGTCAAAATATTCCCGTACTAGGAACGTGTAGCCTGCCTGCCTCTTTTCAAGGTGTTACAAAAACAGTTGCTTTTGTTGTTCTTCAGGTCAAATCTACGCAGAACATTTTTGGACTAGATGCTTTTGACTTGTTTGGTTTATCAATTCAAAGAGATGTGCTTCAAATTTCGTCAATAGTGCCTCAGGACAAAATCAATGCATTGTTTGAAAAATATAGTGCTTTGTTTTCGCCGGAACTAGGTTGTGCAAAAGATTCCTTGGCACATGTAACATTAAAAGAATCTGCAGTTGCAAAATTCCGTAAAGCTAGACCAGTGCCTATCGCAATGCCTGATACAGTTGCCGAAGAACTTAAACGTTGGCAAGATAGTGGGGTGATTTCTCCTGTTTCTGCGAGTCAGTGGTCCCCGCCTATAGTAATTATACCCAAGCCGCCAGGAAAACTTTGTCTCTGTGCGGACTTCAAATCAACAGTGAACAGTCAAACAATTGTAGACACTTATCCCCTGCCCAGACCTGATGAACTAATGGACAAATTAGGACAGTCTCGCTTATTTTCTTAGATTGATTTAGCAGAGGCATACTTACAGATTCCGCTTGATGACGAGTCAAAAAAGTTTCTCGTCATTAATACCCACATGGGCCTTTTTCAATTTCAACGCCTACCCTTTGGCAGTTCTTCCGCCCCCGTTATTTTTCAGCGTTTCTTGGAACAGCTGACAGTTTCTGTACTGTGATTCTCGAACTATTTAGATGATATTGTGGTATCCGGACGTACAGTTGAAGAACATTTATCAAACCTGGAGTGCCTTTTCAAAATTTTGACTGCAGCAGGTCTACGTTGCAATAAAGCAAAATGTTCGTTTTTTCAAACTGAAATAGAGTACCTAGGTCATGTGATTAATGCCCAAGGTATCCATCCCTTACAGTCACATCTTAGAGCAATCAAAGACTCGCCTCCTCCTACGAATGTGCATGAATTGCAAGCAGTAATGGGAAAGCTTAACTATTATTTCAGATTTATTCCCAATGCCTCTCAGATTGCAGCTCCACTGCATCACTTACGTAGGAAGAATGTTCCTTTTGAATGGTCCAAAGATTGCCAGGTTGCCTTTGACAAATTAAAGTCTGCACTACTCAGTGATGCATGTTTGATTCCCTTTGACCCACAGAAGCCTGTAGTATTAGCAGTTGATGCCTCGTCGTACAGTGTGGTTGCAGTTTTGTCACATCGCATTGGATCTCACGATCGACCTATTGCCTTTGCATCCAAGCTACTGACGCCAACGGAACAGAATTACAGTCAGATAGAAAAGGAGGCCTTAGCAATCATTTACGGCGTCACAAAGTTTCATCATTATATCTATGGCAGGAAATTCTACTTGTTGACAGACCACAAGCCTCTCACGTCGTTGTACTCACCCACAAAGCCAATTCCGCAACGAACGGCACAAAAGCTTCAGAGATGGTCCTTGATATTGTCAAATTATCAGTATGAGATTTTGTACCGACCTACCACTAAACACGCCAACGCGGACACACTTTCCCGACTTCCGGTTGGCCAGGATGTGTCGTTTGATTCTTCGGAAATGGCATGTTGTCAGATAGACTCCAGAGATGCTTCCGCTGTCGCAGATTTCCCTTTGAACTCTGGTCGGGTTGCACAGGAAACAGCTGCGGATGTAGACCTAAGTGCGGTAGCACGTTTTGTTCGCTCAGGGTGGCCTGCTAGAGCCAAAAACATTGATCGGCCTCTGGTTCGACGTTATTTTGCACAACGTCATGCATTATCTTTAAGTCAGGGTGTTCTGTTGTTGCATACCGACAACGACCAAACAAGAGTGATTGTTACTCGTTCCCTGCAACGATAAGTGTTACGCCTCCTGCATCAAGGACATTGGGGTATTGTTAGGACAAAGCAATTGGACAGACGTAATTGTACCTGGGTTGGTATGGACGGCCAAATAGAGAACATGACGTCACAGTGTACTGTTTGTGCGGAGCATCAGGCGGCTCCTCCGCAACGTTTCTCAGACTGGCCACGCCCCAAGGGACCATGGCAACGTTTACACATTGACTTTGCCGGACCTTTCTGGAATACGCGCTGGTTAATCGTTGTAGATGCTTTCAGCAAGTTTCCTTTTGTGATTGCCGTGAACGCCACGACGGCGTCTAGTACAATCAGTGCCTTAACATCAGTGTTTTGCATTGAAGGGTTGCCTGAAAGAATTGTCAGTGACAATGGACCTCAGTTTGTTAGTGCGGAATTTCAACAGTTTTGTCGTGTGAATGGCATTCAGCATATCACCACCGCACCTTTTCACCCTCAGTCCAATGGTGAATCAGAACGTTTCGTTCGAACATTCAAGTCTCACATGGAAAAGATGAAAGGTCAGCACTCCAGGCAGCAAGCTCTTCAAATTTTCCTGCTACGTATCGGTGCATGCCACGTGACGGCCCGTCTCCTGCCGAGCTGCTACACGGCCGCCGTCACCGCACTCTTCTGCACCTGCTGCAGCCTCCCACGCACCGAGTCGGTTCGTATGGCGCTTCGCGTTTTCAGGTTTCTACGCCGGTGCTGTACAAGGTGTTTGCTGGCAACAAGAAGACATGGTTACAGGGCATCATTCGGCGTGTGCTCGGTCGCAATATGTATATTGTACGTTCTTCCACATGGTCGGAGCTGCGGCGCCACGCAAACCAATTGCGCTTGCACAGGCCGCGCGATCCTGTCTCCGGTTTGTTGATTCCAGACCCAGTTCACCGCCAGGGAGCACAGCCATATCGCTCGCCGCCGGGCCCACCTTCCCCGGGCTACGAGATCCCGATGGATGTCGACGGGCCTCCTACGCAGTCGGCCCCTCCGCCTCCGTCGCCGCCTCAGCTGACAGCGTCACCGAGAGGGACTCCGGGACCGTGCGGGCCCCCCCAGCTTGGGCCACGCACCTCAGAAGAAGATGACCAGCTCAATCTGGGCGGAAGCGTGCGCCCTTCCCCAGGTTTCGGCGGGTTTCCTGGAGGATCGCAAGGCGGATGCCGGGGCACGGACGGCGTCTCGATCCTAGCCTCAGCTACGACGCCCGTCCCACCAGTAACGCCCCCGCCCAGGCCCTCCTCCCAGTGCCGTCGCCGTGGCCCTCAGCCCTACGCCACGACGGCGCGACGGTTTGGGGGGGAGGGGTGTGGTGTCACACAAGTCCAAAGTGCGCGCCACCTACTTTCGCCGCGCGCCGCCATGCACGCACGGCGCGGCGTTCTTACGACGACAGCCACGAGCGCTTCTGCTACAACTCCGCTCGTGGCCACCACTGAACGACATCGTTCACTTGGGACTGAGATAGCAACCAGTTAGGACCTTCGTAATCAGATAGGCACCAGTGAAGACTTGGCTATCGAGGCAGGCCTCTAGCTCAACTATATATCTGCAGTACTGAGCAATGTAAATGTTAAGTATTGTATAAATTCTGTTCAATATATATCTCGTTCTAATTTACTCTAGTGTTTCCAGTTTCTGGCTGCTCCCCTCCGTCCTTCACCAGCGTGCTATCTTTATTCCTGTGTCGGTCTCATTCCACTCGACCACTGACTCCTACGACGGAAACGAGACACAAAATTGGCGACGAGGATGGGATACAAATTCTCTGTCTCAGAGTCGATAGTTAGTCGTTAACAACTCCTGCTGCTGAAACGACCAAAGAGGTTTCTACACCCTTTGGTTACAAGCTAGTCGACAAGCCTTCTCTGGGGTGAGTCACGCAATCTTTTCTCCCCACCACCGCTGTACTCGTGGTTTACCCTGTGTCCGGTAGCATTCCCACCTGGTGGCCGCTCGGACTTCACATTGTGCTGGGATCGTGGTGAGGTAAGCTTGGTTCTTGTGCCTGCGGAGATGGTAGCGAATCATAGACTAGCATGTTTAACTTAGACTCTTGAACTTAGATTCATTTTTCGGAGTAATCCTTCCTATCGTGCGCTGAAAATGTGTTTTTTATTTTTCAATCCAGTGTTCTCCAACAGATACTAGTTGCAGTTTGATAACGGCCCAATATATTCAAACATTTTGTGATTATGTGGCGGTGTACGAACTCAGTGTAAATTCTCTCCAGCTTTGTGGGGCCCGATTTATAACAGACATTTTTTGTGTAGTGCATGTAAAAATCTTTCTAATCGATTCCTTCCATGAGTGATAGATGATCCACGTGGTTGATTCTTATAACAAGGTATTCAGCTTCCACTATTGTTTATTCCGTGTCCATCAGGCAAGTAACTATGCGTGTATCCTTCGGATATCCACTAACATTTCGCGATCTTCGCTCCCCGCCTATTCTACTTTTGTTGTTTCTTCTCCGAACTTGCAGTATGCACTAAGTCTTTGTCAGTAATTCTGTCAAAGCCTTGCACAACATCCTACAATAGCTTGCTTATGAAATTGTATGTATTTCTAAGGGTTGCGTGCAGTAGTTTTTATTATCACTTTTCCGTTTTTGTAATTATTTCACTCTTCCGGGTTTTGAGACTGTACTTCATCTGTTTCTGTAATCGCTCCATATCGCGTGTAGCAGCATTTCATTCGCTTCTTTATGTAATTCTAAACATTCTAAAGGTTGCATGCCGTAGATTTATTTTTTATTTTTTGGAAAGTGAATTTATGCATTTTTACCTGTTTTCGGAACCACGTTGGTCCAAACCCGGACTTCAGGGGTCGGCAGCTAGTCACCTGAATTCACGCCACTTCTCATAAGACCAGTGCCTAGATAGTTCACTTTCTGATTCAAACTGAAGAGTCCGCCGTGAGTTTGTGTAGTGAGTCCCACCATGTAACGTATCCGTGTGTCGCCGTTAGCGTGTGTGCCCGCGGTCTAATCTAACTGCAAATTAACTTTGCACTCATGCACCATTTCAAATCAGGCATGAGAGACCAGAGCCATTTTCGCAGTTTCATTGTATATTGTGTTATGTGTTACCTCCGGGTTTGCTGAAATTCGCCTACGAATGCGGCGCCTGCTTCTGCCTCGTTTCAGCACGCTGATCGTGGTGAGTTTCGCTCTTGCATTGCGTGTATGTGAACGAGAGAGTGTTGTTTGTAAATCCTCCCTCAGCAGCGTTAAGTTCTGTGTAAATTATGTTATATTCAATGCTGGGCATAGTCTGTGTAAGGTAGTTTAACTTACGTACATTATTTTAGTGAGATGCGTTTTTGATGTATTAAGAAAATTGGTTCCCCGTTTTGCTTGCGTTCCACCTAAATAAACAAGTCCAATATAATTTTGACTTGCCTATAAATGGTAGTTTTCGACCACCTTCCCCTATTTATTTAATATTATTTTTCACTGGTGCTGAAAACAAGCTCAGATGCTATTTTTTTTATGTTTAAGTTCCGTTGCGCCATAAATGGTTTTCCTTGGCCACCATTATAAAACATTTTAAATTGTGGTGGCTTGTTTATTAATACCTGTGTTCAATTTCGTGTGAGCTGCTATGTATATTGGCCACTGTATCGTTACATTCCTATTATTAGAACCAATTCAGTTCTCAATTTGGGCCAGGGAAGAAGGTTTTTGCAGCAAGGAGTAAAAGGTAGTTCACATGCACCTTTTGCTAATTTTACTGCTAAAAGTAAGCATCTTTATAAAGGTAAATTCGTATCTGGGTAGCTCATACTAGAATTAAGTTTGTATTTCGTACAGTGGCCTACTTTTAACTTCTACATCAGGATGATCTTCGTTTGATTGCTTATGTTCGGATGGATCTTGATTTCTCTTAAACTTGTTTGAGCCCTGGTCTTGCCAGTTGCCCTTTTTTTTACATCACTCACTCTGTGATAATATCCCTGATTATTATTTTGGTTTCTGAATCCATATCCACCTTGTTAAGAACTGCTGTACCAATTGTTATTATTGCAGTATCTGTTATTTCTATTCCCATAGTTAACACCATTGCTCCATGATTCTACGCTATCTGCATTGTTTCATGACTGAAAACTGTCACTGTTTGTATTATTATTGAATGGCCTGAAGTTTCCATTATTATTGCGGCTAAAATTACTTTGATACTCATTTATGGGTCTCTGTTCCAGACTTTCCCTTTTATTTTAATTTGCTTTAAGTTCTTGCTCTTTGTACATGAATTCTAGTTCCTCCAGTACTTCCTTACAACCCACGACATCTTCATACTTTCCTACTGTCGATTGCTGACATTTGACCGTAGATTCATTCTACATAAACGTATTAGTTCTCCATTGCTGTACGGTCAGTCTAAGCATTGGTTCCTTATGTCCATAATGTCGAAATAATTTGGCTACACTTTTCTCACCTCAGTTCACGTAAGGTGCCATCTGCAATAATTCCTACTTTATTTTCTATTGCACTTAATTTGACCAATAGCCATTTAACAGTGCGGTCCTAAACTGTTATTAAGATGTGCAATTTTATGTAACTCTTTCCATTACCTCTGCCACTGTTCCTTACATGCGTGTGCATTCAAAATCGAGCCTATATGCTACACTCCAATGGTTTAGTATGCCCACCTGAAATTGATCAGTGAAGGTTCACGAATGAATATTCCACCTTCCTCTTTGAAGTGATCTGTATTGTATCTATTCAAAGCTCCTTCTGATCACTTATGAAACGATAGATGTGGATGACATCTCCTGTAAGAAAAAATCTGAAAATTAACGAAGTATAACTAGTGAGGATCACTTTGGGTGCTAAAGTGATGTCGCTAGTTACTGAAATAAAATAAATAAATTTATAAAAAATAATAAAACTAAAAATGAAAATAAAAAGACGGATTGAAAATTATTCGTGTTTATTAACTTCTTAACAAAAAATGAAAACCTCATTTAATAAAGAAACAAATCAAATTTATACTTTCCAAGTTCTGCGTAGGTTGACAGGATAGATGAAACATATTAACAATTTCATAATAAAATAAAGCTGGTTGTTTGGCTGGAGAACCACACTACTTGACTTTTTAAAATTAATTCCCTGCGTCAGTCTCACACTAACCCACGATATTGCCACTCAAGAATGGACACACATGCATAAACTAATGCACTCCGTGTACGTCCACACTGGATATTAAGTATCTCAGTCAACACTATGAGCAGTGGGCAATCCTTAGTACTCTCCACTCGAGATTCACTAACTCCCACTTCACGACGGGCGTGCTCCTTCCAGTGCATTACTGTACAGGAGTCTTTATTGCCTCTCCACTCAAGACATTGCTGTGAGAGCATCACACCACTAGAAACGACACACACAGACAGCGCGGGTGATAAGAACGAGTCTGCCTTCATTTATTCTCAGTCTGCTGGTGTGTATCTTCCAATGATGCTGACGCTTCCCTGTCAGTGGCTAGCCTACTAATCGTACAGTGCGTCTTGAAGCGCCATATGGCTCGCCAGACAATAGTGAGTCAGCTAACATTTCGTTTAGGTATTTCCTCTCAGACTTGATGACGCCATTTTGGCATTCGCGTTCCACCTGAGGTTGAAAAGCTGCAAGTAAATACCCTTTGTTGAGTGTGGCATTGTCTGGCATTTAAAAGGATTTTAAAGCGTCCGTATTTCCTCAAGAGGGAAGTCGCTCTCTTCACTGAATACCGCCTGGTGCGAGGGAGTGGGGCGAGAAGCCTTCTGCCACAGAGTAACATATACAGAGAAGCAGCCCACCCTAAACCACTGTCCTACGCTCCCCTCATAGTTCCATAAGATGATAGCAGGTGTCAGGCGGTTCGCTGGCTTAGGGTGCCCCTTGCATGTCAGAGGGTAGCGTGGAGGGGAGGGTGAGGGGAGAGCTCGAGCCGCCTGCCACAAGGCCACGGCTGTGTCCAGCGTGCCGGCGTTTGAAGGGAGGTGGTGGATGGGGCAGCTGCTACCTGCCGCCTGTCTGGCCAGTTTAAACAGCTGCTATTGACCGCAGCGCCATCATGGGACATCTTACGGAACTGCTGGAAACCCTCCCTCCCCGCACCCCAGAGCATAGGACTGGGCCCTTCCGGAGGTTTCCCGTCTGTATATATTTGTCTGTGCTTCTGCCCACCTGTGTATTGTCACTGGTTGCCGCCATGTGGGAACCTTTCCTCTCTTTAGAAAAACTCCGGATGTTTGTTCACTAGTGAATGTCAGCCTTGATTATCTTGTTGCACTTGTGACATGATCTCGTAATTTGCATACAAAATTATAATTATTATAATTAGAAATGCCTGTACCCCATCGAGTTTGTACTCGAAGAATTCGGCTTGATGAGTAGAATCAGATTTTGCGGTTGGAATATGCAGGAAACGACAGTGACGTAAAGTTAACTCCTTACACGGTATGTATCCTTCATGATCCAAATATAAAAATGATTTTAAAGTGTTGTAATAATTTATTTCTTAGTTGTTGAAAGCAGATTATTTATTTAAATACGCAATATATTTCGGCCATGGCACTACATGGCACAACATAACTGTACACTAGCAACTGTGTCTTTAAAATGACAAATGTGAATATCTCAGTGATCGGTCATAATGCTATGGGCTTTGCCATTTACATGTTGTGAAATTAAAATAATGTACTTTCAACAGCTAAGATATTACTAAACCAACTAAACAATTATTAGGGTCTTTTATAATTTATGGATATTCATTGAAGTAAAGTAATTGATTACTATCAGTAGATTAAAAGATTTGTTTTGCATCTGTCAGTTTATGATTTGCTGTAATTCAACCGTCCAATAGTAGACCACCAACAAGAGGTCTTTTAAGTACATTGAAAAGAGGGATTTCATGGGTTGGTGCCTTATATACACTGTTTTGTTACTTACTCTTTGAATTCTTGGACCCTGGCTCACTATAATACAGCCTGGTACGTTTTCATTTATCATCAAGAACTAGTGTGTAGCTACACTTTCCTTTTCATATCGTTTGACATAGATATAGTCATAGAAATCCACCAATATAGTCAGTCTGTTTAATTTAACTTTTCTGATGATGGATAATATCCAAAACCGCTGAAGTTATAAGTACAACAAACAGCTGATTGTTGACTATACATTCTTAAAGGTATTTCACAGTGTTTGTAGTCAACATGTATTTAATGTTTGGATATAATAATTGACCGCCACTCGAAACTGTAAAAATGAGTCTAACTAAGACCAGACGAGTTTCACTTCATTTTCAACCATCCTCAGTGGCTTAGTGAAGTCTACTGAAATCGATTCACTATTTATAGAGTTGTAGAAGGCTTTTGCCACTGTACCTCACAGGTGGCTTCTAATCATATTGTGTGCCTTTAGAATACTGCAACAGTTGTACAATTTGGTTTGCAATTTCCTGTCTCATGGGGGATCATCGAGTAAAACGTAAGTGATATCTGGCTGCATTCAGGGAAGATTTATAGTGCTCTACTGTTCCTTATCACTATAAACGACAGTTATATTAGGAGACAATCAGTCTAGCTGTCTTGGACTGTCCGCAGATGATGCTGTCGTTTATCGGTTATTAATGTCACCAGAAGATCAAAAGGAGCTGTAAAATGCTGTGCAGAAGATATCTGCGTGGTGAAAAAATTGGCAGTTGACTCTAAAAAATGAAAAGTATGAGGTCATCCATATGAGCACTGAATGAATTCCGTTAAACTTCATTTACACGATAAATCGATGAAATATAAAGGCCGCAAATTCAAATAAATATCTAGAAATTACAATAAATTGGAAAGAACATGTAAATAATATCGTACGGAGGGCGAACTAAAGGCTACGTTTTATTGGCAGAATGGGGATCAAGGAAGAAGCCTCTCTCAATATTGTGATCACTGCAATCGGGCGAGCCCTCGGCAACGGTTACTACCGGTTAATTCTTCCACCAAGGTGCTGCTACACATCAACAAGTATGCAAGAAAACCTACATGTGAATAGTCCTTTTCGGGACCAACCAAGCCCACAACACCCAGCAGTTGTCATTGGTAGCAACTTAAGAATATGTCACTTGAACAATGAGTCGATTTCATCTGCTACGACTCAGTATCTTTCACAGCTGATGCTGAAAAATTCGGTAGATGTAGCAATTCAGGGAACTCACACTAAGGATGACGGAGATCTCTACAGAAGAGGAAATCTCTTTGGCTATGTTCTGACTGGGGCTGTAAATGATGAACAGTAGGGCATCGCAACATACGTCAGATCCCATTTCTCTGACTACAAAATCGCTCATCAAGACAGAACATCAGATGTCTTTGTCTGGGCTATAGAGATGGCAGGCACCAGAATTGTAAATATCTACAAACCTCCGCACATTATTTGGCCTAACCCACCTGTTAGGTCCTTCGGTCTCCCAATCGTGTATGTTGGTGATTTTAACAGTCATAGTCATGTGTGAGGATATCAGGAAGAAGACAGAAATGGAGCTATCCTAAATAAATGGATGGACATGTACAATCTCCAGCTTGTGCATAATGCTAAAGATCCAGGAACATATTCATCTGGTAGATGGCAGAAGGGTCATCAGTCCCTAAACTTACAAACTACTTATGAAGTAGCTAATACTAAGGACGGCACAAATGTCTATGCTCGAGAGGGGATTCGAACCCCTGACCGTAGTGGACGTACAGAACGTGACTGGCGCGCCGCAGACCGCTCGGCTACTACGGCCGGTGCCGAAGGATTACTCTCCTTATTTGTGCATCATATCAGACTCTGGAAATAACAACACAAGGTTATCAAAACTTTACCACACATCCAACACAGGCCAGTCATCATCCAATTTGGCACTGAAATTCCCTTAGTCAAGTCCGTCCCTCTACTGCGATGGAACTTTCAAATTGCAAACTGGTACAGTCTTGATAACTCCATTTAGTGGATTCCCCCACTTCCATCCAATTACAAACGATTTCTGGAAGCGATAAAAGTTAACGCCAAGAGATACATCCTGGGTTCCGGAAGGAGTACATCCCTGGATGGTCGGAAGAATGTGATGAGCTGTATGTTGAGTACCAAGACTCTCATCGTGACTCAACAGCTGATGACTTCTTGAGAGCTCTCAATAAGAACAGAAGAGAAAAATGGCACGAAACAACAGCAGTACTCAACTTCACAAATTCTAGTCGGAAAGCACGGATCCTTATGAAAAAACTTGGTACGGACCCAAGGTTGTCAAATAGAGAGTCTTATTGCAGCAAGACTAATGAATATTTCGAAGTCTAAAGTAGAGAAGGCATACACACGAACTGTCAAAAGGAACTGCACATAAAAAGGTCCCAGCTAGGGCCACATTTAGACTTTTCACGCGAATTCAACATTGAGGAAGTTGAGACAGCCTTGAAAATGGTAAATGTAAATAAATCTCATAGTTTTGATGGGGTGTATCCAGAATTTCTGAAAGCTGCCGGCCCAAACACAAAATTATGGCTCACTGGCTTTTTCAATGCAACACTGGGAACTGGAAAACTAGCAAAGCTTTTCAATGAGGCTAAGATAATTGCCATCTTGAAACCAGGTTAAGCTGGAACAGATGCTTCTCACTATCATACTGTATCGCTACTCAGCATGACCTATATAAGCTACTTGAAAGGCTAATCCTAAACCGCATACAAGAGACCATTGACCAAATCAATCCTGCTGAACAAGGTGGCTTTAGAAAACAAAACATCGGAGCTGCAGTGACCAGGTCTTAACGTTGACAACATTAGTAGAAACTGCGTTCCAAAGGGGTCTTAAATTAGCTGCAGTGTTTGTGGACCTCACAGCAGCTTATCACAATGTGTGGAGGGAAACGACTGATGTTGAAGCTCATCCAAATCATCTCATGCCAAAAGCTTGCGTTCCTTGTGAACAACATGCTCTCGGACAGAAGCTTTAAGGTATTCCTTGAATGGACAATCTAGCAGATGGAAGACGCTAAATAACGGCCTACCCCAGGGCTCTGTTCTGGCCCCAACCTATATATACATGACATGCCATGCACGAACACCACGAATATCTAGTATGCAGATGGCCTAGCATTAGTCTTACATTGTAAAGACCTCAAGAACTGCGAGCAGCTACTGACGAGTAAGCTTATTAAATTAAGTGATTATTTTCATAAATGGGGACTTGAACCAAACCCAAATGAAACTGAGGTTACTGCATTCCACCTGGAAGCTACATGTGAATTTTGATGGAACTGAAGAGCCACATAACTACAATCTGATATACTTAGGTCGGTAAAATATTCAAAGGTTTGTAAAGTTTATGGGACTTAACTGCGGGGTCATCAGTCCCTCAACTTACAAACTACTTATGAACTAGCTTATACTTATAACGGCACAAATATCCATGCCCGAGGGGGGATTCGAACCCCCGTCGGGGAACGGCCTCGCGCATCGTACAATAGCGCCTCAATGCACTCGGCCGATCAGCCGCGGCCTAGATCGGTCCTTGACATTCAAAGAACAGTGCTTAAAGCTTTCAGAGGAACTTGTCTCAAGAGTGAACTTGCTTCCCAAGGTTGCTGGCAGCAACTGGGGTGCGGACGCCAATACCCTACGATCTTTTGCACTCGCTTTTGTGTATTCAGCTGGGGAATACTGCGCGCCAGTGTGGGAAAACAGCGCTCACCCAACAAGGATTGACGTCCAACTTAATGAAGCCATGAGGACTATCAATGGCACTGTCAGATCTACGCCCATTCAGTGGTTACCTGTCCTGGCTAACATTGCTCCGTAAGATGTCAGGAGGAAAGCAGCTAAGGTAAAATTGATAAAGAATGTCAAGGCTCACAAGAACTCTCCCTTGTATGATGCTTTACAGGATCCCCCAGCATGTCGTCTCAAATCACGAAAACCTCCCTGGTGTGACACAGAAAGCACCACTTCCTTCGATGTGACTTCCAAGTGGCAAGAACGCTGGAACGAAAATCCACCGAATAACGCCACCTCGTGCAAGTTCCATCAAAGAAGGTTGAGGGATTCCATCTACCATGCCAATCCTGCTCGAGGCTGAACCGCGTCAGGACTGGTCAAGGGAGGTGTGCTTACAACATGAAGGAGTAGGGTTTCCTTCCATCTTCCGACTGTGGGGCAGAGAAGCAAAGCGTAGGGCACATCGTCAAGTAATATAAAGTGCTCTGGACTTGTTGTCAAATTTAGACATTTCCTTTATACTTATATCTCGGAAATGATGGACGAGTTGGGGTGTAAACCCTTAAAAGAAAGGCTATATTCGTTGCGACGGGAAGTAAGTGTGAAATATCTATCATAAACTTCGTCTTCCGAATGCGAATACGGGTAATTCGGGTAAGGTGACGACACTAACGTTTATTATATTTTTTCTGGCTCTTGCGTTGAAATCAAATATTTTATTTAGGAAATAAACGAATGCTTAATGTATCTTCTTTGTAATACAGCTCTTAAACGTTTCCTAAGACTGAAGAATTTTTAACTAGACCTGTTTTTGTTAGTGACGGTTCCATTCGTCGACTGGCCCTACACGCGGGGTAAGATAACGAAATGAATATTTTATTTAGAAAACAAGACTTTTATTGATGCTTATCTACTTATAGAAGAGACAAATACATAACATTTCTCCTTTGCATTCCTCTAATTCAGGCCCGTACACTGAGCAAATCCTAATTCATCAACACATTTTTTTTACATATTGACCAAAAGTAGCTTCAGGGAATTTGAACTTCCTAGCGGCGGCTTTAAGAAGATTACCATTCCTTACACGCTGCAATGCCTCTTTCAATGATTCTTTGCTCCATTTCTATCATCCTGTCTTCCTTCTGAACTGCATAATTCGTCATCTTAACTGCAGTCGACATTTTGGATTCGGACTTATACATGCAGACAGTCTGAGGCTGGTATTACATTGTAAAAGATCTTTGACGAAGATTTTTGTCAAAGATTTTATCCAAGATCTTTGACGAAACTACTTCACAAGAGCACATTACACTAGCGTAAAAATATTTCGTCATAGATTTCGGAAAAGACTCCAAAATAGTCAATCGTCTGTATTGTAGTACGTAATATAATGTTGCTCGGATTGCATTCATTGAAAAGAACAAAAAATGGAAAATACGAAAAATGCTCGTACAAATGTACTTCATGAGCTACACTTCTAGGACATAATAAACTAAATTGTTTCAGGATGTGTGAGGAAACATTTTAATTGGCCCACATATTTATAAGTACTTCATCATAAGTGATGTTTCAGGAAGCCCTAAAGATGTGTCGTAGTTCTTTCATGTTATGTTTCAATGCAGATTATGCGCTGCGAAAAACATTTTTATAGTATACTGTAGTCTGACATTTATTTTGCCCGATTTTTCGAAACATAAAATATCTGTATAAATACCTGGACTTGTGGTTAAATGTAGAAAAGCATCGTGCAAAGGAAGAAAAAATACGGAGCTAACTAGTGCAGTATCTCATTATGGAAATCATGAATGGCTTTTCCGCTGAAGAGCGTCCCATTTATATCCACATACAAAACCTATTCGAGCAGGCAGTAAAATACACGAATACTACAGTGTAGGCCTAAGATTTCAAGTATTATTCCAGACATAAGTGAACCAAGGAATTACGAGATTAGGTGAGAGTACAAATAAAAACATTTATTTCACTTATGCATCTCCATATATCCGTTGATACACATAATTTCTTCCCTATCATCATCCACAGTGAGCCACTTTGAACACAACTGACAGCAGTAGCTTTTTCTTTATACGATTCGAACAGTATTTTGGTACATGTGCTTTGTATTAAGAAATATTCCATACACTTCACACTTTGAGACGATCACTGTGGCAGTAGTGACGCAAACAATAAACTTTGACGTTAATTTGTAGTTTAAAAGGCGCCAAATCATGGAAAGACGCAGGTATACAATGGCGAACTTTTATAAAAGCTAGGCTCTTCCGCTAACTTTTATCAAGTATCCTAGTACACCTTCAAAGATTTGACCAAAGGGCTTTGATAAAAGGTCTTTGTCAAAGATCTTTTACAGTGTAATACCCGCCTACCACAATAAATTCATTAAACCGTTATTAAAACATCAATAAATCCACAAGTTTTAAGATGAATGAACTGATATTCAATAATAAAAAAGTATTACTTGCATGAAACTTATTTAAACCGCAGGGAAAATTGTTACAGAAACAGCATCGACTTCCTGGCCTCAGTTTTCAACAAAACAAAATAATTGAGCAGTTCTATTTCAAGAAACACTACTACAGAGCACTCTATGGAAGCGGTATTATAGTGCACGTTACATAGTCTATAGATTTGTGGGAGAAATTCAAAATTCGTCTCCTCATCAACTTATCCGACCTTCCCCTATATTTCGTTTCGACATCATCATCGTAATAAAACAAGAGAAACGATATCGATACCGAAAAGATTGAGGTGTTCCATTTTTCCAAGTGCTATCAGAGAATGGTACGGTAGAGTAATATCGTAAACATGATTTGCAGAGAAATTATGATGTACTGTAACTATATATTTGGTTTACATTTTTGTATGTTTATGTTGAATTAGATCATGAACATTTCTCCTGCTATGGCTTTAAATTAATCTAAACACAATTATTAGATTACGCAAGTTTTTTTATGTTGCTATGGTCATACTTTTTTCGCTTGAAGTTAACTCTCGACAGAAGCAAGTCGACACAGTACAAGTTCATACAGATTTTTTTACTTGCCGTGAGGTTGAGTGTAGTGTATACATATCAAAATATACATTACCAGAACAGTATTTACATTTCAAACACCTCCATTACTAGGCCGTACTAAATCTCAACTTTTCGCCTTTGTGTTCAAGTTTCATAACGCAGTGAATAAGGCACTTTTAATGCAGCATCCGACGCATTTATTACAAAGCTGACTCTGCCGAGGGGTATTTCGCTCGTAGAAAACAATTTCAGTGTTGGGCGGCAACTTCAAAGAGTTGGGCGGACGTTTAATGGGATTTGTTCCACGCCCGAAGCCCTTTCCCGATGCGGTCCTCCGACATGGAAATTCTTCCCATTTTTTCTGGCTTTTCGGTCCGTCGCAAGTTTAAAACGGTTAGTGAGCATGAAATTACTTTATGTTTCCCGAAACATTGTCAAATATTGAATTAACATCGCCCTCTGCACAGTACTACCCTTTTTACACCGAAGACGACGTTAATGTTGAAGTTAGATATTGCCATCCGATACTGTGCGATACAGAAATACGGCGAATTTTCACTGGAAAATTCGGAAGTTAAAGTTAGTTCACATTACTGTATTATGTTGTGAAGCACAGCTTTTATATTATTTTTTGTTTCAGCTTCATTACGTCTATCCTTATCTAAGGCACTCCAAAGTTATGTGATGATGTGTTAAGGTTTGTTACCTAGTCTCCGCAAATATTTTGAACGTTAATTTCCTGCAATTCGGCAAGAAAGCAAGGAATACTGCACAGCTGTGAAGTTTTTTTCTTATTAATGTATTCTTAATATATTAAATGTAGCATGGTGTGCAACCCTCAAACTATTCTTCGGTTGTCATCTAGGTTTTTCATATATAATGGGACGTCGTTGGGACACTCTGAGATGGGCGTGTAAAAACTCAGTCCAAACTTTATTTAATATTACAACATGTTTACTTAGAACAGAGTTACCAGTATTTTGTTGCGACAGAAGTATTTCATACACGACATTTTCGGACATTTTTGCCTGTTTCAGGATAGCTTCTTTCCCTTTGACGTATATATAGAAGTGTAAGCCAATCAACTTATGAAGAACAGACACGGCACCTTCTTCGGATCCATATGGCATTTTCAAATTATTGATGAAGGAGGGAAACGAAGAACGATTAGGAAGGAAAGCATTGACTGCGGCTGCATTAGGATATTGAAATTAAACTATGGCGACAAGTGAAAATGTTAGCCAGAACGGGAATCTAACCCGGATCTCCCGCTTCAGGCCAGCGGTCGCCTTAACAACATGGCTACCCGTGCTCGCCTCCCGGCCATCTCAAACTTCCAAAAGGCTGTAGCGCCCCTACTGTTCATGCCTTCTTACACTTGCCCTTACGAATTCCCGTACGAGGTCGAACGTATGACCGCATCTGCGGTGAAGTAAGTGAATCTAATGTGTGTAAAAAAATAAAAATAAATAAAACTACAAACTTCATGTGGGTCAGGTTAACATTGTGGAAGTTACGAAGCAGATTCTCGTTTACAGGGGATAGGACGTCGAACGGGTCAACTTGAAGCAGGAGTTCCACCACAGGATATTTTCAATTCCACTGACTATACTTACTTTTACAAACAGAGTAACGAAGAAATGATTCAGCATTCGCACTCGTAGCAGTGGGAGTGCAAAATCATAACAAAAGTACTTTTTTTAAGTAAAATTTCATAATTTTTTCACTTACTATTGGCTGCATTTGTTGCTGCAGGTATGTTTTCGTTCATACGTAAGAGAGATTCTTCGAAGAATCCATACTTACAAGCTTATAACACTCTATCATTCACTTAATTTATGAAAAAGTGAATAATCTGTTACTGTTAAATTTTCATGTTTAGAAAAAATTGAGGTTTTATAGTAATTATCTCAATTTTCTAGACAGTTTTTAATAGTTTTGTAAAATTCTAGGCATTCATACACCTGCAAGTAAGGTTTGTATGATGTGAAAAATTTGCCGAAGAATCTCTCTTACTTCTGAAGGAAACGGTACCTGTAGTAACAAATGCAGCCAATAGTATATGAAAAGAAGATGAAATTTACATGTGAAAATATTATTTTTTATGATTTTTTTAAATTTCCACTCAAATGTGTGACTCCAGAATCTTTCTGTTCATTCTGACAAATTGTCAATTTATTTGTAAAATTATAGTCAGTGGGAGTAAAAAAGTTCTGAGGTGCCCTTCCGGCTTCCTGCTCGTTTGGCTTATCTTATCCAACATTCGGTGTTATCCGACATGTTATACAATTTATATTTACCCCAGTCTGTACTCTAGCTGGTCAAACAACAGTGAGTCATGCGCTGTGAATACAACTTTCTGCCGCGACTCGGTCATTGTTGTAGTAGAGGTCTGACTGCATAAATTATGATGGCTTCGAAAAAGAGAGTATATGGACGATAGACTGAAGGCAATTAAGAGGCAAGACAAAGGTGAATCAAGGGGCACCAAAGGAGCCCAGAATTATGCTGTTGCACGTGAGTAGGTACGCTATGGGGCTTTTGGGCCAGCTAAGGGGGGCTTTTAAAACAGCCTGGGAGGTTCAGAAGATAATGTGAACCTCCTGACCGTCTGGTTGCCTATTTCGCAAGATGGCGGACATAAACAATATGGCGGACGCAAAAAACAAGATGGCGGACACAAGTACATGTAACTGAAGACAGAGTGGAAATAGAAAAGTTATGTTCAGAAAGAGGGACATGCAAAAGCTTAGAAGAAAGGAAAGCCAATGAAACCACGCGACTATTAAAAATATAGTGAGGCTTTGAATGTTTGGTAGGGATAAATGTGTGCCAATATCTGGACAGATGTTGAATCAAAAGTCCCTGCAATTCTGGAAGGTGTTTAATGAAGACGACCTTAACTTTACAGCTAACACTGACTGGCTGGAGAACTGAAAGAAGCCATACTGAATTCCACACCTCAGTATTTGTGAAGAAAAACTCTCAAATATTAATTAATCAATATACACCATTAGACAAGATATACCTGATTTAATTGTTAGTGAAACTGTGAATGGAGAACATCCGTTTAACTGTGACAAAACTTGAGTAAATTATGCATAAAACTTGCAACTTACCCAAATCAACAGCTCAAGGGTACAAGCAAAGTAAGGAAAGAGTAATAATACCGGGAACCTGTTGCTGTAGTCGGGAAATCAAAGAACCCAATTTTTTTACCAGAAGCTAAACCGTTTTTAAAGAGAAAGCGTTTACCAAGAAAAGCCATTTTACTATTAGATAATTGTCCCGCGCGTCTCGCTGAAAATGAATTGCGATAAGGATAAGGAAGAGTGATGTTCCTGGCGGCTAATGTTACGGCTGTAGGTCAGCCAATGGCGCGAGACGTGTTGGAGTTGTTAAAAACAAATTAACTTACAAATCTTTTGTCAACTTTGAATGACACTAATGACCAAAGTTCTGAAATTGCGCCTATTAAATGTAAACAGTGTGATTACAGTGTGGCCCACACTGGGGGAGGTACAATAACAAATTCGTGTAAATGTCTGTAACCCGAGGAGAGAGAGAGAGAGAGTGAGAGAGAGAGATGTTCTGCCAGTGTAGAAATTCATTCGGAAAAATGAACAGTATGTTGCCTTTGCTAAAATATATCCATGGAAGTGTGGTTCACACTGATGAAAATCTTAATCAGTGGCTTGCCGCTGATGAAGTGTATGAAGTCACTGACGAAGCATTGTCGCCATTGTTAACAACGGTAGAAAGGAAACAAAAGAGGAAGAAAAGGTAGGTGATGCCAGAATAATACAAAACGTAGGTGATGCCAAAATAACACACAAAGAAGGATTCAAAACGCTGGAAACAGCACGAGAATACATAAAGCAAGAAGGAGAACCTTATGCATTGATGTGATAATTCTACTGAGAAAGTGTGACATGGCCGGCCGCAGTGGCTGAGCGGTCTGCGGCTAGCCAGTCACGGTCTTCACGGCCGCTGCGATCGGGGGTTCGAATCCGCCCTCGGCCATGGAAGTTTGTGCCGTCGTTAATATAAGGTAGGTCATAAGTAGTTTGTATGTTTATGGACTGATGACCCCATAGTTAAGTCCCATAAGCTCTACAAACATTTGAACATTTTTTGAAGCGTGACATGTTGGCGAGGAAAAGACACTCGACAGCCAAGCGAAAGTCTGTTGCAAACATTTTGTAAAAGTAAATTGAATATATACCAATCTCTTTTTCTACTTTTTAAATGTGTTACGCAATGGAATTATTTACCGCATCAGCTTCATCTATAACAATACACCAGCAACCACTTACGGTATTGTTGTTTCTTCGTTCCCTATTAAGCGTGATTACAGGTAATCCGACATCCCCTTGACTCGTTTACATCGGTTAATCGAGGCTGTACTGTGTTAGTGTCAACAGTATCAGAAACAGCAGCTCATCCAACGCCTCACATGGATGGTCAACCTGCCTGTGCAGGAAAGGAAGAAAATAATAATAATAATAATAATAATAATAATAATAATACTGTTGAGTGGTGTTACTTATTTGTCCCTAATTTTTTCATCAAATCCAAATAAAACCCTTGTGTTACAGGTAGCAGAATGGGATGGGTGTGTAATTGTGTTCATAACTACTGACTTTATTCTCACTATTGTCCCTTATTTCAGATGTTTCACGCACAGGGGGACGAACTTTTGAAAATCAGTATGGGTGCCCGTGGTTTCATTTTGAATTACCTCTTTGGTCGCAAGGTTCAAAGATGGGCAAAACAGTGAGCGCACAGAACTCGTTATTCAATTTATCTGCTTTTTGCCTGCAGTTTAGAAAAAAGGACCAATCATATTTGTCGCTCTGTCAGTAGTAATAATGTTGCAGAACTTGGTATTTGGAGAAAACAGAGAGGGAACATCCAATTAAATAGTTAAACAGGTCTCCAGTTATTGTAGATTTAATATTATAGAAACAAAAGAATCATTAATCTGAAAAAATATCACAACTGGTACGTTCAGGAAATTTTTGCGAATGAATATTCGAAAGTTTGAATATCTATGGGACTTAACATCTTTGGTTACTAGTCCTGAGGCTTACAAACAACTTAAACTAAGTTAAACTAACCTAGGGACAACACACAAACACACACACACACACACACACACACACATTGATGACTGAAAGAGGACTCGAACCTCCGAGCCGAGCAACTGCACGCTACGCCAAATTTTAACGATGTATGTTAGTGACACCTTTAAACTTTCCCTTATTCTTCTAGTTTTTTATGCTACTTCATTTTCCTCCCTCATTTTGTGTGCATACAGAGCATCGGAGCACCCTCATAGTCGGTGCCCCTGTTCACGCGTCAACTTAAGCACAACGGTCGCTTCTCGCTGGTAACAGGCACTTAGAGATGCCAAATTGTCACTGTATTTAAGTATACTTCATGATATATTATTTTGCCCACCTGCTATACTATCGAGCAACAGTCGATGTGCACAAAAGCTACGGAACCAGAAAAATAGCAATTTGCCGAGAGGTAGAAGCGGATACAGATTAATAATTAACAGAGACAGAAAAACGGAAACGCATCCGGTAATTGAGTATCTACAGCCCCCAGCTGCCATTGACGCAAATTAATCCAGTGAGCACCATGGATAAAAAAATGTGGGTAACGTGACGTTGATCGCAGAATTAAAATACGAAAAATGTGAAAATACTTGCGTGGGCGCCTGAGTGTGTTATTCGACCTGTTCAACCCCGGGCGTGCCTTGTGGCAGTCTCGCTGCCGTCCGAGTGGAATGGGATACGAAATAACTAGCCCTGTTAACACGCGGGAGTTAAACGTGAAAATCAGTAAGGAGTATTCTCGTTTGCAGTAAATGTACTAACGTGCCCCTAGGTAGTAATTTCTTGCTTTGTGATTGTTGTGCATTTTGCTCTGGGCCACGTAATCTGCGAATAGGTAACCAAGCGAACGGTATTGTACAGCAGGTGTCTCAAAAACACAGGACGCATTTCGGTGTTATAGGGAACTAAAAAAAAAAAAAAGAAAAAAAAAGTGTTCAAATGTTTGTTAAGCTTTTGGGACTTAACTACGGGGTCATCAGTCCCTAAACTTACAAACTACGTATGAACTACTTACGAACTAGAACGGCACAAATATCCATGCCCGAGGGGGGATTCGAACCCCCGACCGTAGTGGCCGTGCAGACCGTGACTGGAGCGCCTCAGTCCCTAAAGGGAACTGACTGAGAAATACAGTGTAATTACAATAATTCTCTTAGTAAAGGTTCAATCTAAATTCTGCAGGTACTCAGTCATCCCAATACTTCGTGAGCTACGTCGTGATTTTCAAGTAAACATATGTCAAATGGTGGAATTAATGAAAAAAATATTTCTGTCCATGAGTATTTATATTTTTGGCGGAGCAGATGTGAAGATATAGCAGGAAACGATTTTATCATTGCCAGCAATTTAAATTAAAAGGCGTGAAACAAATTGAAAATAAAGAACAGCAAGAAATTAAGAGGTGTAAATGTATATATAACTAAAGTAGATTTCCAAAGTTGATTCAAACAGAAATTAACAGAAACGCTGTCGAATTTGCTTGATGTAATAATTCTGTACTCTCTCACCGATAAAATTGTATTGATACATTATAAAATATGTCATCATCTGCGATGTGTCACTGATCCTTTCATGTATTGACATTAATTTTTCTTTTCCGATTAACTCTATAGAATCTCTCTGTTTGTTTCTGGTCGAATTAACACCTCTCAGCACTTAAGCTAATTTTGTAATTTTTTGTGATAGCCAGCAACAGCGATAATCTTATTATAAAGGTATGTGTGTGCTTCAGTGTTCTCTTTCATTAAGAAATCCCCCCATTCCATCTTTAAAACGCAGATTATGAGTTTTAATTATAGTTACAAGATCCCTCACATCTCCCTGTGATGCTTCTTTTACCCAATTTGGACTGCTCCAAGAATGGATGGTTTTTTCGTGTTAAATAGAACGTAATCTCTCGTGTAGCCCTTCTTTTCAAAATTCACATTACAGATCTGTATTTTTCAATAGTAATTAGAACCTGCAATCAGTTTTCCATAATTTTTCGTAGCCAGATTTACGAGTCTTACAAAATGTCAGTGTCCCACTTTCTTTAAAAATGCAATATTTTACGCGGCCAGCTACACTGAAAACTTATTCATAATACCAAACCACACCACACGCAGTCAGCGAGTAGTTACTTATATCAAAACATTAACTTTCAGCCTACCAGGAGAAACTTCGATGCAGAGCTGTAGAAGTAACTATTCGTTGCCTGCATTACCTCCCGACATTAAATAGCCTGCTAATCCTTCTTCTTACACTTAAAGAATTTTTCCAAATTTCTTACGATGTTTTCACAGTAATTTTTGCACGGCTTCCAACTTCTAATTTTTTCCCCTTTGCCACCTTTTTAATCACTAACATAAACAGTCTGGCAGTAACATTAAACTGAGAAGGGCAGAAATTTGTTGTGTCCAGTACTTGAGGAATCCATTATAGTTTTCTTTCCTTGTTGTTTTCAAGAATAACGAGCAAAGGTGGTAATGCATGTTACTGTATTTTTCCATAGACGTCTTTCTAAAAGTGATACAATTGGGTATAAAAGCATATCGAATATTTATGAATGTACAACCCTTGAATAATGTGACAACATCAGAATCATAGCCCCTCCGTGACCTAGATGAATAATTTGGCCTTTCGGTTGGTGCCAATATTTTACAGCCTTAGACATGTAGTCTGGTTAGCATCAAATACTTACCGTCCTGGCAGATCTTGAGAAGACTGCATTTCTATTACCCTTAGGCCACTATGCGTATCTGAAGATGCACTCTTTATTTCGGAATTAACCAGAAACGTTTCAAGAGTCTGAGGATTTATTTTTGTTTGGATTAAAACATTCCATTTGTTCATTTTATGTAGACGACGCTGCTGTCTTTTCGAGTTCCATAACTAAACATTCACATCGATGGAGATTGTATTGTCATTAATACAGAATGCGAATCTTGGTCTGAAAGGGAAAAATGCAAATTTTAGAACCACAAATTAATAAATTATCTCACGTAATTTCTGATAATGGTGTTCAATCTGATCCACAATTAACTGATGTAAGGGATTCACTTTCCACATGTAATGATTAACATGTAGCCTCTCTATGCTTAGCCAGTTATCGTCGTAGTTTCATGTAAGAATATGTCATTACTACCAAACGTCTTACCAATTTGTTAATGAAGGGAGTAATATGTACTTGGGTCCCTGTGTTTGAAACAGCCATGCTTTTTAGAGAACCTTACATACTGTCCTGTGACGCCAGTTATTATGCAGCTGGTTGTGTTCTTTGCCAGGTATATAGGGAATTTGAACGCGCTATTGGGTACACATCTAGGCAAATAAATCAAGCCAAGCTCAGGTACAGCATAACAATAAAGGAGCGGTTAGCTCTACTGCATAGGGTAAACTATATTTTAATTATGTGGGAAAAGCTGTACCGTTATGTGTCTCCTTGCTACCGTAATTTAGTTGCTGAGCCTTAAGATCCGCAATAGCAGACTGAATAGGCATTATTCGGTAATGTTGAAACCAGTACTCTGACACGTTATGTCGTATTTAGAGGTCAATGATGTACTGATCACTCAATTTATTGAAAGAAGATATACAATGTAAGAAATTTACAGAATCCACAGTTCTCTTGGTTATTTACTAAATCCTCTGCAACAAGATATCCCAAGGTAATTGGTTGGTTATTTCATTTTTTTAAACAGTCTCGTCATAGTAGACAGACATACTGCAGTGGTAAGAAGGGAACCAATGCACGAATATCTTCGCATTTCCGCTGGTCTGTTCATAATAAGTATGTCGCAAGTTGTGTATGGCTTTGCTTGCTATGTGCTCAAAGGGGACAATTATAAACAACCAGAAAATCTGCTTTGAGCTCTTGCTGTGGTTCCTAAACTAAAGGATTTAGTTGGCCTAGATATCACGGGTCCTTTGTTTTACATACAAAAATAATACATGTATTTCATCAATTTACAGACCATTCTTCCTGTCTCTTTATTACGGTATTCTACCAGTTATAATAGTAGCGAGTGTGCCCAAAGTTTCCTGACGCATCTTATTTCGACATATGGTAGCTATGTCGTCATCAGAACAATTTCTTAGCGATTTACACAGGTATGCAAGATGATGAAAATAAAAAAGTGGCGAACTACCATTCCCCAAAAGTTATGACTAGAGTGCGTATATAAATCTTTACTCAAAGCCTTGTTTTATTTGAGTCACAGTTTAACTATTGGAACAAAATATACAATTTATTGTCTGCCCACACAATGTCAAAGTAAATAATTCTATTGGCTGCACTCCCTTTTAGGTGGTATACGTACGCAAAATGCGCCCAACATTCGAACTTGAAAGTTGCCTCCAGATGTTGATGTTCCAGTTGTTCTGACGCTTGATAGCTGTACGGACAAACAATATCTCTGCTTTCACTTGGCAAATTAAACAACGTGTGGATTCCCAATCATCAGTTTAGGAAATGGATGTTGCACAGAAATCCGGCTGCAAAGTGAGGAAAGGCAAAGAAGTACCAACCTTGAAAGGTACATTTTATGTGGGTGTGTTGCAAAATATAAGTAAGGTAGGGGAGAGGAAGGACGGTATGCAAATGGTTTGTTTACTTGATATAAAAGGATAGGCGTGGCTGACCCACATCTAATTTCCAAGTACTAAAATCCATCCAAAATTGTGTAAAGGGGACCAACTAATTTGAATAATTTGAGTAAAGAAATTTGTTTTGTCTCGTTTCATTCTTTGAAGTCAAATAAACCTCAAAGTTGAAAGCAAAATCCACATACAACTAACACAGATCATATTTACCGAACATCATATAATTAAAGAATAGTAAATACACTCCTACAGCAAGTGACTGGTAAGTCGAAGATAATTGTATTTCATTCTAAACATTTGTGACAACCCACATTTAACTGGAAACCGTGGCGTATTCGAGAGGAGTATTCCAACACCACATTTCTGTGATTATACCTAACGTTTTCAATAGTCCGAAAAAGTGAATACCCCTTGAAACAGTAGCAAATGTACGCGATACTGTACAAAACTGCGCTGACTGGCGATGTCAACAACAAGACGCCTGGGCGGCGGCTGTGTGCTTCGATAGCTGCAAGTTGCGTACACAGAGATAATTCAGCTTCCTATTGCAGAAGCGATATGTAACTAATATCGTCCAACTTCGACCTTGGCGGATCTAAGTGCCTACGATCTCACTCGTTCGGCTATGTCGTGCCACTACAGACAATTTACGTGTGAAACACGAATGTAATGTAGGCATAGAACTGTGACAATCGCAATTAGCGCGTCGGTGCGTCTAATATCAGGCAGGCTAACCTTGCTCTCGGCTTGCCAATACTCAGCGCATCCCCAAAATTTGTACCACAAACTCCAAATACTGCTGCTTGAAGACAACTGATAGCAGAAGGGAAGGGTCTGCTCTCCTTGGCTGCTCGAACATGTCTCTTTCTCTCTACTTCTAAAATCCCCGTCTCTTCTGTGCAAAGCCTCTAGGCTCCGCCTATCTTTATTGAAACGCCAAACAATAGCGAGGCGCCAAAGTAGGGACAATCACGGCTTGCGTTCGGAAGCCGGACAGCAGAACCCCCTTACTATAAAACCGCAGCCAATGGCCAGCTCTCCCGCGTTTCCATCGGTCGGGCCTTACGTCCAGCGTTCTCACGGTAGCGGCGGATTGCCTTCAGGCACCTTCGAACAAACGGCCAGCAATTTGTTCCCATCAAATGGCCAAAAATCCTCGGCATTGTATAATTGCGTCGCCCACCATCTCAGCGCCAGAGAAGTACAATGTGCTAGCGGGTGCCACCCTGGCGTTCGCCAACTCGGTGCCATACGAATCAGCTCTCCCTTGCAAAGCACCGTACACCGCCCATGGACACGTATTGTATTCTACATCTACATCTACATCTACATCTACATAGATACTCTGCAAATCACATTTTAGTGCCTGGCAGAGGGTTCATTAACCACTTTCATAACTTTTCTCTACCGTTCCATTCTCTAATAGCGCGCGGGAAGAAAGAACATCTAAATCGTTCCGTTTTCGATATGATTTCTCTTATTTTATTGGGATGGTCATGTTTCCCTAAGTAGGTGGGTGCTAGCAAAATATTTTCACATTCAGAAGTAAAAGTCTGTGTTTGAAACTTCGCAAACCGATCACGCCGCAATGAATAACGTCTTTCTTTTAATGATTTCCACCCCAATTCGTGCAACATTTCCGTGACGCTTCCCCCCCCCCCCTAACGTGATAAAACAAAACGAGCTGCCCTTCTCTGAACCTTCTCAATATCTTCCGTCAGCCCCACCTGGTGAGGGTCCCACAAGGGGCAGCAGTACTCCAGGAGAGTACGCACAAGTGTGATGTAGGCAGTCTCTTTTGTGGAGCTGGTGCATCTTCGAAGCGTTCTGCCAATGAACCGTAACCTTTGATTCGCCTTCCCCACAATATTTTCTATGTGTTCTCTCCAGTCAAAGTTGTTCGTAATTGTAACTCCTAGGTATTTGGTAGAATTTACGACCTTAAGGTTTGACTGATTTATCGTGTAATTGAAGTTCCGCGGATTTCTTTTAGTGGTCATGTGTATTACTTCACACTTTTCTTTATTAAGTGTCAATTGCCAATTTTCGCACCAAGTAGAAATTTTGTCTAAATTGCTTTGCAGTTGCTTTTGATCCTCTGTTGACTTTACTAACCGATAAACGACAGCATCATCCGCGAACAGTCTAAGGGAGCTATTCAGATTGTATCCTAAATCGTTTATAAACACGAGGAAGAGTAGGGGATCTATAACGCTTCCCTGTGGAACGCCAGGTATCACTTCTGTTTTACTCGACGACTTACCGTCAATTACAACGAACTGTGTCCTTTCTGATAGGAAATCGTGAATCCAATCGCACAATTGGGAAGATATTCCATAAGCACGCAATTTCATTAGAAACCGCTTGTGGGGTACAGTATCAAAAGCCTTCCGGAAATCCAGAAATATGGAATCGATTTGAGATCCCTTGTCGATGGCACTTAACACTTCATGTGAATAAAGGGCAAGCTGTGTTTCGCAAGAGCGATACTTTCTGAATGCGTGCTGACTATTGGTTAATAGGTCGTTCTCTTCGAGGTAGTTCATAATATTCGAACAAAGTATATGTTCCAAAATCCTACTGCAAATCGACGTCAATGAGATAGGCCTGTAATTTTGGGGATCACTCCTAATGCCTTTCTTGAATATTGGAGTAATATGGGCAACTTTCCAGTCTTTGGGTACAGATCTTTCGCTGAGTGATCTGTTGTAAATTATAGCTAAGTACGGAGCTATTGCGTCAGTATACTCTGAAAGAAATCTAGTTGGTATACAATCTGGCCCGGAAGATTTATTTTTGTTTAGTGACTTAAGTTGTTTTACTACTCCAGGAACATCTACTTCTAAGTTTCGCATGCTGGCGTCTGTTCTTGGATTGAATACTGTAGTGTTCACTTCGTCTTCTTTGGTGAACGAATTTCGGAAAGCTTTGTTTAGTAATTCTGCCTTAGCAGTACTGTCGTCGGTAGTATTACCATTGCTATCCCGTAGTGAATGTATTGTTTGTGTTTTGCCGCTAGTGTACTTCACATATGACCAGAATTTCTTTGGATTTTCTGCAAAATTACGAGACAGGATTTCGTTGTGGTAACTACTATAGGCTTCTCGCATTGATTTCCGCGCTAGGTTGGGAGTTTCAGTAAAATATTGCCAGTCTTGTGGATTCTTTGTCTCCAGACGCTTCCGTCTAGACGACGCCAGAGTCGGTGGCGCCAGCCAGATACTTGGAATGCTCACGCCTCAGTCATACCTACTGTGACCTTCGGCTGTAAGACGTCTTGCGGGAACCGCTGACCCTCAGAATAACAGAGCCATCATCGTGCCCGCCACCAGTCTCCGTTAGCTCTGAATTCGTTTCTCCCTCCCCCCCCCCCCCCTCTTTCCCTGCTACAGGCCTCACACAACCAAGTAACAGAATATTTTTCTTTGGCCACAAAACTGACAACTTACTAATAATCTAATAAAATTAACAAGGTTATGTTGTCCTTTTACTGTTGGAAAGCAACGTGGCAGTACTGTAATCTCTCAACCTCTTTGGAAGTTTTTTACCAAATCATGCCACTGAGCTCAACATATATTGCAGAACAACAGTTGCCAGACTGACTAGTCATGTTTCGCTTTGACCATCTGCATCTTCACAAGGGCAATGTTCACCTGGCATTGTTCAATCAGCTGACACAGTGTCCCAAACACGTTGAGGCCAGACATGAAACAGTGCCTTAGACGACAGCATACTGTTACATATTGATAAAACCTACGATGATCCCGCCGACGCCCCCCCCCCCCCCCAAAGTAGTTTCCTTCTAAGGATGACGGCACCATTTTGATGGATTGAATAAGAGTCTTCAGGTTAAGAGGCCTGAGCCACGAAGGGAACTTTAAAAAAATTGAAACTAGTGCAATGGTACCTGTTGTTCCAGATTGTTTTTGAGCAATCTGTTATGCACGTATATGCATCAACGTGTTGTGGTTTTGCCTTGGAGAAGCTATAAGACAATGGGTTAAATAGTTTGTCGATGTCGCTGGAATTTGATGTGAAGTTCAAGATTGAAGACTGTGTTTACGTTGCAAATGCGTAACTTTTATGCACAAATCATCGTTGATTGTGCAAAACTAATTCTTCAACAGATTCATTGGTAAAACTTCTGGGTGTCGGCCAATGTTCAGAGGATGTGTGGCGCACTCTAACAAAGCTGGAGACAGCATTGAGAATGGTGTAATTAGCTTTGTAAAATTATTTCGGATTGACGAGCAAGGCATCATGTTCTGCAGGCTTCGTGTGTTCTAGTTAGTAACAATAACGAATTAAAGAAAAAACTTTATTTCGAATACTACATTTTTTGTGTCCCAACTTCGTCGCCGCTTTTGTGTCCCAGCCTCGTCGTAGGTGTCGGTGGCCGAGTGGAATGAGACCAACACAGGAACAAAAATAGCATGCTGGTGCAGGTACGGAGGGGAGCAGCCAGAAACTATAAACACTAGAGTAAATTAGAAAGAGATATATATTGCACAGAATGTAACAATACTTAACTTTTACATAGTACTGCAGAATGTTGATACATAGTTGTTAGAGGCCTGCCTAGTGCCTGTACGATAGCAAAGTCTTCACTGGTGCCTATCTGATTACGAAGGTCCTAACTGGTTGCCAACTCAGTCTCAAGAGACCGATGTCTTTCCGTGGTGGCCACGAGCGGGGTTGCAGCAGAGGGCGCTCGTGGCTGTCGTGAGAACGCCGCGCCGTGTGTGCATGGCGGCGCGCGGCGAAAGTAGGTGGCGCGCACTTTGTACTTGTGCGACACCACAACATTTACGTTATTCAAAACAATCCTTATTATTTTCGAATCCTTAGAAGTACAATTGTCCTAAACGTTTACAGTTCAGATGTGATTTATTCGTGAAATTGAATAAGGCTACTATCAAAGATAATCCTGATCTACAGCAGTACATGTTCATAACTCCTACTCCTTGGTCATCTCAAACAGAAGTAGCTCTAAGTGTACAGTTTCCACGGTTCTGATACAGTGCATGGAGTAGCGCCAATATCATGGAGCTTGACGCTCATGGAGACTACTTTGCGCGGAACACATTCAAATAGAATAGATAAATTAAATTACGGAAATATATCTCTCGATAATGTACAGTCAAATATGAATCTCGGACATTGTTACCTCTTCTGAGGTTCTATGAGCTAGAGCAGTTTCATTTCCCGTCCAATAATTACGATTTAGGTAGCAATGAGAAGTCACATCGCCGATATGGCCGATCCAGGTCTCAATCGTTCAGTATCGCCAAAGGGGGCAGAACATGCCTTCACTGCTACTTTAAATCGTATGTCTGCCCATCATGAGGATTCCACTAACAATGTAGCGAGCACGGTGCTCAAGAATATTATAAACAGTTGCGCTAGTACAATTCAACTTTTTTTTTATTTTTTTATTTTTTTTTATTTTTGTATAAAACCATTCTGGGTGTTAGGCCGCGTCATTCTTTAAAAACACTTAGCAAATGGATTGCCGACGTTTCGGCCGCGTCATTTTTTAAAAACACTTAGCAAATGGATTGCCGACGTTTCGACCACTTTACAGTGGTCCTCTTCAGGGCAATTACCTGTTCGGTACTGCTGAATGTACACCCTAGTATACTGTGAGTTTTTCGGTTATCTAATACCTACGTCATGCATTTAAGATGGTGATTGGCTTGCAGTAGCGTATCAGCAGGCTCTTACGTAAGGTACCCAGTGAGTGATTGGTAGGCAAAATCTTATGTCTGACTGGAGGGCAACAGCCAATCAGCAACTAGCATCCAGGGGATGGTGTTTCCTGCTGCGAACATTCAGGCCGCGCGTCAGTTTTTTATGTCAGGATGACGATTAGACCTCTTACAAGAATAGTGATCCTCACATCTTGGAGATTAGGCGATAAAGCAAAACTTACAAAGCTGACACTTGTTAAAATTTCATCGGATGTGAAAACTAACAGTATATTACACAAACGGAGGGATGTGAAGAATAAGCCAGTACATTCTGTAATAATAATTTTGTTTCTCTCTTATATTAGTATAACTATTAGTCAGTTCTGGACGGTCATTTGACGATATTCAAATGTTGGAGTGTTTGTGAACCTATGGGACTTAATTACTGCGGTTATCATACCCTAGGTTTACAAACTACTTAAACTAACGTTTGATAACGCAAGAACAGCACATGCCTATGGGAGAACTCGAACCTCCGATGGCGAGCAAATACGCGCTCCTTAGCACGGCGCCTTAGACCACTCGGCTACTCCACCATGGCTTGAGCATATTCGAGTAAAATGTGGAAGTAAGAGAATATTACAGTAGGAAAAGAATGTTTAATGACGGCGAAATTTCCGGTGCTTCCTAGTCTGCAGTGTTTAGTTTCTGTCAAATAACAGCAAAAAATATCTACCAAAGGCACATTTCATGCAGAACGTAAAACTAGTCTGAAAAATTAAACAGTAATATTGTGTCAAGCAGAGAGATTTTAATTAATAAACGAATATTTATACTGAGCAGCGGGAAATTAATATTACCTAATCATTCGCTGACAGATTGAATATGGAGGTAAATAAAAAGCTCATTAGCACTGATGGTGTTATATAACAAGTAACTTCTTTAAATATTTGTCAGACAGGGCGGCATCGGTTGAACGAAAACAAAGTGAAATTAATAATTCAGCTTAATCTGAGTGATTTCCACTAAGAGACAATATTGTATCTGATAATGTACATTAAAGTGTAAAAACATCTGAATTCGTGCATCTAGCCTTATACCAGCTGCGAATATAAACTTAATTTATAGATAACTAACTTAACCTCGCGGCTCCGCTCGCATGTGTGTTGAATATGATAGATAAACTATCTTTCAGTCGTGTGCTATGAGACTGGTTTTGAAGGATGAAATGATATACAATACCTTCTTTAGAAACAAACATTTTTAGTCAACATTCAAATAAAAAAAATAATATTATGTGAAGTAAGTAGTGTAGATCAAATCACGAAATTCAACAATAATGATTGTAATAATATCACAGATCGATCACTTGATGTAATGCGCGAAACGTCAAATCAATTTTTTTTAAAGAGATGTATAAAAGAAATTTCTTTTTTACTGCTATATTTATTTATTCTTATATTTACTTATTTGTATGCTTATCCTTACAAAGAAGGAGCTGAAGACATTGTAGCACGCATAAACCAAAGATATGATCTGTGACATCACGTTTCGCTGTATGTAACCTCCTTGCTATAGAGTCGCAACCGTCATCGCTGGCCTTTAGTCCGAATTTCTTTTTATAATTTGACGAATTTCAGCCACCATATCTTCCACCCCCTTATAGCTATCGGCATGGAACTGCTACTGTGTACAATGGGGAGACTTGGGACAACAATTACACACAGATCATTCGTTAGCGTTCTGTAGTTTTCGCTGCAGAGCGAAATATTAACACACACACACGTAGAATTTTATATATACCAATAACTTCCCATCCCAAAATACTCCACCCTTTTATCATTAGCAACACTCAAGCAACAATGCAACCAATAAAACCATTTTCGCCGGCCGCGGTGGCCGAGGGGACTGAGGCGCTCCAGTCACAGTCTGCACGGCCACTACGGTCGGGGGTTCTAATCCCCCCTCGGGCATGGATATTTGTGCCGTCCTAGTTCGTAATTAGTTCATAAGTAGTTTGTAAGTTTAGGGACTAATGACCCCGTGGTTAAGTCCCATAAGCTTAACAAACATAAAAAAAAAAAAAAAATTAAAAAAAAAGAAAATTTAGAAGAGTAAACATAATTTTCAAAGAGTAATTATAGTTCCACATTCCGCGTTATGTTCTTCAAATTACTAAATATCTATCAGATCGCTATAAAACCGTGCCTAAAACATTCCTCAGGTTAAAATTAGTAACTGTACAAATATTTAGGTCTCTGCGTCTTGTCGTTCGGACGTGATAAGCGTACACCGAACAGACATTCACATTTATAGATATAGAGTTATAGACCACTGCAATGTTGCGTGAGTACCATAGCTTTTATTTTAGTCGACATCCCGCGTCGGAGGTTCGAATCCTCCCTCTGGCATGGATGTGTGTGCTGTCCTTAGGTTAGTTTAACTTAGTTTAAGTAGTTTGTAAGACCAGGGACGTATCACCAACGCAGTTTTGTCCCGTAGCATTACAAACATTTGAATATTTTTATTTTATTTTATTGATTTTAGTAGATATAGCTTTATATGGCCGAGCAAAGTGGCGCAATAGCCGGCCGCGGTGGCCGAGGGGACTAAGGCGCTCCAGTCACGGTCTGCACGGCCACTACGGTCGGGGGTTCGAATCCCCCCTCGGGCATGGGTATTTGTGCCGTCCTAATTCGTAAGTAGTTCATAAGTAGTTTGTAAGTTTAGGAACTGATGACCCCGTAGTTAAGTCCCATAGACTATACAAACATTTGAGTTGAGTTTGGCGCAATAGCAAACCATGGACTATCATTCAGGAGGACGGTGATTCAAATCACCCAGATATGCAGCATCTGCTGCATCTCTTATAAGCTATGGGATGTTATACCCTAACCTTCTTCCTACTTCCGTAGCTGCACGTAACCAAATGTTTCAAAAGCTAAGGAACCAAACAGCTAAGGTCATCAGTCTCCTTACTTGCAAACACCTAAACTAACTTAGAATAAGGAGAACACACACACACACACACACACACACACACACACACACACACACACATGTCCGAAGGAGGGCGAGAACCTCCGGCGGAGGCATTCGCAAAATCCATGCGAACCGCCATTTCCTCGCGGCTATAAGTAACCACTGCCTCGCGTTTGTTTCTGCTGATAGTATCGACATCTGATAGTGAAGCACAGTACATTTCATTGAGCCACACAGTCATTATTGCCTGTCTAGAAACTAGCGACCTTTGCCATGAGTCGTGTCATTTCTTCAACGTCCTCCAGCCATTAATATCAACACTGCTGCTATGAATTCGCTTAAGTTTATAACCCTAGCAATAGCAAAGATTATCACTAAAACTTCAATATTACCAACACAACGTCACAACGTCACTTTAATATTACTATTAAATAATTAAAAGAAAACAAATTACGTTATTTATAACCTATTTCTTGATTTCCAGAAGGCTTTTGACACCGTACCTCACAAACGGCTTTTAATCAAATTGCGTGGTTATGGTATATCGCGCCAAATTTGCGACTGGATAGGGGATTTCCTGTCAGATAGGACACGGTTTGTACTAATCGATGGGAAAGCATCGACTAAAGCAGAGGTGATATCGGGCGGGCTACAGGGTAGTGTTATTGGTCCTCTGCTGTTCCTTATGTACATAAACGATCTAATTAGCTCTCTTAGGTTGTTTGCAGATGACACCGTCATTTACCGTCCAGTAAAATCATCTGAAGATCAAAACCAACTGCAGAACGACCTGAATAAGCTATCAGTATGGTGAAAAAATTGTCAATTGACGCTAATTAATGAGAAGTGTGAAGTCGTCCGCATGAGTACGAAAAGAAATCCGTTAAACTTCGTTTACAAGGTAAATCAACCAAACGTGAAGGCCGCAGACTCCACTAAATACTACCAATTACTATTACTTCAGATTTAATCAGGAAAGAACACTTAGATAAAATCGTGGGAAAGGCGAACCAGAGACTGCGTTTCATTGGTAGAACCCTTAAAATATGCAACAGCACTACTAAAGAAACTGAATACACTACACTTTTCCGTCCTTTTTCGGAATACTGCTGCCCAGTGTGGGATCATTATCAGGTGGGTTTGACGGAGGAGATCGAAAGAGTCCAAAGAAGGGCAGCTCTTTTTGTACTGTAACGATATAGGGGAGACAGCATTACGGAAATGATACAGCATCTGGGTGGGAATCATTACAACAACGGCGCTTATCGCTGAGGCGTGGGCTACTTAAGAAACTCCAATCGCCAACCTTCTCCTCCTCCGATTACGAAAATATATTGTTGACTCCCACTTACATAGGTAGAAACAATCATCAGAATAAAATAAATCAGAGCTAAAACGGAGAGATTTAGGTGTTCTTTCTTGCCGCACGATATTCGAGAATGGAATGGGAGATAAATAGCATAAAGATGGTTCGATGAACCCTTTGCCAGGCACTTAAATGAGATTTTCAGAGTATCCCACGTAGTTGCACATGTAGATGTAGAATTTGAACTGTGTAGTACATAGGGATGTGCTTCGAAGATGGTCATGGTACCATTTTCGGATTATGTCTCCAACTTTCGACTCTGTCCAGGGGATCTGGAAAAATGAATACCTATGTCTTACCGTTCGAGCACTTACTTTCCTTGTTTAATTTTGATGATCGTTTCTCTGGATATAGGAAGGGATCTAGTAAATATTATCGCATTTGAAAATTCGACACTTAAATTTCGTCAATAGATATAAACGCAACAAAAAAATCAAATGTTTAAAACTTTGTAAATGTAAGTTTCTTAACTACGTTGGACATCAGTCTCTAGATTTACAGACTAGTTAAACTAACTCAAAGTAATTTATGCTGAGGGCAACACAAACACACATGCCCTAGGGTGAACTCGAACATCCGATGACGAGCAAGGTGCCTTAGAACGCTCGGCCACTCCAGCGCAGCACCACAACGTTGAAGCCTGTTTTATCTCGTCTCTGTACCGCGATAATACAAAAGGGGCTGCCCTTCTTTGGACACTATAAATGCCTTTTGTGAACCTTATCTCGGAAGGTTCCCATATAGTACAGTAACAGTCAAGCGGAAGCGAAATTTCGGCCGCCAAATTAATCAGTTGGGGCGAATCCACCACTTACCGTTCTCGTTGATTACGTCACGTTGCACTCTATTCGACAGTCATGAAGGTTGTGACTCTTCGAGAGCATCATGACCGTGTATACTGATGATACGTGAATAGGCGGAACCATCTCCCATGTCTTAATCCTATTAAAGAGAATGTTATCTATGTTGTACCCGCTATATAATTTGGTGGTTTTCATCTTACAAGCCACTCGTCAAACTGTAACTCTAGACTGACGCGTAGGCCGGAAACAGGTGTACAAAATACACCATCGCTGTAGAAGATTGTGCTTTTGTTATGTTGATCTAACAGTAAATTATGGAAGAGTCAATTAACATATTTCCGTTAAAGGCTGGCATAGGTGAAAACGAAAACTGCATTGATATCTCCTACTACTCTATAGTTAAAATATTAAAACCTAAGATTATAACAGCCCAGGGAAAACGATATTATGCGGTGTTTTTGTATGATAATATACATGCGCTCTCGTTTTTCAATTATTTGAATAGTTAGTAATCATTGTATATATGAAACATGCATTTTTCTCATAAAAATTGTTTTTAAACGTACGTGACCAAAACTGCTGGGTCATCTGTCCCCAGACTAACAAGCTAAGGACAACAATCACGCCCTTACTCGGGAGAGGAGTCGACCCTCCGACGCCAGCGGCTGCGTAATCCGTAAAGTGGTGCTCAGGTCGCACGGAAATGCCCGCGCGGTTTTCTCATCAACTAATCCAGCATTAAAGATGACACTTCATACTTTACACCGGCATATAAGGTTAGTTAATTAATATGTGGCTAGTCATTAGACAAACGACACCGCACATGAAGTATTTATTTTGCTTAGGTTCATTAGGAGAAATTAAATTAACGATTAAGTATTTCTGATAAACCCTAAGTGTATCGTTACGTCATAACGGTACGTCGTAAATTTTAAAACACTACAAACTATTTCTGAGACTGTGCACGGTTCGTTATACTTCTTTAGCCGGTAATTTCGCAGATATTCCGTAGCGATTAAGTATCAAAACGATAGGTATCGAATAGGTGAATGTCGTAGTAGAATAGTGGATTGAATTTGCGGGCAATTTGAATAGCGACATTCTGTTTCGTGTTCAATGTAATGGCTAGTGGAAGTGCAGAGGAAAGTGTGATTTCGTCACTGACATGGAAGGAACTGATTCCGAAACTCAACTATAGAGAAATGTATAGATTTTTACCGATTTTTTAAATTATTACCAGGCGTTGACTTATGAAATGTATTGACTGTCATAGTGATCGTAGTGTGAAACTTATCCGTAATAGTGCTGACAAAACTTCCCGTTCCTATTATTTTGCGGCAATTGCATGAAAAGAACGGCGTTCAGAAGAAATACGTGGTTTGAACATTGCAGATTTGGAATGGAACCAAATATTATATTAATTTCATGTTGGGGAAGGAACATTTCGTTAGAAATTGCTGCCTCAGAAAGTTGTCTCGCATTGAACAGTGTATGCGAATATTATGTGTTTTGTAGGGAAATATGTTACGTTATTGTAACGAATAGTAGTCAGCCTATCGGAGTTGAAATTGACGAAACTCATATTAGTAAAGGAAAATATAACAGAGGACGTGTACTGAAAAACGAGGTGGAACACATTTGGGTGTTTGGTGGTATTGTGAAAGTATAAAGTGTTTTTTTGGTAAAGGTGCATTCAAGGGAAGAGGCAACTTTAGTACCTCTTATGAAACACTTCATACTAACTGGGACGAAAATTATAGCGGATGGATGGGCTTTGTATCAAACATTAAAAAATGAAGGCTTCCAACACGAGTTCGTCAATCACAGTGTCGAAAATGTATCTTCAGAAGACTCATCTGTGCACACACAGAATGACTGTGGACAAGTGTGAAGAGCAACATAAAACGGAAGGTTCGACCAGGTGAACGCGACGAGATGTACTTGTTTAGATATATTTACTTCCACAATTTACGACTCGAAGTCATTTCTCGTGTTTATCCAGGATACGGCCAGCAAGGACTGAAACCAGTGTCATATACAACAGAAGGACTGGAGCAATGCTTGAGCGACACTGAACAAACTACCGATTAAGAAAGGTATGTAAAGTACTTTTATAATTAATACTTTTCGTGACGTTTTCTTTTTAGTTAGTGAGGACGCGTAGCGGACAAATCTCCAGTTTAGAAAACTGCAATATACAAGAAAGCTCTCTAAGTAGCTCGGCCTGAAATGGTATATATAGAACGTACAACTTTAAATCCAAGTAAATTACACAGAAAGCTGCACTCATGGGTTCCTGCTTAACCACATCCTGTAAAATCACGTAGTATTTGTAGAAATAATAACATTCGCCTGTTCGATACCTATCGTTTCGATACTTAACCGCTTCGATATAAATCGTTTGGAGGTCTAAGCCTCGCTATACGGAATATCTACGAAATTACCCTTTATCCATTCTTATTGTTCAAAGGGAAGCCGCCAGCTGTCGCCAACGTATACATACGTTCAGATTAACCACAGAAATGGTCCATACGTACGTTCCACAACTGCATGTGACATCCTCAGACTCGCCCCCCCCCCCCACCCTGCGCCCCCTGTACTCGAAGCAGACGCAACTTCTGTGGTGGTTACTACCCGTATAATCCCACACGGGTGACGTGCATTCTACAGATTCTCGCTGCGGCTGTACACCAAATTTGTGGTCTCTCGACTACCACTGACCATATCCTCGTGTAACAATTCGACAATACTGAAGGCTTTTCTACGGAAACGTAACGTGACATCACTGATTCATCCCATCCATTGTCTCCGAGAAGCTAATATAAGTATCCATACAATACTGTTACTGACGCATTATACTACAACGAAACGAGAAAGGCGTATTCTACATGCTCTGGCACTTCATTTTACCCTTGAACTACCAGCATGAGTGTAAGCATTGGTAAATTTGTAGAATCCGTGTTTATCGAAGGAAACGGCATTCCCGTCGATATATTTCGAATGTTGGATATAGTGTTTCTGAACCGGAAATTCGGGCTCTACGCGCCCTCGCGTACTAAAGAAAAAAGTTCTTGTTTAATCTACACCTAACCTCCTTAAAGCTAAGCTACAGATCACTTCTTTTTAACTCAAAGTTAGGTTAGATATAGGTAAAACAAGAAGTTTTTCTTAGTACGTGAGGGCGCGTAGCGCCCGAATCGCCGGCCGCGGTGGCCGAGGTGACTGAGGCGCTCCAGTCACGGTCAGCACGGCCACTACGGTCGGGGGTTCGAATCCCCCCTCGGGCATGGATATTTGTGCCGTCCTAGTTCGTAAGTAGTTCATAAGTAGTTTGTAAGTTTAGGGACTGATGACCCCGTAGTTAAGTCCCATAAGCTTAACAAACATTTGAACATTTGAACATTTTTAGCGCCCGAATCTGCGGTTCAGAAACACTGTATCGAACATTCTATATATATCGATGGCAATGCCGTTTCTTCGATCTACACGGGTTCTACCAAATTACCTAAACATTTTTTTATCATTTCGTACTACTACAGATAATACTTTATTAATTAATTAAATTTCAAATATGAGAATACCAATGAATATTAATATTTTTTTTCAATGTTCTAATGAGAAAGTTGTTAATAACAGTTCTGAAAGATAAGCATCTCTGAATAGCAAAGTAAATAAACATAGTATTTGGTAGCTCTTGATAAATATTAAAATACAGAAAGTTCATTACTACAGTTGCGCCAATTTGTGTTCGGACGTGCTATGTCACAGAAGACGTTTGCGCCGCACTTTACGCTGGGATACCGGCGTTTTACACGTGAGACATCTGAGGATGGCACATAGACGCCCGAAACTAGTTATTTAACAATAAAAAGTTAGAACATAGCGATCTTTGGCATCATTTTCTCTATATTATGTTTCGTACTGAGATACGTAAATGTCAGTGTTTCTAACGTCGTGGATCTATTACACCCTGAATATAACTTTGATTACAAGGTGCACAGGAAAGAATACTTCACATACTATTAGACAGGTTCTGTATTTCAGTCATTGCGTAAATTTCACAGTAACATAGTAAAATACACATGGTGAGTATATACAGAAGCACTGAAACGGCATGATACCCAGTTAGTGCCTGTAGACCTGACTATCGACAACTGCTGTGTCTCTTACGTTTTTTAAACAGATATTATTCAGATATGCCTTATGCCTTCTGTACTATTCAGTTTCTTTCGGCCGCGCGTAAGTGGCTGCGTGGTCTAAAGCATCATACTATGGTCTGGGCGGTCGCTCCCTGCAGAGTTTAGAGTCCTCATCATGCATATGTGTGTGTGTGTGTGTCTGTTGTCTTTAACGTAAGTTACCTTAAGTAGTTTGTAACAAAAATGTTCAAATGTTTGTTAAGCTTATGGGACTTAACTACGGAGTCATCAGTCCCTAAACTTACAAACTACTTATGAACTACTTACGAACTAGGACGGCACAAATATCCATGCCCGAGGGGGGATTCGAACCCCCGACCGTAGCGGCCGTGCAGACCGTGACTGAAGCGCCTCAGTCCCCTCGGCCACCGCGGACGGCAGTTTGTAAGACTAGGAATTGACGACCATAGCAGATTCGTCCAATATGTTTACGAACGCTTGATTTTGATTTTCTTTCAAGTACACGAAATATTATGAACTTCTCAAAAATGGAAGGTATCAGAAATAAAATGAAAGAAAGATATTTTCTTTCGTAAGTTAGAAGGTATTCCATCCATATATTTTCTTGATCGGGTGTATCACTACAATTCACATCAGTGTGTACCTTTTCATGGGTAATGTTTACAGCCACAACTCTAATGAACGTGTGATCAACAAGTGATATCAAAGTGCGAGGAAAACGGGCGCCATGACTCAGAGACGCACTACTGCTTCCTACAACGAACTGAGTGAGTTTTAAGAGAATCCATTTTTTGTCTTCCTTGCGGGGGAGTGGTCCTTTCAGAGAATTTCTACACAAGTAGAACTTATCAGTCGTCTCGTTGCAGTCTACGTCGATGATCAAAGTCTTATTGGTGGCCGTTTACCGTCTAATTAAATTATACTACCATAAATTACAAAACTGCTTAAGAATGGATAACTAGTCACTTTTCGTATATCATTTACCAAGATAGGTCATGCGGATCAGGAGGCGTTTTGTCAGGTTACAGCTGTTTCATCTGAGTAACTCATACAGGCAGATGTACAGCATAGCCTTTTGGGAAGAATCACAGAAATAAATTTGCATTAGCTTTCTTATCATAATTAAAGAAATTAACCGATAAGAACTGTTCATCGCTGCTGTAGAACTAACTGGTTATAACTCAGGCATCATAAACCCTTCAGTTCTCTGGATTCTACCGTAAATCTGAAAGTCGCAAAGAAGTCTCCAGCAACGAGCAAAGCTACAGCAAATTCTACAGATATTCTCATAACACTATAAACGTTGCCCTTGCTTCGTATGATGCCGTAATTGTTAAAGTAGATTCCGCGATTATATTTTTTGGACAAGGAATTGATGGTACCGAATGTTTGAATTTGAAATAAGTTAAAGTACAGCACAAAATGAACATTAAAGCAAATAAACCGCGGTTTGCATATTAAAGTTGGGCACCATACAAGCAACAGCATGTTATAAGACTTACGGAAAGCATCTAGCTGGATCCTGCACTTCGTATTGTAGAAGCTGGAAATAATAACTTTTATGTCTTATTAAAAAGTGAATGTTCGAGATACTTTCCGTAGGAGATCAATGTTCAGACTGTTCACTTCGCTTTTCATTGTTGTGTGACCGTGGGTGGAACATGAAGTTACTGGTAATGATAAAATAATAAAAAAAGAGATCGGACTTCGTGAAATTACAAAAGAAATGACTGCAGGTTCTCAATTCAAGCAAAGTATAGTATAAGGATCATTGATTGAAATTTTGCAGACAATGCGAAGCGATTGTAATGGCGTCTGAACATTAAACTATTACGGACGTAGAGGAGCTGCAAACAACAGAAAATAAGTATTTGACGTGAAGGAATTCATTTAAATAAAAGCCAAAGAGAGGGAATGATTTTAAATTTAAGTAATATATTTTTATAATAACTTCCATCACTTACATTAAATGGATACATGAATGGAAGACGTCCGTACAGATCGAACATAGACAAGAGAGTGAGTCAAACTACTATCTCGGTTCCGTCTTCTCGCTTGTTTTTAAGTAAAAAAATGACGAACGAAATTAAATTAGTTGTATTACGAGTCAGAGGGAAGCGGAGGCGATAAGCATCGCTGATCAAGGATAAACAAAAAATAAATAAAAATCTCAGTGTATCGTTACAACACTCTGTGTGTCTAAATGAAAATGAAAGATGAAATGATCGTATGGCTTTTTTCGCTGGGTGATCTCGCGTGGGATTGTTCGCCCACCTAGTGCAAGTCGTTTTACTTGACGCCACTTCGGCGACTTTCGTGTCGATGAAGATGAAAATGATGATGAGGACAATACAGAAATCTGAGCTACGTTGGCGGAATCCGCAGGCAAATGCATAACACAACTGCGAGCAGTTTTCTTTTAGTGCATAGTCACCGAAGAATCGAACCACAAGGCTGAATAAATGTTTCGTTTAGTTCTTCAATAGTTAACTGAAACTGGTGGAATGCAAAAGACGTTTTATTCACTGCATAATGAAACATCAGAAAATGGCAAAGTTTTATCTATACACTTTGAGGCAACTATAAATTCCAATAATTTAAGTATTCGCTTTCTGTGCAGAAATTTCCAGTAACAACTTCGGAGGCCGTCATCTATACAGGTAGCAGGAGGTATTTCACCAAACCTCTTCTGTGCTATATCAAGTAATGCTGTTAGACTTAAGTAATGGACACGAAAATATTCAACTATTTTTTCAGTATACACTCTAAAGACAAAAACGTTTAGCTAAAAGAGTTCCGCTTGGACCTTGACGTCAACAATTACAATCTTATATCTCACTCACTCACAAGATGGTAGTCGTTACTGTGAGCAGATAAGAGAATTCTTACGCTTTGGATTCCATAAAAAGAACTTGCGACTAATACTGGCCACCTAAAATAATTTCAGATTTTTTGTTGATACTAGTCCGTAGACTGAAATTTACTTTTTGTTTCTGCAGTAAAAATGTTTATAAATATTAGAAATTAAAAAATAAATACTTACAGAAGCATGACGTCACATTAATTGAAATGAGAAACGAATTAATCAACACTAAAAGGTTGACTTGTGACGTTACTGGCATGCAAAACAATATGAATTTGAACAAATTAAAAACACACAACCATAACGAAAAAATAATTAATTTGATTTCTAAATCTGAGGTACGAAAATAGGTTTGTACTGTATAACATAGCATATTAAGTATGCTACTTTTGCGAAAACAGAGTTAGTAGGAAAGACGTAATAAACGGTATTGATAATGACGTCATGTGAACCATCTGTCGCAGTATCTAACACCCGGACAATGAGTCTTGCATGTCAGTACGGAATATGTGTACCATGTTTGGTTGAAATCAGCCAAGTCCCTTAGCAGAAGTTGTGGGAAATTATCACAAAATGTGGAAGCTTTTTGCGCATTTCATTGTTTATGTCGTATCTCATGAATTACGTGTCATAGGTTGTTTTTATTTCCACAGCGATTATATCCTGACAGTAACGAATATATTTACTATATATGGTTCATATCCGTCCAATAGTTTATGAGTAGATGAGGAACATAAAGACACATATATATTTTTCTACTACAATAGCTGACCCAGCGAACTTCGTATCACCAAAGAGTCAAAATGTAATGTGGTAATTTTAGCTAAACTTAACTAAGGGATTTATTATGCAACAAAATTAATGAAGTTATATTGTTTATTTGGAATATACGTACAGAAAATCATATATTTTGGTCGTGTATCAGCAAGACAATATACGTACAGAAAATCATGTATTTTGGTGGTGTATCAGCAATGCAATTACTCTAAAGGAGATATGTATATTACTACATGTCTTGCACTCGGGTTGATTAATTTCACTCTAGGACCTCCTCATGTCTTCTGTACGCTTCGTTTTGTTATCAGAACACACAAAGCGGATGGTTCGGCGACATGTGAACTTGGCACGCACAGTTCACCATGAGAAAAACAAGCATTCTGTAGATTCTGACCATAAACACTAACGTAGTGCTCTTCGGGTGTGATTTCTTTTGCTTCTTCAGTGGATCGATTCACAATGTTCCAAGGCCTATTTGCATTACATAAATACCGGGAAAGAACAGATCTCCTTTTGCTCACTATTATTAATACGAATACTCACAGAGGACTTGTTAATAAAATTCGCACACTACAAGCAACATTTATTTGTTTGTTTGAAAACTAATCCCACACAATAGGAAAAAAAGATACAACAATGCAGTATACGTTATTATCTTTGAAAGAACTCACGATTACTCACAGACACATGTTGTAATATCAGCATCTTTGATGTTAAAATGTTCAGAAATATAAAATTTGAGAAAAGATTGAGATCCTTTCAAACAATATCTCATTTAAAATTCAAAATCAAATGTTTGTTAAGCTTATGGGACTTAACTACGGGGTCATCAGTCCCTAAACTTACAAACTACTTATGAACTACTTACGAACTAGGACGGCACAAATATCCATGCCCGAGGGGGGATTCGAACCCCCGACCGTAGTGGCCGTGCAGACCGTGACAGGAGCACCTCGGTCCCCTCGGCCACCGCGGCCGGCCTCTGTTGATTGTTGTATTTCCAGTAATATGTAGAACTGCACAATATTTAGAAAAGAGTGAAAGATGACTTATCTAGAAGAAACTTGTTATGGGATATAAATACCAAGGGGATCCGTAACCTATAGTTTATTGTTGTGATTACTAGAAATACAGTATAGGGGATTCAACAGTGTTTTAATTAGTAACATTGAGTCTTTCTGTTGTATGCTTCTGTCGATCTGAAAACTCGTTGTATTCCCACTCACTTGTCTAAAGTAATGTCTATTTAAGCGGAACAATGCCATCCTGCAAACGCCAGGAAACGTTTCACGTTGTTGTTTCTAGGCAGTGTCGCCATGCGGAGACGTGATCCATCGCTGCAGAACGCACTAGCCCAACGTTCTTTGTAGTAACCTTGACCTGCAACAACACATTATCTGCTTCGGCAGAGTGGCCGAGCGCATTGAGGCGCTATGCTTCGATACGCGAGGCCGTTCCCCGTCGGGGGTAAGAATCCTCCTTCTGGTATGGATATTTGTGTTGTATTTAGTATAAGTTAGTTTACAAGTAGTTTGTAAGTTTAGGGACTGATGACCCAGCAGACCGTGACTGAAGCGCCTCAGTCCCCGCGGCCAGCGCGGCCGTCAATCTCATTTAACCTGCCGTGATTAGTTTGTCCGAGAAAAATGAGGTATTGGCTTGAAAAATTATAAAAATTATTACAGCACAAAATTGTAACAGAGAAACATGTTACAATGTAAGATTGGTCAAGCAATCGTCAGCCAAGCTAGGGGAAACAGGTCATCGACTCGTTGTAAATGCGACGCCAGCAGACGCTGCGTTAGCGAGTTGAAAGCCTACAGTCGGCAGACTGTTCACTGTGACAGACGACCAGCAGAGAGAGAGGGGATATTCACCAGCTTTTAAACATTTCATAACTACATGTAACTCTGTCACGAAAGTGAACAAGACCGATGATACGTCAGCGGTTAAAGAACACATTGAGTGAACGCTGCGCTCACAAATAGGACACATTCGGCCATTACAAACCGTCTCATGTCATAGCTTGAAAGTACCCTGTTATATTCTGTAAGCAAAATCTCAGGCAGTTGATATCTGCAAATGTAAGTTAAAACGCTCACTGCTGCTCTAATTTACTTTACGAGTGGCCACAGTAAATGTGCAATGGAAAATTATCTATCTCCTCACTCCTTAAGGAAGTAGCCAACGTTGTAACAAACACAAAATCAATGTTAAAATATAAATGAATAGATAATTAAATATGGGACGGGGAGCATGAAATTATAAATGCGAGGTTTGATACTTTGAATAATAATCCATACATTAAAATAACAAGCAAATAAATAAGGGGAGACCAAATTAAGCACACACCTTGTACAAAAGTGAATTAAGTAATATAATTATTGCCTGTATTAAAATTTTTTCTGCCCTTTATGAATATGGAGGTAAAGTGGTGGAAAATTCTCAAATACATAACGGGTAGCTGAAAGCACATTCATTCATTCACAGACAAACGCATAATGCTTGGTGGTACAGTACAATGGTGGAACACATGAAAGCAGTGGCAAAACGAAGCGCCAACGACGTCTTGAAGAGATGCTAGGTATCTCGATCACTAATTTAAGTATACTGTTCATTAAACAAACTCGTTTGTGGAGGCAGTGGCTCACTATTCTTGAGTACCACATGGTGTGCGACCATGCCAAATTTCATAGCATTTACAAACATATATTAATTTAGAACAAGTGAGTAAAGCACACGAGAGAATTCGTATACAAGGAAGCTAGTATAAACAAAAATGCAGGGCTGAAGGCCGAAGTAACGACCATTACGAAAGCACGTGGTGCAATAGGTCATACAAGACAGGAAAGACAGAATCAAATCAGAAACTCTGAGTAATGTTTAGCATTCTCTCGGATACAGAAACAATGTGAAAACGTTAGTTAAAAACACGTAGGAAATTCAAACATACTAGGTTTACACAAAGGCTGAAGGCCACACATGTGTATTCTAACTTGAGCAAAACCGGACACACAATCATAACTGGAATGAAACTGCGAATAATAAATTTACACTGAATTTACTCGAGTTCTGTAAATTAAGAAATACATCGCCTCACATAGCGAAAGAATTACTCAAGAAAACTATCACTGAAAAACGAAGAATGCCTCATCACAAAGAAAACAAGGTTCTAACAGCATACCTTCCCCTCAGGATGATTTGGCGGAGTACTTACTTCCACAGTCGTCGGAGCCCGAATGAAGAGTAAAGAGTGAAGCTCTGAGGCCTCGGAAGAACATTCCCCTGCCATACAGCGGATGTAGAGCGCGCTAAAGGCAACACAGAGTTCGTTCAGAACCTCCTGTCTACCAACCCTTGCTACCTGGCGCAGACAGTCCCCTCTACATCCGCTCCCAGAGAGGTCTCCTGTCACCTCTTTCGTTCAAGATTAAGTTGGTACGACACTAAGCACACTGCCACCTCGCCTTCTTGCCAAGTAAACTTGTCTCTGGCCACCCAGCAGCCGCTAGTGCAGACGACAAACGAAGCCATGCGTTCTTAACTTCAGGAAAACGAAGCCTAGAGTGGGAGGCAGTGACTGTAAGTATTTGTGCGGCAGTCAGTCAATATTAAAAGCACCATTCCACATTCACATGAATACACAAGTTCAATCACTCAGGTGGAAACGTATATAAATATGGGGCAAACATATATAAACTTGGGGCATTGATCATTAATAAAAAGAATAAAATAATTAACTCACAAACTGATAGCATAAACACTTTAGGTCAACGAAAAAATAAAATGGAACACGACCACACAGTTTGTTCAAATGTTTGTTAAGCTTATGGGACTTAACTACAGGGTCATCAGTCCCTAAACGTACAAACTACTTATCTAATACCTTATACTAAGGACGGCACAAATATCCATGCCCGAGGGGGGATTCGAACCCCCGACCGTAGTGGCCGTGCAGACCGTGACTGGAGCGCCTCAGTCCCCTCGGCCACCGCGGCCGGCACTCATTTTGTGGACGTGTTTCAAGATTCAGTCAATTCTTTATATAAACTCCCGCTTTTAGAAGTGTAGTCACTTAGTCTTTGAAATCGAAGATGCTCAGGAGAGTAGTCGTCGATGCAATGATCAAAACTATGTATGCAATTAAGTCTGAGACAGAGCAGTACAAATTACTAGCCACTTGTAACTAGGAGATGGAGTCCGGAGACAACTATTATGCTTTGAAATGACCATCATTATGGGAGATTCTAAACCGCTGTCTACCATTTCCATAACGCTGTATATGGTTGCTGCCTGAGGCCAGCTCAGTCTTTATTGGTTGGTTTTCTAAAGGCTAATGTTCCTGCTGACATGCTAGCACTCTGGTGATAACCCTGCCAGGGTTATCAAGAGGTCATCTGTCACCACGGCATCCGGCTACAGAAGTTTCGAGCCTGGACCCACGAGCAGCAGCGTAGAAAAGAGGAGGGACCGAGGACTCCAGCTGCCACTTTCATTTCAACCCAAGACGTCGTGGCACGGGCATATCCGTCTAAACGGTACAGTAGCCGGCCAATAGAAGATGCGGAGAGACGGCGAGCTAACATGGCCAAAGGAGACGTTGTGACACTACAGATACAGGGGGAAGCTGATTGCTTCCATGTGAAAGGAGGGTTTTGCAAGGCTGTTGTGTTCCCCAGCCAGCCGGCTAACAGATTGGATGTAGTGAATACAGGTAGTCAGGGCTTTCCTAATGTGCTCGGAAACAGGGAGCGAATGACTTGGATGAGAGGGGGTGGCTAACTCAGATTGCAACTGAAATACAACTATACATATTATTCTAAAAACCCATATAAAATCATAGAATGATCATACGGAAAATACAATTACATGATTCGACTCAGGAGACTTGGGAGAATCAAACGCTGTAATTATATTTTCAATATCCCTTACAGATAAAAAGCCGATAGATTTCAGTACTATAATAATAATATTTCCGTATTCTTTCAACAAAATTTATTTTACTCTCTTGTTCTGCTTTTTGTTGAGGTAGTAATATTCTTGTGTCTGAACATATATTCCACCACAGACACAAAAAACATGAACCCAGCAAAGCACATTACATTTATATATGTATTTTATTATATTTAATATTATTCTTAGTAAAGTTCGATTTTTATGTTGTAGACTGCTAGTTAAATATTTCATGGCCGACTAAAACTAGTAGATATGCAGCAGATAATTTATATATCAACAATTATAAGTACTTGTGGACAAGAACTGAATATATTTGTATAAAAAGTCATGACAAATTACATATTAATTGTGTAACAATATTTCGACGGCAGCAGTATATATGAACAGCGAGAACCCAGTCTTAATGGATATCTCAGCAAAGAGCTTCAGTCCCAACCGTTTTTTAGTATTGTTAAATATATATTTGTTTGTTAAATCTAAAAAACATTTGTAGTGATGTGGTCAAAGCATTTAATTCTGTGATATTCAAGAAGGGAAATTGTATTTTAAAGATGAGGCGTTAGGATGCGCGGAAGGATACAATTTTGTGAGCAGGGATACCATGCTTTCGAACGCTTGGGAAGGGACTGGTCACTTGGACATGGTGGTGAAAGGTTGTGACGCTGGGCGGTCTGAACCCGCCTTACGGACTTGTGATTTGAAAAGACTTAGAAAAGTTACTGAACGGTTATTACAGAACTTAGTCTCTGGTGAAAACTGGTAAACTATGCACGGTAGTAGGGCTGTGGAACTGTGATAAATCGACAATCGTGTACACGTGTGATGAGAAACTGTGTTTTATAACAAATACAGTTATCGCGGATTAATTTGGAACTGCAATGTTTGATGGTCTTCACTAATTTACGAGTGATATTTTGGAACTTTTATTCTCGAGTGCGTGTGCTTGTTATTGTGCCTCTCATGAAGGATAATTGGGGTAATATTCAGTTATTTACCGATGTATAAAGTAGGACCATCTCCGCATTTCCAGGTCCAGAAAAAAAGATAAACTCTATTTATAAAGAATTACTACGTGAGTGAATCACTTCTTTATCTTAGAACACATTTTGTTGATTATTCAGGAATTTATTTTATGTTTGTTTGGATATATTTTCACGTCATCATATGCAGATTGACAGACTGCCTAAACTACAGATTAATTATTGATACTGTTTAAACAGGTTCGGTAGCTGTATAAGGTATAGAAGGTGACATACGTAAGTCACCCCTATGAACGCAGACAACGAGCCACACACTTTTTACTACCCTGAGTTATGTATTGGCCAATTCTTATTGGTGAGTACCGATAGGATGGTCGCAACGTCACCTGCTGAGCTAGGGCTTACGCCACGGAATCTTGTATTCAATTGAATAAACTTGTAAACTCTAATATTGCTTGACTAGCATCCATCAGGTTTCACGCCCCTTGCGGACATAAAGCTGGGAACCTACGTCTCAGCCCCTGCAGAATAAACATTTTTTTGATCACTTACGTGTATTTGATTGATATTGTTGTAGTTATTCTGCTATTCTGGGCGGAGACGAATCCAAGATACCTGAGATGATTAAATCCATCCACCTGTTTTTGAGTTATAAATTGTATAACTAACTCGACTTTCTTTTATTTAATTATATGTAGTCAAAACAGTGTTTATAGTTAATAGCTACATTGCAAATGCATTGCATTTTCTGTATTATAGGACGCAGGATGCCATCATAATTGTTTCAAGTTCTAACCAGTACGCAGTCAAACTGGATTGGCAATGCATTTTCAGTGAAGAAACTCCTCGCTACCATTTGGTGTTATTGCTTCCCCTAGCATATCACAGAGCGTAATATATTCAACTGTATTTCCTCTATTGTAACCCAGATGGATATCTCGCTATAATGTGATGCTTCTGAGCCATTGATTTACGTAAATGTAGGCAATAAATATTTCACGATAATAGTGTAGTGGGTGTTCCATGTAACCTGAAAAATCGAATTAAGTCGAAAACTACGCACAGTTCACAATAACGTCTTAGGCACAAGATGAATATTTTGAACGGGGACATCTACCTCACATGAAATCAAATCACTTCATCCCTTCAAAATCTTAAGTAGGATGCCCTACTGTATTGAATATTCGGATTCCTCGTTAAATAATACCTACGCTTGATCGACAACTCATTTCCCATTCGTAGTACATGATGATTGTATACGCTAAAAAGTGGTTTCCGCCACCGTCCACCAACCAGGTGCAAAGGCGTGATGATGGTCTGAGCACTTGACGCCTTCTCCGGCCACTGCCACCGTCCACAAACAAGGTTCCAAAAGCCTGATGATGGTCTGAGCAGTTGACTCCTGTTCTGGCTACTGCAACTGTCCACCAACAGGGGCCAAAGGCCTGATGATAGTCCGAGCAGTTCGTGCCTACTCCATACTCCACCACCATTCACCAAAAATGTGCCAAAGACTTGATGATGATTTGACCAAATAACTCAGTCTCTGGCCACTACCACCGTCCACCAACAAGGTGCCAAAGGCCTGATGATGGTTTGAGCAGTTGACACCTGCTCCTGCCTCCACCATGGTCCACCAACAAGGTACCAAAGGCTGATGATGGTCTGAACATCTGACACCTGCTCTGGGCACCGCCACCATCCACCAACCAGGTGCCCAATGCATGATGATTGTCTGATCAGTTGACGTATGTTGTGGCCACTGACACCATCCACCAACAAGGTTCCAATGGCCTGATGATGATTTGAGCAGTTGACATTGTCTCTGGCCGCTACCACCATCTATCAACAAGGTGCCAAAAGGCCTGCTGATAGTCTTAGAAGTTAATGAATACTCCAACCATTGCCACTGTCCACCAACAAGGAGCCAAAGGCCTCATGATGGTCTGAGCAGTTGATGCTTGCTCTGGCGACCACAACTGTCCACCAAAAAGGTGCCAAAGATGATGATCTGCTCCAGCCACTGCCACCATCCACCACCAAGGCGCCAAAAGAATGAAGATGGTCTGAGCATTTGACGGCTGCTGTGGCCAATAGCACCGTCCACCAACATGGGGGCCAAAGCCAGATGATGGTATGATCAGTTGAAGCCTGCTCCATCCACCGTCCACCTACAAAGGCCTGATGATGCTATGAGCAGTTGACACGAGCTCTGTCCACCACCACTATATACTAACAATGTGCCGAAAGCCTAATGATGGTCTTAGCAGTTCACACCTTCTCCAGTCCTTGTCACTGTCCACCAACAACTTGCCAAAAGCCTGATAAAGGTCTCCTGCCATGGTCATCACCCACCAGCAAGGCGACAAAGGCCTGATGATGGTCTGAGCAGTTGACGCCTGCACTGGCCACCTCCACAGTCCATGAACATGGAATTAAAATCCTTATGATGGACTGAGCAGTTGACGCCTGCAGTGGCACCGTCACCATCCATCAACAATGTGTCAATGCCCTGATGATGGTATGAGCAGATGATGCCTGCTCTGACCACCACCAATGGCACCAACAAAGGGCCAAAACCCTGATTGTTGTCTGAACAGTTGTCGTCTGCTCTGACCAGTGCCACCATCTACCAAAAAGGTGAAAAAGGCCTGATGATGGTCTGCACAGTTGACGCCTGCTGTAGCCACTGCCACCATCCACCTACACGGTGCCAAAAGCCTGATAATGATCTGAGCAGTAGACGCCTGCTCCAGCCTTTGCCACTGCCCACCAACAAGTTGCCAAAGGCCTAATAATGATCCGAGCATTTGACACTTTCTCCTGCCACCACCACCGTCCACTAACAAGACGCCAAAGGCCTGATGATAGTCAGAGCAGTTGTCGCCTGCTGTTGCCACCACAACTTCCACCAACAAGGTGCCAAAAACTGATGATGGTCTCAGTGGTTGACGCCTGCTCCGTCCACCACCACTATCCACTAACTAGGTGCCAAGGCCTGACGTTTTTCTGAGCAGTTGACACCTGCTCTGGCAACCGCCTCATTCACCAACAAGGTGAAAAAAGCCCGATGATGATCTGAGCAGATAAAGCCTGGATTAGCCACCGCCACAGTCAAGGTGTCAAAGTACTGATGATGCCATCAGCAGTTTATGCATGTTCTGGCCACAACCATTGGCCGCCAACAAGGTTCCAAATACCTGACTATTGTCTGAGTAGTTGTTCTCTGCTCTGGTCAGTGCACCAAGAAGGTGCAACAGGCCCGATGATTGTCTGAGCAGTTGACGCCTGCTGTGGGCAGAAGCACCCTCCACCAACAAGTTGCCAAAGGCCTCATGATAGTCAGAGCAGTTGACGCCTGCTGTGGCCACCACCACTCTCCAACTACACCAAAGGCCTGATTATAATTTGAACAGTTGACACCTATTCTGGCCACCACCATAGTCCACCAACAAGTAGCCAAAGGACTGATGATGGTCTGAGCAGTTGACACTTGGACTGGCCACCACCACTATCCACCATCAGAGGCCTGATGATGGAATGAGTAGTTGATGACTGTTCTGGGGACCATCACTTGCCACCAACAAGGTGCCAAAGACCTGATTATTATCTGAGCAGTTGTAGTCAGTGCCACCATCCACTAAGAATGTGCAAAAAGGCCTGAGGATAGTCTGAGCAGTTGACGCCTGTTGTTGCCATCGTCACCATCCACCAACAAGGTGCCAAAGGCCTGATGATGGTCTTAGAAGTTGACGCTTGCTCTTGCCACCACCACCACCCACCGGCAAGATGACAAAAGCGTGAAGACTGAGCAATTGACGCATCGCCACCGTCCACCAACAAGGCGCCAAAGGCTCGAAGATGGTCTCAGCATTTGACCCCTGCTATGGCCACCAGCACCATCCACCAACAAGGTGCCAAAGTTATGATGATGGTCTGACCAGTTGATGCCTGCTGTGGCCGCCACCACCATCCACCTACAAGGTGCCAAAGGCCTGATTATAGTTTGTGAAGTTGACTCCTGCTCTGGCCACCTCCACAGTCTACCAACAACACCCCAAAGGCCAGGTGAAGGTCTGAACAGTTGATGCCTGCTCCGGCCACTGCCACCATCCACCAACAAGGTGCCAAAAGTCTGATGATGGACTGAGCAGTTGACACCAGGACTAGCCACCGCCACTGTCCACCAACAAGGTGCCAAAGGCCTAATGATGGTATGAGCAGTTAATGCTTACTCTGCGCACCACCAGTGGCCACCAACGATGTGTCAAAGCTATTATCTGGGCAGTTGTCGTCTGCTCTGGCCAGTGCTACCATTGACCAAGAATGTGCAAAAGGCCTGATGATTGCGCAGTTGACGCTCTTTTTGGCCATCGCCACCATCCACCAACAAGGTGCCAAAGGCCTGATGATGTCAGGCAGTTGATGCCTGCTCCAGCCTTTGTCACTGTCCATAAACTAGTTGCGATAGGCCTGATGATGGTATGTACTGTTGATGCCATCTCTGGCCATCACCACCAGCCTCCAACAAGGTGCGAAAGACCTGATTAATATCTCAACAGTTTTCGTCTGCACTGGCCAGTGCCACCATCCACCACAAAGGTGCAAAAGGCCTGATGATGACCTTAGCAGTTGACACCTACTCTGTCCACCGCCACCATCCACCAACAATGTGCCAAAAGCCTGATGATCGTCAGAGCAGTTGACGCCTGTTTCAGCCTTTGCCACTGTCCACCACCGAGTTGCCAAAGGCCTGATGATGGTCTGAGCAGTTGCCGCCTGCTGTTGCCACTGTCCACTAACCAGGTGCCAAAGGCCAGATGATGGACATGTATGCCCGAAATCGATTGCCAATAAACAGCCCAGAACCTTTGATCTGGACTGTAGTATTTTACATATTTAAAAATTTGAAGTTCGCTGTATCAAAAAAAAAAAAAAAAAAAAAAAAAAAAAAAAAAAAAAAAAAAAAAAAATTAAGTATCACTTTTACGATGGTCTTTTCCTGTCAATAAATTCTGTAAGTTCATATTAATGTGAAAATTTCGATTTTTGGTAAAGGAATTATCAAGAAATAATGAACGTAAATGCAAGACTTTAATTTCAAATAAGTCACTTCATTAATCTGAAAATCATAGCAACTTATATTTTACAACCAATTTAGTCGTGAGCAATAAGAGTATGTCCACCGCTATTTGACAGAAGAGTGATACATCTTTATTGTGTACTTTTTATCAGAGATATTGTACTGCGATGCCTTAGATAATTTTTAATTATCCTGTCATCAATATTACTGAAATAATTTATATTTTTCACTTAACTCTAATCCATTAAAAAAAAAAAAAAAACTTTTTTCGTATCTCGGTAACAATATAAGGTGAACAATGAAAGAGTGCAGCAAAGTGAAAGGAGACGGGAGGCGGAAGGAGGAGATACACGGATGGATGATTGTAACAAGTACACAGAGTAGGAAATGTTAACGTGAATCACATATACTATAGCTTATAACAGGAGAACAGGATACAGGGGGATGTATGTAGGAATAGGAAGAGATGTTGCTGGAAGAGGAGTACAATGATCTGGAGGTAGATAGAGGGGAAGGAGTATGTGGAAACATTGAAGGGTAAAGGAATGATGTGACTGAGAAACGTGGAAATTGACATAAATTGGAGAGAAGGCGGAAAGCGATGGAAGGCGGGCGTATGTCAGGAGAGGTAGAGAAGAAGATAAAAAAGACAGGAGCGAAGGAAGTGAACATAGATGAATTATGGGAGATGGACTAACGGAAGCCTGGAATAAATAAATATCAGCGGAACTACAGGTAATAAGGAATATACAGGGTGTCCACCCAAAATATCTCTGGAACAATAACAGCTATTGGAAAAATACTTTCACCTGTATCAATGTACAGCTGGGGTCCATAAATGTACATATTTGGAAAGATTCTAAAACGAAAGCAAATGTGTTTTTAACATAAAATTAAGTATTTTTAAATGGACACCCTATAGTTTTTTTTCAGAAATCCATAGCATGACAAATCACATAAACAATGGCGTTGATTGCATCGCAATATTCGAATTACATCCCGAGATATTGCGACGCGAAGTTGACGCTTGAAAAACACAAAATGCGCTGCTAGCGCACGTCCTCAGGCTCAGGCGTAACCCCTTGCTGCCCGTAATTGCGATGTGATTGACATTCGTAATCGCACTTCCATACTTACCAAGAGGTCCGAAACGAATAATACTGTCTGCTGCCATCCTGCATTAAAGTCGTACATTCCAGCAGGTATTTATCCCATAGGCTAGGGGTGATGCGGTTCTGTAACATATCTGTGTACCGCAACGTTAGTCACAATGTTAACTTCGCTTATCGTTAATGCGTTACTAAAAAGGTAATGCCGTTCAACGTTAAAATAGTAAAATTCATGTTGATGGTTTTAGTGAAACGAGCAAGTAGACTGAAGATTTTACCGTTGTTTAGGTAAAAATGTTTTGATTTGGGAAGGTCAGGTAAGACATAGAAGATGAATGTAAACATGTTTAACCAATTACATTAATTATCACATAATTATCAATGTTATGTTTATCTAATGCGTTGCCGCGGTGGAGTAGCCGAGCGGATTAAGCGTCTCGCTGCGGAGCGCGCGGTTGCTCGCCGTGGAGGTTCGAGTCCTTCCTGGGGCATGGGTGTGTGTGTTTGTCCTTAGGTTAGTTTACCTAGGTTTAAGTAGTTTGTATGCTACGGACTGATGACCACGCAGTTTGGTCCGATAGAATTACAAACATTTAAACATTTTTTTTTTTTTTTTCTAATGCGTTACATGACAAAATGTTTCTCCAGATCACTGTGTAAAACGGCCCTTTGTAGAAACTTGCACTGTGATACCAGCACTACTTACTAAAGATAGCGTTCACATATCATGCTGAAAGTTAAAACCATTGGTTTGCATACATAGGGTCACTCTGCGGATGAACGATGCCCTACACCGTGCTACTGTTTCCTCTTTGATGGCTGTACAAGCATCAATAATGCGTTGCTTCATGTCCTCTGGTGTTGTTGGGTCATGTTGGTAAACAGCATCCTTCTCTGCTCCCCAAAGAAAAGAATCCAGCGGTGTAAGATCCGGACTTCGGGCAGGCCTCCTAACTGGGCCACCATGTCCAATCCACCTATCAGGGAACTTACGGTTCAGAAATCGTCGTGCTCTTAAGTCGTTATGTGCAGGGTATCGGTCATGCTGATACCACATGACCATTCTCCTGTTGAGAGGTACAGAGTACAAGAGAACAAGAAGATTGTGTCGTATAAATCTGGAGTACTGTCTGCCATTTTGGACGCCATTTACAAAGAAAGGTCCGATAATTGTATCTACAAAAATCTCACACCAAACATTCACTTTCCACGGACGTTGATGCTCTACCTGACGGAGCCATTTTTGATTGTCTGCGGACTAATAATGCATATTCCTCATATTGACAATTCCTTTGGTGGAGAATGATGCATCGTCGGTAAAGAGAACATCTGAGAAAAAATTTGGATTAGTCAGAAATTTTTGCCGAGCCCACCGACAAAATGTTACCCTGTTTCTGAAGTAATTTCCATGAAGATCCTGGTATAAATGAACATGGTAAGGATGAAATTTATGACGTTGAAGAATACGCTGTGCACTTGATTTCGATACACCAACTTCACGTTCAATTTGACGTGTGAGAATTCACAGCTACGGTAGCGAGCACAGCAACTTCAGCACGTTCATCTGTGCGTGTTCTAGGACGACGTCTAGGTCTTGGATTTAAGCTTCCCGTTTCACATAGACGAGTTGTGAGACGACCAAACTTCCGGTGCGAAGGCGATGGCTTGTCAGGGAATCGTCTTCTGTACAGTCGTTCTGCCTGAACAGTATTTCGCCCGCCTACAACAGGATACAGTACAGGTATTTAGAGTAGGGTAGAAAACAGATATATTAACGTAATAATCATAATGTTCGCTAACAGTACTACAAACAAACAAGCACTCTAATAACGTATTTCCCGTCAACGTACATTCTCCATAGATCAGCAGCATTTCTACCATATCTTCATGTGTGTACATAATACAGTATAAGGTCAACAACATAAAATTTATTCACAATGTGTACTATCTCCGTGCCGCACTAGATTACTATGATGCACGACTACACTGACAAGCAGTGTACTGCACGCCAAAGCAACAACAAATGGGATGCTAGGAGGGTGGTGGAGTACAGGAGTTTGCATGGGTCGCAAATTACAAACAAGGCGAAGTGGTAACTGTGGTTGTAGTGGGAACTACGTTGGACACGTGTCTAGGTAGTGCTAGGCCCTGGACGAACGAGTGCGCGAAAGGCACAATGGTCATTTAACGCAATCGATAAACGTTATTTTGGGTGTGCAGGATAAGCAGGATAAATAAGAGAACCTGACTGGTATATACTGATCGATACAGGTTCATATAGTGTACGTTGACACATAAAACGTGCAAGTGGAATACCATTATGTGCTTATGAGAGTTGATGGCAGCACACCGTATTATTCGTTTCGGACCTCTTGGTAAGTATGGAAGTGCGATTACGCATGTCAATCACATCGCGATTACGGGCAGCATGGGGTTCACGACTGAGCCTCATGTCGTGCGCTAGCAGCGTATTTAGGGTTTTTCAAGCGTCAACTTCTCCTCACAGTATCTCGGGATGAATTGGAATATTGCCATGCAATCAACGCCTTTGTCATGCTATGGATTGCTGCAGAAAAAATATAGGGTGTCCATTAAAAAAAAAGTTTGTGTTAAAAAACACATTTGCTTTCGTTTCAGAATGTTTCCAAATATGTACATTCATAGGCTCCAGCCGTTCATTGATACCGGTGATAGTCGTTTTCCAATAGTTATTATTGTTCCAGAGATAATTTGGGTGGACAAGATAAATCAAATGTTCAAATATTTGTTAAGCTTATGGGACGTAACTACGGGATCATCAGTCCCAAAACTTACAAACTACTTATGAACTACTTACGAACTAGGACGGCACAAATATCCATGCCCGAGGGGGAATTCGAACCCCCGACCGTAGTGACCGTGCAGACCGTGGCTGTAGCGCCTCAGTCCCCTCGGCCACCGCGGCCGGCTGGACAAGGTAGCTGTGACACCCTATATAAGGTGCATAAAAATTACACGCTTGAAAGTGCATTATAACTAAAGCAAAAATATCCCAGTAAGCATTTGTCTGCAAACGAACCCTTTGCTAGATGATTTGGAATGTATATTTCCAAGTCTCCAAACACGTCATTGTAAGCATCTTCCTAGTCAGTACACATTAATTTGAAGTTTAGACTTTACCATTAAGATGTACATATCGTTTAGTTCACATTTAACTGATTTTATTGCAAAGATCATCCTAGTTAGTGGCTGCTTCTATGAGACGGCATCTAACGCGCAGATACGGCCAAAGATTGACAGATCGAGACTGACCTCTGCCTTGGCTTCCAAAATCTAAATCCTTTAAATCTTTTTGTCTGGGGTCACCTCAAAAGCGTTGTGTATAGCACACACCGCTAATACGGCTAAAGAAATGGAGCGGAGAGTTGTACACGCTTGTCAAGAATTCCGAAATGATCCAGGGGTTTTCTAAAGAAGTCGAAATTCATTACAGAGTATAGCATCCAGATGCAAGTAGGACAATTGGAACTCCTCCTTTAAAAAGCTACCCATAAGTGAAATGTGAACTAAATGCGATGTAAAACCTAAAAGTAAAGTCTATTTTTTAAATTAATTTGTTCTAACAAGGGGAACACCAAGTATGGTATTAACGAATTTTGATGAGTCGCAGGTATATTGTGCGGGAACTCCTCCAGACCACCAAGATGAAAGGATTTGTTCCAATGCGCCTTAGTTTCCACGAAAATCGCGATCAAAGTCCAGTGCGTAACAGCTATAACTGTACTGTGTCGTCACCAGCACGTGAGCCAGCGTGGTGTAATTAGCAGGGTGTTCGACTGTCACGCATACGACTCGAGTTCAAATCCTGCTCGGATAATTTATTGTATTTATTTTTTTACATTTGTCCGGAGATTGACTGTGTATAATTATATTCCTTATTTCTTACTGCAAAGATAAGGTTATATAAAGTAATTAGAGTTACATTTGAACGATAGGCTACGAATGACTACCCGCCTGGCCGCAGCATAATAAGCCGCTGGGACGGGTCAAGTGGACACACAATCCATTCGACGGTGTAACAACACTGGTGCCGGGGACTGTAAACGCAGCTATCAAATGCTGCACGAATGTTACAGATGCGAACTACACACGTTTTACTGATCTTTTAGTCGCCGTAAAAGTATGCTTCGTCAATGGAATAAAATAAAATAAACGTTCGCAGTACATATTGAGCAATTAACATAAGCTATTACAATGACCAATTACTCAGTCATTAACATAAGAGTAGCTATTAAAGCATATCGTTATGCACAATCAATCGTCGGACAAGTGAAAAAAAAATTGTTTCCAAGCAGGATTGGAACTCGGGTTGTATGCGTGACAGGCTAGCGCCTTGCTAATTACACCAGCTTCTTTTTTTTTTTTTTTTTTTTTGCTATGATTTGTTACCAAATATGTATGTTAAATAAAGAAATGCCTCTTCAATGGCTAACGGAACAAACAAAATTTCTCAACTGTTGATTCATAAAAGAAAAAGAAGTTCCTCAAATGTCAATGTAGTAATTTCTACTGATATCTAATTTCCAAATATTTTATCTTTCAATTTTAATGTATTTTCCTGAGCCTGATACTTGATCCGACATTTTGGCGACAAATTGAGTTGCTCGTCATGTGTTTATGTCACGTTTTTCGGTAGCAGCATTGCCGTTTCAGGGTTCTGCTGAGGCCTTCACGGCTACCGTAGCGGCCGCGGGGCCCACGAAGTCCCCACCGTACTTCACCCTCAGCAGCTGTCCCCTACTTTAGCATGCATTCATTATTTTACCTTATCCCACACCCTGTCTCTCAAACAAAGCTTTTAATCTATTTCCAAAGCGCTTTTGATGGCTTTTCCTCTTACGTTCTTTGTAATATTCTGTATGTAAATACTGTTCATATTCCAGAATATTATCGTCGCCTTTGTTGTGAATGACATAATTTATGTAATGGCCAGTCAGCCATACAATAGCATTATTCTTCTGTTCGGGAGAAGAGACATTTTGTGGTATAAGTATATCATTTATTGTGATTTCTCTACCATCGGTGCCTTTTATAAAGGCAATCTGTTTCTTTACATCATCCCAAATATTTTTGTTTCCTTCACAGACAAAACGGTGTTTTATGGTGTCTGCTGCTGGACATTTCTGACAGACGTTGGTATTGGTTTTCCCAATATTACACAGTCTGTCATTTGTACAGATGATATTGTTTACGACCTTATACCATGCTGTCTGCACATCTGAAGGCAATATTTTATTATGAATGTTTTTCCAAATGGACTTCCAATTTTGATTTGGATTCATTTGTTCCATTTTATTTCGATTTTCTTTCGTTTTAAGATGGTCCATTATGTACTTGCAGGTTCGTTTACGTTTATCTTCCATGATACTATGCAGGTAACTTGTCTCTTGGTAGAAGCACCGAATGTGCTTCAACTTATAATGTATCCTATTTATATTGACAGGTGGTTGCAAGCTTTCGGGTTTTACGGCATTAAATAGGCCGGATGTGACACTGTTTGGATAAGCTTCTATAATCTGAAGAGTTCGTTTAATGAAAAGTGCTGTAGCCTTACGACGGATGTCAGTGAGTCCTAGGCCTCCATCTTCAGGCTTCAGTGTTATCGTAGTGACGGCCACCCTAAAGATCTCACCTTGCCAAATATATCGGCAAAGTGTAGTCATGATATTTTTCGAAATGTCTATAGTTATGGGGAATATTTGTCCCACGTATATTGCCTTCGAGAGAACAGCACAGTTTATGATTTTAATTTTCTGAATCAGGTTTAAATGTCTAATTCGGTTTAGTATTAGTGCACCTCGAATATTTGCTGATGTCTTCCTCCAGTTTATAGTTATGGTCTTTAAAGGATCTCTGTAAAATGTGATACCTAAGGTTGTGTGATGGTCCACTGATGGCGCCCACTCTAGTCTAACATTTGTAAATCCGTTAAGATTTAAGAACGAGCTCTTTGTCTCATTTATTTTGGCTCCTGTAGCACTGCAGTAGAGCCGAACGAGTTCCGTCAGTATTTCTACATCCTCTGAATTTCTTACAAGTACGCCAACATCATCAGCGTAAGCATTAGTTGCACGACTTTCGCCTAATATAGTTATACCCTCTAGCTCATTGTTAAGCCGTCGTAATAAGGGTTCCAGGGCAACAATGTATAATAGCATTGACAACGGACTGCCTTGAGGGACGCCATTTTTTATCTCTATTGGTCTGCTATAATGGCCATTAATTAAAATTTTTGTTTTTATTCCTTTCAAAATATTTCGTAAAACAACCAAGTAATTTTCTTGAAAACCCATGTATTTCATTGTTTGGAATAAATATTCGTGGTTCACCCTGTCGAAGGCTTTCGAAAAATCTGTAAAAACTATGCCTGCTCTGGCCAAGGTTGTAGAAAAAATCCCGATGATGTCCCTGTACTCGGACACAGTCTTAAAAATCTCCTACCAGGAAGACATGTTTGATGTTGTCCAATTATTTTATCCAGGACAGGTCGAAGTCTTTCTTTCATTACCCTAGCTATGATTTTGTAATCAGAGTTCATTAAACAAATTGGCCTCATTTGTGTCAGTTCTTTTACTTCTCTGTTCCTTCCTTTAGGCAATAGTACAGTAACGCTCTCTTTCATTTCGTCAGGAACATGCGCTCCATTTAATGCATCATTAATGACATCTGTGAATTTGTTGCCTATGATGTGCCAATAAGTTAGATAAAACTCTAAGGGTAAACCATCTGGGCCTGGCGATTTTTTGACAGGTGCAGTTTTGAGTATGTCTAGAACCTCGTCGCACGTTATTTCACTTTTGAGACATCTATTTTGTTCCTCAGTTACGCTGTTCTCGATGCCACTGTCTCTGAATAATTCCGTTGCGTCGGACGGTGTATAGTGGTCTTCACTGTATAACAAGTTGTAAAATCGGTGAACCTCGTTTAAAATATCTTTTTGTTGCTCTAAAATCGCATGGTCTTCAGTGCGGAGTTTCTCTATAAAAGTTCTCCTTCTATTCTTTTCGTGTTGAATTAGGTGGTAAAGCGATGCAGTTTCTTCTTCCACCGTAGTTCGCACACACGATTTTATTCGAAGTCCTTCCATTTGTTTCCTTTTGAGACTGATCAGGGTAGCCTTTACTTTATTGATGTTGATTCTGACTGCCTCTGACATTGGCATTTCATAGAGATCCCTCAAACAAGAGTAATGAAATTCTACAGTGTCTCTAAACCACCTAGCTCTTTCGCGTCCGTATGACATTAGAGTTGATCTTAGTTTCCGTTTTGCACAAAGCGTCCACCAATCTATAGTGGACCAATATTTGCTAATTTGTCTTAAAGACGTCTGCCAAGCTTCGTCTATTTGCTCAGCTAAAGCAGTTTCGGGAAGCATGTCAATGTTTAGTTTCCATAAAGGCCGGCCCCAGTATGTCTTCTGCTTCGTGAGTCCGATGCTACACCTCACCGCTAGATGATTGGAAAATGTGATGGGTATTACTTCGACTGCACTGATACTAGTCCCAAAATTTGATGAAACATATATCCGATCAATCCTGCTTTGCGCTTTGTTGCTGAAGTACGTAAATTTGACAGACGTTGGGTGTTTTAATTCACATACGTCCTTCCACTGCAAATTCTCCACGAGGCTCATTAGTTCTTTGGAGACATTGAAATTCGGTTGTTGATCCTTTCTGTTTATGACACAGTTCCAATCTCCGCCAATGATAACTTCGGCAGGATTGTCTTTCAGTAAAAATACGATATTATTTTTTAAGAAATTGATCCTATCCTGGCGAGCATTGGTTCCGGATGGTAAGTATACATTGATGACAGTAATATTTAAAATCTTGCACCTTATGCCTCTCCCGGAGGCACGTATCGGTGACCTCGATTCCATCCTTGACTAGTACGGCAGTGACACATGATCTTTCTGGGGCTACATTTAAAATTTCTTTGTATCCCGCGATGTCTAAGCGGGTAAAAAGTACTTCCTGTAATAACGCAACATCTGTATCCGATTGGTAAAGGAAGTCTTTAAGGGCAGCGATTTTGGTATTACTTCGGATCCGGTTCACATTTAAGGTCGTAATGTGATAAGTTTGCTGCATTTTAAGTAGCGGTTGTGACAATCTGGCTATATTCTAGGAGTACTGCTATTCCGGTTTCTCTTGTCTCTGAAATTGTCACATACTTCCATCTTTGTACTATTTTAATTGGTCTTTTCATTTATTGCTTCCGCAAGGAAATCATCTTGTTCCCTGTCGTCTGCCCAAGAGAGACATGCGGGAGAACGAGTATCTATAGTAAAGGATGAATTGTCCGTTCCTGTTGGTCCTTGTCTGGTCGCGTCGACGTCTTCGAGTACTCTGGTATCCACGTTCAGTCTGTCGTCGATTCTCTCCAGTGAATCTCCCTCACCCGCCTTTGCGTTTGCTCTGATGGTACGTAGCCTCTCCCTTAACGGAGGAGCCAAGGTTTCTGCATTTTGATGAGCCAGTCTCCGCTTTTTGTTGCGTTTCCGAGATTTCCTGGGCGACCTGGACCGCTCTGGAGATGTATCTGGCGACTTTTCGGAAGAATCCGGTGATGAAACCACTGCCAGAGGATTTTCCTTTAATTCGGTATAATCACTGAATTCGGTTGTGGCACACTGTGCCATTTGTGTACTAATCTCTTGAGCACGTGATGGGGTGTCACATCTGTCGTCCGCTATTTGGTTGTCAATGGTGCTGCTGTTCGCATTACTGTCATCATGTTCTTCGTCATTCAAATGACACTCTGGAACTTCTGAGTGTCCCCCATTTCCTAATCCTTCTTTTTCATGAATGGAAATTACTGTGGACTGAGGGGCAGATGTTCCAAAATTATCGCTTGCAGGTTTCACCTGAGTAGAAGAAACAGAGGAAACATTCGGTTCATTTACCGGGAGTGTGGATAGACCTGCTTCGAAAAGAGTTTCGTTTTCGTTATGATGTTCTACAGTTACTTTATTTGCGACCTGTGGGGGAACTGTTTGACTCTGCACAGCATCGCACACATCCATGTTGCTTGAGCTACTGTCCTGGACCACAGATGAGTTTCCCTGTTCTACTAGTTCCTGAGCCATCGGTCTTCTTTGCGAAGCGGCAGCAGCGTATGTTAACTTCATCTGTACTACAGGCCCTGTAGTGGTACCCTCGGCATTTGATAGTTGCGGGACTCTCCGCCTACTGCATTCAGCACGAATGTGCTCAGTGGAATTACACAGCGCGCATGTCCTCGGCTGACCGTCATAGATAACGAGGGCCCTATACCCACAAATGTTTACGAAAGATGGAATGTGTCTCTGCAGCTCTATTTTAATCTCGCGGACACCATTCAAAACCGGAAACATGTGTGGTTCAGACCACTTTTCCTCAACATTTGATATTATTCTACCATACGCCTGAAGGACTCTGTTTATTTCAGCAGCCGGTATCTCGAAAGGAAGTTCGAATACACGAACGGTCCGTATTCCCATTCCAGCAAATGAAACGACAACGTCACTAATTGCGCCGTTAGAATGATGAAACTTCATTGTTCCTCCACATTTTTCGACAATTGACGCACATAAATCACAGCTCGAGAGCTTTACATAAGCAGCAGGACTCACAATCGACAAATGTACACCTACAATATCATCTGGATTTATCATCACTTTTTCAGAAAGCCACGTTCTAACCTCCATAGCTTTAGGACGAATGAAACTTCGGTCAAATATGAATTTCACTGTGTCTTTTCTTTGGTAAGTTTGAGTACTCATGTTGTCTTTCAAATCACAAAGCAAATAGTATAGTGTTAGCGCGCTGGCAGCAGCGACTAACCTGGAGCGCACGTAAACAGCCTTGTTGACAGCGAGGCGTTCGTCCGGGGCCGCCACACGTCCGTCCTGCTAGGCGGAAAACTCACGACTGAGCTGGCTCACAGGCTCCTCATCAATCAGTACAGGTATAGTTGTTACGCGCTGGACTTTGAACGCGATTTACGTGGAAACTAAGGCGCATTGGAACAAATCCTTTTAGCTTGGTCGTCTGAAGGAGTTCCCGCACAACATACCTTCGACTCATCAAAATTCGTTGGTACCATACTTGGTGTTCCCCTTGTAAGTAGTACTGTGTTTACATTGACGTCGTTGGCTGCTTTTCAAATGTTCAAATGTTTGTAGATCTATCAGGCCAAACAGCGTTGTCATCAGTCCGTAGCTTACAAACTACTTAAACCTAGGTAAACTAGCATAAGGACAAACACACACACCCTAGCCCCAGGGAGGACTCGAACCTCCACGGCGAGCAACTGCGCGCTCCGCAGCAAGACGCTTTAACCGCATTTTTTTTTTTTTTAACTTCCTCTTCTGTGGTGGTTACCCGCATTAGTGTGAGGGTCTACTTCTTCTTCTTTTATATATATAAAAACAAAAGCTGCTTGCAAGGTGTCGGGACAGTTTGTGCACTTAGTAGCTGTCTCCCCTTGCCAGTAAGGAACAAAAAGTGTGGAACGTTCTTCTTAGGGTGAAAAACTAAAGAGAAATAAAGGAAATAAAGAAATCCTCTCCGCGGTTAGTTCAGTCACATAGAGGCCTCCAGAGTTCGTCTTCTCGAATTGGTCTTGCAAGTGGTCCGTTTCAGTTACAACTTTTACTGTATTCCGACGTGTCTGTGAGCACTAAAGTCCATAACATGATACCATCTGTAATATCTTTATGTCTTCACCATAATTTTCAACATATTTCCGTACGTGTTCGTGTAATCAGTTTGTAGTCTTATTTTGTCATGCTCGTATTCTAAGTAAGCTCGGTAATCGGCAAGTGTTGCTGAACGGTTATAGATGGCATAGACAGCGGTGTAGCCCAAAAGCGAAATCACTGCATTGTTCTTCTTACGGGGGACCGCAGTTTTTGTGCTCGTAATAACTCTAAAATATCTATTTTTTGCGAAACCGTTCGGTCGATAATGGCCGGTCTGCATCGCATGAATTCCACGATCAACTCAGTTGTACCACATGTGAGTCTGTGAATTAGTGTGTCCACGTATCCACAGTTTGTACAGGCGGGTGTTGGGGTAAGGTGAATGTTGTTAAGTTTCTCGTTAGTCGGCACTTTGTCATTAACAATTGTGTACCACATTGATTTGATACGGGACGGTAGTATAGGACTGTGCACGTTTCTCCAGATCGTATTCCATTTTGAATGTGGGTACTTGTTTGTTTTCCGGTTTCCTCTGCCATCTGTTGTTAAGAAATTGTAGATTTTCTTATTCAAATATGGCGGGTAGAAGTCGTCCGCCTGCTTTATATAACTGAATTCTCTGTAGTAAAGTATGATATGGCGAAAGTTTAAAAGGTATTGCAGCTTCATAAATTGGTGGCATCAAACTGCTCGGCTTCCAATGTGATATTAACCATTGGGTTAGGCTCGGCGTCCGTTTATTTATAATTTTACTAATGCGACCGATTAGTAAAGTCCGGAATTTATATCTGGCGTGAATTAAACCAAGCCCTCCGCGTTCATTAGGTAAGGTTAAGATGTCAAAGCAGACTTTAAAAATATGGCCCCTTAGAAAGTACCAGCAGAAAGCCTTCTGGATACTATCTGCTAGGTGATTTGACACCGTTATGATCTGGCCCAAATAAAACATCCTGCTCGCTATCGATATCCTGACTGTGTGCACTCTTTGCAACAAATCCAAATCTCTGTCAGAGTAAATACGAGTTGTGGCTCGGATCTTATGCAACATGTCTGTCCAATTTTTTGTTGCCATGGCATCTGGTGTATACCCGTTGTGTTATGTCACGTTGTCTAGTTGATATGTTTCCTGCACCATCATTTACCTCTTTAATTAGTTTCCCTTTTTGACGTCGCAGTGTCCGTAGGGTGTAGTATAGCGTCGCCGTTTCCTCCATTGCAATGTCTTTCTGCTGGGAACGTATTATTGCGCCCTCCAGTTGTTTGCGGTACAAATTTGTTATCTTTGCCTTGTACCTTTTGTGGTGTCGCACAAGTACAAAGTGCGCGCCACCTACTTTCGTCGCGCGCCGCGATGCACGCACGGCGCTGCGTTCTTACGACGACAGCCACGAGCGCCCTCTGCGACAACTCCGCTCGTGGCCACCACTGAACGACATCGTTCACTTCAGACTGAGTTAGGAACCATTAAAGACTTCGGAATCCGATAGGCACCAGTGAAGACTTGGCTATTATACAGGCACTAGGCAGACCTCTAAAACTATGTATCAGCATTCTGCAGTACTATGTAAAAGTTAAGTATTGTATACATTCTGTGCAATATATATCTCTTCTAATTTGCTCTAGTGTTTATAGTTTCTGGCTGCTCCCCTCCATACCTGCATCAGCATGCTATCTTTATTCCTCTGTCGGTCTCATTCCGCTCGGCTACCGACACCTACGACGGAAACGAGACACAAAAGCGGCGACGAGGCTGGGACACAAAAGTGGCAACGAGGAGTGATAGAACCGAGAACCAACCCACTTGCAGCAGCCAGACAGCAGCAGTCGGAGCACGCAGAAATTGCGCCCGCCCACCCACCCTTATTATAAGATTTTTGGGGGAACGTTTTCAGTTACGTGTCTTGTGGACTTTTTTGTTGCAGAGCGTCCTCATTTATCTTGCATTTGTGTTTTGTTATAATTTACTTGTATGTGCGGCGCCTAATCGACAGCATGGCCACTACCCCGAACGCAAACTTAATGGAAATTATTCAGTTACAGACGGCGCAAATAACACAACTCCTGCAGGCTGTGGCCCAGCTCACAGCACAAGCAGCTAACCAACAACAACAGCCGCCGCTTCAGCAGCCCACACCTGCCACCGCAACGCTTCCTACGTTTCGCCAGTACAACGAACGGGAGGAAGAATGGAGCGACTACTTCGCACAGTTTCAAGAACTCGTCGCGGCTCATAAAATTAAAGGTCAGAAAGTGAAGCATCTGTTATTATCTGTGGTGGGCACCAACACCTTCGTGTTACTGAAAAAACTTTTCCCCGACGTATCTCCTCGTGATGTAGACTTTGAACAAATAGTAGAGGCACTAAATGCTCATTATGAGAGAAAAGTTCTCGTAGCTGTGGCACGGTACCGATTTTTCAGACTTAAAAAATTACCACAGCAGTTACACCAAGAGTGGATTACGGAATTGAAGGGCTTAACCCGCAAATGTAAATTTACTTGCTCTTGTGGACTTTCGTATAGTGACGTGATGTTGAGGGATGCGATTACGCAGAATATTCAGGACCCCAGAATTAGAGCAGCAATTCCGAAACAGTCTGACCCCTCATTAGACAGTGTACTGCAACTTATAGAAGCGCATGATACTTTTGACTTAGCAGATGTAGAAATGCAAAGCCACAGTGTTAATTCAGTGCGCCGCAACGGTCGCTTTCCTAGCCGTAGTTCTCAGTGTAGCACTAGTGATTCTTACAATAGTACAGGCCGTGCTGAACAGACAGTGAACAGTAGCCAGTGTAAACGTGCGACACAAAGGTCGCCCCGTCGTGTTAGAAACAGTAATTTGAATAACGGGCGCCGACGTTCATTTCAGAAAAATGTACGTAAATCTTGCCCCCAGTGTGTGTCTCGCCACAAGCGTGCTCATTGCCCTAGTCGCAACGCAACCTGTTATCAATGTGGCAAATCAGGACATGTACAGTCTGTGTGTATGCAAATTAAAAACTCAAAGAACGGTACCGTTAGAAACAGTGCTTCGCAGAGTGCGAGAACAGTTCATTCTGTAAATGTTATACGGGCTGTGGAATTGAACAGTGCTTTCCTTGGATCCCAATTGCAAGAAAGTAGTTCTGCGCCTATGGCAAAACTATATAGTGCACCACGTAGCAAGCGCCGACGAGCGCGTAACACAGTGCAACGGAAAAGGGTTCGGGACAAGCAAAATGACTATGAACAGTGCATTCCTGTAGTGAAAATAGTGCCTTCTGCAACTGCTCCTTGTAATAGTGCCCAGTACTGTGTAGCAAGTGACAGTAGACATCAAGTAGCTACTCAAAAGTGTAGTGCAGTAGTTAGTGACTCTGTAGTAGCCTCGCATTGCGCGGACGCCGATCCGGCGGTAGTGCCATCTAGTGACAGTGTTGTTAATCCGCTGCGTGCCGAGTCTGCGCCGCTTACTTCACTACGCGGCCCGCGCAAGCGCAGTAAACAAACCGTAACAGACGTTGCCCACATTCGCGCACCTGTCGAGCGCCGCAAGCAAAAACTGTTTGTGACTCTCTTCATAGAAAATAAGACGGTGCAATTTCAGCTTGATACTGGTTCCACTGTCACATTAATAAATAAAGATACTTATGAACTTCTGGGTCCGCCAAAATTGTCGCCGTCACAGCAAGTGTTAACAGCATATACAGGTCAAAATATTCCTGTGCTAGGAACGTGTAGTCTGCCCGCCTCTTTTCAAGGTGTAACAAAAACAGTTGCTTTTGTAGTTATTCAGGCCAAATCGACACAGAACATTTTTGGACTAGATGCTTTTGACTTGTTTGGTTTATCAATTCAAAGAGATGTGCTTCAAATTTCGTCAATAGTGCCTCAGGATAAAATCAATGCATTGTGTGACAAATATAGTGACTTGTTTTCGCCGGAACTAGGTTGTGCAAAAGACTTCGTGGCACATGTAACTTTAAAAGAATCTGCAGTTCCAAATTTCGTAAAGCTAGACCAGTGCCTATCGTCTTGCATGATACAGTTGCCGAAGAACTTAAACGTTGGCAAGATAGTGGGGTGATTTCTCCTGTTTCTGCGAGTCAGTGGGCCTCGCCTTTAGTAATTATACCCAAGCCGTCATGAAAACTTCGTCTCTGTGCGGACTTTAAATCCACAGTGAACAGTCAAACAATTGTAGACACATACCCTCTGCCCAGACCTGAGGAACTGATGGACAAATTAGGACAGTCTCGCTTCTTTTCTGAGATTGATTTAGCAGAGGCATACTTACAGATCCCACTTGATGACGAGTCAAAAAACTTTTTCGTCATTAATACTCACATGGGCCTTTTTCAATTTCAACGCCTACCCTTTGGCAGTTCTTCCGCCCCCGCTGTTTTTCAGCGCTTTTTGGAACAGCTGACAGTTTCTGTACCGTGTTGCTCGAACTACTTAGATGATATTGTGGTATCCGGACGTACAGTTGAAGAACATTTAGCAAACCTGGAGTGCCTTTTCAAAGTGTTGACTGTAGCAGGTCTACGTTGCAATAAAGCAAAGTGTTCGTTTTTTCAAACTGAAATAGAGTACCTAGGCCATGTGATTAATGCCCAAGGAATACATTCCTTACAGTCGAGCAATCAAAGACTTGCCTCCTTCTAAGAATGTGCACGAATTGCAAGCAGTGATGGGAAAGCTTAACTACTATTTCAGGTTTATTCCCAATGCCTCTCAGATTGCAGCTCCACTGCATCACTTACGTAGGAAGAATGTTCCTTTTGTATGGTCCAAAAATTGCCAGGTTGCCTTTGACAACTTAAAGTCTGCACTACTCAGTGATGCATGTTTGATTCCCTTTGACCCACAGAAGCCTGTAGTGTTAGCAGTTGATGCCTCATCGTACGGTCTGGGTGCCGTATTGTTGCATCGTATTGGATGTCACGATCGTCCTATTACCTTTGCATCCAAGCTACTGACACCAACACAACAGAATTACAGTCAGATAGAAAAGGAGGCCTTAGCAATCATTTACGGCGTCACAAAGTTTCATCATTATCTCTATGGCAGAAAATTCTATTTGTTGACAGACCAAAAGCCTCTCACGTCGTTGTTCTCACCCACAAAGCCAATTCCGCCACGAACGGCACAAAAGCTTCAGAGATGGTCCTTGATATTGTCAAATTATCAGTATGAGATTTTGTACCGACCTACCACTAAACATGCCAACGCGGACACACTTTCCCGACTTCCGGTTGGCCAGGATGTATCATTTGATTCTTCAGAAATGGCATGTTGTCAGATAGACTCCAGAGATGCTTCCGCTGTCGCAGACTTTCCTTTGAACTCTGGTCGGGTTGCACAGGAAACAGCTGCGGATGCAGACCTAAGTGTGGTAGCACGCTTTGTTCGCTCAGGGTGGCCTGCCAGAGCCAAAGACATTGATCGGCCTCTGGTTCGACGTTATTTTGCACAACGTCATGCATTATCTTTAAGTCAGGGTGTACTGTTGTTGCATACCGACAACGACCAAGCAAGAGTGATTGTTCCTCGTTCCCTGCAACGAGAAGTGTTACGCCTCTTGCATCAAGGACATTGGGGCATTGTTAGGACAAAGCAACTGGCCAGACGTCATTGTACCTGGGTTGGTATGGACGCTCAGATAGAGAGCATGACATCACAGTGTACAGTTTGTGCGGAGCATCAGGCGGCCCTCGCAACGTTTCTCAGACTGACCACGCCCCAAGGGACCATGGCAACGTTTACATATCGACTTTGCCGGACCTTTCTGGAATACGCGCTGGTTAATTGTTGTAGACGCTTTCAGCAAGTTTCCTTTCGTGATTGCCATGAACTCAACGACAGCTTCTAGTACAATCAGTGCCTTAACATCAGTGTTTTGCATCGAAGGCTTGCCTGAAACTATCGTCAGTGACAAGGGACCTCAGTTTGTTAGTGCGGAATTTCAACAGTTTTTTCGTGTGAATGGCATTCAGCATATTACCACTGCACCTTTTCACCCTCAGTCCAATGGTGAAGCAGAACGTTTCGTTCGAACATTCAAGTCTCACATGCAGAAGATGAAAGGTCAGCACTCCAGGCAGCAAGCTCCTCAAATTTTCCTGTCTACGTATCGATGCATGCCACGTGACGGCCCGTCTCCTGCCGAGCTGCTACACGGCCGCCGTCACCGCACTCTCCTTCACCTGCTGCAGCCTCCCACGCACCGAGTAGGTTCGTATGGCGCTACGCGTTTTCAGGTTTCTACGCCGGTGCTGTACAGGGTGTTTGCTGGTATGAAGAAGACATGGTTGCCAGGCACCATTCAACGCGTGCTCGATCGCAATATGTATGTTGTACGTTCTTCCAGAGGGTCGGAGCTGCGGCGCCACGCAAACCAATTGCGCTTGCACAGGCCGCGCGATCCTGTCTCCGGTTTCTTGATTCCAGACCCAGTTCACCGCCAGGGAGCACAGCCACATCGCTCGCCGCCGGGCCCAGCTTCCCCGGGCTACGAGCTCCCGATGGATGTCGACGCGCCTCCTACGCAGTCGGCCCCTCCGCCTCCGTCGCCGCCGCAGATGACAGCGTCACCGAGAGGGACTCCGGGACCGTGCGGGACCCCCCAGCTTGGGCCACGCACCTCAGAAGATGACCTGCTCCCTCTGGGCGGGGTTGTGCGCCCTTCCTCAGGTATCGCATGGTTTCCTGGAGGATCGCAAGGCGGATGCCGGGGCGCGGACGGCGTCTCGATCCCAGCCTCAGCTACGACGCCCGTACCACCAGTAACGCCCCCGCCCAGGCCCTCCTCCCAGTGCCGTCGCCGTGGCCCTCAGCCTTACGCCACACGGCGCGGCGGTTTGGGGGGGGGGAGGGGTGTGGTGTCGCACAAGTACAAAGTGCGCGCCACCTACTTTCGCCGCGCGCCGCCATGCACGCACGGCGCGGCGTTCTTACGACGACAGCCACGAGCGCCCTCAGCGACAACTCCGCTCGTGGCCACCACTGAACGACATCGTTCACTTCGGACTGAGTTAGGAACCAGTAAAGACTTCGGAATCCGATAGGCACCAGTGAAGACTTGGCTATTGTACAGGCACTAGGCAGGCCTCTAACAACTATGTATCAGCATTCTGCAGTACTATGTAAAAGTTAAGTATTGTATACATTCTGTGCAATATATATCTCTTCTAATTTGCTCTAGTGTTTATAGTTTCTGGCTGCTCCCCTCCGTACCTGCACCAGCGTGCTATCTTTATTCCTGTGTCGGTCTCATTCCGCTCGGCCACCGACACCTACGACGGAAACGAGACACAAAAGCGGCGACGAGGCTGGGACACGAAACCTTTTGATTCGCCGGTAAGCATCCTCAACACGGAATGATAGAGATCCCGAAGGCAAGAAAAATAGAATTCTATGGTCCGTTTATTCCAATAGGACTTTTGGTAAGCATAACTCTTTATCGTTGAACGAATTTTGGGTTTCGCTCTACGTAACCACCATTCAACAGTTGATCTGTATTGGGTTCGGGAGCGCTGTAGGTGCTCCCACACTCGCTGGATTTCCTCATCCAGCTGTTTGTCTCGTAATAGGTTCACGTTCATCTTCCAGTAGCCTCTCCCGCGAAACACTTGGGGGCGCTGGAGGTTTATATAACATTGGTGAACACTGTGATCTGAGAAGCCAACGGGTGAAATGTCACTGTTCACTACATTGGGAGCGAGAGTTTCGGAAACATAGATACGATCAATCCGGCTGGCCGAATTACTCGTTATATGGGTATACGCGATGCGGTTTCCATGTATTTTTTCCAAGGTGTCTATCAATTTGATCCCATGGTCAAGTTCTAAGCACTTGTTGAAATGTGGTGTCTGGTCTTTAACTGTGATTACACAATTAAAATCTCCCCCAATAATGCAGTTCGTGGCACATTCGTTAATTAAAAAAGGCACATCATGTCTATAGAAGGAGGAGCGTTCCCGTCGGCGGTTGTTGCCCGACGGCGCGTACAAATTTATAAGTTAAACACCATTAATTTTACAGGCTATGCCACGACCATTTGTAAGTCGAACGATATGCGAGTGAGGAATGCCATCTCGTAGCAAGATTGCCGTTCCTGTGTGGTCTTCTTAACTGATGTTCGTGAGTGTGACAAACCCCTCTACGTTTGGCTCCACGCTAACTTCCTGGATGAGCCCAATATCTGCGTTCGTGTTATATAAGAAGTCCTTAAGCGTTCTAAATTTTAACTCACTCTGGATTTTACAGATATTAATAGTTGTTATATTATATGTGAAATTACCATTCATTTATGGGGAAAGATTCAATTAACATTATATACTGCTATATCAACACAAAACACATATTATTATAAAAGCTATGTTTGGCATTCGTTAGTATCCATTCCGTCATCTTGCGGAGACGGTTCATCCAAAACGTTTTGTAAACATGGGCCGTGATCTGTTCTAGCTAGGGAAGTGGTGGCGGGTGCTCCTAGGTTGCCAAGTTGCTGATTTTTTAAATTTGCAGCAGCTTGTTGCGCTACAGGCCACAACTGATTGGCTACTTCAGAAGCACCCCCACGAGCAACCCGTATTTTCTTTTTTTCACGGGAGGTTTGCCCTTTAACTTCCTTCTGTGAATCCGATGACGACTTTTTATATTTTTTTGCGCCAGAGACCGGTCTATCAGTAGTCATCGAAGGTTTGTCAAGGGTTCCAGGGGAGTCTGTCACGTCTTCGTCGAGTTTTTCGATCTGTTGTGGAGTATTGCCGTTGATGGTTGCAGGTACACACGGAGAAGCAATTGGGGAGGTGTCAAGAGTCGCACTTGTCGTCTCCGACGGTGCATCGGGCGCGCCCTCTTTCTCTCCGAGAACATCCTTCAAAGCTGTGCCACCCGCTAGGTTACATGTGACAGAACTCAGTTCGGAACCAGCACTTAATTGTGGGGTCGGTTCGTTGCCTTCACGAGCTTCCGACATTTCAACGTCATCGCTCCACGACAGTGCATTTGTTGGCGGCACTACAGAGTTTGCTGCCTCGGCAGCTAACACTACGTCATCGGGAGGGGTGGCGAGGCGCTCCGTTCCAGTAAACAAACGGCTGGCGACTGAGGCATACTGAGGGCGCGGTCTGCCTTCCGCATCGACCTCGACGGGGAGCTGAACTGGTGCGCGCCTGCGTGGACATTCCGCTTTAAGTTGTCCAGGCAGGTTACAAGCGGAGCAAGTGCGTGGTTGTCCCTCATATACTACGAGAGCCCTGAAGCCACATACATTAATGAAGGACGGTATGTGTGACTGAAGGTCAATTTTAACTGTTCTCACACCATTATCGACCTTATAATGCATGTTACCGCCCCAACGATCAGCAGTCACTGCATATACTGTTCCAAACTTCGATAGCGCCTGTTTGATATGCGTAAATTCAACTTCAAACGGTAGCAGATGCACTTTAACATTCCTGAGACCCAAAGCGGCGTAAGACATAGAAACTCGACTCACCTCGCCTGTGCTGCTCTTGTACTCGGCTGTCCCATTCGTTTTGTCCATTATCCTTTGGCACCAGTCGTCGTTCCGCAGCTTCACGATGTACTCGTTACTTAGAAAATAGTATGCCATCCCAAGAACGTCCTCGTCTGGTACTTGAAAACATCCGTTGAACCAATCATGAAACTCGTATATCTTAGGTCGTGCAACACCGAAAACGAAACTGAACTTCAATGTATACTTCCGCAAATGCGACTCCATTTCAGACACTAAGTACCACTCAGCGCGCGCGAAGTAAACAAGCAGCGGCTGCACCGAGACCGCAGCAAGTAAACGTACCGACCGCTACGGCGGTCTGGCCGCGAATGATCGCTCGGCTACTCCATCGCGGCTGGCTGGTTTTAACCAGACATTCTGTAACGGGGATGGCCGTATGTGATTGGATGGGTGTGGGGAAGTGGCAGATTAAGACTCGTGGTGTCTGGGAAAATACAATTTATTCTTTTACTGGTTGAATGGCTCCTCTTCCCGTGACTTGGGAACTCGTTGGGAGTGGCAGGCAGAAGCGCCTGCTGAGGGACAAGACAGGCCTGCGGACGCAGCTCGGATTCCGCTGAGTCGAGATGACAGCAGACCCCGCCACACCGCACCACACAGCGCTGCTGTTTGGAGACACGCGCCACCTTGCTGTACGCCCTGGGGGCTCCGACCCCGCCCAGATTTTATTTTATTTATTTATTTATTTATTTTCAGAGAATTAACAACTGTAATGAAAAGAAAATCCCTTTATCGGTGTGTCTTGTAGGAAATCAAGAAGCATTTGTATGAATACATAAGTTCGTTTCCTCGTAGATGTAATGTGGTAACATACTTAAGTTTCTTCTTCTGATTTACCGATGATTTAAAACTGTGTTGACATTAGTCATGAGTAAATTAAATTTCTTCTTCTAGTTAGACTAATAGAATTAAATTTGTTATTGAAACAGAACGTCCAGTTTCATCACTGAGTTATATGGAGTCGTCAACACAAAAACATAAGTATATGAAATTAAATGTACCATGTAGGCTGACGACGTCTCGCTGCCTACCGCCGTCGTGGTGTCTGGCGGCGCACGCTGAGGGAACCCCACCTCCGGCCCAGCCGCGTAATGACGTCAGAGGAGTGCGGCCTTGCAGAACTGTGCCGGATGAAGGTTCTCACTTCGACACCCGCTGTCGGTGGCGTGCAGCACTGTTGGGTCGCGGCGGCGACCTCCGGCGTAGAGACTTTTCCGTCATGGCAATCTGCGTCACCGAACGCCCACTGCTCAGTACAGCGCCTTTAAGTACTGCTTTCCTGCTGAGGTGTTGTCCGACATGTTCCACTTGCGTACACCGAACTCCGAGGCTCCGCATACCGTCTGTCAATGGTCTCAGGCAGACGACCCGTCGTCCCAGTTTCCGGGTTACTGCCATCAGCAGACTTGTTTCAACAGCTTCTGCTTTCCTCGCCTTCTGCTGCTAGAACACGTACTCGTGAAAACCACAATATAACTTCACTTGTTGACTGATAGAATTAACAAATATCTCCATGCCTCTACAATTCGTAATTATGTGACAATCAACTTGTTTGCTAACCCATGTTTACAATCTATATAATATAACTTTAAGGAAACATTCCTAACACACAAACGCTTAATTTCCAGGTTAGAGCTCATTTTAGTATATCTCTTTAAATGTAAATTGTAATTATTCCTGCAGACAATGGTCAAAATACGCAATTGTTTCGTTAGTATGTACTGTACTTCCTGGATTCACTGCATTTGTAAACATTGCACTGACTGCAAAACCACGTTCGTGATGCTACGTACTGATGTGCTTGATGCTAGTACTGCAGAGCAATGACCCACATGTTAACACAAGCACTGAAGTCAACATTACCTTCCTTCTATTGGGCCAACTGGCGGTGAATCGAGGAATTACAGTACATGGTAATGAAAAAATTGGGTATTTTGACAACTGTCTGCACGAATTATTTAAATTTAGATTTAAAGAGAAAAACTAAAATGAGTTCTAACATGGAAATGAAGCGTTTCTGGAGACATGTCCACACATCATATTTTCTTTGTTTGTGTGTGAGGAATGTTTTCTGAAAGTTTGGCCGTACCATTTTGTAACACCCTGTATATACAGGTTGTCCCACCTATCTTGTCCACCCAAAATTTCTATGGAACAATAAAAGATATTGGAAAACGACTTTCACTGGTATCAATGTACGGCTGGGGCCCTGGATGTCAAATTTGGAAACATTCTAAAACGAAATAAAATGTGTTTTTAACACAAACTTATGTTTCTTACATGAACACCCTATATTTTTTCTTCAGCATTCCATAGCACGACAAATCACATAAACAATGGCGTTGATTGCATCGCAATATTCTAATTACATCCCGAGATATTGCGATGAGAAGTTGACACTTGAAAAACCCGAAATGCCCTGCTAGCGCACGTCCTGAGGCTCAGGCGTGTGCCCCATGCTGCCCGTAATCGAAATGTGATTGACATGCGTAATCGCACTTCCATACTTACCAAGAGGTCCGACACCAATAATACAGTCTGTTTCCATCAACTCTCATAAGCACATTATAGTTTCCCTCTTGCACGTTTCATGTGTCTACGTACACAATATGAACCAGTACCGATCGGTTATCACTTTGAGCATGGTATGTGAACGCTATCTTTAGTATGTAGTGCTGGTATCACAGTGCAAGTTTCTACAAAGGGCCATTTTACCCAGTGATGTTCAGAAACATTAGTTTGAAACAATTTGTCATGTGACACATTGGATGAACATAACATTGATAATTATGTGATAATAAATGTTCAAATGTTTGTTAAGCTTATGGGACTTAACTACGGGGTCATCAGTCCCTAAACTTACAAACTACTTATGAACTACTTACAAACTAGGACGGCACAAATGTCCATGCCCGAGGGGGGATTCGAACCCCCGACCGTAGTGGCCGCGCTGACCGTGACTGGAGCGCCTCAGTCACCTCGGCCACTGCGGCCGGCTATGTGATAATAAAACTAACTGGTTATACATGTGTACATTCTTCTTCTACGTCTTACCTGAACTTCCCAAATCAAAACATTTTTACCTAAACAACGGTAAAACCTTTAGTCCACTTGCTCGTTTCACTAACACCATCAACATGAATTTTACTATCTGTCACTTGCGCTAGATCTACAGTAAAAGTTTTAACGTTGAACGTCATTAACTTTTTAGTAGCAGATTAACGATAAGCGAAGTTAACTTTACGACTAACGTTGCGGTACACAGATATGTTACAGAACCGCATCACCCCTAGCGTATGGGATAAATACCTGCTGAAATGTACGACTTTAATGCAGGATGGCAGCAGACCGTATTATTCGTTTCGGACCTTTTGGTAAGTATGGAAGTGCGATTACGCATGTGAAGCACATCGCGATTACGGGCAGGATGTGATTTGTCATGCTATGGATTGTTGAAGAAAAAATATAGGGTGTCCATTTAAAAAAATATAAGTTTGTTTTAAGAAACACATTTGCTTTCGTTTTAGAATATTTCCAAATATGTACATTCATGGGCCCCAGCCGTACATTGATACGGGTGAAAGTCGTTTTCTAATAGCTGTTATTGTTCCAGAGATATTTTGGGTGGACAAGATTGCTGGGACACCCTGTATATACACCGTCTACATATTTAGTTGTTCGGTTTTCCGATCCCGCTCATTACTATATTCGCAGCAGCTGAGTCTCTCATTCCCACCGCAATACAGACAGTCCGCAAGTTACCTTCGCTCTGCCAGCCTCCCTCTGCATTGCATTTCCTACTCTTTCTCATTTAGAGCTATGTCGCGAGCTGGACCGATCCCGCTCATTACTATATTCGCAGCAGCTGAGTCTCTCATTCCCACCGCAATACAGACAGTCCGCAAGTTATCTTCGCTCTGCCAGCCTACCTCTGCATTGCATTTCCTACTCTTTCTCATTTAGAGCTATGTCGCGGGTTACTCTTTCTCATTTAGAGCTATGTCGCGAGCTGGACTACAGTGGGGCTTCGGTGGTCGCCATGTGTGCTTCATTTATAGTTGGTTTGGTGTTTTAGGGGACAAAACTGCGGAGGTCATCAGTCCTTTTGTGTCCCAACTTGGTCGCCGCTTTTGTGTCCCAGCCTCGTCGTAGGTGTCGGTGGCCGAGTGGAATAAGACCGACACAGGAATAAGGATAGCCCGCTGTTGCAGGTACGGAGGGGAGCAGCCAGAAACTATAAACACTAGAGTAAATTAGAAAGAGATATATATTGCACCGAATGTAACAATACGTAACTTTTACATAGTACTGCAGAAGGTTGATACATAGTTGTTAGAGGCCTGCCTAGTGCCTGTCCGATAGCAAAGTCTTCACTGGTGCCTATCTGATTACGAAGGTCCTAACTGGTTGCTATCTCCGTCCGAAGTGACCGGTGTCTTTCCGTGGTGGCCACGAGCGGGGTTGCAGCAGAGGGCGCTCGTGGCTGTCGTCGTGAGAACGCCGCGCCGTGCGTGCATGGCGGCGCGCGGCGAAAGTAGGTGGCGCGCACTTTGTACTTGTGCGACACCACACCCCTCCCCCCCAAACCGCCGCGCCGTCGTGGCGTAGGGCTGAGGGCCACGGCGACTGCACTGGGAGGAGGGCCTGGGCGGGGGCGTTACTGGTGGGACGGGCGTCGTAGCTGAGGCTGAAAGCGTCTACAACGATTAACCAGCGCGTATTCCAGAAAGGTCCGGCAAAGTCGATATGTAAACGTTGCCATGGTCCCTTGGGGCGTGGCCAGTCTGAGAAACGTTGCGGAGGAGCCGCCTGATGCTCCGCACAAACAGTACACTGTGACGTCATGTTCTCTATTTGAGCGTCCATACCAACCCAGGTACAATGACGTCTGGCCAGTTGCTTTGTCCTAACAATACCCCAATGTCCTTGATGCAGGAGGCGTAACACTTCTCGTTGCAGGGAACGAGGAACAATCACTCTTGTTTGGTCGTTGTCCGTATGTAACAACAGAACACCCTGACTTAAAGACAATGCATGACGTTGTGCAAAATAACGTCGAACCAGAGGCCGATCAATGTCTTTGGCTCTGGCAGGCCACCCGGAGCGAACAAAACATGCTACCACACTTAAGTCTAGATCCGCAGCTGTTTCCTGTGCAACCCGACGAGAGTTCAAAGGGAAATCTGCGACAGCGGAAGCATCTCTGGAGTCTATCTGACAACATGCCATTTCTGAAGAATCAAACGACACATCCTGGCCAACCGGAAGTCGGGAAAGTGTGTCCGCGTTAGCATGTTTAGTGGTAGGTCGGTACAAAATCTCATACTGATAATTAGACAATATCAAGGACCATGTCTGAAGCTTTTGTGCCGTACGTGGCGGAATCGGCTTTGTGGGTGAGAACAACGACGTGAGAGGCTTGTGGTCTGTCAACAAATAGAATTTTCTGCCATAGAGATAATGATGAAACTTTGTGACGCCGTAAATGATTGCTAAGGCCTCCTTTTCTATCTGACTGTAATTCTGTTGCGTCGGCGTCAGTAGCTTGGATGCAAAGGCAATAGGACGATCGTGACATCCAATACGATGTGAGATTACAGCGCCCAGACCGTACGACGAGGCGTCAACTGCTAACACTACAGGCTTCTGTGGGTCAAAGGGAATCAAACATGCATCACTGAGTAGTGCAGACATTAGTTTGTCAAAGGCAACCTGACAATCTTTAGACCATACAAAAGGAACATTCTTCCTACGTAAGTGATGCAGTGGAGCTGCAATCTGAGAGGCATTGGGATTAAACCTGAAATAATAGTTAAGCTTTCCCATCACTGCTTGCAATTCATGCACATTCTTAGGAGGAGGCAAGTCTGTGATTGCTCGAAGATGTGACTGTAAGGGATGTATTCCTTGGGCATTAATCACATGGCACTAGGTACTCTATTTCAGTGTGAAAAAACGAACACTTTGCTTTATTGCAACGTAGACCTGCTGCAGTCAACACTTTGAAAAGGCACTCCAGGTTTGCTAAATGTTCTTCAACTGTACGTCCGGATACCACAATATCATCTAAGTAGTTCGAGCAACACGGTACAGAAACTGTCAGCTGTTCCAAAAAGCGCTGAAAAACAGCGGGGGCGGAAGAACTGCCAAAGGGTAGGCGTTGAAATTGAAAAAGGCCCATGTGAGTATTAATGACGATAAACTTTTTTGACTCGTCATCAAGTGGAATCTGTAAGTATGCCTCTGCTAAATCAATCTTAGAAAAGAAACGAGACTGTCCTAATTTGTCCATTAGTTCGTCAGGTCTGGGCAGGGGATAAGTGTCTACAATTGTTTGACTGTTCACTGTTGATTTGAAGTCCGCACAGAGACGAACTTTTCCTGACGGTTGGGTATAATTACTATAGGCGAGGCCCACTGACTCGCAGAAAGAGGAGAAATCACCCCACTATCTTGCCAACGTTTAAGTTCTTCGGCAACTGTATCACGCAAGGCGATAGGCACTGGTCTAGCTTTACGAAATTTTGGAACTGCAGATTCTTTTAAAGTTACATGTGCCACGAAGTCTTTTGCACAACCTAGTTCCGGCGAAAACAAGTCACTATATTTGTCACATAAAGCATTGATTTTGTCCTGAGGCACTACTGACGAAATTTGAAGCACATCTCTTTGAATTGATAAACCAAACAAGTGAAAAGCATCTAGTCCAAAAATGTTCTGTGTCGATTTGGCCTGAAGAACTACAAAAGCAACTGTTTTTGTTACACCTTGAAAAGAGGCGAGCAGGCTACACGTTCCTAGCACGGGAATATTTTGACCTGTATAAGCTGTTAACACTTGCTGTGACGGCGACAATTTTGGCGAACCCAGAAGTTCATAAGTATCTTTATTAATTAATGTAACAGCGGAACCAGTATCAAGCTGAAATTGCACAGTCTTATTTTCTATGCAGAGAGTCACAAACAGTTTGTGCTTCTGGCGCACGACAGGTGCGCGAATGTGGGCAACGTCTGCTACGGTTTGTTTACTGCGCTTGCGCGGGCCGCGTAGTGAAGTAAGCGGCGCAGACTCGGCACGCAGCGGATTAACAACACTGTCACAAGATGGCACTACCGCCGGATCGGCGTCCGCGCAATGCGAGGCTACTACAGAGTCACTAACTACTGCACTACACTTTTGAGTAGCTACTTGATGTCTACTGTCACTAGCTACATAGTACTGGGCACTATTAGAAGGAGCAGTTGCAGAAGGCACTATTTTCACTACAGGAATGCACTGTACATTGTCACTTTGCTTGTCCCGAACCCGTTTCCGTTGCACATTTTTACGCGCTCGTCGGCGCTTGCTACGTGGAGCACTATATAGTTTTGCCGTAGGCGCAGAACTACTTTCTTGCAATTGAGATCCAAGGAAAGCACTGTCCAAGTCCACAGTCCGTATAACATTTACAGAATGAACTGTTCTCGCACTCTGCGAAGCACTGTTTCTAACGGTACCGTTCTTTGAGTTTTTAATTTGCATACACACAGACTGTACATGTCCTGATTTGCCACATTGATAACAGGTTGCGTTGCGAGTAGGGCAATGAGCACGCTTGTGGCGAGACACACTCTGTGGGCAAGATTTACGTACATTTTTCTGAAATGAGCGTTGGCGCCCGTTATTCAAATTACTGTGTCTAACACTACGGGGCGACCTTTGTGTCGCACTTTTACACTGGCTACTGTTCACTGTCTGTTCAGCACGGCCTGTACTATTGTAAGAATCACTAGTGCTACACTGAGAACTACGGCTAGGAAAGCGTCCGTTACGGCGCACTGAATTTACACTGTGGCTTTGCATTTCTACATCTGCTAAGTCAAAAGTATCATGCGCTTCTATAAGCTGCAGTACACTGTCTAATGAGGGGTCAGACTGTTTCAGAATTGCTGCTCTAATTCTGGGGTCCTGAATATTCTGCGTAATCGCATCCCTCAACATCACGTCACTATACGAAAGTCCACAAGAGCAAGTAAATTTACATTGTCGGGTCAAGCCCTTCAATTCCGTAATCCACTCTTGGTGTGACTGCTGCGGTAATTTTTTAAGTCTGAAAAATCGGTACCGCGCAGCGGCTACGAGAACTTTCCTCTCGTAATGAGCATTCAGTGCATCTACAATTTGTTCAAAGTCTACCTCACGAGGAGAGGCGTGAGGGAAATGTTTTTCCAATAATACGAAGGTCTGGGGGCCCACAATCGATAAGAAAAGGTTCTTCACTCTCTGACCTGTAATTTTATGAGCCGCGACGAGTTCTTGAAACTGTGCGAAATAGTCGCTCCATTCTTCCTCACGTTCGTTGTACTGGCGGAACGTCGGAAGTGGTGCGGCGGCAGGTGTGGGCTGCTGATGCGACGGCTGTTGTTGAGTTGTCAACTGCGCCACCGCCTGGAGAAGTTGTGTTATTTGCGCCGTCTGTAACTGAATAATTTCCATTAAGTTTGGTTTCGGGGTAGTGGCCATGCTGACCGATTAGGCGCCGCGCATACAAGTAAATTATAACAAAACACAAATGCAATATGAAAGAGGACACTCTGCAACAAAAAAGTCCACAAAACACGTAACTGAATATATTCCCCCAAAAATCTTATAATAAGGGTGGGTGGGCGGGAGCAATTTCTGCGTGCTCCGACTACTGCTGTCTGGCTGCTGCAAGCGTGCTGGTCCATGGTTCGTCTATCACTCCTCGTCGCCACTTTTGTGTCCCAACTTCGTCGCCGCTTTTGTGTTCCACCAGCCTCGTCGTAGGTGTCGGTGGCCGAGTGGAATAAGACCGACACAGGAATAAGGATAGCCCGCTGGTGCATGTACGGAGGGGAGCAGCCAGAAACTATAAACACTAGAGTAAATTAGAAAGAGATATATATTGCACCGAATGTAACAATACTTAACTTTTACATAGTACTGCAGAAGGTTGATACATAGTTGTTAGAGGCCTGCCTAGTGCCTGTACGATAGCAAAGTCTTCACTGGTGCCTATCTGATTACGAAGGTCCTAACTGGTTGCTATCTCCGTCCGAAGTGACCGGTGTCTTTCCGTGGTGGCCACGAGCGGGGTTGCAGCAGAGGGCGCTCGTGGCTGTCGTCGTGAGAACGCCGCGCCGTGCGTGCATGGCGGCGCGCGGCGAAAGTAGGTGGCGCGCACTTTGTACTTGTGCGACACCACAAGTCCTCCAGCTTCATTTATGTCAGAGTGACTGTGTATGTGTAACTCTTCCTGATAAAGGCTATGGTTGAAAATTGAAGGTTGTGTAAATGTGACTATTCTACATGCCTGTATGTTTTACGGTCCCATTATCGCAACGTTCGTCATCAAGTAGTAAAATCGTAAAAAGATTCCTATGAAGTGACGCCACTTTTCGGCTGCGATCTACAGAAGATTCCCTGCAGTGTTGTAGGTGAAACTGTCGTGTGTTAGGTTTAGAGCTAAGGATTTATTTAATTATTCTGTGGTGACGCCGAACTGCTACCTCTTTTGGATGCCGGACTTCCAGGATCGAAGTAAAGGGATACTTTAATTATTTCTTCAAATGTCCAAATGTTTGTAAATCTATCGGACTTTAACTGCGTGGTAATCAGTCCGTAGCTTACGAACTACTTAAACTAAGGTAAACTAACGTAAGGACAACACAAACATCCATGCCCGATGGGGGATTCGAAACCCCGACAGCGGACGGCCACGCACACCGCAGAACAGCGCTCCAACGCGAACGGTTAACTCGAAACGGCAATTATTACTTAATTAGCAAATTTAGTAGGGCCTTGGGCTCACAAGTGTTCCTAACGACCTGCTGTCCGTATCATATATATTTCTAGCTGAAAACCGGCGTTGTCCCGGTATTTATCTATTTATTCCTGCCTTGACTTAGTACGTTTCGTATTTCTTCTCTCTCTCTGTCCATCTATTTTTTTTCTTCTAAAATCAAGTTATATTTATCGGAATATGTATAAGAAATAAAGCTGTCTAGCGTGATTTACATAATTATAAGCGCAGTATCCAAAAAAAAAAAAAAAAAAAAAAAAAAAAAAAAAAAAAAAAAAAAAAAAAAAAAAAAAACACGAAAGATAGTAGTGACGATACAAATGACATAAAATTCGTAGGATCACATATTTATTGGATTATATTTTGAACAACTGTATAATTTTGGTGGTATCTATTCATTTGTATAAGTGCTTATGTCTGTAAAATCTTTTGGGATGACAATTAGTAATAGAGAAGTAATAGATTAAAACCCGTCATACCGAATCCCGTAGTGTTAGTCCATGAACAGCGGAACGTTTCTGTTTACGTGCTCATATCTCATGAACTACTTGTCGGAATGGAATATAGTTTAGAAGCTACATTCACCTATATATGTGTATACTGTCTGTAAAATTTTCGGTCGCTACAATTTGTAGTGTTCAAATTATAAAATGTAACGTCATACCGAGAGCCGTAGTAATAGCGAGAAATTTTTTTTCCTTTCATCATTTTACTATGGCTGCCAGAGAGAAAAAGTTTAATAAAAGTTTGAAATTATGTTTAATGTTTGTTGCAAGTCGCTAAGTACTGTCATTCTCATACAGTGTATTTCGAAAGTCTCGTCGCATTATATGGCATTTTTTGCGATTTCTATTGGTTGTGACGTAATATCTTTCTAACCATGTGCCGTATGTGATTCTTAACCATGCAGAAATTGTTACCTCACAGTAAGGAATGTGTGTACCAAATTTGGTTGAAATCGGTCCAATGTTTTAGGAGAAAATGAGCAGCATTGTCGCAAAATGCAGCAGTTTTTCGCGCATCTCATTGTTTATGACGTCATATCTCGTGAAATATATATCGTATGTGATTCTTACACTTACGGCGACCGTCTTCATGGTTTGAAGCTTACGTGTACAATATTTCAAAAAGATTGGAACAAAACTGTAGATTTGTATGCAACACGTACAAACATACGGACACACTGCTTAATATATTAGATTTCTCATCGGTGTTTTTTTGTGGGTACGCGGTATCTCCCGTATTACTTATTCAAAATTAGTGATTGGGGTATCATTTTCGAGGATTCGTCTTCCACTAATGACGAAAAATACACAATAAGTTTAAACTTATTGTTTTCACAAGAAACTTTTTATTTTTTTTAATTTTTTTTTTTTTTTTAATTGTACTGTTCGTACAGTTAAAGTACATACTCAGCGAACGATCGTATTTATTGTGCTCCCATCAGCCACCGCGCCGGGTATCAGTTTGTGTGGGCTATAAAAAGCAATGTAAAAGATGCCATTTACTGACAATCTGCTTCACTAACAATTCAATTTCTAATGTTTGTATATTCTATGGTACTTAACTACGGGGTCATCAGTCCCTAAACTTACAAACTACTTATGAACTAACTAAGACTAAGGACGGCACAAATATCCATGCCCGAGGGGGAATTCGAACCCCCGACCGTTGTGGCCGTGCAGACTGTGACGGAAGCGCCTCAGTCCCCGCGGCCACTGCGGCCGGCACTTCACTAACATGAACGACAGTTGCAGTTGTTTGGATTCTTTATGGAAGCCAAAGATTGTGTTTGATGCAAGCTTAGTATGTCTATGTGTTTATCACAATATTTCGGTTATACTCGTCGATGTAAAGCATAGTTTATGACACGATTTTGGTTATACAAGTTGATTTAACGACAAAAATACACTAATAATTTATCACGACAGGCCTTGCAGTTCTTTAGATTCTTTACGCAAGCGTAGTTTACCACGAGATTTCTATTACACACGTCGATGCTCAACAGCTGTAGAGCATCGTAGAAGCAATAGCAACATTTTACATTCAATTCTTTTTTACTAAGTATTGGGTAGAGTCGATGATGGTTTTGGTAATGCATTCTGTCTTAACCTGATTGTGTGGGAAGCCTAAACCTACAAGGGAAGAATCAATTTGACAACTTCAACTATTTTCATAAGCAAAGAACTAGAGTTTTAGTGTGTTATATCGTTATTTAACACGTTTGAAACAAAAGTTTTAGCTTTTCTTGTCTTCTTTGAAGATAGCCTAACAAGCCGAAAACTAATTCGTAAATAAATAAAGATTAGTAGAACAAAACTAGATTGATTGTTTCCATCCTGAAATATGAAATTGTTCTACAAAGAAATGACCGCAGTTTCCATTTATAACATGAATAGTAACGTCTTATCTATGGTAACGGGCACGATATTTATTTGAGTGAGCCCATTCAAATCCTAGCTGCTTGATCCTAAGGCGTGTCTGGTCTCCTTCGGGTAAAGAGCTTTCGTCCTTTGTGCATTCATGTTGATTTTATTGTTAGTTGCCCAGATTTGTAGGATAAGAAGTTGCTGCTGGACCATGTTGATGGCTGTATCTAGAAATCTGCGGCTGGTCATTAAAGCAATATCATATAGAAACTGTGGTAAGCAGACTTTCGGTAATTTCGGAATATCATTTGCATATCTAAGGAACAGTAACGATGGTACACCAACTCTTGCGGTACTGCTTCCTCTTGGGTTTTACCTCTGATCTTTCATCATCAATTTGTACAAATGAGGATCTGTTTGTTATGAAGCTGTCTATGGTTTTGATTTTTTAGGGATGCCCGACCTGTCTACCATTTTTATTAACGGTTTGTCATGGCATACCTTCTCTACAGCCACATCTGCATGGGATACTCTCCAAATCACATCTAAGTGCTTGGCCGAGGGTTCATCGAACCACCTTTATACTATTCATCTCCTATTTCATTCTAGAATAGCGCGCGTGAAGAAAGAACATCTCAATCTCGCCGTTCGGCCTCTGATTTCTCGTATTTTATTCTGATGGTCATTTCTACCTATGTAGATGGGAGTGAACAATATATTTTCGCATTCGGAGGAGATTTCTGTGATTGGAGTTTCGTAAGTAGACCACGCTGCAGCGATAATCGCCGTTGTTGTAATTATTCCCATCCCAGATCCTGTATCATTTCCGTAACGCTGTCTCCCCTGTATCGTGACAATACGAAACGAGCTGCCCATCTTTGGACTTTTCGATGTCCTCCGTGAAACCCACCTGATAAGGATGCCACACTGGGCAGCAACACTCCAAATAAGGACGGACAAGCGTGGTGTATGCAGTCCGTTTCGTAGTTCTGTTGCATCATTTAAGGGTTCTGCCAATAAAACGCAGTCTGTGGTTCGCATTTCCTACGACATATGTATGTTGTAAAATCTCTTGGAAATATAATTAGTAGTAAAGAAGATGATGGGGCGGTTTTCCATGAACGTTATTGTTTATGTGCCCATATAGAATGGACTAAGTGTCGTACTGTGATACAATTTAGAAGATACACTCAACTATATGTGTGTATATTGTCTGAGAAATTTCCTGAGGCTATTACTTGCCATGTACAAATTATAAATTGTAGCGTCCTACCGAATGCTGTAGTTTTATTCCATAACCAGCGAAAAAGTAGTAAGCGCGAAACTTTTCTTCCTTTCATCATTTTACTATGGTTTCCAGCGAGAAAAAGTTTAATAAAGGTTCGAATTATATTTAGAGTTTGTTGCAAGTCGCTAAGTACTGTCACTCCATACAGTGTATTTCGAAAGTCTCGCCGCATTATATGTATTTTTTTCCATTGGTTATGACAATATCTTTTGAACCATGTGCCGTATGTGATTCGTAACCATGCAGCAATTGTTACCTCATGGTAAGGAATGTGTGTATCACATTTGGTTGAAATCCATCCAATTGGGTAGGAGGAAATGAGCATAATTGTCGCAAAAATGCAGCAGTTTTTCGCGCATCTCATTGTTTATGACGTCATATCTCGTGAACTATATATCGTATGTAATTCTTACACTTTCGGCGACAGTCCTCGTGAATTGAAGCTTACGTGTATGAAATTTCACAAAACTAGGAAGAAAACTGTAGATTTGTATGCAATACGTACAAATATGCGGACACTCTGCTTTACATATTAGATCAATCGCCAATTTTTACACTATATTGATGTCTTATTTAAATCGTTCTGCAGTTGATTTTGATTTTCAGATGACTTTACTAAACGATAAAAGACTGCGTCATCTGTAAACAACCTAAGAGTGCTGTTGTACGTCGAGAAATGTTGCTGTTGTGCAATTCTTCTAGATAAGCTAAGTATTGTGGTATGAGTGGGACAGTGCACACATGGTTGAAATCATACTTAACTGGAAGAGAGCAGAAAGTTGAAATAAGCAGTTCACGTGATATAGAAGAAACAATGAATTCTTCTAACTGGGGAGTTATCAAAAATGGGATCCTACAAGGTTCGGTCTTGGGTCCTTTGCTGTTCTTAATATATATTAATGACTTGCCATTCTGAATTCACGAAGATGCTAAGCTAGTACTTTTTGCTGATGATACAAGTATAGCTATCACACATGACAAACAGGAATTAACTGATGAAATTGTAAATGATATCTTCCAGAAAGTTATTAAGTGGTTCTCTACAAATGGACTCTCATTAAACTTTGATAAAACCCAGTATATACAGTTTCATACAGTAAATGGCATGACACCATTAATAAATATAGACTTTGAGCATAAATCTGTAGCTAAGGTAGAATATTCAAAATTTTTAGGTGTTTGCATTGACGAGGGACAGAATTTGAAGAAAACTCAGCAACTTACGCTATCAGAGTCATTGCAAAATTTGGTGATATACATCTCAGTAAATTAGCTTACTATGCCTTTTTTCAGTAACTGCTTTCATATGAGATCATATTCTGGGGAAATTCAACATTGGTTAAAAATGTATTCATTTTACAGAAGCGTGTAATCACAATAATTGCTGGAGCCCACTCAAGAGCATCCTGCAGACATTTATTTAGGGATCTAGGGATACTCACTGTAGCTTCACGATATATATATATATATATAATATAGTGAGGACAGTTTACAACACACCGCAAAGACGTGGCGACGAGCTGCGACAGACAAATACAAAAGACACACACATACAACACATTCAGCTATCGGCCATGGCCTTCTTCAGAAAATAGAGCACTCACGCAATCACACAGGCACACAACACAGTCATACAACCATCACCTCCGACTGCCACACTTCGAATCACGCTCTGCAGCGAATCGGGGACGGGAGGGGAGGGGAGGGGGAGGGGATAGAAAGGTTACGTCACGGTGGTGGGGATGGGTTTGATGGGAATAACGAGATGCAGCTTAGGAATGGAGTGGGGAGGCGGGTGAGCGGAGAAAATAAAATAAAATAAAATAAAGTAAAAATATATAAATGCATGCACACTGCAAGTACACAAGACCGCATACACACACACACACACACACACACACACACACACACACACACACGCACACACACACACATATATATATATATATATATACATATATACACACATACACACACACACACATATACGCATATATACAAACACATGATCACACATTCACACACCACTCAAAATAGGTGAGGTTTGGGATAGAGAGGTAGGAACTGTAAGGTATGGAATATATATATATATAGGGAAGTTATCGTAGGTTGAGGCCTGGTTGACTTCGGGATCGGAGAATGTATTGTAGGGATAACTCCCATCTGTGCAGTTCAGAAAAGCTGGTGGTGGATGGGAGGATCCAGATGGCCCGGGTTGTGAAGCAGCCATTGAAATCAAGCATGTGCTCCACTGCATGCTGTGCCACAGGGTGGTCCACCTTGTTTTTGGCCACAGTTTGGCGGTGGCCATTCATCCTAATGGACAGCTGGTTGGTGGTCATGCCAATACAGAAAGAGGTACAGTGCTTGCAGCACAGTTGGTAAATTACGGGGCTGCTTTCACAAGTGGCCCGGCCTCTGATAGGGTAGGATAAGCCTGTGACAGGACTGGAATAGGAAGTGCTGGGTGGGTGGATTGGACAGGTCTTGCAGCGGGGTCTTCCACAAGGATATGATCCCTGTGGCAGTGAGCTGGGTTTCGGGGTGGCATAAGGATGAACTAGGATGTTGTGAAGGTTGGGAGGGCGACGGAACACCACTTTAGGAGGGGTGGGAAGGATCTTTGGCAGGATATCTCTCATTTCAGGGCACGAGGATAGAAAATCAAAACCTTGGCGAAGGATGGAATTTAGTTGTTCGAGACCAGGGTAGTACTGGGTGACAAGGGGAGCGCTCTTTTGTGGATGGTTACTGGTGTTAGGAAGAGGATTTGGGGTGTGTGAGGATATGGCACGGGAGATTTGTTTGCGGACTAGGTCTGTGGGGTAGTTTCTGTTTGTGAAGGCCTTTGTGAGACCTTCAGCATATTTAGAAAGGGTATTCTTGTCACTGCAGATATGCTGTCCACGGGTGGCTAGGCTGTAAGGGAGGGATTTTTTGACGTGGAAGGGATGGCAACTGTCAAAATGTAGGTACTGTTGGTGGTTGGTAGGTTTAATATGGACGGAAGTGTGAATGGAGCCATCAGTGAGGTGGAGGTTGACATCCAGGAATGTGGCATGGTTGGTTGAGGAAGACCAGGTGAAGTGGATGGGAGAGAAGGAATTGAGGTTCTGAAGAAAGGAGGATAGGGTGTCCTGGCCCTGAGTCCAGATCATGAAAATATCATCAATGAACCGGAACCAGGCCAGAGGCTTGAGGTTTTGGGATGCTAGGAAGGATTCCTCCAGACGGCCCATGAACAGTGTGTGTGTGTGTGTGTGTATGTGTGTATATATGTATATATATATGTGTGTGTGTGTGTGTGTGTGTGTGTGTGTGTGTGTGTGTATGCGGTCTTGTATACTGGCAGTGTGCATGCATATATATATATATATATATATATATGTGTGTGTGTGTGTGTGTGTGTGTGTGTTATTTTACTTTATTTTATTTTCTCCGCTCACCCGCCTCCCCACTCCATTCCTAAGCTGCATCTCGTTATTCCCATCTAACCCATCCCCACCACCGTGACGTAACCTTTCTATCCCCTCCCCCTCCCCTCTCCTCCCGTCCCCGATTCGTTGCAGAGCGTGATTCGAAGTGTGGCAGTCGGAGGTGATGGTTGTATGACTGTGTTGTGTGCCTGTGTGATTGCGTGAGTGCTCTATTTTCTGAAGAAAGCCATGGCCGATAGCTGAATGTGTTGTATGTGTGTGTCTTTTGTATGTGCCTGTCGCAGCTCGTCGCCACGTCTTTGCGGTGAGTTGTAAACTGTCCTCACTATATTATTTATTCCAACCTGGACTTTCCATTATTATATATATATATATATATATATATATATATATATATATATATATATATATATATATATATATATTCACTCATGAAATTTGTTATTTGCAATCCGACCCAATTCAAAAGTAAAGCAGTGTGCATAGCTACAACACTAGGAGAAAGAATGATATTCACTATTCAAGGTTAAATCTAACTTTGGCACAGAAAGGGTGGATTAAGCTGCCACAAAAGTCTTTGGTCACTTACCAAGTTGCATCAAAAGTCTGACAGATAGCCACCTAGTATTTAAAAAGAAATTAAAGGAATTTCTGAATGGCAACTCCTTCTACAATGTAGATGAATTTTTAGATAAAACTTAAAAATAAATAAATAAATAAATAAAATAAAAAATCAAAGAAAAATCCTTAAAATATTGATTGTCAAGTATAGACAACATTTACTACACTGACACGTTCCACGTCATAACGAAATGTCGTATATATGATCTATGGAACAAGTATTAATCTAACAGCTGAGATTCATTTCTTTTGCTAGGTGGTGCTAGAGCTAAGGACGAGTTTTCAGGTGCTAGGTGCCATCTAGGGACATTCTTCATTTTCGGTGCCCGCGGCTGCAAAGTGGCCCACCTCTAGCCATTAGGCCTGTGACCGCACGCTTAGAGTCGCGGCGGGCGAGAATCGATAGGGCGGCCGTTTGGTACGCTACACTACACTACGGTACACTACACTGGGAGGCGCCGCGCTACACTCGGCCACTACACTCGGCCTGGATTCCGCTGCCAGAGAGCAATCGATAGAGCGCCAGTCCACGCCGCCGCCGCGACGCTCCGCGTTAATAGCGGATGCGATGGGACGCGGCGCACAGCCAGGCCGATGGGGTGGGCCGCGCCTCGCATCCGCAAGAGTCCGCCTGTTATGTAGCGGCGCAGCTGGCGAGTAGAGCTATCCGAGCACGCCAAGGTCGCGACAGGCGTGCGTGAGCATGGCGCCGGACCTTCAGCTCCACAGGCGTCACTGGCAAGGAGACCACGTAGCCGGCTGCGGTGGCCGAGGGGACTGCGGCGCGCCAGTCACGGTCTGCACGGCCACCACGTTCAGGGGTTAGAATCCACCCCTCGGGCATAGATATTTCTGCCGTCCTTAGTGTTAGCTAGTTCATAAGTAGTTTTTAAGTTTCGGGACTGATGACCCCGTAGTTAAGTCCCATAGAATATACAAGCGTTTCAACATTTGTAACTACAAATATTTTAAAGTTATTCATAACGAAGAATCTGGTAACAATGTATCTGACATCTAGTCCTGGCTTGCTCCATGTCTTCATGAATTTAAAGATTATGTCGATGCTACCACTGAATTTCTTATAATACTGCCAGAAATGCATCGACTTGCACGCACATACGAAAGTCCAGAATTATGGTAAGAGATGAAGGACAGTCATAACAAAATTACCACAAAATTCGAGTGACCATGATACTCCGTACTACCGTTGCATCAAAATGTACTCTACTTTAGCATACACCCTCTATTTGATGTTTCGTGTGTATGCATTCCGGCTTCATTTGAAAAACCCTTGATTTGTCATTCACATTATATGTGGAGCCATTTCGGTCCATTAATATGTCTTCGTAAATTCAAATGGTAATGAAACTTTCCCAGTGTCTAGAAAACTTCAACATACTTTAAATCTCGCTTTTTGATAAAATTATATCAATAATATCAAAAAGAAACTACTTCCTGATGTTCTGCAAAACTTAAACTTTTTTTTTTTTTTTTTTCCCACAAGCCGTCTTTTGACTTCTTAGGCCATCATCAGCTCACAACTTGTTTTGCAGAACATCAGGAAGTTGATCCTTTTATATATATATATATATATATATATATATATATATATATATATATTATTGTTCCATTTAAAAAATTATATCTTTGTGCTGTAACTCTTTGGAAAATGATACAATGATACAATGATACATTTTCCAAAGAGTTACAGCACAAAGATATAATTTTTTAAATGGAACAATAATTTTTTCTATCGTGCATTGGATTCGTTGAAACCAGCTGCGTCCAGATCAATTTAAACTACATTCCTATCACTGTTAGTTTGGGAGCTACAACCCTTCAAATTCCCAGGGGTGGAGGCTGCGATAGCGTAACTGACTGGCCGAGTTGCTATCCCCTGAGGCACGGCCCACTGTCTCAAGACCACCATCCAGTCAGCTACGCTGTCGTAGCCTCCGCCCCCTAAACTTTGAAGGGTAGTAGCTCCCAAACTAACAGTGATAGGAATGTAGTTTAAATTGATTTGGACGCAGCTGGTTTCAACGAATCCAATGCACGATAGAGAAAAACTATTGTTCCGTTTAAAAAACTATATCTTTGTGCTGTAACTCTTTGGAAAATGATACAATAAATTATTTTTATAGCTCTGCGGAAAGTGTAAGATTTCTTGTGTTGACCTACCGCATTAAAATTTCCCGTCACTTATTATTTTATTATTGACGGAGGCAAACACACTTAGTGATAATAGGTGCGTCCAGAAAGTATGTTCCGTCGTTTGGTAATAAAATGAAATTGTACACAGATACAGAAGAAATTTTTACTGCACAAAATTCTACAACTCTTAAACTACTTTTCCACATAACTGCCGAAAATTTATAGGCACTTGTCATAGCGTGCTGCCGGCCGCGGTGACCGAGGGGACTAAGGCGCTCCAGTCACGGTCTGCACGGCCACTACGGTCGGGGGTTCGAATCCACCCTGGGGCATGGATATTTGTGCCGTCCTAGTTTGGATGAGCACGTAGTTAAGTCCCATAGACAATACAAACATTTGAACATTTTTTCATAGCGTGCTCAGGCGCGACAAACGCGTGCGTGTCGCCGGCCTGTACCGGAATTTCAGCTCCACTGAAGAGGAGACCACATGGGTATCGGATTATATATAAAGCAGTGTGTACGTATATTTGTAGGTGTTGCATTCAAATCTACACTTTTGTTCCAATATTTACGAAAATTTGTACACGTAAGCTTCAATCCACGATGACGGTCGCCGTAAGTGTAAGAATCACATACGATGTATAGTTCACGAGATATGACGTCATAAACAATGACATGCACGAAAAACTGCTGTATTTTGCGACAACGCTGCTCATTTTTTCCTTAACCATTCAATCAAATTTGGTACACACATTCCTTACCGAGAGGTAACAATTGCTGCAAGGTTAAGAATCACATACGGCACATGCTTCAAAAGATATTATGTCATAACCAATAGAAATCTCAAAAAATGCCAAATAATGCGGCGAGACTATCGAAATACACTGTATGAGAATAACAGTACTTAGCGACTTGCAACAAACTTTAAACATAATTTCAAACCTTTATTAAACTTTTTCTCGCTGGCAACCATAGCAAAATAATGAAAGGAAAACAATTTCTCGCTTATTACTCTTCCGCTGTTTATGGAATAAAACTACGGCTCTCTGTGTGACGATACAATTTATAAATTGAACACTACAAATTGTAGCGACAGGAAATTTTACAGACAGTATACACATATATAGTTCAATGTAGCTTATAAAGTGTATCACATTCCTACACGTAGTTCATGAGATGTGAGCACGTAAACAGAAACATTAATGGAAAATTGCTTCATCCGGCTGGAAGCGAAAGCAGTTTACTTCTATAGAGCAACAAGGAAAGGAACAGAATGAAACAGAGTACACCCAACGAATACCCATTATATCCCACAAATCTACCTTCAAGAGACTGCAGTTTCCATTGGAACATTAGAGCCTGGTATCAATAAACCTCTGGTTTGAAATTGGTTTTTTCTCCGGAAAGTCAGAATCGGAAGCCTGGAACCTGATTTTTATAATATGCGCTTTCCATCTACACCTACTGCAGTTTCACATGCAGCCTGGCAGATATTTAACATCACGGCCAACGCCGAGTTTTCAGCTAATATAAGTGAAGTCCAGAACTCAAATTACTATCTCTGTATCCATTTTAGTTAGACGGATGATGGATGGCGATGTATCAATTTGACAAATGAAAAACCTTCAGCCGTTATTTTTTGGAATTTTAATTACATGTTTCGAGAATACATTATTCTCTTCTTCAGACACTTATAAGATCCATGCAGTAATGCGAAACTAGCCATCCATTATAATACTGCATTACACCCTCTCACACCACGATGTAGCTATAATGGATGGCTAGTTTCGCAATTATTGCATGGATCTTATAAGGGTCGGAAGATAAAAATAATGTATTCTCGAAACATGTAATTAAAATTCCAAAAAATAATGGCTGAAAATTTTTCATTTGTCAAATCAAATTACTATCAGCCGAAGCCATTCGACGCAAATCTCAAAAATGCTCCAGAAAATCGACTTTGAAGTTTTGCAAGTAACCGTAAGTACCCTAGTTCAATGCAGCGTCTGTTGGTGCAGCTGAGGTGGTAGCGTTGTGGTCTGACAGCCTTAGTGTCTGTCGGTGGTTTGAATCCTGTCGTGGCATATTTTTGTTGTTGATTCTTTATCGGTTTGTTGAATACTTACACAATTTTAATATCTAATTGCAATTTTTAGGATAAGTGCACGTATTTTTGTTTATTAGCAACTTTCTATATTTTATAGAAGCTTGTTAATAATGATGGCTTCAATAAAAGAAAAAAATCATCGACAAAATGAACAAGCAAATAAATGTGGGGGAGGGGCAAATTAAGCACAATAAAGTTCACACCTTGTACAAAAGTGAATTAAATCACAAAGTTACTGCCCGTGGTAAAATTGTTTATGCCCTTTATGAATACGGAGGTAACGGGGGAAGAAATTTGCCAACACACAGTGGATAGAGGAAACCACATTCATTCACTCATAGATACATGCATTATGCTTGTGACACATTACTCAGGTGGCAACACTTGATAGCAGTGGCGAAACGAAGTATCAGCAGAGTTTTGATGAGATGGCTAGTGTCTTTAAGTACAAATTAAAATAACACTGTGCACCAAACGAACTCATGTGTGGGGAGGCAGTGGCATACTATCTGTGGTGTGCAACCACAGTGAATTACATAGGAATTACAAAAGGAAAATTAATTTAGGATAATCAAGTAAAGCACATTCGAGAATTCATATAGAAGAAAGCTAGTATTAGTAAAAGCATGGCTGAAGGCCAAAGTAAAGACCATTACAAAAGCACGTGATGCAATCGATCATACCAAAATTGGAAAGACGGAATCAAACCAGAAATCTGACAAATATTTAGCACACTCGTGGATACAGACATGATGACAAAATGACAAGGAAATTCAAACATTATAAGTTTACACATATGCTGGAGGCCACACACATGAATTATAACATGTGAAAACTGGACATAAAATCATCCCCAGAATGAGAGTACAAATACTACATCTGAACTGTATTACTGTATTATTATTAGCGAAACACTTCACCTTGCATGGCGAAAGAATTACTCAAGAAACCTATCACTGATAAACCAAGATTGCCAGATCACAAGGAATAGTAAAGCTCTAACAGCATGCTATTCCCTGAGCTATCCCCTGAGCACTTTGACGGATGCAACAAGAGTGAGAAACCTAAGGTCACGCCAAAAGCCTTGCCCATCACACACCGGATATAGAACGACCAGAGCACGTTCAGAGCATAGTGTGTCTACCAACCCCTTGCTACCTAAAGAACATAATACCCTCTTCTAGAGCTTCAGAGAGGTCTCTTTCGTCACCTCTTCCGACCATGATTATGTTGGTACTACAATAAGAACAAGCCGTCTCGCCATCATGCCAAATAAGCTAGTCTCTGGCCACCCAGCAGACGCCAATGCAGACGACTTACGAAGCCACGCATTCTTAACTGAAGTAAACCAGGCATAAAGCGCTAGGCAGCAAATATAAGACATTGTGCGGCAGTCAGTCAATATTAAAAGCAACCTTCCACATTCACATGAACACACAAGTTCAATCACACAGGTGGAAACATATATAAACATGGGGCATTGATCATTAATAAAAAAATAAAGTAATTGACATACAAATAGACAATATTAATGGTGGTGAAAAACTTAAGAGTAATGAATACCTCAAAATGGAAAACTACCACACATTCAGTGGACGTGTTTCATTGTGATGCAATTTTTCGCATGCCCATGTGTTCCTTCAGGATGCGAAGCACCGTCGTAGGCTCAAATTCGGTTTCGGTGGCGTTCGTCACTGTCCACTAACGCGGCATATGTATGCACTTCTTCTTCAGAGACGCTAGGCAGACATGCCCAATGGATGTCTGCTACAGTTTGTCGAACTTCTTTGAAGGCTTTTACCAAATGTTCAAATGTTTGTTAAGCTTAAAGGACTTAACTGCGATGTTATCAGTCCCTAAACTCACAAATTACTTATGAACCACCTTATACTAAAGACACTACAAACATCCATTCCCGAGGGGGGATTCGAACCCCCGACGGGGAGAGGCCTCGCGCATCGGAGCATAACGCCTCATTGCGCTCGGCCGGTCCGTAGAGGCAAGTTCCATCCCTCGTATTTTTCTGTTTTATGTCTAAACCTATGGTTGTACATATACCACCACAGCGCCTTGTGAGCTTTCCGCTTTGGTGGTATATGGATTCCCAATTCAACTTTGTGAAGTGTACCGTGTTGCAATTACATGTTAAAAAGCAAATACCGTTACTTCTATTTATTTCAAAAATCATCATATTTCATGTTTACTGTTTACTTCTCTTTCTCAACCAAATCATCGTCACAATCTCTTCCGACAACAGTACTGTGTCAAACAGAAGCTGATTGTTGTACGAATTTTCCAACACCTGCTGCAGTGTACTAACGCATGGCGTCGTACAAGTTGGTGGTAAACATGCTTTCTAAGACCACAAACGACACCATGGTAGATGTATCCACCAAGCCTCTTTCAGTATCGATTTTGGTGGTAAGCATACACTCCAAAACCCAGGAAAAGTCGTTATTTGGTGAACAATATACTTTCCACAGGCTTGAAAGCTGTATTTAACAACAAACGGAAACCAGAGGTAGTGCTGCGGATTATCAGCAAGGCCCACGAGCGAACAGGAGTGGGAACACGTATCACCCTTGAAAGCAGTAAAGGAATACCGTTGTTTGGAAGTACCGAGTGATCAAAAAGTCATTATAAATTTGAAAACATAATAAATCCAGTAATAATGTGGATAGAGGGGTAAAATTTAACACACATGCTTCGAACTACATGGGGTTTATTGGAACAAAAAAAAAGTTCAAAAAATGTCCTAAAGATGGCACAGGAGAGCAAAACGACAGTGACTGCGCATGAAAATCGTGTATAAAAGGAGCTCTAATGATAGAATGAAATGTACCAGCAGTCGCAGCATGTTGACGTTACCTGAAAAGGCGCTTTTAGTGAAGCTGTATTATCAGAATGGGGTATGAGCTAGTTCATCGTTACGATCCTATCGCTATAGGAAGGGGATTCGAACGGTTAAAGGTCCGTTGAGAAATGCAGCTGTGACGAGAATGATTTCGAAGTTCGCTACCACGGATTGTTTAGACGATGGACCCCGTACTGGCCGACCGAGCACCAGGCGTAATGCTGCTGAGGCAGTTCAGGAAGAAATGGAGACTGTAGCGGGTTCGTCTATGCACGGAGAAGTCAGCGCTCGTGCAATCGCACGTCGCATCGGCATTCCATACACTACTATTTGGTTGGCACTTAGGCGTATCCTCCGATGCTATCCTTACAAAATCCATCGGCATCATGAACTGTTACCTGGCGATATAGTGAAGCGGAGGGGCATTTACGGTGTGGGTGTTTCAAAATATGGCGGAAGATGACGTTTGGTTGAGTAACGTGTTGTAGACCGACGAAGCCCATTTTACGCTCCGAGGGTCTGTCAACGCCTACAACAGCAGCGTTTGGGTTACCGAAAATCGTAGGTCGTGGAAACTCCATTGCACGACGAGAAAGTCGCGATATGGGTTAGATTTACCACATCTAACGTTATCGGGCTTTTTCTTTTCGAGGAATGCGTGATTCTGGTTTTGTAACTGCTACCGCGACGGGTGAGAGGTAAGCTGATATGTTGCAGAATCGCATCATCCCCAGCCTGGCGGATAAACACCTGCTGGAACGTACCATTTTTATGAAGGATGGCTCTCCACTCCTTAGTGCTAGAAGCGTGAAAGATGTCTTGCGCGCGTCATTTGTTGATGATCGTGTGCTCAGCCGCCACTTTCGTCATGCTTGGGCTCCCAGGTCCCCAGATCACAGTATGTGCGATTATTGGCTTTGGGGTTACGTGAAGTCGCAAGTGTATCTTGATCGACCGATATCTCTAGGGATGCTAAAAGACAACATCCGACGCCAATGTCTCGCCATTACTCCGAACATGCTTTACAGTGCTGTTAACATTATTCCTCGACTACAGCTATTGTTGAGGAATGATGGTGAACATAATGAACATTTCCTTTAGAGAACACCTTTGCTTTATCTTGATTTGTTATGACAATTATTGCTTTTCTGATATGATGAAGCGCCATCTGTCGGACATTTTTTAATTTTTAATTTTTATTTATTTATTTATTTATTTTTTGTGGTTGTAAAAACCAGAATGGCATTCCAAGCATGTGTGTCAATTTTTATCTCTATCACCTTCCGTGATTTATTAAGTTTTCAAATTTATACTAACTTTTTGATCACCCGGCATATCCACCACGGCGCGCGAAAGTGTTAAATGAAGCGAACTTCGTGTTGTTACTGTTTAATCTTGTATTCTATCTAGTTTTTTGTTCTATTTGACACTAAAAATACCGAAACGTGCTGTTCTTGAGTGTAAAAATTATAATGACTAACATAAAAATATTAAGCTTCATAAGATCCTAAAACGTGTATTTCATGACAGTCTCGACAGCAAAAAACATACTATCGGTAGTATACATTTTAAAGAAGATTACGTACCCTAACTTTAGGACGAATAAATTACTGAAAAGTCCTCTATACATCTCCTAGCCAACTGTAGTTTCCGCATTGCAACATTTTTACAGCCACTTCTGTCGCTGCTTGGGTTTCTTTCTAACTACGAAATGACAGAAGATTGTCAAACTCGTAAGCGAGCACTTAACAAACTATCACTGAAGGTGAAAACAAGTGAATCAAAGTAGAGAAACAGAAAAATTTATATTGAGGTTGAAATGAATAGAGTTACAATAAATGATCAGAAATGAAAGAAAAAGAAACTTCTTTATTTAAAAGCTGAAAAATTACGTTAAAGACGAGAAACTAATTATTGGCTTTTGCATTAACCAGACATGGTAGTCAATACAAAAATATTCAGTATCGACTAAATGCTAAACTAACGATTAAGTACAGCAAGTTTTGCACAAAGTCTTTATAGATACACACATATATCGCAAACGCAAGAGAAGTGCCAAATTGAAGGCAGTAAGTTTCAAGGAAAGCATTTCATCATATTATCTGCATGTATGCAAGCGATACTGTTGATTGCGTTGCACAAAATATTTTACTAAACAGATAGCTCTATTGATTGTTGAATTTCCAGTAACATTTAGAACTATACAATATTTAGAAAGGAGTGAAAGTTGAGTTATTTAGAAGAAACTTGTTATGGGATATAAATACCAAGGGGATCCGTAATCTATAGTTTATTGTTGTAGTGACTAGAAATACAGTACACGGGATTTAACAATGTTTTACGTAGTAACGTTGAGTCTTTCTGGTGTACTCTTCTGTCGATCCAAAAAATGGTTATATTGCCCCTCAGTTTTCTAAAGCGATGTCAGTTTAAGCGGAATAATGCCATGCTGCAAACGCCAGAAAACGTTTCGCATTGTTCCATTCCTCGGCAGTGTCGCCATGGGGAGACGCGCTCCATCGCTGTAGAACGCACTAGCCCAATGTTCTTTGTACTAACCTTGACCTGCAACAACACATTATCTGTTGGGGCAGAGTGGCCGAGGGCATTGCGGCCTTATGCTCCGATACATGAGGCCGTTCCCCGTCGGGCATAATAATCTTTCTTCTGAATGTTTGTGTTGTCTTTAGTATAAGTTAGTGTACAAGTATTTTGTAAGTTTAGGGACTGATAACCCAGCAGTTAAGTCCCATAAGCTTAACAAACATTTGAATATTTTGAACACCTTATCTGATGAAAAGTATCCGCACACCCCTTTGTATAGCGGAACTAATAGGAGAGGCTACTAAAGATGACTAGGCATCATACGATACGCATCCAGAAAAGTGACCTATAAAACTAATGAAGACCGCATAGTAACATAAAAACACTATTAGTAACAAGCACAGCGGTCCTCAAGCTGTTATGTCAAAATCTGACATTTTGAACCAATGGTTGTTTATAAACCCATGATTCTTACGATGAAGAAAGCAGCAACCAAACATATTTCATGACACTTTTTTTTTTTTTTTTTTTTTTTTTTTTTTTTTTTTTTTTTTTTTTTTTTTTTTTCCGATGTAATATATTCCGCAGTACAATGTTATTAACAAAATTTCTGTCACAAACTTATTTTAGTGAGGTAATTTTTTAATGACTCTCAATAGCCACGGCTAAAAAGGAATCTTTTAAGGAGTGACTTTTCGTATTTTTCAACGGTATACTGTTAATGGCGAGGATCAACACAAACATGTTTTACGACATCATGAGTTATTGACTTTTTGAAAATCTGTTCTACAGTCCCTGGAATATTTATTTATTTTATTGATAAACATTTACAGACAAACAAAATGTAAGCAAAACCAAAGTGCGACGTATTTTGTTTCCAGCTTGGCGCTGGTACTATCAACAGAAAGGCAGTACAAGTAAACATTACAGCGCTGAAGGAGTGAACCTCTTGAAACGATTTTTTCCCGCAAATGAATAAAAATGAAATATTGTCTACTAACAGGACGAAGCGCACCGCGTTCTGTATACTGCCACGTGGCAATAACTGATACACCCAGAGGATTCACATCAATTAAGAAAAAGCGTGGACATAATTTACAACGAAGACCGTTTGCTCACCGAATATCATAATTAAAGAGACATAGAATAATCCTATTTCGTAAGTGACAATAAGAGTAGAACCTGTAAGATATTTCGAATGATTACTATTTTGATATCGTAATTTTTCTTTTGATTTACTCAGACATCAATCTTGTTCTAGTAATCACGAACATTAATCAATTACTTTTCTCATCCCCATAAATCTGGTATAATGACACTATAAAGAGTAGGTACTTCATGATTCTGAAGGGTAGCTGGATAAAATAGCGTGTAATATAAAAGCACTATTTTGAAAGAAGAAATTCATTAAAATCTTATAGAATTGTTACTAGTTACTGCGTTTTTAGAAATTACACATTTAAAATTCAATCAACAGTCGTTAGCAAGGAAATGTATTATCCTAGAACGGTTTAAGTTTGTATGAATAGCAAATTATATAGTTCGATTAGGGAACAGTAAATATAACGTTCCCATGTGGAAGGTGCTCACTTTTAATTGTTATGTCAGTGTGATAACAAAGCCAATAACGTAAAATTCTTAGGTGTTTAACAGTGAGAGAGACCGATACCAAACTATAAAAGACGTCGCGAACTTCACTGTGAATTTCTGTTACTGGGCAACATCTTAACAATATCGCAGGTCTGCACACATTGTACATTTATAACGTGTAATGATAAGAAAATTGCGTTTTATCGTCAGTTTCTTGATTTGGAGGCTCGCCATTGATAGATATGGCGAGACTTGAAATTCGGTTATATAACGCGGATGTTAACTGTTGCGGAAAGTTTTTAATTCTTCGGGATGATTTTCTTTGTTCTTGAAAATAGATGTATAACATTGTGCTTATCAGTATTATTTGTAAATAGAAATGCTTCTTTGTAAAATAATTAAAATTTGTAGCAGTGCCGGCGTGAGGCACTTGCGAAACGTGCGGCCGCACGGGGCAGCTCTTTCCGAGGGACGACAAATCTGACGCCCCCTTTTTCTATTTTTTTTTTTAGGACAACTCCACATTCATGCCCAAGAGGGGATTCGAAACCAAACCTCAGACGGAATGGCTACGGGAATTGTGGCATCGCGCCTCGACTACCTGTCGGCCGCCCTTGTTTGTACCAGGGGAGGGAGGAGGACTAATTGTTTCCTCACCGCTGTGGCAGCACCGTCGTGTTTACGCCGGAGCAACAGAGAGGAAGGGAGCAGTCTAGCGTGTACGCCAGTATTCTTACGAGTGGAGCGCTGCCAGCCTGTTACGCGCCGTGCGTTTACTCACAGCTCATTTTGCAGAAGACGAAATCTAATTACGAAATTCAGATGCAGTGTTCGATACTGCGATTATGTGTTAAGCCTGAAGCAGTTTTGGTAAACCGTTCAATAGCAGTTTGCGAGTGTTTTATTCTTGCCGTATTATGGAAAAAATATTGAACATTACCACAGTCAAACTTCTCCGACACCTACAATGGCTAGAAGTATTCCTAATGGGTAAATACGCTGCGAGTAATTACAAGGGATAAAGATATTGGAAGTAAGCCTGGCCTAAGTTGGATTTAGACGTATTTTTCAAAAATTTTGCTATCGGCTTCTGAGTGATAGTCGGACATTTGATTATGAGCCATGAAACACCTCTCTCCACCTGCATGAACAATTAAACTCTGACCGGCAATTTTGTTTGAAATACTACTCACACAGTATCACTTTTCCAACATTTATTTACTGTATATTGTTTTCCGTTGAATACATTATCTGTTCACAACCATTGAAAATGCCGAGCGGGATTAGCAGAGCGATCTAAGGCGCTGCAGTCATGGACTGTGTGCGGCTGGTTGATTAGTGTGTAGGCTTAGGGACAGATGAACTTAGCAGTAAACTCCCATAAGATTTCACACACTTTGAACATTTTTGTAAGTTCACAAGGCTTATTAAAATTATCTAGATTTCTTCAGTCAGGTTTGACTCTATTTTTGAGCTGGTGCCCAGCGACTGTTTTGTGCAAATCTGTAGAGAATATCACCAATCAGATCTACATCTACATCTACATTTTCCAGATTTACATAGACTTCGTGCACAGTGTGGCTATTATGATTTTTGACATTTCCTACAGATCTGTAGTGTATTCAGCTGCGACTGGAAATGCAGAAGCGTCGCTGGATCATTGTTACACGCTGCCATTACGGTAAACCTCAAAATCCAATAGTTTTACTTACAAATGCGCGAAGTTGAAACATTACGAGCAGTCTTTGCCACTAGTGTAGAGACAGTCATTCCCTTTCCCACCTTCTTCTTTGTATTACACTGACGAGCTGTTATTTATTCTTATTTTCTCAAATGAACCTACAATAAGATCAACACACACCCATACCTGAGAGAGGACTCGTAAATTCAAATGGTATTGCAACTTTCTCAGTGTATAGAAAAATTCATCGTACCTTAGGCCTACATCTCACTTTGTTTGCAAGAAATTTATCTAAGCCAAACAATCCAATCTGTGTAGCAAATGTAAGTTCATTTTATGCTACCTTTAAAACCACTTCCGTTAATGTCAATTTACTTAGCCGGTTTCGAAACTGTAGGTAGTGCTGGTGATGACGATTTCGTGTCGCATTTTTGGTCGTTAGACCCCAGCTGGGATCGGCTAGTGCTGAAGTAAAATACATTATTGATTGTACGATGTATTTAAAAAAAAAATATTCTAACTTCATTTTATAAAGACAGCAAGAGTTAAAGCAATGTTCCAACTCTCTGAGAGTGATTTCATTCCGTCTGTTGCCAAGGCTATGGCTAGGCAAGGCTATGATAATGCTACCTCTATGATAATGCTACTACGTTCACTTGTCGTGCCTGGAAGCGCTTTATTCAATCTAATAATACGTGACACATTGACATTTTCCTTTTCAACCCTTCTGCAAATCCCACGGAGAAAGTGTTTGGGTTTGGAGAGCTGAACCGTTTCGTATGAACCTAAACGTCACACAAAAATTGACAGGGAATAGAATAACTTAGCTTGTTGGAACAGAAAATAAATAACATACCATTATACCAAATATCAATTCCACCATTTCATTTGATATACCAGGACGAAATGTCTAAGGACATGTTCCTCTTGGAGAAATGTCTTTGAAAGAAAAAGTACAATTGGTATTAAACTATATTATTACCGACTCTAGGCACAAACATAAGCTGTGCGATGACAAAAATCTAGAATACAAGGATTCAGAACAGGAGAGCTCAGTTTGATGAGTACCCCTTCCCGACCATCTGAAATACTAAAGTAAAATAAGAAACTGAAGGAACTGTACACTGTTACTAATCGTTTACTACAAATTCCACAAGACGGAAGCTGTTCACTAGCCTTTCCTGGTACAGGTGAGCTCAAACGATTGCATACTTCTAAGTATCTGATGAAATTTAATTCTATAACTAATTAAATAGAGTCTTCTCGGTAATAAAATATAACATCAGTATGAGGTGAAGCTGTAAAATCATAACGTTCAACCCACATTGTAGTTTTTAGTGAATGAAAGGCAAGCCACACGCATAATATGATCGTATTGACAGTGGAAAAAGTCAGTATTCCCAACCAACGATGATGCACAGAAACTTGTAAATAGTAATGATTTCCACAGAGATATGCTGCTGAAGTGCGATTTTTACTGGTAATTATGTATGATATTGTCTTGAGTGTGTGTATGTGTGTGTGTGTGTGTGTGTGTTTAAAGCGAAAAGAGAATGAATATATATCAAGAAAGAAATATTTATTTGTACGTAGGTAGGTTTCAACAGATGGACATAGAAGAAATGACTTTATAATTTCTTTATATTATGTTGTGCATTCAATTATTATTATTGGTTATAAGAGGTAATCTGTCTTATGCTGATTGCAATTAAGAGGTTTATTTTTACACCAGACGCGTTTCGCTTTTTTATTTTAAAAGCATCTTCTGTGTTCTGTAAATAATACAAAGTTTTGTACAATTTGTTTTTGATAAATAGATGAAAAACAGTTTTAGAAAACATTTTGCACGTTAGGCCTAAGTGTTTTTAATTTAATATTAGGTCTACTCACGGTGTTGATGTCCCTTCTTTACTTGTTACTACTGCTTCTCCGTCTTGTTGGCTGGAGTTCGTTTCTTCCTGGAGTGTGTTTCAGGGCTGTGTACAACACTTTTCGTGTGTCTTTGTTTCGTCTTTTCCTTTTCATCTCAGCACATCACATCACTTCACTTTTTGAAATGCATACTGATTGCATATCGCCTGGTGGAGTGGTTGAGCGCTCCTTCTCCTTTCTTTAATACTGACTGACTGTCATTTATTCCCTTTTATAAGAAAGGAGAGAGGGTACTGCTATTGTTTACAGTCAGTCATTGTTGTTAATAGTATTAGCATCTCCCCTGGGAATGTTATCAGAAGGGAATCTTCTTCTATCAACAGGATATGGATTTATGCGGGTGTGTTTGTTGATATATATATATATATATATATATATATATATATATATATATATATATATATATCAGTTAGGAAACAGGAATTTATACTTTTTTCCTTAAAACCTCACAAGTTTCATGAGTGTGATCTATAATTCCCGTTTAAGAGCCATTACGATCATTCAATACTTGTGAGCACTAGTAATGATACTAAATTTATATTTACCTCTGATTACTATTCACATATTTTATGTAAGAACCTGCAATCACTTTTTTGGCGAAACAGAAACGCCTGTTCCATTACAGAAATGATGGTCCAAAGTAATTGCTCGTAAATATTGCGCACGGTCAGCTGCCCATAATTATTAATCTATCTATACTGTCTTCAAACGTTAATTACGGCAGTTTGTACCACTGATAATTCTTTACAGCTTCATGGAGAGTAAAAGATTAAACTTCTGATCGAAGTAGATACAATAATGCCGTATTATAGCGTTTCCCTCAAGAACACCATTATTTTACATACAAATGCAGTCATATTCCTTGGTAAATGTCCTCAAGTAAATTCATTCTTTTTTATTTTTTATTTTTTTTATTTCTTTTCTAAATTCGAACCCTTCACTTGGCGGAGAAAAGTTATGAAGTGAGGCGAAGAAACATAGCAATTTTTCTTACAACTTCGGTGTGGCTGTAGACGGTGGTTATGACTTTTATAAATATTAATGTAATATGAAGGCAGGTAACTGTGATATGTATTTACGAAAAATCCTGCTACATTCCAGCCGCAGTGGAGGTGTTATTTAAATTACCAAGGGCCTTTTAAATATTTATTTCAGTGAGTGAGATTCATGAATAATTCCTTCCACCAGAAAGGGACTCTTCGTTGTGTTTTTCTGCCCTTATAGTCAGGTATTATACGGGTGTGTTTCTGTGGAGATAAAAGGCAAATCAAAAATGTTACTGTACTCTTTGTAATTCATAATCACTTTAAAAAATCGACAGCGATTTATATTACAAATTTGGCATCTAATTAAAAGCACATTATTTACATATTGTCAACCTTCATAAATTTACATGCACAAACGTGATTATAAGGCAAAGGAGATAAGTGCAAGCATACAGAAACAAAATTCACATTAAGCAGGTGATACTTTCAAGTGTGTACAATGTCTAACGATTGGCCGATCAGAATATATAGAACAAAAGAGTTCTAATGAATGCATGTTCAGGAAAAGCATGGTTTACATGCTAGGGACCATTTGTTGAATTATACTTTCTTACAGGCATTGCGATGTAATATGCGCTCTGCAATGCGACCACAGTTGCACAATCTGTTGACATTGATTTCCATGTACCTGATCAACGCAAGCAACACTGAGCGCTAAAATCAAAGTGGTGACAACGGTTCGTGAACACGTTGCTCCATTGTCACCACATCCGGACTGGGCTCTGTATTCACGGTACTTATGAGATGGCCTCATAATCAGAAATCGCATGTGTTGTGATTCGGACTACTGAACCTCATCATCCTATCCATCGACCAGGGAACACGTTAACGACGAGGTGGGCCGCAGCACCATCAAGTAGCAGCCACGTAATCCTTCGAATCGTCAGAGTATGAAGAACAGTGCCACCCTCTAGGAGGCAACCATCCACACTTCGTTGTTCAAGGGCAGCGCGTATAAGACTGTGACCTCTGTGAAAAACTAAACTAAACTGAACTTCGCCGCGGTGGAGTAGCCGAGCGGTCTAAAGCGTCTCGCTGCGGAGTGTGCGGTTGCTCGCCGTGGAGGTTCGAGTATTCCCTGGGGCATGTGTGTGTGTGTGTGTGTGTTGTCCTTAGGTTAGTTTACCTAGGTTTAAGTAGTTTGTAACATACGGACTGATGACCACGCAGTTTGATCTGATAGATTTACAAACATTTGAACATTTTTAAACTGAACTCCGTCCCATACAGGCCACTAGGGACCAAGGGTTACCGACTGGCCGCCGTGTCATCCTCTGCCCGCAGACGTCACTGGATGTGGTATGGAGGCGGTCGTATTCAGCGCCACGCTCTCACGGCCGTTTTGCGTCAGTTTTCCAGACCGGAGTAGCTACTTATCTCTCTCTCTCTCTCTCTCTCTCTCTCTCTCTCTGAGTGCACCCTGCTTGCCAACAGCACACGGCAGACCAGGATCACAACCCATCCAAGTGCTAGCCAAGCCCGACAGCTCTTAACTTCGATGATCTGCGGCACGGCCGTTTTCTTACCTCTGTGAACAAATTACGTCGAAATAAACTGTGTCTAGAAGGGAATCTGTAAATAACGGAGATAAGTAATTAGACCTATTTTGTTCCGTATCCTCTCCTTGATCAATCCCTACGATGTGCATACGGTGGAAAAAGTAACCATTCGCTCTGATGGATTAGAGTACTTGTCTTTACATCTTTGCATTACTGTTCATTAATGGCATGCAGTGGTAGAAATCTAATATATAATGTGCTATCTGTTATTTCAGACATGTTCGAAAGAACACCAGCACACTGATATAATAAGAATTTACATGTGAATACAGCTTTAGCTTCACTTACTTCACCGCAGATGCGGTCATACGTTGGACTTCGCACGTTAATCCGTAACAGTGAATGTAGGAGCTACAGCCATAGCGTGCGACTTGTGGATGTCTGAGACGGGTAGCCAAGTGGTTCAGTATGGCTCGTGCAGCCGAGTGAAGCGGACACGCGGCGTGATCCTGCCTGGAGCGCGAGCGCAATCGACTTGTTTACTTACACCGGCCGGCATAGAGTGACGCCGTAGTGTAGCACGATCAGTACAGGAAATCAACACTGAAATTTGCGTTCCGCAACGACTTTGCTAGACCCAGAGCGCTTGAAGTGGAGCGATTTTCGTGGGAAGAGGCAAAGATCCCGGATGCCGATATTGTCGGCATCCACTTCTCGATCCTAAGTAATACGGTCTTCGTAAATCGTATTAACGATACGATATGAACCCTAGACTTCGATTCTGCCATCCAGACGGAATTTTTGGCAACATTGAAGTTGACCACGATGGACTTCGAATGCTGGCTGTACGAATTTTCGAACCACCATTCGAACTACTGAAGGTAGATGTCGTGAAGGCCTTCCGAACAGCCGCGGTTGCTCGCGGTGGAGGATCGAGTCCTCCCAGGGGCATGGGTGTGTGTGTTGTCCTTAGGTTAGTTTATCTAGGTTTAAGTAGTTTGTAAGCTACGGACTGATGACCACGCAGATTGGTCCGATAGATTTACAGAAATTTGATTTTTTTTAAAGTACCCAGTGCTAAACGGAGTACGCCATGCGCGTACTGAACTTCGATGGAATATACCATCATACCTAGTGTTCGAAGGATGCCGAGCCGTAATCCTTTATGAGGGCCAACCTAAAACATGTTCTGGTTGTGACGCGAAAGTTTACCTACGTTCCGAATACCTCCATCGACGCGGTGGAGTGGCCAAGCGCATTGAGGCGCTATCCTTCGATGCGCGATACCGTTCCCCGTCGGGGGTTCGAGTACCCCGTCGGACATGGACGTTTGTCTCGTCTTTAGTATAAGGTAGTTCATTAGTAGTTCGTAAGTTAGGAACTGATGACCCCAAAGTTAAGTCCCTTTTGAATAACTCCAGCGCAGAATCACACAGTTGCCATCGAATGACGTGTCACCTATGCCGATACCGACGATCCTTCCAGTAACTTACGTAGCGGCACTTACGAAGTCCTCGTCTAACCAGACACAATCAATGTCCGTTACAGAACGAGAAAAACGCCCTTTGGACACGTTTGAGGTACATCAGTCAGCCTTGCCTGCGACAAAAATATCTACGACGCCATCGATTCCACTGAACACAGAAGACCCTACCAACAGCAGGTTCAAAAGTTCAAATGTCTGTAAATCTTACGGACCAAACTGCGTGATCATCAGTCCATAGTGCTGTAAGGCACACACACAGCCGATAACATACGTCGGAAGTCGGCCGCGAGAGTGCGCCGCGGGAAAATGCGGCAAACGCCAGAGCACGCCACGGGCGGGTCAATGACCCAAACAGCGCGGTGTTGTGCTCGGCGCGCAGTGTGTTGTTTACGAGGTACGAGCTCACTTCGCGGGTACTCGTACAGCCAGTGCACGCCAGTGTTCTGTGTAGCAGTGAGAGAGTTGTTTTCCGTGACTACAACATTGGCGACGAGTGCGGTATTTTTTTTTTTTTTTTTTTTTTCCTCCGCGCGTTTTCCGTCTGAAGTGGTTGTTCGTCTTACACAATGTCTACTGGTTCTTCCGATGAGATTCTGCGTCGCCTCGTCGAACAACAAGAGGTTTTTGTATCGGCGATTCACGCTCAGAACCAGGTATTACAATCTCTTGCTGCTGCCTTGTCTAGTGGGTCCCAACCCCCGTCCACCCCGCAGGTTGTTTCGCCCCCCGCGCCCCCTCTGTCTTATCCGCCACCTTTTCCGGCGTACGACGAGTCCGTCGAAGAGTGGGACGCTTATGAAAAACGGTTAAGACAACATTTTCAAGCTTTTGGCTGGTCTGATGGCACCTTATGTCGTGCGTTATTCCTGTCGTGGCTGTCGCCTCGTCTGTATCAGCTGCTTTGCCAACTCGCCCCCTTGCAGGATCCTGCGTCGCTGTCTTTCGATCAAATGTGCGGCCTTTTTTCACAATATTACCGCAAACGGACTCATGTGATAGCGGCCCGTGTTGAGTTTTACCGCTGCAGGAAGCAGCCACAACAGTCTTATCGGGCGTGGGCCGCGGACCTCCACGGTTTAAGCCGTCGTTGTCATTTTGTTACGGATGTGCATAACGAATCGTATGCCGATCATATGGTCCGGGACGCTATTATTCGGCTCGCTCCCGATCGCGAGGTTCGCGAACGCGCTCTCCTGTGCGAAAATCCTTCACTTTCGGAGGTTCTTAACATTGCGCAGTCTTTCGAGGTTTCGCGGGCGGCGGGCAACCAAATTGAGGCTTGGTGTGAGGTGGCTGAAATCCAACCCTCTTCTTCCCCGTTACAGGCAGGGTCGCAAAGGGATGACGTGGTCGCGGCAGTCCGCGCGCAGCCTCGGCGCCGGGGCGATCGGCCACGTGCACGGCCGCGGAAACTCGGGCCAGGCGGCGTGCAGTCACGCGACCGGAAAATGCTTCCTTCGTGTCCCTCCTGTTTTGTCGATCATGATAGACCTGACTGCTCCAATCGGTGGTCCACGTGTCATCAGTGCCACAAGAAAGGTCACATTGCTTCTGTTTGTGCCTCCAAAATCCAAGATTCCGACGCAGAGATGGACGTAAATTGCGTCTCAGCGATTTCGGTTGCACCCAACAAGCTCTTTATTGACGTCACTGTTTTCCGCAAACAGTTGCGTATGCAAGTGGACACAGGCGCGGCCGTCACCTTATTGAACTCAAAGACTTACCGGTGTCACGGAAATTGGTCAGTTACAATAAACAAAATATTCCGATCCTGGGACAGTTCTCAGCGCCTGTTACTTACAAATCTGTCACTCGTCGGCTCACTTTCCTTGTTGTAAACAATGCTCACACGGACAACTTGTTTGGTCTTGACGCCTTTCAGGGGTTTGGGTTCACTATTTCCGACGACGTCAACATTGTCTCTGACCAGGTGCCCTTCCCGCAACTAGACTCTTTACGCACCGAATTTTCGGCGCTGTTTTCGGCGGGGTTGGGCTGTGCTAATAATTTCCAAGCCCACATCACCTTGAAGCCCTCCGCCAGGTCCCGCTTTTTCCGCGCTCGGCCGGTTCCGATTGCACTCCGTAACCACGTCAAAGCGGAGCTGGACCGCCTGGAGGAAGCTGGGGTGGTAAAACGCATTCCGTCTAGTGAATGGGCGACTCCCATGGTCATTGTAAAAAAACCGTCGGGGCGGTTGCGCCTTTGTGGCGATTTCAAACGTTCCGTGAACGCCCAATCTATCATCGACACTTATCCATTGCCGCGCCCAGACGAGCTTCTTGCGAAATTGGCGGGTGGTCAATATTTTTCAAAGATAGATCTCTCTGAGGCGTATTTGCAAGTTCCTCTCGACGCTGACTCTCAACGTCTCTTGGTCCTGAACACGCCCTTTGGTCTGTACCAATACTTGAGGTTGCCCTTCGGGGTAGCCAGCGCTCCAGCAATTTTTCAGCGTTTCCTTGAACAACTCACACTGTCTGTGCCCGGTTGTGTCAATTATCTCGATGATATAGTAGTGTCCGGGTCCTCAGCCGATGAACACTTACGCAACTTACGGGCACTGTTCACGGTACTACAGGAGGCGGGGTTGACGTGCAACCTGGAGAAATGCCACTTTTTTCAGCCTTCTATCACGTTTTTGGGGTTTGAGGTTTCTAGTGAGGGCAGCAAGCCCCTCCGTCAGAATGTCTCTCCCGTCTTGGCTCTCCCTCGGCCGACTTCAGTCAAGGACCTGCAAGTGTTTTTAGGAAAGGTCGCTTATGATAATAAATTCTTGCCGGGGGCTTCCTCTATTGCGAGGCCCCTGCATGACCTGCTGCGCAAAGGGACTTCCTTCCATTGGTCATCGGCCTGTGAAACAGCATTTTGCACATAAAAGTAGCTGCTGCAATCGGCTCCCTGCCTCGTCACCTATCAACCCGGCCTCCCTCTTGTCTTGGCAACAGACGCCTCTCAACATGGGATTGGGGCAGTGCTCGCTCATAAATATCCAGACGGATCTGAGCGACCGATCGCTTTCGTCTCTAAAACGCTCACTCCGGCCCAAACCAGATATTCACAAATTGAGAAGGAGGCCCTTGCTATTGTCTACGCTCTGAAGAAGTTTCATGTCTTTCTGTATGGCGTAAAATTTCATCTCGTCACTGATCACAAGCCGCTGGTTTCTCTCTTTCACCCTTCGGCTTCGCTACCGGACAAGGCCGCTCACCGTCTTCAGCGTTGGGCACTGTTCCTATCTCGATATAACTATGCGATACACTTTCGCCCTACATCCAAACATGCCAATGCGGATGCGCTCTCCCGGCTTCCAGCTGGACCAGACCCAGACTTTGACCAGGAAGAATTGCTGTGCTTTCATGTCGAATTAGCCGCTCAGCAAGCAGTGGATGGTTTTCCCATCACGGGTGCCAAGGTGGCTCGGGCTAGTGCCGCAGACCCGGTCCTCTGCAAGGTGATCCGTCTGGTCCAGCAGGGCTGGCCTGAAACTCCGCCGAAACGGGCATCGGACCCCCTCAGAAACTACTACGCATTTCGACACCGTTTTTCTGTTGTAGATGGCGTGCTTCTCCTTGATTCTGAGGATTCCTCTCCTCGGGTCGTCATTCCATCGGCCCTCCGCTCAGAGGTCCTCACGCTGCTGCACGCCGATCATTGGGGGGTATCTCGTACTAAGGCATTGGCCCGCCGCCATGTGTTTTGGCCGGGCCTGGCCAGCGACGTGTCTCGTATGGTTACCTCGTGCTCACTATGTGCGCAACATCACGCTTCCCCTCGGGCAACATTCGCCCCATGGCCTCGACCTTCGCAGGCCTGGGATCGCCTACACATTGATTTTGCGGGCCCCTTCTTGAATGCCTATTGGTTGCTGGTTATTGATGCCTTCTCTAAGTTCCCTTACGTGGTCCGTTGCCTTTCAACCTCAGCCACGGCCACGGTTGCCGCCTTGTCACGCATTTTCTCGATTGAAGGCCTTCCCACTACAGTGGTGTCCAACAACGGTCCTCAGTTTGTTTCCCGCGAGTTTGCCTCCTTCTGCAACACCCGAGGTATCCGCCATGTCCTGGCCCCACCCTTCCATCCGCAGTCAAATGGGGAGGCTGAAAGATTTGTTCGCACCTTTAAGACCCAGTTAAAAAAATATGTGGCTCAGTACCCTTCTGATGTTGCCCTCGATCAATTTCTCTCATCTTTTCGGTTCACCCCGTTTGGCGACAAGAGTCCCGCGGAACTTCTCCATGGCCGGCAGCCCCGGACTCTGCTTCATCTCCTGCATCCGAGCCCGGGACATTCATCTGTGTCTCCATCTTCTCGCTTCCGACCAGGGATGGCTGTCTGGGCACGTGGGTTTGGACGTCGACCGAAATGGATTCCTGCCATCATCACCAGATGCCGGGGCCGCCGTCTCTGCGACATACGCACAGAAGACGGCATCACTGCACGTCACCACGACCAGCTGCGCCTGCGTGTGGAAGAGCGGGAGCCCCCCATCCCTCAGCCGATGCTCTCGCACCAGTCTGCTCCACTAACCAGCCCACAGACCGAAGAGAGGTTCCTGCCGTTACCTGCAAGTTGTCTGCCTCCGCCAGGGACTGATCCAGGTCCCTCCTCTCAGGGACCTACACCTTTGCGGGTACAGCCAACACCCATGCTGGATTCATCTCCTCCTGATGCATTGCTCCCTTCGGGTCCACCATCACCAGGTCCGGGGACTGAGGTGGAGATGGAGACCTAGCCACCATCACCGGTCCTGCCATATGGGTTGTCGGGGGAGGGGCGCCGACGCTGCCCGCGCTCCAAGTACTTCCGACCCTACGCAACGGTGCCTGCCCGCAACCTCAGTCAGAGCCCAACAGATGACGACGTCATGGACATTGCTCGCATCCGAGCCTCCCCAAGGGGAAAGGAATGCTGTAAGGCACACACACAGCCGATAACATACGTCGGAAGTCGGCCGCAAGAGTGCGCCGCGGGAAAATGCGGCAAACGCCAGAGCACGCCACGGGCGGGTCAATGACCCAAACAGCGCGGTGTTGTGCTCGGCGCGCAGTGTGTTGTTTACGAGGTACGAGCTCACTTCGCGGGTACTCGTACAGCCAGTGCACGCCAGTGTTCTGTGTAGCAGTGAGAGAGTTGTTTTCCATGACTACAACACATAGCTTACAAACTACTTAAACTAAGGTAAACTAACCTAAGGACAAATACACATACACACACACCTATGCCCCAGGGAGGACTCAAACCTCCGACGGCGAGCAACCGCGCACTCCGCAGCGAGGTGCCTTAGATCGCTCGGCTACTCCACCGAGGCCCACCAGCAGGGTGACAATCAAATCTCTTATCGTACCCACCGCATCATTTGTACCGGCGAGACGTGATTATGTGACATCTTCCGACACCGAAGGACATATACGAATGCGCCGCTGTAAGAACGTGTCCGAGCAAGGCATCTCCTACTCGCAGGAGGGGGAAGTTCCGACACGGCAGGACACTAACGACGAGGCTGACGCCATTGCCACTGACCATGGCCGGCCGCGGTGGCCGCGGGGACTGAGGCGCTCCAGTCACGGTCTGCACGGCCACTACGGTCGGGGGTTCGAATCCCCCCTCGGGCATGGGTATTCGTACCGTCCTAGCTCGTAAGTAGTTCATAAGTAGTTTGTAAGTTTAGGGACTGATGACCCCGTAGTTAAGTCCCATAAGCTTAACAAACATTTGAACATTTTGAACACTGACCATGCCACTGAGGAACGGACGGTGGACAGGTGGCAACCTATTGTCTTCCGCAATGAACATTGATCATCTGGAAGGTTCCAGTGCTGGTTATGAAGCCGTGCGAACCCTCCCTATTAACCAACACGACCTTATAAACATGAACAGACTGCCGGCCGGTGGCGCAACGTCCGGCGTTTGGAGGCTGACCCAAAAGATCACCGGAAATGATTGAACCTTGAAGCCTGCTCAGTCCGGACGAAAATTACTTTCCCCCTGCAAAATATCATGCGATCACATCGGTCAAGGCGACAATCAACTACGTCTTCGGCGGCGGTGAGAATGCATGAATTGACTAGTGTTACCATCTACAGGACGCACAACAATACCGAAAACTTTTCGGAAAAAGATTTACGAAGTGTTTTCATCAACCCACCACGAAGTTGGGTTCTGTAAAATTACGTTTGAGACTTACAGTGAGGAAAAGAAGACACTGCTGATGGGAAGTGCAAATCCATGAAACCACAAATGGTACGAAATTGCATGGCGATGCTGAAGAAACGAGGCATGAATCGATCGGGAAAAATCCCAAACCACCCTTACCTGAAGAAAGATGCTTATATTTCAAGATTTTTGTTCCCCTTATTTTTTCTAATCTGCACGTACGATAAAGAAAAGCTGTTCTGATCTAGTTTCTACATCAATAAAAAATAGTGGTAAAACAGACCGACGATTCCTGCTCAATATTTCGAGAGGACATGCTATGACGATTTGGCAACGTCCGTGGCGGAGTAATGCGCAGACACTGATGTCTCCAGTAATATTTTTTTTCTTTCTTTTCTTTTTTTTTTCTTATCCCCATTCTACGCTATCTACTTCTTATTAATTTCTTATCAACAGAAGCACGTCATGGAAAAGACGGTTTCCTTGGTTAAGTTAACAAATAAAAAATATAATAAAACGTTACCAAGAATAAATAAAAACAAAAAGTAGTTAAGGCGACCGCAGTCCCGAAGCGGGAGACCCTAGTTGGATTCCCGACGCTGCTCACATTATCACTTGTAGCCATTGTTTAATTTCAATGCCTTTTACATCTACTGTCAGTCCTTTCCTTCCTAATCCGTCTTCCTTCCCGTCCTTTATCAATAATTAGCAAATACAAAAATTAAGGTTTGTTTGTCTCTTTGTTTGTATTTCATGGACGTCCATATTATACATCCGATTGCGATAAAAATTTTCCAACTCTTTGGTTGCACTCGGTTGAAGGTTATAGGCATACTAAAATTAATTTTGTATGGTGCGTGGCTAAGGGTGCCTTACAATGGCGTAATATGTTTGCTACTCCTTCCTGCTGAAACGGTTAGGCCAATGAAATTTGGAAAGAAGGTAGCTTATATTCTGCATTAAGCCACCGTACGGTACATGGCGGAGGGTAAATTACAATGGGCTAATATGTTTGTTTCTCTTCACGTTGAAACAGTTGGACGAAATTGAAAGAAATGTGGTATGAAGATAGCGTATACTCCGTATTAATGTATGAGCTACCTTCCGTAAGCCTTTGTAGGAGCATGGCGGAGAGAACTTACAACAAACATCCAAACTGTTTGACTGGTCACTAAGAAAGTCAGCAAATAAATGTATGTTTCCATTACGTAGATTTTCATACTGTGCAAGCCAGTGAATTTAGCTTGGCGGAGGGTACCTTGGAACTGTGACTCCATTTGAACAGTCACTATGAAACTTGGCACATATATGTATGTTTCCATATATAAGAGAGAGAGAGAGAAGTAGGTGGTGAAGGAGGTGGACAGAAAGGGGAGGGAAGGAGTCGGACACAGAGAGGGTAGAGGAGCATAAGGACAGAGAGAGGGAAGAGGAGGAGAATGAGAGAGGGAGAATGACAGACAGGTGAAAAGAAATGAACAGAGGGAGGGGGAGGAGGAAGTGGACGGAAGAAGGGACACGGTAGGAGGAGAAGGTGAACAGATGTTCAAATGTTTCTAAAGCTTAAGGGACCTAACTACTGGGTCATCAGTCCCTAAACTTGCAAACTACTTATGAACTAACTAATACTAAGACGGCTCAAATATCCATGCCCGAGGGGGGATTCAACCCCCGACCGTAGTGGCAGTGCAGACCGTGACTGGAACGCCTCAGTCCCCTCGACCACCGCGGCCGGCAAGACGAACAGAAAGAGGGGAAAGGTGGAGATGAACAGAGAGAGAAGGAAATGTGAACAGAGAGAGAGAGAGAGAGAGGGAGGAAAGGAAAGAAGAGATGTGCCAACGGAAGATTGGAATAAATAACTCTTGGGGCGACGCTGGTTATTCAGCTAGTCATTATATAAAAAAGGGAACCGAACATTGAAGTACCGATTTTTAACATCAATTACACAATGAGAACGATGGAAAATACATAATTCTAAATGGGTTTTGCCATAGAGCGAATAAAACAAAAATAATGTGTGTAGGTAGCCGTTAAGATTGGTTAAAAAGAGTACGTCAAGAGGGCATCAGTAGACGATACGCCGCGGGAGGAACAGGTCTAACAGGACAGCCATCAAGCGCAATAACGGGTGGACCTACGTGGTTGATAGTATTGTGAACATTAGAAATGAAAATATCGCAATAACGAAATAACATTATTATTTGCGCCGCTATTTCGTGTATTAATCTGTAATATAAACTATGTGGTCATTTGTTTCTGCAATATGAGAATTCAAGTAAGTTCCTCATTTTTAATTACCTCATTTTGAATGAGTACGACTTCCTACTTCCCTTATTATATGGACACCGAGGGTTCTGGTAGGAACTAAAATTCTCAATAAAAATCAATTACAATTACATTGAAAGAATTTGAGTTTGTAAACAAAGTGAATTTTGACCAAAGAAATACTAAGATTGGTAAGTTAAGATAAATCCTTTAGCAGTCTTTACTGCTTCATTGGTTGCAGCTGAGCAGCGGAGGCGTGCGCATCGTCGGTGCAGCGCGCTCTGTTCCAGTTGCCGGAGAGCTGAGAGGAAGTCCGTGCTGTGGCGGGAACGAAGCAAATTGTCGTTGCGTTGTTTTAACAACGGTTCAAATTGTCGTGTCCTCCCGCACCACAGCATAGTGAAGAAATCGGCGCAGCAGAAGAAACCTGCAGTGAAGGGGCCGTCGATCACGCAACTCATCGAGGCTGCAGATCACGGTAAGAAGACCGAAGAAGATTGTACACCTCCCCCGCCCTTGTACATCTCGTGCAGTGGCGCGTGGGTCGAGGTGTACGATATTATAGTCGGCTGCTGCAAGAAAGAGGTCGGCATCGAGTCGGTCAACTCGAACGCCACCATTTCGCTACAAGCAGCAACGAAGACAGACCACAGGGCACTGAAGAGCGCTGTGGCCGCCTTCATCGTCAACGCTCCTCCCTTGAAGACGACGTCTGAAGGGAAGCGCGAGAAGTACACCAGGGCGCTCCTGAAGGGCCTGCCGTGGTGCTGCGATGAGGCAGCAGTCCGGGAAGGGCTGCGGCGAGCAGGGTTCGGTGGTGTAACTGCTAAGTTGCACAACCGGACCAACAGGACGAGGCCGCCGCTCTACGTTGTCGCCGTGCAAACGGTCGATGATGGGGGCGACGTCTTCGCCCTGCGGAAGCTCTTGGGCTTCCCAGTGACGGTAGAAGCTCTCCCCGCCGACATGGACCCTCTCCCTCAGTGCTTCAAATGCCAGGGGGTGGGCCATGTGGCCAAGTACTGCCGCAACGCAGCGCGGTGCGTCAAATGCTCTGGCGAGCATGACACACGAGACTGCGTGCGCGGCAGGGAAGAGACGCCGACTTGCGCCCGTTGTGGCGGTCCTCACTTTGCCAACTGGCGAGGCTGCCCGGCTTTTTCAAGCCGGAGCCAACCCGGAGGCGGCGCGGCGGCCGCTGCGGCGGCGCCGCAGCGTCGGCGGAAACGGCGGCGACGACGAAGACGAGGGGACGGCGCGGCAGCCGCGCCCCCTGACCGCGACCGGCCGGAAAACACCGCCAACGGCGGCGCGAACCGGCCGAGAGCGGAAAGGGGGCCGGCGCCATCCGCCCCAAAGAAGACGACGCGGCCCGGGGACGACCTGCACGTTGCCGCGGAAGAGGCAACGGCGGCATTCAAAGCCGCCATGGCAGCAGAGAGGGTGGCCTTCCAGACCCAACTTGCTGCGGAGAGGGACGAGGTCTGCCGACAGATTCGGCAGCTGCACGCCGAACTGGCACGCGACCTCTACGACGACGACGCTGAGGACGCTACAGAGCCCGCCCCTGTGGCGCAGAGCTCTGGGGCGACCACTGCTGTGACGACCGGCGCTCCTGTGGTTTTGCAACCGCAGTCGACAGCTGCCCAGAAGTTGACGCCTGCCCAGCAGCGGGCGATTGATGAATTCAACGCCAAACTGATGGCCTCACTGGAGGGGCAATCACTGGAGAAGACGCTGAAGGAGTCGTGCGCCACCCAGTGAAGTTGCGGCCCAGACGACCGGCGGCAGGAACCTCTCCGCGCAGTCATTTGCGCACAGAGGTACCGCCACGAATGGACGCCACCGCCGGAGAGAGGACGCTGGAACATCGCGGCTCGCTGCCGCACTTGGCCAGCCGGTCGAGTGTAGCAGTACAGCCCAAAGCAGCAGGTTCTGCTGCAGCACTAACGGATTGATGTCTTTATGACGACCTTAGCTCTGACACGGTAATCGATGCACGATACCCGCTACTAACATAACCTACACTTGCATGAACTATCGCAGTTAGCAAGGAATCCGCTACTGCCCTTACTACCCGCACCTGACTGTCGCAGAGGTTTTTTTCCCTTGGCGCTTGCCTTGGCACTTTTTTCCCTCTGCCCTTAAAACCGCTCTTCTTTCGAAGTTTTCGACCAATACTATCTCCCGATATGGACCGTATTAATGGGTAATCTTATCCACACGTACGGAACACATCACAGTACCCGCTCCGACGCCTACATTAACTAACTAACACATGCAGAGGTGACAGTAGAACTCTTGATTTGGTCACCATGCTAGTGCGAGCGTGGAGGGGCCCCACTACTGCTTGATTAGATTTAGATTAGATTAATACTTGTTCCATAGATGATATATACGACAATACGTAATGATGTGGAACGTGTCACTTTAGTAAATGGTGTCTATACCTGACACTATTTTAAGGATTTTTTAATTTTATTTATTTATTTATTTATTCTGCATTAATTTTTTATTTTATTAATTTGATTATTTAAGTTTTATCTAAAATTTATCTGAAGTGTAGAAGGAGATGCCATTCATAAATTTCTTTAATTTATTTTTAAATACCAGTTGGCTATCTTTCAGATTTTTGATGCTACTTGGTAAGTGGCCAAAGACTTTTGTGGCAGCATTGTACGAGGGCGACTTCTGACCCTGGGGTACATAAGGACGGCAAACAATTTTCTTTGAAAATAATACGCGCTTCATTCAGCCTGCTGGTCGGGCCGAGTCAGGGGCCGTACCGCGTGCCTGCTGCTGGAAGTTTCCACACGTAGGTTCCCGACAAGTACCTGTCCGAAATGTTCAAATGTTTGCATAGTCTATGGGTCTTAACTACGGGGTCACCAGTCCCTAAACTTACAAACTACTTATGAACTAGCTAACACTAAGGACGGCACAAATATCCATGCCCGAGGGGGGATTAGAATCCCCGACCGTAGTGGCCGTGCAGACAGTGACTGGAGCGCCTCAGTCCTCTCGGCCACCGCGGCCGGCACGTACCTATCGATTCGGCACTCCTGGGTGGTTTGGCTCTGCTTACGAGGGTACGCCACTCTCGGAGACTCTGCAGAACCCAGCCACCAACCAGAATCTAACTACGTGGTCACGTAAGGCACGCTCCAGCGCGACCTGAACAGCCACGTGAAAAACGGACGCTCTCTTACGCTCCGGCCTCCGAGCTGATCCAACGTGCTCACTTGAGCTCGCTCCTACTTAGTTCGTTCTAATATGTACATCTAAGGACAGGTATCGACCTCCCTCCGTGTCCCCTTTAGTACCATGTAATAACTTCAGGCAATAAAACCCTTTTTTGATGCTAACTTCACGCCTACTCATTCAAACCTATGCCCACTACCCCGCTCAACTATTCTGGCACAGCATGATTCACCCCTTTCTATGCCAAAGTTAGATTGAACCTTGAATAGTGAATATCACCCTTTCTCCTAGTGTTGTACCTATGCACACTGCCATTACTTTTCAATTGGGTCAGATTGTAATTAACAAATTTCATGAATGAATGTATATATTGTGAAGCTACAGCGATGATCCCTAGATCCTTAAATAAGTGAGGGCAGGAAGATCTTGGTTAGGCTCCAGCATTTATTCTGATTACACGCCTTTGTGCAATTAATACTTTTTTACTCAGTGTTGAATTGCCTCAGAATATGAGCCAATATGGAAGCAGTGAATGAAAATAAGCATAGTAAGCCAATTTACTGAGCTGTATATCACCAAATTTAGCAGTGACTCTGATAGCATAAGTATCTGAACTCAAACTTTCAGCTGATCTGCAATGTGTTTCTTCCAATTCATTCCCTCATCAAACCAAACATCTAAAAATGTTGAGTATTCTACCTTAGCTACAGATTTATGTTCAACGTCTAAATTTATTGATGGTGTAATGCCATTTACTGTATGAAACTATATGTACTGGGTTATATCAAAGTTTAACCCTGCGACGGGCGCGTGGCAGCATACAGTGCTGCCAATTTTGTTTTCTTCCAATAATTACATCAGCGTGCTGAGCATGCAACAATGGTGATAGATATGCTTCGATTGTTTAGTCACGCGCCAAACTACATTACTGCGCCACCAATATACTCACCATAACAGCTGTGACTGACCTGTGGAGTGGACGACTGCACCGAGACGGCCTTGCGCACCGCACGCGCCCGGTAATGTATGTACATGTAGCCGTACCACAGTCAGATGTTTTCATGATTAAAAGCTTTGTTTTACAACTCTTTGGGTGTATGATGATTTAGTTATTAACATTGCTTTGGTATTAGAATTATTTTATTGTCTCCCAGCCCAGCATCTTTTAGAAAATGGGCTAACGTTCATTGGAACATTGAAAAAGAATAAGAAGGAAATTCCTCCGGAATTGTTGCCGAACAGATCGCGAGAAATAGGAAATTGTCTTTTCGGATTTCAAGATGACTTCTGTCTTGTTTCGTGCCAAACAAAAAGGAACAAGGCTGTGCTTTTCCTGTCATCAATACATGACACTGCTGAAATAGATACCGCTAGAGATTAGTCTGTTTGACAACAATGCAACAAAAGGTGGAGTCGATACTGTGGATTATATGTGTACATCCTATTCTACACAAAGGACCACAAGAAGATGGCCCTTAGCATTGCGTTTTCGTTATCTTGATATTGCTGGGATAAATTCCCAGGTCTTGTTCTTTGCAAACAATCCATAGGAAACATTCAGAAAAAGAACTTATCTAACAAACATGGCCTTGGCTCTGATGGACTGCCATTTGACAGGAAGAGCTCAGATCTCTACTCTACCAAGAGATATTCAAGAATTTCTGTCACCTCATCGATCAATTCCCGCCAATCACGATGAGACTGTAAGAAGGTGTGGGAGGTGCCATCTTTGTGGTGGTAAAAAATAATAATAAAACTACTGTCACTTGAAATAGCGGCAAAACATTCGTTTGCAAACAACATTGCCACAGTGTTGTCACGTGTAATGATTGCAGAGCTTCTCCGGAGGAAGAATGTGTGTGATTCTTGATATGTATTTACTGACTGCCTTATTCTTTATTATTACTATAAAGATTTTATACATATTACACTTTTTTGTAAAACTTGCTTTAACAATGATAAGCAAGGAATCATATCTGTGGCTATAATTTATTTAAAATTTGTTATTAAAGTAGCGCTTACGAAGTATCCTGGAAACGTATGTCAGTTATACTGTAACAATTTTAATTTTCCCATGCGCCCTCTATATATGTATACAGATCATATTGAAAGTTGCTGTTAAGAATGGTGTTATACACAATAAATAATTAATTCCACCCAAAAATTAAAAAAAAGCTTTTCTATGTATTTAAATGTAGGCGGCACTGAGTGCCGCACGCGCCTGCTGACTTAGCGATCTTGAGCACGCCTGCCGCAGGGTTAATGAGAGTGCATTTGTAGAGAACCACTTAAAAATTTTCTGAAAGACATCATTTACAATTTTCTAATTCCTGTTTGTCAGGCATGATAGCTATACTTGTATCATCATCAAAAAGAACTAGCTTAACATCTTTGTGAATATTGAATGGCAAGTCATTAATATATATTAATAACAGCAAAGGATCCAAGACCAAACGTTGTGGAACCCCATTTTTGATATCTCCCCAGTTAGAGGAATTAATTGTTTCTTTTGTATCAGGTGATCTAGTAATTTCGAATTTCTGCACTCTTCCAGTTAAATATGATTTAACCCGTTTGTGCACTGTCCCACTCATGTCACAACACATAAGCTTATCTAAAAGAATTACATGATTTACACACTCAACAGCCTTTTAGAGATCACAAATCAGTGAAGGTATTTTACTTTCCGTTGAAAAACTTTTTTGAAGCTTTATTTTCACTAATATGTAAAGCTACTCGAGAATACATAACCTATTTTTTTTTTTTTTTTTTTTTTTTTTTTTTTTTTTTTTTTTTTGGCAAAGCTGTCACAAGTGAGGTGGGTGGTAGTCGTTGGCATCAGACGTAGACCCTTTTTATTGCAAAAGTTTAACTATGGTATATTTCAGTCTATCCTGGAAAATACCCTGCATTAAAGAGCTGTTACATAAATGACTAAGAATCCTACGTACCTATTGTGAACACGCTTTTAATACCCTCAATTCCATGTGATCTTTTACTATTGAGAGAGTTTATTATTTTCCTAATCTTTGAAGGAAAGGTGGGTCGAATTTCAATTGTATCAAATTGTGTAGGGATGGCCTCTTCCATTAATTGCCTTGCCCCTTCTAATGAACATTTTGATCCTTTTTCTCTAAAACACTTAAAAAGTAATAATTAAAAATGTTTTCAACTTCTGACTTTTTGTTACTAAAGTTTCCTTTTTTTATGTTAATGCCCTCTTCCTGTGCACTTGGTTGCCCAGACTCCCTTTTGATATATTCCAAATTGTTATAATTTCACTATCAGAGAAACTAATCTGAGACATGATGCACATGCTTCTGGATATTTTAATAACTTTTCTCAATGTAGCACAGTAGCTTTTATAATATTTGATTGTTTCTGGGTTATTACTGTTTCTTGCAGATAGATACAGTTCTCTTTTTTGGATGCAAGATATATTTATTCCTTTCTTAAGCCATTTCTGCCTGGTTTCTTACAATTATGTTTAATTTCTTGAGGAAAAAGTTTTCAAATACCCTTACAAATGTATCATGAAGTAAGTCATAATTTAAATTGGCATCAGGTTCCTTATAAACCTCATCCCAGTCTAAGAGATGTAGGCTTTCTTTGAAATTAATAGTTGTTTGGTCATTAATGGAGCGCACAATTCTGGAGAACTGTTTCGAATTGCTGAATGGAGCTATTTCACATACTGTTACGAGCTGTGCACCATGGTCAGAAAGACCATTCACAACAGGACCAGCATTTTCGTTGATAAACTTATCTTGGTCAGTAGGAAAATCAGTAACGGATGTCAGATTGTACGAGCCAAGTAAGACTTCCAGGTCAATCTTCCTATTACACTCTTTCAGTAAATTAACATTGAAATCGCAACAAATAATAATTTGCTTCCTCCTATCGGACAGATAGCACAACAAGTCATCCGCGTTTTCCAGAAATAACTGGACGTTTCTTGAAGCGGACCTATGTACTGTGATAATGATAAAAGAGTCATCATTGAGTTTAAGCTGCCAGGCATGTGCTTCAATATGTTGCTCTACACAAAACTTTTTTGTTTCTAAATTTTTACGCTATGATAGCTTTTGACATATATGGCAACTGCTCCTCTTACCTTATTACCTCTAGGTACATATGCAACTAATTTATTATCCACTAACATTCACATTTTCCATCCCAGTGAAAATGTGATGCTCAGAGAGGCTTAGTATATCTATTACGTTATCAGTTTCTATATTATCTAAACGAACGAAAAACTCATCTCTTTTACTTTCTAGACCCCCAATATTCTGGTGAAAAATGGTAATATTATTTTTTACTTTACTTTTATGAGAAACATTTGATTTTTCAACATCTTTAGCACCTGCATGACTGAGCTTCTCACTGGACACTGATCGTAGCCTAAAAAAGAAGTACTTGCATGAATTTCAATGTCCCCCCTTAAGAATTTTGCTATCATCCCAGCCAGTTTCCCTTTCCTATTGAGATGCAGGCCATACCTAGTGACATTTCATCTATCAACAGCATCAACTGACACAAAACATATGTCTGATAGAGTAGCCACCCTAAGCTGTTGAACAATCTCCATACTGACATTCCTGGCAGAGCAGTTCATTTGGGGACGATCATACCGTACGATAGCAGGCAATAGTCCAACATTTGTCTGGGTCGTTGCAGAACCTATTTTAACCAGGTACTGTAGCCCTGATCCCTATCAATGCTGTTACGCACCCCACCCACTATCATAACATGATCCTGTTTTGTGAAACCCTTGCACAGGGAACCTATATCCTCTACCACGTGGCTAATACCTGCACTGGGCTTGAAGAAGTTTGTGACCTGGTACCTGTCACCTAATTTTTCTGCAAAATCTGACCCACACCTCTTCTATGGCTTCTTCCTAACAACAGAACTTTGCACCTACTATATACTTGTTTTTAAACCGTTGGTTTCCTAGTGAAAGTCTCTTGTTTCTTAACTGCACCTATTTCTAGTGGAGCCTCTTCCTTACTTAACTGTGATAGCAAGTCAAATCAGTTGCTTGTGCCAATTGTGAAGCTGTTAGAAACTATACTCTCTCTGTGGACCCTGTTTACTGCTACAACTTCCCGCCCCTGCTCACCCTTCTCCCCCCCTCCCTTAACCTCGTAAGTTCCTCCCTATCACTATCCAGTTCAGCTTGAAGGGCTCTGATCTTCCTTTGATATGGCGAACACAACGCTTTCCTCGGGAATATTAATTTAATGAGACATTCTGTGGGTATGTCATGGATCACTATTTTATTTTCGCTTTAATTTTCACTTTCATTCATAAAATTTATTTAAATCTATTTAGATTTGGTCAGAATGAGTGACTAGTGTACGTCTTATGTCCTATTGAAACACAAAACATAGGAAAGACAAATTTTCTTTACGTTCTTCATTAGGTGTTGTCTCATACATTCTACATTAACATCTCATTCCCGCCTCTGAAAGCTGTGCCTGAACAATTCTAGATTTTACGATATGGAACATTCATTGGATACATCTTAGTGGTCACCCTGGCTTCTAATAATTCATACGATTTTTTATAGTTCTATAAGTTCACGAGCACCATTATGGAGTAAGTAGGCAATGAATTTCCTTCTGAGAGTAATCGCGAAAACTCACTGACTTGTAAAATGATGTCTGGCGCCAAACGAATAAACCATTACCTACGAGAGGCATCAGTTTTCAATACACTAATTGGTAGCAAGTCACTAACTTCTATGGTCACATAAGCCGTAGTCAGTTCACATCCTCCACCATTGGTCACTGTTGCTCGTCGTGTTCTCGAGGATTCCCAGAGTCTCAAAATCCTTCTTGTTTCTCTCTATGCATCTCAGTTTTGGTCTTATTCATCTTCATTGTGTCTCACTTCAATCATACACTTTGTCCAACCCTAACTCATCCTCATACTAACTTTTTATGCCTCGTCTATTAGTACATGGTTCTGCTCAAGTCATCCAATAAAAGAGAATTGTCACGGCAAATGCTAACAGTTTCACACCTCCATCTACATTTTCAACTAATCTAATGTATGACTTCTCTCTACGGACTGATGACCACGCAGTTTGGTCCGATAGATTTACAAACATTTGAACATTTTGACTTCTCCTTAAAGCCTTCACAGAACAAAGTTGAATAGGCTAGGTGGAATTCGCCACATTAACACATTCTGATTCCTTGTCTGTTAATTTTACAATGCAATTCGTTTTCTCAGTACACAAGTGGTCAGCCTGATTTCAACGGTGTTCCTGATTCTTCCATGAAACTCCATATAATATCTGTCTTGATGCTGTCACGGCTTCTTTGGAAATTTATAATTAGGCTGCCTATATTCTTGTCAAGGTGCCTCATCTTTTCAATTATTTGTTTCGGAGTAAATAGTTTTAACCCATTGTTTACGTAGCTTTCCGAATCTGGCCTGATATTCTTCAAGATTTTCCTTTATGTATGCGGAGAGCCTTAGCAAGCAAAGCTGTTGCATGTGCATACTAATAATGCCTCTCTGTAATTCTGAGACTTGATTTTGTTTCTTATGTGTGGGACATATTATTGGTTATTCTCATTCATTGGGCATCGTATAATTTCTCCAGAACTGCAGGACTGCAGTGATTTTCTACATTCTTCTACACTTTTCTTGAGTAGTTCTGTTTCGGTCACTTCTGAGCTCTTAATTATCTTCAATTTCGATAGATTTACCTACTTTTGTCACTGTATCATACTCTATTTCTGCGTGAGTCGATCAATGGTTTTCAATTCCTTAACTACCGCTTTTCCTGCAGGTATGTTACGTAGTTCTTCACAATACTCTTTCCATAAATTGACGCCATCTACATTGCTTGTTTGTGGTTTGTTCTGTCTGCAAATACCTTGTACATCTAAGGAATTATTCTTTAACGTTATTCTTGATATCGTCTTTTTCAGACATTTCATATTATTAAAGGTAGAGTAATAATACATGGAAGCTGAAAATGTCAGAAAAAGATGAAAAAGTTCAAAAACCCAGAGAGCAGTACCTAACAGGGAAATCCTACCACCAATATTGCTCAGAAAACTGGTCAGTGTTTATCTCATTTCCAGACAGTTACATTATATTTAGTGAGATACAAAGTAACTACGTGTCATTACCGTAGACTGGGAATCTGTATATTTCATAACATTTTGTGTTAATTTATTTTACCTATGAAGTAATTATTTAAAATTTTAGACATATCTTACTGCACCTGGATGACAATTATTAAGCTTGAAAGTATGAGTTGAAATATTAAAAGAAAGATATTAGTTACCGCATGTATGCAAGTGGATCGATCTTTATGAACCTCAGAGATTTTTGACTCAGAGGCTGGGCTATGTTGACCAATGTAATTTTCTGATACGTTAAATTGGTATAACTATAGGAAATCAAAGTAAAACTATTGTTTCTCAAAAATCATACTTTAATGTACATTGTATGATGACGAATATTGAGTAAAATGCTGAGCATTTTATTATGACAACGCGAAAGTTTAAATTTCTTAAAGTGTATGTAGTATTTTATGTTTTGTAGAGGATGACAAAGGAGTCGAGGCAGGGAAAGGTAAATGAAATATTAGTTCAGTATTTATAATAAGGAATTACGGACAGGTGCGGTAGACCCCCAATAATTATCTGAATCATTAATGTTAATAAATTAATAAATTTCTTATTGAATTATCAATAATATTGTTGGCCCTGCATTGCAACCTTCTCTCATCTCCAGTCCCACACACAAATCAACAACAATTCCTAAAAATATTGACTTCCCCCTCCAAAAATTATGAATTAAAAGTAGGAAACAATAATAAATGAATGCATTAAGAAAAACAGACTTTCTCAGCTATCAGTTTATTCTAACGACTCAATATTCATATTATTTCAGAGCAATTGCTCAAATGTCTCAATTCAAAAAGGACATCAGTATTCACATACGTTCGATATAATTGGGATAAAGATAAACCCATGTCATTGCTTTACATTAATCAGAACATCGTCAACATGACATGAATTTATTAATTATGGGCAAGTCATAATATCCCCTATTGTAAAACGATAAACTTCGTAGCCAAATGTAAATTTACGTGCAAGTTTGATGTAACGAAAGATTCTGAGCAGGGTAGATTTATCAAAACCACTTTTCCGTTAGACTGGCGAGCCGGATACAACTGCCACTTGGTGTTGGCCATACATTACCCAATCGACGAACTGCAGTGCGACTACGCTGTGCTGCTATGGTGTGGGAATTTAGAGGTTATAAGTTGAAAAGTGCGCGACCACGAAATCAATCACACTCCAATATCTGGTAGCTGTACTGCCTGATATCATCCACTGTGCTCTTGGTAGTACACAGTACTGTCAAGTCTGGGCTACTTCAGTTAGCGCAGCGCTGCTCGAGGAGTATGAGGCGCTCCAGTAACGGTCTGCAAGGCCACTACGTTCGGGGGTTAGAATCCCCCCTCGGGCATGGATATTTGTGCCGTCCTTAGGATTAGTTAGTTAATAAGTAGTTTGTAAGTTTAGGGACTGATGACCCCGCAGTTAAGTCCCTTAAGCTTGACAAAAATTTGAACATTTTCAGTTAGCACAGAGAAGTACGCACAAGTACAGAAGGCATAAAAGACTCCAAAAAGCATTGGTGCAACTAATAATGGCTGACCTTGTTCGTATCGAACAAGAACTATCATTTCAAATCTCAGAGCGCACTCTGAAATTTGCAAAAGTTCCTAAGTCCAAGTATCGACTAAACAAGAAAATATCCTCGTTAGTACCGACAAAGAGCACGAAGCGAAAACCGTCTACACTCCAAGAGAGCACGACGCCAAGTCCTCAAACAGCGTCTGCCATGCAAGTCCACCCGAAAAAAATCGTTTTTCCACAGATTCAAGATTCCTAGCACTGGCCGATTTCGAAAATCTGAAACTGTATCCAGCACCCAATCAGAGCCGGCTACCCCATCCCTTAGTTCTTCTTTGCGCGATTCTCACGCTTTCTGTAACCTTCCAACGCACTTGCTCCCAGCTCAGGCTGCGAAAAAATTTTTCCGTTAGGAAAAGCCATCATGACCTTACTCTGCGGCCTACCTTCAAACTCTTTTTATTTATTTTTCAAAACATGATTCGGCCGCTCGTTCCTCGAGGGCACAGAGTGTTGTTGCCTTTCCTCAAAATCAGAGAGATCGGTCCTTTAAGAGCTCGCACAATAGTCGCCTTCCGCCTGCCACTATTTGGAAAGCTCGGCGGACATTTTTACAAGCCTTCGACCCAAGGCCTCTGCTGTTTCTCGGCGCGTACGCAACCCTCGGACCCGTGGTGCAGCGCGCCAGCAGGTGAAGAAACGCCGTAGCCGGCACCACACTGGAATTCCACCCCTCGGGCCTTCTTCCTTCACCGATACTGCCAAGCAACTTCCCCTTTACCCATAAGACTGCCCTACTCCAATACTCCATCAACAGGAACAGCAAATTACGAGTGATAAACTACTTACATGTTTATTCTCATGTTAAATTACACAATAAAAAGGAGAGATCTCTAAGCTTATTAGGGATTTATTGTAACGCAAATCAGTCTACTTTAATCACCGTCCAGATGCAAAGGATCAGCACAGTTATGACACTCATCATTTTGGCGCACCTGAGTGATGAGTCCACCAGTGGTGGTTTGTGCACTGAATCCACTGTGCTCCTGACTGACAGTCTGAAAAAGGCTTGAGGCTCCTTACGCACAGTGAATCTTCCTCATCACGATCGTAATCATCATAGTCGCGTTGCCTTGGTTTGTTCTTGCGTTTAGGCCTCCTGCAGTTCTTTCTGAAAAAGTGCTCTTTTAGCCTGTGATTTAATTTTTCTTATCAATGCTATCGGCTTCTATTTTGCAACTTTCTGTACTTCCCCGAGAGCGTTTTTAACTTGTCTGTCACTATAGTAGGTTCTCTTTTCCTTTTCCCTGGTGGTCAGCGGGCACCTTTCTATCTGAGTCAACGTGCCCCATCGCCATGTTTACAATAACCTCCGTTCGTTAGGAAACCCACTGATGAAATTCAAATTGTTTGCCACGTACAAATAATCCTTAAATTTCGACCCTCATTTACCTGCTCACCTGCTCCGCCTAAAGTAAGTAAAATTTAAATGACACACATTTAACCAAGGAGTAGAATTTGTTATAACTCACGCAAAAAACAATTAAGCACTATACATTGTCCAAAACGGCTGCACCGACCATATTGGTCCTGTTGATTGAGGGGCCAGTGCTACCAACCTGCTAATTGATACTTAGCGCATTCTAGCGACAACTGTATGAACTAATGCGACAGGGATATCCTGCCCGAGCGGTCTCAAGCGCTTCGCTGCGGAGCGCGCGGTTGCTCGCCGTCGGAGGTTCGAGTCCTCCCTGGGGCATGGGCGTGTGTATGTTGTCCTTTAAGTTAGTTTAACTAGTTTGTAAGCTACGGACTGATGACCACGCAGTTTGGTCCGATAGATTTACAAACATTTGACCATTTTTTGGCTATCTTGCCCCTATGGCCAACGTGCTCCGGTCTCCCCTATGAATGGATACAAGTGTGCCTTCCATAAGACCTCTTAAACTGCTCGACAGGTTTCAACATAACTTGGTACACATCTTCCTCGCCGTCAGACAACAACTGGTTTGGTAGTAAGAACGATAAGAAGTGCAGGACATATGACGTCACGAACCATGTGAAGTGCAAAAACTGCGTTATGATACGACGCGTCAATAACATGAGTTTACTTATCCACTATTTAAGAATGACAACACATAAAGATTTGAAACAATCTTTACACATAATCTCAAACATGCAGGAAACTTGTTCTCACTGATAACCCAAGCGAAATAATAAAAGGGAAGAAACGTTTCGCCTACTACTTATCCGTTGTTCATACAGCGAAATTACGCCATTCATGATAACGTTACACCTTATTACTTTTCCTTTATTGATAGTATTCACGAGACATTTTACTTGCAGAATGAACATATACCAACCAACATATCTTCGAAATCCTCATACGCGACATAATTCATAAGATATGAAGGCATATTCAATAAGACACCTGAAGAACCGCCCTATGCATGACGTCCCTTGTTATTACGTTTTCGCGACGTATTCTGTGCACAGTGGGCACACACAGCACTAAATGAACCTTGGAAACTATTTCACAATGTAACAAATAGTTCAGAGAATATGACGTTATCAGTAATTAGATGCTTCAAAAACTGCTCCACCACGCACGAGGGTATAATTTATAACATCTTTACTGGTGACTCTAGCAACAAACCCACGTACCAAACATTGTCCTAATATTGCACTGTATTTACCTGGAAGATGAGATTATTAAGAAGAAGGAAGATTAGAGATGTAGCGTCCCGTCGATAACGTGGTCATTAGGGACGCGGCTCACGTTTGGGTTTATGGTTAAGGATGGGGCAGGAAACGGCCGTCAAATTTCAAAGAAACCATCCCGGCAATTTCCTGTCGAAAATCTAAATCAGGATGGCCGAAGGGGGATTTGAACCACCGTCGCTCCTAATTCCAGTCCAGGATGCTACCACTGCGCCACCTCGCTAGCTGTATTGTTAAGGAGATATGACGTCATAAGAATTGAATTGCATGAAAATTAAACGCCAATGGACGGCGATTGGAGATGAAGGCTATGTACATGGAGGGAATGAAGAGAGGGGTTGACATAAGAATGGAACAACTGCACAGCCTGGCTACACCGCAATCTATGACGTCAGAATGTTATTACATTTTCAATCATCGCCCACAATTAGATCCTACTTCAAGCGATTTTAACGGCGCAAAATAGAACATTCAACACAAAGTGTAGTAAATATCAATTAATACAAATAAGCAATCCCAGAGACGGGTTTACGTCTCAAATATGTCAATGACATTATTGATAGATCTGAAGCATTGAATTATAATTTGTAATCGAACCCGGACATCCATGCTTACTAGGCAGGCGTCTTAACCGTTAGGCTACCACACCACTAACGATTAAGGCGCCTTGGAATAGTCTATGTACGATTTCCCTCCTCTACACAAACTTTAATTCAGCTTCTTTGTTCCAAAGATAATTGCCACTACTGCCAATGCTGCAGATCTATCAATAATGTCTTTGACATATTTGAGGCGTAAATCCGTCTCTGGGATTGTTCAAAATGATCAAATGTTTGTAGAACTTATGTGACTTAACTACGGGGTCATCAGACCCTAAGCATACAAACTACTTATGAACTACTTACGAACTAGGACGGCACTAATATCCATGCCCGAGGGGGGATTCGAACCCCCGACCGTAATGGCCGTGCAGACCGTGACTGGAGCGCCTCAGTCTCTGGGATTGCTTATCTGTATTAATTGATATTTATATCACCGTAACAGGATTGTTCCACCAAGTCCATTGCCGAGGTGCTATTCCGCTGCTTGGAGAGCCTTCCCAGTAGTGGCAATTATCTTTGGAACAAAGAAGCTGAATTAAAGGTTGTGTTGAGGAGGGAAATTGTACATAGACTATTCCAAGGCGCCTTAATGGTTGGTGGTGTGGTAGTCTAACGGTTCAGTCTGCGTCAGGCAGCGCAGCGGTGCGGTTGGCGTGTTTACGTCCCGCCGCTGTGTCTCGCGCCTGAGGTTGTTTACGTAACTCAGCCGCCTCTGCGGGACTTACTCGATAGAACAAGCATGGCTCAATCCTGGAGACATTCGACCTTGAAGATCAGTTTTTCGAAAGCATATCCACGACCAAAGGCATTTGACATCGAACAGTTCATTAGAGACGAAGTGAAAGTTGCCTGTAGCGAAGTTGTAGGTATTCACTTTTCGATAGTGAGCAGTGTGGTGTACTTAAAGCTCATCAACGACGCGGTCTGTGAGAGAATCCTAAACGCGACCAGAAGTGGAATGAAGTTCCGTCACTCGGACGGACATATTGGTGACGTGACGATAGAACACACGGGTCTCTGCACGATAAGAGTGTTTGAACTTCCCTTTGAGGTGCCAGAAGAAACTGTGATTTCCGCGCTTCGCCCTTATGGGCATGTGATCAGTCACGAAGCTGAAAAATGGGCACAGTTTACCACATACCCCGTGCTCAATGGGGTGCGGCAAGTGCGTATTGAACTGAAGAAACATGTTCCATCTTATCTGACCATCGGTGGATGCCGTGCAATAATAATTTATGACGGCCAGCCGAAGACGTGTTCGGGCTGTGGACAAGAAGGACACCTACGTTCCCAGTGCATGCAGCGCAGGATCACACAGTTGCCACCTGGGGATGAACAGCTCCCGTCTGTAACGACGACTCTTCCGGTGACGTATGTTCAGGCTCTCCAGCATCCTGTGCCGTCGTACGTGCATGAACCCTCGCTGAACGCGGTAGCGCACCAAGGAAACGAGGACAAACAGGAAACTACGTCCACATCCGACCGTATACCACTAACGAATAATGAGGTGTCTCAGGTGGAGATGATGGACGCCACATCACCGGTAGTGCCTAATGACGTTCTCGCAAAAGACCAAACAACAGTGCAGCAATCGACGACAGACGGCAATACAACGGCCAACGTACAAACGTCGCTCTTACACCCGGCCGAAAATCCTGAAGGCACCGACCTACCAAACCACCAGACTGACACGCTTGAGACGATGGATGTCGAAACTGAAGTAGTACCGACGGGGTCGGCGTCAGATGACTGCCGACAGACCTCCGATACGGAACACCACGTCCGCAAACAGCGCGCCCCGCGGAAACGCAAGAAGAGGCGCCATTCGCCTTCTGATGATCAGACGCCAGATAAGGACGAGGAACCGACGTCGGATGAAGCAACTGACTCTGCCTCACAGGTGTCCCGTGGCATCACTCCCCGTCTGGCACGTCACGATACAGTAGCGACAACAACACCTGCTCCTGTCTCAGATTTACCTTCATCTGCTACTGAACATGAGACTCACGACGAAACGTGCCCTCCACAACTACGAAGATTCACGTCTGACGCTTGGGCAGACGATATCGAGGATGAAGCGGAAGACCTTGAGGGAGCCGAGGGTAGAAGTGCTCCCTCGGGTGCATCCAGCACTCCCCTAACACAGTGACTGAGGCTACACCAACAGCATCCATGGCGCCGCCGCATCCGCCTGCCGACGATGTACTGAACAGCTCCATAGAAGGACCAGGCGGACAGACATACCGGATCGCTACTGTTAACATCAATAATATACGTGCACGCCATAAATTGGCCATGCTACAGGACATGCTCAATGCAGCGGACATCGACATTGCCCTCCTTCAAGAGGTGCATGTAGAAGACTTCACAGAACCCTACGGATACACGACCTGCATCTCCCATGCGTCTGCCTCTGGCAGTGGAGTGGCAATCATCCTCCGTGAAGGTCTTCTTGCTGAAGATGTCGAGTATCTTCCTGACGCTAGAGGGATGGCTATCACTGTCCAAGGAGTTCGAATCATTAACGTCTATGCGCCGTCGGGATCGGGACGACGTCGTGAACGATCCATCTTCTTCGCAGAAGCGATCACACCTCTCTTTGTGGGACAACAAGACGCCTTGATAGTAGGAGGGGATTTCAACTGTACTCAAGCTCCGAAGTATCAATTACCTCGTCACTCTCCGTGCGTAGAACTCGGAGCAATTGTCCACAATCTTCGGTTGGTGGACTCATGGGAACATGTTCATGGCGACCGGCCTGGCTTTACGCATTATACTAGCCATTCGTCTAGCCGCATTGATAGGATTTATATCTCGCGTTCCATTGTCAAGGGGACGAGAGTAGCCGAAGTATGGCCTGTAGCGTTTTCCGACCACGAAGCCTATATTTGCAACGTTACCCTCAGACGTCAGAAAGTATGGCACAGTCGTGGTCCATGGAAGCTGAATGTGACCCATCTCGCCTCTCCAGAATGTCGGCAGCTCATAGAGAACACATGGAACAACTGCTTACGCCGACGCGGCGCCTACCAGTCTGCCCTTGCTTGGTGGTTATTCTGCGCTAAGCCTGCCCTGAGGAAGACCTTGATAGGCTATGGGAGAGACGTAGCGGCATGGAGGCGACATACGAAGGAATTTTACTTCAATATTTTAAGGGAATGTACCACAATGCCATATTCACCTGTGAGGCAGACTATGGTGAACCACGCCAAAGCCCAAATCATCAAACTTACACGCCAGCATCTTGAAGGAACGATCGTCAGAGCCCGTACTCAAGACAGGGTAGCTCAAGAGAGTCCCTCCATGCACCATATCATCGCAGAACGACGGCGTCGACGAAGGGCCTTGATACATGTGCTGACTACAGATAGAGGACGATACGACACCCAGCGAGATATAGGACATGTCCTTCACGCTCACTATACGCAACTGTACTCAGAGCTCCGCCACCCCCCAGAAGTAATCGAAGCGGTCTCCCAGCTCACATACGGCAAAATTCCACAAGCTGCGGCTACTGAACTGACAGCCGATATAACAGAGGAGGAAGTCACTGAAGCGATACGGATGGGACCCGCCAATAAGTCGCCAGGCCCTGACGGCCTCCCTCTGGAGTTCTACAGGACCTTCCAACAACTGCTGGTACCAGTCTGGACGGATATCTGCCGCGATCTCATGTCCCCCACGGTGCGGATCCCTGAGACATTTTGCGAAGGACTGATCATACCTATACACAAACCACGAGGTGGGACCAACATCAGCGACTACCGCCCCTTGACCTTACTGAACAGCGACATGAAGATCTTCACTCGACTGTTGGCAGCAAGACCCAAGCACACGGTCCGATACGTTGTTTCAGAGGATCAGGCATCTTTAGGTGGCAGTCATAACATTCGCACTGCCCTCTGCCGGTATCGCGATATGATCGCACTTGCCAAGGCACATAAAATGCCTGGAGTTTTGGCCTGCCTCGATTTCAGCCAAGCTTTTGACAGAGTCGACCACGCATTTTTAAAGGCGGTAATGCAACAGATGGGTTATCCCGAGACCATCATAGAGTTATTGGTGCGTCTCCTTCACGGTGCGACATCAAGAGTATTGTACAACGGACGCCTCACACCGCCGATCCTCATCCAGAGATCGGTGCGACAGGGGTGCCCCCTATCAACGATATTGTACGTCCTCGGTTTGGAACCGCTGCTCTGTGGCTTTCGACAACGCTTGACAGGGATCGCACTCGGTGGACATACTTTTTGCTGCACTGCCTATGCCGACGATCTGGTTCTCTTTCTTCGTGGTGAAGACGACGTCCGCACAGCTTTGGCGTGGGTGGCGAACTACGGCGCAGCATCGGGCAGTGAACTGAATGTACACAAATCGCACGCTCTATCTATAGGTGACGGGCTGCCCGATAGGTGCGTAGCCCCATTGAGAATAACAGACACAATGCGCTGTTTGGGCATTGATTTTGCAACTGACCTGCGGCGGACGATTGCCCTCAACAGTAGGCGCCTATTGCAACAGATTAGGGCAGGGATAGGCGACCACCGTCTTAGAACACTAGACATTCTGCAACGGGTGCGATATGCTAACGTCTATTTGGCGTCGCGCATCCCCCATGTTGCGCAGACACTGCCGATCCCGCCATATCTGGCCCGCAGCATGCTGGCGGCTATGGGGTCTTTTGTAAGTACCGGTATGCTCTTCAAGGTTCGTTACGACTCCCTCACACTACCGAGGAACAGAGGTGGCTTAGGACTTTTTCACGTTCCGGACAGAGCACGGGCCTTATTTGTAAGCTCTCACATGAAGATATGGCGACAGTGTCCGATGAGTCTTACAAGCCTGCTGCTAGAGGCCTTAAGGCCGATCTCCCTCACCCCTCCAATATCACTATCCGACATTCCAGCCCCTTTCTTTTATTTCGGGCAATTCTTCCTCGACCTCAGCTACATGCGTACCGCACTTCCGCCCACACAATTGATATCGGCGAGGGCAATATACAACACCATGGAACTGAGCAGAGCCCCGAACGTGATAGAATCAAAACACCCCCATATTAACTGGCGTGTTGTGTGGCGGGCGGTGAGCGCGCCCACTCTCAACACAGACGTACAGTCTGCGTGGTACATCACAGTCAACGGGAAGCAGGTGTGCCAGTATCGCCTCCACCGAATTCATCTTGCGGACTCTCCTTTGTGTACCAAATACGGAGTCGTGGATACAGATGAGCATCGCCTTGACTGTGGATCGGCGAAGGATGTTTGGCATTTGGTGCGCCAGGTACTGGCTTTCTTCACACGCACAACCCCCGAAATGATAGCTACCAAATCGCTTCTCTTTCCAGAAGACTCGTATTACCCGAGAGCGAAAACGAACTCTGTTCAATGGATATGTGGCCACGCTGTACACTATTTGTTCGGCGATGGAGAGAAGACTGTACTTGATTTTTGGAACTATATAAACGAGCGGCATTGTGCAATAGTTAGGAACCCCAAGTACCGCGAATATTTTTCCAATTTTCTTTGGAGTGCGTTCCATAACCCGCCTCGCAGCTGGAATATCGATGAAAGGAGAAGTTGACCCCAGAACGACAGAAGCACTGATTGAACTACAACCGGCAACGAAAGAAATCGAGAAGACGTTCATTGATAATCCGCAGCTAGACCTTCCTTGGAACGCACCATGTCGTAATGCGACGACCTCTTTATTTTGTTTTTACTCCGGATGTGGAACGGCAGTATTTTCTACATAAAAATGCAGAACTATACATACTAATAAAGAATATACATGAAGCAACTATTTATTTCTCCCTTTTCCCCATTACAAATCTACATATATCTTTATGGGCCGATGCGGAGGAGGATTTTTATTTCATTTTATTTATTTATTTTTATTTTTTTACTTATTTAATTTTTTTTCCATCAAGCACGACTGGAGCGTTTGCTTACGTTCTATACTTGAGTTTAGGGTAAAAGTGGCGGTGCCACTAGCTTTTTTTTTTTTTTTTTTTTTTTTTTTTTTTTTTTAGGTTTGTGCATAATTATTAAGGGCGTGATGGGTGTTAGGAGCCAACGCCTGAAGTGGCAGAGATAGAGGTAAAAACAAAAAAAAAACAAAAAACAAAATAAAATAAAATAAAAGAAATAAAAAAATGAAAAAAAATGAAAAAAAAGAAAAGAAAAAAAAGAAAACGAAAATAAAAAGAAAAAAAGGGGGGGAAAAAAAGACAACAAAAAAAATAAAAAATAAAAAAATAAAAAAAAAATAAAAAAAAGAGTGGTCAATGCGAGTGCCTAGTAAGCAGGAGATCCCTGGTTCGAAACCCGGCGGGGCACAAATTTTTATTCGCCGCACTTTGGTATTACAAAAAAAAAAAAAAAAAAAAAAAAAAAAAAAAAACAGTTAAGACGTCTGCCTAGCGTGTATGGAGGTCCGGGTTCGATTCCCGGCCGCACCACAAATTTTAATTCAATGCTTCAGATCTATCAACAAAGTTTAGTGTTTATACTCGCCATCGGAGTCATATACGTGATTCTGATGAAGTAATTGAAACAAAGTGGAAGATATTTTTTATTCATCTACTATCACCGTGTGTTTTTCAATTTATTTTTTACAGGAAAGAGGAAGTCTATAATGCAATATCCTTGGTGAAAGGCAGGTAATGACAATGAAATACGAATGTCATCGTGTTGAAATTTAATTAGTTTGTCTTTTGATACTGGATTGGTTGGGTGGTAGAGAAATATTGAATATAAAAACGTTGCCTTTGTGATGAACGCAGTGATATCTTCTGCTTTATTTTAACCACTTCCTGAAAATCCCGCATCCGCCTCCCAACCGCACTATGAGGTACGTAGGGTGTGTTTGTGTTTGCTGCTACTGAAATTACTATAACTGATTACTACTGATTGACAACGAAATGTTATATTGACGTCATTGACTTACACGGGATTCTTCTCCGATTTTATTAATGTATCCTAGCGCAAGGCGTTCTAAGTTATGAAGAAAATGTTACCTGTTAGGGAACGACGTAATTCTGCAATATTTGCATTTTAAGACCAAGACAAAGAACAAAGTTTTTGGATTACAAAGGGCGTCAGACAGGGATGCAGTCTTTCAGCCCAGTCGTTAATTACATGCATCGAAGCAATGATGGAATACAGAGAATGATTCGTGAGTAGTAACATAATTCATGGTGAATAAACATTGGTGATATGACTGGCTGTTGGCATTTCTCCCTCAGTGAAAGCTGTAGGATATGTGAATAGGCCTGCGATGTTATCTTTCATTTCAATTTTTCCTTTTATACCTTGAATTGCTGAATTTTTTGTGTAAAGTCTTTAGAACTAATTGTTTATTATTGTATTATCAGTGTTAAATAGGATTAATATTGAATGATTATTTGGCTTTAAGTAATTTATATGAGGCTTTGCTGCCTCAAACAATTACATTTGTCACGTAATTATTGATAAGTGACAATCAACCACGTTCCCTGTGACCACCATCCCATTTCCGGGCACAATATTCCTAAACAATACAGAATACATAAGGCTCTGCTAAATGAAGATATACATTTTTTTTTATAAAGCCTTCATGGTCATTAGTCATTGAACAAGTCACTACTTCAGACTGTAAAAAAGTAGTAGTAAACGTATATATATATATATATATATATATATATATATATATATATATATATATATACCCTTTGTAGCTGACGAAAGGAGAGCTTCGGTAATCAGTGCAGGTGTCCTGATCGCTGTGACCCAATGGTGTAAGGGTCATCACATCTGCCTAGAAAACAGGATACCCATGTTCGAATCCCGGCAGGGCACACATTTTCAGCTTTGCCCTTTCGCAGTTAATGTCATACATTCAGTGAATGTGAATGAAGCTGTAATTGATAAATTGAAACGTAAAGCAATAATACACATTAGACATAGGCAAAAATAGAAAGTATCAACAAAGTATACACATAAATTCTCTTAATTTTTTTAGGTATTCCTCGACACAATAGAAACGGCGAACCGGAAGGAAAAAATTCATTTGAGCCTTGAAAGTGTATGAATTAATACTAAGCTCTTTGAATTCTTGTAACAGCTTAATGAATGTGGGTGGAGCAGAAAACTGCACACCATTCTGGAAAACGATCAAGGAGGTGCTATCCAAATGGATAGTGGATGAAATTTACTAGCTTTTGGGAATAATTAAATAATATTAACAGCAAACGAAATTAAAGGAAACATTTGCCAATGTCAGAATTTCCCTCGCTACTAAATACGGGTCGACAACAGGTAGGCGAACATACCCCACACATTGCTCGAACCGCCCAGCGTAATAAATACCTGTTTTGAACCAGAGGAGGTACCCCAAAAAATAGCACCATTCGTCATAAGCGAATGAAAATACACAAAAACACTGATTTTAATGTTGAAATATTGCTGATATCAGAAACGGTTCTAATGGTAAACAATGCATCATGTAGTTTTTGAATATCATCATGACCAGGAGCTTTCCATGACAGGAGCTTTCCATCTGAACGCCTCACTTATCATGTGGCCATTTTATGTAATCAAAATGTCAGCTTTTGTTGAATTGTGGTTTAGATACTATAAACTGAGTCTTACTGTTATTTATCATCAATTAATTTTCAACAAGCTATGAATTTATTTCTTTAAGTGTATTATTCGACTCTGCATCATTATTGATATCAACATTCGAGACTACCAAACAAAATTATCTTAGACTTCCTGTTATACTTAACAGCATATCATTTATATACATGAGTAACCACAATGGCCCTAGATCATAACTTCCCCCCCCCCTTTCACACTTGGCGCCTTTGAAAGTGCATATCACAACCGTATTCACAACAGCCAGGAATCACCTTCTTCAGTCTGTTATCAAAGTAAGAAGTCAACTAGTTGTGATGTACTAAGCTTGCTCCATAATGTTCCAACTTCTGCAATATTATCTTATGATGAAAGCAATACTATGCCCTTGTTAAATCAAAGAATTCGCCCAGTTTCGCAGATTTGAATTTAATCCATCAAGTGCCTCACAGAGCAAAGAGAATATAGAATTATCAATTGTTTAACCACTTCCTAAACGAAACTGTGCATTTCAAATCAAATAATGGAAAGTTATCAATTAATTATAGAGCATTTTCAATAACTTTAGCAAAAACTGGTATATGGTACGTTCCAATGTGGAAACACACAGGGCTCGATATTCTACACCAATCGGCTGACGAAGGTAGCAACTAAAGGTGATTGGTAACGGAGAATACGATAGTGTTGTAGAGTCTAAGTAAACGGTATCCAGTGAGGACCGTGTTCCGATATGCACTATGGCCAGGCGGCTTACTCGTTAAGTGCGTAGTTCATCTGCCTGGTAAGCAGAAGAACAATTTCGGTGCTTTGCCTGGGCACAAATTTTTAACAGTTTTGATGAATTTAACTGGATTCCACAATAATCAATTAAATCTTCTTTGACATCCTCGGTAGCTTCTGTCAAGATTTAGCGCAAAGTAGTTGGCTTGTTTGAGGTGTCAAGCCACTCATCGTCTAATTCATTAATGCAATATTTTGATGACATTTTGCTGGATCGATGTTGGGAGATCATTTCTTAAGTGAAATATAGTATTATTCATCTCATGTCTTGTTAAAATGTTCAAATGTTTGTAAACCTATCGCACTGAAGTGTGTGGTCATCAATCCGTAGCTTATAAACTACTTAAACGAAGGACAAATACACACACCCCCCCATGCCGCAGGGAGGACTCGAACCTCCAACGGCTCCGCACCGAGGCGCCTTAGACCGCTCTGCTACTTTACCGCAGCCTCATATCTTGTATCAGTGGAGACTGAATTTCACTAGAGGACAGTTTGTGACGGGCTGAATGCACACTCAAGGGCCGCTGTCGTTGCCTCCGCTACAGCTCATTGTAAAGACAGATTCTTTGAAACAGATAATGAGACCCACCTCGGCTGATTGGCTTTCACTTAGAGGAACCCAGTCCTCAGTGGTTTTCTGAAGCATTGGCATCAGTCCGCAGGTCTTACCTGCTGAATGTACCGTGAATGTGGCTTTTTAAAGGGACAGTCACTGTCGAAGAGTTCTTGCAATGTGTCTATGCACTATGAATGCAGGTGCCCACATGGCTGGTGCCAACATTTTGTGGAGAGACAGAAAGATGCACAGATATTAATTCTGGTGGACAGCTATTATGTCGTGATATAGGCCAGGAAATGAACAAGCATGTTCTGGCTGGGCCTCCCCGATAGTTTTGTTGGGTCCTAAAATAGTGGCGGTAGGTTAGTGAATAGGACAGGCGGTCTTTGGTGGATTTGAAGCCACCGCCAGAACTTCTGATCGTCGCGGCTCCTGTTTCTTCGATTTACCCTATCCTCGATTTACTTACTTGCGAAAGTACCACCCGTCTCTCTGTGCGTGCACCGCTCGTTTGATCTATCGCCCGTCGATTCTGTTCTGACTGGTGTTTCCCTTGCCGCGCTACGGTGCCGTGCCGAGGCAGTTGGAGAGCTGACAGGGTGTCAGGCAGTGAGTTAGATACGATGCATGGCATCGCCAGGGTCGAGTTGTTTTGATTAAGGGGCCGTTTGTGGCCGAGACCGGTGTGTGCATCGGAGTTGTTCTGTTGGGAGCCATGCATACCATCTGAATAGGTTAGTTCGGAGTGACCTTTCTGTCAAGTTATAACAGCACCTTGGCGCGGGCTGTTTACTTTGTCTTCCGGCTATGTGGTCGTGCGACACCGCGTCCATCCTTCGCCATCCTTCCAACTGCCAGAGTACTCCACACTCAGCCCCGCCTGCGCCTCACGTCGTTCCACCCGCTTTTCATCTGCGATGTATCAAATGTTCCCGGGCGTTGGTTGACACCCTCTCCTACAACATCACGAGATTGCCTGCACTTGTCGTGGAGTAAGAAGTAAATAAGTTAAGTGACTGATACAGACCTGCTACGCAAATTTGTGTTTATGATTTTGTCAGGATCGGTGGTCGTTCCCCAGGAGCCGTCGTTGTCTGTGTCTTCGTCATTAGTTTTTTATTCAAGTTATACCGCAATTTTAGTTCGGTTCACTTGAATTTTTATTTCTTTGCTCTGAGTAGCAAGTAATCTATATTCATTAACTTGGTTAAGGTAACTGGGCAATTTACCTTGCTTGTGCCCCTCTGATAGCTCGCATCTGCAAGGGCGATAGTTGTATAGCTTTGTTTTTCTTCTATTTATCTTCTGCTAACAGAAATTTTCCCTCCGCGAGGCATCGCCATCCCGCGGTTGTAATCTGGCGTTCTATCCGTTTGTGCAAGCCCCTTAGAGTCAGAGCTGTAGTTCTTGTTGACCGCTGGGCACCTTATTCCTTTCCTTCCTTGTTTTGAGTCAGCTCATCTGTTTTACCGATGTCTATTAAAGTAACAAGTAGCCAGCTCCCCCACTTCAATGTGATTTTCCTATATTAAGCCGAACTGCTGTCATTTAAATTGCATTGTTAATTTGTAAATTTTATTGTGTGTTGTTTTATTAGCGTTCTGACTATTGATATCATTGAACACAGATTACTGCTCAAGTGTAAAATTTATTGTGTGTTCTTTAATTGACCTTCTGCCTAATGATATCATTGTGCACAGTTGCCTGCTATAAGTTAAACTCAGACTACTTAAAATTTTGAGCTCGTCTTTAGTGTGTTTTGGTAATTGAATATTTAAAGGGATGTGTTCACTTAAGCTTTGGAGCCCCACTTTAGTGTAATTTTGATAATTAAGCTGAGCTGTTTAAATTTAAATTGCAAAGGTCATTTGTAAATTCTTTTGTATTCACAAGGGTTGCTTTCATTTAAACTTTCCAATTTCGCTTAAATTGCTGAGCTGATTGTTTTATGGTATTTTTAAGAGTTGCTTTTACTAAATTTGGAGCCTTCTCTGAACTTGACCTTCTGCCTTGCATCACTTATCTGAACTGTGCGCATTCACCCTCTGATTGTTAAGTAAAACAAATGGAACCCGAACTGACTGTGCTTGCCTAACTTCATCAACCAACTACCCACCGCCACCACAATCCTACCCTCACAAATTCATTATAGATTTTTAACTTGGCAGGTCTTTCGTCTGTGAGAATGCCGGTTGTGGTGGATACCCAAATGCTAAAAGACGAAGGAAAATACTGGATTGTTTCTGTCTTATATTATTGAATGCTAGTGCTATCTGTCTTTGAATACACATTCGTTGGCGCTCAGAATCGTTTTCGGAGGGCAGTTCTGGTTCTTGGGAGAGGAAGATTTCAAGGCTGCCTCGCTATCTCAATAAATGTAGATGCTGCAGTCTTTGTAACACCTATGCACTTGCGATCTGAAATACTGAGGCCAGTATTCTAGAGAGACGAGCCCTCCAGTGTTGGCTACAATCCGTATACCCTGGCTACAAAGCCTTGAACTGATTTCGATTCGTCAGTGAACCAAACAATGTCCTCCATACGGTGTCGAACTGTCTTCTCCCACTCCTCCCAGTTATTATATTGAAGCAGAATGTGGTTATAACATAATCGGCCGCCAATTCCCCAAAATGTCCTATGTTATTTGCAGAACGACATGTTGACCATAGTTGTTTATTAATTCTCAATGCTACCGGTTATGTACCATTGTCAAGCGTTAGCAGAGATTAGCTAATAGCTTAACATGTCGTAATATTAGCTAATCTCTGCTAACGCTTGACAATGGTTCATAACCGAAACCGGTAGCATTGTGAATTAATAAACAGCTATGGTCAACATGTCGTTCTGCAATTATCTGAAAGCTGTTATGCCCCAGCTATTCATCTTTGTCCTATGTTAACCTCACTCGCTATTTTAGATTCTGGATATCCCAGTGAGATGCAGTTTTTGCCACTTTTTGCCGCTGTCTCCATTGTGATCCAAAGGTGTAATGGGGGCTTGTCCAACAAGGTTTCCATGCCAGCAGTTGGTGCGTCGCTAATTCCTCCTGTTATGGCTAAGCAAGCCAATATAAACACCTTACCAAGCTCCAAAGGAGCAACCTGCTGATGTACCGTCTTCCACCATACGACCATCCCATATGTCGTGATCCTGGGCCTAACCTCGGTGGTGTATATCCAGTGCATACCCTTGGGGCTCCGGCCACAGTTTCTGCCACAAGCTGTCCGGGTACTCACCAGAATTCCTTCCGACTTGGAGAAAATAGTTCTAATGTGATGCGTCCATGTCAGCTTCTCATCTTTGTCACATGTAGAGTTTTATGAAAAACCTTTAAATGACAGATATGCTTCTTAGCAAATGGCCATTTTAGGACTAACCCCCAGATCCTGTTTACTGCACCAGTCTTGCTCAATATGCCATATTACTGTGTTAGCAAATTTCTACTGTTACTGAATGTAGTTTCATCACCCCTATTCAGGACCTCCAAGTTGTTAAGACCATTACTGTTGGTATCCTTGCTGCCATACACTTCATTCTGGGCATTGGATTCTCATCCAACCAAAATAAGGTCATCAAGCCGATGGCAGGTTTCTGTCAGTCTCCTCACCTCCAGAGAAGGAGGGGAACTGCCTTTGTAAGGAATGTATACTGAGGCCAGAACAATTTCTCTCGTGATACCTTCCTCACATTACTGCATCCTCATGGTTACCAGCTCCCTGGAACAAAAATCCATCAGTGGCATGAAAGAGATTACATTTCTAACATAACTGCATGTTCTGCAGTTTCTTAGATTTCCAGCATAAATCAGCTTGTCTCCAGTACATCCTATGCCCAAAACACACCTCTTATATAAATAGGGTTCTTGAATGAGGGCCACCTCCACTTCCTGTCTCCCCAGGCGATGGCTCAGGGCAGCAGAGCCCCCATTACTGTGACTCAGTTTTATCTGCATTACTTTTCCAATATGCTGCCACTATTACGTTTAAGGTCTTTGATAACCCTGATGGAGACGTGTGGAAAACCTAAAAACAGTTTCAGGCTTTGCTCTCGAATTGCCTTATGAGGACTACTCTCCAATCTTAAACACCAGGATTCGTCCTTCTGGTACGACATTTTGGTTGATTACTCTCAAATCCTCTTTCGAGACTGGTGGGTTCTGGATCCTCATCCTCTCGAATACAATATTTGCAGAGACATCAATAAAGATCTTTTGTTCCCATGTTGATATCTTTGCGGTCTTTAGTAGCTCATCTGCTGTCCTGACCAACAGCTTCGCATCCTCACATGGGTATATCATGGGCATCTTGTCCTTCAGCCATTCCGCTGTTTGCTACCACTCACAGACAAGATAGACCCTTCACGACCACTCCCAATCTTTTCAAAGAGGGCCGTCAGTACGAGCTCCTCCAGATGTGAGGTGATGCTCACGTTCTTACCTTCTTCGATAACCGCCATCCTAAAGACGTAGACTGCAGTATTATAGGCCTATTTCTTGCGTCAGGTTTTTAGGATCACGCCTATCCAGAGAAGAGGACGTCTTGGATTCCTCCCTTAACCAAACGTTCAAATGTTTGTAAATCTAAGGGACTTTACTATTGAAGTCATTAATCCCTATGCTTACAAAATACTTACACTAAAACAAGGGTAACACAAAGAACCATACCCGAGGGAGGACTCGAACCCCAGACGGCTAACGGTCGCGCACACCGCAGCTGCCCGTCTTAGTGCGCATGGCTAATCTGCCGCAGTCCTCCCTTACCCTCTTGCCGCCTGTCTTTGACATTGAGGGGATGTGTCTATCCCCTTCGATCTGAGACAGTTTTTTCTTGGGGTTCTTGGGCTCAAGCCCCTATAATTCCTTCCACTTCTGCTTAGGAAACCATTCTACTCCTTCCACTTAATCCTGTTACTTTAGAAGTTTCCTCCTGTGCGCCCCAGACACATATCATTCCACAACGAATACCCACTCTTCCGGTGTGAGTACCATCGTCCCCTCTGCAATGCTGCAACAACGCTCTGAACAAGTGTGGATCACGTGGCGGTCATACACAGGGTGTGTACTTCAAGATGGGCAATCGTATCCATTGTTCGCACCACTATTATTAGTGTCACGTGTAGCCTCAAGTATGACATATTTTATTGGCCCCAGAAAGGGACGCTTATATAGATCGATGAAAATGCCAGCAGCTGTATTCAAAATCTTTATTAAATTCTGTGCGACCAGTTTCGGTGTTACACTGCACCATCTTCAGGCTCCCGTTGCGTGATTATTAGTAAAAGCACATTTGGTTTGGATTGAGAGTGTAACATGAATAGAGCAAGAAATTTACGGCTACTGGTTTTAATGGCTACCCATTCCAAATGTCCATTTAATAATAATCGCCGGCCGCGAAGGCCGAGGGGACTGAGGCGCTACAGTCACGGTCTGCACGGCCACTACGGTCGGGGGTTCGAATCCCCCCTGGGGCATGGATATTTGTGCCGTCCGTAGTCTTAGCTAGTTCATAAGTAGTTTGTAAGCTTAGGGACTGATGACCCGGTAGTTAAGTCCCGTAAGTTCTAAAAACAAAACTTGTCATAGGACTCGCCTGCAGCTAATCATCTACCATGAAGATTCACCTGCAGCTAATCATCCTTCTCTTCATTCAGTGCACCACAGATCACGTATTAAAGGAATGATCGGTGCACATTAATTGCGTGCTCAGCCGCTAGGCGGCAGCTCTTCTTCAGCAGCAGTAGACACTCAGGGTTCGTTAAAGCAGCTGCCAGTTGCCAGATTCCAGCAAACTGCGCATGCGCAGAGTACTGCTACTGATACTCGATTACAGCTCTTCCCGTGCGCAGTTTGCTGGAACTGGCAGCTGCTTGAACGAACCATCAATGTAGTCTGCTTTCCTTCTCAAAAAGCTGTACCTGAGCGTTTTTTAATGGATTCATCAAAGCCACGTCACCCTCGGTAGCTTTCTTACAATTAAATGTCAATCAATGACACAGTGGCTGTAAAAGCTGTCACAGATTGTAAAAGCAGTCACAATTGTACGCTGACTAAAGCTATTCAGTAGCGATGTTTAGTATGGAAGATGGCCGGTAGTATTTTAAATGCAGTGATCTTTGGTTCGAACCCTGGTATGTGTTAATATTCTTTTCTCTCAGTGTCCTGTATGTAACAGATTTTGGGACCAGAAATGACATTCATATTCCTAATGGTCACAAATATTTATCCTTTTTTTTCCGAATATGTCGGGACTTCAGGGGTCGTGGTGAAGCAAGAACCTAACAATAGAACATAAATAATAATTCATCACTTGCCATAAATACATCCTCTTTATTTCAGAAAATAATGTTATAATATTGAGTTAATTTCCAGATGACGTTTTCAATCGATCCAGCAAAACCGTGTCTGGCCCTGACATGTACACACGACAGCCAAAAACTCAATTCAGTTTTCGTGTTTCGGAAGTTAGGTCGCATGTAGAAGAAGCGAGTGTGTGAGTTAGGCATTTGTTGTCTGCGGTGTTACTCTGTTGTAGATCTGCGTAGTTCCAAATTTTTCCTTATCTTGCGATGAGTGTATGTAATTGCTGCAGTCATGATCAAAAATAAACATTTCAATGCGTACGAGGATTTCGATTTGGTTTACAAACTACATTTAAGCGATACTTTATTTCCGTCTCCATCCCTCTCACCCCGCTGGAACCATCTAAATTCTACCATATGTAGATATATTAGTGAAAGGGTGTCGCGCAAAACTGTAAGCTATAAAAAGGTGTCGCCATGAGAGAAAGTTTGGAAAGCACTGGTGTAGTGTAACAAAGAAACCGGTCGCATAGAATTTAATAAGGATTTTGAATACAGCTGCTGGTATTTTCAACCGTCTTTATATTCGAATCCATCCAATGTGGATACGCCCAAAATGGCGACTGGGCCCTTGACCTTTTCACACACATTACAGCGGTGCTGCCACGGTGTAGTGGTTGGACAACAATGGGTGTAAGGACATACAAGATTTTTAGTCGCCTCCTGAGTATTGCCGCTACGATGCATAACAAACAATTACTGTGTTAGATCCTGACGACGCCAGAAATAACGCTGAACTTGCGTCTCGATACCTTATCGCCTTCCATTTGGAACAACAACTTGTCTGGAACGACCAGACCCATTCACTGAATTGATCCGGCACTCAGGCGCTCTACACGGAATGGTGGTCGTATCAGAACCCATCGACGTTTCCTGCACTAATGCCTAATTTTACCGTAAATCACGACACAGCGGTGGAGGGTAAACAGCATCGGTATTCCGTTATCGCCGGCGCCTCCGGAGACTCCCAGTTATCCGTGCTCTGGCCTGAGACGGCGGCTACGGCCCCGGGCGGTCTTAAGCGCCGCGCGGTTATGTTTTCATTTTCGGCGCGTCGCCACTTGTGCTCAACGGTCCGCCGCGCGGCCGTGAAATGTTGGCCGTTCCGCGGTACGAGCTTCCGCCGCGGCCTTCTCCTGCGAAACAAAAGCAGCGCGAGCAGCCGCGGCGAGTTATTCCGCGGCCGTCCACCGCTCTCCTCGGTCGACGAGAATTTCCCGAGGGGCAAGCCGCCACTTGCTCGCGGGTGACGTAATTCACCGGCCAAGTGACGCGTCCATTACCGTCTGGTAACTTATAGGAGCAGCGCGCTGTTTTTCCACGCTTGTTGCACGAACAGTATCTCAAAGAAAATGTCTTCTCGTATTATTATTATGTTGGTGTCCAGGACGAACACAGATGTATAAAAACTACGAGGCGCGTCCAGAAAGGAAGTTCCGTTTCCTAATAAAATGAAACTGTACACAGATACAGAAGAAATTTTTATTGCACAAAATTCTACAACTCTTATACTGCTTTTCCACGTAACTGCCGAAATTTTGCAGGTATTTGTCATAGCGTGGGATCAGGTTTTGTATACCTTCTTCACAGTGGCGGCTGGTGATAATGTGCTAATGTGCTGCAGCACACTGTAAATATATTACTAAAATTATGCCATTTCTCTTCGAATGCAAGCGAGAAATCGCTGTAAAATTACATCCTTTCTCTTGGAATACGAGTCAGATATCACAATAAAATTATGCCAATTCCCTTCCAATGCGTATTAGAACGCTAGTAATAAGGATGAAAACGCATTCTGGAGCGCTCTCGCCGCGGCAGCTGGAAACCAGCTCCGTGTGCTGAAGTGGGATTCTGCAGCACTGGTGCGTGCGTAGAGAGGCGGCGCAGTCGTCTGTTCGCGCATGCGCAGACGTGACGTCAGGCCTGGCGACTCACGGGTGCTGAGACCAACTACAGCACTGAATCAATATTTTTCTTCGCGCTGCGTGTAACGGCTGCGGAAGAATAGTATAAGACGAATATTGCGGCTTACAGAGTCAAATAGCGCGCTGACTCAGGCGTCTTGTGCGTTGTCTCTCAAACCTACCTGTATGAGGCTCGTATTCAAATACCTCTGTGTCTAAATTTTTAATTTCTGTAAATAAAATTAGTATTTTTAAACTTTATATTTACTACCTGCAGTGAATACATGCAGTTGGCAGCGCTTTTATAGTTTACGCTGAAAGTCTTACTGTCAATACAGTATTAATTGATATTTAATTAAAGGCAATTATACAAGAGTAGGCCGGCCGCGGTGGCCGAGGAAACTGAGGTGCTTCAGTCACGGTCTGCACGGCCACTACGGTCGGGGGTTCGAATCCCCCCTCGGGCATGGATATTTGTGCCGTCATTAGTTGTAGCTAGTTCATAAGTTTAGGGACTGATGACCCCGTAGTTAAGTCCCATAAGCTCTACAAACATTTGAACATTTGATTTAATACAAAAGTTGACTTTTTGTTTTAGTATATTTTGTTTCCTGTTTATTTTTGTAATATTGTAGTACACCGGTCAAATTTTGTACGAGCCTCCACTGCTTCTTCTTAGAAATCTGCCGCCTGTGTCTTCAACCAGTTGGAAACATTTTCTTTCAGCTCTTCGTCATTGGTGAAGTGATGACCGCCAAGGAAAGACTTGAGATGTAAGAACAGATGAAAGTCGCTAGGAACGAGGTCAGGGATGTACGGAGAATTGTCAAACACGTCCCAGTGAAATCCCTGTAGGAGTTTTTTCGACGCATTTGCAGTGTGTGGTTAAGCGTTGTCGTGAAGCAAAACAACACCTGAATTGCACGGTGCAATTTCCGAAGTGTCTCGCAATAAGCATCTGCTTTGATTGTTTGACCACGCGGTAAGAAGTCAATGAGTAGGATGCCTTTCCAGTCCCAGAACACTGTGCACATCATTTTCCGAGGTGTCATGATTTGCTTGGGCTTCACCTTTGGTGGGTATGAAATGTGCCTCCATTCCATTGATTGTCGCTTACTCTCAGGGGTATCGTAAGAAACCCACGTCCCTTCTCCTGTGACTATCCGTCTCAGACATTCTTCGCCACTTTCCGCATAACGGGTCAATAACTCAAGTGCACTACCCATCCGTTGTGTTTTTTTGTTGCTCAGTCAGAATCTTTGGTACCCAACGTGAGCAAAGTTTACGGAATTTCAGTTGTTTGGTAACAATTACATGCATCAATGATCGTGAAATTTGGGGGAAGTCCATAGCGAGAGCACTAATTGTAAACCTACGGTTTTCCTGGATCTTGTCATCAGTCGCGTGAACCAGTTCTTCTGTAACCAAAGGTGGACGCCCACTTCGTTCTTCATCGTGCACATCAGTACGCCCGCCATTGAACTGTCAGACCCAGCCGGGTGCGGTGGCCGAGGAGACAGTCTGCTTTCGACAGCGCAGCAGTGAGGACGGACTGTTTACGTCCCGCCGCAGTGTCTCGCGCGTGAGCGGTTGTTTACTTCTCGTAGTCTTAGCGAGTGTTACTTCATATAGACATAGAATGGCTCATTCGTACCGACAGTTTACAATCAAGATCAGCTTTAATAATGAATTTGCACGACCGAAAGCATTCGAAGTGGAAACATTCATCCGTGAAGAGATTAAAATTGATCCACGAGAGATGATTTGAATACACTTCTCCATTATAAGTAGTGTGGTCTACGTAAAACTGATCAACGACACGGTATGTGACAAGATTGTGCGAGAGAACAAAGACGGACTAAAATTCAAATATTCTGACGGAAATGTCGGAGCAGTGACAATTGACCATGCAGGGCTGTGATTAAGAACCGTCCGAGTTTTTGAACTACCTTTCGAGGTACCGGCTGACATCGTGACAAAAGCGCTGCAACCCTATGGTAGAGTGCTAAGCCACATGGCAGAAAAATGGACAACCTTTACGACGTATCCTGTTCTTAACGGCGTATGACAAATAAGGATCGAACTGACAAAACACGTGCCGTCTTATCTCACGATTGGAGGCTGCAGAGCAATAGTAATCTACGATGGCCAACCAAAAACATGTTCAGGCTGTGGTAAGGAAGGTCATGTCCGTTCAGTATGTCTTCAACGGAGAATTGTTCAGGTACCAACAGGAGAACCTGTACCAACATCTACTGCCACGACCCTCCCTATCACATATGCAGAAGTGTTCACGAAGAACGTTCACTCAAAGAATGACATCACCCAACAACTAGAACATTCTGCCGAAGGTTCAGCGGCAGCGAACGAAGACACCTTCAAGGAAGAGTTAGCGTCTCTCCCCATAGAGATGCCGCGAACGATCTCTCCACCAGAGAGACTCGAAGTCGACAGTAGGGTAGTGCCAACAGCCGCCTTCGTCCCCGTCAGCAAAGAGGACAGCGATGCACAACCAAATTCGGATACGGAAGCCCATGTTCGTAAGCAACGATCTCCAAAACGACACAAGACACGGCGACTCACCCCGTCAGACGACTGCTTACAACGTACGACCGGAGACAGTGAACAAGTTGAGGGGGGAGGTGACCACGCAGAGGTTACCGTGAACTCTCATCAAGAAGGTCAACATCCCGATAAAAAGAAAAGCCACGAGCGACCTGCAGAGTATGACAACGTAGGACTGCCTGCAGCCCACTATCAGTCTGCTACTGTGGAAAAGACGACACAACAGGAAGGGGTGGAGAAGACTAAGATGACGACGAACTGTTCACAAGGCGATTGGTCAGAGGACACTGGAGATGACCCGATGACGGAGGCAACAGGCGACGGGGCAGCGGCGGCGCCCCTGCAGAGTTAGACACGCAGTTAACGCCAGCGGATATGACGAGGCCCCACGACGTGTCAGTACATCAGATGACATAAGCTCCCATGGGCGACACACACATGGCGGAACGAAGACAAGCATACCGACTAGCCTCCGTAAATATCAACACCATAAGGTCGCGCATTAAAATGTCCTTACTCAAGGAGATGCTGATCGCGACGGACATCGACATAGTCCTACTCCAGGAGGTGTACGTTCAAGATTTTCCGATCATCTACGGGTACGACGCCTACATCTCGCATGCCTCCGAAACAGGCAGCGGCGTGGCAATACTTCTTAGAGAAGGCATAGAAGCTGAGGATGTTCTACACCTACCTTCAGCAAGGGGATCAGCGATGACGGTGCTTGGTGTCAGACTCATCAACATTTACGCACCATCCGGAACAGACAAGAGACGAGATCGTTCCCGCTTCTTTTCCGAGGAAATTGCACCGCTCTTTCAAGGACGACACGACTGTTTCGTCCTCGACGGTGACTTTAATTGCGTACTTGCCCCGAAAGATCAAATTCCTGGATACACAACGTGCCCGGAACTAAGGACGATAGTGCGTGATATTCATTTGGTTGACACATGGGAGCATGTGCATGGCCTACGTCAAGGCTTCACCCATATGACGAGTCATTCCGCTAGTCGCCTCGATAGAGTTTACGCAACAAATACTCTCAGAACAGATATCGTGGATGCAGAACTGTGGCCTGCAGCCTTCACCGACCACACAGCATTTATATGTACCATCTCTCTCAGGAGACAGCAGGTGTGGCGGAGCCGCGGTCCTTGGAAACTGAACGTCGCCCACCTTGACAACCCAGACTGTCGCAGTGCTATCGAAGATACATGGAAATCATGCCTAAGACGTCTCCAGGCGTATCCCACGACACTACGTTGGTGGCTGAATTGTGGCAAACCAGCGATACGCCGTACTTTCATTCGCTACGGTCGTGAACAGGCAGCGTGGCGACGGCAAACGATGAACTTTTACTTCACTGTGCTACGTGACTGTAATAACCAGGCACCTTCTCCGGAGAGACAGACGACAGTACAACAAGCCAAGGCCAAGATTATAGCCATCATGAGAAGCCACCTCGAAGGAGTAGCAGTCAGGGCAAGGGCGCTCGACCGAGTCATGGGAGAACAACCATCCATGTATCATATCATCAACGAACGTAAGCGTCGAAGAAGAGGCCTGATACACGTAGTGGACACTGAAGATGGCAGACATCTAACTACGCAACAAGAAATAAGCACTGCCTTTGTCGCATACTACACTCAACTATACACAGCGGTGGATTCTGACATGGCGATAGTTGACGAAGTTTCTCAGACAATCCTTGGCACCATTGACCTGGCGGCAGCAGCACAGCTGACGGAGGATATAACTGAAGAAGAAGTTGTGGAGGCTATTGGTAAGGGAGCGGTGAATAAATCGCCTGGACCAGATGGACTCCCACTGGAATTTTATCGGGCATTCCGACGTATGATAACACCCATATGGACTAGTATTTGCCGTGAATTGATGTCTCCAGATGTGCCCGTACCACCGTCCTTCGTGGAGGGACTTATCATCCCGATACACAAGCCATCAGGTCGCTCAAGGATACGGGACTACCGACCATTGACGCTTCTGAATTGTGACTAAAATATTCTCCAGACTCTTAGCTTCGCTCTTCCGAAGTATATTGCGCCAAGTGATATCACTCGATCAAACGTCGCTTGGCGGAGATGCCAACATTCAGACAGCACTCGGTGAATATCGCGATGTGATCGCACTGGCCAAGACCTGCCGCCTTCGCGGAGCCCTTGCGTCGATTGATTTTGATCGGGCCTTCGACAGAGTGGGCCACACCTATCTGGCAGCAGTCATGAAGCACATGCGATTTCCACAGCCCTTAATCAGTGTCGTGATGCGGCTATTAAATAATGCCTCCTCCAAGGTGCTCATCAACGGACGGACGACAGCACCCCTCACCATATCAAGATCGGTTAGACAAGGATGTCCACTTTCGACAATTTTATACGCCATAGCCCTTGAACCACTACTCTGTGGCCTACGTCAACGATTGACAGGGTTGACAATGAGAGGTTACACATACAAATGTAAAGCGTATGCAGACGACCTGGTGCTCATGGTACGGATGACAACGACATGTAAGAGGCTTTAACTTGGATCAACAAATATGGAATGGCTACAGGCAGCCGCATCAATGTGGACAAGTCAATGGCCATGAGTATCGGTGACGGGGTACCAGAAGAACATATAGCGCCCTTACAACTCAAGGATACCTTGAAATGCTTAGGTGTTGTCTTTACCAACGACGTGCGTCACACAGCAGCTTACAACTACAAGAGACTTCTACAGTCAATCCGGACAGCAGTCAGAGGGAATACTATACGGTCTTTGGACATTATCCAGCGTGTCAATTATGTTAACACATACATGGCGTCACGAATTCCTCACCTTGCACAAGTCCTTCCGATGCCGACGGTGATAGCACGGCGCATATTGGCTGCGTTCGGTAGCTTCGTCAGTGCGGGACTACTCTTCAAAGTTAGATATGAAACCCTCACCCTCCCTCCCGGTAGGGGAGGTTTAGGTCTTGCACATGTTCATGATCGAGCAGTGGCACTATACATCAGCACCATGTTGAAGTTGTGGAGACGACATCAGATATCTCTGACAGGTATCTTAATAGAAGAACTAGCACCGAGGTCGCAAACAGCACCGGTGGCGGTGCAGCACATCTCACAGTCACTCCACCACATCAGTGCCTTTTTTATAGAATACAGTTACGTGAAGATGGCACTGCCGGAAACCAGATCTGCGACGGCTCGCGACATCTATCGCATCTTAACGGCCACAAGAACTGGCAATGTTATTGAAGTATCCAAATGTTGACTGGCCGGTGGTATGGCGATCGATACACCACGTTTCCTTGGATACGGAAACACGTGCCATGTGGTACCTGACAGTTAATGGTAAACACGCAACACGATCTAGACTCCACTCTATACATCTGATGGATTCACCATTATGCCCCCAGTGCCGAGTCCTGGACGACGTCGAACACCGGTTAACATGTGGCTCAGCAGCAGAAGTCTGGCGTTTAGGACAACAGATAATAGCTTTCTTTCTTCGAGTGGGGCCACAAGACATTAGACTACGTTCCGTGTTATTACCTGACAGGACATACTATCCACGAACTAAAACGAATGCAGTAACATGGATTCGAGCACAACTGGTGCTCTATTTATTCAGAGATACCCCGAAGAATGTATTAGACTTTTGGATCTACTTAGAAGAACGACATAGAAAGATTGTACATAATCCTAAGTATAGACAGTATTTTTCTAATTTTTTATGGAGTGCGTTTCAGGACCCGCCGCACAGCTGGAACGTCCCGGGTAGGAGAAGTTAAAATATTAAATCGACAAAGAATGAACGAAAGATATGAAAACGGCAACTAATCCTAATGTACGAGAAGACGTACCCGGGCGCTGGAGCGGCGATGGAATTGGAATAACACTCTACACCGTGCTGCGTGTATGTTTATTTATGAAATGCGAGAAGGCAGTTAAGTTTCTGTAAAGGTGTGCGCACGGTGAACAGTTTTACCATTACATTGAAAAAAAAAAAAAAAAAAAAAAAAAAAAAAAGGAGACTGAGGCGCTCCAGTCACGGTCTGTACGGTCAGTACGGTCGGGGGTTCGAATCCTCCCTGGGGCATGGATATTTGTGCCGTCCTTAGTATAAGGTAGTTGATAAGTAGTTTGTAAGTTTAGGGACTGATGACCCAGTAGTTAAGTCCCATAAGCTTAACAAACATTTGAACATTTTTTTTTTTTTTTTTTTTGTCGGACCCATCATCTCACCATCGAATCACTCATCGCATTTGGTCCGTAAACATCGCAAATTTTCCAATAAATTTCACTTGGTATCACTTTCCTCGCATTCAGAAACCGAATCACCGACCTGATTTCACAGGCGGCGGGATTTTCAATCAACGCCGACATTTCAAACAAGCACAACAAAGCGTAGCGTAACTGACAACGATCTAAAAATGGCGCACGTTCTTCTGCTTGATACACATCGTCTGCAGCGCAGTTCTGCAGTGCAGATAAATTGAAACGGAACTTATTTACTGTACGCGCCTCGTATACACACAGTTATTACAAACTTACGAGGGTTGGAACTTAAATAGTGGCAACTACAGGCCATTAAAATTGCTACACCAAGAAGAAATGTAAATGATTAGTGGATATTCATTCGACAAATATATTATACTAGAACTTACACGTGATTACATTTTCACGCAATTCGGGTGCATAGATCGTGAGAAATCAGTACCCAGAACAACCACCTCTGGCCGATACAACAGCCTTGTTAAGCCTAGGCATTGACTCAAACAGAGGTAGGATGCCGTATTCAAGTACAGATGCCCATGCAACTTCAACACGATACTTCAGTTCATCAAGGTCGCGACGGAGCTGTCGAGAGGATTGAGGCGCTATGCTACGATGCACAAGGCCGTTCCCCGTCGGCGGTTCGAACCCCCCTCCCCGACCCCCAACCCGTCAGGCATGGATGTTTGTGACTTCTTTAGTATAAGCTAGTTCATAAGTAAAGTTTTGGGACTGATGACACCGGTGTTAAGTCCCATAAGCTTTACAAACATTTGAACATTTTTAGTTCGTCAACGGTAGTGACTGGCGTATTATGACGAGCCAGTTAATTGGCCACCAATGACCAGACCTTTACAATTGGTGAGAGATCTGGAAAATGTGCTGGCCAGGGCAGCAGTCGAACATTTTTCGTATTCAGATAGGCCCGTACAGGACCTACAACATGTGGTCGTGCATATTACTGCTAAAATGTAGGGATTCGCTGGGATCTAAGGAAACATAGAGCCACGGGTCGTTACACATCTGAAATGTAACGGTCACTGTTCAAATTGCCGTCGATGCGAACAAGAGGTGACCTAGACGTATAACCAGTGGCATTCCATATTATCACGTGGAGTGATACGTTAGTATGGAGATGACGAATACACGATTCCAACGTGCGTTCACCGCGATGCTGCCACCAAACATGGATGCGACCATCATGTTGCTGTATACAGAACCTGGATTCATCCGAAAAAATAAAGTTTTGCCATTCGTACACGCAGGTTCATCCTTGCGTTCACCATCGCAGGCGCTCCTCTCGGTGATTCTGCGTCAAGGGTAACCGCAGCCATGGTCTCCGAACAGATAGTCCATGATGCTGCAAACGTCGTCGAAGTTTTCGTGCTGATGGTTGTTGCCATCTGTTGACTCAGGGATAGACGAGTCTACACGATCCCTTACCGCCATGCGGATGATTAGATGGCTATTGTCTCGACTGTTAGTGCTACGAGGCCTTTGACATCCAGTACGGCGTTCCGTATTGCCCTCCTGAACCCACTGATTCCATATTCTACTAATAGACATTGGATCGCGACCAACGCGAGGAGCAATGTCGCGATACGATAAATCGCAATCGTGATAGGCTACAATCCGACATTTATCAAAGTCGGAAACGTGATGGTACGCATTTCTCCTCCTTACATGAGGTATCACAATAACGTTTCACCAGGCAACGCCGGTCAACTGCGGTTTGTGTATGAGAAATCGGTTGGAAACTTTCCTCATGTCAACACGTTGTAGTTGTCGCCACAGGCGCCAACCTTGTGTGAATGCTCTGAAAAGCTAATCTTTTGCATATCACAGCATCCTCTTTCCTTCTGTCGAATTTCATGACTGTAGCACGTTGCCAGCGATGCTCAAGGAGTAGTATAGATTTGGTACTTGCAAAGGGTGGAAATTTCGCAGTGACGCCCCGAAAGGTTCTTACGTAAGATATTGTGGCAAATATTGAGGCAGGTATCCGTCAGCTTTGACAGCAGTTCGCTGACGTTATAAGAATGGAAACAGCTAGAATCCTTACTACATGTAAGCCACCTACAAGTAGTTTGTCACAGGCACAAAGGAAGGTACTGAGGGATATCAGATGAAAACATCATCGTACTATCTGCATATAAGGGCAACGCTACCGTCGTAATGGAAGATTATCATGAAAAAATCATGGACTTTTAGGATCCCAGCAATTACAAACAACTTCAGACGGATCAGACATCGAAGATTTTAAAAATGAGTAATCATTTGCTTAAAGCGTCTTCTTTCTCGTCAGACAACAAGAAGCATCTCTGTAAAACAGAAGCTTACTCGCCCAGATTTTATGGACTACCGAAGGTGCATAAACAACTCGTTCCTTTGAGATCTATAGTCAGTGCAATAGGGTCTCCTACACATGAAGTAGCTGGACCCCTTGCCTCGTTGCTGCAACCATATGATGGCGGAACTGATAGCCATATTAAGAATGCATGTCACTTTATCGATATTATAAAAGAATTAAGTGTTGACCCTGATGACATCTTTTGATGCGGTGTCGTTTACCATGATCCCGGTGAACGAAGCTATCACATGCATAGCGTCTATTTTTCCTAGTGACATTGTGGCATTATTCAAACAGTGCCTCACAACAACTTATTTTCAGTATAAGAATGTTTTTATGGACAGATTGACGGAGTGGCCATGGGCAGTCCTCTTAGTCCGGCTGTTGCTAACTTGTTCATGGAGCACTTTGAACAACCGGCGCTACAGACAGTCAGAAAAAGCCCAGCCAAATGGTATCGTTATGTTTACGATACATTTGTTATATTGACACAAGGCGAAGAGGAGGTGGATGCCTTCCTGTTACATCTGATAGGCATCAAACCTAGAATTCAATTCACTACGGAAAAGGAAACCAATGGTCAACTGAACTTTTTAGATGTGACAAACGAGAGGACGGATCATTTGGTCACAAGGTCTATAGGAAAGACACACACACTGACCGTTATCTTCAAAAAGATTCTAACCACCCCCCACGACAAAAAAGAGGCGTGATTAAGGCATTAGTAGACAGGGCCCACAAAATGTGTGAACCAGCGCAATTAAGACGATGAGATTGAACGTCTTCGAGTGACATTTAAGAAGAATGGCTATTCAGACAGAGAGATAGATCGGGCACTACGCCCTAGACTGACAACCAAGATGGACGAGGAACAACAATAACTCAAGGGGAAAGTTTTTCTACCATTTATCAGCAAGGTCACTGAACGTATTGGAAAAATATTAAGCAAGTACGATGTGGAAACTGTTTTTAGACCAACCATGAAAATAAAAGAATTTTTAAGATCTGCAAAATATAAGCGACATCCCCTGGCTACACCAGGTGTCTATAAAATTCCCTGCAGTTGTGGACAAGTTTATACAGGTACAACTAAAAGAAGTGTCAACAATCGTCTGGGCGAACACACGAGGAACTGCCGCCTCGGACATACTGATAAATCGGCTGTAGCGGAACACGTGTAGCAAGAAGGCGACCACGAAATAAAATTTAACGAGACGTCCGTCACTGTCAAGACGTCGCATTATTATGCGCGTTTGTACAGAGAGACAATTGAGATTTTTAAACATCGAAATAATTTTAACAAAAAAGTAGACGGTCTCAAACTTGATAAGATATGGATGTCAACACTGCAGAAACAGCATGACAATCGATTAATTTCAATCGAGAAGGTTGGCAATAGCAGAGACCACAGCAAAGCCGACACCACGTGAGTGACATCAGCGACCTCTGTTTTGCCTATATATACGGCGCTTACTCGCGTTCTCGTTTCAGTACGCCGCTTTACCTCCGAGGATGTCTTCCGCAGACGAGGGCGAAACGTCAGGGGAAAGTTTTATGTATGGACCACGGCATCTCAGCCCGGGAGCTTTAAGTAATGAGTGTTTCGTAAAGCTGGTCGGTGGAGATGCTCCAAAAACAAACAGTAATACTGTGAATTTACGGTCTTCCGTGGAGAAACATAATGCTTTAAGATAACACTACCGTAGTCGTACACGAGAATCGCCTGCCTTAACGTTCACCATACTGAGGCTCTGACGGAATTTCAACTTTCGCGTCGACCCCTAAAGACGCTATTGTTTAATTGGCGTTTCCGTTTTGGCTCGTACGAAGTGGCCCATTTCTCATCCATTGTTAAGATACGTCATAAGAACGCAACTTCCTGGCGCTCATGGCGCTCAAAGTGCTCCAAGCGTCGGAACTCATCCATTTCTGCAGTTCCGTCAATTCATGGGGAACCCATCGTGATGCTATTTTTCGCTTGCACAGGCGTTTCGTGTGCGCAAATCGATTTCGTGGATGAGCTCACAAATCGTCCGGTCTCGATCACTGTCCACTAACGTGGCAACAGTACGTACTTCTTCTTCAGAGACGCTACGACGACCTGCTCAATGCATGTTGAAGGCTATCACCCAACGTGCCACTGATCTGTACGACAATGCCGAATCTTCGCACACCTCTTGACGTCCTCGATAACACTGTCGTGCTGTCCCAGAAATGACACATTCAATCTTGATCGTCTATCCTGTTCCGAAAAAATAGTGATACCGTGACACTACACCGCTCGCTCATAAGTGACTGTATTTCCCTGGATTCTGCGCAAGCCGGTGACGTGGGACGGGAGGGTCCATTTGCGCCTAGGTAATGTTGGTATGTCAACAACGTGTGCTACCAGCGACATTAGTAGCTTCCATTGCATAGTGTCTCCACAACGGTATTGCCACTATTTAAGTTCCACCCTTTGAGTACAGGGTGGTCCATTGATAGTGACCGGGTCAAATATGTCACGTAATAAGCATCAAACGAAAAAAATACAAAGACCAAAACTTTTCTAGCTTGAAGGGGAAAAAAAGATGGCGATAAGGTCGGCCCGCAAGATGGCGCTGCCATAGGTCAAACGGTTATCCACTGCATTTATAAATAGATACCCGCATTTTTTTTACATATTCGTCTAGTAGATAAATAAATATGAATATTTTATTAGGAATAGTTTTTGTCGCTTCGTGATAGATCGCGCAGTAATATTCACAATCATATTGCTTACAATTTTAGACGAACAATGGGCAACAGGTAGGTTTTTGAAATTAAAACTCAGAAAATTGGTACTTTTGAACCTTATTTATGTTGTTCCAATGTGATACACATACTTTTGTGAAATTATCATGCATTACGAGAACGCATGCTGTTAGTGCGTGATTACCTATAATTACATCATGACTTCAATAAATGATCAAAAGGAGGTTCGAGTTCTCCCTGTGGCATGGGTGTGTGTGTTGTCCTTAGGTTAGTTTACCTTAGTTTAAGTAGTTTGTAAGCTACGGACTGATGTCCATGCAGTTTAGTCAGATAGATTTACAAACATTCTGAATACTGAATGACCAAAATGATGTCCTTCAACTGCAGTGCATTTGACAATACGCGTAATGACATTCCTCTCAACAGCGAGTAGTTCACCTTCACTAATGTTCTCCCATGCATTGAAAATGCGCTGACGCATGTTTTCAGGTGCTGTCGGTGAATCATGATAGCAATTATCCTTCAATTTTCCCCCACAGAAAGAAATCCGGGGATGTAGGATCGGTGAACGTGCGGGCCATGGTATGGTGCTTCTACGACTAATCCACCTGTCATTAAATAATCCATTTAAGACTGCTTCAAATGCACGAGATCCATGTGCCGGACATCCTTCATGTTGAAAGTACATCGCCATTCTGTCATGCAGTGAAACATCTTATAGTAAAATCGATAGAACCTAGAAAACAATTTACAATGCACCATTTAGATTGTCATCGATGAAATAGGGGCAAATTATTCTTCCTCCTATAATGCCGCACCCTACATTAACCCGGCAAGGTCGCTCATTTCCACTTGTCTCAGCCATCGTGGATTTTCCGTTGCCCAATATTATGCCGGTTTACGTTACCTCAGTTTGTGAAAGACGCTTCGTCACTAAACAGAAATCATGAAAAGAATCTGTTATCGTCCCGTAATTTATATTGTGCCCAGTGGCAAAACTGTACACTAAGTTCAAGTCTTCGTCATGTAAATACTGGTGCGTAGAAATATGGTACGGGAAACACCGACGTTATTGAGATTCCCGATTTTCGCTCAATTTGTCTACTGCTGATGTGCGGATTAGCCGCAACTGCACCTAAAACACTTCCTTGAGCATCGTCATTTCTTACAGGTCGTGGTTAATGTTTCACTTGTGGCTGAACACTTCCTGTCTCTTTAAACAACGTAACTATCCGACGTAAGGTCCGGACATGATAACGATCAACATACATAGCACATTCCCGTTTGATCACAATACCCATACATAAATACCATATCGACCATTTCTGCAATTGCTAAAGGGACCCTGTAACACGAGTAATGTATCACGAAGCAAATACCGTCCGCACTGGCGAAATGTTACATGATACCACGTACTTATACGTTTTTTACTATTACAGTGACATCTATCACAAAGTGAAACGTGATACCACGTACTTATACGTTTTTGACTATTACAGTGACTTCTATCACAAAGTGAAAAAAGTGGTCCAAATAAAAAATTCATATTCATTTACGTACTAGACGAATATGCAGTTGATATCCGTTTGACCCTATGGCAGCGCCATCTAGCGGGGCAACTCTTCAAGCTAGAAAAGTTTGTCCTTTGTGGGTTTTACGTTTGATTCTTATTTCGTAAGATATTTGGCCCGGTCACTATCAATGGACCACCCTGTGTTATTGTTGTTATGGTCTTCAGTTCGGAGACTGGTTTGATGCAGCTCTCCACCCTACTCTATCCTAAGCAAGCCTTTTCATCTCCTCATAAGAACGGCAACCCACATCCACTTGAATCTGCTTACTATACGCGTCTCTTGGTCTCCCTCTGCGATTTTTACCCCACACACTTCCCTCCAATGCTAAATTTACGATTCCCTGATGTCTAAGAATGTGTCCTACCAAGCGATCCCTTCTTTTAGTCAGAGTATGCCAAAAATTCCTTTTCTCACCAATTCTGTTCAGTACCTCTTCATTAGTTATGCGATCTACCCACCTAATCTTCAGCATTCTTCTGTAGCACCACATTTCGAAAGCCTCTATTCTCTTCCTGTCTGCACTGCTTATCGTCCATGTTTCACTCCCGTACAAGGCAACACTCCACACAAATGCCTTCAGAAAAGACATCCTTACCCTTAAATTAATATTCGATGTTAGCAAATTTCTCTTTTTCAAAAATGCTTTTCTTCCCATTGCCATTCTGCATTTTATATCCTCTGTACTGCGACCATCGCATGTTATTTTACTACCCAAGTAACAAAACTCATCTACCACCTTCATTGTTTCGTTACCTAATCTAATTCCTTCAGCATCGCCTGATTTTCTATGACCGCATCCCATTATTTTTGTTTTGCTCTTGTTAATGTTCATTTTATACGCTCTCTTCAACACACTGTCCATTCCATTCAACTGCTCTTCCAGGTCCTTTGCTGTCTCTGACAGAATTACAATGTCATCATCAAAACGCAAGGTTTTTATTTCTTCCCCCTGAACTTTAATCCCTATTCCAAATTTTTCCTTGCTTTCCTTCACCGCCTGCTCGATGTACAAAGTGAATAACATTGGAGAAAGCCTACAACCCTGTCTTACTCCCTTCCCAACTGATGCTTCCCTTTCATGCCCTTCGAGTCTAATAACTGCGGTCTGGCTTTTGTAAAATTGTAAATAACTCTCTTTTCCCTGTATTTTACCCCTGCTGACTTCAGAATTTGAAAGAGTGTATTCCAGTCAACATTGTCAAACGCTTTCTCCAAATCTACAAAAGCTAAAAATGTAGGTTTGTCTTTCCTTAATCTATCTTCTAAGATAAGTCGTAAAGTGAGTATTACCTCCCGGGTTCCTATGTTCCTCCTGAATCCAAACTGATCTTCCCCGAGGTCAGCTTCTACCAGCTTTTCCATTCTCCTGTAGATAATTCGTGTTAAGGACCACCCTGTATATATTTTAATTTTAAATGAATTTTTAAGTTCAGTATTCAGCACCTTTGACACTTCGAAAACTTGCACTAACCAGGCCATCCCTTGTACAGGCTTCGGACAGTTTGCGCAAGGTTTGATTAAGGTCTTACAGGTTGCACTCCATCGATGTACCCCCCGCTGTAGCATGTTTTGTTTGTTGCGCGTCACTCCAGTTTGCAGTTTGTTGAAGGTCTTTCATGTCTGGTATGGTAGGTGGTACCCAGAAGCAGGTTCCTCTTTAAGGTTTTGTTATTGTCTCCCATCCTTGTTTCGCCATATATCTGTCCGACGGTCATAAGGTGCTGAGAGGATCGCTTCCCTTGTTCTAATCTAACTCTTTCTTAATTTCAGCCTGGGAGTAGGTGTTTCACTTCCAAATCTAGGAATTCCGGGGTCGTTCTCTTGTGTTCTCTTCTCGACTTCTGCCACTGTTTTCTTCTCAGATCTGGAGGTGCTCCACCTGCAGGAGGGTAAAGATTTTCCGCGGGAATTGCCCACAGGCAACCTTTTATAATGCGCCTTGTCTCGTTGAGGACGATGTGAATCACCTTGTTGTTTGTGGATTTCCGCCAGACTTGTGCTGCGTATTCTTCTGTGGAGACATGTTTGTAGGACTTTGGGTTGTGTACCCCATGAGCTGTTTCTGAGTTTCCGTATTATATTGTTCCCGGAGAGTTTAAGCTTCATGTTCTCACAGTTATATTTCGAAGTGAGTGTGCGGTACAGTTTTATTCCTAGTTACTTTGAGGTGTCACATTGTTGCAATTGTTTCCGTTTCCAGATTACATTCAGCTTTTTCCTGGCTTCTCTGTTTCTGACGTAGAAAGCAAAGACTTGTGTTTTGCCTGGATTAGGTTCAAGGTGATTGCTGTCGTATTAGTAATATTGATACTAACACCTGAGACACACGAAAGAAAAAATAATATAAAGAAAAGAGACTAATACCACCAAAACCACGGAGACTGTGCTGAGTGATCGGTGGTTAGAAGGAAACATTCCAAGGTGCTCAACGCCCAGCACAGTACAATGTAGCTATCCATAAGCACAGAAAAGCACCAAATTTATAGATATCTTTCTTTCCTATTGCATTGGTTAAGCCCATAATTACAATTAACAAATTTCAGAATACATTGAATTTCGGCATGTGTGTAACAACCACGTAACTAATAATGTTTTCATGTTTTCCACTACATTTAATTTATTGTAAAATGCACGAATTGTAATTTGTTATATTATAATTTTTTCTTCTTATCTCTATCTATTTCAAATACTTTAATTAAGTAACATGTAAAACTAGAAATGTACGTCCTGCTTTATATTAAAAGGTAGCAGGACTATAATTGAGAATTAAATAAATACAATAGTCTGCTAGATCATCAAGGGTTGCCGTGAGTTACATTTCTACCAACTCAATTTTTTTCCTTGAGCTGCTACTATTGCTTCTCTTGTTATTTAGCGTCTTACATTTAATAATGCAGATATTTTATTCATTAAATTTAGTTATTCAAGAAATTTATTTGTAATTGCAAATGTGAATGAGCATAAGCTGTATGATGTAATGGTGACATATTAAATTTTGTATCGGATTGGGACTCGCACCTTGATTTCTCCCATTTCGCGTGGTGTCTCGTAAACCATTATTTATGCCAACAGAACTAGAATTCCTTATGCCACACACTGCCATCTTAGCATGGACTCTCATACAGTCACACTGTAATGCCCGGAGAGGAAGAGACGTTTTCTACTATGGGTGCTCAAATTAAAAGATGCGAAACGTCCTAACAATCAAACCATTTGAAACTTTAATATGCGGCTTTGTGATAACATATTGCGACATATAGGACCGCGACGCTTTCGGCGTCACCTTCCCCTAAAAAATTCAAGACCCAACGGCCTGGGCTGCTCACGGAGAGAGTGACTGTGCTGCATGTTAACGCGCGTCCACACGTCTCCAGGGTCACACACAGTGGACTGACCAAGTTCAGGTGGGACCAGATTGAGCATCCGGCCTACATCGGGACAGGTTGCCCTGTGACTTCCATCTGTTTGGTCCGCTAAAGGAACATCTCAGAAGGAAGTGCTTCAACTCGGACGACGGATGAAGGACACAGCAGAGGACTGGCTCTTGTCAGGGCAACAGGAATTCTGTATCGTAATTCAACAAAGCTTTAAAAGCATGAAGGCCACATGTGGTGATGCGTCTGTTATTTATTGACGCTTTTCTACCTTGTCATTGTCAGAATCTGCAATTTTTAGTACTGCCAATAAGCATAGTGTTACAAAAAGAGAATTATTATAATATATATACACAATACACCTTAATACAATGAAACAAGTACATACCTAGAACGTGGGGTAAGGTTTCGTACAATTGTACCACGTCATGGGTCTGCTGAACTAAACTAAAGCAATGTAGCAGACATCACCGTCCAAGTAAACGAACGGTGACGCCAGGTGGCATTAGTGAACATAAGGAATATGGAAGTACGTATCATATAAAAACCATAAAAGTAACAAACTAGATTATCATAAGCTTTTAAGAATTTTCTTTTTCTTCTTTTTACGAGGTGCATTCAAGTTCTAAGACCTCAGATTTTTTTCCCCGGACTGGAAAGAGATAGAAACATGCGGATTGTTTTAAAATGAGGCCGCGTTGATTGTCAATACGTCCCAGAGATGGCAGCACTGTACGGCAGATGGAATTTTACCGCCAGCGGCGAGAATGAGAACTGTTTCAGATACTTAAAATGACGACGTTTTCCTTACTTAAACAGCGTGCAATCATTCGTTTTCTGAATTTGCGTGGTGTGACACCAATTGAAATTCATCGACAGTTGAAGGAGATATGTGGTGATGGAGTTATGGATGTGTCGAAAGTGCGTTCGTGGGTGCGACAGTTTAATGAAGGCAGAAAATCGTGTTACAACAAACCGAAACAACCTCAGGCTCGCACAAGCCGGTCTGACGACATGATCGAGAGAGTGGAGAGAATTGTTTTGGGGAATCGCTGAATGACTATTGTACAGATCGCCTCCAGAGTTGGCATTTCTGTGGGATCTGTGCACACAATCCTGCATGACGACCTGAAAATGCAAAAAGTGTCATCCAGGTGGGTGCCACGAATGCTGACAGCAACCACAAGGCTGCCCGTGTGGCATGTTGCCAAGCAATGTTGACACGCAACGACAGCATGAATGGGACTTTCTTTTGGACGGTTGTGACAGTGGATGAGACGTGGATGCCATTTTTCAATCCAGAAACAAAGCGCCGGTCACCTCAATGGAAGCATAGAGATTCACCGCCACAAAAAAAAAAAAAAAAAAAAAAAAAATCGGGTAACCGCCAGTGCTGAAAAAGTGGTGTCCATGTTCTGGGACAGCGAGGACGTAATCCTCACCCATTGCGTTCCTAAGGGCACTACGGTAACATGTGCATCCTACGAAAATGTTTTGAAGAACAAATTCCTTCCTGCACTGCAACAAAAACGTCCGGGAAGGGCAGCGCGTGTGCTGTTACACCAAGACAACGCACCCGCACATCGAGCTAAGGTTACGCAACAGTTTCTTCGTGATAACAACTTTGAAGTGATTCCTCATGATCCCCACTCACCTGACCTGGCTCCTAGTGACTTTTGGCTTTTTCCATCAATGAAAGACACTATCCGTGGCCGCAAGTTCACCAGCCGTGCTGCTATTGCCTCAGCGATTTTGCAGTGGTCAAAATAGATTCCTAAAGAAGCCTTCGCCGCTACCATGGAATCATGGCGTCAGCGCTGGGAAAAATTTGTACGTCTGCAAGGCGATTTCGTCGAGAAGTAACGAGTTTCGTCAATAGAACTTGAATGCACCTCGTAAGATAAGATGGAAAATATGTGGTACGAAATGTAATTAAAAGCAACTACCAAAACTAAAGGCATACATCTATAACGGTGATGAATGGCACGCAAGAATAGGAGGGCGGGAGATAGGACGGCATTCAAATGGGCACAAACTAGTGAAGTACGTCAGTTAAATAAAATGTAATGACCCTTAGGATGTCATGATAAATAATACCTACGTTACATTAGTAGTCTTACAAAAGAGTGGTGTTCAGAATTTGTGTGAATGTGTGTGAAATTGTCAAGTAGTGGATTAAAATTAGATTTAAAAATGCCTATGTTACATTGGTAGACTTACAATTAAGTGATGTTCAGACGATATCATGTACAACTGTCGTAAAGTAAATTACAGTTGGATAAAAGGCCTACGTTGAATAAGCAGCATCACAAAATATTACAGTTCTTCTGAACACTTGCAATGATAGAACACAAGTTTAAACAAAAGTGTTAAACATGAAACCTTATACAGCTATCAGGAGCTTAACAGTCATATGAAAAGGGTCTTACTTGGTAACAACAATCCGCACCTCTTGTTTAAGATAAAATAAAACGCTAGACATTCGCAACTGGGGAAGTTTTTATATATTATTATTAATTTTTTATTAATTTTATATAATTGTTACTAGCATTACTATGTTTTATTATTATAGTACAATTGCCGCGGTAGAGCAGCCGAGCGGTCTAAAGCGTCTCGCTGCGGAGCGTGCGGTTGCTCGCCGTGGAGGTTCGAGTCCTCCCTGGGGCATGGATGTGTGTGTTGTTCTTAAGTGAGTTTACCTAGGTTTAAGTAGTTTGTAAGCTACGGACTGATAACCACGCAGTTTGGTCAGATAGGTTTACAAACATATGTAGTACAATTTCAGGATCGTAGCTGAAGTCAAACTAAGGTTGAAACAATAAAATCATCATTCAGAGTTAATAAGGCTGATAATAAAGCAATGTTGCCAGACTAATGTTACATGCCAATGGCACTGTTGTTCTTGTATTTATCCTCCCTGAACCGTGTTGCAAAATCCCTGCCTGTCCGCCCTATAGGAGATGTTGTTGTTGTTGTGGTCTTCAGTCCGGAGACTGGTTTGATGCAGCTCTCCCCCATACCCTATCCTGAGCAAGCCTCCTCATCTCCACATAAGAACGGCAATCTACATCTGTCTGAATATGCTTACTGTATCCATCTCTTGGTCTTCCTCTGCGGTTTTTACCCCAAACACTTCCCTCCAACGCTAATTTCGCAATTCCCTGATGTCTAAGAGTGTGTTCTACCAATCTATCCCTTCTTTTAGTCAAGGTATGCCAGAAATTTCTTTTCTCCCCAATTCTGTCCAGTACCTCCTCATTCGTTACGCGATCCACCCGCCTAATCTTCAGCATTCTTCTGTAGAACCATATTTCAAAAGCCTCAATCCTCTTCCTGTCCCCAGAGTTTATCGTTCATGCCTCACTCCCATACAAGGCAACACTCCATACAAATGCCTTCAGAAAGGACTTCCTTAGGCTTAAATCAATATTCGATGTTAACAAATTTCTCTTTTTCAAGAACGCTTTCCTACCCATTGCCAATCTGCATTTTGTATCCTCTGTACTGCGACCATCATTTGTTTTATTTTACTGCCCAAGTAACAAAACTCATCTACCTCCTTTATTGTTTCGTTTCCCAATTTAATTCCTTCAGCATCACCTGGTTTCCTTACACTGCACTCCATTACCCTAGTTTTGTTCTTGTTCATCTTATATGCACCTTTCAGCACACTGTCCATTCCGCTCAATTGCTCCTCCAGGTCCTTTGCTGTATCTGACAGAATTACTATGTCGTCGGCAAAACGCAATGTTTTTAATTCTTCACCCTGAACTTTAATACCTTCTCCAAATTTCTCCTTGCTTTCCTTTATAGCTTGCTCAATGTACAAATTGAATAACAATGGAGAAAGACTACAACCCTGTCTTACTCCCTTCCTAACCACTGCATCCCTTTCATGCCCTTCAACTCTGACAACCGCTATCTCGTTTTTGTACAAGTTGTAAATAACCTTACGCTCCCTATATTTTACTCCTGCTTGCTTCAGAACTTGAAAGAGTTTATTCCAATCAACATTGTCAAAAGCCTTCTCCAAATCTACAAAAGCTAAAAATGTAGGTTTGCCTTTTCTTAATCTATCTTCTAGGGTAAGCCGGAAAGTGAGTATTGCCTCTCGAGTTCCTACATTTCTCCTGAACCCAAACTGATCTTCCCCGAGGTCGGCTTCTACCAGCTTTTCCATCATTCTGTATATAATTCTCGTTAATATTTTGCAACCATGACTTATTAAATTGATGGTTCTGTAGTTTCACACCTGTCTGCACCTGCTTTCTTTGGAATGGGGATTATAACATTTTTCTTACAGTCTGATGGTACTTCACCTGTCTCGTACATCTTACACAGCAGGTGAAACAGTTTTGTCATGACTGGTTCTCCCAGAGACTTCAGTAGCTCTGAGGGAATATCATCTACTCCAGGGGCCTTGTTTCGACTTAGGTCTTTCAGGGCTCTGTCAAATTCTTCTCTCAGTACAGTATCTCTTATTTCATCTTCATCTACTTCCTCTTCCCTTCCTACAATATTGTCTCGAAATTCATTTCCTTTGTAGAGCCCCTCTATGTAAACTTACCACCTTTCAGCTTTCCCTTCTTTGCTGAGAACTGGTTTTACATCAGTGTCCTTGATATTCATAGAGCTGTTTTTCTTATCTCCAAATGTTTCTTTTATTTTCCTGTAGGCTGTATCTATTTTTCCCCTATTTATACATTCTTCTACATCCTTGCATTTGCCTTCTAGCCACTCCTGTTTAACTATTTTGCACTTCCTGTCAATCTCATTTCTTAGTCGTCTGTACTCCATTTTGCCAGTTTCATTTACTGCATTTTTATATTTTCACCTTTCATCGATTAAATTTAGTATCACCTGTGATATCCAAGAATTTTTTGTAGGTCTTCCCTTCCTACCTATTTTGTCCTCTGCTGCCTTCACTATTTCATCTCCCAATGCTACCCATTCCTCCTCTACTGGTTTATTTTCCCCCGTACTGACATATGACGCAAATTGGAAAAAGTGACATATAAGAAAATACCAGCGAAACAAGTTACCTTACTAGAACCATTATGAAGCACTGTTTACGAATGAAACACTCACAAACGGAAATAATATATAACACACAAAAAACGAATAATGATATAGAAAGGTGCATCTTAAGATCATGTAAAGACGGATAAACAGTTACTCCAAAATAAGCTTGCCTAAATAACACACCGTTTAATAGCACACACGAAATTTACCTGTCACGTAAAGTAAAATACTATTCTTTTCTTGTCCAGTGTCAAATTAAAAGATGCTCAACGTAAATTTAATTCACAAATATGTTACAGAACGCACCGATCCTGGAATAAGAAACTGAAGAATTTAACTTGTACTGCAATGTTTGACACGTATATATTATTTGTGTCTCTCTAATAAAAATTGAATTAATATTAGAAAAAACATGTTTGAAGAGGTTGGTGTGGACGTGAATGTGAACAGGCCATGTTAGGCACTTGTAGCACTACTGTAGGAGAAGGCAGTCGAGGTTATGTGATGTTAGAGGTCTTTAAGAAAATTGTTTATTTAATAAGTGAAATACTTTCTTTGGACGTGCTGTGAAATAAATTTCAAGATTAAAAATTAACCTCGAGTTAACTGTTAAAGAAATTTTATTGTAGTCTGGAAGTAGAAAAAATCTCCTGAAACATTACAGCTGTGCTGAGCAGATGTGCAAATGTTTGTAGAGCTTATGGGATTTACTTACGGGGTCATCAGTCCCTATACTTACAAAGTACTTATGAACTAGCTAATACTAAGGACGGCACAAGGATCCATGCCCGAGGGAGGAATCGAACCCCCGACTGTAGTGGCAGTGCAGACTGTGACTGACGCGCCGCAGAACGCTCGGTCATCGCTGTGCTGAGCAACACATCTACAGGACTCTATGAGTTCACAAGACACAAGGCATGTTCGCTACCTGCCGAGAGTAGTCATAACACAAGCAAACTATTTGTCTTATGTGGCTTTGTGATGCGTTTGGGGAGACGTGCACCTTGAACAGTGTGTTTCGGAAAGTTCTTAATGTTATTTATGTGATTCTGCGCGCAGAGTGTTGTTGATATAGACAAAAGTCTTATTCCAGTATCGGTAAGATATCTTACTAACTGTTCATAAATAACTTTTACCAACACAAATTTGTGTGTGAATCTCATAAATAACATTCAGAACATTCTGAAACACACTGTGCAACGCGCACGTATTCCCAAATGCATCTTAACGTTATATGAGATAAATATGTGAACCTTTTCAGATGCTGTCGAATAAGTGAATTCTAAACTTGGAAAACGTATTTAATGTACACCTTAAGTGACGATCTCAACATATACTACACTGGCAATAATGTTAACATAGTTTTAATTCGAAAATATTTCGTATGTAATGTGTTTCACCCTGTACACTTGCAAATTACACATAAAAATGTCTTTGTCGACGCCTGTCCACAGTTTACCTGATGAGGGCATAATAAGCAAAAAACTAGTTTGTAAATAAAAAAAATACTAGAACAGAAACTGTTTGTTTTCAACCTTAAATAAAATAAATAGTTTACTTGTGTTGGCGGGCAGCGCACAGCCCTTATAGCTAGGTGGCAGTGGTTTACATCGGCCAGAAGACAGAAGTTAATATGCGATGGTTGAATGAAAAGTAATGCCTCCAGCTTCGTTAATTGGGTTTCGATGGGAATATTTTAATAAATCAAACGCAGAAATAATCCATAGAAAGTGATCTTTATTTACGAATATTCACTTTTCCACATAATCACCAGCCAATGGATACATTTCTGCCAACGGTGAACAACTTTCCTGAGGCCGTCAACACTCTGTTTTCGCAACTACAGTCTGGACTCTGGACTGTATGCAGGATGCCGTATGGTGGTGACTTTCAGTCTTTGAAGTTCTGCTATAGTGGCACGTGAAGTGTGTTGTTTGCATTTTCACGGTGGAGGAAAACATTTCACTTTTCCTTTCGGACCCTTGTTAGCCGTCCTGAATCAGTCTGCCAACAATTTGCTTGTGAAGCTCGGTGGTTGCCGTCTCAGGATATCCAACTCTTGTCATGCAGGTCAGATGCTTCTGCCTCAAAATCTTTAAACTTACTCGCACAACGACTCACAATACTCACAGCATCATAATCACCATAAACTGATTTACTCTCTGATGAATCTCCTTTGGGTTGACACCTTCTGCTGTCAGAATTCAATGATTTTACGTTGCTTAAATTGCATTGACCGACCATCTGCGAAGGGCTCAATACTTTACACTGTAACAACGCAACCGTCCAATGCTACGGCTTCCCGCCAACTGGAGCTATATAGAAGAGCCTACGGATCACGCCAGTAGCTGCCGCATACTAATGCTGCCAACTGTTGAAGAGTTACGAAGGTGAAGGCATTACTTTACAGCCCCACTCAAATCATTCACCCCAGATATCTCTGGAACTACACGAGATATTGAGAAAGGACTTCATGGTTATGAACGTATGATAGAGGATTATGAAAGTAGGTACTATGAGAGAATATAAAACGCAAAGAAGTATTATTTTCAACACAAAATTTTATATTTTTTTAAATGGATATCGCATATTATTTCTTAACCAATGAATAGCATGAAAAGTCACAAAAGAATGGCGTCGGTTGCATCGCGATGCGCCAATTACATCCGGAGAAACTGCGAAGCGAAGTTAACTTTTGAAATACATGAGGGGCGCTGCTAGCACGTGTCCGAGACTCCACCGCGCCTCATGTATTTCAAACGTCAACTTCGCTTCGCAGTTTCTCCTCATGTAATTGACACATCGCGATGCAACCAACGCAATTCTTTTTTGTGATTTTTCAAGCTATTGATTGCTTAAAAAATAATATGGGGTACCCATTTAAAAAATATTCGTTTGCGTTGAAAATAATACTGATTTACGTTTTAGGCTGTCTCATAGTACCTACTTTCATAATCCCCTACCATACCGTGAAAGTCCTTCTTCAATATCTCGTGTAGTTCCAGAGATATCTGGGTGACAGAGTTGTTAAGTTTTGGGCTCCTCTTAGGTTTGTCAGGTAGTTAAAAGATTGCTCTTCTGAAATCCTAAATTTCTCTTGATGATGGCGAAAGAGTCAGAATCTGACACCTGAAGAAGAAGGTCACAAGCTGAAAGCTTGAATTCTTACCTGCCACTATGGAATCGAGTAACGAATAAGAAAACCCATTATTCTTTCAAATGTTCAAATGTTTGTATAGCTTATGGGACTTAACTACGGGATCATCAGTCCCTAAACTTACAAACTACTTATGAACTAACTACGAATAAGGACGGCACAAATATCCATGCTCGAGGGGGGATTCGAACCCCCGACCGTAATGGCCGTGCAGACCGTGACTGGAGCGCCTCAGTCCGCTCACGTGTAAATAGGCGTAGCAGATGAGCGTTCTCGGTGTGTGACTGCAGCCCTTTCTCAATGACGTGTCCCGTCATCGAAGCAGGTGCGCAGGAGGAAATGACGCCATTCTCCGGCCCATAAAGTGAGGCCCCAGCGCCGCCTGTCAGGAGGACGCCGTTCGCCGTGGCCACCGCACACGCCCACATCGGACAGAGGCGTCTCTGCTGTGGTCCTGGCGCTGGTGCTCCGGAAATTAACACCGCTCGGCCACACCTTTGTCCTGCCGACAAAGGACGCCGCCTTCGGTGTGGCAAAGGCTGGCCATACCTGGCATCCGAGCTCACCAACTTATTGCACGACGTGTTTGTAGAGGCTGTATGGAAATCTTCTAATAACGGCGACAACATCCAGCGTTCTCTCGCTCTCTGGAGCTACGTATCAAAGCACAGAGGGAATTGAAAGCACCTGGTTGTCTGACTCCCTGCATGCAAATATCACTTGCGGGTATAAGCGAGCGAAACGTTCCGGAGACTTCTTCATTGTCGGACCTCCAGTGTAATAAATGTCGTAGGAGGACACTGTAATGAAAGGTCCAGAATCACTGTTCCAATTGAAACTCGTCCACATAACGTGTTACATCTAATTGATTCCCCATGAACATACGTTGACGAGCTTCAGACCTTTTATTTATTTAGTGTAGTAGTGAGATTTTGCTTAATTTTGTACAGGATTGCTAATTTTATGTCGATTTTTGCTGGAACCTGATTCCGAGGCTCTGATGGCGTTTCGTTAGCATAGTTCTTGCACTTTATAATTTTTAAATCACTTCTTCGCCTGTTTAAATATGTTCAGTGTCTTTCGAAGTCTTATCGTAGTTGAATTCTAATATTTTCGGGGACTCGCGGTGCCTATACTGTTCGGACTTTGTCGACAGAACACGTGGAAGATTTCAGACTAAGCCTTCAGTTTTTCTATCATTAAGTGCACATGAGTGGTTAATAATTGTATAGCTAATTTCCTGAGGTGTTTCCTAGTGAATGTAGCGTGATAATTTCCCCAGAAAATTGTTCATTCTAACTTGTAATCTGTGTATTTGTCGGTCCACGTGTGCACCGATTAGCGTATTCCCTGTCGTGGTTATTACCATTAAATAGATCTTTATTCTCTGTGTAGAAAGAACCGTTGCACGATGTATAGCGTGTTTTTAATTTTCATGAAATAGAATTATTTCACTTCTCTGAATTTTTGTAACCGAACTCTGTATTGTGCTGTAGCAATCTGTAACCCTGCTTATCTAATAGATATAATTCCTCTGATCAGAAAGAATGGTTACACACTATATTTCGCGATCTTTTTCTCTTTGAAATTGGTTTTGTTAACTTTATGCATATTTTGTGTTAAACTAACGCCAGAGCGACCGTTTTAGATATTATTTAATGAAATCTTGATTTAATGTATAAGGGCAGCGGGCGCCTGCTATTCAACTCCTGGTTCTGCAGCAGAGGCTCCGAGAGCGGAGACCTCACGCGGACTGCAGCTCGATCGCGGACCTCACACCATCAGCTTGCCATGAGCTGCCAAAGAACCACAAAACTGACATAGCCCCTCGCTGTGGTGCCAGAAGAGCTGCATAACCTGTCACCCAGTCCATTTGTGCAATACTAGTGTCGTCTGTTGCTAATGGGCGGTCAGAAGAGGGTAACAAGGTAACGACTTAGTAAAGTGCTGTATTGATATAACAACTTTAACATTTTGTAGTTATCTTCTCCCTGTCCTAAACGAACACCAGGGCGACCGTTTTTAGATATTATTTAATTAAATCTTGGGTTAATGCATAGTTAGAAGTTCTAGGGAAACTTTAATTTCTGTCTGTACACCGCATTTTGTGGTCTTAAACCAAGTGCGTTTGTTTCTGATAGTTTATCATGAGCCTAAGCCACTAGCTTGACACGTTATGGAAGCGAAGTACTATTTCATTGTGTGCGAGTGAACCTTCGATCTGCATTCTCCACATTGCTTGGCTGTCGTCTTGCTGTATTGGTGTCGGGTGCTTGGTAAGTATCTGCATGGCTTGGCGTATGAATATGTGTGTGAATGTGCTGCAATTCCTCCGTTCCCCCCTATGAAACGTGATCGCAATTAACCTGTACTCAACTTTGCAGGTGGGCAATTTTAGGTCCATGTAATTGTGGATATTTTGAACATTTTATAAGGTGTGTTTTTTATTGTAATTAAAAAAAAATGGACTTCCCCCTTGTTGTTCTTGTTTTGAACATTAAATTAATTTGTTAAACTATAGTACCTTGGTGCTAATTTAAATTCTCCCCTCATCATTTATTTTGTACTAATGTGGGGTAATTTGTTCATGTATCTTGTGTCTCTGCTTCCTTCTGGAGGAGAGAATATTTGCGTTTCCGTTTCCAACATTTCTGATTTCTGATTTAGATCCATGACTGCGGATTATTATTTAATTGTGTGCAGTTTCCTCTAAAGATTACAGTAAAGATAGAACTGTTTGCTTAACTTACAGAATCAGAGTTTTGCTTAAGGGAACTGTATACTTCCGCCGCTGTGTGAATATCGCCTTAATTAGATTTTGTGAGCAAGCAGTCAATTGTTAACTTCATAAACACGGCTAGTTAAAGACAAAAGAAAAGCGGGCGAGTTTCACTTGGTGTACCGCTGCCAGGATTCGTCCTCCTTGCGTGTTCTGATATTTTTTTTTATTATGTTATTAATTCAAATATCCATCCGTCCCCTGCAATTGTGTGTGTGTGATTACAGTGGTGCAGCAAGCGCTTAAATTTGTTTCTTTCTCTTTTAGCAGTATATTTTTTGTTAACAACGTGTGAATTGCGTGTGAAAATTTATTGAAGCACCCGTGTTCTGCCACGTGGGTTGCTAGGTTGTTGCTTTGTGTTTCTGTCATTGTATTCGCTGTAAGATTGAAATGGATAGTTCTACTGTTTCGGCGTATGCGTGCAGCAATGCAAGAGCAAGAGAGCAAAAGAGACAGGTCGCGTGAAACTGAAAGTAACGCGGTGTTAGATTCTCGGGGAGCCCTGTCGGTTGAGAACATGTGAAATCCAGAGCTTACACTCGCCGGAAGCCGTGGCACGCCTAATGTAGTAGCGCTTGAAAGCTTGGCGACAAAGCAGTGGCTGACCCGGCAGCTGAGCCGGATGCTCCACCCGCCCCAGCACCAGCGGCCGCCCCCGTGAACAACGATCTGGCAATTTTACTCGCCCACCTCGTTGAAATTCGAAGCGAGATAGGTGGAATTAAGACACAAGTGCAAGAGAATCTCGGTAGGCAAGAGGAGGGTGTGATCACCCTTCAAGAAGAGATAGCCGGTGTAAAAACACAAGCGCAAGAGAACCTCGGTAGGAAAGAGGAGGGTGTGATCACTCTTCAAAAAGAGATAGCCGGTGTAAAAATGCGACTGGACGAGGTTATCGGTCACCTGGACGAGATGGCGAAGGTAGTATCCGAAAGTATTGAACAGAACGCCGACTCCATAAGAGTTAACCAGGAAGAGATGGGCAAGGTAAACGCGAGGGTCGACGCGGTAGAGGTGCGCGCCGACAGTATTGTAATGAGCGTTAATGAGGTGAAAGCGCGCGTCAACAATGCAGAAGCACGTGTCGGCGACGTGAGTAATCGAGTTGATACAATTGATGCGTGCGTCGGTGTAGTGGCCGGCCGCGTTGATGAAGTGATCTCTTCTGTTGGTGCCGTAGGCAGACGTGTAGGTACGGCGGAGTCTGAGATTGTTCAATTGAAGAACCAGCTCGGGGACATCACCGGCCGAATGAATGAAATGCGGGTCGCCGGCGGAGAGCCCGCGCCTTGTAGCCACGCAATTACTGTGCGTGAGCGGACAGATAAGCGGCCATCTGACGCGGTCGATAATGCGTGTTGCAGCCGCCGAATCTGATAAGGACGCCGATAAGGCTTTTGAAGATGATGAGTTTGCGCATTATCCACGTCCGGTGAGCTGTCCGAATAGGGCGAACCGCAGTAGGCGAGAACCACCTCCTGCCTTTGACTACAACCAATTTCTCACCTTGCGAAAGTTCGAAAGCTTTCGCAATGCTCTCACCAGTATCCACCCCCGCGCTTGGATGGATCAATTTGAGTGCAGCCTCCCTCCAAACTGGCCGGAGTGTAATAAAGTAGACTTTGTGGTTCGGTTGCTTGAAGGCGAGCTCGCCACAAGGATGCGCGCATTGCTAAGAAACGGGCTCGATTACAGGGGGTTCCGTGAGCATTTTCTCGCGTCCTACTGGTCTGAAACCCATCAGGATAGCGTGAAACGTAGCATCTTGATGATGCTGCATTACAACCCCTCCCAGTACTCAACTCCTAGTGAGTTCGTGCAGGTGATGCTTATGAAGAACCGGTTCCTGGATTTTCCATACCCGATACTTAAACTAATTAGAATCTGCCGAAGTTGCCGAGGAGATTGCGCAATGCCATCATTGCCGGAAGATGCAAAGATGACCTTGAGAAATTTCAGGCGATGCTAGAGGAGCTCGAGTTTGATTATGAGCCGCCGGCAAGTAGTTCAAATTCAAGCGGCTGTTTTAAAAAGGTTATCAGGGACAGCATCTCCCGCCGCGCCCGCTTGACGCGGGTAGCAATGCAAGTACGCAGAGCTCGGCAGGGCAAAACGAGCGCCCGAGTCCGTACGATGGCGCATGGCAGGAAAGGAAAGGTTACGTGCCAGAAAATCTGGGGCGCAAAAGGAAACAATGGAGTAAAAGTAATGGTAGAAACGGCCATCAAAACCGTGTACACTGGACAAGGCCGCTGACACCTCCGCAAGGCGTCGAGGTGCGATCGCCTGACCCCCGACACAATAAACCCGAAAGTCTGCTGGGTCAGTCGACTTCGAAGGAATGACGACCTCCCTCCGTTGCTGAACATTCGGTGAACTTAATCGAACAGGCAAAGGAACCGGCCACAAAAATTACGGACATGCGCGAGGTTTTTCTAGCGGAGGAATCGATTGTGACTGCGACTACGGAACGTGTAAACCATTTAAAATTTGACGACCTACGAGAGGTTCTTCTGGAGGAGGAGCCGCACACGACAGGGGCGACAGTACAACCCGTCCTGGAAATTGAAATTCATGGCGTGAAATTACGATGTACGTTAGAAACGGGCAGTGTTATATCGGTAATGAGCGAGGATGCTTTTAACCGATGCCTGGCAATAGGTTCTTGGCCAGTGCTACCTCTTCAACGCACCAAGGTTAAAGGAGCTTTGGTTGGAAGGAGCGTGAAGGTTAGGAAGCAGGCTGAAATTCTGTTTAACTGCCAAGGCTATACTTTCGTCGCCAATTTTATAGTTGTGCCGTCGCTCGCTGTGGACGTGTTGCTCGGCGTGGAATTTTTAGTAGCGCACCAGGCCACACTGAACTTTGGAAAAGGTGAAGTGCGCCTGTTACTTGATGGGTCGAACATAAAGTTAAAATTTGACGAATGCTCTACGACGTTGTTTTCCGATGGTCCCTGTTGTCACTTTCTCTCTGACTTCCTAACCGATTATCGGGCGATATATGGTGCTGACCCGGTAACCTCTGATTGCGGTCAACCGACGCTATTGTTGCTTAATTCTGATGAACAAGCCGACATTGCGTCCGAGATTGAACAAAAGGTCAGTTCGATAGAAGACGCTCCACCTCTGGCTAAGGCTGACTTGTCCCGCATTTTGCATAAACATGCTTCCGTTTTTCGGATTCCCCCGGTACCATTAAGAACTTCCGTTATCAATTCAAAGTGCGGGAACATACTAATTTTTTGTCAAGCCTTACGGTATACCGTGGGTGTACAAAGACGAAGTAGCAGAGGAAACTGAACGAATGAAAAGAATTGTTCATGAAAATGCTGTTGAGCTAGAGACCATTCTGACCAAGAAGTCCCGTGATGGGCACCACGTTTCTAGTTTAAGTTTCTATAGAGAATAAGTGTATTAATGTGTATTGTATTGTGTTTATAGGTTCCATTTTTGCTGTTTTCTTTTTGTTGTTGTTTTGTGTATTTATGTGTACCGTGTCAACCAAGATGCCATGAAAATTGTGTCGTAATGGTTTGTCTGTATTTCGTAGCACGTTCACCGTTGCGTGCGATTCAATAGCTCAGACGAGTAATTTGTACTTTTACTGTTCTGTCAGTAGACGAGTAAATGCGTCCCGGTTCTGCGCAAATAGTTGGTGTTTGCCCTTCGTTGTGTTGAAGCCAGCTATTTTGTCTTTTGAAGAACTGGTCGGTACAATCTCTGTTTAGTTTTGTTCAAAAACTTAAATGTTTTTGAAGTTCCTAAGCTCTTGTCTTTTAGTCGCGTGTATGGACGCGAGAAGTGTCATTTCCCGGTACTGTCTGTACCGAGTAACTGGAGTCATTAGATGTGTTGCAACGTCCTTGCTGTAGGACTGTGTTAAGTACCTCCATTTAGGTAGAGGGAAGTGCAATACAATTGACGCGGCAGGTGTCCGCGTGCACGGTCTCCTGAGAGTCATAGTATTTATTTAGTACCATGACGGTACCGCCACCATAGTGCCAGTACAGGCTTCCACCGCACGAGTGGAGTTGGCGTTATTAATTTTGGGGAAAGGTTCCCCTGGTTCTCGAGACGTGTTATGTGTCTTTGAAAAAGGGCACGATGAATCGGAATGATTCTTAGAGTTTTCTGCAACTTGGGCGCTGTAAGTAACCATTCGTAGCACGCCCAGTAATGAAATCTTCCAGTGTAATGTTTCAGACCGTACCTGAGTAATCTGTAATTGGGAAAGACAAGAAAAGGATTGGTATAGAAGTAAGCAGACGACCGGATGCGAGCCCATGAGTTTTATGGAACAGAAGAAAACAGAATCGGAACAGTGCGGCCGTTCAAGTTTACGAAGCAGTAGAAATGGGTAGAGTAACGCCCATCACAAATCAGGTGCTGTAAGTCCCGCTCTTGGTGCACTAAACAATAATATGTTTTATTTCTGGAATCCTGTAAGTAAATGAAGCTGTAAATAATTGATGTATTGTATGTGTCATATCATCTTGTATGATTTAATATGATGTAGATTTCCTCTTATCAAGGTTAATGTTTTTATTGTGTTTTCTTTCCCTAGATATTATACAATAATGTATTTTGTGTCTGTAGTTACCTGATGTTGCATTTTTATTTTATAGGTGTAGTGTGCGCCTCGGTTGCACAGTGGTAGAGTGCCAGACTAGATATCCAGGTCCTAGGATTTTTTATCTGTCACTTTCCACTTCTTTCACCTCTAGCAGTATTACTCATGTGAAAAATAAAGAGTAGCACCGTGGTTCGGAACCCACGTTAAACTGTAGGTCCCCCTATAACTGGCTGGGTAAGTCAGGTCGGAGGAAGGCAACGGCATACCACCTCCAAACAGAACCATGCCTAGTAAAGCACTGTGCTATTCAAACCAATCTTCGGATTGTTGACTGCTTTACTTTTTAGTGTGTTTAATTGTGTTAACCTGCATATTAACATGTGTTAGTTTCTAGTAATGTTGCAGTTTTTCTCTCATATTGGCGTAATGTGTTTTATTGTTGTAATATATTGCATATTAAATATGTCTTTTATTTCTAGTTATTTCCGGAGCATGAATTTGTTTCCGTAATTATTGTGTATCTCTAGCATAACATTTAGGGGAAAATAAAAAAAAATAAAAAAAAAAATAAATACCTAATTTCCACTACAGGGAGACGCAAAGTGTTTGTGCCAGTGTTTGTTCTCCATTTTCAAACAACCCAGCACGCAAGAGACAAGGAATGGCGCCAGTAGTTAGATACTAGCTAGTTGCGGTAATGTAGCTTGGGTTAAGGGGTAGATAATGGATGACAAGTAGCAGCGCTACGTGCCATTGGCAATGTTTGTAGTGCCTTGCTTGTAATACTACCGCTCAGCCATATCTTAATTCCGCGCCTTCTGCTTGCTGCCTCCCTGTGTGCATGAATCTGTGTATGTATTGGCCACGTAGGGATAACTACGTTTTCTTTTGGTCTCATAGATTATCACATTATTTTAATTGTAAAATTTGTGTTCTGGTACTTAGTCTTAAGTGATACGTCTGCTATGGCAGCAGTGACTTAATTTTATTTGTTTTATTAAGACAATCATTGTGAGGACATATATATTTTATGTGTTTTAAATATGTAATTGTAAAGGTCTGAGGTCTGTAGAATGGACAATTACAGGGGACGAGGTTTAACATACAGAATCTTGTGAAGTGTGAGTTTTGCGCAGACACCTGGGAAACTCTAAACCACCGACAGCGGCAGCACAACGCGTTGCGGTCTGGCCTGCTCGCCACCTACAAGCCCAGCGCGGCCACCGGCGGCCCTTCGTTCCACTACTGGCCAGCAGGAGAGGCCCGCTGTGACGTCGACGGGCAGCCGCCGGCAACCATCTGCGCCAGACAGCGTTCGCCATCCCCGCTGCGCCGCCGGCCGGCATGACGCAAGCAGACACGCCCCCCAAAGCGGCAGCTGCCGGGGTCCAGCTCACTGAAATGGCGCGGTCGACGACCCCGATCCAACCCAGAGACGTCCCGTTCTGACAACGCTGAGGGCAGTGGGTGCCTGGTGATCAAATCCTGGTTCTGCATCAGAGGCTCCGAGAGCGGAGATCTCACGAGGACTGCAACTCAAAACATGTTTAAATGTTTGTAGAACTTATGGGACTTAACTACGGGGTCATCAGTCCCTAAGCTCACAAACTACTTATGAACTAGCTAAGACTAAGTACGGCATAAATATCAATGCCCGATGGGGGATTCGAACCCCCGACCGTAGTGGCCGTGCAGACCGTGACTGGAGCGCCTCAGTCTCCTCGGCCACCGCGGCTGGCAACTGCAACTCAATCACGGACCTCACACCATCAGCTTGGCATAAGCTGCCGAAGAACCACAAAACTGACATAGCTCCTCGCTGTGTTGTGCCAGAAGAGCTGCATAACCTGTCACCCAGTAAGTGCACAGTCCATTTGTGCAATACTAGTCTCGTCTGTTGCTAATGTGCGGGCAGAAGAGGGTAACAAGGTAACGACATAGTAGAGTGTTGTATTGATCTAACAACTTTAACCTTTTGTAGTTATCTTCTCCCTGTCGTAAACGAACGCCAGATCGACCGTTTTTAGATATTGTTTAATTAAATCTTGATTTAATGTCAGGAGCATGCATGAATACTGGAGTGTCCTAAATGCAAAAACATAGCCTATTGTGCGCCTCGGTTGCACAGTGGTTGTGTCAGACTACAACTCCAAAGGTCGCGGGTGCGATCCCCACCAGGTGTCATACTCCAATTCTTTTACCTCTGGCCATATTGCTCACGTGAAAAGTACCGGGTAGCACCGTGATTCGTAACCCACGTTAAACTGTAGGTCCCCCTATAACTGGCTGGGTAAATCAGTTCGAAGGTCGGAGGAAGGCAATGGCATACCACCCCCAAAGAGGACCAGGTCTTGTAAAGCCCTCTGGTGTTCAAACCAATGTTCGGATTTTTTACTGCTTTACCTTTTTAGCCTAAGAAAAATGAATGTATTTTTACCTTTTATTTATTACACAAATACTCGATTCCTTGCTTATCATCAATTCTCATTTGAACATAAGAAATATTGTTTTATAATAAATACGACGTGTTAACAATGAATACCACCCCTATGAACCACAGACATTGCCGAGGTGAGGTGTCTTGCGTGCCTCAACAATGCAGATAGCGGTACCATAGGTGCAACCACAGTGGAGGGGTATCTGTGGAGAGGCCAGACAAACGTGTGGTTCCTGAAGAGAGGCAGCAGCCTTTTCAGTAGTTACAGTGGTAATAGTCTGGATGATTGACTGAGCTGGCCTTGTAACATCAGCTAACATGGCTTTGCCATGCAGTTACTGCGAATGGCTGAAAGCAAGGGGAAACTACAGTCGCTGCTTCTCCCGAGAAAATGTAGCTCTACTGTATGACTATATGACGATGGCGTCTTCTGGAGTAAAATATTCGGAAAGTAAAATAGTCTCCAATTCGGATCTCCGGGCGGGGACTTCTCAGGATGATGTCGTCATCAAGAAAGCAAAACAGGCAGTGTATGGAATGTTCTAACCCTTAATCGCGTAGGTAAGCTAGAAAATTTGAAAAGAGAAACGGATAGGTTAAAATTGGATATGGTAGGGATTAGTGACGTTCGGTGGCAGGATGAACAGGATTAATGGTCAGGTGAGTAAAGGGTTATCAATACAAAATCAGTAGGTGGTGGCGCAGGAGTAGGTCTGGTAATGAATAAGAAAATAGTATTGCGGGTAAGTTACTATGAACAGCATAATGAACGCATTATCGTAGTAAAGATGGACACGAAGCGAACACCGACCATAGTAGTGCAAGTTTATGTGCCAACTAGCACTGCAGATGATGAAGATATCGAAAAAATGTATGAGGAGATAAAAGAAATCACTCAGAAAGTTAAGGGAGATGAAAACTTGATTGTGGTGGAGACCTGGAACTCGGTAGTAGGAAAGGAAGGAAATGTAGTAGGTGAATATGGACTGGGAATAAGGAATGGAAGAGGAGATCGCTTGGTAGAATTTTGCGCAGAGAACAATTTAATGATCATCAACACTTAGTTTAATCATCATGAAGGAAGGCTGTATACGTGAAAGAGACCAGGAAACACTGGAAGGTGCCAGGTTGACGTTAAAATGGTAAGGAATAGATTTAGAAACCAGGTTCTAAACTGTAAGACGTATCCAGGGGCAGATATAGACTCTGAACATAACTTATTGGTTATGAACTGCGGATTAAAACTTAAGAAAGGTAGAAAAGTTAGAAGATGGATCCTGTAGAAATTGAAGGAACCAGAGTTGGTTGAGAGTTTCAGAGGGAGCATTAGGCAAGGATTGGCTGAAACGGGGGAAAGTAATACAGTAGAAGAAGAGATAGCTCTGTGAGATAGGGTAGTGAAGGCAGCAGATGACCATATAGGCAGAAGGAGAAGGCCTAATAGAAACCCCTGGATAATACAGAATATACTGAACTTAATTGATTACAGGAGAAAATATAAAAATTCAGCAAGTGAAACTGGAAAAAGGGAGTACAGACGTCTTAAAAATGAGATTGACAGGAATTGCTAAGCAGGAGTGGCTAGAGGTCAAATGTAGAAACGTAGAAGAATGCATAACTAGGGGAAAGATAGATACTGCCTACAGGAAAATGAAAGAGATATTTGGAGACAAGAAAAGCATCTGTATGATTTTCAAGAACTCAGTACTAAGCAAAGAGGGGAAAGCTGAATTGTGGAAGGAATATGTAGAGGGCCGATACAAAGGAAATAAACTTGCAAGGCAGCATTCTAGAAATGGAAGACGAAGGAAGATGAAATAGGAGATATGATACTGCGAGCAGAATTTAGCAGAGCGCTGAAGGACTTGAGTCGAAACAAGGCCCCTGGAGTAGATGTTATTCCGTCTGAACAGCTGATGTCCTTAGGAGAGCCAGTCGTGAAAAAATTGTATCACCTGGTATGCAATATGTATGTGGCAGGGAAAATACCCTCAGACTTCAAGAAGAATATTGTAATTCCAATTCCAAAGAAAGGAAGTGCAGACAAGTGCGAAAATTACAGAACTATCAGTTTAATAACGTCTTGGGTGCAAAATATTAACACGAATTATTTACAGACGAATAGAAAAACTTGTGAAATCCGACCTCGAGGAAGATCAGTTTCAATTTAGGAGAAATGTAGGAACACGGGAGGCAATACATTGCGACTCATCTTAGAAGATAGGCTAAGGAAAGGGAAACCTTCGTTTTTAGCGTGTGTCGATCTGGAGAAAGCTTTTGACAATGTCGACTGGAATACACTATTCCATATTTTGAAGGTAGCGGGGGTAAAATATAGGGAGCGAAGAGTTATATTCAACCTATACAAAAATCAGACAGCGGTTATTAGAGTGGAGGGGCAAGAAAAGGACGCAGAGGTTGGGAAGGGAGTAAGACATGGTTCTAGCCTTTCCCCTATGTTGTTCAATCTGTACATTGAGCAGGTAGTGAACGAATGGAAGGAGAAATTTGGAGAGAGCATAAAAGTTCAGGGAGAAGAAATTAAAACATTGCGGTTTGTCGATGACATAGTAATTCTGTCAGAGACCGCAAAAGATCTGGAAGTGCAATTGACTGGAATGGACAGTGTCTTGAAAGGAAGGTAACGGAGTGCAATGTCTGAAAATCAGGCGATGCTGAAGGGTTAGATTAGGTAATGAGACAATAAAAGTAGTAGATAATTTTTTTTATGTGGGTATCTAGATGACTTCTGATGGCCGAAGTAAATAAGATATAAAATGCAGAATGGATATGGAAAGAAAAACGTTTCTGAAGAAGCGAAAGTTCTTAACATCCAATATTTATTTAAATGCTAGGAAGTTCTTTCTGAAAGCATTTGTCTGGAGTGTAGCATTGTATGGGATTGAAACGTGGACGATAAGGAGTTCAGATAAAAATTTGATAGAAGCTTTTGAAATGTGGTGCTACAGACGAAAATTACATGGGTAGATCACGTAACTAATGAGGAGGTGCTTAACCGAATCGGGGAGAAAAGGAGTTTATGGCATATCCTGACTAAGAGAATGGATAGACTGGTTGAACACATTCTGAGACATCAAGGACCTGTCAACTTAGCATTAGAAGGAATCGTGTGGGGTAAAAATCGTAGAGGGAGACCGAGTGATGAATATCGTAAGCAGATTCAAAAGGATGTAGGTTGCCGAACGTATTCTCAGATGAAGAGACTTGCACAGCAAAGGGTAGCTTGGAGAGCTGCCTCAAACTAGACCGTGGACTGAAGACCATAACAACAACTACAATAACAATGAAGAAACTAAAATCCTGAAAACTGGTTTTAGGTAGCACGTGATAGCCAAATTTACAAGACTGTTTACAAATTGACTATACTGAGGGACGTTTCTCAACGAGCACAATTTTCTTCTTCTCTTTGCCTGCAATCCGAAACTCCGTTACCCAACATATATTTTCTGTCGGAAGTCGTGTAATAATAATATGTATTCTATTCAGAAAAATTTACTAAAATTATATATAATGTAGAACACTCTTCCGGTGGTTTGAATAAGTAAAATCTTTTCCGGTCTTCAGCAGCGTCAGCTGGATACAAACCTACGAGATTTCGGCCAAGTTCTCCTTGGCCATTATCAAATGGTAGGCTAAATGACTGCTGCATCGTCGTTGCCTTGCCTTTAAAAAGCCATGTTGCTGGCTGTGACATCACCGGAGGTTTCTAGCGTCGCCAAATGAAGTAATGTTTACGTTCCGAGGAAGCCACCAACTCGGAATGTAAACATTACTTCATATGGCGAAGCTAGAAAGCTCTGGTGACGTCACAGCCAGCAACGTGGCTATTTAACGCAAGGCAAAGACGATGTATCAGTCCTTATGCTACCACTTAAAAGTCGCCAAGGAGAACTTTGGCAAAAAAGATCGTGGGTTTGTAACCACCTGACTCGGCCGAAGTCCTGACAAGGTTTTCTTTATTGAAAATTAAATTCATTGCCTTTGAAATTACACACACAGTTGTATTAATGATGAAGGAGGAGGGCGACAAAAATATTTTTGGTTCGAAGAGGAGTCGCAAAAAAAAAAAAAAAAAAAAAAAAAAAAAAAAAAAAAAAAAAAAATTAATAATAATAATAATAATAATAAATAATAGTAATAATATCCTACATCACTCCTTTTGGGCACTGAAGAGATGACTTTAACGTCTGATGGCTTTTCTCCGTTCAGGGTGACATATTGCCTTCTATTTTCTACGAATGTCTCATTCAAGTCACACAGATGGTCTGACTTTCCATATCGAACGCTTTCTGAAAGTTATGAAACTCGGCATCTTATCTACTGCCATCTGGATCTAGTGGATGAATTGCGTGACTTGTGTTTCACATGATCTTTAACTTTGGAAACCATGTTGATTCCTAATAACGAGATTTCCGCTCTCTCTACATGACGTAACATTCGAACATGCAACGTAAAATTTGTTCCTAAATTTTACTACTTATTAATTCCAGATATACAGGCTAATAGCTTTGCATTTCTTCAGATGTTTGTGAAACTATTGGACCAAACTACTATGGTCATCAGTTTCTAGACCTAATACCTGCTTAAACTAATTTACGCTAATGACAACACACACACACACACACACACACACACCTTTACCCGAGGCGGGAACGGCCGCCCAGTTCTCATCATGACGCCACTCCGTGCGACTATAGTTTTGCCCACGTGACCGACGACATTTCTTGTAAACGGAAATGACCCTGTGTTTTTATCTAATCCATATGACCACTTCGCTCTTCTAAATACTCTGCTACTTCTTATACAGTCGGACTGGATTGTCATCAGGTCCAGCGGCATTTTTCTGTTGGGTGATTTCAGTTGCTTTTCTATTCCTTTGACATGTATTTCGATTGGAATTTTTTTCGTTCGTGCAATGGTTTAGAGAAGGAACTACCTGCAAACGTCTACTGTGGAACGTGTTGAAAAACAGACGCTTAGTATTTCACCAATTTGTGTGTCATTCTCTATTTCACTACCATTACAGTCTGTCTGGATATTTGGTTTTGACCCCTTAATAAGTTTTACATAAACCCAAAATTTCATTAGGAAAAAATTTTGCTCTCAAAGACGTTGAACGCCTCTAGCATGTATCATTTAACTTCTGTTCGTCTATTATTATTTGCCAACGTTTAAATTTGCGCTGACGTTCTGTTTGTTTTGGTAACAGTTTCCTAATTCGGTTTTTGAACAACAGTGGACCTTTCAAAATCTCTCCCGCAGCTGTCTAAAGCGGTGGAGTAGCCGAACGGTCTAAAGCGTCTCGCTGTGGAGCACGCGGTTGCTCGCCGTGGAGGTTCGAGTCCTCCCTGGGGCATGGGTGTGTATGTTGTCCTTAGGTTAGTTTACCTAGGTTTCAGTAGTTTGTAAGCTACGGACTGATGACCACCCAGTTTGGTCCGATAGATTTACAAACATTTGAATATCGTAATGCATGTTGCGTTTGAACTTCATCTACAGTTGCTTAGCAGTTCTAGTGTTTCGGACGAAACTAACGTGATGATCAGTGAAGTACTCGATAATCTGAACATTTTGGCTTTTGCTAAATAAGACCTTTCTTCGTTTCTTGATATTTCTATTTATAGCTGCATTTAGTGATGTTGTAACTGTCTTCCGATCGCTGATTCCCTAATCTACGCTGTGTCGGAAAGTTCGCATCCATTTATCATCACTAGGTCTGACACGTTATCTCCACGAGTCGGCTCTGTTTTTGACAGCCCCAGGTAATTTTTGGATACAACACATACAACAGTGTTGCTGGATTCTCTGTACCTGCCACCTGTCTTTAACAGGCTTGTCTCCCCGACTACATCCGGTTAGTTACAATCTCCACATAAAACTATGACATTACTAGGAAACCCGCGGTAAATAATTTCCAAGTTTTTCGTCGGACGTTCCGCCACTACTGCTGCTAAGCCAGACGGTCTACAGCAGTGAATTTCATCCTTTTAGAACATGCGACTACCTTCGAACTAAAAATGTTCCGGCGACCCACTTCCAAGTAAACCTATTCTGGTGACCACACAATAAACATCAACAAATGTTTGTTATCTCAAAGGCAACGAATGTGATATTCTTTGGTTTCTTGTAAATTGTTGGACATATTTTCTAATGCGTATTTTTCTGAGTGAAGTACATCTGTGATTATATGGTGAACTGGTTAATTTATGGTGCGAGTACTTCGTCGTGTGACGCCCCCCCTCCTCGAGTAAGTCTCTGACACCTCTATGAGGGTTGCGACCCACAGGCTGAGAAACACTTGTCTATAGAAAGTTCCACGTTAGAGCAACGTATTTTTTTTTTTCTTTAGCAATCTTTGCAGTTTACGGCTCACGATCTATTAGCCTAAAGGCAAATAGAGCATTCGCACATGAATACTGATTCAAAGTTCACAATAACTTAGAATTAAGTACCGCTTCGCAGGAGTAGCTACGTGGTCTAAGGCAACATGCTACTGACTGCCGGAGGTTCGTGTCCTCCGTAAGGTATGGGTGTATATATTCCCCTTGTTTGTTTATTCCTACGCGATGGTGTTTCGGTTCCCGTTCAAATACGCTCAAAGGAAGACAGAAGCGATTCATAAAAACTGTTCAGGAAATTTCGGGAGGCGGTATTTGAATCTGACCGATTCTGCTGCCTTTAACGTATATTTCGCATGAGAACCGGAAGTTAATTTCACGTAGGTTTGTTACGCAAGCATACAAGCATTCGTTTTTCCATCACTCTTTCAAGGACAAGCAGCGGAGGAGGGGCCGAGCGCATTGAGGCGCTATACTCCGATGCAGGAAGCCGTTCCCCGTCGGGGGTTCGAAATCCCCCTCGGGCATGGAGGTTTGTGCTGTCTTTAGTATAAGTTTATGAGTACGTTGTAAGTTTAGGGACTGATGACCCCGCAGTTAATTCCCATAAACTTAACAAACATTTGTAACATTATCACGGACAAAAACGGCTAAGGAAACGACAACAATGGGTAAGAGGAACCCTCCGCCACGCACCGTATAGTCGCTTGCTGATTGTAGATGTAGATGCAGAAGCATCAAACGCCCGACTCTACGTCTGCGTGGTTACAGCCTCGTAAAAAAAAGGAGAAATCTCATTATACGAAAAATAATTTTTCCCGTCTGCTGATAACGTTCATTAATAAAGGGTTTGACGTTCATTGCAAAGAGAATAGACGTTAATATTTCACGTGTCTTGTTAGCGTTAATTACCTCCTGGCAGCTGAATAAAAATGAGAGCCATTACTTTTGGACCACCCTTCGTAAATTCCGAACTGCATTCTGCATGCGCTGTGAGTGTCTTTCGAGCCTTCGGCGTAAGAACGGCGTCATTTCTGCGTTTCCGAGGAAGAGTGACTACTGTACAAGCCGGCACACGCAACAGTTCCCGGTAACGCAGTGTTCTTCGAGTCGCTATAGAGTCGCATCCTAATTAGTGCTGACTCCCCTTGTTCGCCTGGGGACGTTGTCTGCACCCATGATTTCGAAGAGGCATGTGGAAGAGAACGACAAGTGTTCTCCTTTGACGTATTCAGTAGTGTCGTAGACTGATCTTGGTATCTTAGAGGCACAGAGGCCGTCCTTGCAAAGCCGCATGACTTCTTGTCATCTCAGTGGGACCTTTCTCACAAAGTAGTTTTGCAACCACCATATGAACTCCTGGATAATGAAGAATGAACAAAATGAGTTCGTCAACCCAGCAGAAGGAAATTTGTTAAGGATGTATGTAATACACGATTGGGCAGACAGAGGTATACGCACCTGAGGACAGCCACCACAGCGTGCGCAATTAATGCGTTAATATTGAAGACTAGCTGAAAATCGGGCGTTGCCCGGGTATTTATTTATTTGTTCCTGCCTTGAGTTAGTACTTCTCCTATGCCTTCTCTCTGTCCATTTCCTTCCTTCTGAAAACATTATTGGAGAATATATAAGAGACTTAAGTTTAAATAACAATTAAATTAATGTAATTAATTTCACTCATTTTCGAGGAAATGTCGTTGATAAAGCGGAACTGAAAAATATTCCTATCAGATTGCAGAAATCTATGCACTTACAGTTTATCAGGAAAGTAAGTAGTGTAGATCAAATCACACGTAAAAATGCACTCGTCTCGAAGAATCCAATCACGAAATTCAACAATAATGATTGTAATAATATCACAGATCGATCACTTGATGTAATGCGCGAAACTTCAAATCGATTTTATAAAAAGATGTATTAGAAGAATTTTTTTTTACTGCTTTATTTATTTACTCGTATATTTCCTTATTCGTATGCTTTTCCTTACAGAGAAAAAGCTGAAGACATTGTAGCACGCATAGACCACGTTTCGCTGTACGTAACCTCCTTGCTATAGAGTCGCAAACGTCATCGCTGGCCTTCAGTCAGAATTTTTTTATAATTTGACGACTTTCAACCCCCTTATAGCTATCGGCATGGAACTGCTATGGTGTACAACGGGAGACTTCGGACAACAGTTACACACAGACCATTCGTTTGCATTCTGTAGTTTTCGTTGCACAGCGAAATATTAACACACACACACCCACACACACACACACACACACACAACACGCGCGCGCGCGCGTATAATTTTAAATACACCGATAACTTTCCATCCCAATATACTCCACACTGTTATCATTATCAACCCTCAAGCATCAATGCAACCAATAAAACCATTTTCAAAGAGTAAATACAATTTTCAATGAGTAATTATTGTTCCGCATTTCGCTTTATATTCTTCAAATTACTATATATCTATCAGATCGCTATAAAACCGCGCTTAAAACCTTCCTCAGGCATAAATTAGTAACTGTACAAATATTTAAGTCTGTGCGTGTTGTCGTTACGACGTGATAAGCGTACACCGAACAGACATTCACATTAATATATATATAGATACATAGCTTCCGATCTCCATTAAACCGTACCTAACGCCTTCCCCGAGTGGACATTAGTAGCTGTACAAATTTTTAGCTCTTTAAGTCTTGTGGTCCAGACGTGATAAACGTACACCGAACAGACATTCACATTTATAGATATAGATGAAGGGGAAGCAATGAATTAAAATTTGTGATGCGGCCGGGAATGGAACCCGAACCTGCATGCTTACTAGGTATACTTCTTACCGTTACACCATTGAACCACTGACGAGCAAAGCGCCTCGGAACAGTTTAACTACGACTTCCCTCCACGTCACAAACTATTCTGAGGCGTCTTAATGGTTAGTGGTGCGTTGGTCTAACGGTAAGACGTCTATCTACTAAGCGTGAAGTTCCGGGTTCGATTCTCGGAAGCATCACAAATTTTAAATCATTTCTTGACCTTCATTTTCAATGTCATGGACATATTTGAGACGAAAAACTGTCTAGGGTTTCCTAATTTATATTTTAATTGATATTAATATGCGTTAATAGCTTACATAGCCTCCTTTTGCAGGAATACAAGATGCAATTATACCACGGAGACGGTCGAAGGGGTTTGCGGAATGGCCTGGCATGCAGGTTTCACTTGGTGCCTCAATTGGTCCAGATTTCGAGCTGCTCATGAAGACAGGGCAACATGACGTTTCATCCGGTTCCAACCATACTCAATTGGGGGGGGGGGGGGGGGGGGGGGGAGGGGCAGGTCTGGTGAACATACTGGCCTGGACAGTTGACGTACATCATGAAAAAGCACATTTGGTTGTACGGGTTACGTGTGGAGGTTCATTGTGCTGTTGGAAGCATATCGTTTTGTTGGTGAATGAACGGTGGCAAGACGGGTTGAATGGTGGTTTCGTTGTACCGTGCACTGTTCAATTGTCTACCGAGGATCACCAGAGAGCAACCGCTATTGGAGGATATGGCTCACCATACCCTGATGCCAGGTGTCGGTCCCGACCCCCACACCACACTTTCGCGCTCCTGTGCACGACACCACACACGCGTTTGACCATCACTGGCACCGAGGCAGCAGCGACTCTCATCACTGAAGACGACACGAGTCTATTCGTCCCTTCATAAGCGCAACTGGAGGCGGGCTGAACGATGTTGGATAGTGAGCGGAAGAGCCGGCCGCGGTGGCCGAGGTGACTGAGGCGCTCCAGTCACGGTCAGCACGGCCACTACGGTCGGGGGTTCGAATCCCCCCTTGGGCATGGATATTTGTGCCGTCCTAGTTCGTAAGTAGTTCATAAGTAGTTTGTGAGTTTAGGGACTGATGACCCCATAGTTAAGTCCCATAAGCTTAACAAACATTTGAACATTTTTTTTTTGAGCGGAAGACATCCAGCGAGCACAGAATAAAATAGAGAGGCTATACCGTCTACATCAGCGTACAGGCACTGAACTCACGGCAGCTAATTTAGAGGGATGTAGGAACGGGTTTGGGCCAATAAATGCGTAGTTCTTCAAATGGCGCTCGTCTCAGCTACATTGTCATTTGGACCCCGGAGAATAGAAAAAAATATAACAAAATAATATATATATATATATATATATATATATATATATATATATATATATATATATATATATATATATATATATATATATATATAGTAATGTGAATGTCTGTTCGGTGTACGCTTATTATGTCCCAACGACAAGACGCAGAGACTTAAATATTTGTACCGTTACTAATTTATATCTGAGGAACGTTTTAGGCACGTCTTTATAGCGATCTGATAGATATTTAGTATCTTGAAGAATATAACGCGAAATATGGAACAATAATTACCCTTTGTAAATTATATTTTATCTTTGAAAATGGTTTTATTGGTTGCATTGTTGTTTGAGGGTTGATAATGATAAAAGGGTGGAGTATATTGGGATTGAAAGTTATCGGTGTATATAAAATTCAACGTGTGTGTGTATGTGTTAATATTTCGCTCTGCAGCGAAAGCTACAGAACGAAAACGAATGGTCTGTGTATAATTGTTGTCCGAAGTCTCCCGTTGTACACCATAGCAGTTCCATGCCGATAGCCGGCCGCGGTGGCCGAGGGGACTGAGGCGCTCCAGTCACGGTCTGCACGGCCACTACGGTCGGGGGTTCGAATCCCCCCTCGGGCATGGATATTTGTGCCGTCCTTAGTTGTAAGTAGTTCATAAGTAGTTTGTAAGTTTAGGGACTGATGACCCCGTAGTTATGTCCCATAGACTTAACAAACATTTGAACAATTTCCATGCCGATAGCTATAAGTGGGTGGAAGATACGGCGGTTGATAGTCGTCAAATTATATATAAAAAAAGTAGGACTGAAGGCCAGCGATGACGTTTGCGACTCTATAGCAAGGAGGTTACATACAGCGAAACGTGATGCCACAGACCATATTTTTGATCTATGCGTGCTACAAATGTCTTCAGTTCTTTCTCTGTAAGGATAAGCATATGAATAAGGAAATATAAGAATAAATAAAAAACAGTAAAAAATAAATTTCTTTTAATACATCTCTTTAAAAAAATCAATTTGACGTTTCGCGCATTACATCAAGAAAATTACTACAAATAACGTAGTTTACCAAAATGCCCTGGATGCCCTAAAATTGAATTAAAATGAATTTGGGCAGTACTCTCACCATACGTGTTGAGATATTGTAACACAGGTTTTAAGGAATAATGTATGTATTATTTATTGTAAATCATTAAGCACTTCACATAATTTTATTTTTTTTATTTGAATGTTGATTAAAAATGTTTGTTTCAAAGAAGGTATTGTATTTCATTTCCTCCTTCAAAACAAGTCTCATAGCACACTATTGAAATATAGCTTATCTATCATAAGCAACCAACACGCGAGCGGAGCCGCGGGTTTAAGCTAGTAAATAAATAAAATTAAAAAAAAAACTCACGCAGACAGGTGAGTACTGAACGAATGCAACAATGTTCTTAGCAAGTACAATATTGTGTATGTATAAAAATAATAATTGCAACTATTACTCTTATATGAAATTAAAATTACGATATAAAGAAAGTTAGTCGCCTGCTACTTTTTTTTTATTTTGTGGTCAGGAAATTTTCGTCAGCGAGAAAGTTGTAGATAATGAACTGCATTTTTTAAAAATATAAACAACTTTTTTATAGAATGAATCTTTCATTCTGCAGCGGAGTGTGCGCTGATATGAAACTTCCTGGCAGCTTAAAATTATGTGCCGGAATCAGGACTCAAACCTGAACCCTGTTCTGGCACACAATTTTAATCAGCCAGAAAGTTTCAACGTTTTTATAGCTCCCCTATTTACTTACAAATTTGGTTAGAATAGAGCGGTGGAACCTTTCAAGTTCCACTCGTTACTTTCAGCGAGCTTGCCGACCGGCGAGCACACATTCTGTTCTCCACACATCTTGCACTTTGTGTCTAATTTCGATATATATATATTAATTTGGCGTCTCCATGAGAAGTTCTTGTAATGGACGTGCCTTGTTACAAAATCCTTTTATGAAACGTCGGTGGTATGAGCACAGCCCGAGAAAACTTCTGACATCACGGATGTGCTGAAGCGTTGGAAATTCTGTGACTGTCCTTACTTTATCTGGATCAGAACGGACACCATCTCCGTTGACTAGGTGCCCCAGGATTTTTATCTCTTTGGCGACGAAGCGGCACTTCTTTGGATTAAGGCGGAGTCCTGCAGTCCGAACACTCTTCAACACAGTTGACAGGCGACTCAGAAGCTCTTCAAATGTTTTCGAGAAAACGTGAATGTCATCTAAATAGCAAAGACACGTCGTCCACTTAAGGTGTCGAAGCAAGTGGTTCATCATGCGTTCGAATGTGGCCGGAGCATTACATAATCCAAATGGCATTACTTTAAATTGATAGAGGCCGTCAGGTGTAATAAAAGCCGTCTTCTCCCTGTCAGCTTCGTCAACCTCTATTTGCCAGTAACCTGTCTGCATGTCCATAGTTGAGAAGTATGTTGCTCCTTTTCAAGCAGTCTAAGGTGTCGTCAATGTGCGGCAATGGGTAGACATCTTTCTTTGTGATTCTGTTCCGCCGCCGGTAGTCGACACAGAATCGCCACGTGTCATCATTCGTCTTTACGAGGACCACCGGAGACGACCAAGGACGCTCCGAAAGTTGAATAATGTCATCTAGCAACATCTTCTCCACTTCCTCCCGAATTATCCGTCCTTTAACTGGCGACACTCTATACGAACACTGGCTAATTGGCGAATGTTCCCCAGTATTGATACGGTGCTTTATCGTAGGCCGATACACATTCCCTTGGGGATAAGTTGTGACTGCTCGTGACAATTTGTGATCCAAATCTCTCCTTGACCACCGGCAATGCTTATGATAGAAGCTGGTGTGTAAATTTCTTTTGTGAGCCTGATAAACTTATTACTATCAACAAGCACTTCACAGTTTAATCGCCCATCTGTATTTGTGACTGCGACTCTTCTCATCGTCAACGGCGGGATCGTCACATTGTCAACAGCGAATAACATCTCAGAGTCATTGTGGAAAGTCATATATTGGACATACGATGCGTACCGTCGAGGATTGATGCGTTGAACACCAGGGGCACACGCGATTGATGTATCCGAGCAAGTCGGCGGTCGCTTAACATTGTTTGTCGGAAAATCATGCGATGGAGTATGAATGCACTAGGATTCTGGTATAGACATCGAGATACTGGAACTGCGTCGTTAGAGAGGCCATTGAAATTCGCACAAGTGACGACCTCATAAACCGTGACTGTGGTTATAATCTTAGCAAAGCTTGGGAACCAGCGATTGGGTTAGTTAAGAGTAAATCTAGCAAACGTAACGAAGTGACGACCACGGCGGACAGAGCCCTCACACCGACGTTATCTCAGACGCCGTCGCAATCGGTTCCACTGCGCGGCCGCGGCGCGGGGCGCGGACCGCGGAGGGGTCGCTCCGCGGCCCGAGGGTATTTAAATCGTCCGCTACTGGGCTAGAACCCAGTTCCCTTCGAGCAGCCGTAGCGTGTGGATCTCCGTGCCGGCGCGTTTCCAAGAGCTCAGTCCGTCAGTTCACCCGATGATGGCGACATGTGTGATCGCCGAAATATTGTGCCCATTGGGCACTATAGACCGGCAGTACACACGTGGATAGTTTGATTATCAAATACGCCGGGAGAAACTGAAGATTCACAACTTCCCAGAACATTCTGCATTACGTGAATAACTTCTCGAATTGTGACTAAATTCTGTTAACACGACAAATTCCAACGGCTGGGTCCCACCTGTTGTACTTGGCGACTCGGTTGAATCCTTTTAGGCATTTGTTGGGGTCCTGTCCAGCATCTCCAGAGAACACCGATGGGTGTCTAATGTGCAGCTGGCTTACCGCTGGTTTAGTGTCTATTGTTCTTCTGATGATACGGACCTTCTGAAGAACGTACTCTGTATATCCCTTGTATTCCGGTTCAAGTCCGTGTAAGCGACGGCTTTTACGTTGCCTAATAGGAGCCACGGTGATGCAACTGTTGCACAGGATACCCGGCGCCTCCACCAAACAATGTCGCGTTGAAATGGGAGAAGGCTTGACTTCGAAGGCAACCGAACACAGCACTTATACTCAAAGCACGTTTATTACGAACTCAACATACACGCAGCACTGGCTGTTCTCAGGCAGAGTATTCTGCAGACAGAATTTACCAGAAATTAGAAGAACTGTTAACATAAGAAACAAGTAGAATTTACAAGTGAACATAGGAAAGATGTAGAACATTCTGGAATTGTTAATTACAAAGAAATAAATTTTTGCCGGAGGGCGGGATTGAACCGGCGATCTTCAGCATCGCAGTCGCTGTACGTCGGCTCTCGAGGCAATATACTATGTACACTGGCCTAGCTCTTGTAGTTTAGGATCCAGAGCTGACTAAATTACAGGACTGGTAAACGATTCTACGTTATTATTCTTATTTTAGTTGTTTCACAAGTTGCTATTGACATTAAATATAGCCTACGTTTATCGCAGGATTCTAGAGAAGAAATTAAAAGAAACCGCATGATGTTAAGTTCGGTAATCCTCGAGTTATAAAAGGCTGAAGGCACACATAGAGAGAAAATGTGCTTTATATAACAATATGATTTGCTATCCCTAACTGAAATTTGTAATTATTTATGGCAAAGATTGTAAAAAAAGGATTCCTTAAATATATGAAAAATGAATTAACATTTCTAACTTTTAATGCATTTTGGAAGGTAATTATTTATTCCTTCCTACGCTACACGCCACTTTCATTTCTTCATTTATATATGATAAGAAATCATTGACAAAATCAAGTACAGCAGTAAAAATGTTATTAAGAAGTGACATGACTAATTTCATGAACAACACAATGATACTACAAAATTTTAAACATGGTTGCAATTCAGCAAAGGTGGAACACGATACAAAAGTAAACATATTTTCAGCCGACCCCTTGCATAAAAATGGTTTACATGCATAAACCTTGACCTAGGTTTCGGCAACGATTTAGGGGCATTCGCGGCTACGATCGTTGGAAGACAGTGTAATTTTGCATAGGGAGGCCAAGGCAAGGAAACTGGATTTATGGGAAGAATATGAAATTCTCAAGCACCTCATCATTAATGATGGTAATATGCTGAATGACCAACTGCAACTTGCAAGTAGACAATACCTAGAAGGTTTCAAACCTATACTGTTTGTAGACATTTGTTAATGCAATACTTGTCCCTGCATGGTGTTTATTGTCCTCAGAATTATAGTGGTGCACTTGTTTATAGTTTTCTAATGTTGTGATGCATAATGTTTATCACGTTCCCTCCCACCGGGTGCATGCTATTTATTCAAAGTTTGTTTTTCATGCACTATATCTCTGGCCGCTGAATAGTTCCTAACTTTTCTATCTTCAACTTTTGCGTGTATGCACGTATATATATGCTGCCATGCACATGACTCGGCTCCAGATTTCTTTGCACGTTATTTCTCATCTGATTTCCTATCTTTCTTTACCTTATCTGTTTCCTGTCAGTATCATATTACACATAGTTTTTGTTTGTCAGATTCATTCGCGTCCGCGACTGCGCGCACGCCCATCAGCCCTCTTGGCGCCACCTAGTGCGGGCGCACGTCACTAGTGTTCCTACGCCTCTATCAGCACGCAGTCCACAATTTTATGATGTAGACATTGTTTTAAATTTCACTTTTTATTCTATGATATGGAGTCAGCCACATTTTATTTAACAGATATTTTAATGTGAGCTAAGTTTAAGTACATTCTCATCTAATGCTGTAATTATAAGTTTCTTCTTCTAGAAACACATTCTGTATTTTACTATTATTCTTATGTATATACATGTGGCGTCTATTCCGTAATAACAGACGTCGCTTCTGATCCTGCAGTTGTTATTATTTTAATATTCACAGAATATATGACATCAACTACGATTGAGCAAAGCTGAAAATGTGTACCCAGCCGGGATTCGAACCCGGGTCTCCTGCTTTCTAGGCAGTTGCGTTGACCCCTACACCACTGGGGACACAGTGATCCCCACACCTGCAAGGACTACCTAAGCACGCCTCCCGCCAGATACAAATTCCCAGCTTCAACCTCCCCACAGTACGCAAACTCGTAGTTATGAAACTAATTCCCGTAAGAGTAAGGGCTTCAGACTTGCCCACCCCTCCCCACTAACGGCAGGATCAATGCCCGTCACCGACACACACACACACACACACACACACACACACATATATATATATATATATATATATATATATATATATATATATATGTGTGTGTGTGTGTGTGGCGTCTGTTCCGTAAGGACAGACGTCACTTCTGATACTGCAGTTGTTATTAAATATTCACAGAATATGTGACATCAACTGCGATTGGGCAAAGGTGAAAATGTATACCCAGCCGGGATTCGAACCCGGGTCTCCTGCTTTCTAGGCAGTTGCGTTGACCCCTATCTGTGAATATTAAAATAATAACAACTGGAGGATCAGAAGTGACGTCAGTTCTTACGAAACAGACGCCACGTGTATATATATATAATATGCCGGTGACGGGCATTGATCCTATCGTTAGTGAAAAGGTGTGGGCAAGTCTGAAGCCCTTACTCTTACGGGAATTAGTTTCATAACTACGAGTTTGAGTACTGTGGGCAGGGTGAAGCTGGGAATTTGTATCTGGCGGGAGGCGTGCTTAGGTAGTCCTTGCAGGTGTGGGGATCACTGTGTCCCCAGTGGTGTAGGGGTCAACGCAACTTCCTAGAAAGCAGTAGACTCCGGTTGGAATCCCAGCTGGGTACACATTTTCAGCTTTGCCTAATCTCAGTTGATGTCATATATTCTGTGAATATTATTATTCTTATGATTTGTGTATTATATTTTGTTAGGTAATACTTCTAAAGAAGGCAAAATCACTTTTCCCGAAACCTAGGTCAAGATTTATGCATGTGAACCATTTTATGCAACTGGTCGGCTGAAACTTCGTTGACTTTTGGACAATGATACTAACACTAATAATACTGCACACAAAAAGACACAAAATCAGGAGAAATTATTTGATAAATTATAAAAATACAGAAATAAATACCTTATGAGTAACAAATTACACAACAGGCCAAGTAGAGACAAATTGCTATAACACTGAACTGCACCAGTATTTGTGATGTGGCCCTTTATAGGCACCACTAAACACTCTATGAACCCCCCTGTGCCCACAGCTAGGGACTGATGACCGCGTAGTTTAGTCCCGTTCACTCTACAAACATTTGAACATTTGTGCTCACAGCTGTGGCCGGGTGGCGCTCGACACTACTATAGGATGATTCCTACTCTGCGGCCGCCATGTTGGTTGGGTGTCGCGCTCTCTGCCCGGCTTCACTTCACGACCATTGTAAGTCCTCTCTATGTTATTCTGTGCTGGCTGAGGCCCCCCTAACGGTACGCATGATCGTGCATCATTGTCTGGAGATCCATGACCTAACTGGCCGTTTCCCTCTTGCTCTGGCACACCTAATGCAATAGTCACGTACTTAATGAGGACGTCGTCTCACGATAATCGCATATTTTCGCCGATGCTGCTTTCGTCTACAGCAAGAATCAGCTATATCTTGAACCAACCCAAAAAAGTACAAAGAAACAGTGGCTCGCATTCCTTAATTAGAACATTTATTTAGAAAACGTCAGTTACATCTTATTAACTGGATTATTTGTTATTTTTCGACATAATCACCCCTGTTATTCAAACATTTGTTACGCTGGTGCACAAGCTTTTGCATCCCACAATCATCTACATGTACAAATGATACTCTGCAAATCACATTTAAGTGCCTGGCAGAGGGTTCATCGAACCACTGTTATACTATTTTATCTCCCATTACATTCTCGAATAGCGCGCGAGAAGAATGATCAAAATGTTCAAATGTTTGTGTAGCTTAGGGGACTTAACTACGGGGTCATCAATCCCTAAACTTACAAACTACTTATGAACTAGCCGACACTAAGGACGGCACAAATATCCATGCCCGAGGAGGGATTTGAACCCCCGACCGTAGTGGCCGTGCAAACCGAGACTGACTCGCGTCAGTCCCCTCGGCCACCGCGGTCGGCAAGAATGATCACCTGAATTTCTCCGTTCGGGCTCTGATTTCTCGTACTTTTTTCCGATGAAACCTATATCTCCCATTACATTCTCGAATAGCGCGCGAGAAGAATGATCAAAATGTTAAAATGTTTGTGTAGCTTAGGGGACTTAACTACGGGGTCATCAATCCCTAAACTTACAAACTACTTATGAACTAGCCGACACTAAGGACGGCACAAATATCCATGCCCGAGGGGGGATTCGAACCCCCGACCGTAGTGGCCGTGCAAACCGAGACTGACTCGCGTCAGTCCCCTCGGCCACCGCGGTCGGCAAGAATGATCACCTGAATTTCTCCGTTCGGGCTCTGATTTCTCGTATTTTTTTTCCGATGAAACCTATATCTCCCATTACATTCTCGAATAGCGCGCGAGAAGAATGATCAAAATGTTCAAATGTTTGTGTAGCTTAGGGGACTTAACTACGGGGTCTTCAATCCCTAAACTTACAAACTACTTATGAACTAGCCGACACTAAGGACGGCACAAATATCCATGCCCGAGGGGGGATTCGAACCCCCGACCGTAGTGGCCGTGCAAACCGAGACTGACTCGCGTCAGTCCCCTCGGCCACCGCGGTCGGCAAGAATGATCACCTGAATTTCTCCGTTCGGGCTCTGATTTCTCGTATTTTTTTCCGATGATCATTTCTACCTATATAAATGGGAGTCAACAATATATTTTCGCATTCGGTGGAGAATGTTGGCGATTGCAGTTTCGTAAGTACCCCACGCCGCAGCGATAAGCGCCGTTGTTGTAATGATTTCCATCGTAGATCCTGTATCATTTTCGTTACGCTGTCTCCCCTGTATCGTGACATACGAAACGAGCTGCTCTTCTTTGGACTCTTTCGATGTCCTCCGTCAAACCCACCTGATAAGGATCCCACATTGAGCAGCAGTACTCCATAAAAGGACGGAAAACGTAGTGTATGCATTTTCTTTAGTAGTTCCGTTGCATCTTTTAAGGGTTCTGCCAAAAAAACTCAGTCTCTGGTTCGCCTTTCCCACGACATTATCAACGTGTTCTTTCCAAATTTAAGTCAGAAGTAATTGTAACTCCTAGGTATTTTGTGGAGTTTAAGGTCTTCACATTTGATTGATTTATCATGTATACAAAGTTTAACGGATTTCTTTTCGTACTCAAGTAGACGACTTCACACTTCTCATTATTTAGAGTCAACAGCGAATTTTTACACCATACTGACGTCTTATTAAAATCATCATAGGAGGTTGCCGCCTGTTGTCGGAACCAAATTTCAACTTCATCTCTGATCTCTTCATCGTCGTGGAATGATTTTCCAGCAAGACGTGACTTCTGGTAACGGAAGACCTGAAAGTCAGTGGGCGCAAGGTCCGGGCTGTATGGCGGATGGTCCAATACGTTTAAGTAGTGCTTGGCATAAAGCAACCGGACTACCATTTGTTAGCATTCCCCTGCGTTTGTTTTGAGTTACCCTTTGAAAACGTTTGGCAATATGCAGCAGCATTAATTGTCGTTCCAGGAGGCATAAATTCCAACAGAAGAATGCCTTCTCTCTCCCAAAAAAACAGAAGCCCTGATTTTCTTCGCTGAAATCGATGTTTGGCATTTCTTGGCTTTTGGCGAATTCTAATAGCGCCATTGCATTGATTGTTGCTTGGATTCAGGTTCATGGTGATAAACCCACGTCTCTTCACCTGTCACAGTGGGACCAAGGACCTCATCACCTGCTTCAGCATAGCGTGTGAGGAAGTCGCATGCAGAGCCCATCCTTTTGTCTTTGTTTTTTTATTTGTTTTTGTTTTTGTGTGTGTGTGTTTTTTTTTTTTTTTTTTTTTTTTTTTTTTTTTTTTTTTTTTTTTTTTCGTTAACATTCTTGGAACCCAGCGAGTACACAATTTCCTGTACCCTAACCTGGCAGTCATAACGTAATAAAGAATTGTCATTGACACGTCCGGCATGATCTGATGCAATTCTTTCAGTTTGAGACGTCTATTCGCACAAATTGCTTCCTCCATTCTCCGAAGAAGAGCATCAGATCACAGTTCGTCATGAACCTACCTTCAGAGAAATGTTGACACCATTTCGTTAGCTGTTCGTCAGCTGGTCGCTGACCTTTTGCACGAAGAAAACGTATGACGGAGCGCACTACGCATTTGGCGGCATTCTGAATCGGCGCAGCTATTTTAAGCACGACCTGATCCAACAAGAAACAACGTTCAACTGCCGAATCATCGTGAGGAGAAAGCTAACGGTTTAAGGTTAACACGTGTTGCCAAGTTGCTCGCCAAAACTCTTCTGTTCCTCTGGAGTACGGTGTACCTTTACTTTCCGAAATACCCTCCTATTTATTACGATTATCAATTATCCTGATACACTGTAATATTTCGTAATTCTGGTTTAGACATGTCTTTCGCCAGAAGAAAAGACCAATTTACATATATAAATTAATGTTAGTCTATATGCCAGAAGAAAAAACCAATTTACACATATAAATTAATGTTAGTCTGTATGTCCTCTATCAATTCGAAAACGGCTGGAGCGATTTTCATGACATCGTTATATAATATTCAGATTATCCCAGAGGGTGTACCTGTAATGTTTGGTAGCGATCGGATCAAGAGATTTATTTATTTCAAGATAATTACTGATTACAGACACAATGCGGCAGTGTGTACAACTTACGGATCGTGCGGTTTTCGTATCCTCCAGTCGTCAAGTCTCCGGCGGCGTAAAGTGCCAATGTTGGTAACGAAATATTCGCTTTCCGAGGATAATTAATTTAGTGACCGGACAGGAGCCTATAAACCAACCAAACACTTTTTTCTTTCCATGGCATTGTGAAGCATGTAGGTTATGTGGCGGTACGACCTCTTCTTGCATGGAACAAAACATCATATTTTGTGCCGTGCCAGACTTCAGGATCCAAAATTCGTTCGCATCTCAACAAGGAATTTTTTTTTAAATAATATAATATTCCTGTATTGTGAAATTTCAACGACAGATACTTGCGCAGATAGAAGAAGAATATGATTCTAGGTTTGCACTTCTTTAAAACTGTCACTTTGAAATAAATGTTTTAAAGTTCCTTTAAAGATCAAACTGTCAAACAGAAGTTCGTAGTTGTTCTGGTTGCTATAGACACAGATATTAGAAGTCTTGTTCAATAATGATCGATTGATATATAAGACCGATGTATTAAAATAGTAAAAATTGATAAAAGTCTTCTTATTTTGTCTGTCAAACAAAGTAACTTTCCGTAAATGTCTTCCATCAAACTGTAAAATAGTTTGACAGTAAATAATTCTTCAGTTCCTATAAATGACTATATTTCTATTGTAAAATTTGTATAAATATCGAAATAATTATCGTTGACGGTTAACTTTCGAGGCACAATGACATTTATTGCTCCTATAAATGACTATATTTCTATTGTAAAATTTGTATAAATATCGAAATAATTATCGTTGACGGTTAACTTTCGAGGCACAATGACATTTATTGCTCTCACAATACAGATCATGGCTTAATGACAGTTGAACAAAAACTAATTTTATGATCTTTTTGATTTTCCACGAACGTTTCTGTAATAAGGTAATATCCGCGACGATAACCGCAGAGACCAGCATCTTCTTGTGTAGTGGCTGTCGACCCGCGACTTGAAGTTGCCAGATGTTTATTCCTTGAGCTCGGCGTCGAAGATGTTGCTCTCGTAGGTTGAATCTCCGTCACAGCACATGAAACACAAGAAACGTACAAAATTCTCTTAAGAATCACATAACATAAAACATTTACATAAAAATAATTTAAAACATAGAATATAAACAAAATCTTCTGCGAAACTGAGCTGACATAAGATAGTAGTGGGGACAATAATCCGTCCCACTACATACCACACCCGCATGCTCAGTTTAGCAGGGAACAAGAGTGAAATAAAAGTCAGTCTTATATCTTTAACTGTTTTTATATTTCTTTTATTTTATAATATTCTTTTTGTAGCCAATCTTAAAGAATATATATTAATAAGTTATACGTGATAGTCATTAGAGATATACTTCAACTGTTTCAACACGAATCACTTTACAAGTCACTCCAACAAGGTTGAATTAGTCATGGTTCTTCCTATCCATGCAATGTTCTGAGCGTCATATAAATTTCTATTTTATGAAAGAAAACAGTTTATTATTCTCTTTAAACTGTCTATGCATAGGCTCTGAGTATCTGTGTACTCTATTTACACTAATATCGTACTATCCTCACGTTTTCCTCGTCTGCCTTCATAACGCATTACTCTTTTATGTGGCTTTTGTGAACATACAAATTATATACGTTGTAGCTATTGCATGTGTTTGACAGAACGTCCAAACTGTAATCAGTCGGAGTCAAATATTATTTTCATGACGCTATTACTTGAACATTCCATGGAATAAATTTCTTTCCTTCATGTCAGGGTGTGCTTATTTAAATCAATTTCAAATTCAAAGAAGAAAAATACAATTTATTCCCCAAACAAAATTTAGAAAATCTTCCTTATTGTTAAATAAGTCAAAAAGTGAACAACCACGACTTATTACAATAAGCACAATGTTAATTGTTCAAGTAGGTAGGTTTAATGGTTCACGCATAAATCATATGTCTTTTGGAACAATTTCGTATTCAACGAACAAATAAATTATTTAACGGATAAAGCTCTGTAAAGTTAACCACTAATGCCCTCGGGTAAAAATATTAAGTCGTAATATACCTTCCCCTTTCTATCCTCGAAAGTATATTATAAAGTTAAAATCCTCCATTGTTCTGTATTATTGTTGCTAGCCATTACTTCTAAAAGGTCTTATAAATGTAATTAGTTTCATAATCTATTTAATATACAGATCTATCGGTAAAAATGGTAACTTATCCTTTCCATTACAAGACGTTACAAAACCAATACGTCTAGATGCTGTATAAGCGTAACTTCTCTGACGCGTTGCCAACTGCTCAAAACGACATACGCTTCTATTGTTTTCATACTTTAAATTCTCAATTATTGTGAACTAGTTTCAACACTGCGTTACCTCAAGTAAAATTTCACCAGTCACCAGCTGAGATCCCTCACACACCTAAGTTAACATATTATTGTACACTATTTGTACTTACCTCCCAATACGTATCTGTAAATGTATATATAAATAAAAACTTATGCCTTCTCTTTACAATATTATTATTCTCTTTTTTTCTTAATTATAAGAGGTCATAAGAGGATTAATTTGCACTGTCTATGAAACATCGGCTCGGCGCTTTTCCTTTGGCCTTCGTACGTATTTTAAGATAATAGATGTAGTGTCACCTAATTATGAGAACTGTGATAGTGTCAAGTTCGGCCCATGCAAACTTATATATAACACACATCACCGGGTTTTCGCAAGCCGTAGCTTCGGACGCCTAATGGTCCATATTTCATTTTATATAAACTATCATCTACTCTGACTACAATCCGAGTTTCCCTGCCATTTATTGACATAATCTCCTATACACCTCTATAGTCTTTTTTAGCTTAAGACTAAAAGAAAAAATTAATAAAATTATTTCATAGAGAAAATCTATTAATATGGGTAGACTCTCCATCCTACAACATAACGGACATCATACTATTCATGTATTTGCTGAGGGGTACAGTGTATTATATATCTACATGCATACATTCAAAAAGATCTCTCTATACTAGATAGATTTCCTTCCAAAATTTAATCGTTGTCTTGCGTCGTGTCTTAAGTTGTTACTATCTCATGCCTTCTTATCCTTCCTTGGGCAAGAAACGCTTAATTTGATCTACATTATAAAGTCCATTTATTACTCCCGTTGAAGGCTCTTGCAATACTACAGCCTTTGGATGAGGAACGCTGTATACTACATAAGGTCCTTCGTATAAAAAGAAAAACTTCTTACTCTCTTTGTTTTCTTTACGACTTTTCGGATGAGACAATGCAAGCACCAAGTTCCCAGTCTGAAAAAAGGTACCTTAGCTTGCTTATTATATTTTCTGGTTCGTTGTTCAGCGTTCTTTACCAGTAGTTCTTTAACATCCTTTTCCTGTACTAGATTAATCTTATTTAATGAAGGCCAAGAAATAGCGGTCAATAAAGGTTCTCCTATTTCCCTAAGATTTCAAGTGGTGCTAAACCAGATCTTAAATGAGGCAATTCTTTTTAATATTTTTTTCAAATTCTGGAATTAATTTAGCCCATCATATATGTCTGGAAGCACAATAGGTCATACAGAGTCTACCTAGCTCTTTCATTACTCATTCAACAAGGTTTCCTTGTGGATGATATTTAGAAATTAGAATACGTTTTATACTATAAGATCTTAACAACTCTTTAAACTTATTGCTAGCAAAAGCACTACCATTATCTGATATATTCATTTAGGTGCGCCCCAATTAACAAAGTAGTCTCGGATAAGACAACGTATTACACTTGAAGTATTTGCCCTTTTTTACATGTACAACTTCACATATTTAGACCAGCATTCCAACACTACAATGATATAATTAAAACCACCTAAACTAAAGGGCCGAAAAAGTCTATTGAAAGTATGTCCCATAATCCAAGAGGAATTGTGGAATATAATTATAATTAGGAGAACTATTACCTAGTTTTACCTTATGACACAATTCGCATGTTCGGATAATACTTCTGACTATACGTGACATATTTCTAAAATAGTAAAATTTCATGAGTTGTTTGGTACATTTGTGGATACCAAAGTGACCGTATCCTTATGTATGTATACTACTAAGTCATGTACGACTGCTTCTGGTATACAGATCTTCCATTAGGTATGTTCAGGTTTTGCTTTCCAATACAGTAAATTATTAAAATACAACCAATTACCTTTAACTACAGAAGTGTCTTCATTTTGTCAAAGATTTGCAATATTTTACCAAAGATTGGGTCAATTCGTTGGTTAATGTTAGTAGCTGTTACTATCTGATTCATTTTCTGCTCACCTTCTTTATTGGTTCGGAAATACACATGATAATTATGTAATCCCTAGTTCTTCAGTGATCGAAATATTTTCCATTCCTGCTTAGTGCATCTGACACTACATTCAGTGAACTCTTTACATAACGTACTTCATAATGAAACTCCTGCAAATACAAGAACCATCTCAGTAACCTTCGGTGTAGTAACCTATAACTGGACAGAAAAACCAAAGTCTGGTGATCGGTATACACAATAGTTTTCCTTCCGCTAAGTAACCCACCAAACCGTTGGAAGCTCCAAACAACAGCAAGAGCTTCTTTCTCCGTTACGTAGTAATTCCTTTCGTGCTTATTTATGCTTCTGCTAGAGAAAGCTATAGGACGATGTAATCCATTTTCATCGGTTAATTCCGCCTGAAAGATAACACATGATATTCCGTAATCGGAAGCATCCGTATACAAACAAAATTCTTCTTCAAATTTCGGATGGTATAACATTTTCGCATTTACTGCCATTTACTAAGGCATTCTTTATTTTATTAAAAACTAACTTTTTTTTCCTGCCCCAAGTTCATACAGACTTTTATTTAAGTAGATATAAAAGCTTAGGGTTGATAATATCAGTTCCGGGAATGAACCTTCTTAGAAAACTTACCATTCCTAAGAATGATATTATTTCCTGTTCCGAGGACTAGGACATTTGGCAATAGCGTCAATAGGATGACGATTTATTTTTATTCCTTCACTGTTCACTATATGTCCTAAAAACCTCACTTCTTCTTTCCCAAAATATGATTTGAACTATTTTAAAGTAATACCTCTGGCAATCAACCTTTCAAACAACTCCTGTAAAACAGAAAGACGTTCCTCTCATGCCCTTGTAACAACAAGGATATCGTCAACGTATACAATTATTTTCCGAGATAGTTGAGGACCTAATGCAGAGGCTAAAGCTCTTAAGAATGTCGCCACAGATAACATGTCCAAAGGGTAATTCCTTAAACTGATACGACTTACCTTCAAAAAGAAAAGATGTATATTCTTTTGAGTCAGAATCTTGATGATATCCAGCTGTTAAATCCATAATACTCATATAACGAGATCCAGCAATTTTAGAAGTACTTCTTCCATAGGCAAAGGTCTATCCCTTTCCATCTCAATGATTTTATTCAACTCCCTGGCATCTATCTAAGACTAGACGAACTCCAAGTTTTCTCACTGCCCATAATGACCTGTTGAAGGCACTACATGATCTCTCAATGATACCCTGTTCTAACATTTTATTTACCTCTCTATTGGCAGCTTCCTTTAACTCCAGAGAAATTGAATAAGGCATCTTAAAGAACGGTTTTAGATTTTTAATCATAAGCTTACCTGCATAATGTTTAATATATCCAGGTTTGTCTGAGAAAACCGTCTTAAATTTTAACAATACCAAATCAAGCTCTTCTTTGAATAACACCTATCCCTTATTTCCTTACTGACGCTGTCATTTAAGTCAGAATGATAACCTTCATATGCTACCTCCTCACAATCTAGCGATAGATTCATGGAGTCCTCATATTTAATATGCAGATTCGTAGTTGTTATATGCATCGCTTGGCTGGTCAAACTTAATTTTAACTATATGGTTTTCGACATGAACTGTCACAGTTGAATTCTTAAAGTCTAATGAGCATCATTCTTATATAACAAACAATACCTAAGATCAAGGCTATATTTAGTTTACTCACTAATATAAATGAATGAGAGAAAGATTGCTGGTTAATTCTAAAAGATAGGTAAACTTCTTCGTTGATGTTCTAACTTTTATGACCAGTAACCCCTAAAATTCTCATATTACTTACTGGCAATGTCGAACAATTCCAGTACTTTCTCTTGACTTTAAATAGCTCTTTAGATAGTATACTGACTTCACTACCAGAGTCAATAATAATATTCATCTCTGTATCTTTAATGTAACCCTTAATGACTGGTTTAAGATCCCTTACTTTATTTCTGTTATTCTCTTCAAACAGGAGATCATGTTGTAAAATGTCTTCGCCCGATTGATTTAAAGAGAAATTACAAATGGTCGTATAGAACATATATCTACAGTCCGCTTTAGTAGACCCGCACTACGGGACGGTTTTAGTTTCCCGAATTCTCTTTTATGATATCGCCTACAATCTCTCCATTTTCTTTTTTGTTTTAGTTATCGACTGATTACCTTGTCCACGTGATTTACGTACCTTAGAATTACCTTCTTTATTTCCCATACTTTCTGTATCTTTATGCTGCCTCTTAACTTGACTGAAACGACTCTGCCTTCATGAGGTTCGGATCGATTATTGTTGTTAGTCGTAACGTTATCCTCACTGTTATTCATAATCTTCCCGTCCTCCCTTGTTTTGTTTAAATTGTCAAGTTGTTCTAAGTAATTTAATATATCCTGCTGGCTGCCGTGACCATCCTCTCTCCATCATTTTCTATTTAACATAATAAGGCAACTTACTGATCAGTAACATGATTAAATGTTCTGCCATTATAGGTTGCTGTATCAGTTTTATCCGATTTAAATGCCATTCGAAGTACTTTCTAAATCCTCCCCAACGTTTGGAATAATAGGGTGGGACTAATAATTCGAGAGTCAAATTGTGTTGTTCCCCTTCTGACCAATATTCCTCTTTATATTGGGTAATGAAATCATCCCATGTCTTAAACTCACTTCGATTTAGAATGGCCCATTCGGCTGCACTCGCTTCTAATTGCCCGATTATAAATTTTATTTTTCGGTTATCGTCCCATTTAGCAGGAAACAAACTCTCTACAGCTTTCATGAATATTACGGGATGCATGCCACCCTCTGGATTGAAGGTCGCAATTTTATTTGTTTGTCTGAAGTTCCTACAGAATTTCAGTTACCTTCACAATCAGTGGCTGGCCTTATTTGGTTCACATCACTTTGCAAAGAAGAAGTCGCATCTTTTTTACTGGTTGCTGACGTCCGCTCCACAACTATATTGTCAGCGCTTAACTTTTCAATAACGGTACGACTATCGTTCCTGGCAATATTGGTAGAACTGCTCTTAGACATATTATCTCTGCCACTAAATTCCGCTAGCTGTTTTTTAATCTCAGGTAACTGCAGCTCCGTATTTGACACGCGATTGAACAGTTCTGTGTTTCGACTGTCTTCACAGTTTGTACGTTTCGCTGCTTGATTATTGTCACTATCTCTGTCTCAATGTTGTTGTAGGATCAGATATTAAAGTTTTTATATATACTATCTCAGCATCATCTTTTAACACCTGCTGAGATAGAAGGTTTAGTGCAGGATTTTCTATCGAAGAAGTTTCTACATTCCTAGTAGAAATTTCTTGGATAAACTCCTTCACGAATATTTTCAGTTTGTAATACAAGCTCTTCACGCATTTTAATATTATTACCTTCTATCTCATAACGTATCACTTCGCATAGCATTACACTGCTCTTCTCTATTTCGGTGGCTACTAAAACATTTACATTGTCTAAAAGATGTGTTAGCTCAGCTATATCTTTGAGCATTTCGGCCTTTCCTTCGCGTGATTATTTGATGTGTTCCTCTGATCTATTTTTAAAGCCTGCCCAACATCCCTGAAGACCCAATATTTGATCCTGAGTCACAGTTTGAACCGATTCCAATCTAGCTATAGCTTATTTTAGTTCTTTTTGTTCTTTCCTATTTTCAGCTTGAAATTCTTTTAGTTCTTTCCTATTTTCAGCTTCAAATTCTTTTAGTTCTTTAGGTTCTTTCCTATTTTCGACTTGAAATTCTTTTAGTTCTTCAACTTGAGACAATTCTATTTTAGATAACGTGGCTGCAAATTGTTCGAACACATCATTAAATTCATTACGAAGGTCACTCTTAAATTCGTCTTAAATTCTATTTCTAGATTTGCCTATCTTCCTTTTCAGAAATCTGCCTTCCCTACTAAGTGAAGGTAACCCAAACTGCTCGTCCGCCGACATTTCACTCTGACATGTTGGATAAATCTACGCACTGATCACACATTAAAAAAAATACCTTTCTTACACTGTTCACGATCACACGATAGTATTGCAAACTTAAAACTGACTCACCGGATGTTCTAGCTCAAATATATGCAGCTCCGGTGGTCGGTGAGATGTTACTAGCGGCTGCCCCAACAGCCGTCTGCGTTGCACCCGTACGATGCCAACGACGGTGTGTCTACTCTCATTCTCTCTCTCTCTCTCTCTCTCTCTCTCTCTCTCTCTCTCTCTCGCAGACAGTGCCGACGACCCCAGCTGCGTTGTCACCAGCCGCCCGTCTCAACTGCCCTGCGCGCCGCACTCGCCCACGACAGCGTCGTAGCGATGTCGGAGAGATGGCTCTCCATAGCTGATTGACTGGGCCTGTTGGATTCAAAAAGAAAAGGGGTGCCGGAAACAGCAGGGTGCTGTTCACGACTGCAGCGTAGTCTCGTTGAATTACTGCGTGACCGTCCACCAGGGCTGCCTCCGTCGTTATCACCCAGACCTCTCGTCAGTGAAGTGACACAGGCTGCTTCTTCCTCCGCGTCTGTGTGCCAAAATCCCTCTCCTAGTGGCACACAAGTCCTGTATCAGCGGTCGCCAGGTTGCGGCGGTACGATCTCTTCTTGCATGGGGCTAAATATCAATTTTTCTGCCGAGTCAGACTTCAGGATCCGAAATTCGTCCGCTCGTGGTAATTGTGAAGAACGCTTGCACGAGCGCCCGTTTTCATAAATCTAGAACGCGCGACCACACTTCGATATTTGGTATATTTCGATATGTTCCAAGATGGCGGGAGAATGTTTGTTGATGTACGAAACAGTGATCATTTGAAGTGAAAGTTACGTTAGGTATAGGTTAAACAAGAATTGTTTTTCTTTCCAGTATGTGAGGGCGCGTAGCGCCCGAATCTCCGGTTCAGAGACATTCAAAGTTGTCAACATACGCGCCATGGTAATAACACGGGCAACAGACTCTGCAATTCAACCGTCCTGAACCGAAGATTCACATAATTAAAAAAAAAAAACTTCTTATTTAACCTATATCTAACCTAACATTCACTTAAAATGATTACTGTTTCTTACATCAACCAATCACAGTCTCCCACCAGCTTTGAACAGATCGAAATGCACCATATATCGAAGGGTAGTCGCGGTTCGAGATTTATCTAAACGGGCATTTGTGCAAACGTTCTTCACAATTCCCAGCTCGCCAAAAAAAAAAAAAATAAATAAATAAATAAATAAATAAATAAAATAAAATAAAAATAAATAAATAAATAAATCCAAGTAATATTATCTTTCTGTACTGTGAAATTTCAACGACATATCCTTGCGTAGATAGAAGAAGCATATGATACTAGGTTTGCACTTCTTTCAAACTGCCACTTTGAAATAAATGTTTTAAAGTTCCCTTGAAGATCAAACTGTTGAACAGAAGTTCGTAGTTGTGATGGTTGCTTTATCTGTCAAGCAAAATAACTTTCCGTATATGTCTTCTTTTAAATCGTAAAATAGTTTGTCATTAATAATTCTTCAGTTCCTATCACTGCATATATTTCTTGTAAAATTTGTATAAATATCAAAATAATTATCGTTGACACTTGGTTAACTTTCGAGACACAACGACATTTATTGCTCTCACAATAGAGATCCTGGCTTAATGACAAACAAAGACTGATGTTATGGTCTTTTTGATTTTGCACTAAAGTTTCTATAATACTGTGAATATCCGCGACGATAACAGCAGAGACCAGTATCTTCTTGCCTCGTGGCCGTCGACCCGTGATTTGAAGTTGCCAGATGTTTATTCCTTGAGCTCGGCGTCGAAGATGTTGAATCGCCGTCACAGCACATGAAACACAAGAAACATACAAAACTCTTTTAAGAATCACATAACATAAAACATTTACATAAAAATCATTTAAAACATAAACATAATATTCTGCGAAACTGAGCTGACATAATATAGTAGTGGAGACATTAATCCGTCCCATTAAAGGTAGAGCTGGCAGAGAATAAAATTTTCTCTTGGGAGGGAGAAAAGGAGATGGATACAGTAAGCAGGTGCAAATAATTTTCTCTCGGGATGGAGAAAAGGAGATGTATACAGTAAGCAGGTGCAAATTGATGTAGGTTTCCGTTCTTATTTGCAGATGTAGACGCTTTCACATGACAGGATAGCGTAGAGTGCTGCATAAAACGTCTTCGGGCAGAAGAGCAGAACATGACTTACAAATCCTATCACTACAGTGTTAACAAAATGTATCCCTCAGCTACGAACCCGCTTCTGAAAGTGTTTCTCCATAATTTGGCATCTGCATCAAGTTGAGATACCTGCAACAGGGTACTGTTAACACTGTTGCACGAAAAACGCATTACAAAAAAGATTAAAATGATTTCCATTTTGACCCTCCCTGTAGTCATCAGCCGAATTATCGGAAGAAGAAGTATTACACTCCAGGCAGACGATGACATACAAAACTGCCCGCAATCTTATTAATGTTAAATTGGGAGATTTTTTTGCAACCAGGCATCGTTTTTCACAAACTGGAGAAATAAAACATTAGCACTAAGTGTCTTATTACAGTAAAAAAAAACATATATTAATTAAATAAAAGTATGCCTCCAGAAATAATATGAGCCAAACGCTTTCCAGTATTATTTTTTTACCTTTTCCCCTCTCAAATCGACCTTCTACATGCTGCTACGAAATATTTCAGTCCGATTCGTTTTTTGTATAGTTACAAACGTTCTCCATTTTTCATCTGGATTGGAAAGATATTGTTTTCCTTTATTACAAGCTACGGATACACAGTGAATATAGAGGCAATAAAAATATCGTAAATTGCTGGAAATTGCTGGGTGGTCATTAATTACTTGGCACATTTAAATGTTCTGCTGTATACAACATTTATGTGGGTTAATTGCATCTCGCAATGAAGTATTGACTCCAGCGCAGTATTGTCCCAGACATAGGGCAACCGCGAATCACTTGACAGTGTTTTAGTTACATGTATAATTAAATGGATAGTCTCAGTTACAGATTGTTAGCTGTACTTGAAAGCCTCTTAATAAATAGAGAAATTACACACCTGATAATGCAACGATTTTATATAGTGATGCACCTTGAAAATTAATATAGCGATGGCTAATGTTGACCGATTTACAGTGATTCACAGACAATTGCCTAAAGAGAGTCCGTGTTGTACGGATCCAAAGTCTTAGCGTTGATTTATTGCTCTTCGGTGTGATTTTCGTCTTGTTTTCCGCATCTTTAGCTCTGATTAGTTATTGTTTTTACAAAACAGTTCCCATCGTTAGTTCTCTTCAAGTGCATAGCCTCATTCTCCCCATTATACATGAGACCATATATTTGAAGCGTAGGACGCAATAAAGAATCGCTATTATTCTATAATTATGTACGTTTCTACAGCTTCAGTTCGTTTCCTTACCGTTTTTACAATCCTACAGCACAATGGTGCTATTTCTTCCTTGTCGTCCATTAATTATATTATCAAGAGAACCAACGCTGAAGGCATGTTCTTATTAAACGAGGGTCTCTGAGGTTTTCTTCTATACTAATTCCTTGAAGCGATGGGTGATTATAGCTCAAGTACTGATTAACTCTATGACATAGAGAGAGAGAGAGAGAGAGAGAGAGAGAGAGAGTAACCACAATCCAAAGGAATTTCAGTCTAACCTGAGTATATTATACATTCGACCTGAAACTCTTTTCTTCTTTATGGCGAATTATCCACTGCAGGTCAAGGAAAAATTTTATTTCCGTATTTTTCAAGTGTACATTGTCATGCAAAATGTTAAGTATGACGGAAACTATCTGAAGAGACAATCCGTATCCTGTCACCAGCAGACACCTAAAAATGATTTCAGAAATTGACGCATAACTGCTCTACAGGAATTTCATGAAAAACTACACATATTTCGTTATCTCTAAACACCCTTTGTTGTTGAATCGGTATCTATACTTATTATCAAAGTGGATGTGAGCACTCTAAATGATTGTATTACTCGTGGCCATTGAAATTGCTACACCACGAAGTAGACGTGACGCAGACGCGAAATTTAAACGACAGGAATAAGATGCTGTGATATGCAAATGATTAGCTTTTCAGAGCATTCACACAAGGATGGCGCCGGTGGCGACACAACGTGCTGACATGAGGAAAGTTTCCAACCGATTTCTCATATACAAACAGCAGTTGACCAGCGTTACCTGGTGAAACGTTGTGATGCCTCGAGTAAGGAGGAGAAATGCGTACCGTCACGTTTCCGACTTTGATAAAGATCGGATTGTAGCCTATCGCGATTGCGGTTTATCGTATCGCGATATTGCTGCTCGCGTTGGTCGCGATCCAATGACTGTTAGCAGAATATGGAATCGGTGGGTTCAGGAGGGCAAAACGGAATGCCGTGCTGGATCCAAACGGCCTCGTATCACTTGCTGTCGATATTACAGCCATCTTATCCACATGGCTGTAACGGGTCGAGCAGCCACATCTCGATCCCTGGGTCAACAGATGGGGACGTTTGCAAGACAACAATCATCTGCAAGAACAGTTCGATGACGTTTGTAGCAGCATGGACTATCAGGTCGGAGACCATGGCTGCTGTTACCCTTGACGCTGCATCACAAAGAGGAGCGCATACAATGGTGTACGTAACGACGAACCTGGGTGAACGAAGGACAAAACGTCATATTTTCGGATGAATCCAGGTTCTGTTTACACCATCATGATGGTAGCATCCGTGTTTGGCAACATCGCGGTGAACGCACATTGGAAGCGTGTATTCGTCATCGCCATACTGGCGTATCACCCGGCGTGATGGTATGCTTTCTTTGTTGTTTCAGATGGTCTTGTTCCATCGTCTGCACTTCCTTCTACTGTAAACTATCTTTCTTAGGCGTGATTGTTAAAATATCTGCACATTCTTTGGAAGTTCTACGATTCCTGATGTTTGGTTTTGCTTTTGGCAATGGTTTAAAGTCCGAAGGACTTCTGTATAATTCTTGTTTAACCGGATGGAACATCTTGAAAGCTTCAATCAGCTTTTCTCAACATTGGAGCCGGTTCTTCACTAGAACTACAATGTTAGACATATATATGTGCGTATGAAACAACTACTCAATTCTTATCTTCAGATGGCGACTTACTGTTACTTCTAGGATATTGTAAACGTTCCCTGCACCCAAGGAGGACTTTCCTTCTTTGACGTCTGTTGTTGCAGCGAAATCATTTGGCTCCCACTCGCCTCTGTGGGACTTTCGTATATGGTCTCGCCATAAGTGGATCATAATGTGCCATAAATTAGTAAATTAACGCACGTTAAGCGTGTTAAGAGATAGCCTGCGAGGCATGGAAAGTCAAGATTGTTACACGAAACACAGAAAAGGCAGTCTAAAACTGAAAAAGGTGCAGCAAAAATCAACTTTGCCAGCCAGCTTTCACGAGCGACAATGTTATAAACTTTCCATTATTGCGACAGTTTAAAAACGAACGAGGGACAAATACGCAGTCGGTATGAAAAGTACATTGTGTAGGTTATTCACGTATTACGAAATATAGCCGCGGAGGGTTTGCCCTGCGCACTGGGGCGTCGTGTTGCGGTGCGCGCGCCCGTTCGCCAGCTGGGGTTCGAATCCCCCCTAGGGGATGGGGGTGTACGTGTTGCTCTTAGGTTAGTTTACCTTAGTTTAAGTAGTTTGTAAGCTACGGAGTGGTGACAGAGCAGCTGAGTCCAGTAGATTTACAAACGTTTGAACGGTTCTTCCGACGAAGTATAAATCAGTATCTCACTTCTTAATCTGCGAAGTCTGAATTCAATGATATAGAAAATTACAGCATTTCACAGAGAATTCTCGATCAGAGTTCATCAAGGAACGATACGAGTAAGATCAGTACACTGTATTTTATTCCCTAGTTGTGTGGTGCGCTAGTAGTATGCAAATTGTGCTGCTACCTTGAAATGGGAATTTAAATAATTATTCATCTTTTCCCAGTCGTCAAATTGCCCTGGTCTCCCCTAAAGGTTATATTTGATCGTAATTATTCATTGCGATGTCATACTTTTGTAAATATGACAGTGCAGAAGTCGCGACTGCAGACTCGCGCGTCGTTGCCGATCGTGTATTGTCGGCAGTCTTCGGAGCCTTTCGCGAGCAGAAGACGGCAAGCTGCGGTCACTTCACATGGTGCCTGGACGGTGGAAAAAGTGGCCGCAGTGCCCGTGGTCAGTTCATGCGCCCACCCCTAAGGTAGACTGGTCAGCCAGTTGCAATGTGTCAAGTGGCACAGCATGCAGTGATGCTTAAGATCGTGGTTTCTGCGCACTTTGATGGCTCCCTCCATGTAGCGGACTAAGGCTGTGGGAGTCCCTGGGTGGCGGACCCCATTCACTTTGATAATAAAAGTATTGAGATTCAGAAGTCCCTCAGGACGAGAGGCATCAGAGATTTGGAGGGCCCAGAATGATAGGCCAAGGGAGCTCAAGAAAAGAAAATAAATAAATAAAAAGGTTTCGACGTATTTGGAGACCCAATCCCCAAGAGAGGCCTGGGGCGGTCCTGCCTCCCCTCCCTCAATTAGTCTGCCACTGCTCCGTCCTCTGTGTGGCTACCCTTGAGACATATCCTCCCTTCGTCTTGTGTGTCTTTCACTGCGACCCTTCTCGGCGCTCCTTCATAGCGATGTGGTCGCAAAATATTGGTAACCCATGGACACGATTTGTTACTTCTACTGCACAGTTTATTACGGTTGGAAACACACTTATGGCACACCCCGATGCGTACAGTCCTGTATCACTATCAGCAGCTTATAGACATCATTCATTAATCTTTCGCTATACAAAATAGATGAAATTGTTATTGGTCTTGAAAAAAAATTATCACTTGCTATTGTTTTTCCATAGTTTGCAACAATATATCCTCCATGAAACAGTTCAATTCGGCCGGCCGCGGTGGCCGAGGTGACTGAGGCGCTCCAGTCACGGTCAGCACGGCCACTACGGTCGGGGGTTCGAATCCCCCCTCGGGCATGGATATTTGTGACGTCCTAGTTCGTAAGTAGTTCATAAGTAGTTTGTAAGTTTAGGGACTGGTGACCAGGTAGTTAAGTCCCATAAGCTTAACAAACATTTGACATTTAGTTCAATTCGAGTACCATATATTCACTTGTCTTCTTGTAGACGTCAACTTGAGGAGGGTCTGTTCACGCTCAAAGGATGTCAAGGGCAAGATACGTTTCCTCTCCTAAGCCTTCTTGAATGTGTGTAATGCCGTAGAAAATGGCGTAGCTAGACTACAGAACTACTGTCCCACACTTTGCATCCGGCTGTAGCGAATATTGAGACAACCCATTCTTGAGCTGCACTTGCCACTCAGCTCCTACCAATTCCTCCTTCCGGCGATGCAGTGAAGCTCGCTATGAAGTTGTCCTCCCAAATCTAAAAAAAGAAAAAAAAAAAATCAAATGTTTGTAAATCTATCGGACTTGGTCATTAGCCCGTAGCTTACAAACTACATAAGGACAACACACACACACACACACACACACACACACACACACACACACACACCAATGCGCGAGGGGGAGCTCGTACACCTGACAGCTAATGGCTGTGCGAACGGGTAATCAACCGCGACTCCTAATTCTTTCAGCGCATTGCACTTCAACAAAACAATTCAAAGGAAAATAGTTGAAAACTTACTGTTATGAGTAGGTCATTCTTATCGAAATAGAGTGTGAGCTGCCAATTACGTCGCGTATATTGCTGACATCACCAAAATAAAATTACATATTTACTCTGGCATTCAAATTTATGCAGATTTTGACTTCACAACGTGCAAACCGTTCGATCGGGAGGCTTTTGCAATGGGTAGGGCAACATGAAGCTTGTCAGTAATTCTCAACGTGCGTCACAACGTTCACCAATCAGATGGAAGAAAGCCACCTACGGCAGACAAAGTTAATGGCGAATATAGCACACATTTTCGGAGTGGGGCGGGGAGCGGTGTAAGACTAATCTAAGGAAAAGTATGAAGATAATCTCCTAAAATTCTTTTTCGACATCAGGTAACGGAATATATGCCTTCAAGCGACCTTTATTTTTTTAATACAAATAAACAATCCCTGAGATAGATTTTCGTCTCAAATATGTCAAAGACATTATTAATAAATCTGAAGCATTGAATAAAAATTTTTGGTGCGGTCAGGAATAGAACCCGGACGTGTGTGCTTACTAGGCAGACGTCTTAACCGTTAGACTTGGAATAGTCTAAGTACGATTTTCCTCCACGTCACTAAATATAATTCTGCGTCTGTGTTCCAGAGATAATTGCCACTACTGCCAAGGCTCTCAATGCAGCGGAATAGCACCTGGGCAATGGACATATTGGAACAATCCTGTTAAAGTGATATAAAAATCAATTTAATACAAATAAACAATCCCTGAGACGGATTTTCGTCTCAAATATGTCAAAGACATTATTAATAAATCTGAAGCATTGAATTAAAATTTGTGGTGCGGCCAGGTTAATCGTTAGTGGTGTGGTAGTCTAACGGTTAAGACGTCTGCCTAGTAAGCATGGAGGTCCGGGTTCGATTTCCGGCCGCACCACAAATTTTAATTCAATGCTTCAGATTTTTTTTTAATTTTTACATATCTCCCCCCATCCCCCGCCTTACTAACCAATACCGTCTAGCACGGCAATGCCATAACGCATCGTTCATTAAAATGATTCAGGTACCATATTTATTTTTTCTTTATGATCATTATTTCAGGGGGCAGGGGGGTGCACGCCCCCTGTCTCCCACATTTCATACGCCGCTGCACGAAGCTATTCAGTACAGGGGTGCAGCTGTTCTTCGGTGCAGAGATTACAGCGTCATATTGACTTTCAGGGGGTCAATGGTTTTTGTATGTATAACTTACGTCTTATGAATGTATTTCATTTCAAAGCAAGTCAAAGTGAGTCTCTAAATTGACAAACTCTCGAATCTCGGTCGTTTTATGTACAATTTGTACTGATCAAGTGACTGGAAGAGTCTTATATGCGATTAAAAAAATGTTGTTATGAAAATTTGCCGTTTCAAGGCGACGGCTACTGGACATCCGTCAAATCGCATTGTTAAAAATATTGAAATGTTTAAATTTTTGTAAAACTGTCGGACTCAAATGCTCGGTTATTAGTCCGTAGGTAACAAACTGCTTAAAATAAGCTAAACTAACCAAAGGACAAAACAAATACCCATGCCCGAGGGGGGAGTTGAACCCCCGACGCCGAACGGCCGCGCACACTGCACCACGGCGCCCCAATATGCACGCCTAATCCGCCGCGACGCATTTTTCTTTATACGATTTGTCGTAAGTATATATTGGTAAACAAACTGTCTTGAGCAGTTAAACCGGCATCCCAAGCGCAATGGAAATATTCTAGACCTTATAGCCACAAGAAGGCCTGACCTTATTAACGATGTCTGTGTAGAGACAGGAATTAGTGATCATGATATCGTCATAGCGTCGATGGTGACCAAATTTCATAAACCAATCAAGAAGGCTAGGAGCGTGTTTTTGTTGGGAAGAGCCGATAAGCAAATGTTACGATCACACTTAGAAAATGAATGGGCATCGTTTAATTCTGGGACTATGGATGTTGAGGAATTGTGGATTAAATTTAAGTGCATTGTTAATAAAGGGTTAGATAAATATGTGCCAGTAAAGACGAATAAGGATGGAAAAGATCCACCGTGGTATAATAATAATGTTAGAAAGCTGCTGAGAAAGCAAAGGCTGTTGCACTCTCGATTCAAAAAAGAACACGCAAATGATGACAGGCAAAAGTTAGTAGAGATTCGTGTGTCTATAAAAAGATCGATGCACGAAACATACAATAATTATCATAGCCATACCTTAGCTAAAGATCTTTCCGAGAACCCGAAAAAATTCTGGTCCTATGTAAAATCGATAAGCGAGTCAAAGCCCACTGTCCAGTCACTAGTTGATCATTCCAGGGCAGTAATAGAAGAAAGCAAACGGAAAGCTGAAGTTCTAAATTTAACCTTTAAGAAATCTTTCACGCAGGAGGACCGCACAAATATACTATCATTTGATCAACGTACTAATTCCGAAATGGGGGACATAGCAATAGGTGTTTCCGGTGTAGAGAAGCAGCTGAGAGAGCTAAATACGAAAAAGTCTGCTGGTCCGGATGGAATACCAGTTCTGTTTTACAAAGACTGTTCTACGGCATTGGCCCCATACTTAGCTTCCATTTATAGCGAATCTTTAATTCAGCACATAGTTCCTAGTGATTGGAAAAAAGCGCAGGTGACTCCCGTGTATAAGAAAGGAAAGAGAACTGACCCATACAATTACAGGCCAATATCGTTGACATCAGTTTCATGTAGAATTTTGGAGCATATTCTCAGTTCAAATATAGTAAATTTCCTTGAAACGGAAAAGCTTCTTTCCGGGAATCAGCACGGGTTTAGGAAACATCGTTCATGAGAAACTCAGCTTGCCCTTTTCTCACATGACATCTTGCGAGCCATGGACGAAGGGCAACAGGCGGATTGTTTTTTTCTTGACTTCAAAAAGGCGTTCGACACGGTGCCACACTGCAGACTGCTAACGAAGATACGAGCTTATGGAATAGGTTCACAGATTTTGACTGGCTGGAAGACTTTCTAAGTAATAGAACGCAGTACGTTGTTCTCGACGGCGAGTGTTCATCAGAGACGAGTGTATCGTCAGGCGTGCCCCAGGTGAGTGTGATAGGACCGCTATTATTTTCTATCTATATAAATGATCTGATGGACAGAGTAAGTTGTAATTTGCGGCTGTTTGCTGATGATGCTGTGGTGTATGGGAGGGTGTCGTCTGTAACTGACTGTAATTGCATACAGGTTGACTTAGACAAAATTTCTAGTTGGTGCGAATAATGGCAGGTAGCTCTCAATGTAGAAAAATGTAAGGTGATGCGCATGAGTAGAAAAAACAATCCCATAATGTTCGAATACAGCATTAGTAGTGAGCTTCTTGATGCTGTCGCGTCGTTCAAATATCTAGGCGTAACATTGCAGAGCGATATGAAATGGAACGAGCATGTAAGGACAGTTGTAAGGCAGACAGCCAACTTCGATTTATTGGGAGAATTTTGGGAAGATGTACTTCACCTATAAACCGCGTATAAAACGCTTGTACGACCACGTTTTGAGTATTGCTCAAGTATTTGGGACCCGCAGCAGATCGGTTTGAAGGAAGACATAGAGGCGGTTCAGAGGCGAGCAGCTAGATTTGTTACCGGTAGGTTTGACCAATGCGCGAGTGTCACGGAAATGCTCCAGCAACTCAATTGGGGATCGCTGGAAGAAAGACGACGTTCTTTTCGTGAATTTCTGTTAAGTAAATTTAGAGGGCCGGAATTTGAAGCTGAGTGTAGTACGATCTTGCTGCCGCCTACTTACATTTCGCGTAAAGATCACAAAGACAAGATAAGAGAAATTAGGGCTCGTACGGAGGCATATAGGCATTCTTTCTTTCCTCGTTCAATTTGGGAGTGGAATAGGAAAGGAAATGCCTAGTAGTGGTAAAATGTACCCTCCGCCACGCACCTTACGGTGAATTGCGGAGTATGTATGTAGATGTAGATGTAGTAACCTGTTACATGGAACGCTACCCCTATACCGGCTTTCGTAACGCAGGTGGTTTAGTCACGGACTGTCGAAATAAATCGGTTCTACGTTAGATGTGTGAATATATCTTTGTCTTATGTGCTCATTTTTTAAGATATTCAAGAAGTTTCTTATAAGATTAATAGAAGCATAAAGTACAATATTCGATGCTACATAAATATGCTCATCTGAAGACTGATTTTTTTCTACTGTTTTTATGAACAGGCCGGTTTGTATCTTACTTTGAGTGAAGTATGCACGTCATTGTTTCAAGTTCAAATGTTCAAATGTTTGTAATTCCATTGGTGGAAACTGCGTTGGTTATCAGTCCCTAGACTTACAAACTACTTAAACTAAGTTAAACTAACATAAGGACAACACACACATCCCTTCGAACCTCCGACGCGGGACGCAACGCTATCAGTAACGTGGCGCTCCAGACCGCTCGGCTACTTCCGCGCATCATTGTTTCAAGTCTTGAGTTTTACGCGTCATAGGGATTCTACTAATGAATAGTAACAGTGGTCGAGGAAAAGTGACCTTTGAGTCCTACTTAATGAATAGTAACAGTGGTCGAGGAATAGTGACCTTTGAGTCCTACTTAAAAGCGGGAATAAAGCGCCAATTTTATACCGCGATATTGTATTGCAAAAACACTTATATGATCATATATGTTTAAGTTGCTGCTACACTGCAGAAAGCATATGCACAACAGTGCAAATGTGCATTTTAATAGAGGTGAAGAGCGAATTTTACTTTCTTCATTTCGTGAAGCTGCCAGCATATATCTATGGAGCAAACTGCGACTGCGCTTAGCAAGTTCAGGACCACGTTTCGTATGCTGAAGCCGCAGTGTGGTCTCAGACGCGCGATGGATTCGGCACGTTGGCCGCACACGCTCACACACACGCTCTGTGTGCCGACGTTTCAACAGTTCGTATGTATTGATTAACATTATCACTCCAGAATGAAATTTTCACTCTGCAGCGGAGTGTGCGCTGATATGAATCTTCCTTGTGAGAACCTCGGACCTTTGCCTTTCGCAGACAAGCGCTCTATCGTCTGAACGATCCAAACACGATCCACGGTTCATCCTCACAAGTTTACTTCTGCCAGTACGTCACCTCCTACGTCACAGAAGTTCTCCTGCGAACCATCCGGGACTAGCACTCTCGGAAGAAAGGCTTAGCCGCAGCCTTCATTTGTTTACTACACAGATTAGAATCAAGAGGTAGTAGCAGCTATGGTGCACCATCCAGCTGTTCTACCCCAAGTCGTACTATTGTTGTGAGCTTGTACCAAAATTTATTTAAGCTGGCGATAAGAATCAGTAAAATAGCTATACCACATAATTGAAACTCTTACACATCCCGCTCTATGTTATTCTTTCAAATTTGTTTGCTCTTGGTAATTGTGGGCATACTTCCGGTGTTACGTGCTGTTCGCTCCATTTAGCTATCCCGAGTTCATAAGCGGACGGCGAGCACGTGCTATTGCCTTCAGGCCATTAATATGTACCACAGTTGCCTAGGTGACGACCTGTGTATTCGTCACAGAGAGCTGAGGACGCTGACTTCATGACTAATAGTGGCCGTGTCGCTGAATAGTCAATGATGTTGACGCGGTACTGGGCTGCTTTGCGTGTAGCAGCTGGCTGTTTCAAACCCCAGCGGTCTGCATATTTAAACCACGCTCTTCCTCGGCTAGAAATTGTTTGCCCTCTTCCGCGCTCCTAAAGGTTCATACCTACGTCACCAATATCCTGCTCATAAAACATACATAAACTTGCTTGCTGCTTTACAGCGCATTCTACCACTAGTTGAAATAAGAAAAGAAGCCCAATTGTTCAACAAACCTCTTGAGGTCAACGTTCCATTGATCATTAAATCGAGCATCAGTTGTAAAGGGCTCGACCGAACTATCGTTTTCCTAATGATATTCCTAAAATTGCAAGTAAGGGTTTAATGAAAAAGAAATAACTGAAAATTTGGAAAAAACAAATTAATTTTAACCGCACAATTTTTGTATGAAGTTGAGATGATCAGTTACGATTTGAACCACTGATCTACGTACTTTTTATTTCTTTTCTTTTTCCTTGTTTGCTGTGGTCCTAAAAATATTTTATGAATAAGGACGAGGAAAAAGAACTGTAAGCAGACTCTATGATAATGTTCTACGTGACCCAAACTACTGGACTGATTACAACCAAACCTCGTACAAGTATTATTCACGTTAGGCAATAATCGTTGTGGGGAATATGGATACCCACTGACATAAGGTGTGTCTTGATAAACGGTGAGACTGACGATGATACACATATCCCGCTTGATGTAGTAATATTTGTTGAGTTGGTCTTCCATCCGGAGACTGGTTTGATGCAGCTCTCCACAGTACTCGATTCTGAGCAAGCCTCATAATCTCCTCATAAGAACGGCAACCTGCATCAATTTGACTTTGCTTACTGTGTTCATCTCTTGGTCTCCCTCGGCGATTTTTACTCCAGACATTTCCCTTCAACGCTAAATGCAAAATTCCTTGATGTCTAAGAATGTGTCCTACCAATGGATCCCTTCTTTTAGTTAAGGTATGCCAGAAAGAACTTTTCTCCCAAATTCTGTTCAGTACCTCCTCATTAGTTATGCGATGCACCCACATAATCTTCAGCATTATTCTATTACACTTTCAAAAACCTTTATGCTATTCCTGTCTGCACTGTTTATCGTCCATGGTTCACACAAGGCAACACTCCACAAAAATGCCATCAGAAAGGACTTTCTTATACTTAATATTCGATGTTAACAAATTTCTGTTTTTCAAAAACGCTTCTCTTCTCATTGCCATTCTGCATTTTATATCCTTTAATTCCTGCAGCTACGCCTGATTTTCTAAGACTGCATTCCATTACTCTTGTTTTGCTCTTGTTAATTTCGTTTTATATGCTCCTTTCAATACACTGTCCATTCCGTTCAATTTTTCCTCCAGGTCCTGTCCTGTCTCTGACAGAATTACAATGTCATCAGCAAAACACAAGGTTTATATTTTCTCAAACTGAACTTTAATACCTTTCCATACTTCTCCTTGCTTTTCTTTACAGCTTGGTCAATGTACAAATTGATTAACGTTTAGGCCACAACTCAGTATTACACCCTTCCCAACCTCTGCATCCCTTTCATGCCCTGCAATTCTGCAAACACAGTACAGCTTTCTGTATTGGCATGACCACCAACCAGCTATCCATTAGGAGGAATGGCCACAGCCAAACTGTGGCCAAAAACAAGGTGGACCACCCTGTGGCACAACATGCAGCGGAGCACAGGCTTGATTTCAGTGGCTGCTTCACAACCCAGGCCATCTGGATCCTCCCATCCACCATCAGCTGTTCTCCGATCCCGAAATCAACCTCTCTATCCCAAACCTCACCTATTTTGAGTAGGGCGTGAATGTGCGATCGTGTGTGTGTGTGTGTGTGTGCGTGTGCGTGCTTGTGTGTATGTATGTGTGTGTGTGTGTGTGTGTGTGTGTGTGTGTGAACGCATGTGTGTGTGTGTGTGTGTGTGTGTGTGTGTGTGAGTGAGTGTATGTGTGTGTGTATGCGGTCTTGTGTACTTACAGTGTGCACGCATTTTGTATATTTACTTTAATTCATTTTATTTTATTTTATTTTTATCCCCTCACCCGCCCACCCTTCCATTCCTAAGCTGCATCTCGTTATTCCCATCTAACCCATCCCCACCACTGTAACGTAACCTTCCTATCCCGTCTCCCCTCCCCTCCCCATCCGCCCGGATTCGCCGCAGAGCGTGATTCGAAGTGCGGCAGCTGTAGGTGATGGTTGTATGTCTGTGTTGTGTGCCTGTGTGATAGTGTGAGGTCTATTTTGTGAAGAAGGCCATGACCGATAGCTGAAAGTGTTGTATGTGTTTGTCTTTTGTATGTACCTGTCGCAACTCGTCGCCACGTCTTTGCGGTGAGTTGTAAACTGTCGTTACTAAAGTATATATATATATATATATATATATATATATATATATTTGGGTGTTTCACTAAGTGTGTGTGCTTCTGTAACTTGTAAAATAATAGGTGGCGGGAAATTTTAATGCAGTAGGTCAACACAAGAAATGTTACACTTTCTGCAGAGCTATGAATATAGTTTTATTTTATCATTTTCCAAAGAGTTACACCACAAAGATATAATATTTTTAATGGAACAGTAGTTTTTTCTATCGTGTATTGGATTCGATTAAACCAGCTGCGTCCAAATCAATTTAAACTACATTCCTATCACTATTAGTTTGGGAGCTATAACCCTTCAAAGTTCCGGGGGCGGTGGCTGCAATAGCGTAGCTGACTGACCGAGCGGCTATCACCTGGGGCACGGCCCTCTGTCTCATGACCACCAGCCAGTCAGCTACGCTGTCGTAGCCTCCGCCCCCTAAACTTTGAATAATTTTTAGTGGCAGATCTGTGTTCGAATCCTGGCTGGGTACACATTTTCAGCTATGCCTATACGCACATGTCATATATTCTTCGAATATGAGAGACGTATCTATCGAGGTAGTTTAGTACTGGACGTTGATAGATCATATCAGATCAGATCAACAATTCCTGGATGGTCTTCGCCACAGCGAAATTAAATATCGTGAACCACACTCAATCTCACACTCACAGCCACAAACAGACTGCAAAGAAACAAAACCTCTAAGACGGATAGATTAATGCCTCACAAGTGGCTAAACGCTATATCAAGCGGCACAATATCGTACTAGAATCATGTTGTTCATCAACAACAATGGGACTTTAAGGACTGATACACAAAATACGATATAATTCAGGTTTTAAATTGTTGTTGTTGTGGAACATCACTGGGAATAAAAGGGTTAACTTCAACATTTTGCTGGAGCTCCACATTTGAATAGCTCTATCATATGGCCTAGACCTTTTTAACACCATCCTTAATAGCCTTAATAACACTGTATCAGCTACTGTTCGTCCATGTTTCACTACCGTTCAGAGTAACACTCCGCCCAAAGGCTTTCAAATAGAGTTTTTAATACTTGAAGTATATATTAGAGTTTAAGAAAAATTTTCTTACTTTTCTTTTTATTATGTGCAATTGTTTGTAATTTTATGGAATCAAACTACGTTGGTCATCAGTCCCTAGTCTCAAAAACTACTTAAACTAAGTTAGTTTAGGACAACACACATATCCATGCCCGAGGGAGGATTCGAACTTCCGACGCGGGAGTCTTTTAATTATTCTGTAAAATATGTCAGGCAGATGACCAAATAATGTTCTGCTGAAGAACGAAACGATCCATTCAAGAATAATAAAATACTTTGCAATCAAGAAAGTGCTCATTGCAAAATATAGTTTCACTGGTTGCTGCACAACGCCATAAGTTATATAGACATCATAACTGGTTAGGTACTGTAGATTTTTTTTTTAAGTAACCTCTTTTATTGAACGATGTCTGTGGCTTATTTTAGAACTGTTCCATGGTGATGACATTGCATATAATTGTAAAATACTTGCATAAAAGCTAATCTTTAGATTTGTGCATTAATTAATGGTATTGCCAAAATAGGAGTTCTTCGCAATTTTCAGTTTTGCACTGGTCGAAACAATTAGGCGATCAGTTGAGATATCTAGATTCTGAAGTATTGTCATCGGCTGATTGAACTAAAACGGTTCGACGTCTTACTGTAGGTTCTAAGGCGTGGAGACATTACGGCAGCTGAGATAGTGAGAATAACAGAAATTGGCTGCAGAGGGAATTGGTGTTGACTTGTGCTTACGAAACGAAGTATCGAAACGAATGGATCAAGTATCTTATACTATGGAAGGCACAAATATCCATGCACGAGGAGGGATTCGAAACCCCGACCATAGTGGCCGTGCAGACCGTGACTGGAGCGCCTCAGTCCCCTCGGCCACCGCGGCTGGCCGAAAAATAATTTGGGGCTCTATATGTTGTAAATGTCGATCCACGGTAGCGATTCATATTTAGGAGGGTCGCAACTAAAATTCAGAATTATTTTCACAATGCTGAAGCTTGATCCTTTTTATGTCACTGTTCGCTTCATTGGCTGAACGAACGAGAGAGTGGAGGAATTCTGTATTTTCTGTCCCCTGCTGCAGGCCTGTAGTCAGATTTATTTATTTAATAGCTTATATGCCAGTGCTTCGCAACGGTTGTTAAACAGGGACCACTGTATAACATGTTTCTTTTTTGGGGGTGTTCCGGACCTAGGTCAGCAAAAACTGAATCCAAGTTTTATTTCTCTGTTAATAAACTCAGTTCTTCTAGCCAAGATGTCAAATTTAAGCAGAAGTCATCGTCAAAAACAATAAATGTTCATAAAAGTTTCCATACAAAAAGTGAATATAATTTAAGTCCGTACTCCGGAACGATGTAAATTAATGTTAGGTTGTGTTCATAAAGACAGTGGTGTGTAATAGTCTATCTGGCGTAATCTTCTGAAAAACACTTCCATCACTGAGATGAGAAATAGTAATAATAATAACAGCGCCACGTATTGATTCTATAGTGTAGGACTAAACTCTTTATCTCTGTGTCTGCTGAAGTGTCTGCTGAAGTGTCTGCTGAAGTCTTAGTATGTTTCAGTGTTGCACTGGGGACAACGGAGTTATTCTGTATGTAGTGTTCCATATTATCGAAAAGTCGACGAATAGTGAAAGAGTTCACGTCAGTTTAAATAAGACGTCATGGTGGTGTCAATGTGCGATAAAGTTAAGTCTGGGTAATCGTTGAAAGAATGGCGTCAGCTGACCGTCTGTATAGAACTTTCCATTAAATATGGTAGTTTCCAGAAAATTTTCTTGACCACTCTTTCAGCTTATAGTTGTCCCCACGTCCTCCAGTGATTACTTCGTAAAGCACGAAGTTGAAATCGATCTTCCGTAATAGAAATATATATTCAGAAATCGGATTATAACTCAAAGTACAATTGTCTCTGCAAAAGAAGACGTCTCTTTCTTAATGTAGTCCGCACCAATAGCAAGTAATTACAAATTTTAATCACAATATTGTACCGAACAATTACGAAAGCGGGAAGGTTTCTGATGAGTTTGTCGCTTCCATGTGTATGATATCTCTAGTGGCAGGCACAGAGCAGAAATATCTCTGGAGAGAGCATTCAGATGCGCAGAACAGACTTTCTGTCCTCGTCTGATACATCGGAAAAGCCGGCCGCGGTGGCCGAGGTGACTGAGGCGCTCCAGTCACGGTCAGCGCGGCCACTACGGTCGGGGGTTCGAATTCCCCCTCGGGCATGGATATTTGTGCCGTCCTAGTTCGTAAGTAGTTCATAAGTAGTTTGTAAGTTTAGGGACTGATGACCCCGTAGTTAAGTCCCATAAACTATACAAACATTTGAACTTCGGAAAAATCTACTAATCGTTGACTTTATCTTGGTCCTTTTCTGTTCGGTTAAGACGTATGACTATGTGTAATTGACGCTTCCTCAACTTTCTTGTTGCTTCGGTGACATATTTACTTAGATATTATTTCATGTTACGTGGTTGCTCTGCTAAAAGGAGGTGGGGCTTCTTTGCAGCCAATGCGATACAAACAATCGTTGGAGCAAATAAATGTGTGGAAAGGGTGAATTTGTTTCAATATCAATTGGCAATTCCAGATTAATTTTGAGAAGATGCACAGAATCCAATGCTCACTCCACAGATGTATCTTTGTATAATTTAGTGGTTATACCCGTCGAAAGATGCACTTCTTTTCTTTACATGACATTGCCAGGCATATGAGATGCAGCTAGGAAAAAAAAGGGGGGAAAAAAAAAAGACGGGTCCTACCTGGGCTAAACTTCACTTGCACTGGTGGTTGTTTACTTTGCTATCGTTGCATCGTTGGCAAAGAACTATTCGCTTTAGGAGGATGATTAATTTACTGACCAGAACAGCGTAAATTATTTATTTCATCTTGAACATCAAGAATTATTCTCTTTATTCTACGTGACTGATTTTTGAAACAGCGTTCAACAGCCGTTGCCAACATCAGCGCACAACGTCGCCGCTGTAAAGTAAAATTGTACCCCGGCTTGTAGTGTATTACACCATAGTTATGAGAATGAAAACAAAAAGCAGCAACCCATAATTAGTTGTTTGGTGTACTATGTAAGTAACGTCGCCTCACTTTGTCCTTTCCTGTACTATGGAGTTTTCAAGGCATTCCTAAACAGAATGCACGGTAAATGTAATGAGGATACACCGAAATCAGAAATGGAACTACATAAATTCCATTTTCCTTGTACAGAATTCTTATGCAAATTAAGTCATCGACTGACACGAAGGAATGTCGTTATGTTTTAAATTCAAATGTCCCCTGTCAAAAGAATCATAGACGTCGTTAAGCTGTGAATATACAACGTGTACTCAGCAACTCGCTGTTCAATATTTGTTTGTATTTGCAGAGATAAGATTGCGGCTCCTAATTCTAAATCCAGAAGGTTTTGTTCAAAATACTTTTGTTACTGAGAGAATAAGCACAGCACGATCATGTATTGTTTCTTGGCAGCAGTACAAAACCAACAGCACCTTTAGTGGTTCGTTGCTGTTCTATAGCATAACCATCGAAAAGAAATAAAAAACTAAAAAATGCAGCAGCGTCAACTATTCTTTCTTTGGTGCACTACGAAACTAAGAGGGCCTCTATCTGTTCTGTACTGCACTATACCGTTTTCTAGGCATTCCTAGGAAAAATGTTCAAATGTCTGTAAATCTATCAGACCAAACAGCGGTGTCATCAGCCGTAGCTTACAAACTACTTAAACCTAGGTAAAATAACCTACGGACAAACACACACACCCATGCCCCAGGAAGGACTCGAACCTCCACGGCGAGCAACCGTGCGCTCCGCAGCGAGACGCTTTAGACCGCTCGGCTACTCCACTACGGCATTCCTAAACAGAATGGACTCAAGATGTAATAAGTACGTACCGAAATGAGATAGGAAAAAGCATACATTCCCTGATTTTATTTCTTGATTTTTTTTTTTTTTTTTTTTTTTTTTTTTTTTTTTTTTTTTTTGGTGTGTTAAGATAATTCTTAGTAAATGAAGACATCGATAGACGCGGGGGAAAGTCGTTATGTTTTAAATTCTAATTATACCCGTGGAAGGAAGCACTTTTTCCTTTCCATGGCACTGCTAGGCGTGCGGGATGCAGAAGGTAAAAAAAAATATTTTTTATGCCGTACTTGGGTAAAATTTTACTTTTAGTGAAACGGTATGGTATGTTAACGTTGGCAAGGAAATATTTGGTTTAGGGGGATCATTAATTTATTGACTGGAAAAACATTAATTATTTAATTCATTATCAACACTAAGAATTATTCCTCTCATTGAGTGTGGCTGATTTTTCAAAAAGGATTCAACAGCCGTTACCAACATCAATACACTACAACGCTTCTGTAAGGAAACTCATAGCACTTGTTTCAGTGTATTACACATTAGTTATGAGAATAAATAATGCAGCAGCGCCATCTATTTTATATTCGCTGTACTATGTCAGTAACAGCGCCTCTATCTGTCTTTGTTATACTACGCTGCATTTCATGCATAGCATACATCAGAAACTACAAATTTCTCTATCTTTTCTTCCCCTGATCCGCTTTTGATGAAATGAAGCTCATATGTTGCCCCAAGGTACTCTCAGTTTGCCTATGAAACCCCATGAGAGTTCGTGTAGTACTTTTGAAGATTTGCTGTTTCAGACCATTCACCACAGCATAGCATACATATAAAATTTGAAATTGCGATATCTTTCCTTCCTTTAATCAGATTTTGATAAAGCTGCGCCTATGTTACTCTGCAATCTATTATCAATTTACCTGCGGAAACCTATGAAAGTTCGTGTGGTACTTTTGGAGATTACCTTCAACAAATAGACATGCATGATGGCTTTTAAGCAAATGATTAAATTATTGTGGTGTCGCACAAGTACAAAGTGCGCGCCACCTACTTTCGCCGCGCGCCGCCATGCACGCATGGCGCGGCGTTCTCACGACGACAGCCACGAGCGCCTTCTGCGACAACTCCGCTCGAGGCCACCACTGAAGGACATCGTTCACTTGGGACTGAGTTAGGAACCAGTAAAGACTTCGGAATCCGATAGGCACCAGTGAAGACTTGGCTATCAGTTAGGCACTAGGCAGGACTCTAGCTCAACATTCTGCAGTACTATGTAAAAGTTAAGTATTGTATACATTCTGTGCAATATATATCTCTTTCTAATTTACTCTAGTGTTTATAGTTTCTGGCTGCTCCCCTCCGTACCTGCACCAGCGTGCTATCTTTATTCCTGTGTCGGTCACATTCCACTCGGCCACCGACACCTACGACGAGGCTGGGACACAAAAGCGGCGACGAAGTTGGGACACAAAAATTATGATATCTTTATTTTCTCTGATCCGATTTTAATTATTGAAGCCTTTATGGAACCGCACGATATGCTCAAGTTACGTGTGAAACTCCATGAAAATTCGTCAAGTAGTTTTGGAGGTTTCTAATAGTTGTAAAAACAGAAACGACGGTTGCTGAAAACACTTAAAATTACGATAACTTTTTTCCGCGATCCGATTTTGATAAAATTATGCCTATATGTTGACCCAAACTTTTCTCATGTTTCCTGTGAAAACTGCATGAAGATTCGTCCAGTAGTTTTGAAGACTGAATTAATAATATTAGTATAAATTTTTTGGTGGAGTGGGGTGGGTAGATCAATTATAACGTATATATTTTAACTTGTAATGGTCTAGAACCTCTCCGGGGGACACCACCTTGACGAAGCACTGTCCTTGTGGGTAGGTAGAGAGGCTTGCGCATCCGTGGGAAGCTGAGGGCTATACCGAAAGTAGAGAACCTACTGCCGGAAAGGTCTCAGCTGATGGATCAGTCTAAGAGTGTCACACAAAGTCCCGTCTTCCTTATCCTCTCCCAGTCCTTTCCCCAAGGTGTGATGCGATCCGTGCACATGGGTGGATGTGTCTTGAACGGAGCCTAAGGGATACCAGGCGACCTCCCTGAGTAAGTAGCCTTGCGCGGGGTTATCGTAGTGTGGACTATATAAATCCCAAAATCTCGTGGGATTAAGATGAACACAGAGAAAGAAAGTATTTTCAAAGAATCTGAAGGGCAATCTGAGACCTCAAATACTCAGACATTGGGATTAGGACCGATGGAATGCACTCCTACTTCTGAATCAGGGTCTAGACCTGAGCAAGAATTGGGAACTGTAACAGAGAAGTTGGACCAGATTAGGATTAAGGCCTTGTCTGGGGCTCAGACGAGGAAACTTCTCAAGGAACAGAAGGAAGGAAAAGAATGGCTTCCTAAACATAAGTGGAGGGAATCAAAAGGTCTTGAGCCCATGACCCCCCCCCCCCAAAAAAAACTGCCTCAGTTCAAAGGGGATACTCAGACCCCCTCGATGTCAAAGACAGGTGCCAAGAAGGTTAGGGAGGAATCTAAGACTCCCTCCTCTCTGGACAAGCGTGATCCTAAAAGGCTGAGGCAGGAAATCGGGAAACAGACCTATAGTACTGCAGTCTCGGTCTTTAGAATGGCGGTTGTCCAAGAAGAATACCCACTGGTGAGTATCACCTCGCAGCAGGAGGAGCTCGTGCAGATGGTACTCTTTGAAGAGATTGGGTGGGACGCTGGTCCAGGATCCAAATTCAGGAGGGTCTATCTAGATCGCGGTGCCCTGATTTTTGTCTGCGAGGGGGAGTACTCAGCAGAATAGCTTAAGGACAAGGTGCCCATGATATCCCAGTGTCTGGTCAAGACAGCAGCCGAACTCCTGACGACCGCAAATGTGGGTACCAAAGATCCTTAAGGATGTCTCTCCAAAGACTCAGTTCGAGAAAATAAGGGCCCAGAACCGAAAAGTTTCCACAGAGGATTGTAGGATAATTAACCAAAAGTTCGTTCCAGAAGGACGAACCCTGGTGGTGGAGGTCGGAAAGAAGTCCCTGAAGGCAATTCGAGAGCAAGGCCTGATACTGTTTTTAGTGTTCTCGCAGGTCGCCGTCAGGGTAATCAAAGACCTTAAAGGCAAAAATGGCAGCAAGATGGGGACTGGAAGTGCTGCAGATAAACCTGCAGCACAGTAAAGGGGCCACTGCTGCCCTAAGCAGTAGCCTGGGGAGATAGGAGGTTGACGTGGCCCTAATACAAGAACTCTGTTTATACAAAGGGCGTGTATCGGGCTTCGGTGGTACTGGAGGTAAGCTGATTTATGCTAGAAATCTAAAAAACTCCAGAACATGCATTTATTTTAGAAATGGAATCCCTTTCATACCAATGATGGATTTTTGTTCCAGGGACCTGGTGGCCATCAGTATGCAGCAACGTGAGGAAGCTATCACGAGGGAAATTGTTTTGGCCTCAGCATACCTTCCTTACGAAGACAGCTCTCCTCCTTCATTGGTAGTGAGGAGACTGACAGAAGCCTGCCATTGGCAAGGTGACGAACTGTTGGTGGGATGTGATGCCAATGCCCACAATCTATCGTGGGGCAGCAAGGACATCAACAGTAGAGGTGAGCACCTTCTTGAATTTCTCCTCTCAAACAACTTGAGAATCCTGAATAGGGGTGATGAACCTACATTCAGGAATAGTAGAATGTAAGAAGTAATTGATATAACTTTTAGTTCCATGATGATGGGAAGTTACGTCAAACAGTGGCATGTGGTCCTGGAGCTATCCTCATCAGATCACATGTATATTAAATTCAAGGTTGAAATGGGAACCAGACATACCATGGCCTATAGGAATCCCAGGAAAACGGACTGAGAGACATATAGGACAGAACTTGAATTTAGCCTATCGGAAATTAAAACTTCGATAAGGATCCAGCAGAGTTTGAGGCAGTAGCAGAGGCCGTAACCTCTAATATAGTGACCTCATACCAGGACAATTGCTCAATCACCAAGAAGTGCACAAATAGGAATGTGCGTTGGTGGAATAATAACCTAGAATTGCAAAGGAAACAGGTACGAAGACAGTTTAACATTGCGAGGCGCAAAGGACAATGGGCAAAGTATCGTGAGGCCCTTGTCAATTACAACCTTGCCATCGGACGGGCAAAAGGAGGCTTCTTGGAAGATACTCTGTGAGAAAGTGGAGGGCACGGCTGCTCAAGCGAGACTTCATAAAATCGTCACTAGGGTACCAACTAATCCAGGAGGAATATTGAGGAAGGAGGATGGGGAGTATACAAAGACAGCACATGAAACGTTGGAACTGCTCCTCAAGACTCACTTTTCTCAATATACTGTGATGGATAACTGAGACCAGAATGCGATTCCTGAGAGACAACGGTTCTCAGGTATTCGCAAAGAGGACTGGGATTTGGCCAAGGAGTGTGTCGATTTCAGGAAGGTCCGATGGGCGGTTTGAACATTTCAAACGTTCAAGTCACCAGGCCCCGATGGAATCTATCCAGCTCTCCTGCAATAAGCGGGAGAAATTCTTATTAGATTCCTATGCAGGTTATTCAGGGTTAGCCTAGCAGCAGGAATCATTCCCAATGCCTGGACGTCAGTGAAGGTTGTCTTCATTCCAAAACCACGGAGAATTGATCATACCTAGGCTATGGATATGAGACCAATCAGCCTGTCCTCCTTCATTCTTAAGACATTGAAAGAGCTGGTTAATGTGCATGTTGGAGAAAGGAGATTAAGTAGGGCTCCTCTACATTCAAATCAACATGCATATCAGCCAGGTAAATCATGTGAGACAGGTCTTCACCAACTCATTGGGACGTTGGAGAATGCACTACACTTTCAGGAAAAAGCCCTCTGTATCGTCCTGGACATCGAGGGGGATTTTAGCAACATAACCTTCGATTCCATGGTTAGGGCAGCAGAGGTGCATGACCTAGGGACCACTATATGTAGGTGGACTAGGGCCATGCTCAGTGGAAGAAAGCTAGAGGCTACCATGATGAATGGAAAAATGGTAATCAACACCACTAGGGGTTGCCCGCAAGAAGGTGTTCTTTCCCATTTATTGTGGAATCTAGTGGTGAATGATCTCATTGGAGAATTAAACTCTAGGCAGTACATTTGCCAATGATACACAGATGATCTTGTCATAGTAATACTTGGCAAATTTTCTGACACAGTCAAGAATATGGCACAAAGTGCGTTGGACATTGTGCAAGACTGGTGCAGAAAACAGGATCTGGGGGGTAGTCCTAAGAAGATTGTTGTTGTACCATTCACAAAACATATCCAACATTCAAGTTTTTTTTATTGTTATTTCCTTTTTCTATACTTCTTGTGGTCTCGGGGTAAAACGCTCGACTGGAAACCGAAGGGTTGCGTATACGAAACCCGGTTTGACCAGGTGTTTTAATCCACCCTTCATCTCACAACGATGTGACAAGTCGACAGGAACCGTTGCCAATCATCTTACAAAAAGGAGAAACAGGTTGGAAATCACTGAAATTTCGAATTCGTAAAAAATTAAGTACTTAAATGACAGGGGGTTCACGCAGGACAGAAAAAAGTTGGCAAGGAGTCTACGAGACAAACACGTTTGGGACCCTCAACTTTAGATGGACGATTACGCTCATTGTGCTGGTGGACAACAGGCTTGAAACTGAGGGAATCGAACGAATTGTGAGGTCAGTCTGATCACCGGACTTAAAACCGTTTGGGCATGTCTAGAATCCCTAAGGCAGACGCACGCAGCCAGACCAGCACCTTCCATAACGGTTGCAGAGCTGGATGGTGCACGTATCGGAGAATGGCCTAAAGATCTGATCGATAACCTCATACTGTCCTTACCACGCAGGTGTGGTCGTCAGAGGTGATCACGAGAATGACATCATCACTATTACGGTAACTCCATGGTGCCTCGGTCTAAGTATTGTTTTGAACACTGAATATCTACTATTCCTTTCGAAATACCATGTATAAGACGAAACTGACAACAAACGGCCTTAACGTAGAGAAAAAAAATATCACGTACCTTCCGGTTGGCGTAAATTAGGTGCCTGATTATTATGCACTGTATTCCAGAATTGGACGGCTCGGTACGACTTGTCGGATAATCCTGTTAGAACAGAAACGTTTCTTCGTTGCTTCGTTTCCGATGTTGGCAAATTTCGTGAGCTGTACAGAAATTTAATTAGATTCTCGGCCTCTTTATCAAATACTCCTTGCATAAAATTGCAGCTTATCGGATCCGAAAAGCGCCGAGCCATCATTAAGAAAGTCCTCAACTGTATTAATTTTCTCCTCCTACTGTGTACTGTAATACGTTTCAAAGCCTCGAGAGCTTCTTAAATTTTTTGCTGTCGCAGTCAAACATCGCCACCACAGAAATTAATGAGTGATCTGAGAATGCTGTTCACTTACTGGGGCAATTCCTTCCTTCCAGCTCAAGGAACCCCTCTGGATTGTAATAATTGATCGTTTCATTTCTTGTGTGAATACTACTCATTAGATAGTACTGTAGCGCTCATTGAAATGTTCTGAGAAAGGAAACCGTTGTGAAAACGCAAGGTTGAATCAGTTTAATACTGTAAAAAATAGTTGTTACGTTACAGTGCAACAAACCACACCTCTTCATGAATAATATAATAATTTGCAAAGTCTAGGTCAGTTTCAGAAAGGCACACATAACAGATTAAATCTTAATGGCAGCTTTCGGTCATTACGGCTGTCATCAGGCAGAATAACACACACTCTCATACACACACTCACACAAACACTACCGTCGTGTCAAACCGTTGTTGTTCCTTTCCGGAATTACAATTGCTTGATAATTATTTAACTTGTAGGGCCTATATAAGTTTATGTCCAGGAAAATGGCACATGTTGTAATATTATACAGGGTGAATCTAAATTCGCGCACTCGGGCTTCGCAGCGCGATTCCTCACATGCTAGCAATAAAAAAAAAATGTCTCTTACAAAATTTCGTCCCCGCATATTTCCGGCAGAAAAGGGACGTCAAAGATTGAGATGGGTGTGTATCCCATACCTTAGTGTGTTTCAGAATTACACTACTACATCGAAAAACTTCTAGGGAATGTGCGAGGTGTCTTGAGGAACAAAGTGAAGCTCATGCCAGGAAACTTCATACAATGACGCTACAGAGCAGCCATACTCAACCATTTTCCTCCGCGGACCACATGCTCAGAAGCGCTATTACAAGTGGGCCGCAACATTATCACAGGCCAAGATAACAATGTGAAATAACCACACCCATTTCTTTTATCATGAAAATGTATTTTAATAGATAATTGTTAATAGAGAAGTATGTTTCGGACAGCTTAGCTTTTTAAATATGGCCAAACGTATTGTTAATGAATCCTTTTTTTTTAATTTTTCTTAAAAGAACTTTCACATTATTTCATTTGCCATTTGTAACTCTGCTGTAACTTCTTGACAGTCATTTGTAAGCAATTTTTTTGTTAAATACCTTGCAAGGCATACGAGACTAGTGGTTACTGTGATCTGCCACTATGGTTCTTGGCGGCGTTACAAGGGGAATGATAAGTTTTAATTTCTTCCAGTGCTTGCACCTAGTACCGGTCAGCTGTTATTGCAATGCAATACAATTAGTATAGAAAATTATATTTTACACATTTGATGGAGTATCATGATTAATACTGCATTAAGTAGAAAATCTATTACTAATGCAAAAATAGTTTTCAGAGGCTAAGCTTCACTGTTCTATTGTAGTGCCACAACTAATCTTGATTAAGTGAAACAGTGTTGCAGAAATGGTAATTTCAGTAGGCATCCTGTGGACATATCTATTCCTCTGACTTTTTCTGATAATTTTACCTGTTTAGGTGATCATATTTGTGGATGGCGAAGGTAGGACCAATTTTATAACTACTCAATACTGAAAATGCAACAATGCCCTGTGACTTACGCATTACTAAAGGTTACAAGCCGGCCGCAGTGGCCGAACGGTCTGCGGCGTGATACTCACGGTCAGCACGGCCGCTACGTAACGCTCGGAGGTCCGAATCCTCCCTCGGGCATGGGTGTTTGTGTTGTCCTTAGTGTAAGTTAAAGTTAATCAAATAATTAGTGTGTAAGTCTAGCGTCTGATAACCACGAAGTTTGGTCGTATAAGACCTCACACACATTTGAACATTTTTGAAGGTTACAACAAAATGAATAGCAGGCACCAAATCGTAATATAGCAGATATAACGTAAAACAATACATATTCACAATTACTGTGTAATTATGATACACCCGAGGATTAGAAGATAGTAAACATCTTGATTAGGTAACTTTATATAGCTTTTAACACTCACTTGCTCATGATTCAAAAGTAAGTAAATGACGGTGTATGAGAGTTTGTTTGCTAATATTTGATTTAACGGATGTAGACAGCTAGCTTTTGTTTGAGAACTATACAACCTGGAACTGTCTAACATGATGTAACTCTTATGTATTAAGTAGCATATATACAGAGAGGACGCTGGCAGTAAATATTCTTACTTAACTTGGTTACTCAAAACTTAAATGGCTGAACAGACTTTTCATTACAGTTAAAAGAATAAAAGCCTCTACTTTAAAATCGGATGTTTCTTTTTGGAGCTTCGATGCCACTTTCAGGTACATATTTTAAACTTACAACACCTCCCTGTTTGCAGTGGGGGCTAATAAGGAAAACAGTGTGGTAAAAGTCCGAGACTTCTGGAATCTCTACTCACATCCAATAGGAACACCCCATGTCGATTTACAGCGATCTGTCAAATATCACGATAGAAAAAAGAGCACAAGTATTATTGCAGATCTCTGTCAATAATGCGTTATCAGACAGTTCGTGTAAACCCATTCTGAATTCGGTATGGTATGTAGGTTTACGAAACAAAATGTAGACACTTTTACACTGCTAAAAATATACGAACTTGTGTGTTGAAACGTCACTTGACGGAAACTTTGTTTGGATTTCTAAAAACCGAAACATTAATGCGTTCGGGAAGATCATGATGGGGACAACGAAACTGGACTCATACAGCCGGAACTGTCCCGCGCAAATTAGCTTTAAAACATACATTATGATCAAACGTTGGATGCAATGGTATCTGGGCTATAACATGTCACTACCTAGTTGAATTTTGTGACCATCTCGGTGCATAAATTGAGATATGAGAGTGGAGAAAACTTGCTGAGAAGGAACGCGGGAGGGGGAATGTTTACCTGTCACTCATACAATCATGCACGCAGCCAATAAGCTGCGATCTAAATTTCACTAGTAATGCTGCGTAAGGTGCATTAAAGAAAATTGTTTATCTTAAATTTCTCTCTGACGTACAAAATGCAAGATTTTGCCACGCTATTAGAATTACTGACGTTGGCACCAGTGGGGACGTACGACAGTCGACAAGTACTATCAGCGCAAGTTAAGATGACACTCAGCGCGGTGCTGGTGGGAGCGTCCGTAAAAAAATTTTCTTTTCACAGTTAGTAAAAATGAATCCTAGAAAGTCCCTAAACCAAACTAAACGTGAATAAGAGAAACAGAAACAGCGTGCGCAAGATAAAGCACACAAGGGCGGAAGAGCCACCGCTCCGACTGTGCGTGAATTGTACCAGTCACAACTTTAAGACGTAAATAAGATCAACTAAAATACGACAAGTAATGCAGTTAAAATAAACAAGAAACGTAAATTACATAATTCGTATTAATTACTCATAGACTAATTTATTTATTTTTTTATTCGTGTCAAAGGCGTTGCATATAAGGTCAAAGACAAGAATACAACTATAATACAAAACAAAAGAGATTATATATAAACAAATTACAAAGTCACTAAATATAATCGGACCAAAAATCAGCAAGCTCGACGGCATTCTCCTTGGCCTGCAGTAGGTCCTCCAGCGTGCAGGATTCTGGGCACTGAGGGCAGCTGTACAGGTGCTTGGTGGCTTGTTCGGATCCACATTCACAGAAAGTTGATTCATCCCCGAGATAGTTCCATCTGACCATGATGTCCTTTGTTCTCCCCACCCCACTTCTTAGTCTGTTGAGGGACTTCCACGTTTTCCACGGCAGATTTTCGCCTGGGGGGAGGGCCTCCAGAAGTGACATCCATGTTGCGATATCAGCATTTCTGGTCGTCCACAGGTTTTGTCGTGCCGTTGAAAGTGATGTACTACAGTTGACAGTAATTTTCATAATAAGTGATCCAGTTGTTGTATACATTTTTTGCATACTTCATTTTAGAGTATGACGATTCACAAAGATAAGTAGATGCAAAAAATGTGAGAAAAATTAGGGCTCAGTTTTGTATAGTTCTGTATTGTCCAGGTACAGTTTTCCAAAAATCGGCGTAATCCATTTCCACTCTCTTTTCATTAAATAAAGCTTCAAAATGCGTATTTTTCTTGAACTCTATAAATTCGTCAAACAGCTATACGTAACTACATCCCAAGATGCCTGCCAGTTCAGATATGATTGTTAGATGTAAGTGCCAAGGATTTTCGAGAAGTAACAACATGCTTTTAATTTTACTTAAATCAAATCTACTTTTAAATTCTACCGATAATGCCATTAAGTAATTTGAAAGCTTCATACAGTTATACGAAGCAATATTAATACCTTCCTTTCTTAGCTTTAGTCATTGTTGGGAAATTCTGCAGTATGTGGTTGTGAATCTCTTATTTATACACATTAAGCTTCTCTTAGAATGCAAATATTTTATTTGCCATCTGTGAAGTCCAAATTGAGCGAGTTAAGTTTATCTGCAATGTGACACAGAAATGCTAAAACGCACCACCATCCATCATCTTGCAATTCCCTGCACATTTTACTGTTATGCTGTAGATACAGCATAATTTCTTGTCGCAAAGAAAAGAACCTTTCCAACACCTTGCCTCTGCTAAGCCAACGATTGAAGTATGTAAAAGAACATCGCTGAGTTGACGGCCCACTTCCTCCAAAAGGCTTTTGAATTGTCTGTGGATCAGTCCTCGTGCTCTGATGCAATTCACTGCACTTACGACAATTTTCATCACAGAGTCTGTTTCAGGACATTAAATGCGCGCAGCCAAGTTTTCCTGGTGAATAATGCAATGAAATGTAATTAGATTTGTTAAACGATATTTCTTTTTTAACAGAGAAATAAACTCATTTCCCGATCCTGTCATTGAAGGACAGCCATCAGTGCACACAGAAACTAATTTTCTTAAATTTATATTGTTCTGTCTAAAGAAATCGCAAATAATATCAATATAGTCTGCTTTTGGTTTGGCCCTTCATTGAGAGAAAATTTACAAAAATCTTCTTGAACTGAGTTGTCTTCAGTACAATATCTAACAAAAACTGAACATTGTGATGTTGCTGAAATGTCATTGTTGGAATCAAGAGTCACGCTAAAAAACTTCCAGTTTTTTTAAGTCTTGAATTATGCGATCGCGAATATATTGTGCTATGTCTTCAATACGTCTAACGCAGGCTGAATCTGAGAGCTGGAGTTATTTTTATTTCTCCAGTTGAGCGAGTTGAATTTATCAAACAATACACTGGATGCAGTTAAAAACTCTCATTTACTATTTCTGCATAAGTAAATGGTTTCATACTCCTCTTACCAAATATAAAATAAATTTCATATGATGCCTTTGTTACCGCTGCATCTTGGAACTTTACCGCCGACATAACGTTTTGTTGTTGCAACAAAAAAAATTTCAAAAATGCCAGTTTCTCTCGTCTTAGGGTGAATCCTCGAGGAAAAGTTTCACTCAACGATCCGTGTTTTGTTGTAAAATGACGATCAGTATTATGTTTATTTAATATAACAGTTTCACGGCAAATTAAACAAATTGTTGACTCGTTTATTTTGCACTACAAAATAGGCAATTTCCCACTGATCTTGAAACAGTTTTTTAGAAATCACTCCTGACATGATGAATAACTATTTTCTAACCCTCACTACAGACACATAAATACAGCACCCACACGACAGAAGCAAAACAAAAGACTTGTCTGCGACCTGGTGACGAGCGAAGAAGGCCGCGGTGGAGTAGCCGAGCGGTCTAAAGTGTCTCGCTGCGGAGCGCGGGGTTGCTCGCCGTGGAGGTTCGAGTCCTCCCTGGGGCATGGGTGTGTGTGTTGTCCTTAGGTTACTTTACCTAGGTTTAACTGATTTGTAAGCTACGGACTGATGACCACGCAGTTTGGTCCGATAGATTTACAAATATTTGAACATTTTTTGAACGAGCGAACAGGGATCTCGGTGGCGGAAATAGCCTTTTTCCGGATTTCCCAAATCCCACAGGTAGCCACAGGCACAGAGTAACATATCTTTGTCTGTGCCACAGGCCACTGACACCATTGTTCAGCAGTTTAGTCAGAGGGGCGGAGCGACGCACTAATTCGGCCACGACAAAAACGAACGGTGAAAGCTAGTTAGCGTTGCGTGTGTAATAAATAGAAAAGCTGCATTTGGTTGAATACATGAGTTCTTCCACCTGGCATTACACAGTCAACAGTGGAAAATATAACGAAACCAGTAGTCTTTAATTCTTTGATGTAATTGCAAAGATGTTTGATTTGCAACTTCAACACTTTACTAATAGGTAACTGTTGGCGTGTCGCTTTGGACTAATTCTCATTGTTAAACTTCGGAAGAAATCTGTAGTCTTCGTGACTATCACGTCTAGGATTAAAATGCTACCAACCACAACAACCCGACCTAATTCATTCTAGGCATACCTAGGCATACCCTGCCACGCAATTACTGAGACGGTCAGCACAATAAATGACATGCGTTGTGCAGAACATGCTGCTAAATTTAGGGCATTGGTTTCGTCCTTATCCCTGTACGCATCTCGCCAATTTTTATCAGCCAATCATTTGAGATTTTTGTAGCGGCATTTTAAATACGGGGGAATAGCTTGCTGGGCCACTCAACAAAGCTCGGTGGGCCGCTAGTGGCCCGCAGGCCGCAGGTTGGGTACCGCTGCTACAGAGCGTCGAAGTTGAAGGAGGAGATGTCTAGCGGCAGGAGCTGGTGCCTGTAAATTGGACTCTCCGTAGCATCGTTGAATGGCGTTTTCATGCTCAATTTGTTCCTCAAGACGCCCAATACAGCCCTTTAAAATTTGTTAGTGTAGTCATGAAGCAAACTGACGTACGAAACACACAGCCATCTCAGTCTCTGACGTCCATTTACTGTCGGAAATATGCGCAGGATGTTATTTTGTGGGAGACATGTTTCATTGCTGGCAGATGAGGAATCGCGCTGCGAAGTCCGAGTGCACGAATTTAGTTGTTGTTGTTGTTTGGTTGTTTTAGGGGGACAAAACGGCAGAGACCCCCAGCGCAAATTTACATTCATCCTGTATATAGAACATTCACTCGACATGTACGTTATTAAGTTCTGCAGAAGTGATTAGTATTTCAATCATGTCAATCCCTTAGTTCAAGTTCCGACTTTCGTTGTCACAATGAAACGAACGTAATGTATTAATGAATCTTGAGTAGAGATGCAGGTTGCCTCGCTGAAGAATGCGCTAACCTTACCGTCGAATCAGAGATTTTGGAAGAGAGCGCGTTATTGCGGTTAGAGAATGTGGTGCATCTATCCGAGAAATTCTGCTCGTGTGAGACGAAGTGTTTCAGTAGTGCAACGGGCGTGAGCTGAACGGGTCACGGAAGGCCGGACAACACGGCCAGATGGGTGAGGTCGCACAACCAAGAACACCTCCGGAGAGCATCGACACCTAATCCTAATGGCGTTCCATGACAGATTTACGTCTTCCTTGGCACTGGCGCAACAGTGGAAGAGTGTCACACATTGTACATTATCAGGGGCGACACTTCGTCGCCATTTATTCCCCGCATTCCTTAGTCTAACTTTCAGAAACGTGCCAGACGTCACCGGGGGAAAATAAATTCATTAGATAGTGTTGACTGGCGAATATAGGTTATATTTGTTTAAAAATGATGGGACGGTGACCAGAAGACGTACGTCGAACACACGTGTAGCGGATTAGACTATGAGCTAATGACATGTCCAGTATTCGTCTCGGCGGTGTGGAACTAAAACTTCGTGCCTGAATCCAGCTTCTGGGTCCAGGGGGTTTGCCTTCTTTTAACGGTTCCTGTGGTCTAAAATATTGTCCAGGTCCAGGAAATGACTCCAACACCTGCCTCTGCGTCTGTTCCACTTCCGACCTTCGTATCGCTTTCCATGCAATAGTTTCGGATAAGTTACGTTGTTGTGCATTGCACTACGTGTTCACTGCACTATCAGAACCCAATTGATTGTGTAAAGTAAACACTAATTAACACCAATTTTCCTTCAGCAACTTTCTGTTATCACCAAAAACTGTCTTCAGCAGTTAAACAGGAAACCCACGTGCAATGTAAATATTGTAGACCTTAAGATACGAACAGGCCTGAACTGATTAATGATACCTATTTAGAGATAGGAGTTAGTGATCATCATATCGTCATGGCGTCGATGGTGACAAAGGTTCACAAACCAATCAAGAAGCCTAGTAGCGAGTTTCTGTTACGAAGAGCCAATAAGCAACTGTTAGGATCGCACTTAGAAAATAAATCGACATCGTTTGGTTCCGGTATAATGGATCTAGAAGAATTTTGGACCAAATTTAAATGCTTTGCAAATAAATGGTTAGAGAAATATGTGCTTGTAAAATCGATTAAGGATAGAAAAGATCCATCGTGGTGTAATAATAATGTTAGAAAGCTACTGAGTAAGCAAAGACTTTTGCAGTCTCCATTCAAATCAGAGCACGCAAATGATGGCAGGAAAAGTTAGTAGAGATTCGTGCGTCTATAAAAAGATCGATGCGCGTAGCATACAGTAATTATCGCAGGCATACCTTGGCGAAAGATCTTTCCGAGAACCCGAAAAAATTCTGGTCCTATGTAAAATCGAGAAGCGGGTTAAGGCCCACTATCCAGTCAGTCGTTGATCATTCCGGGGCAGTAGTAGAAGAAAGCAAAAGGAAAGATGAAGTTCTAAATTTAACCTTTAAGAAATCTTTAATGCAGGAGGACCGCACAAATGTACCATCATTCGATCAACGTACTAATTCCGAAATGGAGGACATAGTAGTAAGTATATCTGGTGTAGAGAATCAGCTAAGAGAGCTAAATACGAAAATGTCTGCTGGTACGGATGGAATACCAGTTCGGTTTTACAAAGAGTATTCTGTGGCTTTGGCCCCTTCTCTTGCATTGCTTGCATTTTTCGCGAATCTTTAATTCAGCGCAAAGTTCCTAGTGACTGGAAGAAAGTGCAGGTGACTGCCGTTTATAACAAAGGAAAGAAAACTGACCCACACAATTACAGGCCAATACCGCTGACATCAGTTTCATGTAGAATTTTAGAGCACATTCTCAAATCGAATTATAGTACATTTCCTTGAGACGAATAAGCTTCTTTCTATGAATCAGCATTGCTTTAGGAAACATAATTCATGTGAAAGTCAGCTTGCCCTTTTTTCATATGACACCTTGCGAGCCATGGATGAAGGGAAAAAGGAGGACTGTGTTTTTCTCAAATTCAACACGGTGTTTGACGCCGTGCTACACTGCATACTGGTAACGAAGATGCGATCTTATGGAATAGGTTCACAGATTTGTAACTGGCTGGAACACTTCCTAAGTAATAGAACGCAGTACGTTGTTCTCGACGGCGAGTGTTCATCAGAGACGAGTGTATCGTCAGGCGTACGCCAGGGGAGTGTGATAGGACCGCTATTATTTTCTATCTATATAAATGATCTGATGGACAGAGTAGTAATTCGCGGGTGTTTGCTGATGATTCTGTGGTGTATGGGAGGGTTTCGTCTTTAACTGACAGTTACAGAGGATGACTTAGACAAAATTTCTAGTTGTTGTGAAGAATGGCAGCTAGCTCTAAATGTAGAAAAATGTAAAGTGATGCGCATGAGTAGGAAAAACAATCCCATAATGTTCGAGTGAGCTTCTTGATGCTGTCGCGTCGTTTAAATATCTAGACCTAACATTGCACAGCGATTTGAAATGGAACGAACATGTAAGGACAGTTGTGAGTAAGGCGGACAACCGACTTCGGTTTATTGGTAGAATTTTGGGAAGGTGTACTTCATCTTTAAAGGAGACCGCGTATAAAACGATTGTACGAGCACGTCATTAGTATTAATCAATTGTTTGCGACCCGCAGCAGATCAGTTTAAAGGAAGACATACAAGCAGTTCAGAGGCGAGCAGCTAGGTTTGTTTCTGGTACGTTCGACCAATGCGAGAATGTCCCGGAAATGCTCCGGGAAGTCAATTGGGGATCGCTGGAGGAAGGGCTAAGTTTATTTCGTGAATTTCTGTTGAGGAAATTTAGAGTGCCGGTATATAAAGCTGAGTGTAGGACGATCTTCCTGCCGCCTACTTACATTTCGCGTGGTGATCACAAAGACAAGATACGAGAAATTAGGGCTCGTACGGAGACATGTAAGCACTCTTTTCTTTTCCTCGTTCTATTTTGGGAGTGGAATAGGAATGGAAATACCTAGTAGTGCTACAGTGTACCCTCCGCCACGCACCTTACTGTGCATTGCGGGGTATGTATGAAGATGTAGATGTATCTCAGTTGCGTTAATTTTTCTTATCAGTCTTGCAAGCCCTACTGTTGCACTTGTGTCGAGAGAAGCAGCGGGGTGACGTCACATTTTCATCAACTTTTGGGGTGCTGTTGGCTACAGCCACTAATCACAGTTGGTGCTGACCAGGGCACTGCGACCAGTGAATGACATCCTGGGACCAGTAGCCACACACTTTCTGCTCATCATGACTGACGCCATCTTTCAGTAATACCAAATGCTGCTGCACGAACATGTGCCATATTGGTGCCACAGTACGCCAGCCTCCACTGATCCGTCAGATCACCAGAGTCGTTACCAATCGAATCTGTGTGGCATATGGTGAAACAACAGGTGCAGCGGTGTGACGAAAAGCTAAACTCACACAGGATCCTTGGAAACAGGCGAATGCAGCATTGCTGGCTATGCCTCAATTTGCCATTCGCGCATTCCACGCGTCGTAGCCATGGAACATGCGACGAGTTGACTCTGACGGATCATGTGCCTACACTTGGCAACAGTTTACATGTTGATATCATAGTACTGAAATACTAATCCAACGCTCAGAAGATACTAATGTAGATGTCCTGTGAATATAAACTTTATATCTATAGTCGTTCTCTTAATATGGGTGTATAATGAGCTTTTTTGGAAAATATCATTCTTGTGCCCAGAGCAGAAAAATATTTTATTTGCTGTGCTCTAACGGTTTCGGCAATTGCTGCCATCTACAAGAGAGTAACAACATGTTTTATACTAGGAAAAACAAACTAACATTTTTCTGAATACGTCATCGGCACATTAACAGTAGTGATGGGACAACCGACTGTTTTTAACAACCGATTGGTCAACCGGTTGTTTTTTCGTTCAGTCGGTTTTTTCAGTCGAATGAAAATAGTCTCTGTGGCCGTATGAATGTTTTCACTCACTGACGGGGTTTGAGTGGTTTCAGTCGATGCGAAACAATCGAATGAAACCAGTCTCTGTCGGTTGCAGCCGCTATATGAATGTTTTCACTCATTCATTGAGTTTGAGTGATTTCAGTCGATGCGCGAGCACCGAATGAAACAAATCTCCGTCCTTAATATGAATCTTCTCGGCATTGAGTGGTATCACTTGATTCGATACAACCGACTGGAAAACGCCTTTGTCGGTTTCTGCAGTTATATGGATGTTTTTATTAATTCATCGACTTTGTGTGACTTTATTTGCATACTCCTTCAGCCTTTTCGGGTGTAAATGAACTGTGATTCAGCATGAAACATTCTTAGAGACAAATCTTAAAAATATAGCAGTGTGTCCATGTCTGTGTTTCTCTTGCATGAAAATCTACAGTTTCGTTTCAATCTTGATAAAATTTTGCACACTTGACCTTCAAACAAGAGGAACGTCACTGTCTACATCAAATTTCATTCGGTGCATGGCGGAGGGTACTTTACTAACTTCGACAAATTCCGTTTGTATTCGAATTTTAATGATATATTTCACTCTTCACCTTCAAAGAAAGAGAATGGCACCGTCTACATCTACTTTAGTTTGATGCATGAGAGAAGGTATTCCAGATTTCGACACCAATACAGTGTTTCATTCCGATCTCGATGAAATTTTGCACTCTTGACTTTCAAAACAAGTGGCAGTTCACTGTTCATCTAAGATTTTGTATAGTACATGGCAGAGGGATGGAATAAACCTCCACACCGTTTCACCGATAACCACAGAAATATCTGTGACAAGAGTGAATAATTATGAAACTTGAGATGAATGTTTTCATACACTGTTGACGAATAAAGACGCACTGAAGAAAATTTACACCACTGATAAATGTTGTATGTCTTCTCGTACTCTTTCAAATAAGATGGAATTGACAAAAATATTTTTATAAGAAATATTTTTATACAGTATACTTTAATGAAGGCTTTTTTACAATACCTAATGTTTTAGTGATCTTCGAATTTGGATCTAGCAAATATGCTCAAACTTAACATACTTAACCTTTAACTAACGTGGTGGCAAAAATGGGACACTAACACCGTGGTGCGGTCAATCTGACCCCCTTACTTATAGGTGGGTATAATGTTAACAATATGAACGACTCTGAAATTCTCTGTTTTGTATATGAAAGAGTCTTTAATACAAAGTAATTAAACATGAAAAAACAGAACATTAACATCAAATAGTTACTGATGAACAGGCATTCAGAAGTGGTTACTGCACATATTGTACACTAATACATTTATACGTTTTCCATTAGCTAATAATGACATTCATACTTTGGTATATTTTGTATTTCTTCTTAAAGAACTAATGAAACAAAAAATGTTAAGTTTTTAACTTGAAGAAGTACCATATGAAAAATCAGAGACGTTCAAATCACAAATTCTCACAACAGTGCTTGCAGACCTGGGAACAGCACTGCATGCATATGGGCCTCTTGCAGACGTAGCAAGCATGGGAAGTCTTCCTTTTTTTGCTGGCTGGGCAGATTCTGCAAGTTTTCCTGTTCTTAGGACCTAATTCTGCTTCCACTGCTTCTTCTGTTGGAGAATCAGGGCCTAAAATCCGGCGGGTCGTTAGTCGTAACTCCTGCGGAAGTCGTGGGTTCTGAGCTCGCTTTTGCATATGTTTCAGCACAAGACTACGGGCCAGCTCTTTCAGGAAGATGCCTCTGTCGACAGGAGCTTCATCTGATCCACTCTTCTGAAGAACATATGCATTTACTGTGCTGATGTCCAGTAAACGGTAGAATAAACATATTGGCCAACGTCGAGTTCTCCGACTGCAGGAGTATATGGAGCACTTTTTGTCGAGTTCATCGACGCCTCCTTTAGTGGCGTTGTAGTATGATATAATTTCTGGTTTCTGAGAAGTCAAATCCTCAGCAGGGCTATGATGCATGGAAGAGACAAGAAGAACCGCTTTGTTTGTCTTTGGCACATGCGACAACAGAGTGGTGTCCTTCGTAAAACCGTATAAAGACGAACCAACTGGCCTATTCTTATTTGGTTGGAAGGCTTGCGGAATCTCTCTCTTATTCTTTTTTAGAGTTCCAACAAAAGTCAATCCTCTTTTCATTAACTCTTCTACAGCTTGTATTGAACTGAACCAATTGTCAGCAGTAATGTTGCGATTACTGCCATAGATTGGTTTACACAATCGCAACAGAGACTGCGTTGGTATCATCATTTTCTTATCATTGTCCGGCATAGTATCACCATCAGAGCCTTTTCCAGTGTACACATACCCATTATAGAAGTAACTGGTCCTTGCATCACACAAGGACATTATTTTTAAACCGTATTTACCAGGCTTCTTTGGCATGTAGACCACAAATGAGCATTTACCACGGAAGGAAACTAGTTGCTCATCTACAGTAGCACATGTGCCTAAATTGAAATATTTTTGGGAATTTTCCACAATTTTTCTGAAGAGAAAAGAGGCTGCTGCCATTTTGTCAACTTTGAGCCTCTCTTTTCTGGTTCGAAAGTCATCAAACCGTAAGCAGTTCAACAACATTAGGAAACGGTTCCTAGACATGACACATTTGAAAATTTCCCGACCTGAACCATCAGTTGCAAATATATAATTTACATTTTCGTGATTGGATTTAAAGACAGAAGAATATATCAGAAGTCCTAAAAACGCCAAAAGTTCATCCAAATCCAGGTTCTGAAGTTCAGCTTTGCTTTCGTCAGAGTACTTCTGCCTGACGCAATCTATTTTAGCATTTGTCCACAGTAAGATGTGATCGAGAACTTCGTCATCAAAATAGAGATGCCATAATGAAAATGGGTCTTTTGGAGCTCCTGTAGTCAACGTGGTGGATGGAAATTTCATGATGATGTTATGGCGAGGAGTTCTAACAGCTCGGGTTGGCGGAGCTTTGGCCCATTTGTACTGATTCTTGCCATAGACGTAATTGCTTCTCCGTTGGTCGTCAGATGGATCACTACTTTCACTACTTTCGTCAGAGTAATTTTCTGTTGCACTTTGTTCTGACAATGTGTCATGATCACTCACAATTGGTTCAGTTTCTTCAGGATTATCGTCACAGTCACTATCATCTGACTCTTCCAACCATCTGCTCACAGTTTCCTCAAAGTTACGGTCTAAAGTGTTCACACACTGTCTGTTGGTTGCAGGAGATCCTTTACCTGTAGAAGTACTTGGTTCCTCCATATTTCAAAAGCTGTGAAATGGAAGATATCGAGAATATGTAAGGAAAGTCACAGCAGAAAAAATTACACAAACAACGTAGTGCGGTCAAAATGACCGCGACCTATTTTCAAACGGACGTCACTCACGTTATAGAAGCTCTGGAACAACACCACACGCTTTGCCGGTCCACTCACAACTAAACTCGAAGCTACTGAGCCGACGGGCGCAATAATGGGTAGGGAACTGGCTAAATCGCAATTGTTGATGAAAGCACGCGGTCAGATAGACCGCACCACGTTAGTTAAAGGTTAACTCTGTCCTACTAGTACCTTAGATATGTATGAAAAATAAGCCGCAAACCGCACGTTTCTACCTGTTCCCACTTCGGAGATACATTATGCGAGATTAAACTTGTAGCGATCATTTTGGATCACCCTGTAGTTCCACGCTTCTTTATTGAGACAGTAAGAAACCGACAACAATCGGTGATGGCACGCCCCGCCCGCTAGACACTGTTGTGAGGAGGCCTGGCGCTGTCAGCAGTGAAAACGCTAGCGTGGCAGCATCCCCTCTCGTGTCCCCGCTCCCCGCGGTACTTCGTGGTCATTGGTCACTTCTACAGATTTTGGGTGTCTGCGAAAGGAATCTGATCGGGCCCAGATGATCGGCGTTTTTGAGGTCTGTGGTGGGCAATGAAAGTAATCGCAGGCCTGCTCCATCGATATGACATCTATACTTTCATTCGAAAAAATAAACGAATATTAATCCAACATACACGTAAAACTACGACCGACTGACTGTTTCATTCGGTTGCTCCCACTGACTGGTTTCACTCAAAAGAAGTAATGAATAAGCATACGTACTGTGTTAATTTTTTTCATTCGGTTGGTCCCATCGACTGATTTAACTCAAAAGAAAAGGAATGAGTGGTCCAACCGAATGTGTCGATTTTTTTTATTCGTTTGCTCCGAGCGACTGATTTCATTCAAAAGAAGGAATGAGTAGTCCAACCGACTGCGTCGATTTTTTCATTCGGTTGATCCCACCGACTGGTTTCACTCAAAATAACGAATGAATAGTCCAACCGACTGAATCGGTTGTTTCATTCGGTTGGTCCCACCGACTGGCTTCACTCAGAAGAATGAATGAATAATTCAACCGATACCAGAAACTACAACCGAATGATCGATTTTTTTCCAACAACCGAATGACTCTATTGTTTTCATTCAATTGTTCCCATCACTAATTAACAGTGTTTACTGGGGCTGTTTTTACGTATTACTTAAGTATCAAATGAAGGTACACTTTCAAAATGATGTAAAATGGAAAGTTTCTTTAGTAATTACTGGACGTTGCCGTATTCAGAAAAAAATTTAAGCTTATTGTTGTTGATATCAAATATTTGTTAATCTCCTGTAGATGGCAGCAGTTGCCGAAACCCTTACAGCATATCAAATAAAAGTATTTTACAGTCAAATGATTTCCAATTCATGGTGTACAGCAATCAGTTAGAATAAATATTCCTTCAAACCGTCTTGATTGCAAATTATTTTGTTAGTTAATGACGCGTTTCGCCCTTAAGCAGGGCATCTTCAGATTACCTGCGTGACAGAATTTACACAAAATTACAAGGCGGAAATACAAACGGTTATAATGGTACATGGGCTCATTTTGTGTTAAGAAGACAGTATATATGGTAAACAAAGCGTACAATGCTCTCTCCGTGGTGTGACACCGTAAGTTGTTATTGCAGTCTGGTAGAAAGAAAGTGTTTTTTCTTCAAATTACATAGCGCCATTCGACTGCCACCTAAAAACAAGGTTGATGAGCAGTGTTTAAATCAGTCTAAAAGGTACAAATACAGCATCTCGTAGACTCATACAAATTCCTAACAAAATTTTATTATTAGGAGCTGTTAACGTCAATGAAAACCTTTTAATATATAATAGTTATATATGCATTCACGCCACGTTTTAAGTTATGGCCAATTCAAATGTGTACGTTGCTGTTAATACTGCGCTGATAGAATTTTCAGATGTTTATGTGAGTTCTTACAAGGAAGTCATAGAGTGCGAAGTATCGTCTTAACAATTGTGAGACGAAAAAAATTAGCTGCTAATGACGTACGTATGTACGGACGGCGACAGAAATTGAGTGCAGGGACGTGACAACATCAAGCTCCTGCGGGATATACAAACGGCACGACGTCGTCGACATCCAATAAATGTTCGAAACAAACAGTCATATCTTTTTCCGTGCCCATACAACTTATTATCGCAGCATCAGAAGCTACGACTTAACGGAGAACGGATTTCATAATAATCTCTACGACAGATTGTTTCGCATTTGATTGTATGCCATGACATCTCCCTGTTATACAAATATGACTCTACATGCGAAGAGTAAATACATGTATGGATGTCCTACACTTCCAAGGAATTCGGCTGCGGTCCTCAGTGGTAATGATCGAAAATCAAATGTTCAAATGTTTGTTAAGCTTAAGGGACTTAACTACGGGGTCATCAGTCCCTAAACTTACAAACTACTTATGAACTACCTACAACTAAGGACGGCACAATTATCCATGCCCGAGGGGGGATTCGAACCCCCGACCGTAGTGGCCGTGCAGACCGTGACTGAAGCGCCTCAGTCCCCTCGGCCACCGCGGCCGGCGGTAATGATCGTACTGCGTTATGTTTCATTCGATGTTCAAGTTGCATGTCACTGGTTTCTTTTAAAAGTATTGTGGATGTCCACAATGAAACTTTCACTCTGCAGCGGAGTGTGCGCTGATATGAAACTTCCTGGCAGATTAAAATTGTGTGCCGGAACCGGGACTCGAAGCTGGGACCTTTGCCTTTCGCGGGCAAGCGCAATACCGACTGAGAAGTTTAGAAAGTAGGAGGCAAGGTACTGGGGGAAGTAGAGTTATGAGGCGGCATCGTGAGTCGTGTCGGGATAGCTCAGTCGGTAAAGCGCTTGCCCGCGAAAGGCAAAGGTCCCAGGTTTGCGCGCTCTACATCCGGTGTGTGGCCTAAGGGCTTCACTCCGTGAAAGTAAGTACTTCGTCGAATCATACTGAAGGGAAGGCATGCAGTTAGAACTTTGTTTTCTTTGTGATCAGGCAGTCTTGGTTTAACAGTGATAGTTTTCTTGTGTAATTCGTTCGCTATTCGATTCAAAGTGTTTCTTAATTTACAGAACTCGAGGAATTCGGTGTAAATTCAGTATTTGCATTTTCATTCTGGTGTTTATTCTCTGTCTGGTTATTTTCAAGTTAAAATAGTTGTATGTGGCCTTAAGCCTTTGTGTAAATTAGTATGATTAAATTTTCTTGTTGTTTTTTAACTAACCTATTTGCGTCGTGTCTGTATCCGTGAGTATGCTAAATATTTCACAGAGTTTCTAGTTTGATTCCGTCTTTCCTGCCTTGTATGACTGATTGCACCATGTGCTTTCATAACGGTCATTACTTAAGCCTTCACCCATGATTTTATTAATACTAGCTTTCATCTACATGAATTCTCACTTGTGCTTTACTTGCTTATTCTAAATTAATTTCTTTAGTAAATTCTAATCACCATGGTCGCACAACATATGGTACTTAAGAATAGTATGCCGCTGTCTCCCCGAACATGAGTTTGTTTGGTGCATAGTCATTTTTAAATTTGTGCTTTAAGACACCTATCACCTCGTCAAAATGCCGCCGCCACTTCGTTTGTCGTTACTATGAGCTGTTCCTATATCAGTAAGTGTCGCAAGCATTATGCACGTGTCTGGCTTTGAATGAATGAATGAATGAATGAATGAATGTGCTGTCATCTATCTACTGTGTGTTTGCAATTTTCCTCCCACATTACCTCCATATTTATAAAGGGCAGAAACAATTTTATTACGGGCAGTAACTTTATGATTTAATTCACTATTGTACAAGGTGTATGCTTAATTTCGTCTTCCCACAATTATTTGCTTGTCCATTTTGCTGAACAGATGATGATTTAAAGTATCAAAACCTCTGCTTTATAATTTTATGCTCCCTATCCCATGTATAAATATCTATTCATTTATTTTTTTAACATTAAATTTGTGTTTGTTAAAACTTTGGTAGCAGTTACATAAATTTCCGTTGCGCAAGTAATGTGGTCAGTCATAAAGTAATTTAAGCAGCAGTGAACGTTTTAATTTGCACTTGCAGATCTCAACCGCCCGACACCTAGCTTGAATAGTTTAACAGTCTACTTTCAACTGGGCGACTGTGCGCAGCGACTGTTAATCTAATTTCTGAGAGAAACGCTCCAGTTGTAATGGTAGCTTGCGTAACACGACTGCTGACATACGATACACTGATGATGACTGCGAATGTACCCCAAATCGACCTGAAATAACCAATTTTTCCCGACTGATCCCTGTGTTATATCGACCACTCTCAGTGGCTGTCTGCGTCGTCACAGGGATTCATGTCGGGTGGTTACGTTCGACGTACCAGGACCTTACTTTTCCAGACGATCTTGACAACAGCAGCTGCACAGCGACCTAAAAAAAGCATGTTGTGGATCTGATTGATGTATTATCTCGGCGCGTCTAGTTTTCAGAGAATGTTCTCATTTAATTTCACATTAATTTATATTACACCGAGTGACCGAGTTTAGCTAGTAAGGCATTAATAACGATGTACTAATTGAAAGGAGAATTTAATATCAAAAGCGGACTGGATATTGGTAAAACATTTAATTGGTGTATTCGTTCCACTAGCGTATGTCACAAAACATGCTTTTAATGATAGGAGGAGAAGAGTAATTATATGTGTCATTGTCTCTCTATAAATAGTGAACAATTGTGGTGCAATTGAATAGCGAAGCTTCACTACTGATCGAGCATGGAGGCCCGTTGTATGAGTTGTGTTTTCACGAACAGATGTAAAAATAGAATAACACAGAATGTATCACCGCAGCGATGCTCTACTTCTAAATCACTTTAAAAAATTAATCCTGTAGGAAGGATGCGTAATTTTCGTTGCGCTTTAATTCCTTGTATTCGATGTTGTTTCTGAACACATAGTATTTTTTTCTATGGTCAACAGATGAGGTACTTTATACTGAGGTGAAAATATTTTCTGATATTCGTGTAGTACGACACTTTCTTCTTCTTTAATATACAGGGTGAACCTAAATTCGCCCACTTCGGCTTCGTAGTGAGATTCCTCACGTGCTAGCAATGAAACAATGTCTGTCACAAAATTTATTCCTGCTCATATTTCAGGCTGTAAATGGACGTAGAAGACTGAGATGGGTGTGTGACCCATACGTCAGTGTGTTTCAGAATAACACTACTACACCAACAAGCATCTAGGGAATGTGGGAGGTGTCTTGAGGAACAAAATGAGCACGAAATCCATGCCCGGAAACGCCACTCAACGACGCTACGGAGAGTCCAAGTCACAAGCACCAGCTCCTGCCGCTAGACATCACCTCCAGCAAATTCGACGCTCTGTAGCTTCAGTGGATGGCGTTTCCGGGCATAGGTTTCTATGCTCAATTTGTACCTCGAGACACCTCCAACATCCCCTAGCAGTTAGTTGGTATAATAGTATAATTCTGAAACACACTGACGTATGGAACACACACACACACATCTCAGTCTTCGACGTCCATTTACTGCCGGAAATATGCGCAGGACGAAAATTTTGAGAGACTTTTTATTTATATATTTATTTCATTGCTGGCATGTGAGGAATCGAGCTGCGAAGCACGAGTGCGCAAATTTAGATGCACCCTGTATAGAGTTTTCGTTTATTTGTGTATTTGTATTGAATAAAAATCTTCTGTTCTGTTCGTATCTTCATAAAATGTTGCACACGAATTTCAAAACAGGAGGAGGTGGCTATCAACGAAAATTTTTGTATCATGTATGACGGAGGGTACTTCACTTACGGACTTCAACAAAATCTATGTTTTCACTCCCGTATTAATGAAAGTTTTCTCTGAACCTTCTAGAAAGGAGGAAAAATCATCGTCTATATCAGATTTCATAGAGAGCAAGGCAGAGGGTACCTTGCAATAAACAGACTCCAACTTACGAATGACCGTTAAAGTTAACAGAGCTAAGATGAAGATGAAGGTAGGAGAGAAGGAAGACGTGAACAGAGAGAGGGGATATGAGGAGATGAACTGAAATAGGAAGAGACGAGAGAAGGACATGGACAGAGAGAGAAGGAAAGAGAAGGTGGTCAGAGAGAAAAGAAGTGGAGGTGGACTAACTTCAGACTGGAATAAATAAGTACCCAGGCAACTTGGGTTTTCTGCTAGTTACGACAAAAAATAGATAAATAAATATTTATTCTCACTGATTGCTGTACAACATGGACTGCTGGAAAACATTTACAAAAAAGGGAAAAATATAAAGCGTGGGTATAAATACCATAGACACATCTGGAAGAACTGAAAACGTAGAGACCATGCAGCATCTATGAAACAAGACAGAATTGAATCAAATTCATCAACGGCGAGTGGGCAATGAATTACAACATTGCGGAAGTTATGATTTTGTATGCGCCTGGAGCCTCAGTCATATAATTTTTTTTAGAGAACTGACCGCGATTTGACTGAATGGTATCCTTTTTTTTTTGCAGTCTGTTAGAAATCGATATAGGTACTGGTTTTATATGAAAAGTTGCCTGAATTCAGGCGACTAGCTGCAAACCCCGGAAGTCGGAACTCGAACCCACGTGGTTCTGCAAACGGATAAAATTGAATAAATTCCGTTCCCGAGAAATAAAGGACAGTAACTACCCATATAAATGCTTATAATCAGATGAAGAAGCGAAAGAAATGCAGCTACATACAGTAGGGAGCGATTACAGAGACGGAAGAAGTCCTTTCTCAGAAAATCCACAAAAAGGAAATAATTACAAAGGCGAAAAATAAAAACAAGAATTTCGGCATGCAACCCGTAGTAATGCTTAGAATTACATGAAGAAGCGAAAGAATTGCAGCTACACGCAATAGGGAGTAATTACAGAGACGGGTGAAGTCCAGTCTCCAAAACTCGTAAAAGTGAAATAATTAAAAAATCGGAGAAATAAAATTTATAATTACAGCATGCAACCCATAGAAATGCTTAAAATTACGTAAAGAAGCTATTGAAGGAATTTCTACAAGGCTCAGAGAGAATTACTGACAAGTTCAGAGTACGTACGACTGGTTGGAGAAAAAACAGAAAAATTAAAATAGGCAGGGAGAGAATATCGTGAAATATTAGTGGAAATCAGAATGATACCCACATAGTTACTTGCCTGATGGGCATGGAACAAACAAGAGTGGAAGTTGAAGCTTTGTTCTATAAACCAACCACGTGGAACACATATCACTCACTGAAGGAAAACGATGAGAAAATTTTTTACACTTGCTGTACAAAAATTAACATATCACCTATTAGAAATCGGGCCCCACAAAGCTAAGAAGTATTTACACAGAGTTCATACACTGCCACATGATCAGAAAAGTTTTTAACATGTCAGGTCTTTATCAAACTGCAATTAGAATCATACACACCACATTTACCTATTGTAAATCACTGAATTGACAAACGAGAGCACATTCCCACACACAATCGGAGAAAATACTCCCAAGAAATAATTCTGAGTTCACGATTCTAAGTTAAACGTGCTACACAATGAAACTCTACGATCTCCATACACAAGAGCAGTATCAACCTTACCTCACCAGGAGGCTAGCACAGAATGACCAGACCGAGCATCCACGAGATGCGGGAAGCCTCTGGAAGCCGGAAAATCGAAGTTCAGCGGTGGTGGGGATGGAGAGACTCGCCCTAGAGAAGGCTCGTCGACTGGACCGTAACCAAAGGGTGTTGAAACCTCTGTGGTAGCATGAGCAGCTATCGACTCTGAGCCAGAGAGAATGATGCAAACCGGGCTACTCCTACCCATGTTCAGACATCCATAGATTCTCGCACCCACTTAAAAGTAAAACAACTGCACATTCTCACAGGGACAGTTGTGTAGCGGAGAAGCCATACTTATGCCACATTAATTAATATAATAACAAATTATTAACATAACAAAAAAAGAAAAACCTAGCAATATTAACTTATATTTTAACACATGAAATAAAAATGCTATTCCTCAAGCCTTGAAAAGAGTGGGGTTCAAGTTTTAACAAAATGATAATCTGTTGTTGTTGTGGTCTTCAGTCCAGAGACTGGTTTGATGCAGCTCTCCACCCTACTCTATCCTGAGCAAGCCTTTTCATCTCCTCATAAGAACGACAACCCACATCCACTTGAATCTGCTTACTATACGCGTCTCTTGGCCTCCCTCTGCGATTTTTACCCCACACACTTCCCTCCAAAGCTAAATTTACGATTCCTCGATGTCTAAGAATGTGTCCTACCAATCTATCCCTTCTTTTAGTCAAGGTATGCCAGAAATTTCTTTTCTCCCCAATTCGGTTCAGTACCTCTTCATTAGTTACGCGATCCACCCACCTAATCTTCAGCATTCTTCTGTAGCACCACATTTCAAAAGCCTCTATCCTCTTTCTGTCCACACTGCTTATCGTCCATGTTTCACTCCCATACAAGGCAACACTCCATACAAATGCCTTCAGAAAGGACTTCCTTAGGCTTAAATCAATATTCGATGTTAACAAATTTCTCTTTTTCAAAAACGTCTTTCTACCCATTGCCATTCTGTATTTTATATCATCTGTACTGCGACCATCATTTGTTATTTTACTGCCCAAGTAACAAAACTCCTCTACCTCCTTTATTGTTTCGTTACCTAATCTAATTCCTTCAGCATCACCTGATTTTCTTACACTGCACTCCATTACCCTAGTTTTGCTCTTGTTAATATTCATCTTATATGCACCTTTCAGCACACTGTCCATTCCGTTCAATTGCTCTTCCAGGTCCTTTGCTGTATCTGACAGAATTACTATGTCGTCGGCAAAACGCAATGTTTTTAATTCTTCACCCTAAACTTTAATTCCTTCTCCAAATTTCTCCTTGCTTTCCTTTATAGCTTGCTCAATGTACAAATTGAACAACATTGGGGAAAGGCTACAACCCTGTCTTACTCCCTTTCCAACCACTGCATCCCTTTCATGCCCTTCAACTCTGACAACCGCTGTCTGGTTTTTGTACAAGTTGTAAATAACCTTACGCTCCCTATATTTTACTCCTGCTTGCTTCAGAACTTTAAAGAGTTTATTCCAATCAACATTGTCAAAAGCCTTCTCCAAATCTACAAAAGCTAGAAATGTTGGTTTGCCTTTTCTTAATCTATCTTCTAGGATAAGCCGTAAAGTGAGTATTGCCTCCCGTGTTCCTACATTTCTCCTGAACCCAAACTGATCTTCCCCGAGGTCGGCTTCTACCAGCTTTTCCATCCTTCTGTATATAATCCGTGTTAATATTTTGCAACCATGACTTATTAAACTGATGGTTCTGTAGTTTTCACACCTGTCTGCACCTGCTTTCTTTGGTATGGGGATTATAACATTTTTCTTAAAGTCTGAGGGTACTTCACCTGTCTCATACATCTTACACACAACGTGAAACAATTTTGTCATGACTGGTTCTCCCAGAGACTTCAGTAGCTCTGACGGGATATCATCTACTCCAGGGGCCTTGTTTCGACTTAGATCTTTCAGTGCTCTGTCAAATTCATCTCTCAGTATAGTATCTCCTATTTCATCATCATCTACATCATCTTCCCTCCCTACAATAATGTCTCGAAGTTCATTTCCTTTGTAGAGCCTCTCTATATACTCTTTCCACCTTTCAGCTTTCCCTTCTTTGCTGAGAACTGGTTTTCCATAAGTGTCCTTGATATTCATAGAGCTGTTTTTCTTATCGCCAAATGTTTGTTTTATTTTCCGGCAGGCTGTATCTATTTTTCCCCTATTTATACATTCTTCTACATCCTTGCATTTGCCTTCTGGCCATTCCTGCACTTCCTGACAATCTCATTTCTTAGTCGTCTGTACTCCATTTTGCCTGTTTCATTTACTGCATTTTTATACTTTCTCCTTTTATCGATTAAATTTAGTATCTCCTGTGATATCCAAGGATTCTTTGTAGGTCTTGCCTTCCTACCTATTTTGTCCTCTGCTGCCTTCACTATTTCATCTCTCAATTTTACCCATTCCTCCTCAACTGTTTTATTTTCCTCTGTTTCTATCAATTGTTGCCTGAAGCTCCCTCTGAAATTCTTAAGAACTTCGAGTTCCTTCAATTTATCTAGGTCCCATCTCCTTATTTTCCTACCTTTCTGTAGTTTCTTCAGTTTCAGCCTACAGTTCATAATCAACAAGTTATGGTCAGAGTCTATGTCTGCCCCTGGGTATGTTCTACACTTCAAAACCTGGCTCCGAAATCCATGTCTTACCATTATAAAATCTATCTGGTATCTCCCGGTGTCTCCTGGTCTCTTCCACGTATACAACCTTCTTTTGTGATTCTTAAACCAGGTGTTTGTTATAACTAAATTATGTTCTGTGCAAAATTCTACCAGGCGGCTTCCTCTTTCATTCCTTTTGCCCAGACCATATTCACCCACTATCTTCCCTTCCCTTCCTTGTCCTACTACCGAATTCCAGTCTCCCATAACAATTAAGTTTTCCTCTCCCTTAATTGTCTGAATAATTTCCTTTAGCTCCTCATATATTTCGTCGATCTCCTAATCATCGGCAGAGCTAGTTGGCATATAAACCTGTACTACTGTTGTCGGTGTTGGCTTCGTATCTATCTTGACAATGATAATTCGATCGCTGTGCTGGTCATAGTAGTTTACCCGCATTCCTATTTTCTTATTCATTATCAATCCTACTCCTGTGATACCCCCAACTGATTTTGTATTTATAATCCTGTACTCACCTGACCAGAAATCCTGTTCATCCTGCCACCGAACTTCACTAATCCCCACTATATCTAACTTCAACCAATCCATTTCCCTTTTTAAATTTTCTAATTTTCCTACTCGATTAAGGGATCTAACATTCCACGCTCCGACCCGTAGAATGCCAGTATTGTCTTTCCTGATGATCACATCCTCCTGAGTAGTCCCCGCCCGGAGATCCGAATGGGGGACTATTTTACCTCCGGAATATTTTACCCGAGAGGATGCCATCATCATATGTTCATACAGTAGAGCTGCATGTCCTCGGGAAAAATAACGGCTGTAGTTTCCCCTTGCTTTCAGCCGTTCGCAGTAGCAGTGTGGCAAAGCCACTTTAGCTGATGTTACAAGGCCAGCTCAGTCAATCATCCAGACTGTTGCCCCTGTAACTACTGAAAAGGCTGCTGCCCCTCTTCAGGAACCACACGTTTGTCTGGCCTCTCCACAGATACCCCTCCGGTGTGGTTGCACCTACGGTACGGCTATCTGTATCGTTGAGGCACGCAAGCCACCCCACCTCGGCAATGTCTGTGGTTCATGGGAGTGGAATGATAATCTAGCAACATTAAATGAATTATTACTTTACAGAAATATACAAAAAATATATGGAAGACGACAGACGGTCGTCATTCACCACCCCTTCATTAATTGAAAATTTTGGCGTAGGCTGCGGAAATTATATTACATCATATACAGCAAACTTTTCAAAAGTAACATGTGTTTGCCTTCTGGGCGACATAGACAGCTGGGGCACATCACACGAAAGCAGCAAATATAACAACAACAAAATATACATATAGAAAAATAATAATTGCCGTAAAAACCAAAACACTGGAGATGCAGATGTGGCTGGTGAGACCACGGAATTGGGACAACATGTATAACAATGCATAATTTGCAAGCAAACCTAGATAGATAAATGATGTATATAAAATCTACATGAAGATGAAACACAAAAAAAAAAAAAAAAAAAAAAAAAAGAAAGGATCATAATTTTGAATGTGTCCTGTTATGCTAAAATAGTTCCTCAATAAGAAAATAAATAAAATGTTTTTAAAATTACTCCAAATTAGGAAAAAATGCAGTAAGTATCACAGTATATTCATGACAGATTTTTTAAGTAGCATAGGGCGACCAGGGTAGCTACAGGGAATGGGCCTCTTAGCAGGTGAATCTTATTTTGCACTCTCAGTGCGTTTACTGTCTCTACTACTCACACCACTTTTCAACCTGATGCTGTCTTTCACATTGTTGTCCACTCAACACTGGTTTTTAAGTCGTTAAAGACTGTTATCATTAGTTCGAACCGTCGACTAGGGTCTTTGAAGAGGGAGGGAGACAATCTTCTAGAAGGTATTGGGAGGAAGCTAAGACACGCACACATAAGATACTTTTACTTTTGTGTCTCTTCCTCAGCTATTCAACTGCATCCGACATGAGTACGAGGGTGTGGTTAGTCCTGTCTGCAAGGCCTAGAGTCCCTTCTACCCACGACAGGTGGCTTCACAAGTGCGAGATGTCGGCGAGAGGCTCACCACCGGAAGAGATTAACGGACCAGCGACCGGGATCAGGACGGCTGCGAACCGGTGGCGGACGCACAGCTTGTGTATTGTTGCCAATCAACCAACTCTTTTGTGCGCGACGAAGGTCGGTATCATTGTGTAGCTGGCTGGAACCTCACGATGGAACCCAGTTAACAGTTTTTGCCAGGGCGACCGCTTGTGTTCCGTCTCCCCGTGGACCCTGCCAACTCCCAGGTCAGTCTTAACTGCTGCCTAGCGCGAAGTTGGCGTGTAGTACATGGCTCCGTCTTGGCCTCTGACACCCTCAGATATCTGCCAATAATTCGGTGCACTATGCTGCCAAAGGACACATCGAATTTCTGAGAAACTCCATCGTCTCACAAACGTGGAGTGCCTTCCTATTTAAATAAAACACTTAACAAAAATACAAATAACCTCGATAAAGGTTCATACAAAAATATTTTGAAATTAAAACACTTATTAGTATATAACAAAATTCACTTGAATTTGCCATATGGCAAACCCAACGCCTAAGCCTTTAGTCCTTAATAAATATTTTAACATTAATGATACAATATATATATATATATATATATATATATATATATATATATATATATATATATATATATATCCCATCAATTGAAGGGCAAAACATAAAAATTTACATAATACGTACAAATAACACATAATAATAGAAGAAGAATAGTTTTTCCTATTACTCAATATCACATTGTGCATAGTGTATTAATAATAAGTAACTTACTACTCAGGACTCTGAGGGAATGTGTTAGTGAAGCAAAGCTACTTTTATCCATGCAATATGCAGCGCTATGCAAAAAAAAGTTAGAGAACTACCAAGCTCTATGTAATGCTACGCAAACTAACTACTGCCCTGGCGCAACCTAACTAACTGACTACAGCGCGAAAGGGGGGAGGGGGGGGGCAGTGAGATTTCTTGAGACCGTCGGTATGGTTCCAACGCTGCAAATTCGTGGTTACGGCCTGGAAACAGTCTTATGCAAATCGCTCACGCAGAGGCGAGATAAAACCATGACACATATTAACAATAAAAGTAATACATCTTGGTAATAAAAAAAGAGAAAACATGATCAAGTGTGCAAGCACATAAAATAAACACTACAAATTTACACATGCCAAACAATCATAGACAATGAGAAACAGATGATCAAATGTACAAACACATAAAATCAACACTAGAAATCCATACAAGGTAATCAAGCCTAAGTTAATAAAATAATCAAAGGTAAAACTGACTTACAATGTAACCTATTATTCCGACAATTATGCTGCAAAACAAAAAAAATAAAGATTGTAGTTTTACCGTCCAATCGATGTTAAAAATTCAGGTGTCTTCATGGTACATGTAGGGCGGACAGTTACTTGATATGGAGCTTGCCTTTGTTCAGCTCCTTTATTGTTATTATTTTTTATTTATTTCCTCACATCTGTGATTCTGCCCTCTTCTACATATCACGCTCCATCCTTTAATTCACAAAATTGCCCTGAGAAACTTATCTGAAAAATATCTGGTTCTGTTAATAAGCCAAAGGTTTATATTGTCATTGAAATTTTGATGAACCCCTTCTTTAATACTCTGCTGCGACCGTCATCCGGTCGAATCGCACACCTCCTGTTATTCATATGGACAATCCCTAGACAAAATTATCTGGAACCCTGAGCATCAACACGGCAGTGCATCTATGAGCAACTAAAAATCCTATGAATTACGGCGTTGGTGCCTACCACGGCGTCTTATAAACATGCTACCTAATGGGGAGATTGCCGATATAAAATTTACAGTAAAGGTGGTAACTAAAGCACTTGCTAAACATGGCTAGTTTCACAAACAGTGAAGAAGAGCACACACACTTAAAACGATATACAGGGAAACAAGTTACCATAAACAAGACATACACAAAATATACACAATAAAAAACTTAACATTGCCTAAAAAACTTAGATTATGTACGATCAATCGTCATGATAGAAATAAAAAGGTAAAAGCATGGACAAAAAAAAGGGACTATGTGAGGCAGGCAGCCTTATAGCTAACAGAGACACTTGAATATGTCACACTAATAAATTTTTTAATGTACAAAATGGAGTGTCAAGGTAACGTATGTCGAACAGCCTACTGGATGGAACTGGCAAGTTGCTCTTATCCACCCCAATAGCGGCGTGTACGTAATTGTACAAAAAACACGAATACAACATGAAGGTGCATTATGGCAAAATGAAATCGAACAACAAACACATACATATACAAAGGACACATATAACAAAATACACTTTGAAACAAACCACTTAAAGAAAACACAACATAAGACATACAAAACTGAGCATAAATCTACAAACACAAATCACAGAGTTGGTAAGAATATCAATTTACCCAAGAAACACAAAATTAAAGAAAGCTTAGGACTTATATGCTCCTTTCGAGCAGGTTGATCTAGTGACGATCAACTACAGTAAATTAATACTGGCTTGTGCTAGGACCGGGATACTTCGGTTTGTTATGGCACAGATCAGTCCTTTTCTCGACCTCTTCACTAGCCGGGTCAGGTGGTTTTGGCGGGCCTTTATCTAGTCAGTAGCTCTTATTTACATTCCCAAACTTTTGCCGCTTGTCTTCTCTCTAACCACGCCAATAACCCTGCCCATTCCTCCGCTGCGGCTGATTTTCTGCATTGGAAGGACCGGACTCTGCACTGTTATTGCTTTCCATGTGGTCATGCATAGCACTCTTAGCGCAACTATTACTTCTCCTTGAAGAGCCATTTCTGTCTCTTCAAAGTCCGTAATCTTCGTCACATTCTAAGTCCTTCTGGTAAGCCTGGATGGATTCAATGTCATCCTTGCAGCTTCCCGCAAGGACAGCACTGCGCACATTTCTCTGCATCATTCCTCGACTCCTGGAATTGCTGTTAGCAATGTGGGGCATCATTAGAATGCGTATTTTTACTTGTTCCTGTTGCCACTCCGACCAGTAGGCAGACAGGAAATGTTCCCTAAAATCATCATAGTAGCGGCAATATCTTAAGAGAGGTCGCATGTGAGTGGCGGGCTCTCCCTCGAGATACGCACACGTACTCGACTTTCTGTCCTTGTGGCCAGTTAGGGGGCAGAGAGTAATCGAACTGCTCTAGCCACACACAAGGGTGTATTTCGCTTGCAGAGTTTTGGAAGACCTGGTACAGTTTTACGGTTAAAAAGTGATTACAATCAAATGCCTGCACTGGCTCTCACACAGGCACTCGACTGCGTCTTTCTGTTATGGGAGGACGCGCACATAGAGGTTCAACTTCCTCCTTCTCGATAGCCGAGTCATCTGCGTGGTCGGTACGTCAGGGCCGACCTCCACACTAACTGAAGCAGGCGTTATCTACTTGCGGGGAAGGTGGGGGTGGAACGGAGACGTGCTCCAGACGCATTCTTCAAACTAGGCCGCCACATCGCGACGCCTACGGTTTATTCCCCCTGTTGTTCCTTGAACCTGACTAAGTCACGAACTTCCTCTGATTCATTTACAACATTGGCAGCTGCCCTGTCTGCCGCTGTCTCCCCGGTCTAAATGTTCAAATGTTTGTATAGACTATGAGACTTAACTACGGGGTCATCAGTCCCTAAACATACAAACTACTTATGAACTACTTACGAACTAGGACGGCACAAATATCCATGCCCGAGGGGGGATTCGAACCCCCGACCGTAGTGGCGGGGCAGACCGTGACTGGAGCGCCTTAGTCCCCCCCGGCCACCGCGGCCGGCTCCCCGTTCTGTAGAATCAGCACCACCGAGGTGGTCAGTTCTTCAAAGCGTGCGCCCATTTCATCTGTGCGCGTTTTCGCCCGACCATCTACCAAATCGACTCTTACCTGAAGAGAGTGGGTATTAGTATCTACACGATTGGAGAGAGTGGATATAGTTTCTGCATTGCCCGAAATTTTTGTCGCGTATTCTGAGACATCATTCATTGCTACCTCATGACTTTTCTGAACTAGCTGCACTATATTGGTGCGCAACGCATCCAGATTATTGTTAATAACCTGAACGGTGTTAGTTTGTGTCTCCCTGCACTGCGCAGAACCCTTGACAAGTTCGTCCTGGACTGAAGCATTTTGCGCTTCCATCCCTGCTTTTAATTCGGCTTTTAATTCCAGAACATAAGCACTTTGAGCTTCCTTTATGGAACCCAACTCTGCTTTAATTTCTGCTTTTAATTCTTGAACAGATACATTCGGCACCTCGATCCCTGTTTTTAATTCCTGAAAACAAGCATTTTGCGCTTCTATCCCTGCTTTTATTTCTCTCATGAAGGCCACGAGGTCTCTTTGGAACAAACACGGGCCTAGTAAGATAGGTTGAACTATTTTGTGTTTTGTGTCCCAACTTCGTCGCCGCTTTTGTGTCCCAGCCTCGTCGTAGGTGTCGGTGGCCGAGTGGAAGAGACCGACACAGGAATAAGGATAGCCCGCTGGTGCAGGTACGGAGGGGAGCAGCCAGAAACTATAAACACTAGAGTAAATTAGAAAGAGATATATATTGCACAGAATGTAACAATACTTATCTTTTACATATTACTGCAGAATGTTGATACATAGTTGTTAGAGGCCTGCCTAGTGCCTGTACGATAGCAAAGTCTTCACTGGTGCCTATCTGATTACGAAGGTCCTACTGGTTGCTATCTCAGTCCGAAGTGACCGATGTCTTTCCGTGGTGGCCACGAGCGGGGTTGCAGCAGAGGGCGCTCGTGGCTGTCCTGAGAACGCCGCGCCGTGTGTGCATGGCGGCGCGCGGCGAAAGTAGGTGGCGCGCACTTTGTACTTGTGCGACACCACATTGTGCACTAACAGAAACCGGCATATTGGTATGCGATTCGCTTTGTCCGCCACTGCCCCACTTCCGGTCGCGTCCACGTTTAAACAAGTCGCGTTATCAACGGGAACGCAGCCGTCTCTACTCGCTAAATTTCTCTCTTTCGGTCGAAGATCTAACTTAGACGAATTTTCACGGTCCTCACTTTGATTTAATCGCCTAGAGCGAGTGGAAACGGCCAAGTAAGAACTATTCTCCATCATCACAAGTAATTTAGAACAACAAAAATAACAAACGCAAAAAAAAAAAAAAAAAAAAAAAAAAAAAAAAATTATACCTAACGAAACATGAACGTTCACACGCAATGCACTGTGGCCATGCTCTTTCTACAAAAACTATTAATTAAATTACCCGTCCTAAAGACAAAAAAAGAAAAATCACTGAAATACACTAGTGCTGAAAACATAAAATGAAATACATTAATGCTAATATCACACATTCACCCCCTGGGAGGGAAATTTTTTTTAAGAATATTCCTGTACGCTTTCAAAGCAAAAAACTATTTCATTTAACAGATGATCTGCTGGGAGAGCGAATCCTGGCAGCGGTAAGCCAGATAATAGTCGAACACTGTACGTATCCAGAGCTTTGTTTTACCACTAAAATTAGCAAATAATGTCCGTGTGAACTACCGGTTACTCCCTGCTTTTAATTCCTTGTTCTCTGGCCCAAACTGAGCACTGACTCGTTTCTAATTACTTCAATAACAGGAAGTTACTACTACAGTGGTCAATATACATAGCACGTTATTACACACAGACTTTAATAAGCAAGCCACCACAGTTAAAGTTATCTGAGGAAGGTGGCCAAGTAAACATTTATGGCGCAACTGAATTTAGACAAAAGAAAAATTGCATCTGAGCTTGTTCTCAGTACTTGTGAAGAACAATATTAAATAGCAGAGGAAATGTACACTAAACTGCAATTTATAGCAAACAAACGGATTATGCTGAACTTAGACTTGTTTATTCAGATAGAAAAAAAGCAAAATGGGGAACCAATTTTCTTAAAACGATAGAAATACATCTCTTACATGGATTAATGCGGACGGTGCCCAGCCTAAATTATACATGATTTAACGCTACTGGGGGGAAGGATTCACAAACAACACTCATTCTCTCCCACACTCGCAATTCCACAGCGGAACTCCCCAAAATCAGCGTGCTGAGACGAGGCGGAAGCAGGCGCCGCTATCGTAGATGAAATTCAGCAAGTCGGAGGTAGCACAAAAGACAATATACAAAATACTTTGAAGCTGGCACTTATTTGTCCTGCCTGTTTTGAGATGGTGCATGTTTATAGCCAAATTAAATTACATCTGAATTGGACAGCGAGCAAACACGCTAACGGTGAAGTGGTTGAAAATCGGATTCATTATACAATATCACGGTGGATTCTTAAGTTGCAGTCTGATAGAAATCGATATAGGTACTGGTTTCATATGAGAAGTGGCGTGAATTCAGGCGACTAGCTGCAAACCCCGGAATTCGAAGCTGGGATCCACGTCATTCCGAAAACCGATGAAATTGAATAAACTCAGTTTCCAAAAAATAAAGAAAATGAACTACAGCATTCAACCCATAGAAATGCTTAGAATCACATGAAGAAGCGAAGGAAATGCAGCTACAAGCGGTATGGAGCGATTACAGAGACGGGTAAAGTCCAGTTTCCAAATCTCGTAAAAGTGAAATAATTACAAAGTCAGATAAATGTCGGAAAAATAAAATTAAGATTTACATCATTGAACCCAGAGAAATGTTCAGAATTATATAAGGAAGCTATTGAAGGAGGTTGTACAAGGCTCAGAGAGAATTACTGACAAGTACAGAGTGCGTACTACAAGTTGAAGAAAAAACAGAAAAATTTTAATTGGTGGGGAGAGAAGATCGCAAAATATGAGTGGAAATCAGAAGGATACCCACAAAGTTACTTAACTGATGGGCATGGAACAAATAAGAATGGAAGCTGAAGATTCTGTTCTATGAACCAACCATGTGGAACACATAAAACTCATGGAAGGAAAATGATGCACGCCAGTCACGTTCTGCACGGTCACCACTGTCGGGGGTTTGAATCACCCCTCGGGCGATATTTATGCCGTCCTTAGGATCAGCTAGTTCTTAAGTAGTTTGTAAGTTTAGGGACTGATGACCCCGTAGTTAAGGCCCATAAGCTCTACAAACATTTGAACATTTGAAAACGATGAGATGATTTCTTACATGCACTATACAAAAATGAACAGATCACCTATTATAAATCGAGCCTCACAAAGATAGGAAGTATTTACACATAGTTCATACACCGCCACATGATCACAAGAGGTTTTCACATACCAGGCGATTATAAAACTTCAACTAGAATCACACGCACCGCATTTATCTATTGGAAATCACTGAATTGACAAACAAGATTACATTCCAACACACAATCGGAGAAAATACTTCCAAGAAATGATTTTAAGTTTACGAGTCTAAGTTAAATGTGCTAGACAAACAAACTCCACCATATCTAAACACAAGAGCAGAACCAACCTTGCCTCACCAGAAGACCAGCACAGAATGACCAGACCGATCATCCACGAGACGCCGGAGGCCACCGGGAGCCGAAAATCCAAGATCTGCGGTGGTGGTGACAGAGAGACTCGCCCTAGAGAAGGCTCGTCGACTGGACCGTAACCAAAGGGTGTTGAAACCTCTGTGGTAGCATGAGTAGCTATCAACTCTGAGCCAGAGAGAACGATGCAAAGTGGGTTATTCCTACCCACATTCAGACAGCCATAGATTCTTGCACCCACTTAAAAGTAACATTCGTACAGGGACAGTGGCGTAGCGGAGAAGCCGGGCTTATGTCACATTAATCAATATAATAATAAATTATTAACTAACAAAATAAGAAAAAATAGCAATATTAACTAATACTTTAACAATGAAATAAAAATGCTATTCCTCAAGCCTTGAAAAGAGTGAGGTTCAAGTTTTAACAGAATGATAATCTAGCGACAGTAAATAAATTATAACTTTATAGGAATACACAAAAAATATATGGAAGACGACAGACGGTCGTCTTTCGATGTCACGCTATCACAATACAGTCATAGAAATACAGCATCTATATATAAATTGAGGAGCAATACACATTATTAATTACTGTCTAAATAATAAATATACATTACATTGCATCGCCACAAATTACGTCTGTACTGATAAAATGTGCCAAACAGGACCAATCCCTCAGGTAGGAAAGGAGGGGGGCGTGGGAGGGTTGGTTAGGATATATACATGATTAAGATGGAAAAGTAAGATAAAATAAGCCTAAATGCAATTGGTACCAATTACTATTATGTAGTAAAAAATGCGGAAGTGGTTGTATCGGACCAGGTTTCTAACCCAGCTCTTCTGCGGAGTAGTCGTCATGTGCACCATTTCAATACAGCGGCTGTACGACCGCTGTCGGATCATGCACTTCACAGGACGCGTAGTGCACATGGTCCATATTGGTAGTCACTTTCTAGATGGCGATGCACGGATCAGTTTGAAGCCACCTAGAGTAATAACGGTGAGCACCGGTGTGATGACCAGCTTGAAAGAGGTTCTTTGGCGATGAAAATAGGGCCCTGAAGCGCGCTATGTTGATACAGTCTCCCACTCAGGAAAAATTCCTTGGTTCGCCACTGTGTACACACTACCTTTAATATGGCCACACAAGAGGGAGTCGCAAGTGTTCCGATCCGGATAATAGGGGGACCAATCGACGCCCGAGCCAGTAGCTTCTGGGTGTCCCAGAGCCAGTACGCGAAACCCTAAGTGCTTCTTCAGGACGTTAGACACTGTACCGCTTCGATGTGGTCCAGCTCCGTCTTGCATGAACCAAACTTTACAGAAATCAGTGTCACATTGTACAATGATTATATCATCTTCCAGTATCTTCATGTACTATTCGATATTATCTCCATTTCAACAAATAACATCGCACCTGTTATTGTGTAATTGTAAATTGCACTCCGCACAGTGAGCCGCTGAGGGTGAAGAGACTTCCCGATCGCGAAATGAAGGTTTTTCGCCCGCCCTCCCCCCCCCCCCCCATGTAAACATTGATTACGGTTAACCCTATTCAAATAGAAGTATGCTTGTCGCTAATCCAAACCATATTAACTTTCGCGTGGCAAATTCCCACCATGCGCAGACGTTTTCGCGCCTGTGGGGCCTTGCAAAAGATTATTATAAAGTTATCTCCTTTTTATTTTACTGGTGTGTTACGGTACTTTTCAACTTCCAGGTTATTTAGCGATATCCTAAATCTAAATTACACTAGCTAAACCCAAGGGTGAAAAGAACATCCGTACCCAAGGGTGGGATTCGCGCACCGTGGTATGACGCTTTAGTGCGCTCGGCCATTCCCAAGTTGCTCAGTGTCCGCCGGCGAATAGACACGTGTTTCGCATCAGGCAGCTCTTCAAGTAAACCGGCTTCTTCTAGAAGCGACATATTTTCATTTCGTGCGTGCTTTCTCTTACAATTCATCAAACTTTCATGTGCTCCTGTGTTTACTTACTCACAATCGCGTTTAGTTGTCAGATCAGTGTTGATATTTTGATTTATTAGCTAGTGTACATATTTTTTAGATTCGCCTTTAATAAACAGTTTAGTGTTAGGTACATATTTTTCTAAGTTCACTGTTTATCAAACTCTTGTGTCCTCGATCATATATTTACTCAACTTCGCATCAAAGAAACAGTTTAGTGTCCTCGTGCGTATACTTAGATTCGCGTCATAGAGTTTAGTGTACTCTCCCACAGTTTTAATCACAATAGTAGTCTTTATTTGAAACATACATAGGTTTTTAGATTGTCTAGGAACTGTGTCTGCTGTGACGGGTGCAGACCGAGTTCGAGACACTTCGCTCGCAGCTTCAGGCGGCATTGGCTTCGCTGGCAACGCTTGAGACTGCGGTGGGTGGGCGCCGCTGTTGCGGGCCGCTCGCGGGGGTGCAGCAGACGCCCTGTGCGTCTGTTGTGCCCTCCGATCGGCCTGCGGCTGTGGCCAGCCCGCTCATTGCCCGCGAGAGGGTCGCCCCCAATCCGTGGTGGATTGCGAGGTCTCCTCAATGCGTGTCAGGCGACATAAGACTTCGCAGGGGACCGAAGTGGAGGCCTCCCCGGTTAATCTTGCGAACAATTGCAGAGGATGTTCCTGACGCAGGTGATGTCACATTTCTTGTGGCCACCCCTCTGCCTGCAAGATCCGGGCATTAACAGAGTGTTTGTAGCTGGGAGCTTCAACATCTGGCGGTGATTGGGCCCCTTAGGGATATGGCTACTAGGGAGGGGAAGATGTCCAATGTGCACTCTGTGTGCATACCAGGGGGAGTCATTCCAGATGTCGAACAGGTGCTTCGGGATGCCATGAAGGACACAGGGTGCAGCCAGCTGCAGGTGGTGGCTCATGTCGGAACCAATTATGTGTGTCGCTTTGGATCGGAAGATATTCTCTCTGGTTTTGAGCGGTTATCAGAGGTGGTAAAGGCTGCCAGTCTTGCCTGCGTGATGATGGCAGAGCTCACCATCTGCAGTATAGTCGACAGGACTGACTGCGGACCTCTGGTTCTGAGCCGAGTGGAGGGTCTGAATCAGAGGCTCAGACGGTTCTGCGACCGTGTGGGCTGCAGATTTCTCGACTTGCGCCAAAGGGTGGTGGGTTTTCGGGTTCCGCTAAATAGGTCAGGAGTCCACTATACTCAGGAAGTGGCTAAGCCGGTAGCGAGGGGCTGTGTGGCATGGACTGGGCAGCTTTTGAGGTTAGAGGGCATCGGGAACTCACAAAATGGTTTCAGTCTCAAAGGGTGCAGGTCAGACACAGGACGAATGCAGATCTAGGAACTCTTGGTGTAACAGTTGTAAATTGCCGTAGCTGTGTTGGGTAAGTTCCAGAGCACCAATCGCTGATAAGAAATACTAAGGCACAAAGCGTTATAGGTTCTGACGCAAGATATAAGTTCGGTCGAAATTTTCACAAAGGGCCAAGTGGTTTTCAGAATGGATAGATTAAATAAAAAAAAGGGAGTGGCGTGTTTACTGCTGTTACAAACGACTTACCTGAGCGAAATTGAGGCATATACTTCCTGTGAGTTGGTATGGGTAGAGGTTGTACCTGACAACCAGAATAAATTAATAATTGGACCTTTCTATCGGTCCCCTCACTCAGGCGACTCAATTGACGAAATGTTCAAAGAAAGTCTGAATCACATTTCAAACAGGTACCCGATGCATAATGTTATAATCGGTGGCGACTTTAATTTACCCTCCATATGTTGGCATAAATACGTTCTGAATGCTTTTTCTGAAAACTACTTCGAACAGTTAGTTAATGAACCCACTAGAATTGTAAATGGTTGCGAAATACCTTTGATCTCATAGCAACACATAATACTATGCTAGTAAAGAGCAATAAAACAAATACAGGGTTTAGCGAACACAGAATTGTAGTAGCGAGACTGAATATCGAAATACCCAAATGAACCAAAAACAAACGAAAAATATTTATATTGAAAAGAGCATATAAAAATTCTCTACACTCTTTCCTGAGTGAGAGTCTCCAGTCTTTCAAAACTGAATATGCGAGTGTACATCAGTTGTGGCTTACTTTCAAAGATATAATATCAGTAGCAATCGAGATATTTATACCAAAGAAATTAATATAAGAGGGGGCTGACCACCGTGGTACACAAAACAGGTCAGATCACTGTTGCAAAAGCAAAGAAAAACGCATGCAAAACTTAAACAGACTGGCAATCTTTTACAGAGACTCGCAATCTAGCGCGGACTTCAATGCGAGAAGCTTATAATAGTTTCCACAACGAAATGCTGTCTTGTAATCTGGCAAAAAATCCAAAGAAATTCTGGTCATATGTGAAGTACACTGGCAGCGAAACACAAACTATACCTTCACTACGCGATAGCAATGGCAATACGACCGATGTCAGTACTGCTAAGGCAGAATTACGAAACACAGCTTTCCGAAATTCATTCACCAAAGAAGACGAAGTGAAAACTCCAGAATTGTATACCAACTAGATTTCTCTCAGAGTATGCCGATGCAACACATCGAAACTTATCTATCATATACAACCGGTCAATCAGCGAAATATCAGTATCCAAAGACTGAAAAGTTTTCCAGATCACTCCAATATTCAAGAAAGGTCATAGGAGTGATCCCCAAAATTACAGGCCCATCTCACTGACGTCGATTTGCAGTAGAATTTTGGAGTATATACTTTGTTCGAACACTATGACTACCTCGAAGAGAACGACTATTAACTATTAACGACTATTAAATATTAACCAATAGTCAACACGGATTCAGAAAGTATCTCTCTTGCGAAACACAGCTTGCCCTTTATTCACATGAAGTGATGAGTGCAATCCACAAGGGATCTCAAACCGATTCCATATTTCTATATTTCCGGAAGGCCTTTGACACTGTACCACACAAGCGGCTTCTAATGAAACTGCGTGCTTACGGAATATCGCCCCAATTGTGCGATTGAATTCACGATTTCCTTCAGAAAAGACACATTTCGTAGTAATTGACAGAACGTCATCGAGTAAAACAGAAGTGATATTTGGCGTTCCCCAGGAAAGCGTTATAGGTCCCCTAAACTTCCTTGTGTTTAGAAACGATGTAGGAGACAATTGTAATAGCTCCATTAGACTGTCCGTGCATGATGCTGTCATTTATCTATTAGTGAAGTCAACAGAGGATCAAAAGCAACTGCAAAGCTATTTAGACAATATTTCTACAGGGTACGAAAATTGGCGATTAACACAAAATAATGAAAAGTGTGAAGTAATACACGTGACCACTAAAAGAAATCTGCTGAACTTCAATTAAACTATATATCAGTCAAGCCTTAGGGTCGTAAATTCTACCAAATACCTAGGAGTTACAATTACGAACAACTCTGACTGGAGAGAACTCATAGAGAATCTTGTGGGGAAGGCGAACAAAAGGTTACGTTTCATTGGCAGAACGCTTCGAAGATGCACCAACTCCACCAAAGAGACGTACGTCCTCTCCTGGAGTACTGTTGCCCAGTGTGGGACCCTCACCAGGTAGGACTTATGGAAGACATTGAAAAGGTTCAGAGAAGGGCATCTCGCTTTGTTTCATCTTGCTACATTGGGGAAAGCGTAATGGAAATGTTGCAGGATTTGAAGTGGAAATCGTTAAAAGAACGACGTTATTCGTTGCGGCGAGATCTATTTGCGAAATTGCAATCACAGACCTTTACTTGTTGTTGTTGTGGTCTTGCGTCTCTCCACCTTACTCTAGCCAGCGCAAACCTCTTCATCTTCTCATAAGAAAGGCAAACTACTTCTCTTTTAATTTACTTACTATATTCATCTCTTGGTCTCCCTCTGCGATTTTTACCGCAATCACTCCCCCCCCACCCCCCCCTCCCCCCCCCACAACGCTAAATTCACAATTCCTTGAAGTCTAAGAAGGTGGCCAACCAACAGATCCCTTCATTTATTCAAGGTTTCCCAGAAATTTCTTTTCTCCCCAATTCGTTTCAGTACCTCCTCATCAGTTACGCAATCCATCCCCCTTATTCCAGGATTTTTCTGTATCACCACATTTCAAAAGCCTCTATCCTCTTCCTGTCCGCACTGTTTTTCGTCCATGTTTCACCCCCATACAAGGAAACACTCTACACAAATGCCTTTAGAAAGGACTTCCTTATGCTTAAGTTAATAAGCGATGTTAACAAATTTCTCTTTTTTCAAAAATGCTTTCCTTCACATTGCCAATCTGCATTATATAACCTCTGTACTTCAACCCATGTTATTTTATTACTCAAGTAACAAAACTCATTTACCACCTTTATTGATTCGTTACCCAATTTAATTCCTTCAGCATCGCCTGACTTCCTAACACTGTATTCCATTACCCTTATTTTGCTCTTGTTAATGTTTATCTTATATGCTCCTTTCAACAAACTGTCCGTTCCGTTCAACTGCTCCTCCAGGTCCTATGATGTCTCTTACAGAATTACAGTCTCATCAGAAAAACTCAAGGTTTTTATTTCTTCATCCTGAACTTTAATTCCGTCTCCAAATTTCTCCTTGTTTTCCTTTATAGCTTGGTCAATGTACAAATTTAATGACATTGGGGAAAGGCTCTGCATTTCCTTTCATGGCCTTCAACGCTGATAACAGGTGTCTGGTTTTTGTACAAGTTGTAAATAACCTTCCGTTCCTTATATTTTACTCCTGCTGATTTCAGAATTTGAAAGAGTGTATTCCAATAAATATTGTCAAAATATTTCTCCAAAGTTACAAAAGCTAGAAGTGTAGTTTGGCCTTCCCTTAATCTATGTTCTAAGATAAGTCTCCTGTGTTCCTACATTTCTCCTGAATCCAATCTGGTCTTCCCCAAGGACGGCATCTACCAGATTTTCCATCCTTCTGAATATAATTCGTGTTAAAATTTTGCAACCATGACTTATTGAACTGATGGTTCTATAAAATTCACACCTTCCTGCACCTGTTTTCTTTGGAATTAGAATTACTACATTTTCTAATTGTCTGATGGTAAGTCCCCTATCTCATAAATGCTATGCACCAGGTGAAATAGTTTTGCTATGGCTGGCTCTCCCAAACACCAGTAGTTCTAAGGGAATGTCGTCCACTCCAGGGGCCTTGTTTCGAGTTAGGACTTTCAGTGCTCTCAGTATAATATCTTCTATTTCATATTCATCTACACCCTTTTCCCTTCCTACAATATTGTCTCTCAGTTCGTTTAGTTTGCAGAGCCCTATTATATACTCTTTCCACGTTTCAACCTTTTCTCCTTTGCTTAGAACTGGTTTTGCATCTGAGTTCTTTATATTCATTCAGCTACTTATCTTGTCTCCAAATGTTTCTTTTATTTTCCTGTAGGCGGTATCTATTTTTCTCCTATTTATACATTTTTCTACAGACTTGTATTTGCCTTCTAGTCACTTCTGCTAAGATTTCTTACACTTCCTGTCAATCTCATTTCTTAGTCGTCTGTGCTCCATTTTGCCCGTTTCATTTACTGCATTTTTATATTTTCCCCTTTCATCAATTAAATTTAGTATTTCCTGTGTTTTCCAAGGATGTTTTGTAGGTGTTGTCTTTCGACCTATTTTCTCCTCTGCTTCCTTCACTATTTCATCTCTCAATGCTACCCATTCTTCTTCTACAATTCATCCCCCCCTCCCCAAAGTTTCTGTCAATTGTTGCCTAAAGCACCCTCTGAAATTTTCAAGACCTTTAGGTTCCTTCAATTTATCCAGATCCCATATCATTTCAAAATCTGGTTCTGGAAACTATGTCTTACCATTATAAAATCTTCTGGTACCTTCCAGTGTCTCCTGGTCTCTTCCAAGTATACAACCACCTTTCATCTTAAACCAAGTGTTTGTTGTGATTAAATTATGTTCCGTGCAAAATTCTGCCAGTCGATCTCCTCTTTCATTCCTTTTGCCCACTCCGTACTCACATACCATTTTTCCTTCCCTTCCTTTACCTCCTACCGGATTCCAGTCTCCCATCACAATTAAATTTTCCTCTCCCTTAATTGTCTGGATAATTTTCTTTACCTCCTCATACATTTCTTCGATCTTCTCATCATCGGTAGAGCTAGTGGGCATATAAACTTGAACTATTGTGGCCGATGTTGGCTTCGTATCAATCTTGACTACTATTATGCGATCACTGCGCTGCTCGTAGTAGATTACCCGCATTCATATTTTCTTATTGTCTGACCTACTCCTGTAATACCCCCAACGGTCCTCCACTTCGTCTTCCATCTCTAGAATACTGCCTTCAAGTTTATTTCCGTTGTATATACCCTATATATATTCCTTCCACTGTTCCGCTTTCCCCTCTCAGCTTAGTACTGGTATCCAGGGATTTCTATTAGCCTTGTCCTTCTGCCTATGTGGTCCTCTGCAGCCTTCACTACACTATCTCTCAGAGCTACCCATTCTTCTTCTACTGTATTACTTTCCCCCGTTTCAGCCAATCCTTGCCTAAGGCTCCCTCTGAAACACTCAACCACCTCTGGTTCCTTCAATTTGTCGAGGTTCCATCTCCTAACCATTCTGTGTTTCTGCAGTCTCTTACGTTTTAATTTGCAGTTTATAATCAATAAGTTATGTCTTACAGTTTAGAACCTGGTATCTAAATCTATTCCTCACCATTATAAATTCAATGTGGTACCTTCCAGTGTCTCCTGGTCTCTTCCGCGTATACAGCCTTCTTTTATGATGCTTTAACCAAGTGTTGGTGATCATTAAATTGTGCTCTGTGCAAAATACTACCAAGCCATCTCCTCTTTCATTCCTTTTTCCCAGCCCATATTCACCTACTACATTTCCTTCTCTTCCCTTTCCTACTACCGATTTCCAGTCCCCCTATCACAATCAAGTTTTCGTCTCCTTTAAGTTTCTGAATGATTTCTTTTATCTCCTCATATATTTTTTCGATATCCTCATCATCGGCCATGCTAGTTGGCATATAAACTTGCACTACTGTGGTCGGTGTTGGGTTCGTGTCTATCTTTACTACGATAATGCGTTCACTATGCTGTTCATAGTAACTTACCCGCCTTCCTATTTTCTTATTCATTACCAGACCTACTTCTGCGTTACCACCAACTGATTTCGTATGTATAACCCTGTAATCACCTGACCAGAAATCCTGTTCATCCTGCCACCTAACTTCACTATTCCTACCATATCTAACTTTATCCATTTCTCTTTACCTACGCGATTAAGGGTTACAACATTTAACGCTCCGACGCGTAGAACGCCTTTTTTTTTTTTTTTTTTTTTTTTTTTTCCTTGATAACGACCTCCTCCTGAGTAGTCCCCGCCCGGAGATCCGAATGGGGGACTATTTTTCCTCCGGAATATTTTACCCAAGAAGACGCCATCATCATATAGTCATACAGTAGAGCTGCATGTCCTGGGGAGAAGTAACGACTGTAGTTTTCCCTTGCTTTCAGCCGTTCGCAGTAACTGCATGGCAAAGCTATGTTAGCTGATGTTACAAGGCCAGCTCAGCCAATCATCCAGTCTGTTGCCCCTGTAACTACTGAAAAGGCTGCTGCCCCTCTTCAGGAACCACACGTTTGTCTGGCCTTTCCACTGATAACCCTCCACTGTCGTTGCACCTATGGTATGGCTATCTGCATCGTTGAGGCACGCAAGCCACCCCACCTCGGCAATGTTTGAGGTTCATCGTGGTGGAGGGAGACATGGCCATCCCAAAAGAATGAGAGAAATAAAATCGAAAAGGGAAAGATTTCGGTTTTCTTTCTTTGCGCGCGCTATTAGAGAATGGAGCGGAAGAGAAAGGTTATGAAAGTGGTTAATGTACAATCAGCCAGACAGGTTAGTGTGATTTGCAGTGTGATACCGATGTAGATGTAGATGATACTGCAAGTATTTAGTTGTCCATATTTATTTCCGTATGAGTGTAGCTGTGATGAAATTTTCGGTTAAATACTCATAGGTTTCGAAACCGAGTTTAGTGTTTGATACATTAAACAATAAAAATAATGCAAGAAAACAAATAACAACAGTGCAGCTCAGATACAAATGAGACAACAAGGTACACAAAAATGCAGTGACACCAGGTTGTTTGCACACGCTGCACAGTTGATAAAGCATTGCCACCGCCAGCACGGCACCAAGTCTCATGAGTGCTGCTGACTGTCACCGATCAGTTAATGGAATTCCCGTACAACACCCGTCGTGAATCAGCGCATGTGCCCAAAATGGCAGAGAAGAAATAATGCACAAAAATCAAGTGTGTCAAGAAACTCGTACGTAGAACACTTCTGTCTACGTTTCTTGTCTTAAAAATCGTTTATTTGTTTATTGTAAGTGAGTTTTTACACATATTTCGATACACTTAACATATTTGCCGGTGGACTGGAGTGAGCCGGCGACCTTCAGAAACGAAATCGATGACGTTATCCATTGCGCCACGCCGGCAGTCAGATAACTTGTGGTCTTGCGGCATTGCTCCCTCTCCTGAAAAAACAGCGACCCTCTGTCATTTTCCCTTTGGAGACAGCTGCAATGTTCTGGATCTTGATCTTGTCCCGGGTCCTCTGTATGGCAGTTCTGGAGACATTCCTGTCGTGGATTCATCAGTATCATTACTGTCCTTAGAGTCCTCGAACAAGAAGCCATTTTCGCCCATCTACTATAAAGGATCGTAGTAAGGCTTCATGCTGAGGATGTGAACAATGTCTCTTCGATTTTGTCGTTTCGACGACGGCTCATAATCTTCGACTTCGTATGCGACGTCTGGCAGGCGGCGTATGACAAGATACGGACCAAAGTATCGCTTCAATAACTTTTCTGATAGCCCAACTTTCCGTACAGGGGTAAAAATTCATACCAAATCTGGGCTGTAACAAAACAGGTCGGTGCTTGTCGTTATACTGCTGACGGTCCTTCTCATGGGCGTTCAGTCTCCGTATGGGATTCAGCTGTCTTGCCTTTTCGACCCTGGTGATGAGCTGTTTCACACAGTCATGCTGAGTGTCTTCTGGCTGGAACGGGAACAGCGTATCCATTGTCGTCTCAGCTTTACGGCCAAGGGACAGGATAAACGTCGTGTAGCTTGTGGTGCCTTGTCTCGCGGTATTATAAGCAAATGCCACGACTGGCAGTGTTGTATCCAATCCTTCTGCTCAACATCGACGTACATCGACAGCATATATGCTAACGTCTTGATAAGCCGATCTGTAAGACCATCTGTCCGAGGATAGTATGAAGTTGTCACTCTGTGGACAATCTCGCAATGTGACATTACCTCTTACACTAGTTTTGACTGGAATAATTTTCCACGTGGTGCTCCATGCTGCAAGAAATGTCTTCTACGAGGAATTTTGCGATCTCAGGAGCTTCTGCAGTCGACACAGCTTTGATGACAGCGTAGCGTGTGAGGTAGTCACTACAGACTATTATCTATCGGTTACCGGTTGTCGACGTCAGGAACCTCCCTAAAAGGTCGATTCCAACTCGGTGCAATGGAGATGCTGCAGATGAAATTGGTACGAGATGCCCTGGAGGTAATTGCGGAACGTGCTTCCGTCGCTGGCACTATTTACACTCACATAGTGCTTGATTGATCGGTAGAGATCTTTTCAGTAATACCTGCCTCTGATTTTGTGTAGGGTCTTCACGAATCGCAGAAAACAGGATATTGGAGCAATGTGAAAATACTTGAGAATAGCTGGCTGGAGATGAGCTGGAACGACCAGTAGCCGTTTGGGGCACAGTGTAGCCGGCCGCGGTGGCCGAGGGGACTGAGGCGCTCCAGTCACGGTCTGCACGGCCACTACGGTCGGGGGTTAGAATCCCCCCTCGGGCATGGATATTTGTGCTGTCCTTAGCTGTAGGTAGTTCGTAAGTAGATTGTAAGTTTAGGGGCTGATGACCACGTAGTTAAGTCCCTTAAGCATAACAAACATTTTGAATATTTTGACCCAGTGTAGTTGCTCTTATACAATATCATATAACGTCCCGTTTATCAGTTGGAACTCTACATTGGTCGGTTCACCTTTCTCCAAGGCCTCTATGGTTTATAATAGTGCTGGATCTTCCCTCTGTTCAGCTGTAACGTCACCTAATTCAGTGAGGACTGAAATGTTATTCATGCTGTTGTGTTCCACTACTGGATTCCTCGAAAGGCAGTCAGCATCCTTATGTTTGCACCCGTTCTTGAATACCATTCTGACTTCATACTCCTGAAGTCTTAGTGCCCATCTTGCTAGTCGACCTGATGCATCCCTCGAGCTAGTCAGACAACACAAAGAATGATGGTCTGTCACGACGGTGAATGGTTAGCCGAATAAATATGGCCAGAACTTGTTGATAACCCAGATAACTGCGAGACATTCTTTCTCAGTTGTAGTTTATGTTGTTGTGTTTGCTCATACTTTTGCCGTCTTGGCCTCCCACGTTTTGTTATCTGCCTCCGGTGCGGGTGTAGGTTGCTCGGTAGTGTAGTTTACCGCCTCTTTGACTGCCGCTTCGCTAAATATTTCTGAACTTGCCACATCATCATTTAGCCAGCTTTCGGTGCCTAAATCACCGTTAGTGAAGAACGATCATTTTAGTGTCGCCTGGTCCTGCGGCCTGAATTGTAATTTCTTTTGAAACCTGTGATAATTCAGTATAGTTTGTCCTCAGACATTTTGGTCCCGACACGACCGTTGTTTAATTGTGGATGTTTTAAAAGGGAAGAAACTTTATTTACTGTGATATGTTATCATGCCCCATTTTAAGTCTTTTAAAGTTTTGTTGAATGTGGCTTATCGTCCATGATAATTCTCCATAAACTTTTATTAAATATGTGTTATGGTAACCTTGTAACTTGTGGCATGTATATATGCGTGAAATCTATTTATAGCCCTGTGGTAATTGAGTTTTTCAAAAGGGAATGAATATTTTGCATATCTTTCCCTAGAGGCACTCTAGTCGTAGTTATTTGATAAAGTGATTTTTAAGGAATGTCTAGGCGTTTTAATGCGCCCTTTATTAACATTGTATTTTATATGTATTCCATTGTGGCAAAGCTTATTCAAACATGTGTTGGGGTACTTAATTATTAGTAAACTTTCGACCCCTTGGTTACTTGTTTTGATATTCTTATCTATAAGGGATTAATTTGTGCTTCCCAAAGTTATATCAACTGTGCTTTAAATTATTTAATAAATTTCCTGTAAGCAGCAATTGGCTTATGCGAACTTCTTTTCTCTCTGTTATCCCATCCTGGTATCAACTGAGTTCCTTAAGGGGTTTCAATATAATAATTGTTTAACCAAATTATCATAATGTTTTAAGCATTCTATCCGGAAAAAATATCGAAGTTATATATCAAAATGGTCTAAGAGACAGGAAAACATAATACGCAAGACCTCTGTGGAAACTACTTTGACGGGGATAGTGCTCTTTGCATTTAAGAAGCATTTATTTAAACGCGCTACAATGGAGTTGTGCCCAGCCGAGCGCCTGACCTCCCATCCTGAAAGCAAACATGTGGATAAAGGAGCTCTGTCACATAAACGCTGTTATACATGGAATGAATGCGTCTAGATTTAGATCTGTAAGCGATGATATGAGACGACTTGACCGGACACAGACAGTAATACAACCCGCTGTCTCTTAGAAATCATGCGAACTGCTCCTTGTGGCCGCTCTTAAATTTAACAAGAACCGAAATTTAATACGCTCTCTCTTTAGCGATCATGCCGTGTTAGGCTTTCTTAGATCGACGTATCGCTGTCTCCCATCAAGTATTTCAACAGGTAAGTTTTCTGTCTTCCTGTAAATCCACGTAATATCCAGTTCTGCGCATTCCGTGAATTCAGGTAGTTTAATTTTACCTCTTATTTCCTCGCGTATACCCATCTAAACATAGCAGAGGTACCTCTCTTTAGCGACCATGTCCAGTTACATTGTAAACGATTCTTCAGACATATATCTCACACAGGTCAAATACACCGATAATGGAGCACTACAGAAGACGTTTAAATAAAAGTAAACCTTATTATACAATGGTATTTGTATGGAGAGTTACAATAAACGTGATACAAAACAAACGCAAAATGCTTGAAATAATTTCAGATCAGCAGTTTACCGATTTCCAATCGTCTACACTAAACTTTTTATTTATTTATTTATTTATTTTTTTTTTTTTTTTTTTTTTGAAAACACTAACCTAGTAACACCCTTATTCGAAATGACACTCGACAATACAGGACCCACGCAACCTAGGTAGTACTTTACCTGCCCAAAGCAACACAGATTTTCAGTTCTGTAGAACAAGTTCCACCCGCCCTTTACCCAAAATATGGACAAAAACTCTTATTCCAAACCGGCCGCGGTGGCCGAGGAGACTGAGGCGCTCCAGTCACGGTCTGCACGGCCACTACGGTCGGGGGTTCGAATCCATCCTCGAGCATGGATATTTGTGCCGTCCTAGTTCGTAAGTAGTTCATAAGTAGTTTGTAAGTTTAGGGACTGATGACCCCGTAGTTAAGTCCCATAGACTATACAAACATTTTAATCTTACTCCAAACTCAAATAAAGGACCTTTCCTGTGATTTATTTTTTCAGTCCACTAAACCAAACTCGGATTTATTTTTTTAGAAATCTATAATTACAAGTAGCTGGCTACCGCAAACGTAGATGCCTAGAATGCTAACCTACACACCGCAACACCTGATTGTTAAAAGAAAAATGTATAGCCATCACCGAAAAACACCAACAAACCTCGCATATTTCGAAGTCCTATGTCAAAGTACAGACGATAAGAGATGATCCATCCTAATAATAATAGTAGACAATGCTTAAACACAACTAAATTTAGTAGACGCTCTAGAGGTAAAAAACATTCAGCAACGGGGTCGTCTGCACTGTCATCCTCTCATAGTATCACACAATCAAGAAGTCAGAGTGCAGCACCATACTGTTCAATCTAAATAACTAAGTCATATGTAAGGAGGCGTACGTTGCCTTCTGGTCAATCTCTCTATGCCACAAGTCCCCCGAGAATTCACCTGGAATTGGCGTATCAAGGCCGATGTGGGGGTTATTTAGTCTTTCACCTAGAAATATCTCAAATCCATAATTTAGAGGACGAGTCGGAGTCGCCACGACAGAGCGGCCGAGCGCGTTGAGGCGCTATGCTACGATGTGCGAGGCCGTTCCCAGTCGGGGGTTCGAATCCCCACTCGGGCATGGTGTTTCTGCTGCCTTTAGTATAAGGTAGTTCATAAGTAGTTTGTAAATTTAGGGATTGGTGACCCCGCAGTGAAGTCCCTTAAGCTTCACAAACATTTCAACATTTTTTGAGTCTGTCATACTATGATCGGTTGCGGTGTGAATTTTTGTTCTCAGTGGCTTGATTTACCCTAAAAAGAGATATAGGTCAGCCTGTGGTATTTTAAGTTTTTCGTGCCTCTATACAATTTTTCGTGTTGTTGATTGCGAATATAAGCAATCTAGGAATATTCTTCTGTTGACAGACCCTTTTACCCATCGGTGGTGTGTGTAGATGACACTTGTGAATTGTCTGTTGGTGAGGTATGAAACCTTATTCTGCTCCTGCAGTGTTTTCGAGGTGCGCTGATGCATCTGTTGTAGACGATATGTTTACCTAAAATACTATACAGTATGTATTCTACAAGGTTAGATAGGTAATACTACTGTAGACTGTTGTTACTATGGATGTATTCTGTAAGGTGGGTGTGGTGCATAAGATTTATGTAACAAGAGTTGAATAACGAAGACAGCCGGCCGCGGTGGCCGAGGGGACTGAGACGCTCCAGTCACGGTCTGCACGGCCACTACGGTCGGGGGTTCGAATCCCCCCTCGGGTATGGATATTTGTGCCATCCTTAGGATAAGCTAGTTGATAAGTAGTTTGTAAGTTTAGGGACTGATGACCCCGTAGTTAAGTCCCATAAGCTTAACAAACATTTTTTAACGAAGACAGTGGTCTGTTTCTCCATTATTAGTTTTTCCTGGGGTTTCAGAGGTATGTTGTGTGGTCGTTAATGTCTCCATCGCCTTGTATCTGGAAAACACAGTCGATGATTGGTTCGATTCTGCAGTTAGTATAATCCTGACCCTAACTAGAGGCGTTAATATTCTATTTTTATCTGCTCTGTTTCTTCCTCTGATCTAGGATTCATAGGAAAGCCTGGTAAGATACAGCGAAGCTAGTGCATGTTATACTCATTTGTGTGGGGTCTAAATGTATCATCTATCGATGTGATTTCCTCTTAAACATTAAGACTTAGTTATTGCCCAAGATATCGCCCAAGTGCGCGGTCCTGGGGGTGCGGGTTTGCCCAGGTAGCGAAATGGTACCCTGCGCTAGAACGCCCATTACCCTACTGCTACTGTCCGGCCAAACTTTCAGAAAACATTTCTCACAGACAAAGAAAGAAAATATGTTACGTGGAAATGTTTGCGGAAACACTTAATTTCCATGCTAGAGATAATTTTATTACTTATCTTCAAATCAACAACAGAACGTACTAGCGTGACTTCAAACACTTTGTTACAGGAAATGTTCAAAATGTCCTCCGTTAGCGAGGATACATACCTGGAGAATGGCGTATTGTGTCACAGCCGTCTACAATACGAGCACGAAGAGTCCCTTCATTTGGTACCGGGGTTGCGTAGACAAGAGCTTTCAAGTGCCCCAAGAAATGATAGTCAAGTGGGTTGAGGTCAGGAGAGCGTGGAGGCCATTGAACTGGTCCGCCTCTACCAATCCATCGGTCACCGAATCTGTTGTTGAGAAACGTACAAACACGTCGACTGAAATGTTCAGGAGCTCCATCGTGCATGAACCACATGCCTTGTAAAGGCACATGTTCTAGCAGCACAGGTAGAGTATCCCGTATGAAATCATGATAACGTGCTACAGTGAGCATAGGTGGAAGAACATGAGGCCCAATCAAGACATCATCAACAATTTCTGTCCAAACGTTCACCTTCCTTCAACTGGGCCAACTGGCGGTGAATCGAGGAAGTACAGTACATACTGATGAAACAATTTTGTCAATTGTCTGCACAAATTGTAGAAAAATACTAAAATGAGCTCTAACATGGAAATTAAGCGTTTCCGGACACATGTCCACATAACGTATTTTTGTGTGTGTGTGAGGAATGTTCCCTGAAAGTTTGGCAGTGCCTTTTTGTAACACCCTGTATGCAAATGACAAACCACACGTAAGGCCGATTTTTTTTAAAGTTCAGGATTTAAAATAGTGACCCGTACACGGACAGTAAAGTAAGTAGCAATGTGTTTTTCACTCTGAGACTCCTTTAAAAATAAATTGCAATTTTGCTCCTAACGATCGTTTCAATGGGTGAATTCTTGGCTGGCTTTATTTCGAGAAAAGCAGTCTGCATTTCGTAGTTCCATGTATGAAGAATATTTTTGTTGTACGGATGCACTATTATCAGCATCACACAGGAGGGCAAATCGTGCTATGAACCTTAACCTTCGTCCTGAAACAACTGGTAAAAATCCGGACTGCCGTATGACGTTGTTCGCATCCCATTCGGCGGCGCGGTTGCAACGCAAAAATTCCTGCCGCCTCGTTGCACAAGAAGAGAGCACTCCGCTCCTCAAATATTTGCATGCAAATAGCGAAGCCCTGTTCCCGCCACGCGTCGCATTTAAAATAACAACCATAATGGAGAGCGCGGCGGTAAATATTGGACGGAAAGCACGCGTCGGGTAAACGCCTTCTGTGGCCCGGGCAGCCAGCGTCGCACAGTGTTTTTGTTCTGCAGGCAGCTCGCGACGGGGTGGCTTCGCCGTCCGTGGCAGCTGCAAAGCGAGCTGTCGGGCTCTGGAGAACGCAGGCGGACACTCGCCGCTCGTCTTTTCGCCTCTAAAATGGTATTATTGGTTTAGCGTAGGTTCAGGAGGGGCAAGGACTAGCGCAGTACTTCTAAATGCTGTTAGTACTAACAGATACTTACGAAAGGTTTTTGTTACCATAGACTTACTAACAAGGGGAGGCCGCCAATTGTGAAATTCAGATTAGATTCATACTGCGCATAATGAAAGCTCATGGCCAGAGGTGAAATTTGGCACAGCACCAATATGCACTTCTCAGCCGTTGTCGAGAAAATCGACAATTAAAAAAAAAGCCGTTGCGGTGAAATAGTCTCTACGATCTCTAAGATTAGTAACATTGTACACAAGCGTGGCGTAGCGGCAAGCGCTCGGTGTCGTAATGCGGTCACCGGATCGAATCTCGAGCATTCAACTTTTTTTTCTTATTTGTTTTTGTGTATTTCAAATATATATATATATATATATATATATATATATATATCGCACGAACAAGAGTGATAGTTATCATAGAAATACGGAAAGCAGAAAACAGCACGATATCGAGCACATCTGATAAACGATGCGTTTTTACAAGAACAATTCTTTTTTAAATTATCTGTTGGGAAACACACCTGATTGACATTCTGAGAAATTGTTCTATCGTTCGTCTGGTTTGACTAATACTATACGTATTTGTTCAGGAATATCGTTTATACTTCGTCCGTTAACTATTCGTGGTAAACATTATGAAGACAAGTAATAACATTTGTGAAATACAACTTTGGGGAAAACATAATGATGTTCGAAGTCGCTAGTTGCATATAATAAGTTGTTTAAAAATGGTTTGTCGTGGAAAAACTGGCGACTTCGAACATCAAATGTTATTAATTGTCTTTATATATAGTGTGTGTGTGTATACATTTGAATTACAAAAAACAAATAATAATAAAATGTTGCATGACGCGAGATTCGATTTGGCGACCTTCGGATTACGAACCCGAGCGCTTACTGCTACGTCACGCCTCTGTACAATATGACTAATCGTAGAGATCGTAAAGAGTATTTCACCGCAACGGCTTTTTTTAACTGTCGATTTTCTCGACTATGTGCATCTTGGTGTTTTGCCAAATTACACGTCTGGCCATGAGCTTTCATTATGCGCAGTATGAATCGAAGCTGAATTTCACAATGGGCGGCCTCCCCTTTAAGTGAAAACTATACCGCTCGATGGAGCTACTGTGGCGTCGCCACATTGAACGTGACAGAAGCCGCAATTTGAAGTAAACAGTGCGTATTTAACATGGTTCGTTCGTGTGCTGCTTTTAATTGTAATAAGTCTTTGAACAGTCTCTTTTTCGTCCTAGTGTTTTATTTTCATACATTTCAACATTTTCGTTAGGTGAAAAATATTGATATTGATAGGCTACCAGGGTACTAATAGAAAATTGTCAAAATACCAAAATTAGGTTCTCACAAGATTTTCTGGGAGTGACATTACATCTTGGTTGTGACAAACCAATATGCGTTGTCTCTAAGTTGTAGGTTAAACTGGAAAGTAACAATGTGTTTGGAAAGCCAATTAATGCAAGTGCTAAATGTAGGTGATAGCAGATTGTTCTATAGCATAAACTGATTTTTATATTGGCATCTTATATCTAATGAAGTGGGTGCAATAGAACTTGCTAGCTAGATAGGGAAAAGCTGTAGTGTTAGTTTACGAAAAGAAAGTGAGAAAAGTACTTTGTTACATGTCAAGTACTTATATTTGCGTATAAATTACTAAAAGTACTAACAGGGTTTATGTACTAAGTTGAACTGAATGAAGAATACGCAAGTGAGAGGTATTTAGACTTTTAATCATATTGTAATATTGCGCTTTCTTTCTTCCGATCAGGTGTTGGAGTAGTAGTTACTGTTCGTAGCCGCTATTAAAGTTCAGTAACGTTACAATATTACAGAAAAATAATTTGGTGGATCTGATACATTTAGTTAACTTTATACATAGAAGACTCAAGAAAAGGAGGCAGAACCTGACTTTAATGTTTAGCGGCAGTAGTAATTTGGAATCAAAGCCACACCTGAGCACAATTTTACACAAAGAAACTAGCAGATTCCGCGATGACCTTTCTTACCATGAGGATTATGATAAGTTGACTGGATGTGCCCGATGAAGCTGTAAAAACTCTTGCCGCATTGTGTAAAATGATGCTTGGCTGGCTTGGAGCAGATTGTACTAACTCAATTACAGTGAATAAAAATATTAAATTATGTTTCTTTGACGAAAGAATGTTTAGATCGATCGGATTTCGATAAAATCCGAAGATATCCTTCCAGGCATTACTATCAAGACGTGTTCATAAAAGTTACATACAATGGCATCTAAACGTTTCTAGTAAATTACAGATACAAGTCCAACAATGGCTCCAAGCATCATATTACATAATTAATATTACTGCTGAAAAAATAGAGTCACTTCATGAATTATGAAAGGTGGGTCATTTGAAATAAGTAAAAGATTTATAAGTAACTAAATATATTTTCACCATACTTCATAAGAAAAACGCTCTCTCACACACATACATTTAATAATGAGGAAGTCTCTGACGTGCGATTGTTCTCAATGAGGTAGGAAACTTGAAAGACCTAGTTCACAACCGCGCTCTGGGCATCTCGTAAAAATAGATGAATATCAAAAATATATGAAGAGCGTAATTAGCTGCCAGAGAAAGCTGTGGTCAGCGATAAGCATCGTAAATAAATTATTTATCGAATGTAAAATTTTAATATAATACTGAAATATGTACAGGGTGTTTCACTAAGTGTGTAACTTACAAAATAATAGGTGGCGGGAAATTTTAATGCGGTAGGTCAACACAAGAAATGTTACACTTTCTGCGGAGCTATGAACATAGTTTATTGTATCATTTTCCAAAGAGTTACAGCAAAGAGATATAATTTTTTAAATGGAATAATAGTTTCTTCTATCGTGCATTGGATTCGTTGAAACCAGCTGCGTCCAAATCAATTTAAACGACATTCCTATCACTGTTATTTTGGGAGCTACAACCCTTCAAAGTTTCAGGGGCAGATACCACAAACGCTGCGCATAATGCAATGCGCCTTCTAAATGTTGTGCGGCCGAGTTGTAATGTCGCCGGTGTCACGGAGCGAGAAGCTTCCTGTTAGACTGCCGACTGTATGTGGATGCAGCACGATGGTCAGCCAGCCCATTCTGCGCGTGCTGTTGTGGAAGAAATAAACAACAGGTTTGCAGGAAGATGGTTGGGGACGCCATGGTCCTCATTAATGGCCCGCAAGGTCACCCGATTTGACACCAGTAGATTTCTTTTTGTGGGGATATCTAAGAGATCGTGTTTATGTCACTGAGCCCACATCCCCAGATGATCTAAAACGGCGCATCGACGACGCACGTCGCTCCGTCACACCGGCGATGTTACATCTCGTCCGCAGATCCTTTCGACGGCGCATTGCATTATGCATTGAGGGACATGAACACACATTTGAACATCTCATGTAAATCAACTTCCCACCGACAACATCCGTCACCCACCACACAGCCATGTATTATGTACACCGCGTGGTATCTGCCCCTGAAACTTTGAAGGGTTGTAGCTCCCAAACTAACAGTGATAGGAATGTAGTTTAAATTGATTTGAACGTAGCTGGTTTCAACGAATCCAATGCAGGATAGAAAAAGCTATTGTTCCATTAAAAAAATTATATCTTTGTGCTGTAACTCTTTGGAAAATGATACAATAAACTATTTTTAAGCAAGATCTCTGGCAGTTGAGATCTGAAAATGTAATTTAAAACGCTCACTGCTGCTCTAATTTACTTTATGACTGGCCACAGTACAAGCACAACGGAAATTTATCTAACTAATCACTCCTAAAGGGAGCAGCCAACGTTTTAACCAACACAAAATCAGTGTTAAGAAATAAATGAATTGATAATCAGACGTTGGACGGGAAGCATGAAATCATAAAGCACGGGTCTGATACTTCGAATCATAATCTATTCAGTAAAATAACAAGCAAATAAATGTGGGGAGACAAATTGAAGTACACAACTTGTACAAACGTGAATTAAATCATATAATTACTGCCCGTAATAAAATTGTTTCTGCTCTTTATGAATATGGACGCTAAAAGCGATGCAGAGCGCGTTGAGATAGTAGTGTTTAGCAGCCCTTGCTACCTGGTCAAGACAATTCCCTTTACAACCGCTCTCAGAAAAGTCTCCTGTCAGCTCTTTCGTGCTAGATTAGGTTGGTAGGACATTAAGATCACGGCCACCTCGCCATCGTGCCAAGTAAGCTTGTCTCTGGTCACCCAGCAGACGCCAGCGCAGACGACAAACGAAGCCATGCGTTCTTAACTACAGCAAAACGAGGCCTAAAGCGGGAGGCGGCGACTGTAAGCCATTGTGCGGCAGTCAGTCAATATTAAAAGCAACCTTCCACATTCACAGGAACACACAAGTTCAATCACACGGGTGGAAACATATATAAATATGGGGCAAACATACATACACGTGGGGCATTGATCATTGATAAAAACAATAAAATAATTAACACACAGACAGGTAACATTAATGGTGCAGAAGCACTTTTGGTTAAAGAATAAATCAAAATGGAACATGACGACACATTCAGTGGACATGTTTCAATATGATGCAGAGATAGGTCGAATAATTGCTTTTAGGCACCTAAGAGATGGTGATTGGAATTCGTAAATGCCGAAATATTTGATTGAATGTTGCATAGTCAATCACTTTAAGAGGTATTGTCTCTGTTAAAAAGTAATGTGAGAATGAAATCCCTTTTAAATGATAAATAGGTTATTACAATAATTCATACCCAAATTGAAAGAAAATTTCTATGTAATATGGAAAGGAATGTAGTCAAATTTGTGCTATACAAAAATAAGTGTGAAAATCTTGCAGAATAGTCTGCAAAAGCAAGCAGGGCCAGACAGATAATTACGTGAACTAAATAATAATCACACCGTCTGCTACTTTACAAGATTCATTCAATCATCTGATTTCAACTAACTCGATGCAAAATCGTTCCACCTTGTCAGAAAAGAGCTTTCGTGTTTCTATGCAGACGTACTTCGGAAATTTGGAAACTTGAATGATTTTAAAATACCTTTTAAACAGACTTCAATACTTAGTAATTTTTTTTCAACAAACGTGCTTTTGTTTTGTGCTTCATTTAGCTCTTGTTGCGTCTCATACACTTCAAATCACAGAAGTGGTGTTCATCCCTGCAAATGGCGGCGATCAGCTGCTTCAATTGTGGCACAATTACCTCGCTTCTCCGCTACGGCGTAGTAGGGCCGTGATTGTGACACTGGTGCGAGTCGGAGTTGTTGTGAATTGTGCTCTGTCGCTGAATGGCGATTGGTTCTCTGGTAACATTACATTAAAATATATCTTAACTGATACCAGGAATACCTGTAAAGTTGCGTTAAGAATGTAAATTGATCTTTAAGGAATATTTCTTATCCATCAAGGAGAGGTGGGATCCCTGATCCTAGTAAATATACAGTGAGAGTATTCAATTACGAATATTTAATTATACGTAAAAAGGAGCTACACAATTCACCAATGAAATTGCAATAAAATATTGATAATTGTCTGTATCAAAGTATGGCACAATCTCTAACAATTATAAATTTGGATGATACTGAGGACGTATGGACTACAAAAAGCTCAAAATCTCAGCAAAGCAATAGGACGGTATATTTATGTTTAGGCCATGCTTTAGAAAATGCAAAGTGCATGTATCACCCACTTCCAAAGCAAGTGGATATATAACCAACTTCCAAAATTCGTTGCATTGCTCTGGTCCGAAAGATAGCGAAAAGGCAGTATGGCTGATTATACGAACATCGAGATGCTGGAGATTTGAGATTGTGGCTGTTTCGTCCAAATGAATCCTAAGTTACTCAGTAGCTAAATCTAACAAGAGCTCCTTACAAATTGCTTGCCACACTAGCCAGGAGCAGATGTGAATCCTCTGAGAAGAGAGGAACATATCGATAAATTTTAGCAATGTAAACCACACCTCTGAATGATGCTAGTCACTGGACATACTGCCAGCCACCCCAAATGCCAGTTCTCACTAGGAGCGCCGAAAGATGAATCGCTAGCTAACATATCTGCAAGCCTCATCACTCCCTAGTGCCGCACACGACACAGCCAATCATGGCTCCTGGTTCATATGTATTGCCTCCACCATTACCTACTGGTTGAGTGTATACCCGTCATAGATAAGCTTCTAGGGCGTTCTAGAAGGTTTTTCGGAGAATTCGACTCTTCGACAGTTGAAATGAGCCGCCCACTGCATCGTCACGTCACAGTTTCGGCACGAAGGCGCCCGCAGCATGGGAAAGTCAGCCAACTGTGTCATCTTTGCAATGTCGCTCTCTCCTTGCCAACATAATTAGACGCCTTTTGGCTTCCTGTTATTGTTGTGGTCTTCAGTCCGCAGACTGGTTTGATGCAGCTCTCCACGCTACCCTGTCCTGTGCAACTCTCTTCATCTGAGAATATGTTCGGCAACCAACATTCTTTTGAGTCTGCTTACTGTATTCGTCCCTCGGTCTCCCTCTACGATTTTTACCTTACATACTTCCTTTTAATGCTAAGTTGACAATTCCTTCATGTCTCAGAATGTGTTCCTACCACCACGAAACTACAACATGATATTCTCTAATATCAAGCCTTCTCAGTCAGATTCCATAATTACCAAGTAAACATACACTGGTTAAAACAAATTGGGCATCAGCTGAGATATCTAGGTTCTGTAGTACTGTACTAGTGAACTACAATGGCTCCATGTCTAACTGTCGAACCTACAGCGTCAACACTCTTACATCAATCGAGATTTAATAACAGAATGTTGCTAAACAGGGTGTTGGTGTTGTGTTTACACTTCCGCACGAATTACGCAAACAGATGCGTTCAGATAGGGTAGTGAGCAGCTTTTGCAATGCAACATCAACGTGATTTACCCGAATCGACGGCAACGCTGGAAACGGAACAAACACAGAGGGAGGTGGCTGCAGCTGTTGGAATGTACCAACATGTAATTTCCAGAACCTGGACGCGATTTCAGACAATACGAACCGCTAAAAGAAGGCAAGGACTAGGTAGTACACGGGTAACATCAGCAACAGATAACCGTTATCTCACGTAACAGCCTGTCGAGACAGATGACAGAATCACCTGCTGCTCACTCCCCAGGGAGCAACAGGACGCGCAGTATCAACATAAACAGTCCGAAATCGCATTCGATAATGTGTCGTCCACGCACGGAGGTCTGTGGTGTGTGTCCCGTTAAAACCACGACACTGTTTATCCTCAAAAAATGGTCTGAGAATCAGGGGACACATTTTGTTCGAGCGTTAGTCAAGTTTTTGTGTTCAGGCGGACATCGTCGTTCCCTCATATGGAGAGAAATGGAACTCAAATGTTCAAAATTTGTAGAGCTTATGGGATTTAACTACGGGGTCATCAGTCCGTAAACGTACAAACTACATATGAACTAGCTAATACTAAGGACGGCAAAATATACATGCCCGACCGAAGTGGCCGTCCAGACTGGGACTCGGCGCCGCAGTCCGCTTGGCCACCGCAGCCGGCGAAATGGAGCTCGGAAAAATCCTACAAATGTGCATTAAACATAACCGTATGATGTTGGTGGACCATTTCTGTGGGCAGCACTATGTCGTTCAAAATGGTGCTTTTCCCCTTCAGAGGTATAGAGACTAGGTCCTTCAACCTTTTATTATGCCCTAGGCTGTTGTCATAAGGGATGGTTTCCCTTTGCTGGACAATAGCGCTCGTCCCCACACAGCTGTACTGGTGAACTATATATATGAAGGTGAGGGAATTGAACGAATGTAGGAGGGCATCGAGAATGACTTTCATTATTACGGTAGCCCATGGTGCCTTGCTCTACGTATACGCCATGTAACCTCAAGTAAAGAGTTCAAATGTTGTTAAGCTTGTGGGACCTAATTGTGGGGTCATCAGCCCTAAACGTAGATACGAGGGTCACTACAAAAGAAATGCACAGAATATTTTAAAAAATACAGTTCATATTCTACAAGTCTGAAAGTTTCACAGTGTGTAGATACATCCTTTAGGAACAATAGTTTCATTTCTCCACATAATCCACATCCCTCTCAACTGTCTTACGCAATCTTGGAACCAGCGCCGTATACCCGCACGGTAAAATTCTGGACCAACAAGTTGAGACACGGTTTTCCAGCATGCACAAGGAAGTCATAATTTTCAAACCTTCTTCCACGAAGGGATTCTTTCAGTTTCCCAAAGATATCATAGTCATATGGAGCCAGGTCAGGACTGTAAGGCAGGTGTTCAGGGTTGTCCAGCCTAGCTTTTTGATCGCGTCCATGGTTTTTTGACTGACATGTGCCAGTGCATTGTCGTGCAACGCAAAACAACTTGCTTTTGCTGATGTGGTCAAACACGACTCAGTCGAGCTTGGGAGTTCTTCAGTGACGTCACATATGCATCAGAATGCATGGTGGTTCCACGTGGCATGATGTCCACAAGCAAGAGTCCTTCGGAATCGAAAAACACCGTATCCTTAACATTTCCAGCGGAAGATGTGGTTTTCAATATTTTTTCTTGGGTGAATTTTCGTGATACCACTGCATTGATTGCCTCTTCGTCTCTGGTGTAAACTGGAGCCATGTTTCATTACCTGTCACAATTGGTCCAAGAAATTTCTCTACAAAATTCCCATACTGTTCCAGAAATTCGCTTCATATTCTTTTTGTGTTTTTTGTGAGCCACTGTCAACATCCTGGGAATCCACCTGGCATAAACCTTTTTTAACCCTGTGGCGTATAGCGTCAACTGTAGTGGACGGCTATTACTGGAAGCATTTTTGAGCGTCCTAGATCGTTCTTCCACTCATAAACGCATGGAGTCCACCCCAGGGGACCTTTCCGTCAGATGCTGCACCGTACACGTCGGCAGCTGAACTGACAAGCGTCATATTTTCACCCGAAGGCCGTAGATGGTAAGATGGTAAGTGCGAAGCTCAGCGAGCGTCCTGCAACGTTGTACGAATTTCGGAAGAAAGAGAAAAAGTGCATTTGCACCGAATGCAAGGAGCCACTGTATCCAAAATGTTTCGAAAGTTTTCACACAAAAAGCAAAATTTCCCAGAAAGGACTAGGCAGATGTCGATCGCAAAGTGGCGACATATCATTTTCTTTCCTTCTTCTCTGTCTCTCTCTCTGTCTTTTTTTTTTTTTTTTTTTTTTTTTTTTTTTTTTTTTTTTTTTTTTTTTTTTTTTTTTACAGAAAATTACAGTAAATTTTTGGAATTAATGAAAACAGACATTATTTTTTACTTTTTGAGACCCATTACAGAATTTTTTCCTCGTATGTTAATAATTCATGCATCACAGGGTTTACGCCAACACTTTCAGTATTTTGTTTCTTCCCCTATCCCAACGTAGCGTGACAATTCGTTCACTGTAATGCGTCTGTCAGCAGTCACTAATTCCGCACATTGTCTGTAGTGTGTGTACTACGAGGCCTGCCGCTTCCTGGACAATCCTCAATACTGCAGAGCCCGCTTTCATTGCGTAACCTGCTTGCCCACCGACTAACTGTACTGCGATCGACAGCAGCAGCTCCATACACCTTTTTCAACGTCTTGTGGATGTTTCCCACCGTCTCGTTTTCACAGCAGAGGAATTCAATGACAGCACGTTGCTTCTGACGAACGTCATGTTAGCAGCCATCTTGAAGTTTTGCCACTCACGGGAACACGTAGAACTAAGTTTGAAAACAAGCGGGAAGGATGTATATACAAATTGAAAAACTTGCAAACATGCAGAATGTAAACTGTATTTATAAAAATATAGTGTGCATTTCTTTTGGAGTGACCCTCGTATTACTTATGAACCAACTTATACTAATGACAGTACAAACATCCATGCCAGAGGAAGGATTAGAACCCCTGACGGGTAGCAGCCACGCGTGTCGGAACAAGTGAAGAGTTTATACAGCACAATATTGTACTATATCACACACAAATTTCAATTGTAACCACTATGTAAATAATATATGTTAGCATTATTTATATTGAATGTGATATCCCACCTGATACGTAATTGTTTTGAGTAGCGTATATTAACTCTCCCACTCCTCTCACCCAATTTAAACCAACATAATCCCAAATCAAAGAAAGTCACGGATAAATAATTCGTAAATTAATATGTCTTGTAATTAATCATGGAATAAACCTCCATGTAAGTGGTAAATATACATCAACTTATACGGTCTGTAACGGAATTATTATTTCCACGACATACGTTAAAAAAAAAAAAGAACTTTTATGATCGCTAATGATTTAACTATAATGTTGCTAATTTTTTTTATGGCAGGCAACGTTTTGCTGTGCGACTGAAAACAGCATGGAATATAAATATCACTTATACATAATATTCCAACGCATACATAGAAACTGCCTGAAGTCTGATTTATTATAATTGTAATAATTTTAGTGCTGTTACTCTATTTAATTCCTGATCAATAACCATTAGATGTTATGTAACAATTATGTGTGCTACAATGAGTACACTACAGGCATGTGAGGCAATAAACGTGATATAATATGCAGTCTCCAATGTTACCATCTTTTCCCCATATTTCGTACATCGAGAAGGAAGAAGATATCCGCATCCCATTGCAATCATTTGCTGAAGTGCTTGAGCACTTGACGTCAAGTGGAAAGATTATTCTTCACGATGCAAATACAATACCAGTTTTTGTACCAGACTTCCTAAGCAAATTTTGTTTTTGGCGGCAGTGACACACTGATCAAAGTCTGTCACCACTTCAACATCCTATTTTCGTTCGGATGAGATGGTATACCTTGCAATAACTATACAGATCTTGCATTACTACTTTCGAAATTAATTTTTCTCGCACGTTTTGCGCAAGCCAGGAATGGATGTTGGAAGTATTGTGTCCGCAGTCCACGCCCATTTCAGATGGAAATAGTCGAGAGGTCAATATTGTGTATTTCATTTCGTCTGAATCAGCAAGATTTTTCACGTTTATCTATTAGACTGAACCGAGAAAGATGGCGCAGTGGCTAGCACACAGGACTCGCTTTTAGTGAGGACGGCAGTTCAAATGCGCCTGTGGTTCTAGGGTTCTCCTGATTTCGCTAAAGATCTCCATGCGAAATCAATCAGCGCTTGTGCTCCAGTTAACACGCTGTACACGGGACGCTATACGTACAATACTTTTTCTTTCTTCTTGTTTATTATACCAAACATATTTTTTCCTGATCTTATGTTATTAGCGCAACACAGTACTCCTTTCTACTGTGTAGGTTTCACTTTGATTATAGAGATATCATCAGTATATCTTTAAAAGTAACAGTAATAACTGTTGTATCTTATACAGCTACTTTTTATGTTTGGTAGCAACAACTGTAAATAAGTTACTTTTCCTGAGAAGTAACTGTAACCGTAACTTACTTGCTTTAAAAGCCAAGTCTCACAATACTGCTGTAGTTTATTCTACAAAGCAGAGACGCATGTTTTTCTATACCACTGTCACATATCTGCTGTAACATACTTTTCTATGGAATGGCGCACTTGCCACTTTCATATTAACAAAATGAATTTTCAATAATCACCCATCAATCTAAAATAAAATCTACTATAGTGATGATTTAAAAAAAAAAAAAAAAAAAAAAAACGAGATGGGGTCGTTGGCTAGGACTTATCTCAATACCGCCGATAGTAACAAACAACCAATCGTCTTCTGAATGCAACCCCTAAGCCACTTCACTGTGTGAATGGAGGGGAGATGACTGGAGGTTAATATGTGATGTAATAGATAGCACATGATAAGTACCGTGTTCTCCACATGACCAGGATGCACGTCTTGTCTCTGAGCATAGGAATCCAGCGTGTGTGCATATTCATAGGTTTTGGATATGACCTTGCATTGCCTACAAGGATGTAATTTGAAGAACGAATTTCTGTTAGTCTGTAGGTGAGAAAGACTTGTTAATTTTCTGATTTTTTTTTTTTTTAATCTTATGCCGTAGTGCGATGTAATCGTCAGAAACGGAAGCGCAATCGAAAAGTATTTTCTTGTCGTGCTTTAGTAAAATATCGTTGCAGCCATGATATAATTTGGCAAGAAACGCAGTATAAACATCAACGGCTGACACGCTCAAAGAGTTACTATAGAGACTACCAGTTACTATAGAGACTACCAGTTTTGTGCCGCGCCACTTCAAACCAAAGATGATGAACCAAAAAGAAATAGAAGCACGCGATATGTCCGAAGAATACCGATTATAGCTCAGAGGGTGGGAAAAATGGCAAACTGGGATAGTAAGAAATTGTTATTTTAACACGCGATACAGAGAAAAAAAACGCACTATTGCCTTTTAGGGGGCACTTTACGTCTTCTCGTAGTTTTATGATTTTTTGCAAACAATTCGGACAAAAATTACGAAAATTTAATAACTTCATTGCCGATGCGATGACGACTCTAGAAGTCGAATATTTTCCGTATCCAGATAAGCCGGTTAGGACCTGCAACATGCGGTCGTGCCTTGTCCTACTAAAATGTAGGGTATCGCAGGGATCGAAAGAGGGGTAGAGCCACGGGTCGTAACAAACCTGAAATATAACGGCCAATGTTCAAAGTGCCGTCGATGCGAACAAGAGGTGACCGAGACGTATAACCAATGGCACCCCATACATACGCCAGTTTGGCAATGACGAATAGACGCTTCTTATGTGCGTTCACCACGCTGTCTCCAAACACGGATGTCACCATCATGATGATATAAACAGAATTTGGAATCATCCAGCAAAATGACGTTTTGCCATTCGTTCACCCAGGTTAGTCGTTGCGTACACCATCGTAGGCGCTCCTGTCTGTGATTTAGCGTCAAGGGTAACCGCAGCCATGGTCTCCGAGCTGATAGTAGATACTGCTGCAAACGTCGTCAAACTGTTCGTGCAGATGATTGTTGTCTTGCAAACGTCCCCGTCTGTTGACTCATGGATCGATACGTGGCTGCACAATCCGTTACACTGATGCAGATAAGATGCCTGTCATTTCGACTGCTAGTGATACCAGGCCGTGATACGGCGTTCCGTATTGCCCTCCTGATCCAACCGATTCCATATTCTGCTAACAGTCGTTGGATCGCGACCAACGCGAGCAGCAATGTCGTGATACGATAAACCGCAATCGCGCTAAGCTACAATCGGACCTTTATCAAAGTCGGTAACGTCATGGTACGCATTTATTCCCCTTACACGAGGCATCACAACAACGTTTCACCAGGCAACGCCGGTCAACTGCTGTTTGTGTACGAGAAATCGCTTGGAAACTTTCCTCATGTCAGCACGTTGTAGGTGTCGCCACCGCGCCGTTCTTATGTGAATGCTCCGAAAAGCTAATCATTTGCATATCGCAGCATCGTCTTACTTTCGGTTAAATTACGCGTCACTAGTACGTCATCTTCGTGGTGTAGCAATTGTAATGGCAAGGAGTGTATTTTTTAATGTATCTACCATATTTTCGTTATATTTGTCCATTGCTTCTTTTAATTAATTTTTAAGTAGCATTGTCTGACATTTTTCAATTTTATTTTACACAATATCAACAAAGAGTGTACAAAGTGTGAAATTTGTAAGAAATATAAATTTTAGCTGTAGTAATTTAATCTTCACGTTATTAAAAAATCTTACACGCTGTCACCTTTATCGCCCGCTATACCACAACAGAAATACGGATTATATTTGTAGTAAAATCTACCGAAACAAAATAGTTTACAGTTCGAAGCACATTACGTAAAATCTTCTGTCTAGCAGGCGCATGGACTCTTTAAGAGCGATAACTAAGATTTCTGTTTCATTCGTTAACTTTGTCGTTAACAATACTTATTTGATCGTCTTCGAAATAGCTGGTACCGGGATTGATGCAAAATTATTGAGTGTGGTCTTAGGATGAATATAATTCCGATTTCTGTTGTGGAACAGCAAGGATGCAAGAGATAGCAAGTAAGACTTTGTAAAAATGACGTGAAAATCAAATTACTACGGCAAAATTGAAAATGACCTACTATATTCACACATTGTTCAGTTTGGTGATATTCTGTAAAATAAAATGGAAAAATATCGGAATATTCTAATTTAAAAAAGCAAAAACATGGAGAGGCTCCGAACACGGTACCACCAGCGTGGGATCCTCACGCCGCGGTGAAGCCAGACGTTTCGAACATACAATAGAATGACCTTCTAGAATCAGTTTTTCAAAAAATTCCCTTTCCCTAGCATAGAAAAGACTGAAAATCAAGACGTAATGAAACAGTCCAAGCAATTTTGTCACGTTTTTAGTAGACGGGGCGAAAACAGTAAATCATTTAATCGTAGTCAAGTGAGATCATTGGTTATTTATATATGAGATGGTTGTGTATAACAGTCTCTAGACTATAAACTTCGAGACAATATTGGAGGACAGGAGTATGAAGTACTTGAAGATGAAACAGAATACTCAGAGAACAACGTGACACTCCACTGAAAGACCCAATTCGAAACAGAGTTACTGAAGCCTCTGATACTATTTCACTTGGAGTGAAAGATGTATGAGACATGCGAAGTACCGTTAGACGTCAACGAAAACGTAGTAACTCAGTTTCTAAGTCAATTATTATCCGCATTTTAGTTATATTTGTTGTTTTTGTTGGTAGTACTGTTTTTTTGCGTTGGTGACGCATGCTTTGTTTATTTGTTGTTATATCTTTGCAGTTTTCAAGCTGCTACGTTAGTTTCGTTGTCGCTGACGTGCTGTTAATCATGGCTGCTCCGCTGTCTATTTGCGACAAAGAACAACGTTCAGTGATACGTTTTTTGTGGGCGGAAATTGTATCAGGGGCCGAAATTCATAGAAGACTTTCAGTTGCCACAAAAAGTGTGTACCAGTGGATTGAAAAATTCCGAAAAGGCCGCACGAGTGTTAAGCACGATGAAGGAGCCGGACGACCGTTTACCGCCACAAATGAAGAAACCATTGAGCGATCACGTGAAATGATTCTCTTAGACAGACGTAAAGTTTGTGCAAGATGGGTCCCAAAACAACTCACACAGTTGCATAAGCAAACGCGCCTCGACATCTGCAAAAAACATTTGGATCGCTATGGTAACGAAGGGGACAACTTCTTAGCTAGAATCATTACTGGTGACGAAACATGGATCCATCATTACGAGCCGGAGAGTAGGCGGCAGAGTATGGAATGGAAACATCTAAATTCGCGGTGCAAGAAAAAGTTCAAGGCCCAACCATCCGCTGGAAAACTGATGCTTGCGGTTTTTTTGGATGCACGAGGTCCTGTACTGTAACATTATGGTGAAAGCGGCGCAACAATAAACAGTGTACGTTACAGCGAGATGCTTACTGACAGGCTAAAGCCTGCAATTCGAAGCAAACGCCGAGGATTGCTGTTAGGCTGTTAGAAGGTATTGTGTTGATGCACGACAATGACTGTCCGCATACTGCTGTCCACACTGCTGAAACGCTCCAGAAACTCAAATTGGAAGTACTGTATCATCCTCCATATAGTCCCGATCTTGCCCCTTCTGTCTATCACTTGTTTGATCCACTCAAACAAGCATTACGGGGCCGTCGATTTGACTTGGCCGAAGCAGTGAAGGAAGCGGTGCATTTCTGGCTCGTAGCTTAACCAAAAACCTTCTTTTATGAGGGCATAAGGAAGCTTGTAAAATGTTCAAATGTTTGTATAGCTTATGGGACTTAACTACGGGGTCATCAGTCCCCAAACTTACAAACTACTTATGAACTAACTAATACTAAGGACGGCACAAATATCCATGCCCGAAGGGGGATTCGAACCCCCGACTGTAGTGGCCGTGCAGACTGTGACTGGAGCGCCTCAGTCCTCTCGGCCACCGCGGCCGGCCGAAGCTTGTAGAGCGATGGCCGAAGTGCATTGAAAAGCAAGGAGACTATGTCGAAAAATGATGTCTTTGTAAGTTTAGTATTTTATTACAATAAAATTTTATAACTACTTTGCGGATAATAATAATATATATGAGTTATTTACAGAACAACAGAAAATCTGCTAGAAGCTGTCCAGTGGGAACATCGGTTTGAATTTAGGACAAATGTAGGAACAAGGGAGGCAATACTCTCCTTAGTTCTAATCTTAAAAGATAAATCAAGGAAAGGCAAACCTACGATTCTAGGTTTTGTAAATTTGGAATACATTATTTCAACTCCTAAATTGTAACCAGTATAAAAACCACACAGCAGTTATTAGAGCCGAGAGACATGAAAGAGAAGCATTCATTGAGTATGGAGTAAGACAGGATTTTGGCCTTTCTCTAGTTTGATTCAAATTCTACAGTGCCGGCCGCGGTAGGCGAGGGCACTGAGGCGCTTCAGTCACGGTCTGCAAGGCCACTTCGGTCGGGGGTTCGAATCCCCCCTCGGGCATTGATATTTGTGACGTCCTTAGTATTAGATAGTTCGTAAGTAGTTTGTAAGTAGTAGTAAGTAGTTTGTAAGATGACCCCGCAGTTAAGTCCCATAAGCTATACAAACATTTGAACATTTTGAAAATTCTACAGTGAAGGAAAGCAGGGGGAAAATCGGAGAATGCAATACATTTCAGGGTGAAGAAATAAAATCATTGCGTGTAGCCGATGACATTGCAATTCTGTCAGAGATGATAAAGGACCTCCAAAAGCAATTGAACTAAGTGGACAGTGTGTTAAGAGTAGTGTATGAGATGGACATTAACGAGAGTAAAGGAAAAGTGATGGTTGGCAGTCTAATATCAACAGGCAATTCTGAAGGCTTTAGATTAGGTAACGAAACAATATAGATTGTAAATGAGTTTTGTTACTTCGGCATTAAATTAACGGATGATGGTCGCAGTGTAGAGGGTATAAAATTCAGAATGCCACTGGGAAGAAAAGCGTATCTGAAAGAGAGAAATTTGTTAACATCTAGAATTAATTTTAATGTACGGAAGTCTTTTCTGAAGGCATTTGTATGGAGTGTTACCTTGTGTGGAAATGAAACTTTTGACGATAAATAGTTCAGACATGAAGAGGATAGAGGCTTTTGAAATGTGGTGCATTACTAGAATGCTAGTGAGGAGGCAAAATTGGGGAAAATGAATTTCTGGCATATTTCTACTAAATGAAGGGATCGCTTGGTAGAACACATTCTTAGATATCAAGCAGTCGTAAATAAGCATTGTAAAGAAGTATGTGGTGTGAAAATCGCAGAAGAAATCACGCATACAGTTAGCAGATTCAAATGGATGTGGGTTGCCGTTCTTATGAGCAGATGAAGCGACTTGCTCAGGATAGAGTAGAGTAGAGAGCTGCATCAAACCAGTCTCCGGACTGAAGACGACAAAAACGACAGTCTTCCCATTTATAATCTTTTTTGTATTTTTAAAAATGTGATATTTTTTGTTTGTTCAATTTCTGTTTCAGTCATCTATGAAAAATTGGCAACAAACTTGCAAATTCAAGACTAAGAAGAAAACAATTCTGTCAGATCTGTGTTGCGTTTAAAATTCAACAAGCGGAAACCGATAACGTCTTCATTGAATGTAAATCACTAAGCATTAATTAATTGATTTTTGATGATGAATCCACAGTTTTCCTACTAGAATCTATTTATGTCTTCCAAACATCATTCGCCTTTCTACTACTTTAGAGCATCAACAGTCGATTCGTTGTGATTTATATTCCTGCGAATTCCAGCTTTCTTGTTCTTCCCAACTGGTTAGAGGCTGAAGTCACACCTCCACAATTTAAGTACTCCATTAATCGTTTTCTTACTTTTTAGGTAGGTTTCGTGTCTTGTACCTGTACTAGTGAACGGTTTATTTCATAGTTTGACCTGTTTTACTACTTTAGACATTTTATGGATGTTTTTATATACGTTATAAAATGTAAAAAGTCTTCCAAGTGTAACACATCCAAAAAATGAAGAAATATAGAAGAATGTGCTTAAATTGCAGAGTTGAGCGACTTCAACAAGTGACCGTATTGGAAGAACAATACATCTGAAATTCACCAGATTATAAACCGTAAACAATATAAAGGGGCAAAAATCGTACGGTCAAAATAAAGAGATTAGAGCAGATAAACAATTAATTCGATACTTGCTGCAGAAGATGACCAGACAAACAAACCTATTATTATTTCTACAGTTTACCTTTACCTGCTGTGTAATGAACGTCGTCTTGGTGCGTGTTTATTCGATATTAAGAAATGTAACCGACGCCGCAGTCTGTTAATTAATTCGCAGAGCCTCTAAATCCAATAATTAGTACTACACAAATTGTGTAGCACTCGAAACGGAAAGATAACAAGGGGGCCGGCTGTATCGGGGTATCGTGTTACGGCGCGCATCGTCTGAAACGAAATTTTGGAATCGGGATCCGTAACGAAATTAGTGAAGTTGGCGGGCGTATCCGGTTCCTTGGCGCTCGGCCTCGGGAAACCACTAAGCTACCCGGCCACCCGCTGATTAAACGGGATGGCGCCGGCCCTGTTTGTCATGCAGTTTCGTCGGCGGAAATTTATTCAATGAGTCAATTAGCGAACTGTGAGCGATCCGTCTGGCCTGGGGGCAGTTAAATTTGGTTTATAGAGGGCGTGCGATCCTCTCTCCGTGGAATTTGGGCGGCATTTCATGGCGCGACCGCATCAAAGTGTGCCGCGAGGTCAAAGTATCGTGCACGAAGAACGTTTCCACATCCCGTTTATTCAGACCGTATGTATTCAAATAAGTGCTAAACGCTCGCGACTAATTAGAAAGCTAATTATCTGTCGCAACTGTCCATGTTTTGCAACGCGAAAGATTTTTATGGAATGCAGTTGGTACCATATGTGCAGTTCTTCTTTGCACGTTACTCGAATCCTGGTACGGTACATAAGCACTTGTCAAACAACTGTTACTGGCATTAGACAGCTGTTTGCAGTAGTACCGTATCTGCAGCCTCTATCGTGTAAGAGTCATGAAATTAGTCTACATACATGAAAAGTAAATGCTGTTCTTTGCAAACCATGTCAAGTGAGAGCGACTGGACCTGGACATTTTTTTCTCAACTGTTTGTAGATATCCTGGAAGGGCATTGGAAAAGGAAACGTTCAAACGTCGCGCATATAACTGGAAAATTCTGTACATACTGAAAGTGCTTTATGTATGTGATTTGGGTATTAAGTGAAAATTGTAACTCAAAATTAGAACGATGGTCATATGTTCCTTTGGTTTATTCATTATGGGCTAGATAACGTTATGAGGAAAGAAATATAGTTGTTGTATTCACTGTGTCTCATAACATCCTGCCCAACCTAATGAGATCACGGTCACATATACATGTGGTCCGCGAAAGCCATTTATCATTCCATTTATCTATAAAACAAACAAAAAACGAATATTATCAACAATTACTATCGATATAGTAATGACTGCTGGTAACACAGAAATATTCAGAATTGTAGTAATTCACGAAAAACATAGATACACATCTAGTTTCTGATGTAGTTTAAAGCCAACTTTAGTCTTTTAGGCAGTTTTTTTTGGTTTTTGGGAATATTTCTATCAAACATATTACAAATCAAAATAACTTAAGCGCAAATATATAAAAATCATAATATAATATTTAATAAAAATAGTACACATTTAAAATTATAAAAGTAATATAATATTTTATATATTCAATATTATTTATTCCTTATATTATTTTTATTATATTTCGTCACAAATTTTAGTAAAAGTGGGCTGTATAAGAGGCAAGTGTGATGTTTATATTCATAATTTCTTTGCCAAATTGGTCTTTCACAATGGATGTATTTCTAGTCAGTTAACTTAGTCTGTTATGTGAAACATTTTGTATTTATTTTCACCTCAATATTTAAATTTTTCTGCTTAGCTTTAAAGAGGTTCCTCATCCAATTCACTGCATGAGTGTTATGACATTCTTATCATTTATTGCAGCGATCAGAAATTCTTCTATTATTTCGTCTTAATTATTATTGTCTTTCATTATAATAGTTTTTACTTCTTCAGAATCATTTTTGTCGTATTTCTTGCATCTCATATTTTCTTCGGTATGTATAACACATGTTTGTAGTAATTTGCTTATCAACTATCAAATTGTTTTATTGTTCCACTTCTGTTCAAATTTTTATTTGACCATTTGCAAAGGTTTTATTGTTGAAATATTTTTATTTGTTTATCATAAGGAATATCTAGCGAGATAATCATTGAAAAATGAAATGACAGCAAACAATTCTTCGACGCTACATTACATAAGTTACAGCAAAAGAGTATAACGTTTGATCCATTTGATTATATGTTTACATGTGATGGATGAACCTTCAAAGTAACAATATGGAATAAATTTAAAACAAAAGTTAATAGATATTGAATTCTGAACAAGATGTACCTGAACATTTTTTGGTATGAAGGGTAACACTTGAAGTATTGCATAAAGTCGCCTCTAGCAGCGTCCAATAATGGCGCCATAGAGAGGTTCTCGTCGCTGGAGGCCAAAAAATACGTCAGAAAACGTTTTGTGCTAATCGGTTGAACGTTCGGATCTAAAAAGTGGATACACATTACAGAGAGAGTATCAAATCGCCGTTAATTTTGCTAATATCACGAAAAGGGTGAAGATACCGAAAAAACATAAGCGATCAGAAATATGGAGAATTTTCTCCCACAAAAGTCAATTTATTCAGTTTTAATCTAAGATCAACAGTTAAGACATTCCTTGCAATTGTTTTTGGAGTTTTGAAAAGTCCATCGTAATTAGCCCACTTTCAGTGTGACTAACCTAAATTTGAGAATGAAAGTAAGGAGTAATTTTGAGATGACTTGTAGTTCAGGCTGAATACATAAAAACGTTTTGTTTTGCTCCTGACACTGTAATCATGTCAGACACAGCAAAGAACCGACAAGAGTAATTGAACGGAATGGGTAGTGTGTTGAAAGCACGTTGCGAAACGAACATGAACAAGGGCGAAACAAGGGTAGAATGTAGTGTAAGAAAATCAGGCGATGCTGATGGAATGAGATTAGGTGACGAAACAATAAAAGTGGTAGATCAGTATTCTTACTTAGAAAGTAAAATAACATACGATGGTCGAGGTACAGCGGATATAAAATGCAAAACGGCAATGGAAAGCACGGCGTTATTGAAAAAAAATTGCTGACATTGAAAATTTATTTAAGCGATAAAAATTTGAAGATGGAATTTGTGTTGAGTGTTGCTCTCGCCGGTAGTTAAACATTGACGATAAATGGTTCAGACAGGAAGACGATAGAGGGTTTTGAAATTCAGTTGTCCAGAAGAATGCTGAATATTAGATGGGAATCTCGCGTAACTAATGAGGAGGTGCTGTAACGAACTGCGGAGAGAGAATACTTTGACTAAAGAAGGGATCGTTTTGTAGGACATATTGTCACGTTGCAATGGAAGTAGGCTTGACTGCGAAGGCAACTAAACACAGCACTTATACTGAAAGCACGTTTATTACGAACCCAACATACACGCAGCACTGACTGCCTTTCAGGCAGAGTGCTCTGCTATTTATACACAAACAGAATTTACCAGAAATTAGAAGAACAGTTAACATAAGAAACAAGTAGAATTTACAAGTGAACATAAGAAAGATGTAGAACCTTCTGGAATTGTTAATTACAAAGGAATAAATTTTTGCCGATGGGCGAGATTGAACCAGCGACCTTGTGATCCGCAGTCCGTGACGCTATCCCCTGCGCCATGCCGGCAGTTGATGTTCGTGGTCTCTCGCGGCAATATTTTTAGGAATCAAAGAAACGTTGGAGGGAGGTGCGTGGGGTAAAAATCGCAGAGGAAGACTGAACTAAAGGCCGCAACAACAACAACCTAAAGTTGGATCTACAGGGATGATGTTATATTTAAAATTTTTACGGAGTCATGTATATGGTTATTACGATCGAAATGTCCCTTCCGATGACATTCCATATCTGGTCCACCTCGAGGCTTTTGAGATCTCTTGACCGATCCATTCCTGCGTCCTTACTAACAGTCCATTGATCTTCGCCTCTCTCTACACCATCAAATCCACCTTTAGTGTCACTTCGCGATGAATTTCGCACTGACTGTTGCTGGGCAGATACCTGGTCAGTTATGGTAGTTCCAAAATTCAAATTTCCAAATGTTTGTGATCCTAAGGGACCGAACATCACTTGTTATCAGTCCCTAGGCTTACAAACTATTTCGATTAATTTATGATAAGGACAATACACACATGGTTGACGGAGGAATGACTCGAACCTCCGGCGGGGATGGGCTAGGAACTTCGCGACGTGGGCGCCAAACAAGATGTGCATTGCTGCGCAGCTTGTTCCAGAATTATCTCATCAGATGTAACATAGCTGAGTAAAATATATCTCGATAAGACAAACAAAGAGGACTTTCTAAGGCGTCTGAGATTAATATTCACTTCCAGTTACGCAACTATACTCGGAACGACGCGACGGAGTGTTGCGAAATTGAAACAGGCGCTGCTGCTCACATAATCTCCGCGTCACGTAAGGCTCTGTATGTTAATGAATTGCGACCTATTTCGCAGTACCGTTATAGACTGAGTCTCGTTCGCGTGTATCGTGCTGTATAAATGAATAAATCAGCCTAAGAGATTTTGGATGTTATTGAATAACGGCAGGAGATATCCTTGTTTCGAGACTGCGGAAGCAGAGGGCCTGATAACGATATTTCAGTGCCATTTGGGCTTGAGCTGCGAGAGATAGAGAGAGAGAGAGAGAGAGAGAGAGAGAGAAAGAGAGAGAGAGAGAGAGAGAGAGAGAGTTTGTTCGGCTGCTTTCTGGACACAGTGGATAGGCATAGTGGTTGGAGTTACAAAAAAGTGTTGAGATGTTTGTAGAGCTTATGGGACTTAACTACGGTGTCATCAGTCCCCAAACTTACAAACTACCTATGTGTAGGAAGGCATCAGCATCTCTTCATGCCCTACAGAGATATAAGAAGCTTTTTACTCTCGATCTTAAAAAGAAACTTATACAAACGCTTGTAATTCCAATTATTGATTACAGTGATGTTATTTTGCAAGGTCTCTCTTGGGAAAGCTCACGACGTCTGGAACTAATCATGAATGCCTGCGTTCGATATATATCTATCTATCTATCTATCTATCTATATATATATATATATATATATATATATATATATATATATATATATATATATATATATATATATATATATATAAAATCCGTCTCTTTGATCACATTTCACGATCTTATAAGCAACTATCCTGGATCCGTGCTGACAAGCGCAGAGATTTTCATACACTCTGTTTCCTCTACTCTCTTATCAACGTACACTGTCCCTCATATCTTTCCTCGACCTTAACACTCTTATCTAATAAACATAAAAGAACTACTCGTTCCTGTCAGAGCAAAACCCTTTCTGTCCCTATCCATCACTCAGCCGGTTTCTCAAAATCCTTTTCAGTAGCAGGAATCAGGCTCTGGAACAATGTACCTCAGTATATCAGAGAACTGAATAACACTGCCAGCTTCAAACGACAGTTAATGGATTATCTACTAAAGCAATAATGACGCCAGTCTTTATTACCCTACGGTCCAGGTACGTCACATCCATTCCTCCTCCCAGATATTCTCCGACTGCCACTGCTCTCGACAGGTACAGCTTCTGTAAGAATTCTCCATGCGTTAACCAGTCTCGATATATTCAAAGTAAATATTGTATCTGCTAATATCAATGTTGTTACTTCTATTATTACACCAGCAGCAGCAGAAGGTGTCTCAGTGGTACTGTTAGTATTAATCCTATTTAGAGTTAAGTTATTACATATATAGAGTTAAGTTATCACCTTTTATTTACATCCTTTTTACATCTGTAAAAATCATTATTATGTTATAGGTAAATGACGTGTAAAGAAATACTGTAAGTGTAAAACCCTGGTCCGATGTAAGAGAGGGCGTGATGGCCCTAATCTGATCAGGCTAAATAAATAAATAAATAAATGAACTAACTTATTCTAAAGACGGCACATCCATGCCCAGGGGGGGGGATTCGAACCCCCGACAGCAGCGGTCGTGTAGACCATGACTGGCACGCCGCATACCGCTCGGCCACCGCGGCCGGCTTGGAGTTACATCTCCACATCACATTCGTCTACGTCCATGCACGTCTGTGATTGATTTACCACTTATTTAAAACATTTACAAACATCCGAAGCGCCTTGTCAACGAATACACGGCCGTTCCCGCCTGATCTCCGAGTTCTTCTGCTGGCGTGAGTGTGTATTTCGATCTTAGCTAAGTAAGTTTAAGTAGTTATTAAGAATAGGGACCGATTAGCACAGTAGTTTGGCCTCATAGAGTCAAAAAAATTTGATGTATTACTGTTTTTCGTCCCACTTTAGATTTCTGTAGTAACACTAAAAGTTGCCCTTTCTGATCGCCTTTTGAAAGCACGACATTTAAAAGGGAATAATAACCGTAAATCTGAGATTAAAATCGAGTAAACGAATTTCTAGAGGAGAAACCGTCTATAACTTTGCTCTGTTACGATTTTTTTTTTTTTTTTTTTTTTTTTTTTTTTTCATATCTCACATCCGTTTCAGAGATATTTCCAAACGTAACTTTGCTCTGTTACGATTTTTTTTTTTCATATCTCACATCCGTTTCAGAGATATTTCCAAACGTAACGGCGATTTGACTCTGTCTGGCTGTCGGTAACGTGTTCCCACATTTCAGGTCATGCCATGAGACCGATTGGCACCAAATTTGACAGACGGGATTATTTGCCGCCATTGATCGGATCTCCGTTTCTCAAATGTTTCGGACAACACATAGGTCAGTAACTGTAAACTGTGGACGTTCCTGATGCTCTTTTGAAAAACCAAAAATTTAATTGCAAATGACGCCTTAACCGTTCTTCTGAAACGAAAATTCAGTAAACGTGTATGTAGAGGATAAGATTCTCTATAACACTGCTCTGCTATGTTTTTTCCACAACTCGCACCGTTTCAAAGATATTTGCATAAATAAAGGTGATTTGAACTGTCACTTGATTTTAAGAAAACCAGTACCGGCAAAAAAAGAAAGATGAAATAAAAGTAAATAAACAATAAAAGTAAATAAAAATAAACTTGAAAAATAAGACAAACTGCTACGGCAATTCAGGTGATAATATTCTAACGGAAAAATATAATGTTAGTATAGAAGAGAGATTTAAAAAAAAAAAAAAAAAAAAAAAAAAAAAAAAAAAAACAGTGTTCGTTTGTCGAAGGTGAACGAAAATATCGATTAATATTGGCTGTTTGTGGAATATGGTCTGATGAGTTACAGCCTGCTGAGTGCATAGATGTTAACACAATAGTAGGGACGTAATCGTATCGTCCATAATGTTTTTTTTAATTTTACATTATTTACATTTCATTATTTTTGTTCGCATTTAAAAAAAACTGCAGGAAAACCTAATGTGGGCCGTAAAACATGCCAGTGCGTTATTTTTAGTTATTAATTTTACTTATTTTATTTTTTTGCGTTTTGAAAGTTCTAGCTGTTCGCGGGATCAAATATGAAGATTTCACACGACGTGTTAATTTATTGATTTGCCTCCTTCACCTGGTAGTGACAATGGATCTGCGGGTGGTGGAATTCCTGTAGAAAAACGCCAATCACACGTTTCTTCAAGATGTGTTCCAATTGTGCTGCCAGATTCGGCATACCAATCGGGCCATATTCTAGAACCTTCATAGTTACAAAACCGTCGAAAGAGACGTATACACAGCAGTGTCATTCCTCACAGCATATCAGATATATCAGGGACATAATCATTGTACATGGTAAACCATACGTATAAACCAATTGATTTCAGTGTCTACACCTTAGACTGACTGAATTCGGTCCATGCTATGGATGGCATCAAATGTGACGCTCCGTCCACACATATTCAAAGAAGTTCAGAGATATGCAACAATGAACAAGATGCTTACGTCTAATGAAATTCGAAAACTCGGAACTATTCCCCTAGACACACACACCGCAATGAAAGGAGGTCTACGAAATGCGACTGTGGCACTCAGTGATATACCAGAAGAGCCGCCACACCATCCACCACATGACATCGTGTGGTCTTGATAAAGCACTGAATTGGAATGTGGAATGTCAGGGATATTGTCGCAGCTGCCACGAATACATCACACAGTGAGCTGTCGTGTTGTACGTCCCAGCGGATTTCTTCTGCTATTTTTATTTTAGGGCCTGTAGAGTAACGATGAAAGTTGGTTTGAAAGAAGTTTCATCCACTATATAGGCTCCATTATGTGGGAAAATGCTGAATGAACACGCGTTTGCCAGAGCAGTGCGAGATCATTTTATTTTTCAAGAATACCCTGTCAGAGATGATAAAAGACGAAATGAAATTCACGGAAGAAGAGCAGACATGCATCATAACCCTCTCTAAATCTCCTTAATTGAGTTCTTTCAACAACAAAAGAATTACTCCAACTAGTGGCTATGAAATTTGGAAATGGGATGGTCAGGATCAGCAGTAATAAACCAACTGCAAAGCTGTGTATCCTATACTTCAAAACTGCTAATTTACTAAAGGAGAACCTCCATTATGAGAGGTTTGGCGATATCCTAGCTCACCTGAACTACGTTACGCGACTAATAACCTAAAAAAAAAAATGTTTGTTAAGCTTATGGGACTTAACTACGGGGTCATCAGTCCCTAAACTTACAAACTACTTATGAACTACTTACGAACTAGGACGGCACAAATATCCATGCCCGAGGGGGGATTCGAACCCCCGACCGTAGTGGCCGTGCTGACCGTGACTGGAGCGCCTCAGTCACCGCGGCCACCGCGGCCGGCACTAATAACCTATTTTCATGCTGCTGGACACTCAACGTTTTTCTACTTCTATGTGCATGATATGGAAAGCCTATCTACTCTATTGACACCAGAGTTCGTGAACATACTTCACAATGAGAAGTAATGACCGATTTTGATCCGACAAATGGTCAAATGATTGAGCCATTGTAGATGTATGACAATGCTAACAGTAAATGGGTAATTTGGATAACTGCAGTTCAAGACTCACTCGGAGAATGTCGTGGCACGAGAATTTTGGCCAATCTCTCCATAGTCGAGACGGAAGCCACATTATTAAGCTTACAAAATGGTCTGGCGATCACCCTCCTTGTCTCAGGATCAAGAAGATCATGTCAATAGCGACAGGTATTGTGGTAGGTGGTAGAATCTTAAGTCATAATACAATTACAATTGGCAAGAGGTCAATGGCAAAAATGGAAAACTTGACATTCACAAATATTGAACTGTAATGGGAAGATTGAGCACTTCCTCTTTTCTCAATAAACTGGATAATCAAAATGGACAATGATCAGTTTTGTTGTAGATGCATTCTTTCTTTTTCAGTGAATCTCTATTACTAAGAAATGGGAGAAGGATTTGAGAAAATATATACAATGTGAATTGTATCCCTACCCCTTAGACTGACGAAGAAGAGAGTAGACTCTATACACACTTTTCAAACAAACTCATGAGAATTTAGATTTAACAACATTTGAATCGATTATTTATGGGGATTTTTAGTCCACAAAATTGTCTGGCAAAACGAGCCAACTCTATGAACCATTTGTGGCAGTTGTGTTAGCGTTTTGACGACCCATTATCATGTGATAAGTTGTACAGTGGTTTTTGGAGGGAATACTGATGCATCGGAGAGCACAAAAGCATCTGAACAGAGTCGACGATATCCGCTCAGGAGAAGTGTGAAGCTTGGTGTCAGCCTGGAAATTAAAATTACAGCCAAACAAGATGATATACTTTCCAACATTAGCAATAAGGATCAGTTGATAAACCTCTTGAAGATGCAGCTACAGAAAAGTTGGATAAATCATCTCCAAACTTCTATATATATATATATTGTCACAAAAAGGCACGGCCAAACTTTCAGGAAACATTCCTCCCACACAAAGAAAGAAAATATGTTACGCGGACATGTGTCCGGAAACGCTTAATTTCCATGTTAGAGCTCATTTTAGTATATCGCTCACTGGAGCACTCTATCATGATTTGATAAGGGATACTCTACCTGTGCTGCTAGAACATGTGCCTTTGCAAGTACGACACAACATGTGGTTCATACACGATGGTGCTCCTGCACATTTCAGTCGACGTGTTCGTACGCTTCTCAACAACAGATTCGGTGACCGATGGATTAGTAAAGGCGGACCAATTCCATGGCCTCCACGCTCTCCTAACCTCAACCCTCTTGACTTTCATTTATGGGGGCATTTGAAAGCTTCTGTCTACGCAACCCCGGTACCAAATGAAGGGACTCTTCGTGCTCGTATTGTAGACGGCTGTGATAACAATACGCCATGCTCCAGGGCTGCATCAGCGCATCAGGGATTGCATGCGACGGAGGGTGGATGCATGTATCCTCGCTAACGGAGTACATTTTGAACATTTCCTGTAAGAAAGTGTTTGAAGTCACGCTGGTACGTTCTGTTGCTATGTGTTTCCATTCCATGAGTAATGTGATTTGAAGAGAAGTATTAAAATGAGTACTAACATGGAAATTAAGCTTTTCCGGACACATGTCCACATATCATATTTTCTTTCTTTGTGTGTGAGGAATGTTTCCTGAAAGTTTGGCTGTATCTTTTTGTAACACCCTGTATATATTAAAGAAATAAATCAACATCGAACATTCTCCTCGTAAATTCTGGAAGAGGATATGTTCAGACGTATGTATATTCCTCAAAACGGCTGCAGCAGGAGCTGAAGATAAAGGACAATGCCCATTTATGTTTCTTTCATGCATTTACGGGCTGTAACACAACATCCGTAGCGTATCGCAAGAGTAAGGTGGGGTTAGTCAGAATGTACCAAGAGTGGAAAATCATTCAACATGCTGCTGAGATATTTGGCAACTTCTTCTTCCCCCGACTCCATTGAGAGAGCGGGAATCGTGAATACTCTCTCATGGTACGGAACTCCGGCTATGACAAACTCTGTCTGTCATTTGAAAAACAGCTGGATAATCTGTCAGTTATTCTTCCAACTGCAGGACCTGTTAAGCAGCATGCATTCAGAACGTACCAAGTATGCCTTTAGCTGGGAGAGGAACCTGAGAGTGGAGCGCCGACCTGGGAAGTGGAATGACCAGCTGGTTGCGAAAGCCTCAGGTGTTGGAGTTGTCACTGACAAAGCATAAATATTTGGCCTGGGCACCGAAGGATACTTAGCTGGCCCCTTACTAAAAATAAAAGTGCAGGTCACTCCCGTTTAGCCGCGGCAGTACGGCAGAGTGCATTGATGTGCTATGCTCCGATGCATGAGGCCTTTCCCCGTCGGGGATTCGAATCCCCAATCGCGCACAGATGTTTGTGTTGTCTTTAGTATCAGGTAGTTCATAAGCAGTTTGTAATTTTAGGGACTGATGACCCTAGAGTTACGTCCCTTACGCTTGACAAACATTTGAACATTGAACTCCCGTTTATAATGAAGGCAAAAAAAAAAAAAAAAAAAAAAAAAAAAAAAAAAAAAAAAAAAAACCTGACCAACATAATTACTGGCCAATATAGTTGCCTTTGAGCATTTTATAATGTGCATGATTTGCTGACTAGAGTTAGTGATATACAGCTGATGAAGGCGTTGGGCTGTTTATTATTTTGTATATTTTGATATGTAATAGGTTGGAATTTGTGAATATGCACTTTATAGATATATCTAGCCTGTATCTGTGTGAACAATTTTCTATGATACTGCTGGGCTCTGTGCACCTTGCCACGTGCACATATCACAAGAATGTAAGGTCACTGCAAGCAGTATACATTATAACAGCCTTATTTTGTCTGTATACTTTTAGATTCATCTAAAGCTTAAAACAGTTGATTGTAAATATGTGATACAACCGTATAGTGATAGACATACAGATGTTCTTTCATTTTTTGATATTAACATACAGATGAATAGTATGTGAAATTGACGTGAGGCGCGTTGCGTCATAAATGTTAAGGATATATTTTTCTCTTTTTCAGCCGGCCGCGGTGGCCGAGGAGACTGAGGCGCCCCAGTCACGGTCTGCACGGCCACTACAGTCGGGGGTTCGAATCCCCCCTCGGGCATGGATATTTGTGCCGTCTTAGTTCGTAAGTAGTTCATAAGCAGTTTGTAAGTTTAGGGACTGATGAACCCGTAGTTAAGTCCCATAAACTGTACAAACAATTGATTTTTTTCTCTTTTTCAAAGTTGTCATGTTTCAACATGTACATTCTGTTCATTTTGTTGAACTTATTGTTAAATTCCTTTAGGTTTCTTTTTAATTTTAAAACTAGAAAATTATATTTGGTTCAATGACTTTAAAATGTTACACCAGAGGGCGGTAGTAGAGCCATTTTTCTAAATCGCCGCTGAGTGATTTTGTAAGCATCACGCTCATTTCATGGTTGGACACTACATTGCTATGTTCCAAAAAAAAAAAAAAAAAAAAAAAAAAAAAAAAAAAAAAAAAAAAAAAAAAAAAAAAAAAAAATCTGTTACATTCAGCTACTTTGACATGTGATTATCTACAGCTGATATTACGATGACTGAAATTTACATTTGCTATAATCTGCAATTGGACTGGTTTTCCGTTTATTCTATTTTACATGTTTGGACTTTGATTTTTATATTTTCTTGTACTATAGGAGCATTGAGGATGATCACCATGTGATCGAAATCGATCTGCAAAAACATTAATGAAAAACGACCAATGCTGCATACTATAGTTATTGTATAAAATGTTCAAATGTTTGTAATTATATGGGACCAAACGACGTTGATCTTCAGTCCCACAATCTACTTAAACTAAGTTAGACTAACCTAAGGAGAACGCACGCTTCCATGCCAGAGGGAGGATTCAAACCTCCGACGCGGGAGGCTACGCTATCCGTAAAGTGGCGCTCAAGACCGCTTGGCTACTCCCGCGCGGTGATGACGGTGACATAGAGACTCTAACTATGTCTCTGGACGACGTCTTCACTTCTGTATAAAATAAATCAGCCTCGACCCTTTCGCCTCAGAAAAAAAAAGATGTCGCCCTGAAAGCACTTTTTTGCATTTTTAATCGTTATTGGTCCGTGTAAATATTTTTATTGTCTGATTCATAATATTATAATAAAAGCTAAATTATCGAATTACCATTGTTGCAGTGGTTTTATTTAACATGATAGCATGATTTCGAAGTTAGGCACAAAACAGCCTCTAAAAACACTCATTAATAATAGTACATGGAAACTGAGCGTACATTTATGAATGATACAACTTTTGATCTGCTGAAGATAAGATGGCAAATGAAACTGAAGGAAATTTAATTCTTGACAGTTTTTTATTCTGACAAGTTTTCGGAGAAATCACCGAGTGAGGCCATGGTGGAAATGCCTGACAAGAGGATTGAGGTAAAATGATTTTTTCCCGACAGTTATCGATTTTTCAATAAACCGTTGGAAATTCGACGTTTATGTATAGAGACAATTTTATTGAAAATTCAGTGACGTTTATTTTTAATTCGGAACATTGATTTCTAATGCATATTAAGAAAAAATCAAACATGGTACCTTGGGACCCCTCTTTCCCCTTTTCAGAATATTCACTTCCTAACCATCCCTAAAATAGTCCTGAAGTTTACTGACTGAACTACTTTTTTTTTTCAACAACTTACGGGAATCCATTGTTTGTCCACGGTCAGTTGAGGCATAAGCATTTTTAAGTGAACAAACGTGCAAATTATATGATTACTACTATTGTTACTATCAGTAGAAACAGCAGCGGCTGTCGTAATGTTCAATTAAGTACAACTTTTTGGTTTTACAATTATGTAGAATTTTTTCCCCCTTTTTCTAGGGGCAGTAAATGGCTAAATTGTTTGCTGACATACAGAGCACATATTAAAACTGTATTTCTCTCTGAATTAATAACTTTTGTAAGATAGAAATAATAGGGAATTTATATTTGTGTTCTTTGTAATAGCAACCTACGTAATGCAGCCAAAGGCGCAGACAACGAGGTCGCTCTGGTGTGCTGGCAACGCCACAAATGGAGGAAAAAACTCAGTGAATAATAATAATAATAATAAATAGAAAAATTGTAGGGGAATTCACTGCAGTCAATTACGTATATTTGCACGTCACACTCTCGCAAGCACGGTCTAGCCGGTGCGTGTCTGTGCCATCAGTTCCGCACACAGCGCTCGCTACAGCAGCTTGCAGCCCTATAAAATCCGCGTTTCCTGACAGCTCTGGTTATATTTTTTACTAGCAGTAAACCCGGCGTTGCCCGGGTGGTTATTTACACTCCTGCCATTAAATCTGCTACACAACGAAGATGACGTGCTACAGACGCGAAATTTAACCGACAGGAAGAAGATGCTTTGATATGCAAATGATTATCTTTTCAGAGCATTCACACAAGGTTGGCGCCGGTGGCGACACCTACGACGTGCTGACAAGAGGAAAGTTTCCAACCAATTAATCATACACAAACAGCGTAGCTTGGTGAAACATTGTTGTGATGCTTCGTGTAAGGAGGAGAAATGTGTGTACCATCACGTTCCCTATAAAGGTCGGATTGTAGACTATCGCGATTGCGGTTAATCGAATAGCGGAAGTAAAGTTGTGAGGCGGCATCGTGCGTCGTGTCGGGATAGCACAGTCGGTAGTGCGCTTGCCCGCGAAAGGCAAAGGTCCCACGTTCGAGTCCCGGTTCCGGCACACAATTTCAATCTGACAGTAAGTTTCATATCGGCGCACACTCCGCTGCGGAATGAAAGTTTCATTCTGGAAACATCCCTTAGGTTGTGGCTAAGCCATGTCTCCACCATATCCTTTCTTCCAAGAGTGCTAGTCTTGCAAGTTTCGCAGGAGAGCTGTGAACTTTGGAAAGTAGGAGGCGAGGTACTGGCGGAAGTAAAGTTGTAAGGCGGCATCGTGCGTCGTGTCGGGATAGCACAGTCGGTTGTGCGCTTGCCCGCGAAAGGCAAAGGTCCCAGGTTCGAGTCCCAGTTCCGGCACACGATTTTAATCTGCCAGGAAGTTTCAATCGTATTGCAACATTGCTGCTCACATTGGACGCGTTCCAATGACTGTTAGCAGAATATGGAATCGGTGGGTTCAGGAGGGCAATACGGATCGCTTTGCTGGATCCCAACGGCCTCGTATCACTAGCAGTCGAGATGACAGACATCTTATCCTCATGGCTGTCACGGATCGTGCAGCCATGGCTCGATATCCTGAGTAAACAAATGGGGACGTTTGCAAGACAACAACCATCTGAACGAACAGTTCGACGACGTTTGCAGCAGCATGAACTATCAGCTCGGAGACCACCGCTGCAGTTACGCTTGAAGCTGCATCACAGGTGCGCCTGCGATGGCGTACGCAACGACGAACCTGGGTGCACGAATGACAAAACGTCATTTTTTCGGATGAATCCGGGTTCTGTTTACAGCATCATGATGGTCGCATCTGTGTTTGGCGACATCGCTGTGAACGCACATTGGAAGCGTCTATTCTTCAAAGCCGTACTGCAATATCACGCGGCGTGATGGTGTGGGGTGCCATTAGTAACACGTCTCGGTCACCTCTTGTTCGCATTGACGGCACTTTGAACAGTGGCCGTTACATTTTAAATGTATTACTACCCTTGGCTCTACCCTTTATTCGATCCCTGCGAAACCCTACATTTCAGCATGATTATGCACGACCGCATGTTGCAGGTCCTGCACATGCCTTTCTGGTTTCGGAAAATGTTAGACTGCTTGCCTGGCCAGCACGTCAGGGATCAAAGCCGGCAGGAGGTATCACGTGCTTCTTTTCACTCTAAACTAGCATTCTGCGCAACGAAATGCTGAACGTAACAACACTGTGGATTTAGAGAACCAGAGTTACTCACTCTCACACTAATAAATAATACTGTCGTTAAATGAAGAAAATTTTGTAGAAATCAAGCCGTTGTTCGAAAGGAACTTTCGGTTTCCTTAAACAGAATGCATTGTAGAGGAATAAATGAAAGTATAGGCCTAGCATTACGTCTACTTCTATGTGGAATATCAAGATCCTACATTTATCAAAGTACGTTAACAATTGTAAGTAGAATATTTAGTTTACACGTTATTTAAGCACATCTTTAATCGTCCAGATTTATCTACATACACTTATTGTAGCTTCGAGAATTAAGCCTACTTTTGCGGTAGCAACGGATAACCTGTATACAGTACACACAATATTTTATTAGACAATGATAACCCCTCGCATAACTGATTTTCTATGTTTATGGCACGATTCAGGAGATATCCTTGTCATTACACGTTGTCGACAGTTTTAATTACACATGATGTATTATACTGAGTTGGAATAACGATAACTGTCCTTAGTTGTAGTATACAGTATTTCTGCGTAGTATCAATAACTGTCTGTTATTAGTACTGAGTACCAATAACAATAACTGTCGTTATTAGTACTGAATACTAATATCAATAACTGCTACCTAGCAGAAATAATGGAGTACTAATAACGATTACTGTCCGATAACAGTAGTGTCGCTACCTAGTAGAAATAAGAACTGCTGCCTAGCATCAGTATCTTGTAGCAGCGACATCTGAGAGTAAGTTGGAAAAATAACCATTAAAATTAACTGATTGAAAGAAAAAGATAACGACAGCCGTTATATCTGATATCGGAGAAAAGCTATTTTGCCCAGTTCTAATAATGAACCTATCTTTACTATTCAAGAACAAGACGTGGCTTGACACAACACATTCAAATATCCATATCTGTGCAGAACCTTTCCAGATTATAAGAGCAACGTACATCATCGCAAATTGCCGTTGTATCATCGCAATGTACATTGCTCCTTTGAAACTTATACAGTTCAATATTGTTATCGACTGCGTGAACAAAAACTGACTTGTATTCTTGTATCTAAATGTAACAATGCAAAGAGATTTTACTGTATCTGAGAATCTCGTTACCATAAATTTTTCTCTTTACTAACATTGATGGCATATATTTACATTAAAATAGGAAACCCCGGATGGAAAAACAATACGGGAACGATACGTTGTTACCTAACACACTGAGGTGATGCTGAAGTACTTGCACACAGAATGAAAACATAACTGTTAGTTTTCATACCAGAAAGTTCTTAGTCAGTCAGAAAACGCAAACATACATTTTCCGAGGCTCAGATTACACACACGTGCCTTTTGTCTTAGGGCATTTCACATTTAAAACAACCACACTAATTTTTTGAATAATAACCTATGAAATATTGGAATGTTGTACATACTACAGCCATAGCACTGAGAAACAGAATAACTCAGATGATATTATCCGCAATTTAGTTATTTTTTTTTTGTTCGTACTACTGTCGTTTTACGTTGGTGACGCATGCTTTGTTTATTTTTTGTTATATCTTTGCAGTTTTCAAGCTGCTACGTTAGATTCGTTGTCGCTGCCGTGCTGTTAATCATAGCTGCTCCGCTATTGGCACCAAAGATGAGCAACGTTCAGTAATACGTTTTTTGTAGGCGGAAGGTGTATCCGGGGCCGAAATTCATAGAAGTCTTTCAGTACAGCACGGAAGCAGTGTTTTGCCACAACGAAGTGTGTACGAGTGGATTGAAAAATTCCGAAATGGTCGCACGAGTCTTAAGCACGATGGAGGACCCGGACGACCGTTTACCGCCAAAATGAAGAAACCATTGAGCGATCACGTAAATGATTCTCTTAGACAGACGATGAACTATTGATGAAACCATTGAGCGATCACGTAAATGATTCTGTTAGACAGACGATGAACTAGTGATGAAACCATTGAGCGATCACGTGAAATGATTCTCGTAGACAGACGATGAACTATTGATGAAGTGGCTCATCGTCTTCAAATTGTTCATGGTTCTGCCTACGAAATTATTCCCAACATATTTGGGTTTCGTGAAGTTTGTGCACGATGGGTCCCAAAACAACTCACACAGTTGCATAAGCAAACGCGCCTCGACATCTGCAAAAAAAAAAAAAAAAAAAAAAAAAAAAAAAAAAAAAAAAAAAAAAAAAAAAAAAAAAAAACATTAGGATGGCTATGGTAAAGAAGGGGACACTTCTTAGACATAATCATTACTGGTGACGAAACATGGATCCATCAATACGAGCCAGAGAGTAAACGGCAGAGTATGGAATGGAAACATCCAAATTCGCCGTGCAAGAAAATGTTCAAGACCCAACCGTCCGCAGGGAAACTGATGCTTACGGTTTTTTGGGATGCATGGCGTCCAGTACTAGAACATCATGGTGAAAGGGGCACAACAATAAACAGTGTACGTTACAGTGAGATGCTTACTGACAGGCTAAAGCCTGCAATTCGAAGCAAACGCCGGGGATTGCTGTCAGAAGGTGTTGTGTTGTTGCACGACAATGCCCGTCCGCATACTGCTGTCCACGCTGCTGAAACGCTCCAGAAACTCAAATTCGAAGTACTGTATCATCCTCCATATAGTCCCGATCTTGCCCCTTCTATCACTTGTTTGGTCCACTGAAACAGGCATTAAGGGGCCGTAGATTTGACTCGGACGAAACAGTGAAGGAAGCGGTGCATTCCTGGCTCGCAGCTCAACCGAAAACCTTCTTTTATGAGGGCATAAGGAAGCTTGTAGAGCGATGGACGAAGTGCATTGAAAAGCAAGGAGACTATGTAGAAAAATGATGTTCTTGTAAGTTTCGTATTTTATTACAATAAAATTTTATAACTACTTTGCTGATAATAATTGACTTACCCTCGTACTATTATCGGTAACGCGTATTCTTTTAACTGAACTTAGTCGTTCCACCGCCCGGCCAAATCTTCAACGTGCGGGCAGATGAGCAGACGAGGGGCGTATATGAGAGCGTGTATAATGAATATACAGTAAAAAGTAAAAATAGCAACATATTTTAAGATTTAAGGTCAACAATAAAAAAGCTTAATTTAGGAAAAGTAAAAGGTTCTTCAGCGCAAGTTTCGATCTGAATATGAGTAGCGAAAATAATATAAAATAACGTGGGGTGTCTACCTACAATTACTTATCCGTTCATTAGTCTTGCCCCCCCCCCCCCCCCCCCAGAAAATATATGCTACATACGCGACCGGGGTAGACGGTAGGTATCACTGTCATTCCGTCATTTGTCGCCGTGGAATCTATGCTAATTCAAACGCACCCAGAAACTTGTGAAGCTAAAGGCTTTGCCATGTATTTGCCACACGAGAGTACTTTTCAGTTGCAAAACGCAGCTTGCTGAGCTATTAAGGTCAGCTTATAACAGAATTGTTGCCAGGCAGTGTGTTGTAGTGTTGCGTGACAGGGGAAACATTCTGCTGATTTGAAGAGGTTTCATCCAATACTGTTCTTCCACCGTTCACCTTTCAAATTTAATGTGAAAAGACTCAACGGATAAATATTTCCAACGGCGTTCTGATGCGTATTTTATTACAAGGGCCGTTTCTCCCTATATAAGCCAACGACTTTTTCGTGATACCAGGAACAACGCACAGGGTTGGGGCTAGTGTTGTATCATTGGATGTCCCCATGTGATACAAAGAAATTAGTATCGTACCTGTTTTTGGATCTGATGTGAAGTTTCCGTGAAATTTGAATGTCTTCGGTTAAATTGACACTAAACACTGTAACAATGAACACTAAACCCTAAAACAATTGAAGTCTTTGTTTTACTGATAATCTACGTCCTGTACCACAACCGATACACTATCTCCCTTTTCTAAAGGGGTAAACAGAGAAATGAATACGAACTTTGATGAAGGAAAAACCGTATGCATTATCAAACGTCTGTCAGTGAATGAAAAAAGGACAATGTTACAATAACTGCTACCATTAGTGTGAGCAGTTACAGCAATTGCGTGGCTGGCCGTTTCATTTTTATGACACAGTTCCTCTACTTTGAGCGGTTTCTTGCAGTACACCACTATCTCGATGTAACCCCATCACTTGGCAAACAACATACACATTCATTAGTTAGTTGTGGTCTTCAATCCGCAGACTGGTTTGATGCAATTCTCCACAGTACCATGTTCTGTGCGACACTCTTCATTTGAGAATGAGAATGGCAACCTGCATCCTTTTGAACCTGCTTACTGTATTTGTCTCCTTGTCTCCCTCTACGATTTCTGCCTCATAAATTTCTCTCCAATGCCAATTTGGCAATTCCTTAATCTATCAGAATGTGCCCCACCAATCTATGCCTTTCCTAGTCAAGATATGCCAGAAATTTATTTTCTCCCCAATTATGTTCAATGCCTCCTCGTAAGTTACGTGATCTACCCATCTAATGTTCAACATTCTTCAGTACCACATTTCAGAAGTTTCTACTACAATCTTTCTGTCTGAACTCCTTATCGTCCACATTTCAGTCCCGTACAAGAAATACTACATTCCAGACAAATCCTTTCAGAAAAGATTTCCTATTGGATGACAACAAATTTTGCTTCTTCAGAAATGGTTTCCTTCCCAGCACTTTTTCTTTATTCTGACAGTAAAGGAAAGCAGCTCTCCTACCTGAATAGCAAACTGTGTTCCGAAAGCTTGTCCTTTTTTTCTTTTTCTTCATTTGTGAAACTATCGGCGGTACAGCACAAAGGTAAGTACTGGCCAGCCAATGTAACTCTTTTGAAAAATAATTTATCATCTCTGTGGAGAATCTCCATCATTAATCTTATCAGTAAAGAAAACGCGAGATGTGTGTAATTCACAAATCAATATAAGCACGAGCGGAATGCAAGCTTAAAATAACTCAATATAATGCTCTCTACCAGACACTTGTAAAATATTTCACGAAACCATACAAAACAAGACAGTCTCTACGTGATGTGTTTAACACTTTTTGGGAAACAAAATGGCGGATGCGCCAGCCTGTATTTTTGGAGCTCTATTGTAGGTTATAATGTCATCATCATTGGCGTAAAATCTGGGTGTCAGATTATAATTACGCACATCACGTTAGTTTTAAATCTGACTGGCATCACCATAGAAGCTGCATTACTTTAAAAGAAATAGTTACTAGCCCTAAACGTTATGAATACGCTCCCAGGTGTGAACAACGGACTCTGCGTTCGCTATCAGTGGGCACCAGGAAGGCAGCAATGAACCTGGGGCTACTAAGAATCTAGGGCACTCATGTATAACTGCCGACCATTTAAGACCCTCCCGTGGCGTGAATACAAATAGCGAGCCTTTCAGAGCACTGCTTATTGCGCTCCGCCGCCAAACAGCGACAAGTTTAGCGGCATGAATATTTCAGAAGGCGCAGGCAGAGGAATGGAGCGCCATTACAACTGCAGAAGGGGGGAGGGGTTGGTCTTCCTGGAGAGCCTATATAAGAGAGAGTGGCCGTGAGAGATATTGCTGCTGATTGGCTGAGAGCCCAGAACGCCATGTTTTTACCAAACTTGTCGGGCTTCGTATATGTTTAAATAGCTGCTGTGTTCTTTTCTGTAATGTAGAGGGTCTTACATGCTTCTGACAGAGATTTCACTGTATGGTTACTTACGGTTGGCACTGTTGCACTTTGGCACGTCTTCTGTCGGTTGTGCCCTACATAAATTAATTTACGTCAATAAAAAAGCTTTGCTTGGTCTGTGACGATAATTTTAAAACTTTGCGGCAAGTTTTAACTATTAAATTTTTATCTAAAGTGATTCGTTGACGGGTAACTAATATTGTGCATTGCATAATCATGAAGGACAGTCAAAGGAAATGTCTGGTTGTTCCGGCGTCTATTGTAAAAACCGAAGTGAAGGCTTGAGCAAGGGCGGAAACAATGGACGGTGAAGCGAGAAGGCGGGAACTGCAAAGGACACTTGTGGAAACGATGTAATAATTTTTACTGTTTGAAGTAAGTATTTTATATTGTTCCGCTCCCCCCTCCAATAAAAACCTTTTAAAAGTCAGTAAATAAATCACTTAAATGGCCTTCCGTGACGTAGGGAGTCCTTACTGAGATCGGAAACTGAAAGTCCCAATTTCTAATCTCTTAAGAAGCAAACATTTTTTCTAATTTTTTATCAATAATTTCTAGGTTTTTATTAGTTCATAATGTCGGTTTTTGAGACGCCATTGCGACACTTTTATATGACCGACGGGCACCTCGCCCTTGGCTATGTATTGTTGGCTATACACTATCTTGTAATTGTTTTCGGTACGAACACGAAAAAATGGGCACCATTGTCTCGTTGTGGATATTCGGTTACCTGTTTGAGGTCAGTTACTGATGCTTCTTTAGAGAATTCATTGACTGATATTTTCCGGATTTTCTGTGGCACATTATTCTTAATTTTACGAACAGATTAATGTTTCTGCTATTTCCCAGTGAAGGAAAATTGTTGTAAGATCGACGGGAACAAACTTAAGATGCATTATATGCAGGCTGAAAGAGATAAGAGTGTAGTTACTGCAGCAACGGATATTCAGATAGAAAAATGTGAAACTGCGTTTCCTTTCAGATACATGAAACGTCTCTCTTTTTTATTTATCAACTGTCAGTTATTGTTGTTACTAGAACATCGCAAAATATGTCTATTAAACATTGGCATAGATAGAAATTAATTTTCTGTCAAATTTGTTAGACATATGGGAACATTTATGTTAAGTACGCACTAAGTATTAAGCTAGAAAATCTGCTGTGGTCTGACTCGTCGAACTGATGCCTCATTTTAATCTTTAATTTGCTGCATTTCTGCTTGGGTCACAATATGATGAAAACGTGACGGTCTCCGGCCCATTGCCCACTTTCTTCCTTCCCTGGTCAATACAATTGGGGGATCGGTTCAGATATGTAGGTTTCAAGTGTTGTCATCGGTAGAACGAACTGAAATGGTTCAACGTCTTTCTTTCGGTTCTACTGAATATGGAAAACAGAATTACGACAACAGAGATAGTGTCAATAACGATAAGATGGTTCTGTGGGCGTTGTTGTTGAATTGTGTTTACTCGACCAAACGAATTACACAAACAGTTGGGTTCAGATAATGTAGTGGGCAGGTAGTGCAATGCAATAATATGACTCACCCAAAGCAATGGCAAGGAGAGCCAGAGGAAAGTTGGAAGCTGGATGGGCACAGAGGTAGGTGACTGCAGCTATTAAAGTGTCCCAAAGTGTAATTTTCAGGACCTGCAAGCGTTTTTAGACAACGGGAACCTGTTAAAAGAGGGCAAGGCCAATGTCGTCAATGAGTAACGGCAATAGGAGTTGGCCGTTATGTCTGACTAATAGCCCGTGGAGACAGGAGGCTGAATGCGTCTCAGCTGAGACGCACCCTCCAGGCAATAATAGGAAGCGCAATATCAACACAAACAGTCACAAATCGCCTTCGGCAATATGATCTCTTCGCATTAAAACCATGACACCGTTTAGCACGCAAATAATTGACGGAGGAACATCAGGATTGGAGTGTTAACAATGGCGCCGTATTCTGTTCACAGATGAGTCGTTCTTTTGTGTCCAGCCGGACAATCGTCGTTCTCTCATCTGGAGTAGACTTGCGCATAACAGTTCGCGATCGGGAGCGCTCACTTTAGTTCGCGGCTCGGCCGCGAACTTAGTTCGCTCTTTTATTTCGTCCGCTCCCAGTGACGGCTGAGCGGCATGGTCTGCGCGTGCAGGTGGAGGGGGAAGTTCCCCCACCCAGCTGCTTCATGCGCTTGCTGCTTGAGCCGCTAACGATATCACGCAAACCAAAAGAAACAGTTTAAGTTCAGAGTTATCTCTATATCTTGGCATTATGGAATTTATTTCTCGGATATTGCAAAGTGCAGAACTCATCAAAACAGAAATTTTGTAGCACTGAACTATGCAATCTAGCAGGCAGAGGCTCACATCGAAATGACTCATCAGCAGAAGGCAAACGCGTGATTTTTAATTCTGCTACGCGCACTCTCGCTATTGCTCGTCGGTCTTCGGAAAAGAATCCAACAAATTATAAAGCAAGATACGTTCGGCATAATCGTCTGCTGCTCCTAGTTCGTCCTCTGCTCGTCCGCTGTTCCTAGTTCGTCCGCTCCTTTCGTCTTTTGCTACCGCTACTAAAGTGTTATACCAAATATATTAATAAAAGAAGGAGGTGCCTTGGTACACAAAACAGGTCAGGACACTGTTGCAAAAGCAAAGGAAAAGGCCTACTAAATTTAAACGAACACGAAATCTCCAGGATTTGCGATCGTACTTAGAAGTTCGAAATTTAGCGAGGATTTCAATGCGAGATGCCTACAATATTTATCACAACGAAACTCTTTCTCGTAATTTGACTGAAAACCCAAAGAAATTTTGGTCATATGTTAAATATACTCGGGGCAAATCACAAACAATACCTTCACTACGTGATAGTAATGGCGGTCCTGCCGATGACAGCGCTACTAAAGCAGAGTTACTAAACTTAGCATTTAGATACTCATTCACCAGAGAAGACGAAACCAATATTCCAGATTTCGAATTACGAACAGATGCCGTAATGAGTAACGAAGAAGTAGATATCATCGGAGTAGTGCAGCAACTAAAATCACTTAACAAGAACAAGTCTTCTGGTCCGGATTGTATACCCATTAGATTTCTATCTGCTTATGCTGAAGCGATAGCTCCTTACTTAACAGTCAGATACAACCGCTCTCTCATAGAAGGATCTGTATCAAAAGATTGGAAAGTTGCACAGGTCACACCTATATTCATGAAAGGCAGTAGGAGTAACGCACTAAACTACAGGCCTATTTCATTGACGTCAATTTGCAGCAGGGTTTTGGAACATATCCTGTATTCAAATATAATGAATTATCTCGAACAGAACGATCTATTGACCGAAGGTCAACACGGATTTAGAAAATATCGTTCATGCGAAACACAACTAGCTCTTTATTCACACGAAGTGATGGGTGTTATCGACAAAGGTCCGCAAATCGATTCCGCATTTCTTGATTTCCAGAAAGCTTTTGACACCGTACCTCACAAACAGCTTTTAATCAAATTGCATGGTTATGGTATATCGCCCCAAATTTGCGATGGATAGGGGATTTCTTGTCAGAAAGGACACAGTTCGTAGTAATCGATGGTAAGGCATCGACTAAAACAGAGGTGATATCGGGCGTTCCACGGGGTAGTGTTATTGGTCCTCTGCTATTCCTTATTTACATAAACGATTTAGGGGAAAATCTAAGTAGCTCTCTTACGCTGTTTGCAAATGACGCCGTCATTTACCGTCTAGTAAAATCATCTGAAGATCAAAACCAACTGCAGAACGATCTGAATAAGATATCAGTATGGTGTAAAAATTGGCAATTGGCTCTAAATAATGAGAAGTGTGAAGTCGTCCACATGAGTACGAAAAGAAATCCGTTTAACTTTGCTTACAACATAAATCAATCAAATGTGAAGCCCGTAAACTCCACAAAATACCTAGGAATTACTATTACTTCAGACCTAAACTGGAAAGAACACGTAGATAATATCGTGGCAAAGGCGAACCAGAGACTACGTTTTATTGGCAGAACCCTTAAAAGATGCAACAGAACTACTAACGAAACTGCATACACTGCGCTTGTCCGTCCATTTTGGAGTATTGCAGCCCAGTGTGGGATCCTTATCAGGTGGGTTTGACGGAGGACATCGAAAGAGTCCGAAGAAGGGCAGCTCGTTTCGTATTGTCACGATATAGGGGAGACAGCGTTACGGAAATGATACAGGATCTGGGATGGGTATCACTACAACAACGGCGCTTATCGCTGCGACGTGGGCTACTTGCGAAACTCAAATCACCAACATTCTCCTCCGAATGCGAAAATATATTGTTGACTCCCACTCACATAGGTAGAAATGATCATCAGAATAAAATACGAGAAATCAGAGCTCGAACAGAGAGATTCAGGTGTTCTTTCTTCCCGCGTACTATTCGAGAATGGAATGGGAGATAAATAGTATAATTGTGGTTCGATGAACCCTCTGCCAGGCACTTAAATGTGATTTGCAGAGTATCCCATGTAGATGTAGATGTAGATCTAGCTCTTTTTATGGCAGCTTTTTTATGTAATGAATCAGTGTTGCCAAAGCGTGTGCTATTCCCCGTAATTTTGGGCAATTTGACATCAAATACTTAGGCAATTAAACCAGTTATTTACACGAATGGGTGATACAATGGTATTCAACTACTTTGCATACAGAGTACTCGTAGTACTGTATTTTTAAAATAGATTTAATGTGGGAGTCAACTATGAAACTACAGCTGAGCTGCATCTCAGCTCGAAATGAAGGTAACTGGCAGAAAAGAATCACGTGATTCTGCGCGCTCTCGCGTCCTCTCGCTGTTGCCCGACAGTCTTCGGAAAAGGAGCGGGCGAATTAAGAGGCGACGGATCTGCGAACTAGTTCGCGTAGTTCGCCTGTGGTAGCGCTCTTCCGAAGTAGTTCGTTCGCGAACTACAAAAGACTAATCTGGAGAGCACGTGGAAATCGGAACAGTGCTACTTATGTGTAGGAATCATCGTCACATCATGAAGGTGGACGAATGGTGTGGGAAGTAGTCAGTATTTGCGGACTTATGGACCTCTATGTCGTTCAGAATGGCGGTTTGACTGCTCCGAGGTATGTAGATGAGATCCTTCAACTTTCTGGTGTGCCCTTCGCTGGTGCCACACAAGGTGAGTTCCTTCTGTTGGACGATACCGTTCGTTTACACAGAGCTTCACTGGTGGACAACATGCATGAAGGTAAGGAAATTGAGCGAATGGAGTGGCCATCTTGTTCACTGGAATTAAACCCGATTGATTACGTCTGGGGTGCAACTGGCAGACAAATTTCAGCCAGATCAACACCTCCAACAGCAGTTACGTGGCTGGATATTGCACTCATGGAATAATAGCCAAATATCCCTCACTGAGCTGACTGATAACCTCATGCTGTCCATGGCTATCCGTCCCATACTTGAGCGCAAATTGTATTAGACTATTATGGTAGCCTTTTTCTAAGTAAACACCATATAAAAGAGATTAGACAGCAAAATATCGTACTGTATCGCACACAAATTTCAATTGTAACCAATATTCTTCTAATATATAAAGCAGAGTTTCCGTATGTTTCTTTGTGTGTATGTGTTGCATACAAATCTGCAGTTTTGTTCCAATAATTATGAAATTTTTTACACGAAAGTTGCAATCCATGAGGACGGTCGCCAACTGTAAGAATCACGTACGATACATAGGTCAGGAGATCTGACGTCATAGACAATTAAATGCGCGAATAACTGCTGCATTTAGTGTCAATACTGCTCATTTTCTGCTAAACCATTGGACCGATTTCAACCAAATTTGGTACTTACATTCCTTACCGTGTGGTAGCAATTGCTGTAGCGTTAAGAATCACATACGAACGTTGTTCAGAAGATATGCCGTTATTAACAATAGGAATATCAAAAAACTGCCACATAACGCGCCAAGACTTTATAAATAAGCTATATGAGAATGAGAGTACTTAGCGACTTGCAACAAACTTCAAACGTAATTTCAAACCCTTATCAAACTTTCTCTCGCTGACAACCATAGCAAAATGATGAATGGAAAAAAATGTTTCTAGCTTACTATTTTTCCGCCGTTTACGGAGTAAAACTACGGCATTCAGTATGACGTTACAATTTATAATTTCTACAATACAAGTTGTAACTGCAGGAAATTTTACAGAGAGTATACACGCATGTAGTTGAGTGTACCTTCTAATTGTATCACAGTACGATACGTAGTTTGAGATATGAGCACATAAAATGTAAGGTTCGTGGAAAACCGCCCCTTCAAGCACTACTTTTTAAACAATTATTTCCTTACTACTAATCGTATTCACAAGAGATTTTACAGACATATACAGACTTATACAAATGAATATATACACCTAAAATTAGCTGGAATAAATAAATACCCAGGCAACGCCGGGTTTTCAGCCATTCTAATGTACAGGGTGAATCTAAATTCGCACACACATTTTTTTTTTTTTTTTCTTATTTTTTTTTTTAGAAAACTACTGCATTAAGTGACAATGCTGCTCATTTTCTCCTAAACCACTGGACAGATTTCAACCAAATTTGGTACAAATATTTCCTACGTGAGATAACAGTTTCTTTAGGAGTAAGAACCACATACGGCACATGGTTCAGGAGATATAGCGTCATAAGCGATATGAGCTACAAGAAACTGCCACGTAATGTGATGCGTATTTATAAATACACTATATGAGCATGACAGCACTTAGCGACTTGCAACATATTTTAAACAAAATTTCAAACCTTTATTAAATTTTTTGTCCCTGACAACCACATCAAAATACTGAAACAAAAAAGTTTCTCGCTTACAGACATGTAGTTGAGTGTATCTTCCATGTTTCATCACAGTACGACTCGTAGTTTATGAGATATGTGCACATAAACACTAAGGTTCATGGAAAACCGCCCCATCATGCACCAAGTTTTAATCTACTACTTCTTAACACTATGTCCTTTAGACACATTTACTTCACTGTGGGCCCAACAATGAAGAAATTATTACTTCTTTACTACTAATTGTATTCCCAAGAGATTTTACAGACATACAGACCCTACACAAATTGATATATACCTGAAAATGACAGGAATAAATAAATAAATACCCAGGCTATGCTGGGTTTTCAGCTAGTCTTTATATACAGGGTGTCTCATGAAAGACGCCTGCCAGGCTATCGCAGATCGCGCGTTACGGTTCCCAGCCGCATCTGCCGCATCTGCTGGCCACGGCAGTGCCCGATTCTCGGACTCTATTGTGCCGCGGGTGCATACACTGAGTGAGAGTTTAAGAAACATTGCCATCTGAGTAACCCAAGCTTACATTTACTTACAGAAGGTGTTCAAAATGATATCCCTCTATAGAAAGAGGGGCCTGATATCTCTTAAACACATTTGCCAACACTCGACGAATTTCGGCTGCCGAAATCAGGGAAATAACTAGTCGAATCTTTTTTCACGATACAATGAATTCTGACAGATATGTGTACAATATCCTGCATCCATTTTTTCAGCAATTTTCACCCAACGAAAAGCTGTACAGTTATTTCATTCTTTCATACAGGACAATGCAAGACCACACAATGCCAATGCTTCTATGGCAGCAATACGAAGTGTTTTTGATGACAGTATAGTTGACTGGCGTCCTCGTTCTCCAGATCTAAATCCTGTGACTTATTTGTTTGTGGAATGTTAAAAGACATGGTGTATGCAAGCAATCCTCATGCACTGGAAGAGTTGGAAAAGAGGATTCGACTGGTCATTTCCCAGATTTCGGCAGCCGAAATTCGTCGAGTGTTCGCAAATGTGTTCAAGAGATGTGAGGCCGCTCTTTCCATAGAGGGACATCATTTTGAACATCTACTGTAAATAAAGGTAACCTTAGGTTACTCAGATGGGAAAGTTTTTTAGACTTTGACTCAGTGTATGCGCCCGAGGCCGAGAATCGGGCGCTGCCGTGGCCAGCGGATGCGGTGGCGGTGGCCGGGAACCATACCGCGCGATCCACAGACGCCTGGCAGGCGTCTTCCGTGAGACACCCTGTATAAAGCACAGTGTCCATGTGTTTATTTACACGTACATACTCCATACAAATCTACAGTTCTGTTACAATCTTTATGAGGTTTTGCATGCGTAGGTTTCAATCCATGAAGACAGTAGCCATAAGTGTAAGGATCACATATAACACACAGATCACGAGATATGACGTCATAAACAATGAGATGCGAGAAAAACTGCTACAGCATACGACAATGTAAAAATAACAATTTACAGCGTCATTATTCCCTGTGCCACGCAAATTAGTGGGGGAAATACGAAGGAGAAGGGCAAAAGGGCTTAATATCTGAATTAAAGGAACCTACTGCTGCAGAGGACTGTCTGATTACCGAAGCGTCTGACCTACAGAATTGCTCTACATATAGTCAAGAAAGTTAGAACATTCACTGAGGGTGACTGTGCAAAGGAAATGATTGTGATGGCTGCTGAAGAAATGTGTCCACATTTGGTAGAAGACTTTGAAAAGGTGAGTTTGTCTCCAAAAAATGTCATGGAACGTAGTCAGGACATGGCTGCAATTGTGCAAGAAGGACGTAAATTTATACATTATTCTTTAGCTGTTGATAAGAGTACTGACATATCGGATACTGCACAGTTAGCTTTCTTCATTCGGAGCCTCGAAGATAAGTGGAATATACAGAGGAATTATTAGATTTAATCCCCCCAAAGGCACCGCCATTGTGTTGGACATTTTCAGAGCCGGTAGGAAAACTGTTGAAAACGTTGGCCTAAGTTGGAAAAAAACGTGTTTCTGTCGCAACAGTAGAATCTCCGTCTATCATAGGAGGTAGTGTGGGTTTAACAGATTGTATGACATGTTTCTGGTGCAACACAGGAACTCCCTGTTTTCCACTGCATATTTCATCAAGAGAATCTATGCACAAAATGTATGATAATCAAAAATGTTATGGATACGGTGGTACGGTACAAGTCACAAGTTCCATCCGATCATGAGGCCTGAGACAAAGACAAGTTAAAAGGTTTCTTCAGAATGTGGTACTCCGTGTGGTGATCTATTTCATTTTTGTAATGTGCGCTGGTTGAGCCGAGGTAATGTGCTAGATCGACTGTTCAAAAATGTTCAAATGTTTGTAAATCTATCAGACCAAACTGCGTGGTCATCAGTCCGTAGCTTACAAACTACTTAAACCTAGGTAAACTAACCTACGGACAAACACACACACCCATGCCCCAGGGAGGACTCGAACCTCCACGGCGAGCAACCGCGCTCTCCGCAGCGAGACGCTTTAGACCGCTCGGCTACTCCACCGTGGTAGAGCGACTGTTTCAGTTAAGAAATTAAATAGCAGTAATTATGACTAGTCAAAATCGGCCTGTTCCACAATTGGAAAAAGAAATCTGGATTTGTGACTTAGAATTCCTTGCTGGTTTAACAGGCCAAATAAACGATTTAAATAACTCACTCCGATGAGTTCAAATGTTTGTATAGCTTATGGGACTTAACTACGGGGTCATCAGTCCCTAAACTTACAAACTACTTATGAACTAGCTAATACTAAGGACGGCACAAATATCCGTGCCCGAGGGGGGATTCGACCCCCCGACCGTAGTGGCCGTGCAGACCGTGACTGGAGCGCCTCAGTCCCCTCGGCCACCGCGGCCGGCTCACTCCGATGAAAACGCCTCTTTGTAACAGATATCTCCAACATAATTAAAGCCTTTAAAATGACACCCACTCTGTGGATGCAACAACTGCAGGCTGGTAACACTGCATTTTCCGTAGATATCGCACGTGCCTGTTTCTGATCTTACTCTGTCTGAGGAATATGTGCAAATTCTGAAAGCTCTCCGTAACCACTTTTAGTCCAGCTTTGACACTGTCGAAATACTGTCTACTATATATCAGCTCTTTGCAACACCGTTTTCAGTGGACGTTAACAATGTTCCTACCAGGATTCAAATGTAACTGATTTATTTACAATGTGACGATTTATTAAGGACAAATATATAAACACAACGAAGGCTTGGTAGATTTTTATAAGAACGTTAGTCAAAACATATTTCCGAGATTGTACGCCCTTTCTTTGGTTCGAAGTATATGTGTGAACAATTCTTTTCTATTATGAAATTAGCAAAGTTCAAATACCGAAACACCGTGACAGATCACAACCTAACACGCTGTCTTCGATTAAAAGTATCTCAAACAATTCATCCTAAAATTGAAAAAACTAACCAAAGAAAAACGAAATGGAAAATGTCGGAAAAGTCTACTTAATTATACTGTACAGCTTTGCTCTAAATTACAGAGAAAGTTGTATTATGTTCCATTGTCTTACTTTATAACAGTGTTATTATCAAATTGAATTACGCCTAAATTATAATGCTGGTATAGAGGCGGTGTAGGCCTACAATTGCCTGTGGTCTGTGTCTACTATTGAATTAAAACAGTATGTTTTAAAATTAGGGTATCGTAGATTTCACTATATTCTTCACACCTGTTGTGTTCACTGTCATGTCTAAGTTGCTATACTGCACACGCTACATTCTACGAGTCGCGTCCAGAATGTAAGTTCCGTTTGGTTATATAAAACGAACGGCCACAAATACAGAATAAATATTGATTGTACAAAAAACAGTTAAACTACTTTACTACGTAGCTTCCGAAATTTTGTAGGCAATTATAGCATTGCACAAGGTTTTGTGTGCTTTTTTCATAGAATGTGGCCGTCTGTGTATTCAACCATGTGGTAACATGTTCTTTCAGCACGTCATCATCGTTGAAGTGTTGTCCACCAAGGACAGATTTTAGGTGTAAGAAGAGGATTACTGCCAAATGATTTTTTTTCATGATAATGCCTGGCCTCACTCACCGAATGTGACCAAACAATAATTCTTAGGGAAATTTCAATGGCACCTGTTTGATCATCCTCCATACAGCTCGGACCTCTCTCCAAGGGACTTTCATCTCTTCTTACACCTAAAATCTGTTCTTCGTGGTCAACACTTCAATGATGATAAAGAGCTATTACCACATGGTTGAAGGATGCATGCAAAAACCTCTGGCACGCTATGACAAGTGCCTACAAAATTTCGGCAGTTATGTGGAAAAGTTGTTTAAGAGTGTTAGAATTTTGTGCAATAAAAATTTCTTCTATATCTGTGAACAATTTCGTTTTATTACCAAACGGAACTTACTTTCTGGACGCGCCTCGTATGTCTCTGCGCCAGCAATACACAGCGCGTGACGTCACAAAGTCAACTGTCTTTCCTTGTGAGCAGGCAGAGCGGCCTCGGCTGACGTCACACCAGCGCTGCCTGTCCTCCCCTGGTGTATGATATCGATCCTGACCCGCTAAATTGTTTTGACCAGTGTATATCGACTCTCTAGGATGCCATACTCCGCGTGGCGCCCTGGTGGCGGCATCTGCAACCAACCGGCAAGTCGCGCGAACCTCTTTTCTGCGCGCAGTTGCACTGCGCACTGCAGCAAACATGTGACAGCTTCCAGCTGCCGGCAAGGACTGTTGATAAGACCCCCGTCTTCCCGAGCAATGGTGCCTGTGTCGTTTTTCCCGCGTCGCGGTCACAGACGCACTCTACTCGTTAGCTGTGGCGTCTTATCGCGGCCACCAACTCCTGACTTCACGGGCGACGTAAGGCGGTAACGACCCGGCCGCTGCTGCGACTGCCCTTCGCGGAACCACTGGCCTTTCTCTGTATGACCCGCTTCATGGAAGCCCTTGTATGTTCGCTACGTCATTAACCCAAATTTGGGATTGGATAGGGGATTTCTTGTCAGAGAGGACACAGTTCGTAGTAATCGTTGGTAAGGCATCGACTAAAACAGAGGTGATATCGGGCGTTCCACAGGGTAGTGTTATTGGTCCTCTGCTATTCCTTATTTACATAAACGATTTAGGGGAAAATCTAAGTAGCTCTCTTAGGTTGTTTGCAGATGACGACGTCATTTACCGTCTAGTAACATCATCTGAAGATCAAAACCAATTGCAGAACGATCTGAATAAGATATCAGTATGGTGTAAAAATTGGCAATTGACTCTAAATAATGAGAAGCGTGAAGTCGTCCACATGAGTACGAAAAGAAATCCGTTAAACTTTGTTTACAGCATAAATCAATCAAATGTGAAGGCCGTAAACTCCACAAAATACCTAGGAATTACTATTACTTCAGACCAAAACTGGAAAGAACACGTAGATAATATCGTGGGAAAGGCGAACCAGAGACTGCGTTTTATTGGCAGAACCCTTAACAGATGCAACAGAACTACTAAAGAAACTGCATACACTGCGCTTGTCCGTCCATTTTTGGAGTATTGCAGCCCAGTGTGGGATCCTTATCAGGTGGGTTTGACGGAGGACATCGAAAGAGTCCAAAGAAGGACAGCTCGTTTCGTATTGTTACGATACAGGGGAGACAGCGTTACGGAAATGATACAGGATATGGGATGGGAATCATTACAACAACGGCGCTTATCGCTGCGGCGTGGGCTACTTGCGAAACTCCAATCGCCAACATTTTCCTCCGAATGCGAAAATATATTGTTGACTCCCACTTAGATAGGTAGAAATGATCATCAGAATAAAATACGAGAAATCAGAGCTCGATCAGAGAGATTCAGGTGTTCTTTCTTCCCGCGCGCTATTCGAGAATGGAATGGGAGATAAATAGTATAATTGTGGTTCGATGAACCCTCTGCCACGCACTTAAATGTGATTTGCAGAGTATCCCATGTAGATGTAGATGTAGATTGGACCCAAGAGACAAGGTGGGTCCTACTATGAATGAGAAAAACCGACTGCTTAAAATTGATACCGCTGTTTTATGAGGTGCAGGAAAGTAATGAGACTGTCTTTGTAAAACGTTGATGTACAATGCATTACAAGAACCAAAGTCGGTCGCTCCCACTTACGGAAGCATTGCTGGAAGTCCTCAAGTGACACCCTTCGAAGTTCCAGTGTCACGACCCCTCCCTTCGCAGAAACACCGGCCAGTCTCAGTATGACCCGCTTTACGGAAGCCCTTGTATGATCGCTACGTCATTAAGCCGTTACAGCAGTTGGACCCCAGAGACAAGGTGGGGTCCTACAATGGATGGGACAAACCGACTGTTTAAAATTGATACCGTTGTTTCATGAGGTGCCAGAGAAGTAATGAGACTTTGTTTGTAAAACGTTGATTTACAATGCATTACAAAAACCACATGAAGACCTTCTAAGTAGGTCGCTCCCACTTACGGAAGCATTGCTGGAAGCTAGAAGTCCTCGACACCCTTTGAAGATCCAGTGTCAAAACCTTTTACGGACCAAAAATGATAGGGACGAACAGCATTTCTGGTTTTGGGGAATAGGGAATAGGTGCTGCCAGTATCAGTCAGTCACTAATGCACAAATTACATCCGACTTTAAATGAACCCCATCCCTGCAAGACAGAGTGATTCCAGCGGCGAACACGTTAGCCTTCCGAAGACAAGCTGTTGCTGAAATAGTTAAATAATTGGAATACGGAAAATGGGCCTATATGATATGAAATAAGACAGCTTATCCCAGTACTTTTATTTAATTATAAACAAATTTATTTGTCTTAAGCACAAAGGGTTCAATTAGTACTGAAATATGCCAGCACATACGTAGATGTAATGTGTCACAAATATATACAGGATAGCAACAATAGGCAGAGAATAAACTGAATTATCGTACCAAACAGTATACTAAATTAAATCAGAAGAAAAACAATCCAGGAATTTAACATGGACTGCACTATATATATATATATATATATATATATATATATATAGGGGCGAGACTGTGTGAGATTACCGCCCAATAGAAATACTGGTAATTAATAGCATTTGATAATTAAACAGTATGAAGTTCACTGCAAACATTGACCATGCCAATGCACTAAATGTTACACAATTTTAATCTTATTAATTATGGTAGCAATGTATGTACACAGTAGAGTGACAACATTTATAGTTAGGCCGTAGGTAGAAATTCTCCACGTTGAGATTTGCTGTGTGCTTGTAGCTGACGGGAGGCCAGCGAGCAGGCCGATGTTGGTGGCTTGTTCCAACTTAGGATTTTACAGTTCGTTTCCGGTGAGGGGAGAGAGGGACAATGGCGAGTGCCAGGCACAGTGCAGTGCACAAATATTGTAATACTACTGCCATTTGAAGTAATACGATGCAGTTAGGAACCTTTAAGGCCCTCATTACAAAATAGCCTGTTGATAAATAAACAATACATTAGCTGATAACGTAATATGTTTAATTGACAATGAAAAGCAATAAATTACCAACGAAGACAAGACAGTTACACAACTAGCATGGCAATGTTTGTTTATAAAAATAATATATCAACTATTTTTCATTTTATTTCCAATCAATCTTTTGTATTTTATCTTGAAGTATTCAGTTAAATCACTTATCTGTGGTATAAGAAATTGCAAAATTATGATAAACAGTACAAAGGATGTTTATATTAATATAAAAACGTAAGAAAATATTTGTTTAATGTGTAGTGTAATTATTTTGATTTTAAGTAAAGTTTTTGAAATGTGTTGGCTGAGCGCTGTACGTTGGCAAATCGGTTACAACAACTTACATGGGGAAGTTGATGACGTAGGGGGAAAAAAACCCGGCAGTTGAGCTTTTGGCACGCGCGCGCGCCTGGGCAGAAAGTGGGGACTCGGGACCACGTGGTTTGGCTGGCCTGGCGGGGTCGCTCTGCCTCGGTCGGCATGTGGATCTCGAGGTGGTGACTTGAGATTTGTCTGTGGCAATCGCCAAGTGTGGTTGCTCGTCGTAGACTGCACCAAGTTAAATCGAGTGCTACTGTGTGTTTGTGAATATTTAGCCGGTGGAACAAGGTGTGCATCGCATTGAATTAAAGTGACTGTGATTTGTTAATGTAACACGTGTCGTCGCATAGGCATGAACATAAACGGTGTTTGAGACAGCCACGTGGTGTGAAATCAATTCGCGACAAATATTCATTTTGTCTGGGGGCTCACGAGCTATAACTTTATTTGGTACATTTACCGACGTACATTCGCGACAGCCACAGGGTTCAAGTATTGTGAAATAAACAACATAAAGTGAACTTTCACGTGTTTTCAAAAATAGTAGTTAGTACACCCTTATCTCTCATGAAGTTGAACTTATTATGAATTTGTTTTGTTAATCATATGCAGGGAAGGAAAGCTGCAAACGTGTGATATCATCCCCTAGAAAACGAGTCAAACAGTCGCAATAAAAGTTCCAGTGTTTTTGAATGTTTAGGAATTTGGTTCGCAGCTGGTGGTTGTGAGTTTCAAAAATTAATCTTTCCCTATTTTAAACTCTCACCCCGACCTTCACCCTCGCATTTGGGGGCTCGTATGGGATAAGTTCACGTTGGACTTGCTCGGACAGAGAGATTAGGATGTGTATAGGACAGTGAACAGTTACGAACAGTTGCAAGCAGATACGCAATCGCGTCGCGCTGTTAACGACGGTTAGTGACGCAGAGTTCGGGCGCGGGCATCCGTAACCGGCGATCGACGGCCCATCGGACCGGCAGCAGTGAGCGGTGGCGCGTGGGTTCAACGCACTCAAATTTCATCTTCTGCAACGGACGGCAGTGATCGTGGGGACTTCGCAAGTTGCCAACGGAGCGTCGGGGCCCAGCAGCTTCGATTCTACAAAGGATAAGGGATGCAGTGAGGACATATTCCAGCCACAGCTTCTACAAGAGACGGCAGCGAGCGTTGGGGACGTCGCAGCTCGTTGCAGCAACTTCTGGATTAAAAGATAAGTAAAGCAGCTGGCGCTCTAAATTCTTGTGTGTTAATCAAGCTTTCTTGTGGTACTAAATCATGGAGCAGGTGTTCAAAAGTCGCCAAGCGACGTAGATTCAGAAAGTAGCATACCAGAAAATCCAGAGAGGGTAAATACGGGGGGAATGTTGTTGACACCGGAGATGTTAGCAGCCATGTTAGCGAGTATTAGCTCAAATTTAGAATCAAAAATAGAAAATTCAGAATCAAATTTAAAATCAGAAATAGAAAGTTCAAACTCAAATATAAAATCAGAAATAGAAAATTCACACTCAAATTTAAAATCAGAAATACAAAATTCAATCTCAAATTTAAAATCAGAAATAGGAACTGGAAAATCAGAAATAGAAACATTAAAAACAGAATTGAAAGCAGACTTTAAGGCAGACATTGGGGCACTACAAAATTCAATGCTTGGATTAAAGACAGAAATAATCACAGACATTGATAAAAAAACAGGAAATCTTACGGAACGGTTTGAAAATAGGAAAAAGGAGATACATGCCAGAATTGGTGCTATTGAGACTGAGGTAGGAGGCAAGTTAGATGATGTGAAACAAATATGTGATCACAGGAATGAGGGCACTATGCAGGCCTTGGCTGAGGTCGACAAGAGGATGGTGGCAGGTATTGAGGAAACAAAAACTTTGATGTCAGGAAAATTAGAGAATACAGAATGTAACTTTAGGAAAAAGATAGAGCAAGTAGTGACAGTAAACTATACTGAGATTGAGAAGGTGAATACTAGAATAAATAATCTAGAATTGTGTACTGCATCAGGAAACACTAATTGGTCCATGGTGTTGACACCTAGTGGAAGAAAGTTTTCAGCAGTGGGTAATTATCATCCAGTAGATTTTTTGGCTGCATGCAAGGACCAATTTGTGCCTGATATGTCAGACCAGTGTAAAATGAAGTTAGCAAAGAGAATGCTTGACTGTTCTGCTCAAACTTGGGCAAATCAGTGTGCTGATAAATTTGTAACTGTTGAAAAGTTTTTTTTTTAAATAAGTATTGGGGGGAGGCCAAGCAAGGTAAGATACAAAATGAATTCTTGAACGAACCAAACAATATGAAAGGGAACCCAGAATTTGAAGTAATCATTGAGGAGGAGCTGTTTATTCAAGATTTATTTGTCATAAAGGGACTTTGTTTAAATCTAATGTTAGGAAGTGATTTCCCGTGTAAATATGAAGCTCAGTTGAAGTATAAAGATAAAGTGTTAGAATTGAGTCTGGAGGAATGCATGAAGAGGGTGAAATTCAAAAATTTTATAAGTGATCAAGATTTAATGGCATGTTTACACAAGTAACTGTCATGAAGTATAGATTCAATGTATTGTAGATAGTAGGTTAATAATTTGTGTATATTTATTCTGTGGTCTGTGTTAGTATCTACTTGTGTGTTTAGATTTAAGCATTGGGGTCAAGTTTACAAGTAATCTTTGTAAATGTTTTTCTTTTGTTGTTTGTGTTAAAACATGTGCTTGTATCAGATTTGCAGTTCAACAGTGGTACATGAGGTAAATAAGTATGTATGTATGCCAACACCAAAGGATAGAGGAAGTGGGAGTGTACTGTTTATGTGTGTGTATATGTGAGCAGGGCTGGATATGTGATGTGAGTTGTGGGGTGACTCGGAGAATGAGAAAGTGGTGGACATTGATGCAGGCAGTGGGGTCTGTGGCTTAGATAAATTGTGATGAAAATGTCAGCTGTCAGTGTTGCATATGTGAGTGTGACTGACCATAAGGGTCAGAAGTGAGGAATGTATGTTTGTTGTGGCTGTTTTGGCTAAAGGTGGGTTGGATTGAGAAATGTTTCAATGAAAGAAAGTGTCTGCTCTTTAATGTCTGTCTCTTTGAGTGTTTGGTAGGTAATGTGTCTAATAGGGAATGCTCTCTGGATTGTTATATTAAACTGATTCTGATAACACATTTTGGTTTCTTTAATGGTGCTCAACTGTTGACTGAACAATTTCTGCAAGAACAGTTGACGAGAACTATTTTTCTGTCTAGCCTGAGTATCAATAGGGTTTGTTGATATTTCATTTTAAAAAATTTAGATGTTTTGTGATAAACTAATTTTGAGATTAGACTTTAACCTTAGATATTTTATTGTGGGGAGTACTTGTGGAAAGCACATGAGGCTGATGACGGGGATGCAAATTTAACCTCACACCAGTAGAAATAATTTCTTTTGTTGCGAGGGGGTAGGATTTGTATTTATACTTGTAGCTGTCATTTTGATAGAAGAGAAAATTCTCTATGATAACATTCGTTTGGTAGTAATACTCCAAGTAGGCCACATATTCTCTTGTCTGTTTCATCTGAAGCTATGGCTGTTGAGAGTGCAGGCAGGGTGGTTTGGGTTGATCTGATAATGACTAACACAAGCCACTTTGAGTTCTTAATTCTGTTGATTTTCATGTTACTGTACATGTCTCAATGCTTAGTTTCAATTGCACCAAGTCTGGATGGCAGGGGGGTGGGATACAAATCCAACCGAATCCTGGTGTCCAGACAAACTTTTGTCTATGTTGACTCATGAGTGCCTTCTGCTCTTCCTGTTCCATGTAGGGTGCATATGACGTTTGTGAACAAGAACGCTTGATCCAGTGCCATGAATCTAAGCTGCAACAGCATGTTGGTTGAAATGACGGAGACATAGGACCGTACACCATGGACCAGAGTTGCTGCAACGATGACTCTGGGGTTCTCAGTGTCAAAGTGGTGAGAGATTTCCTTTAAACAAGTGGAGTGTACACCGTCAAAAGTTTTTATAGTGACAATTCTAGTTTTTCCATGTAGGACAAGGTTCTCTAAAGACTAAAGTTTAATAATATTATAAATTTGGTGCCAATTCTGTATATAAACAACAGGCACACTTAAATTTCATTGATGTAATTAGTTATAAGGATTCTTTTCTTAAAAATATGCACACACTATAAGTGGTCTTAATGGTAAAAATATTGGGAAATTATCTCACTGCCCTGTTTATTTTTTTTATCTATTTATTTATTTTTTGCGTTAGTTGAGGTCATAATTGGCATAATGTTTGAGCCAATCCGACTCAATAATTTTGTAATTTAAAAATTTTGCTCATTTGAATGTATTAATTTTGGTGCTACTTGCGCCATCCTGCACATGGTTTGGATGCCGCAAGTGGGGATATTGTGAGATTACCGCCCAATAGAAATACTGGTAATTAATAGCATTTGATAATTAAACAGTATGAAGTTCACTGCAAACATTGACCATGCCAATGCACTAAATGTTACACAATTTTAATCTTATTAATTATGGTAGCAATGTATGTACACAGTTGGGTGACAACATTTATAGTTAGGCCATAGGTAGAAATTCTCCACGTTGAGATTTGCTGTGTGCTTGTAGCTGACGGGAGGCCAGCGAGCAGGCCGATGTTGGTGGCTTGTTCCAACTTAGGATTTTACAGTTCGTTTCCGGTGAGGGGAGAGAGGGACAATGGCGAGTGCCAGGCACAGTGCAGTGCACAAATATTGTAATACTACTGCCATTTGAAGTAATACGATGCAGTTAGGAACCTTTAAGGCCCTCATTACAAAATAGCCTGTTGGTAAATAAACAATACATTAGCTGATAACGTAATATGTTTAATTGACAATAAAAAGCAATAAATTACCAACGAAGACAAGACAGTCACATAACTAGCATGGCAATGTTTGTTTATAAAAATAATATATCAACTATTTTTCATTTTATTTCCAATCAATCTTTTGTATTTTATCTTGAAGTATTCAGTTAAATCACTTATCTGTGGTATAAGAAATTGCAAAATTATGATAAACAGTACAAAGGATGTTTATATTAATATAAAAACGTAAGAAAATATTTGTTTAATGTGTAGTGTAATTATTTTGATTTTAAGTAAAGTTTTTGAAATGTGTTGGCTGAGCGCTGTACGTTGGCAAATCGGTTACAACAGCTTACATGGGGAAGTTGTGACGTAGGGGAAAAAAAAACCCGGCAGTTGAGCTTTTGGCACGCGCGCGCGCCTGGGCAGAAAGTGGGGACTCGGGACCACGTGGTTTGGCTGGCCTGGCGGGGTCGCTCTGCCTCGGTCGGCATGTGGATCTCGAGGTGGTGACTTGAGATTTGTCTGTGGCAATCGCCAAGTGTGGTTGCTCGTCGTAGACTGCACCAAGTTAAATCGAGTGCTACTGTGTGTTTGTGAATATTTAGCCGGTGGAACAAGGTGTGCATCGCATTGAATTAAAGTGACTGTGATTTGTTAATGTAACACGTGTCGTCGCATAGGCATGAACATAAACGGTGTTTGAGACAGCCACGTGGTGTGAAATCAATTCGCGACAAATATTCATTTTGTCTGGGGGCTCACGAGCTATAACTTTATTTGGTACATTTACCGACGTACATTCGCGACAGCCACAGGGTTCAAGTATTGTGAAATAAACAACATAAAGTGAACTTTCACGTGTTTTCAAAAATAGTAGTTAGTACACCCTTATCTCTCATGAAGTTGAACTTATTATGAATTTGTTTTGTTAATCATATGCAGGGAAGGAAAGCTGCAAACGTGTGATATCATCCCCTAGAAAACGAGTCAAACAGTCGCAATAAAAGTTCCAGTGTTTTTGAATGTTTAGGAATTTGGTTCGCAGCTGGTGGTTGTGAGTTTCAAAAATTAATCTTTCCCTATTTTAAACTCTCACCCCGACCTTCACCCTCGCATTTGGGGGCTCGTATGGGATAAGTTCACGTTGGACTTGCTCGGACAGAGAGATTAGGATGTGTATAGGACAGTGAACAGTTACGAACAGTTGCAAGCAGATACGCAATCGCGTCGCGCTGTTAACGACGGTTAGTGACGCAGAGTTCGGGCGCGGGCATCCGTAACCGGCGATCGACGGCCCATCGGACCGGCAGCAGTGAGCGGTGGCGCGTGGGTTCAACGCACTCAAATTTCATCTTCTGCAACGGACGGCAGTGATCGTGGGGACTTCGCAAGTTGCCAACGGAGCGTCGGGGCCCAGCAGCTTCGATTCTACAAAGGATAAGGGATGCAGTGAGGACATATTCCAGCCACAGCTTCTACAAGAGACGGCAGCGAGCGTTGGGGACGTCGCAGCTCGTTGCAGCAACTTCTGGATTAAAAGATAAGTAAAGCAGCTGGCGCTCTAAATTCTTGTGTGTTAATCAAGCTTTCTTGTGGTACTAAATCATGGAGCAGGTGTTCAAAAGTCGCCAAGCGACGTAGATTCAGAAAGTAGCATACCAGAAAATCCAGAGAGGGTAAATACGGGGGGAATGTTGTTGACACCGGAGATGTTAGCAGCCATGTTAGCGAGTATTAGCTCAAATTTAGAATCAAAAATAGAAAATTCAGAATCAAATTTAAAATCAGAAATAGAAAGTTCAAACTCAAATATAAAATCAGAAATAGAAAATTCAAACTCAAATTTAAAATCAGAAATACAAAATTCAATCTCAAATTTAAAATCAGAAATAGGAACTGGAAAATCAGAAATAGAAACATTAAAAACAGAATTGAAAGCAGACTTTAAGGCAGACATTGGGGCACTACAAAATTCAATGCTTGGATTAAAGACAGAAATAATCACAGACATTGATAAAAAAACAGGAAATCTTACGGAACGGTTTGAAAATAGGAAAAGGGAGATACATGCCAGAATTGGTGCTATTGAGACTGAGGTAGGAGGCAAGTTAGATGATGTGAAACAAATATGTGATCACAGGAATGAGGGCACTATGCAGGCCTTGGCTGAGGTCGACAAGAGGATGGTGGCAGGTATTGAGGAAACAAAAACTTTGATGTCAGGAAAATTAGAGAATACAGAATGTAACTTTAGGAAAAAGATAGAACAAGTAGTGACAGTAAACTATACTGAGATTGAGAAGGTGAATACTAGAATAAATAATCTAGAATTGTGTACTGCATCAGGAAACACTAATTGGTCCATGGTGTTGACACCTAGTGGAAGAAAGTTTTCAGCAGTGGGTAATTATCATCCAGTAGATTTTTTGGCTGCATGCAAGGACCAATTTGTGCCTGATATGTCAGACCAGTGTAAAATGAAGTTAGCAAAGAGAATGCTTGACTGTTCTGCTCAAACTTGGGCAAATCAGTGTGCTGATAAATTTGTAACTGTTGAAAAGTTTTTTTTTTAAATAAGTATTGGGGGGAGGCCAAGCAAGGTAAGATACAAAATGAATTCTTGAACGAACCAAACAATATGAAAGGGAACCCAGAATTTGAAGTAATCATTGAGGAGGAGCTGTTTATTCAAGATTTATTTGTCATAAAGGGACTTTGTTTAAATCTAATGTTAGGAAGTGATTTCCCGTGCAAATATGAAGCTCAGTTGAAGTATAAAGATAAAGTGTTAGAATTGAGTCTGGAGGAATGCATGAAGAGGGTGAAATTCAAAAATTTTATAAGTGATCAAGATTTAATGGCATGTTTACACAAGTAACTGTCATGAAGTATAGATTCAATGCATTGTAGATAGTAGGTTAATAATTTGTGTATATTTATTCTGTGGTCTGTGTTAGTATCTACTTGTGTGTTTAGATTTAAGCATTGGGGTCAAGTTTACAAGTAATCTTTGTAAATGTTTTTCTTTTGTTGTTTGTGTTAAAACATGTGCTTGTATCAGATTTGCAGTTCAACAGTGGTACATGAGGTAAATAAGTATGTATGTATGCCAACACCAAAGGATAGAGGAAGTGGGAGTGTACTGTTTATGTGTGTGTATATGTGAGCAGGGCTGGATATGTGATGTGAGTTGTGGGGTGACTCGGAGAATGAGAAAGTGGTGGACATTGATGCAGGCAGTGGGGTCTGTGGCTTAGATAAATTGTGATGAAAATGTCAGCTGTCAGTGTTGCATATGTGAGTGTGACTGACCATAAGGGTCAGAAGTGAGGAATGTATGTTTGTTGTGGCTGTTTTGGCTAAAGGTGGGTTGGATTGAGAAATGTTTCAATGAAAGAAAGTGTCTGCTCTTTAATGTCTGTCTCTTTGAGTGTTTGGTAGGTAATGTGTCTAATAGGGAATGCTCTCTGGATTGTTATATTAAACTGATTCTGATAACACATTTTGGTTTCTTTAATGGTGCTCAACTGTTGACTGAACAATTTCTGCAAGAACAGTTGACGAGAACTATTTTTCTGTCTAGCCTGAGTATCAATAGGGTTTGTTGATATTTCATTTTAAAAAATTTAGATGTTTTGTGATAAACTAATTTTGAGATTAGACTTTAACCTTAGATATTTTATTGTGGGGAGTACTTGTGGAAAGCACATGAGGCTGATGACGGGGATGCAAATTTAACCTCACACCAGTAGAAATAATTTCTTTTGTTGCGAGGGGGTAGGATTTGTATTTATACTTGTAGCTGTCATTTTGATAGAAGAGAAAATTCTCTATGATAACATTCGTTTGGTAGTAATACTCCAAGTAGGCCACATATTCTCTTGTCTGTTTCATCTGAAGCTATGGCTGTTGAGAGTGCAGGCAGGGTGGTTTGGGTTGATCTGATAATGACTAACACAAGCCACTTTGAGTTCTTAATTCTGTTGATTTTCATGTTACTGTACATGTCTCAATGCTTAGTTTCAATTGCACCAAGTCTGGATGGCAGGGGGGTGGGATACAAATCCAACCGAATCCTGGTGTCCAGACAAACTTTTGTCTATGTTGACTCATGAGTGCCTTCTGCTCTTCCTGTTCCATGTAGGGTGCATATGACGTTTGTGAACAAGAACGCTTGATCCAGTGCCATGAATCTAAGCTGCAACAGCATGTTGGTTGAAATGACGGAGACATAGGACCGTACACCATGGACCAGAGTTGCTGCAACGATGACTCTGGGGTTCTCAGTGTCAAAGTGGTGAGAGATTTCCTTTAAACAAGTGGAGTGTACACCGTCAAAAGTTTTTATAGTGACAATTCTAGTTTTTCCATGTAGGACAAGGTTCTCTAAAGACTAAAGTTTAATAATATTATAAATTTGGTGCCAATTCTGTATATAAACAACAGGCACACTTAAATTTCATTGATGTAATTAGTTATAAGGATTCTTTTCTTAAAAATATGCACACACTATAAGTGGTCTTAATGGTAAAAATATTGGGAAATTATCTCACTGCCCTGTTTATTTTTTTATCTATTTATTTATTTTTTGCGTTAGTTGAGGTCATAATTGGCATAATGTTTGAGCCAATCCGACTCAATAATTTTGTAATTTAAAAATTTTGCTCATTTGAATGTATTAATTTTGGTGCTACTTGCGCCATCCTGCACATGGTTTGGATGCCGCAAGTGGGGATATTGTGAGATTACCGCCCAATAGAAATACTGGTAATTAATAGCATTTGATAATTAAACAGTATGAAGTTCACTGCAAACATTGACCATGCCAATGCACTAAATGTTACACAATTTTAATCTTATTAATTATGGTAGCAATGTATGTACACAGTTGGGTGACAACATTTATAGTTAGGCCATAGGTAGAAATTCTCCACGTTGAGATTTGCTGTGTGCTTGTAGCTGACGGGAGGCCAGCGAGCAGGCCGATGTTGGTGGCTTGTTCCAACTTAGGATTTTACAGTTCGTTTCCGGTGAGGGGAGAGAGGGACAATGGCGAGTGCCAGGCACAGTGCAGTGCACAAATATTGTAATACTACTGCCATTTGAAGTAATACGATGCAGTTAGGAACCTTTAAGGCCCTCATTACAAAATAGCCTGTTGGTAAATAAACAATACATTAGCTGATAACGTAATATGTTTAATTGACAATAAAAAGCAATAAATTACCAACGAAGACAAGACAGTCACACAACTAGCATGGCAATGTTTGTTTATAAAAATAATATATCAACTATTTTTCATTTTATTTCCAATCAATCTTTTGTATTTTATCTTGAAGTATTCAGTTAAATCACTTATCTGTGGTATAAGAAATTGCAAAATTATGATAAACAGTACAAAGGATGTTTATATTAATATAAAAACGTAAGAAAATATTTGTTTAATGTGTAGTGTAATTATTTTGATTTTAAGTAAAGTTTTTGAAATGTGTTGGCTGAGCGCTGTACGTTGGCAAATCGGTTACAACAGCTTACATGGGGAAGTTGATGACGTAGGGGAAAAAAAACCCGGCAGTTGAGCTTTTGGCACGCGCGCGCGCCTGGGCAGAAAGTGGGGACTCGGGACCACGTGGTTTGGCTGGCCTGGCGGGGTCGCTCTGCCTCGGTCGGCATGTGGATCTCGAGGTGGTGACTTGAGATTTGTCTGTGGCAATCGCCAAGTGTGGTTGCTCGTCGTAGACTGCACCAAGTTAAATCGAGTGCTACTGTGTGTTTGTGAATATTTAGCCGGTGGAACAAGGTGTGCATCGCATTGAATTAAAGTGACTGTGATTTGTTAATGTAACACGTGTCGTCGCATAGGCATGAACATAAACGGTGTTTGAGACAGCCACGTGGTGTGAAATCAATTCGCGACAAATATTCATTTTGTCTGGGGGCTCACGAGCTATAACTTTATTTGGTACATTTACCGACGTACATTCGCGACAGCCACAGGGTTCAAGTATTGTGAAATAAACAACATAAAGTGAACTTTCACGTGTTTTCAAAAATAGTAGTTAGTACACCCTTATCTCTCATGAAGTTGAACTTATTATGAATTTGTTTTGTTAATCATATGCAGGGAAGGAAAGCTGCAAACGTGTGATATCATCCCCTAGAAAACGAGTCAAACAGTCGCAATAAAAGTTCCAGTGTTTTTGAATGTTTAGGAATTTGGTTCGCAGCTGGTGGTTGTGAGTTTCAAAAATTAATCTTTCCCTATTTTAAACTCTCACCCCGACCTTCACCCTCGCATTTGGGGGCTCGTATGGGATAAGTTCACGTTGGACTTGCTCGGACAGAGAGATTAGGATGTGTATAGGACAGTGAACAGTTACGAACAGTTGCAAGCAGATACGCAATCGCGTCGCGCTGTTAACGACGGTTAGTGACGCAGAGTTCGGGCGCGGGCATCCGTAACCGGCGATCGACGGCCCATCGGACCGGCAGCAGTGAGCGGTGGCGCGTGGGTTCAACGCACTCAAATTTCATCTTCTGCAACGGACGGCAGTGATCGTGGGGACTTCGCAAGTTGCCAACGGAGCGTCGGGGCCCAGCAGCTTCGATTCTACAAAGGATAAGGGATGCAGTGAGGACATATTCCAGCCACAGCTTCTACAAGAGACGGCAGCGAGCGTTGGGGACGTCGCAGCTCGTTGCAGCAACTTCTGGATTAAAAGATAAGTAAAGCAGCTGGCGCTCTAAATTCTTGTGTGTTAATCAAGCTTTCTTGTGGTACTAAATCATGGAGCAGGTGTTCAAAAGTCGCCAAGCGACGTAGATTCAGAAAGTAGCATACCAGAAAATCCAGAGAGGGTAAATACGGGGGGAATGTTGTTGACACCGGAGATGTTAGCAGCCATGTTAGCGAGTATTAGCTCAAATTTAGAATCAAAAATAGAAAATTCAGAATCAAATTTAAAATCAGAAATAGAAAGTTCAAACTCAAATATAAAATCAGAAATAGAAAATTCAAACTCAAATTTAAAATCAGAAATACAAAATTCAATCTCAAATTTAAAATCAGAAATAGGAACTGGAAAATCAGAAATAGAAACATTAAAAACAGAATTGAAAGCAGACTTTAAGGCAGACATTGGGGCACTACAAAATTCAATGCTTGGATTAAAGACAGAAATAATCACAGACATTGATAAAAAAACAGGAAATCTTACGGAACGGTTTGAAAATAGGAAAAGGGAGATACATGCCAGAATTGGTGCTATTGAGACTGAGGTAGGAGGCAAGTTAGATGATGTGAAACAAATATGTGATCACAGGAATGAGGGCACTATGCAGGCCTTGGCTGAGGTCGACAAGAGGATGGTGGCAGGTATTGAGGAAACAAAAACTTTGATGTCAGGAAAATTAGAGAATACAGAATGTAACTTTAGGAAAAAGATAGAACAAGTAGTGACAGTAAACTATACTGAGATTGAGAAGGTGAATACTAGAATAAATAATCTAGAATTGTGTACTGCATCAGGAAACACTAATTGGTCCATGGTGTTGACACCTAGTGGAAGAAAGTTTTCAGCAGTGGGTAATTATCATCCAGTAGATTTTTTGGCTGCATGCAAGGACCAATTTGTGCCTGATATGTCAGACCAGTGTAAAATGAAGTTAGCAAAGAGAATGCTTGACTGTTCTGCTCAAACTTGGGCAAATCAGTGTGCTGATAAATTTGTAACTGTTGAAAAGTTTTTTTTTTTAAATAAGTATTGGGGGGAGGCCAAGCAAGGTAAGATACAAAATGAATTCTTGAACGAACCAAACAATATGAAAGGGAACCCAGAATTTGAAGTAATCATTGAGGAGGAGCTGTTTATTCAAGATTTATTTGTCATAAAGGGACTTTGTTTAAATCTAATGTTAGGGAGTGATTTCCCGTGCAAATATGAAGCTCAGTTGAAGTATAAAGATAAAGTGTTAGAATTGAGTCTGGAGGAATGCATGAAGAGGGTGAAATTCAAAAATTTTATAAGTGATCAAGATTTAATGGCATGTTTACACAAGTAACTGTCATGAAGTATAGATTCAATGCATTGTAGATAGTAGGTTAATAATTTGTGTATATTTATTCTGTGGTCTGTGTTAGTATCTACTTGTGTGTTTAGATTTAAGCATTGGGGTCAAGTTTACAAGTAATCTTTGTAAATGTTTTTCTTTTGTTGTTTGTGTTAAAACATGTGCTTGTATCAGATTTGCAGTTCAACAGTGGTACATGAGGTAAATAAGTATGTATGTATGCCAACACCAAAGGATAGAGGAAGTGGGAGTGTACTGTTTATGTGTGTGTATATGTGAGCAGGGCTGGATATGTGATGTGAGTTGTGGGGTGACTCGGAGAATGAGAAAGTGATGGACATTGATGCAGGCAGTGGGGTCTGTGGCTTAGATAAATTGTGATGAAAATGTCAGCTGTCAGTGTTGCATATGTGAGTGTGACTGACCATAAGGGTCAGAAGTGAGGAATGTATGTTTGTTGTGGCTGTTTTGGCTAAAGGTGGGTTGGATTGAGAAATGTTTCAATGAAAGAAAGTGTCTGCTCTTTAATGTCTGTCTCTTTGAGTGTTTGGTAGGTAATGTGTCTAATAGGGAATGCTCTCTGGATTGTTATATTAAACTGATTCTGATAACACATTTTGGTTTCTTTAATGGTGCTCAACTGTTGACTGAACAATTTCTGCAAGAACAGTTGACGAGAACTATTTTTCTGTCTAGCCTGAGTATCAATAGGGTTTGTTGATATTTCATTTTAAAAAATTTAGATGTTTTGTGATAAACTAATTTTGAGATTAGACTTTAACCTTAGATATTTTATTGTGGGGAGTACTTGTGGAAAGCACATGAGGCTGATGACGGGGATGCAAATTTAACCTCACACCAGTAGAAATAATTTCTTTTGTTGCGAGGGGGTAGGATTTGTATTTATACTTGTAGCTGTCATTTTGATAGAAGAGAAAATTCTCTATGATAACATTCGTTTGGTAGTAATACTCCAAGTAGGCCACATATTCTCTTGTCTGTTTCATCTGAAGCTATGGCTGTTGAGAGTGCAGGCAGGGTGGTTTGGGTTGATCTGATAATGACTAACACAAGCCACTTTGAGTTCTTAATTCTGTTGATTTTCATGTTACTGTACATGTCTCAATGCTTAGTTTCAATTGCACCAAGTCTGGATGGCAGGGGGGTGGGATACAAATCCAACCGAATCCTGGTGTCCAGACAAACTTTTGTCTATGTTGACTCATGAGTGCCTTCTGCTCTTCCTGTTCCATGTAGGGTGCATATGACGTTTGTGAACAAGAACGCTTGATCCAGTGCCATGAATCTAAGCTGCAACAGCATGTTGGTTGAAATGACGGAGACATAGGACCGTACACCATGGACCAGAGTTGCTGCAACGATGACTCTGGGGTTCTCAGTGTCAAAGTGGTGAGAGATTTCCTTTAAACAAGTGGAGTGTACACCGTCAAAAGTTTTTATAGTGACAATTCTAGTTTTTCCATGTAGGACAAGGTTCTCTAAAGACTAAAGTTTAATAATATTATAAATTTGGTGCCAATTCTGTATATAAACAACAGGCACACTTAAATTTCATTGATGTAATTAGTTATAAGGATTCTTTTCTTAAAAATATGCACACACTATAAGTGGTCTTAATGGTAAAAATATTGGGAAATTATCTCACTGCCCTGTTTATTTTTTTATCTATTTATTTATTTTTTGCGTTAGTTGAGGTCATAATTGGCATAATGTTTGAGCCAATCCGACTCAATAATTTTGTAATTTAAAAATTTTGCTCATTTGAATGTATTAATTTTGGTGCTACTTGCGCCATCCTGCACATGGTTTGGATGCCGCAAGTGGGGATATTGTGAGATTACCGCCCAATAGAAATACTGGTAATTAATAGCATTTGATAATTAAACAGTATGAAGTTCACTGCAAACATTGACCATGCCAATGCACTAAATGTTACACAATTTTAATCTTATTAATTATGGTAGCAATGTATGTACACAGTTGGGTGACAACATTTATAGTTAGGCCATAGGTAGAAATTCTCCACGTTGAGATTTGCTGTGTGCTTGTAGCTGACGGGAGGCCAGCGAGCAGGCCGATGTTGGTGGCTTGTTCCAACTTAGGATTTTACAGTTCGTTTCCGGTGAGGGGAGAGAGGGACAATGGCGAGTGCCAGGCACAGTGCAGTGCACAAATATTGTAATACTACTGCCATTTGAAGTAATACGATGCAGTTAGGAACCTTTAAGGCCCTCATTACAAAATAGCCTGTTGGTAAATAAACAATACATTAGCTGATAACGTAATATGTTTAATTGACAATAAAAAGCAATAAATTACCAACGAAGACAAGACAGTCACACAACTAGCATGGCAATGTTTGTTTATAAAAATAATATATCAACTATTTTTCATTTTATTTCCAATCAATCTTTTGTATTTTATCTTGAAGTATTCAGTTAAATCACTTATCTGTGGTATAAGAAATTGCAAAATTATGATAAACAGTACAAAGGATGTTTATATTAATATAAAAACGTAAGAAAATATTTGTTTAATGTGTAGTGTAATTATTTTGATTTTAAGTAAAGTTTTTGAAATGTGTTGGCTGAGCGCTGTACGTTGGCAAATCGGTTACAACAGCTTACATGGGGAAGTTGATGACGTAGGGGAAAAAAAACCCGGCAGTTGAGCTTTTGGCACGCGCGCGCGCCTGGGCAGAAAGTGGGGACTCGGGACCACGTGGTTTGGCTGGCCTGGCGGGGTCGCTCTGCCTCGGTCGGCATGTGGATCTCGAGGTGGTGACTTGAGATTTGTCTGTGGCAATCGCCAAGTGTGGTTGCTCGTCGTAGACTGCACCAAGTTAAATCGAGTGCTACTGTGTGTTTGTGAATATTTAGCCGGTGGAACAAGGTGTGCATCGCATTGAATTAAAGTGACTGTGATTTGTTAATGTAACACGTGTCGTCGCATAGGCATGAACATAAACGGTGTTTGAGACAGCCACGTGGTGTGAAATCAATTCGCGACAAATATTCATTTTGTCTGGGGGCTCACGAGCTATAACTTTATTTGGTACATTTACCGACGTACAGACGCGACAGCCACAGGGTTCAAGTATTGTGAAATAAACAACATAAAGTGAAATGACATAAAAGTTTTCTGGGTATGGTACCGCGTCATGATGTAGGCTATTACTTATTTAACCAACGTTTCGGCCAACGTTACAGTGGCCTTCATCTGGGTAACTGGTTACCTAGTTACCCAGATGAAGGCCACTGTAACGTTGGCCGAAACGTTGGTTAAATAAGTAATAGCCTACATCATGACGCGGTACCATACCCAGAAACCTTTTATGTCATCTGACTCTGGCCGCGGAAGCCTACGTAATTATAACATAAAGTGGACTTTCACGTGTTTTCAAAAATAGTAGTTAGTACACCCTTTTCTCTCATGAACTTGAACTTATTATGAATTTGTTTTGTTAAACATATGCAGGGAAGGAAAGCTGCGAACGTGTGATATCATCCCCTAGAAAACGAGTCAAACAGTCGCAATAACAGTTCCAGTGTTTTTGAATGTTTAGGAATTTGGTTCGCAGCTGGTGGTTGTGAGTTTCAAAAATTAATCTTTCCCTATTTTAAGCTCTCACCCCGACCTTCACCCTCGCAACTGGTCTCTGAGACTGGTAATCGAACCTAGACATATTCGTCAATGGCTCGTACGTAAATGACGTCTACCAAATGGTTAGTTCGTAGGACGAAAATGACAATGCAATGCCACGGTGGAAAAGTACACTAACGCGGTATTTACTCAGTTGTGCAACACAGTACCTATTTAGAGCTGGGCTGAGGCGATGCGACGAACTGCAGCTCTGAAAACCTGCAAATTATTTAATCTGATCTGGCCAAACAAAGTGGCAATACTTCATAGGTTTCCATAAAGCAGAAAACCAATATACAACCCTAGTTCAAGGCTAAAGTTGGCTCAGTATATGTGCGGTTGCACATATACGACTTATGCCCAAAACCAATCTCCCTCAGGAGAAATTTAACTAACTTTACACGTACAGTGCAGCACGTCCAGCTCTGGAGAAACCCGGGAACTGAGTCCTCTACCAAAATGCCCGTGCGAGGTGCCTGGGATGCCTACAGCACAGCTCCATTGAAAAGGCGGCCAATCTTGTTCCACGTATTATCTCCACGCGGTGGCTGTCTCCCTGAGCGCAGCCGAAGAAAGCTGACTAACGTTGCATTAACTACTGGGGCGGAGCCATCGCGAATTCTCCTAGCTATGCAGCGCTGTCTATAAATCCCCACGCTACTTCGCTCAAGACCTGGCGTACAGGCGAGCGTTATTTCCCACCGTATTGCAGAACAATACGGTTTCATCGTAATGTATTTTTCCACGTGAACTACTGAATACTGTATGCTACTAAAAATAGGGTAATGCATGCATTATGCTCACAATTATTATTAATGTCAATAAACGCAAGAGCCATCGAATAATTGACTTACAGTAATGTATACATTTAGATTTCGTTGAAATAAATAAATCTGGTGGTTAATAAATATTGTAAGAGGGCCGAAAATGGGTGACCTAACAGGGGGTCTATGAAATAGGGCGGTTGTGACAAACAGGAATGTCCTTATTCGTAAGATACTCATTAACAGAGCAAGCAATGTGGCACGGTGCATATTGTGATGGATGATCCATGATTCGGTCATTTGAGGACGGACACGAATGACCCGATTCCTTGGTCTCTAAAAGACCTGGATGTAAAATTGTTGATTCAATATTTTTTGTTGAGGAACAAGTTCCTTATGGATCATGTCTTGATGATCAATGAAGCAAATCAACATGACCTTGATTTACTTTTCCTGGCCTTCTTCTGTCGTGGTGAGATGATTGTCTGCATGTTTGAAAAGCCATGTCTTATCATCTGTCACAACATTTTTGAAAATTTCTGGATCAGTTTCAATGTGGTTGATGAGGTCACGGCCAACAATCATGTAGTGCTTCTTTTGTTCTATTGTCATGATCTCTGGCACCATTTTCTGCATCTACATCTAGGGGACGGTAGGGTAAGATGACAAACATAAGCTTAAAAGTCGATCACTGTACGTAACAACAGCCTTGCTTTGTCACTAAATTCAGTAAATAAGGTCCGTGTGAACTACTGGTTACTCCCTGCTATAAAACCTTGTTCCCTGGCCCAAACTGAGAACTGAGTCGTTTCAAATTACTTCAATAACAGGAAGTTAATGCTACAGTGGTCAATATACATACCAGATCACACGTTATTGCACTTAGGCATTAATAAGCAAGCCACCACAATTAATCTTAGAAAGGTGGCTTAGAAAACATTTATGGTGCAACGGAATTTAGACATAAGAAAATTGCATCTCAGCTTCTTCTCAGCACTCGTTAAGAACAATATTAAATAAAAGAGGGAAGGTGCTCTAAAAATACAATTTATAGGCAACTTACGGATTATACTGAACTTTGACTTGTTTATGCAGATAGAAAACAAGTAAAATGGGGAACCAATTAATACAATGAAAAGTCGGTGGTAGCACGAAACACAGTATACAAAAACACATTGAAGCTGGCTCTGTCCTGTCGTGCCTGTTTTGAGATGGTGCGCTTGTATAGCCAAGTTAAATTACATCTGAATTGCACCGCGAGCAAACACGCTAACGGCGACGCATGGCTACTTACATGAATACACTCCACTGAAGGTGAAGTGGTGGAAAGTCGGATTCATTTTACAAAATCAAGGTGGATTCTTAAGTTGCAGTCTATCAGCAATCGATCTAGGCACTGGTTTTATATGAGAAGTGGCGTGAACTCAGGCGACTAGCTGCAAACCCTAGAAGTCGGAAATCGGACCCACGTGGTTCCAAAAACTGATAAAATTGAATAAATTCAGATTCCGAAAAATAAAGAAGATTAACTACAGCATGGAACCCATAGAAATGCATAGAGTTATATAAGGAAGCGAATAAAATACAGCTACACGCGATAGGGAGCGATTACAGAGACGGATGAAGTCCACTCTCAGAAAAACCACAAAAATGAAATAATTACAAAGTCTGAAAAATAAAGTAATAATTATGGCATGCAACGCATAGAAATGTTTAGAATTACGTAAGGAAGCTATTGAAGGAGGTTGTACAAGGTTCAGAAAGCATTACTGACAAAGTACGTACTATCAGTCAGAGAAGAGACAGCAAAATTAAAATAGGTGGGTGAGAAGATCGCGAAATGTAGTGGAAATCATGATACCCACATAGTTACTTGTCTGATGAGCATGAAACAACAAGATTGGAAGCTGAATGCTCTCTTCTATGAACCAACCACGTGGAACACATATCATTCATGGAAGGAAAGGATGAGAAGATTTTTACATCCACTGTTCAAAATGAACATATCATCTTTTACGAATCTGGCCTCACAAAGCTAGAATGTATTTAAACAGAGTTCATACACCGCCACATGATCACAAAAGGTTTTAACAAATCAGACCGTTATCAAACTACAACTAGAATCACACACACTGCGATTATTTATTGGAAATCACTGAATTAAAAAACGAGTACACATTTCCGCACACGATTGGAGAAAATATTTAAAAAAATGATTCTACGTTTCACGAATCTAAGTGAAATGTGCTAGTCAATGAAACGCTTCCATCTCCAGAAGCCCAGAACAGAATGATCCACCGGGCGGCCACCGGGGATAGCACCGGAAGCCACTGGAAGTCGGAAAATCCCGAAAAACAGTGGTGTGGGTGTGGAAACCTCTGTGGTAGCATGAGCAGCTTTCGATACTGAGCCAGAGAGATCGATGCAAAGCGCGCTATCACTCCCCACGTTCAAACAGCCATAGCTGCTTGCACACACTTAAAAGTACAACAACTGCACATTCTTACAGGGACAGTGGCGTACTTATGCCACATTACTTAATATACTAATAAAAAATTACATAACTAAATAAGAAAAACCTAGCAATATTAACTAATATTTTAACATGTGGAATATAAATGCTATGCATCATGCCTTGTAAAGAGTGGGGTTCAAGTTTTAACAAAATGATATTCTAGCGACATTAAATAAATTATAACTTTACAGAAACTATACAAAAAATATATGGACGACAACAGACGGTTTAATTGGTTTATAAGCATGAAATTTTAAGTGGTAATTTTTTAACCTTGGAAACTGTTTTATCCTCACTCAATTTTTGAAAAATATGCTATCAAAGAAGAGAGCAATTTTCGTCATCTTACCCCAAGTGAGGTGTAAAAAAATGTTCAAATGTCTGTAAATCTATCGGACCAAACTGCGTGGTCATCAGTCCGTAGCTTACAAACTACTTAAACCTAGATAAACTAACCTAAGGACAACACACACACACACACACACACACACACACACACACACACACACACACACACACACACATGCCCCAGAGAGGACACGAACCTCCACGGCGAGCAACCGCGCGCTCCGCAGCGAGACGCTTTAGACCGCTCGGCTACTCCACCACGGCAGTTGAGGGATAAGATGATGGGTGGTGGGTAAGATGACGAACAGATGTAAGTCTAGTCAAAAGAGTGAAACATTATTTTAAATTTGCAGAGGAACAACTTATTAAAGAGAGATATGAATTTGAAAAAGTCAAAGACAAATAAGATAAGAAACAATACTAAAGGCACACACTGTAAAATACAATAATTACGCAAAACAGAAATTTAGAACGTTCGTAAGACACTACGCTTTATATGCCAACAAAAAAATCACACGCAAAGGGCGCGTCTTTTGTTTCCCGATATTTCATTGATATTATAAATGTTTTCAGCTTTGAACAAATACTTCAGTGTAAGTTCCTTCAGTGAATCGAAAAATTTCACTACCTTAACACGATTACAAGCTATGAGTCTTGCTACAGATGTCGCCTTTAGTTATCTCATAAATAATTTGCAGGTGCTTAGAAAATACCTTAAGAAGTCCTTCCCAGACGCTTTCTTATCTTTATTGTGCCGATGGAACAATCGTAGAGTTTCTGCGAAAGAAAAACACAAATTCCCAAACTGCTTATTTGTTATTGAGAATGCTCTTTTGTCTGAGTCAATAACATAGTGTCGTAGACCTTCTATTTGATCCTCGGTAAAGGTTTTTTTTAATATTCCTCAATTCTGTGGATGCTCCTGAAACAAATAAACGCTTGCTTTTTAAATTTAAAAATTTATTATACTATCGAGCATTTTCAATTGGTACAGAAATGCTTACGACTTATCTGATGGGGCCACATCTCTGTTTCCAATGTCTCCGCAGTTTCTTTCCTGTAACATTTACACTTCAAGAGTTCTTTTTTACTTCAGCTACAGCTTCATTCATTGCTATCTTTCCCCTGTCACTTTTCCTCGTATATTACGTGCGAAAAACTCAGAACATTCATATAGTAACAACCAGACCTGAAGATTGAGGTAAACGAAAAAATAGTGCAGCGAACGCTCAGATTCGGAACGAAGTAGTGTAATTTTTTTATAAAGTACTAGCTGTAAGCCCGGCGTTGGCCGGGTGTTTATTTATTCTACATTCTCGTTGTCTACCTCTTTCTTTCCCAAGTCTCTGTTTGTTTCCACCTTTCCCTTTCTCGGCAATGTTTTTGCAAGCCACCCTCTGTCATGAACCATACGAACATGTATGTATCTTATGACATTCCTCTTGGTATAAGTGTCGTGTGTGCAAAAACTCATCAAGATCTAAGAAAACCTATTCATTTTGTCAAAGTTTGTATGTTTAAGTACCATTAACCGTGCACGGAACGAAATATTATAGACAGTGACATTCATCTTGTTTTTATGTAGAAGCGTGCAAAATTTCATAAATATCGGAACAAAACTATAGATTTGTGTGCAATAGAAACACATAGTCACTTTGAAAAACGCACTTTGTTGTTCTCAAATTTTCCAGTTTGATTTCATACAACCTGTGTTCTGAAAATAACGAAAACAACAAAAAAAAGTATCTGTGAAATTGGTCGAGCCGTTCTCAAGTTATAGCGCGACAACATACTTAGGAATCCATTTTTATCTCGCAAGATACTCTCCCCCATCCACCGTATGACACATTAGGTAGACGGTGACCATCCTTTTGAAGGTCAAGCGTGCAAAGTTTCGTGACAGTCGGAAATAAACTGTAGGAAAAGTATGCTCCGCCATGCACCTTCATTCCGTCCTATCGTAAATACTTTCTTAGCTAACATCTTCTACCTTTAAACTAAATACCGGCAAAATTTCAGTTTAATAAGTGCAGTAGTTTTAGGGATTTCGTGTTTCGTCAGTGAGTGAGTGACCTTTAGCTTTTTTATATATAGAGATAGATATCTCCTGAATTATGGGTCCTGCAAACATTTTTTACCAGGTTCGTAGAGAGGAATATTAGGAAACTGCCTGCCAATTGTGTTGTAAATTGATCTGGTAGTAAAAACGTAGTAAATTACAACCTCATGCTTTTTAGGGCGAAGTTTCATGTATTTCAATGTCTTTGGCGTCATAGCACCTGAACTGTATGTCGTAATAAGATATAATATCGAAAGTACATCCAGTGGTGCATATGTAAAACGTTTGCAAAATACGTCGCGAATGAAGTTAGTATGAAAGCCGTAACATATCAAAACGTCATGCGTGATGTGGCGGTTTTTCATTAACGTAATTGTTTATTACTCCATATCTCATGAACTGTGTGTCGTACTATGATAAAATTTCGAACGTACGTTCACTGGTATGTATATATACTGTACGTAACATTTATCGCGAATACAAGTAACCGTTTCCGAGTAATAAATTGTAAAGTCATAACAAATGCCGTAATTTGACTTAATAAACGCCGAAAAAGTAGTAAGCGACAAACATTTTTCCTATCATTATTTTGCTGGGGTAGTCAGCGAGAAAACTTTCCCAAAGGTTTGAAATTGTTTGAAGTTTGTTTCAAGTTTCTAAGTCCTCTCGTTCTCAAATGGTGGACCGATAAATTCACACTATCACGTGCCGCAACACGGGGAAGTTTTCATTGTTTATGAAGTCATATCTCCTGAACTATTGGCCCTATCGCATAATCCATTCTTGGCTGACGTCTTCTACCGATGAACTTCATTCCTGCCAAATTTCAACTTCATAGGTGGTTTTCGAGATTTCGTGTTTAGTCAGTGAGTGAGTGAGTGTCTGAATGAGTGTCCTTTCGTTTTTATATAGATAGGTGAAGGAAAATATGTCGGGTAAGATGACGAACTAGTCATATTTCCCAACGTCGCAGTTGTAATTTTAAAATTAGGTATAATTAACACAATTCATATTCACCTACTTACACTGTATACTGTTCTTTACTCTAGGAATTGCATTTTCAGAACATCTAATAGATAATTCTTACCGTACTCGAACCATTCCTTGTGATGTAAAGTCCAAATATTGCAAACGTAAGTCGACAATACACTTCTTTGTCGCCTCTTCTCAGACAACAATGCGCCCCGAGATCCCTCTCGGTGAACTTCGTGGATAATCGTTTGCGTCTCTGGAAGTGCTTAAATACCTTGTGCCATCTATGTGATAGAAAAATAACGAATTCGTCATACAATTTGTACATTGAGCAAGCTTTAAAGGAAAGCAAGGAGAAATTTGGAGCAGGAATTAAAGTTCAGGGTGAAGAATTAAAAACATTGCGTTTTGCCGACGACATAGTAATTCTGTCAGATACAGCAAAGGACCTGGAAGAGCACTTGAACTGAATGGACAGTGTGCTGAAACGTAGATATAAGATGAACATTAACAAGAGTAAAACTGGGGTAATGGAGTGCAGTGTAAGAAAATCAGGTGATGTTGAAGGAATTAGATTAGGTAACGGAACAATAAAGGATGTAGATGAGTTTTGTTACTTGGGCAGTAAAATAACAAATGATGGTCGCAGTACAGAGGATATAAAATGCAGAATGGCAATGGATAGAAAAGCGTTCTTGACAAAGAGAAATTTGTTATAGCGAATATTGATTGAAGCGTAAGGAAGTCCTTTCTGAAGGCATTTGTATGGAGTGTTGCCTTGTATGGGAGTGAAACATGGACGATAAACAGTTTGGACAGAAAGAGGATAGAGGCTTTTGAAATGTGGTGCTACAGAAGAATGCTGAAGATTAGGTGGGTGGATCGCGTAACTAATGAGGAGGTACTGAAAAGAATTGGGGAGAAAAGAAATTTCTGGTATACCTTGACTAAAAGGAGGGATAGATTGGTAGGACACATTCTTAGACATCAAGGAATTGTGAATTTAGCGTTGGAGGGAAGAGTGTGGGGTAAAAACCGCAGAGGAAGACCAAGAGATGGATACAGTAAGCAGATTCAGACAGATGTAGGTTGCCGTTCTTATGTGGAGATGAAGAGGCTTGCTCAGGATAGGGTATTGTGGAGAGCTGCATCAAACCAGTCTCCGGACTGAAGACCACAACAACAACAGCTATTTCGCCATCTTACTCCCCCTACCCCTTTTCCCTTACATGTCCATCTACATTGGATACTCTGCAAATCACATTTAAGTGCCTGGCAGAGGGTTCAACCAACACCACCTAGAGACAAGGCCTTACAACAGGCCGTGCCTACGTCACACTTAGAGGCCGCGGCCGCCACCTCACTGGCTGGCCGCTGGGGCGCGCCCAACGCCGCACAACGGCCGGCAAGTAGGATGGCAGCCGCGGCCTCTAAGTGTGACGTAGGCACGGCCTGTTGTAAGGCCTTGTCTCTAGGTGGTGTTAGTTCATCGAACCACCTTTATATTATCTATCTCCCATTCCATTCTCGAATAGCGCGCGGGAAAGAAATAACATATGAATCTCTCCGTTTGAGATCTGACTTCTCTTAGTTTATTCTGATAATCATTACTACCTATGTGGGTGGAAATCAACAATATATTTTCGCATTCGGAGGAGAAATCCGGAAAGCTCTCCGTCCCACAGCACACTGAGCGGAAACTGATGATGAACCTGAGGAAAATGCGGTCATACCTTTCATTTAGTTTTGTGGGGCGTTGTTCGGAAAAACTGGACAAATTTTACGCAGATGCTAAGTTAAAATTAAAAACCAGACCACTTCTTGACAGAATTAAGGACCACCTTGGTCTACTTAAATCAGGGGTTTACAAGATACCGTGCCAATGTGGCGAGGAATACATATTCGCACCATTGAACGATGCCGCGAACACCAAAGGCATACGAGATTACAACAGCCATATAAGTAGGCAATCACCGAACATTGCCTGCCGAACCTCCATGGTATGAATTATGACCAGACCAAAGTCCTAACACAAACTTAAAAATACTGGGACTGCATCATCAAAGAGGCTCCTAGTGATCAGAATAAGGAAACCAAAACTGAATAGAGACAACTGAGTTCTTCTTAGCAAAGTATGGGAACCCGCTATTACACCGATAAAGACGAAGAATAAAACATCCCATATTATACTGACAGGGCAGGGGGAGAATCACATGGAACGCCACCGCCAGTGGACCCCCCCTCCCCCCCCCCCTTGGCGCGTCCCTAGAGACAAGGAGGGAACAACCAGACGACGGACGAGGGAACCCGGGATCTGAATAGTGGACTGTGCGCGAACCGCGATGGCTTAGACGGAGCGCTCGAAGTAGGGGGACGGAATCTCATATATACCAGGCCGCCTCCATGGCAGTACATCAGCACACATGATGATGGCAACAAGGTCGATTGCTGAAATATTGTGTCCTACACACACACACACACACACACACACACACACACACACCACGCTGTTCACACGAGATCTATTTCGTCAATGTTTGACTTACTTGTAAAATCGTTGTTTATATTGCTGCCATGCTGTAGTGTTTATTTTGGAAAATGTTTCTGTTTTATTTTTTATTTCTTTTATTTTTAGATGTGTTTCTGCTCCATTATACCAATTTCTTTTAATTTTCGAGAGCCAGAAGTAGCGTTTCAAAGATATCACAAATGTACACAGTAACCATATACGTGGTAATGTCTGTGGATTATCTATTGTCTTTGCATGTGGAAAGATTACATTGCATTTAGTCATTTATCTTAATTATTATCACTCCATATACGACTGTAGTGGTTATTATCTGTTAAAATCGTGAGGGGCTATTATAGTTATGTTGGCAACGCCCTATGTATAGGTCGTATTCTCATGACTCTTGTGTCCTCTGAAAATAAGTTATGAACGATTAATTACTGTAATAAAGTACGTAATGGTGAACTTTGTGTCGCTTGTGCTTGTAGAGAATTCAAAGGAAAGGATGTACAATTCAGATCCATATATGAGTTTTAATTTTACACAGAACTACTGTTGCTATCATATTTGGTTTGATGAATTAATTGCACTGCTGTGGACGGTATATCTTGTGTTCAGTTTTATAAGTGCCTCTTTTCTATACTGTTTTCAGTCTGAGCTCACAGACGACATATGCACGCTGTGTGGAAAATCATGCTTATATCATACGCCTCCATTCTGTCGTTATTAATCTTTATTTATTTGTCTAAAAAGCGTAAGTTAATCATTAAATTCAATATCGGAGATACACTAATTCTGAATCAAAATATAACTTAATTGTAAACATTACACAAATCGTGTCTTTCTCTACTGTTTCGTTGCAGGTTTGCGTTTAATTACATGACTCGAACATTTTGTAAATAGCTGTCAAATTTCCAGATCAGTTAATGACCGTAATAAATGTCTTACTTTCTACGAAAGAAACAAGCAAAAACTATTAGAGATTTCAGAATGTTACATTTCTTGTAAGAACATAATACTGACAAATAGGTAGAGTGTGGCAGCTATACGTACACTAATATGGCGTCGAACGTGACGACTTCATAATACACAGAAATAACTCCATATTATCTTTGAGCTCACTCAATTTCGTACCATTTTGTCTTTAGTGTGTTTAAGAGTTTACCTAGTAACCAGGTAATTTATACCTTGAATGTCTTGGACTATTTATTACCTTTCTATACGGAAGATCGGTGTGTTTATCCGTTTTCATGCATGTCTGTAATTTTAATAAAATTTTCGATTTATCTTCAACGTTTAAGGTCTGCTTATTAGTTTAGTATGTCGGTGATGTTCTACTGCTTGAATTAATACCGTTGTAGTTGTTCTTGTAGATCTGGTGCTCAGTTCAAAGACTGGTGTGATGCAGCTCTCCACGCCATCTCATACCGCACAGAAACGGCAACCTACGTCCCTTTGAAGTTTCTTACTGTATTTGTCTCTCCGTTTCCCTCTGGAAATTCTGTGCCTCGGTTGACAGAGATGCCCAGGGTTGTCTCACACATCAAGCATCCCAGAGTGGCCCTGAGAGCTACTACACAGACAATCGCTTCTCGGCCTTTGGCAAGATCAATGTGTAGTCGTTTATTTATCAAGTTTTCACTTTATTTACGATACCATGAGCAATCTACAATACTTCTCTCGAATGCTGAATTAGCAGTTCCATTATGTCTCATAATGTGTCCTACCAATAGGTTCCATTCTGTCGCTATGCCAAATCTTCTCTACTCCCATATTTTGTTCAGGACATCCTCATTAGTTACACTATGTAACCATCGAATCATCAGCATTATCTGTCACCTTATCGTCCACGTTTCACTTCCATACGCAACTGCACCCCAGACAAAAGCATTCATAAATGATTTGCTAATATTTGAATGAATATTGGAAGTCAAAAAATTTCTTTACTTCATGAACGCTTATCTTCCCATAGACAATCTCCATTTTGTAACTCCGATCTTTAATTTGTCAGTATGCAAGTGGAAGGAGCGAGTGGTTACCAAAATAATTTCTACTTTGAAATTTATTTATTAGAAATAATCATTACGCAAAAATCATTTGAAATTTGACAACCAATCATTGGGGGAAGCCAATTTAAAAATTTAAAATTCCGCAAGCAGCGATTGAGGACCGTACATTAATTCGTTTATTAATTCCTCAAGGGTTTCAAAAGGCAAAGCGCCAACTTTAAGTGAATTCTTAAACAAATTATCGTGTAAAATTGAATAATGGTTGCAGCCACTTAAAATTCGACAATCAGCGGATCAAACCGGTACCTCAATATTTAATTAATCCTACAAAGTATTCGAAAGGCAGATCACCAACTTTAAATGAATTATTAAGCCAATTATTTTAAAAAAATTGATAAGTGTGTGAAGCTCACTTAAAATTTTACTATCAGCAGTTGAAGCACGTACCTTAATTTATTAATTATCCTTACAAAGATTTCAAAAGGCAAAACGCAAAGTTTGCGCGAATTCTTAAACAATTACCACAAGCAAGATAACATTAAACAATTAAAATTAAGAGTACTAAAATGACGCAACACAATAGAGTGAACTAACATACCAATGCGACGATGTCGTCAGCATACCTGAATGACAATTATTATACCTTAAGACAGGCCGGTGACGCCAACCGATTAACAATACAATGAATCAAATCCGGGAAGTAGTATCCAGCAGGCGGAAACACTCCAACCAGTACACGTAACCGATAAAAAGAAGAAATACCGCACAAGGTAGGACGGGCGGAAACTAAATTCCTTAAAATGGCCAAATACACCCACTCTCCGAGACAGTAATCGGAGAAGGACGGAAAGATGAACTAAACTCTGTCCGACAGGCCTCGAGAGGCCCACTGGGTACTGACCGGTCGCCGTGTCATCCTCTGCCCAAAGGCGTCATTAGATGCGGTATGGAGGGGGGCGTGGTCAGCGCCCCGCACTCCCGGGCGTTAAGCGACTTGTCATGACCGGAGCCGCTATTTCTGAATCAAGCAGCTCCTCAGTTGGCCTCACAAAGGATGAGTGCACCCCACTTGCTAACACCACTCAGCAGACCTGGACGGTAACCCATGTAAGTGCTGGCCAAGCCCGATAGTGATCTAACGTGAACCGGTGTACCCACAAATACTTTGGCGGCCTGGGCAGGCAAGTGACCGGCAACGGTTACACAAGGAGACAATACCTTGATTACACTTAAAAAAACTACAACGAAAATAACAGAAGTTCATAACACACCAGAAAACTTCACCGAAACAACGTCGGGACGGAACAGGGAGGCAGTTGGTATACCAGGCACCAGAAGGTGAATAAAGCTGCTAAACTTATTCGTTCCGTGGCGCCAAAAGTAATGACATCCTTATTTGCAGAAACGGCTGTTGAAGCCCGGCCCAGAGCATTACTGCGCTACCTAAAGAAACGGATCACCATTACTACAGAAACATGGCAACCCATCACATCTTGAGAAAGATGGAAAAACAATTCGCGCTTAAGTGCTGCTACAGGTAGACATCAGACACGACGAAATCCATCACGGGATCCCCATACAGACAAACTGCCGGGGCACACTGCCCTCGCCAAACTCCAGACTCCCTGCCGGCGGAACTGGCGTAGTGTGGTGCTGACCACTGCTATTGAAAGTTAGAGGAACAGCTGCCACCACCATTCAGAACAAAGGGAAACACCACACACTCTGTGCAACATTTCCAACCGCGCGGTAACGCCATGTGGTTCTAGGTGCTACGTCAGGAATTGCGCAACAGCTCCCGTCGGAGATCCGAGTCCTCCCTCGGGCATGACTGTTTGTTATTGTTAGGATAGCTTAGTTTGAAGTAGTTTGATGACCACAGTATTTCCGATTCAGAAACATTGGAGCCTTTGAATTTTTCCAGCATTTCCAGTTAGCTTTAAACTTTTTTTATTTACTTTTTTGTTGAGTCTGATCAGATTACGACCATCAGGCCCACTCTTACATTGGACCAGGACTTCATACAAACAATATTGTTATTATGTTATTAGCAACACAATTTAGGCAGACTGAATGCATGCAAAAAGGATGTAAATAAATACTATTAAGTTTAATCATGTTAACACTAGTAGCACGACTGAGTTAGCTTCTTCTGATGCTGATGTAATAGTAGAAATAACAACACGGATATTAGGAGATACAAAATGTACTTTTGAAAATGCAGAAACTGATTAAGGCTTGCTGAATTCTGATAGAAGGAAAGGAGAGCTGCACCTGGCAAGAGTACTGCCAATCGGAGAATATCTGAGGGAAGGTGTGGATGCGAAGTTGTAATAGGAGCTTAGGGGAAAATTGAATAGCGTTATTATTAACTGTCGTGTAAAGCTAGCAGTTCTCTTCAGTTCTCTAATATAGTGAAGGAGATTGTTTCCGTCTGCTTCCTGCTACCGGAAAGGACTTTGAGAAAGCAGCTGAGTTACGGATAGGGGCAGAAAGGGTTTTGCTCTGATAGGAACGTGTATTTGTCTTATGTCGTTCAGACAGCAGCATTAAGGTCGAGGAAAGATATGAGAGACTGTTTACTTTGATAAGAGGACAGACGAAACAGGTTGTACCAAAATCCTTGCGCTTGTTATCACGGAGTCAGGATAGTTGCTTACAAGATGGAGAAATATTATCAAAGACACGGATGTTACGTATATATGAAAAGCAGGCGTTCATGACTAGTTCCAGACGTCGTGAACGCTTCTAAGAAAGTCCTTGAAAGATAACATCACTGTAATCAATAACTAGGGGTTACAAGTGTGTGTACAAGTTCCTTCTTAAGGTCGAGAGGAAATGACTTCTCATATTTCTGAAGGGAATGAAGAGATGCTTATGTCTTCTAACACACTGCGGCTGTGTACATAGCCTAATTTAGTCATCTGTTATCACTCCCACACTTTTTGCGTAGGGCGAATAATAAATATTTGTGTCATGTAATATTAATGATAGTAGAGATTAGCGATATTTCCGGCTAATAATCCTAGAATGAACTAGCAGAATCGCTTATGTTTTGCTTAGATTGAGATTTAATACCACATTCCTTGCACATTTTGATAGTGATAGGAATTTAGGTTCTTAGCAATGAAAATTGGTCCAATTACTTGGGTACCGCAATTCGACACCACACCTTAACCCTTACGTCACGAATACATTTGAATGTTCCATCAAGTGTGGATTCACCTCACTCATGTATGTGTGATTGTGACTCCACTACTGAAAAGAAAATGCCTCCTCATTGAGCAAGGTATCCTGTGAAAAAGAGAGATCTTGTTTTAACTTTTGAACAATGTCTGCTACTTCGTATCTCTTTACAGGAATGTTGTTATCAGAAAATGTTGATGTTATCTGAAATATCACACCATCCCCTTCCACTCGAAAAAAAAAAAAAAATAAATAAAAAAAATTCAAAGTGTTCAAGATTGAGCCAACGTTCGGTGCAGACTGTAACAGATACACGTGACTGATACCTTACTGAAACATTCCGTCTCTCCAGTTCGTGCATAGTTTTTGAAATAGATGTGTCTGTCGCGACTTATGACTCACTCCTACCAGTCTCGCGCAATGAGTTCAGAAAGACGTGCACAGTGATGCTTAATCCCTCCAACGTGTGTGTCGGCACACGCCGTCTCCTGCCGTCCACTGGCTCAGCGTAAACGACGTCATATGGCGTCTGCGCTTTTTCCATTTTTCATTTCTGCCGATGCAATTTGAAGGACGGTAGCTAGATAGAAGTGTCATACATTCCTTAGCTTTATTTTGACAGTTTAAATCTAATTTATTTTCATGGGCTACAATTTTACCAACGTTTTTGTCTGTGTATGCGATCTGATTTTCGAAAATTGTGCGCAGTAAATGTTCTGATTGAAGATGAAGTCTGTGAATATTGATAGATGGTTATAGTGAGGAGTTTTCATGTGCCAGGCTTTGAGCTTTCTCTCCATTCCCAGCATTTTCCCCATCACTTGGGCTCTGCTCTTCTGCTATGACTCCTCCATAGAGCTCTGCTGAGATCCGCATCGCAGATGTCCTCCTTGATGTTGTCTATCCACCTATTGAGCGGTTTACCACGGTGGTGGCGTCCTCCTGGATCCAATTGGAGTGCTGTTTCAGCCACAGAATCGCACTCCTTCCTCATGACGTGGCCGTATCACCGAAGACGAGCCACTCTTGCTTTCTCTATGATTGAGACAACACCAAGCCTATGGCGGACATATTTGTTCTATGGTCGTAGCGAATCAATCCAAGAGACCATCGCGGCATTTTCGCAGAGCTTGACCCTGTTTTCACGTCAACGGTCGGCAATCAATCTCGTAGAGGGCTCCTGGACGCACTACTGATTTATACATTATTGCCGTCAGATGTACCGGCATCCTTCTGTCACAGAGAACACCAGTGACGTCTTTCTATTTCAGGCATGCTGCATTCACTCTCATCCGGGTGTCCTGGATGGAATCATTCGAAGATGTTATCATGAATCCAGTTCGGTGGTTTTGTTCGAATTTGGGCCGTCGATGGTGATGGTTCCGCTGGTTTGAGGAGCGCTTTCCAAATAGGTCGTCTTCTGGAGATTCAGACGCATACCATTATCGGATTGTGTTTGAATTTCCTTACGGGTCTTCTGTGTCAGTACCACGTCGTCGGCGTAGAGAAGCGTTTAGGGATGAGGGGTCTGTATATCGGCTGTTACTGTGTCCATGCAAAATATTAATATTAGTGGAGAGAGGGCTGAACCCTGATGAACACCAACGGTGATTTGAAAAGGTGGAGAGCACCAGCAGGACACCGGACTACACTTGTTACATGCCGATAGAGGCTGGATCCAGTTCACGTTAATTTCTGGTACTCTGTGGAATCGTAGACATTGATATTCCTCAATCTCAAGTTAATCAATTAATTTTACAGCCTTATTAAAACTCTTTGTGACTAAAGTGATTTATTATATTGTTTATTATATTAGTGTAGTGTCTGTTCTTTCGAACATGTCCGAATGAACAGACATCACACCTGCTTCTCTGCCATACTGCATGTGCAAATTAGCGTTGAGATAAAGGAGGGGAAGGAAGACGGATTAGGTAAGAAAGGAATGACAGTTGCTGCATTAGGGCATTGAAATTAAGCAATGGCGACAAATGAAAATGATAGCCGGGCCGGTAATCTAACAAGGGTCTTCCGCTTCGGGCCAGCGGTCGCCTTAACCACTTAGCTATCCGTCCTCGCCTACCGGTCGTCTCAAATTTCTACAAGTCGCACGCTACCTACCGTCCATGCCCTCTTACACTCGACATTGCGGTTTTCTGTGCGAGGTCGCACGTATGGCCATGTCCGACAGAACAAACACCACACCAATATAATACGTATTTGCATGCGAATACGGCGTTAGCTTCAATTACTTCACCGCAGATGCGGTCATACGTCCGACGTCGCACGGAAATCAGTAATGGGACGTGTAAGAGGTCACGGACGATAGGGGCGCTACAGCCACAGCGTGCGACTTGTGGAAGTCTGAGAGGGACGGAAGGCGAGCACGGGTAGCCAATTACTCGAAAAATGGATAACCGAAAAGAAAATAATAGTTGGGAAGCAAAGCTATAAATTCTTGATACAAACAAAGCCTAAAGACTAAGAATAACATAGAAGTAAAATACAAGGATCACAACGTGCCCATGATTTGGGAAATATCAATTCCCGCAAATTGCCATCTGTCATGCGATAGGATTGGTACACCGCTGTGAATAGAAAAATAGCGACCAATTCAAAATGCCACTCCATATATTTACCCGACTCTCCTCTGTGTACCACATGCATTCAACAATATACTGAAGAACATAGATTTGTTTGCGAGAAGGTGAGAGAGGTTTGGAAGGTAGTTAGGCAGCTGTTGGAAAGTGTAACTAGAACATCTGAAGCTACAATTACACCAGCAGACGTCCCATATTCACAGAACAAAAGGAATTTAGTAAACTGGATAAAAGGATACACACAGTTTACTGTATTTTCAATAGCCAAGGCCCAAGTAAACAGGACTTTGTCATGTATCTACAGATACAGCGTCAAAAACTGCAGGCGGCTGCGAATTGTGGTAAAAATTATGCAATTTTTTTAACCAAAACAATCAGTGAACAACTAATGTAGTAAAGTACGATAACGGTTCACCTTGGAGGAAAGGAAATGGAATTTAGTAGAAATGGTACTTGATCTTATATAGCATGGCCAGAAGCCAATCCTGCAGAGACAAGAAGAAATTCACAAGACCTTATGTAAACTTTGTTTCAACAATTAAGCAGCCGGGAAGCTTTGCCCGGGAGGCTTTTCGGAGTTATGAGAACACAAACTGTGGTTATCCTATCCGCCCACTACCGCGGCAACCCTCACGACACGAAGGCATCGCGGGTTGCTAGGTTGCTAGGCGAACACTCCGTGGGACTACATGAGTTCGCAGGCGGCGCTAGGCGCACTCCCGGAGGGCGCAGAAAGCAGGGACTTAACTCCCGTTCGCCGTACACGTGATCGGCAATTAGGGCAGGCTTCCGCGTGCTTACTTCAGGTCGCGCACGGCCTAACCACAGAAGTCCGACCACCCAAGGGACGTGCAACTTTTCCACCCTCTGACGTCACCGCCGCCACTAGAGCTCCTAAAGACACAGGCTGGCGCATCCGCCATTTTCATTCCTGCGAATTCCAAACACAGCACGCAGCTTCTACGAACAGTGTTGTTTTATTTAACTTCAGTGAAATATTTTACAAGTGCCCGGCATAGAGCCTTAGATCGTGCTATTTTGAGCTTGCATTCCGCTCTTGTTTACATCGATATCTGGATTAGACAGAAAAATCTCGCGTTTTCTTTACTTATTGCTGCTTCTGTCCAAATACCGAAAAAGGCCAAGAAACATATATTTCTATGATAAAAATTGCGTACTACGTTTAATGCTGCCGGAACTGGTCATCTAGATAAAATTTTTATGAGATCTTGGCTTCTATTTGAATAATGACTGCCAATATGCGAGCTTTGTTTGTTGTCTTACAGTAAGTGTTTGTTGTCTGCTGTGACAAATTCACCACATCGGATTTTTGTACTCAAATTGCTGAAAGTACTTCTATTATGTACTGAGAAAGTTTCGGAATGTATTACAAACACTATAACTAAAAAGAATATTAGTGTACAGTATCTAAAGTTTACGGTCATAGGGGCACACGGTACCGACGTTTGCAATAACGTTTGCATGCTATTTGTAAAACTAATCGTATAGAATGTGTTGACCACGAAATAAATAAATAATTATGTTCCTTCTCTAAGGTTGAAAGGTTTTCGTATGTAACAATACCCTTGTCTTGTCAGTAATTTAATAATCCTTATAATGCAGACATTTCGTTGCCAACATCAGCACACTACGCCGCCGCAGCCGTACTGTAAGTAAAATTTACCCAGTATTCTATCCCAATTATGTTACAGCCTCTTATAGATAAGCGGCAATATTGGCATTTACTAATAAGAAATTGAATTGTGGGTGTATTTTGGGATAAAACATCAGGTACCGTACTATCCTGTCAAATTGCATACTACAAGTTATGACGCTAAAACTTCGAAATACCACAAACAGCATTCAACGGTAGTTACGTGTATCAGCACAGTACGCTGCCACAGCCGTAATGAATGTTTTTGCCCAGCATATTTATATTTTCCGTTTTAGTTTTTGTGATACTTTCTCACAACAACGTAACAGAAGTATCTTCAACAATTTGTGCAATATCTGTACAAAACTTTTTGATGAGGTGTATTTCTCAATATACTATATAAGACATACATATTGTGCTCTAAAACAGTATGTTCTGGGATGCTTTGCTGTAATATGATATTTTGCAGCTGCTAATTCCTTACAGGCAGCTTCTCTGTTAAGAGGTAGTACTTTCAGAAGAGCTAAACAAAACCGTAAGTTCAAATATCACAAACTATTTTTACTATTACATATTGCTTCAAGTCATAATAATAACTATTTACTTACAATACATAACTTTGGGTTCGGTTCGGGTTCCCAGTTTTTGCGCCGACATTTAATGATCCATGTTTTCTTCTCTTAGAATCTCTCGGGAAACTAAACGTTCTGTAGCCACCACTGGAATGATTTGAGCAGTTTATGACAACACAATCACCTGTAATGTCGCGCTAAAGTGCCGAGACGAAAATCCAATAGCACCGCTGTGTGTTTAACTTACGAGCCACGAGAATGAAAATGGGGGATGCCTCATCTCGTACTTATAAGAGCCTTAGCCGCCACTGCTCCGCCGCCCAGCCGCCCCGCCGTCCACTGTGGGGACGGAAGAGCTATAGGTCCACCTCTCTGACGTCCGATATTGGTGAACTTGAATGTATTAAGTACTGTAACTGCATACCAGTGGACATTTAGTTTTGTTGATGTTTAGTTGTGGTGTAGCATTGACAACCGTTGTGTTTATTATCATATAGCCAGAGAAGTGCTGACTTTTTTGTTTTGTTCCAATAAATTTCATTGAAGGAAAAAACGAGTGACATCATTCCAGTAGATTTTCAATTGTACTAATACCAGTTAACCGAGACGACGCAGGATAAGAATTTAAAATAGACTCAGACGGAAACTCAAGACAAATATCGATAAGACGAACGCCGTTGGGTAATCACTGAGCTGAAGTTATACGTGCGAAAGTGCCAGTGAACGTTTATTTATATGTTTATGTTTAGAAATCCCTTATTTTCAATACGGAAGCACATGGAGTTCTGCGTTTTGTTTTTCTGAGCTGTCAGATAAGCACACATGAGAAAGACGAAAGGAAAAAACTGGTTAGGACAACCGCTAGCCCGAAGCGGAACACTCGGATTCTATTCCGGGCCCGGCTCACATTTTCACTTGTCGCCATTGCTCAATTTCAGTGCCCTAATGTAGCCACTTTCCTAATCATTCTTCCATCTCTTCCTTGATCAAAAATTTATTCAAGTGATTTAGCCCATTGCATCCACATATTTTAAGTGTTGACGTAATTTTTTATTGAATACTAGCAAACCCAGCAACGCTTCGCAATAGCTTCTATGTCTATCCATTCCTTCCCCTTACTTTTTCCATCTCCTCCTTCCCCTACCTTCACAACACTCCTTCTTACCCCGTACCATATCCATCTCCTCCCCTTCCTCTCTGCGTCTATATCATCTCCCCTTTTTAAATCCATTTCTTCCCCCCATACTCTGTTTCCTCCTTCCCAGCTCTCTGATCTTATTCATTGTTATTGCAATAGGAAACTTGATTGCGGATAGAAGTCAAAATGGACACGTAAATCAATTAGAAACGGGTTATTAGAGAGACGTTACGAGATCTTCTGTGAGGTTTGTAGTTTCAATGGCCGCACGTTTAACGGTTACATTGTACGAACAGGTATAAGTGTAGGCATAAAAACAACTTTCCTGCTTTATGTTAAAAATGACTGGGAAGAAAAAAGCAAAACCGCACATGTTTACAGCACAGCTTAGTATAATTTTTCTCGCAGCGAGGAGTGTAGAAATGTTTCTTATGATACACGTATATCGTCTTACGAGCCCGGACGCACAGGATACCGTGCCCACGGGTGCGTTTCCTGTAGGGAGATGCTTGTCCACTGTTGGTCGAGCTGATCTCTACGAGATTACGAGAGTAACTCGTGCGTCCGATCCTTGATTGTCGTGAGTGCATTCGTGTTCTTTCGATAATCCATTTTTGTCCGGGGCAAGTCCCGGAGATGAATTAAATTGGTCCCAATCCTCCGGCTCCGACCAAGGTTTTCGGGAGGTTTTCCTTGGTTGTAAGGCGTATGCCAGAGCTGGTAAGCCCCTCCCACTTATTCCCAATTGGGATTCCCCTATGCCCCACTATCAGCTTGTCTGATATTGGCTGAATAGAACCGCGACTCTTTATGGGCCGGATCTCAAACAGCCCGCTCCACTCCTCGGAGTGGAGAATGAAAGGAGATTATTATTTTTTCTTTTTTCTTACGAGTTTTTAGGATGAATACAACAAAATTGTAGCTGCAGCATACTTTAGTGATAGAAATTCCATATGAAACAAAACCATTAATTGAAATTAAATAAGTGGGATAGCAATACAACGTTTTCAAAGTCTTTGTGTTTCGTTCATTTCTTGTCTTATTAAGACTGTAACACGATTAAGAACATTGCTACTTGCCGATGTAATTTCACAATCCGCGGCACATGCGTGGTATAACTATGTTGGCAACAGCTGTTGGTTCGTGGGAACGAAGCCAATTAATGGTGGCAAAGTTTGAGATAGCCGATGAAATGTTAAATGGCGACAGTTTGTTCGGAAGCCAACTGATGCATCCGCAACGTAAACGACTACTGGAATCTCTCTGTACCCCCAAACGTTCAATTATAATTGCCACGCGTGGCCGTCTGTTTTGTCGACGACCCAAATTATTTCGTGCCTTAACTGCAACTGAGGGAGTCGAACGGGACTGTACCCTTTGTTTCAGAGTCATAACGGATCGCGCTTGAGAATTTCTTTTCAATTTACCTCCAAGCGCTGTGTACGATCTTCGTCGCTGTCATTGACTACGATGACGTAGTAAGATTGTGTTGCACGAACGCCGACCGATATTACGCCGACTCAATGGAGGCATTGTACTAAAAAATAAACCACGATCTAAAATTAATTTGTTTGTCGCGCTCAAAAATACCACGAAATAACATCAATTCTATCTTTGCAATGCTCCAAAGATATGATCACCACCGATAACATCATGGAGGTAAGAATAAGACGGAGGGGTTCGTAAAGAAACGTTTCATGTTAAATCTGTCTGACAGTTTTAACCTTGTGTGCATAACACCAACTCCATTTATTCTAACCTCCTAGGAGTATTTGTTAGTTCTGTTACAGCGTATTTAGTCGCTAGGCGAGTAGCGAATGAATAATGTGATTGTTGGAGAATGGAGAAAATTATCCCAGCTGCAAGCTTACTTTCAGTTTTTCTCAAATTATTATATAATACGCGGTCAAACGAAACAAAAAGTATCCTATGTCCGTCTCCTGCTTCTAACCTACCTGCCCACCAATTTGAGCCAAAGCGGTTGAGACGTACTTTAGTTATAAATAGCGTACTAAAACGACAAGAAGATTGTTTCCAGTACTTCATTAGATATAGCATTCGCAGTGCTGCTGGGACATGCAAAGTGTCAGGCTTCAGTGGCTGTCAGGTAGAAGGCAGTATCATGCGTGAGGAGACGGAGGTGTCTTTCTGCGATCTTATTAGTCAATGTTCAGAGTACCTGTAATGCTTGATAATGCTCTGCAAGCTGGCAAACGGTCCCGAACGTTCGTTTCCCTCGCGGTAACGTCAGAAACTCGGGACGATCAGCACTGACGTTCGAAAACAGGTGCGTTTGGCGTCGTCATAGCGACCGCCACCTGCGCCGGCCGCCTCCCACTGTTAGCTGAGCGCGCCATCAGTCTGGCTCTGGTGTGGGCCGCGCAGACCCGGCGATAATCGCGACGCCCCGCGGCAGCGTCGCGACGCCGACGCCCTATTACGCGCGTGCTTACACGACCGCCCCCGCCCCTCAAACTTATAATTAATCTTATTAGGCGTCTTCTCTGCCGGCGGCCCGCGGCGAAGAGGCCTGGGGAAGAGGTGCGCACGCGTTAGCGCACTGTAACTGGGGCGGCTGCACGCGCGGGAAACTTTCCGACTTGTCGGCGCTTCACCTGGCCCCCAAGTTACCTGGCCGTGGCAATGCCGCAGGAGCGGGCTGCGCTGCTTTTCCTCAACTGACGCCCACGGCAGACGGCAAAGTAGCTAACTGGCGTGAGTACTTCCAGTGAGTTGCGCAGCACTCATTAGACTGCGTCACCTTGTGAGCTGTGGTGGCAACGGATGTTCAGAGGTGTCTCGGCAATGGACAATACTGGCCATTAAAACTGATACTCCAACAAGAGATGCTGTAGATAAACGGGTATTCATTGGACAAATATATTATACTATAACGGACTTGTGATTACATTTTCACGCAATTTGGGTGCATAGCTCCTGAGATATCAGGACCCAAAACAACCACCTCTGGCCGTCATAACCACCTTCATACGCCTGGGAATTCTTTGTGTGCGTTCCGATTTTTTAAAAGTTGTGCCCAGTAACTGTTCTGATTGAAGATATTCTGTGAATATTGATAGATGGTTACAGTGAGGAATACGAGTTTTCATTGCCTTCTTATGGGTAATGTGCCAAACTTTGGGCTTTCTCTTCTTCTTTCCTAGCAAATTTCCCATTACTTGCGGTCTGCTCCTCTGCTATGTCTCCTCCACAGAGCTCTGCTGATATCCGCATCTACGGTCGGGGGTTCGAATCTCCCCTCGGGCATGGATATTTGTGCCCTCCTTAGTCTTAACTAGTTGATAAGTAGTTTGTAGGCTTAGGGACTGATGACCCCGTAGTTAAGTCCCATAAGTTAAAAAAAAAGATCCGCATCGCACATGTCCTCCTTGATGTGCTCCATCCACCTCTTCAGTTGTCTACAACGGCGTCTTCCTCGATCCAATTGGAGTGCCTTTATAGTCACAGAATGGCACTCTTTTCTCATGATGCGACCGTACCATCGACGACGAGCAACTCTCGATTTCTCTATGATAGACAACACCAAGCCTATGGCGGACATAGTTATTTGTTGCATGGTCGTAGCGAGCAAATCCAAGAGACCATCGCGGCATTTTCGCAGAGCTTGACTCTGTTTTCAAAGGTCGGTATTCTGTCCCTTGTAGGGCTGGTGGACGCTCTACCGATTTATAAATTTTTGCCTTCAGATGTACCGGCATCCTTTTGTCACAGAGAACACCAGTGACCTCTTTTCATTTCACCCCTGTTGATTTCACTCTCATCTGGATGTACAGGATGGAATCATTCGAAGATGTTATCATGGCTACAACTCGGCGGTTTTGTTCAAATTCTGTACGTCGATGGTGATGGTTCCGCTGGTTTGATGACCGCTTTCCAAATAGGTAGTCTTTTGGAGATTCAGACGCGGCCTTATCTGCTTGGGCTTGATCTTGAAGTTCCTTACGGGCTTTCTTTGTCAGTACCACGTCGACGGCATAGAGAAGCGCCCAGGGATGAGAGGTCTGTATACAGGATGTTATTATGTCCTTAGTCGCTAACTGGCGAGAATACTTCCGGTAAGTTGCGCAGCACTCATTAGACTGCGTCACCTTGTGAGCTGTGGTTGCAACGGAGGTTCAGAGGTCTCTCGGCAATGTACAATACTGGCCATTTAAACTGACACTCCAACAAAGAAATGCAGATGACAAACGGGTATTCAATATATTATACTAGAACTGACATGTGATTACATTTTCACGCAATTTGGGTGCATAGATCCTGAGATATCAGGACCCAGAACAACCACCTCTGGCCGCAATAACGACCTTCATACGCCTTGGAAGTGAGTCAAACAAAGCTTGGATGGAGTGTATAGGAACAGATACCCATGCAGCTTCAACACGATACCACAGTTCATCAAGACTGATGACTGGTGTATTGTGACGCGACAGTTGCTCGGCCACGATTGACCAGACGTTTTCAATTGGTGAGAGATCTGGAGAATATGGTAGTCAGGGCAGCAGTGGAACATTTTCTGTATCCACAAATGCCCGTACAGGACCTGCAATGCCGGTTGCGGTGGCCGAGGTGACTGAGGCGCTCCAGTCACGGTCAGCACGGCCACTACGGTCGAGGGTTCGAATCCCCCCCTCGGGCATGGATATTTGTGCCGTCCTAGTTTGTAAGTAGTTGATAAGTAGTTTGTAAGTTTAGGGACTGATGACCCCGTAGTTAAGTCCCATAAGCTTAACAAACATTTGAACTTTTTTTTTTTTTTTTTTTTTTTTTTTTTTTGACCTGCAACATGCGATCGTGCATTATCCTGCTGAAATGTAGGGTTTCGCAGGGATCGAATAAAGGGTAGAGCCACGGGTCGTAACACATGTCAAATGTAACGACCACTGTTCAAAGTGCCGTCGACGCCAACAAGAGATGACCGACACGTGTAACCAATGGTACTCCATACTATCCCGCCGGGTGATACGCCAGTATGGCGATGACGAATACACGCTTCCGATGTACGTTCACCGCGATGTCGCCAAACACGGATGCGATCATCATGATGTTCTAAACAGAATCTGGATTCATCCGAAAAATTATTATGTCCAGAGGTGGTTGTTCTGGGTACTAATTTCTCAGGATCTATGCATCGAAATTGCGTGAAAATGTAGACACATGTCAGTTCTAATATAATATATTTGTCCAATGAATACCCGTTTATCATTTGCGTTTCTGCTTGGTGTAGCAATTTTAATGGCTAGTAGTGTATAATGGATACCCTTACGCCATCTTTCCCACCAATAGGAGCACTGACGCCGTTGTAACCGTCACTTGGGAACAACTTTAACAGCAGGAGTATCGCGACTATGTTAGACTGTCTTTACCGTCTGGGGTCATGTTGGCTGCGTTACCTCATACCACCGCGTAATAACGTGACTTTGTGGAGTCTGAATCCAAATTTTTGTGGCAGCGATGACTGGATATTAGAGATGCAGCGTGCGCAGCGCTTCTTAACTGTTCGTTGGCACCACGTCAGTCTTCCATCCATCGTACTACATAATTTTGCGCAATCGCTCCCCCAACGCAAGGACGACCGCCTGGTCGGTGGCACCACCTAACGGATTACGCGACCACTCTTGTTGGAGATTCGAGTCATGTCTCAGGCAAGAATATGTCTGTGGTGTCACACAAGTATGAAGTGTGCGCCACCTACTTTCGCCGCGCGCCCCATGCACGCACGGCGCGGCGTTCTCAGGGCGTCAGCCACGAGCGCCCTCTGCTGCAACTCCGCTCGTGGCCACGACTGCTGCATCGTTCACTTGGGAATCAGATAGGCACCAGTTAGGACTTGGCTATCGGATAGGCACTAGGAATCATCAGTAGGCAGGCCTTTATCTAACCTATGTATCAGTATTCTGCAGTTAAGAACTATGTAAACTCCATGAAATATATATCTCGTTCTAATTTACTCTAGTGTTTCTAGTTTCTGCTGTCCCACTGGCTGATCACCTCCGTACCTGCACACGCGTGCATCCTTTATTCCTATGTCGGTCTCTTTCTACTCGGCCACCGACACCAGGACCACCGGTGGAAACGAGAGACAAAAAAGGCTGCTCTCATAAGCAAAACTATTTTATAGTAGTTCTTAAGTCCAGGGTGATATGACCACACTAGTTCGTTGCCTTAGATGTTCAAATGTTTGTACAGTCTATGGGACTTAACTACGGGGTCATCAGTCCTTAAACTTACAAACTACTTATGAACTAGCTATCACTAAGGACTGCACAAATATCCATGCCCGAGGGGGGATTCGAACCCCCGACCGTAGTGGCCATGCAGTCTCCTTGGCCACCGCGGCCGGCCGTTCACTTAGATTTAAAAACATGCCTTTTTTATTTCATATTTTATTTATTTACTAGCTGTTGAACCCAGTATTGCTCGGGTAGATATATATTTCTTCTGTCTTATATCAGAAATAAAAATAAAAGTTCGAAATGTTTCTGTGACTCATTGCCTGCGGCATCATTCTGAAGTGTATGCCATACGTAGTTCTTTTTAGCATCACAGCGATTTTTCTCTGATAACAAGAAATATGTGTACCAAGTTCAGTTAAAAACGGTCCATTATTTTAGGAGGAGATGTGAAAAAATAGCGCATGATGTAGCAGTTATACAGAAATTATGACGTCATGTCTCCTGATATATGTGCTGTACTATGATGTAATTTTGAAAGAACATTCATGGGGAAATATAATGTCTGAAAAATATGTCATAAATGGCGTTAGTAATAAAGAAGTAATAAATCGAAACCTCATCCGTGATGATGTGGTTTTTCATGAACCAAATTGTTTCTGACTCCATATGTATTGAACTATATGTCGAACTGCGATGTAATATCTGAGGAACATTCAGTGGTATGCATACTGTCTGTGAAATATCTCGAGAATGCAATTTACGGTATAGAATTAATAACTTGTAACTTCATGCCAAATTCTGTAGATATACATCTTCAACATCGGAAAAGTAGTAAGAAATAAACTTTCTTCCTTTGATCATTTTGCTGGGGTTGTCAGTCAGAAAATTTTCGTAAAGATTTGAAATTATGTCTCAAGTTTATTACAAGTCGCTAAACGTCCTCATTGTCAAATAGTTGACGAATAAAATGACGCACCGTTATACTATATCAACTACGTATCGGAGGTGGTTTTTGCCATCGCAGGAAAGAATTCCTGAACTCGAAGAATATTTGTACCAAATTCTGTTGAAATCGCTCCATTAGTTTAGGATCAGATGTAGAATAATATCGCATGATGTTTTTCTTCAACTTTCTTATGTCTACGACGTCATACCTCCTGTCTCATAGGTGATTCATACCCCGACAGCGATTGTTACCTGATAGTTAGGAACATGTGTACCAAGTTTGGTTGAAATCGGTGCCGTACTTACACACACATACACCCAATTTTATAAATTGTATATATGCATTTTTTAAATTTATTTACTTATTTATTTATTTTGCATTTAAGATTACCTGACTTAGTCGGGTTTGGAGGCGATCTGATCGATTAATAGTTTTCAAAATGAAAAGACAAGATCGCACATTAATAATTTATTAAATATGACCGGTTTCTGTTACTAGCTTAAACCCGCGGCTCTGCACGCGTGTTGGTTGATTATGATAGATACGCTATCTTTCAGTAGTGTGCTATGAGACAGGTTTTGAAGGATGAAATGAAATACAATATCTTCTCTAGAAACACACATTTTTAATCAATATTCAAATAAAAAAATAAAATTATGTGAAGTTCTTAATGATTTACAATAAATTATACATACATTATTCCTTAGAGGCGGTGTTGCAATTTGTATGTATTAAAACAAATTTCGTTTTATTGTTTTATTTATTTATTCTTATATTTCCTTATTCGTATGCTTATCCTTACAGAGAAAGAGCTGAAGACATTGTAGCACGCTTAGACCAAAGATATGGTCTGTGGCATCACGTTTCGCTGTATGTAATCACCTTGCTATAGAGTCGCAAACGTCATCGCTGGCCTTCAGTCCGAATTTTTTTTTCTAATTTGACGACTTTCAACCACCATATCTTCCACCCCCTTATAACTGTCGGCATAGAACTGGGATGGTGTACAACGGGAGACTTCGGACAACAATTACACACAGACCATTCGTTTGCTTTCTGCAGTTTTGCTGCAGAGCGAAATATTAACACACACACACGTAGAATTGTATATACATATATAATTTTCCATCCCAATATACTCAACCCTTTTATCATTATCAACCACCAAGCAACATTGCAACCAATAAAACCGTTTTCAAAGAGTAAATGTAATTTTCAAAGAGTAGTTATTGTTCCGCATTTCGCGTTATGTTCTTCAAATTACTAAATATCATCAGATCGCTCTAAAACCATGCCTAAAACCTTCCTCAGATATAAATTAGTAACTGTAGAAATATTTAAGTCTCTGTGTCTTGTCGTTCGGGCGTGATAAGCGTACACCAAACAGACATTCGCATTAATATATATATAGACAAATAGCTATCCGATCGCTATAAAACCACGCCTAAAGACTTCCCCGGGTAGATATTAGTAACTGTACAAATTCTTAGCTCTTTATGTTTTGTGGTTCAGACGTGATAAACGTACACCGAACAGACATTCACATTTATAGATATAGATAAGCTGGTCATCTTGTTAAAAAAATGGGTATAAAGTAACAAGTGCAACATTGTACTTAGTCACTATATAAAAGAAATGTTAAAAACGTGACAGCTTCCTCCGTGTACTGCTCTCCCGCGGACTATCAGCAGCGCCATGTGTTGAGGGTTGCGGAGCACTGAGGTGGGTTATAGCCCCGCTCTTCTCGGCGCGGTATGCCACGCGCCACTTTGTGGTCCACTCATAGGAGGCGGGCGATATTTGGAGTCGTCGCTGGAGCAGGTGGGCATTCCAACCGCGGTCGATGGCGGCTGAGTTTTCCGCGAACAGAGATGCTGTGACGGCCTTCTGCCCGCGGGAGCTCCGCTGTGAACCATCTGACGCTGCTTGGAAACATAGCACAGTGTCGTTCTACAACACCACTGCCACCTGTGATGTCACTGGTGCTCTCCTCCACTCCACATAGTGTAGGTACTCGCAGACGCCAATCAAAGTAAAGTTTGGAGGTGAAATTTCTAAGGAATTCTACATAAAAATGCCTCCAAGAGAAAAACGTAGCCGCGGTGGAGTAGCCGAGCGGTATAAGGCACCTCGCTGAGCAGCCCACGGTTGCTCGCCGTCGAAGGTTCGAATTCTCCCTGGGGCATGGGTGTGTTCAAATGTTCAAATGTTTGTTAGGCTTATGGGACTTAACTACGGGGTCATCAGTCCCTAAGCTTACAAACTACTTACGAACTACCTTATACTAAGGACAACACAAATATCCATGCCTGAGGGGGGATTCGAATCCCCGACCGTAGTGGCCGTGCAGACCATGACTGGAGCGACTCAGTCCCCGCGGCCACCGCGGCCGGCCATGTGTGTGTGTGTGTGTGTGTGTGTGTGTGTGTGTGTTTGTGTGTGTGTTGTCCTTAGGTTAGTTTACCTTAGATTAAGTACTTTGTAAGCTACGAACCGATGACCACGCAGTTTGGTCCGATAGATTTACAAACATTTGATTTTGAGAATATAGTAAGAGAATGTAAACAAAAACTTTAAGGAAAGGAAGATTAAAACATCCTGGCAGATTAAAATTTTGTGCCGGAACCGGGACTCCAGCCTGGGACCTTTGCCTTTCGGCCTTAGGCTGTGGCTAAACCATGTCTCCACCATATCCATTCTTCCAGGAGTGCTAGTCTTGCATGGTTCGCAGGAGAGCTACTGTGAAGTTTGGAAAGTAGGAGGCGAAGTACTGGCGGAAGTAAAGTAGTGAGGCGGCATCGTGAGTCGTGTCGGGATAGCATAGTCGGTAGTGCGCTTGCCGGCGAAAGGCAAAGGTCCCAGGTTCGAGTCCCGGTTCCGGCACACAATTTTAATCTGCCTGGAAGTTTCATATCTGCGTACACTCCGCTGCAGAGTGAAAGTTTCATTCTGGAAAGGAAGATTAGTTGGTGATTGGGTTTTTGAAATTAATTTTTTGTTTTGATAAGTAAATGTGTATTGCGTGTAATGACGTAATTGACCAGATCTTAAAATCGTTTTTATCTACGATTAAACTCGTATATAAAATGTCAAGTGAATGTAATTAAATTTTGATTAAATTGCAAACGAATTAGTATAATTAAGAAAGGTATCGCCCGATTTGTGAACTTTACAAAAGATTTCGCTCACCTTCACCTGACTTACAATCTCCTTTCGGAGACGTGCACACACCAGATAGCTGAAAATAAATCTACCGCGTATGTGCAATACGTAATTTATAATTTTCACAGATATAACAGCAATAATTTTGAATAATGGCTTTCTTTGATAATCACGGCGAAGTGGTTGGTAGGATGGGTGCAAACCAACCAACCACTAATGTTAATATATTATAAGTAGCACTTCTGTTGGTAACGTTGCGCGTCCAACGCAAGTTGAGCTTTGAAAATATTTTGCATTCGTTAATGGAAAAAATGATTGGTACTGGTAAGATCGATTTTGGCGGTGGCAAGAATTGTTGAACTCAGTTATCAGTGAGCCTCTAAGCATTAAGGTATTCAATTAATAAAATTTGTTGAAATGTTTGTTAAGGGACTTAACTGCGGGGTCATCAGTCCCTAAAGTTACAAACTACTTATGAACTAGCTAACCTTCGACGGTATTGCCAGCGGGAACAGGTGATTTGCAAAGCTTAGCTACAGCATAACTTCGGGGGTGGGGGTGGAGGGGATATCAATCATGTGAAAATTCCTGTAGTAGTCTTTGTTAGAATTGCACCTTTATTTGACTGAAGACAGCTGACAGTTTTTATTAAGTGTCCAAGCATTACAGGAATTAGCATATTTTATGAAAATATACAAAGCATTAAATCTATTGAAATGGTTATACATGCTTATTCTAACATTATTGCTATTTCAGAATACTTCTTAAACAATGTCATAATTCAGAGCAGTTCCTTTACCAGATTACAAGTTAGCAGCTTATTTTTCCAGTAATTCTTTGGGATGTGAGGACGTGCTGATATACATTTAAAAGATGGTTCCATTTGATTCCATCCATGTTTTAAATCACAGCACACCAAAGAGATCTGAAAGTTATGCAGGGGTTCTGACATCAGTGGAACTACAGCTGTAACTATTTTTATTTATAGGGCCCCTGAATCATTTTAAAATATTTCTGTTCAACCTTGAGCGGGTTCTTTGTTCACATTATACGGTGCATGAAGTACTTGTGTGAGATGATTACATTATTAATTTTGTAACTGATTGTGCAAGAAAAAGGTTGCTTCTAGATCTCTTCAATATTTATCAACTGGCATGAAGACGACAATTCATCGCTCACCTTACGGTTTAACTTACTCATACCACTTCATACTGGTTTACAGCGTTTACCCTAAGATTTAATCCACATGGCGGTTTCAGGTAACTCTTTTAAAAATGATATTTTTGGAAGGTACGTCATTTCGTATCCCTACACATCCTCACAAACCTTACATTTCGCTATTTTTATAGCAACCTGTCTTTTATCACACCAAGTACGGGTACTGTATGTCATCTTGTATCCTCCTACAGTTATTAGCAAATAGTAACTAACTTCTGATCACAGTTCTGTCAGTATGTCACATCATGTGGCTAATAGTCTTATTTTATACAGTATCATAATAATCAACATGATGCCGGTTCCGGCACACGTTTCTCCGCGTGGGGTTGGTTGAGAGCTGTAAGTAGGCTTCCTCGGATATGGATCTATGTACTGACCTTAGCGTAAGTTACTTTAAGTAGTTTGCAGGTTAAGCAGTACGGTCCTGTATCTTTACAAAAATTTGAGGTGATCATCATCTGCATTTTCAAAGATAAGGATGAAACGTCTTCAGAAACTCAAGAAAGAAAATCTTTATCACTATTGTCGACGTGATCGATTTCCGAGAGACAGAAACTGCATTATATTTTAACCATTTATTATCCTGGTATTTTCAGCCAAGAGTTGCAAATATATTTTTTTTTTTTTATTTTCACATGCTTCGATCTATCTGGATCCTATTCTTAATCTTGTAGTATCGTCTGCAACTCGTTTCGTTTATATTGCAAAAAGCACAGTTCTTGTCACGACATATACCAGATGGGTTCCAGACGTAATTACAAGATTCTGAAGATGACCCAGAAGGATTGTAACATGCAAATGGCAAAAAAGAAACTTTGTCATCAGTCATCAAAATCGTTCTTATCTCTTCCTCCGTATTCTTCCAATATCTTCTTTCCTTTTCGGTTTGTACTACAGGATCATCCGGAGACTTATGGATTCAGGAATTCTCAGACGGTGTTACCTGCAACTTTTACGTGATTATTGACTCATTTCGTTCATCTTATCTTAATATACTTAAAAATTGAGGTCTTTGTGCCTATATTTCACTCTCCAGTCAAAATTACATACCGCAAACGAATAGTTATGTATGTGGTAGTAGGTATCAGTCTCCCATTTTGCACTATGGTGGTAGAGGGTTGATAACGATAAAGGGGTGGAATATATGGGAGTTGAAAGTTACCGACAAATATAAAATTCTACGGGTGGGTGTAAATCTTTTGCTCTTCAGCAAAAACTACTAAATGGAGACGAACGATCTCACACTGTGTTGTTGTAACACAGTCTCCCGTTGTACACCATAGCAGTTACGTGTCGATACCTATAAGAGGGTGGAAGATATAGTGATCGAAAGTCGTCAGCTGATATAAAATTCGGGCTGAAGACCAGCGATGACTTTTGACACTGTAATAGCAAAGAGGTTATATACAGCGAAACGTGATGCTTCCTTGCGTGATGCAATTCTTCATTGATTTTCTGTAACAAGCGTACGAATAAAGAAAAATAAGTGTATATTTCCGTTTGAAAAGTAAAACTACCAAGAAAGACGCCAAAGAAATCCGCGTTCTCCATCCGTTTCTAACAGACACTAAACGGCACTGAAAAGTGAATCTACAGACGATAGAAACTTGAAATTTGTAGATGTTGTTTATCTTATACTGTAGGCATAAGCGATTTTACGATATTCTCATCCCTAAGGGGGTGAAATAGGGGATAGACGTGTCTTCGAAAATACGTTGCTTTTAAGGCAGTTTTGAAGCAAGAGATTTTTTAAAACCACGAATTTCAATATTTTTGGACATTCAAACATTAAGCGGGTGACACAAGGGAAAATGTTTTAAGGGTGCTACTAAGACTGTTTTGATGCTAGAAATACGAATATTTGGATTTGGAGCCATGTTTAGAATTTAAAAAATATATATTTCTGGATGTTTTGAATTCTGCCATCATTGGTGCAATAGGGGGTGCCAAGTTGTATCAAAATACTTGATTAGGAAAGCATTTTTAAAGCTAAATCTATGAAAAACTAGTTTTGAAAATATTTATACCTCTTTTGTGCAGTAATTTTATCTCTTTCTCTCTGCAGTTTCTTGTGTTTTCATGATAATAGGCCTACAGCTTTCGTTTCCGTAGGATAACACAGGCACTACTATCACTTCATAAGAATTTTTCAACGATTTCTTTTTGCACTTGATGACCGAATGTTCTGCTAATGGAACCGCAGGAAGTATGTAAACTGTGATTTTATTTTTAATGTCGGAATAAAAATGAAAAGTTACTCAAAAATAATAAAATGTTTGTAAATACGTGTGACTTAACTGATTGGTTATTAATCCCTAGCTTATAACCTACTTACAAGAAGTTTAACTAGCCTAAGGACAACACATACACCCATGCCTGAGGGAGGACTCGTACCTCCGACGACGAGCGGCCTCGCGCACCGCAGCACGGCGCCTTAGTACGCACGGCTATTCTGCTGCGGCGAAAAGTTACTGTGAAGTGCAAATACGAGATATGAAACTTGCATTATAGATGATTTGTTCAAAAAAAAAAGATCTGAATGGATATTTTCCTGAGACAGCTGTCTGTTTTTTCCCTGCCAGATACTTTTAAAGGTATATTGATTGTATATTAAGTTCAACTGGTATACTGATATATCGATGTCATGTTCATTCTGCTGACTAATGTCATCTGATAACAGAAACAGTCATTCCTCATCCGTTGTTGTATTTCCATTGTTTACTTTAAATTTTCATTTCTGAAGCATAAAGTAAATGTAAATATTTAAAAGGGCAGTTGTGAGTATACATCCTTGTCTTACATCTAAGCTAGTAATTAGTTTTTCTAACTGAATCTTGCCTATGTTTATTACAATGACTGAATTATTGTAAAGATTTTTACTCCTTCTGTTAGGTGATAAGGGTACCTGCATCCATACATGACCCTCCATAAGCTATCACGGCCGACACGGTGAAAATCCTTCTCATGGTCGACAACCGAGATCTTGATTTTTATGTTAGATGTTCTTTGCTTTTGTACGGTTTCTAATTACAAACATATTATCTGTGCGCGAACGACTTATGATAAACACATTCGGTTCATCACAGAGAAGAGATTTAGTTCAAAAGATGAAGTATCTGTGAAGCTGTTGGACCAAACTTAGGAGGTGGTCGGTCCCTAGACTTGCAAACTCCTTTAGCCGCGGTGGAGTGACAAAGCGTTCTAAGGAGCCTTGAGGAGGAGCGCGCCTGAGCTCGCCTTCGAATGTTCGAGTCCAACCTCAGGCATGTGTGTGTGTGTGTGTGTGTGTGTGTGTGTGTGTGTGTGTGTGTTGACCTTAGCATAAGTTAATTGAAGTAGGAACTGATGACCAAAGAAGTTGAATATTTGATTAAGAAGCATGATTCTATGAACAAAACAGACATACACACACACACACACACACACACACACACACACACACACACACACACACACACACACATAGAGATGCACACATTAATGCCCAAAGGATGGCTCGTGCTTTCGACAGATATTGTGATACTGTGCAAACGGATATTGATTTATTTGGAATACAGATTGAAGCCAGGGTTCAGAAAATCATTGCGTTTATCGTTCTTGATGGTAGAGATGACTCAGGTGCATGACATCTAATGTACATAGGGAACATTTTATAAAATAGTAGTCCACACGGCAATTCTTCGCAATTGCTAATATGTATGCACTGTTGCTTTAAACGTCAAATGTGCAAAAGTGTATCGCAATCGTACGAGTGATATTGATATCGCAAAGAAAAGAGCTCTTTCAGTTAACCACATATTTTCCTCTTTTTTGGCCAACTATTCTAAATATTACTTCACTCAAACTTTCCGCTCACTTTGAAAGACGAATGTGCAAAATTTTATCGCAATCAGATGAATGATATTGATATTTCATGAAAAAAATGTCTTATTATTTTTTCTAAATTTTCTAATTTGCCGGGTAACTTTTCCAAATTTTTATTTCATAAGAATGTTACTCTTGCTGTGAACGTCAATTATGGAAAATTTTATCGAAATCAGACGAATGATATTGATATCCCATTGAATAAAGCTCTTTCAGTTTCTCGCGAATTTTCAAATTATCCGAGCACCTTTCCCAAATTTTTTTGTTCATTTTTTTGGATAGTTGAACGTCAAATGATCAAACTTTCATCGCAATCGGATGAACGGTTGTCAACTTATAGTCTTGAGTACATTTAGAAACACTCGGAAAATATAACTTGGATCTAATTTTGCGGACTTACCTATTTAACTGTCCCTATTTTTTTTTTTTTTTTTTTTTTTTTTTTTTTTTTTTTTTTTTTTTTTACTGAAAACATTTCCAATACAATAATGAACAATAGAAAAGAAGAATTACGCCTCTCCGTTGTGCGAATAGTCATAGTGCTGAATTCAATCGAAAACACATTGAAAAACGCGCTTTTAGTTTTTCTCAAATTTTCCAGTATTCCGGTATATTTTCCAGAAACTTTGTTTCATACAAACGTTGTCCTGTCAAGCCGTACTCAAGTGATGCTCTTACAACCATGTGGCAACTGATTTCTATTCATAGAAAAAAAAAATGCTTTCGGTTTTTCCTAAATTTTCCTACTTTCCGATCGACTTTTCCAAATTTTTATTTGGTGCAAACCTTCCCCTTGCTTTCAAGACTAAATGTACAAAATTTTATCTCAATTTGACGAACGGTATTGATAGCTCACTGGTAAAAGCTGTTTCAATTTTTCCCCGATTTTCCTCTTTTCTGGACAACGTTTCCACATTTTATCACCGTTTAGAACCTTTCCTGGACTTACACGGATATTTCAAGACTAAAATTAGCCAAATCGGTTCAGCCGTTCTCCAGTTTTAGCGAGACTAACGGACAGCAATTCATAATCGAATTAAGAAAGACCACAGTACTTGTTTCACACAAAAATGTAAAAAAAACTGATCCAGAACGTGATTTTATCAGTCAACTCTGTGCGATGAATTCCGTGGTGCGCAGCTAGTTATTCATCGGGAGAGCTGGTTGCTAATATCCCTTAGGGAAGCGCACGACGCTAAAATAGACCCGGCCCTTTAATTAAACGGGCTTAATGGACGGAGGCCGCATACAGACGGCGGCTACAGGGGTTGGCAGCCACCCAAGCCGCCCCCTGCAGGGGTCAACGCGCCCTCCACCGTAATCGAGGGCACACCGCCACCCCAAGGCGAGGGCAAGGGGTCCCTGCGACCGTCCAATGTGCGCCAGGTAGAGGTCTGAGCGTATGGAGGTGCCACGATTAGCGAAAGGTCAGGTAACTCGAGGCCGGGTTTGGGAAGTAACGCGTTATCTTTATCGCAGTTACTAGTAACAGTTACTATACATAGGTAGCCTTTATAGTCTTCTTCTAACCAGTTTAAAAGCTGGCGATTCCCAGATATTTATTTGTTAATGGTCTTCCTCTTCCTTCTTCTGTCTCCATCACTGCCTAATCTCTGTCTTTGTTCATCTCCTTTCTCTCTCAGGTCATCTTTCTTCCGCCTATCTGCGAAAAAAAATCATGTATCTACGAATTTTCAAGGCGATGGGGGAAACATCCGAAAATTACTGGAAAGTATCCTCCGCTATGCAGCTTTCGGAATTTTATAGTGCTGCTTTTCTTGTTTTGAGATCAAGTGTTTAAATTTTCAACAAGATCGGGTTAAAACAGTGAATTAGAGTCGAAATCGTTTGTAAAGCACTCTGCATCAGGCATCGAATGTAATTTTATTTTGACTAGTATTGCCTGTGGTTACTAGGGGTAAAAATTTACGTATCATGTCCGCAGTGTCGCGTGATTATGTTGGCAACATCAATAACACGATAGTAAATCTTTTCCCATATCTTCGAACCACATAGAATGACTCGATTAGTGTATCGTACAGATCATGAAGTAAACAAATAATGCTGTTCCTGCTTTATGGTTGACAGGTTCTTGTTTTTACCCTCGTCCGCTCAGTACAAATAATTGCCCTCGTAAAGCGAAAATTCTATGAGAAAACTTCAGCGTTGTCAAGCGATTGGCTACAATGAAGACTCACAGATTCTCACTATTCAGCATCTGTTGCCAACATTATCATAGGAGGCCGCTGAATATTTGGTAAAATTTAACCGGCACTAAGAGGTATGAAACGGTGTCTTTTGCGTGTTCAGGAAAATGCCTGACACACTAACAACAAATAAAATCGGAAGTATACACTTCTCATGCCATTTTCGAATTATATAACTTTCATTAGCCTAATATTTGAAATGGAACTACAATTTCGGTGTTCGTATATTTATACAACGTTAAGAAATAATGTTATTTCGATATTGCGATATTCAGAATTCCAGACCTGACAACATGTCGACTTCGTAGTTCCACTCGTGCACCTCTATATGCCTCTCCCGGCGCATCATTCTTTATATCGGCATTCATATGGAAACATCCATTTCCTTTAATCAGTCTTAATCACTGCGAAAATTAAGCATTTGAACTGCAGAAAAAAGTGAGTTGGGAGCACTCCATGTTTCGATATTAACTTATTTTAATACGTTATTTTAATACTGCCGATGCGCTGCATTACAGCGACTTCGGTCGAGGCGAACAGCTAATCAGTGAGCTAATTGTTGGAGAATGTAGAACTTGATCCAATCTGTAGATAGGAAAATTTCCTTTTACCCCTTTTAATGGCTAAGTGCACACAAAATATTTATATTCGTGAAATCTTCGACAGACTTGACGTTCAAAATTAAACATTACTGCCGTTGTTGTGATCTTCAGTCCAGGAACTGGTTTGATGCAACTCTCCACCCTACTCTATCCTAAGCAAGCCTCTTCATCTCCTCATAAGAACGGAAACACCATCCATTTGAATCTGCTTACCGTATTCCTCACTTTTCTCCCTCTGCTTTTCTACAACACGCACTTCCCACAAATGCTACCAATCGGTACATTATTTTAGTCAAGGCATGCCAGAAATTCCTTTCCTAAGTGTCTTCAGTACTTCCTCATTACTTATACGATATGTCCACCTAATCTTCAGCATTCTTCTGTAGCACCACATTTCAAAACCCGTTATCCTCCTCCTTTCTGACCTATGTATTGTCCATGTTTCGTTCCCATACAAAGCCACTCTCCAGACAAGTGCCTTCAGAAAAGACTTCCTTACTCTTACATTAATATTGTACATTACTAAATTCCTCTTTTCAAAAGAGTTTTTTGCATTGCCATTCTGCATTTTATCTCCTCTGTACTGCAATCATAATATGACCAAGTGACAGAATTCATCTTCCACCTTAATTGTATCGTTACCTAATCTAATTCCTTTAGCATCACCTGGATTGCCTTACCTTCTTGTTGTTCAACTTACACGATCCTTTAAACACACTAACGATTCCGTTCTTAAACGCCCATTGCTGCCTCTGAGCGAATTACAAAGTCATCCGCACAACGCAATGTCTTTATTTCTCCGCTCTGAATTTAACTTCCATTCCCAAATCGCTCCTTGCAAAAGCAGAGCTTGCTCAATGTACGAATTAAGTAAGATTGGAGAAAAGCTAAAACCCGGTCTTACATCTTTCTCAGCAATGCTTCCCTTTTATGCAGTTAGGCTATAATAACTGCTATCCGTTCCCTACACTTTGCCACTGCTGACTTCATAATTTGGAAGAATGTATTCTAATCTAGCTGGCTAAATTTTTCTGCTCATCTATAGGAGCTAGAAATGTAGGTTTCTCTTTCCTTAATATATCTTGTAAGATAAGACGTTATGTATAATGATGTATATAAAATTTCGTATGGTGCATAACGGAGGGTACTTCACTTACAGAAGGGGGGAAAAAAGCACACCTGGTTATCGTTCTACTGTTGTAATACAATCTTGACGAAATTTCTATGCCTGACAAACGGTAACACACGTTCAATGTCAAGCTGCAAGGTACGTTAACCAAACTTTTTTTCTAGCATAGATCACAAATCATGAAGTAGTGGCCAATGGCAAAAGTATAACTGGGATTCAAATAAAGAAATCAGGAGTCGATAATAATTATGCTTTGTAGTCGCGGATTCGCTGTGTTATAACACATTACCTTCGTACCTAATTACATACTAGAAGAACGAAATATTCTTGACAAGCAAATAAAGCTATTCCATTGTGTTTCAGTCTATCATAGTCATTATATGCGATGAAAACAGAGAAGTATTTTATAAAAACGAAGTAAATGATGTGGTGTCACACAAGTCCAAAGTGCGCGCCACCTACTTTCGCCGCGCGCCGCCATGCACGCACGGCGCGGCGTTCTTACGACGACAGCCACGAGCGCCCTCTGCTAGAACTCCGCTCGTGGCCACCACTGAACGACATCGTTCACTTGGGACTGAGATAGGAACCAGTTAACACTTCGGAATCAGATAGGCACCAGTGAATACTTGGCTATCGGTTAGGCACTAGGCAGGCCTCTAGCTCAACTATGTATCAGCTTTCTGCAGTACTGAGCTATGTAAAAGTTAAGTATTGTATAAATTCTGTGCAATATATATCTCGTTCTAATTTGCTCTAGTGTTTCTAGTTTCTGCTGTCCAACTGGCTGCTCCCCTCCGTACCTGCACAAGCGTGCTACCTTTATTCCTGTTTCGGTCTTCCTACTCGGGCACCGACACCTACGACGGAAACGAGACACAAAAGCGGCGATGAGGCTGGGACACAAAAGTGGCGACGAGGAGTGATAGAAGAACTGTGGACCAGTCCACTTGCAGCAGCCAGACAGCAGCAGTCGGAGCATACAGAAATTACTCCCGCCCACCCAGCCTTATTAGTCTATAAGAATTTTGGGGGAAGATATTTTGTTACGTGTTTTGTGGACTTTTTTGTCGCAGAGCGTCCTCTTTCATATTGCATTTCTGTTTTGTTATAATTTACTTGTATGCGCGGCGCCTAATCGGTCAGCATGGCCACTATCCCGAACCAAAACTTGATGGAAATTATTCAGTTACAGACGGCGCAAATCACGCAACTCCTGCGAGCGGTGTCCCAGCTAACAGCGCAAGCAGTTAACCAACAACAACAGCCGCCGCTTCAGCAGCCCACACCTGCCGCCGCAACGCTTCCTACGTTTCGCCAGTACAACGAACGAGAGGAAAAATGGAGTGACTACTTCGCTCAATTTCAAGAACTCGTCGCGGCTCATCAACTTACAGGTCAGATAGTGAAGAACCTTTTCTTATCGATTGTGGGCCCCAACACATTCGTGTTACTGCAGAAACTTTTCCCGCACGCATCTCCTCGTGATGTAGACTTTGAAGAAATTGTAGATGCATTGAATGCTCATTATGAGAGAAAAGCTCTCGTAGCTGCGGCACGGTACCGATATTTCAGACTGAAAAAATTACTAGAGCAGTGCCACCAGCAGTGGATCACTGGATTGAAGGGCTTAACCCCCAAATGTAAATTTACTTGCTCTTGTGGACTTTCTTATAGCGATGTTATGTTGAGGGATGCAATAACTCAGAACATTCAGGACCCCAGAATTAGGGCAGCAATTCTAAAACAATCTGACCCCTCATTAGACAGTGTACTGCAGCTTATAGAAGCGCATGATACTTTTGACTTAGCAGATGTAGAAGTGCAAAGCCACAGCGTAAATTCAGTGCGCCGCAACGGACGCTTTCCTAACCGTAGTTCTCATTTTAGCCCTAGTGATTCTTATTCTGCCGGCCGTGCTGAACAGACAGTGAACAGTAGCCAGTGTCAAAGTGCGACACAAAGGTCGCAACGTCGTGTTAGAAACAGTAATTTGCATAACGGGTGCCAACGCCCATTTCAGAAAAATGTACGTAAATCTTGCCCCCAGTGTGTATCTCGCCACAAACGTGCGCATTGCCCTAGTCGCAACGCAACCTGTTATCAATGTGGCAAATCAGGACATGTACAAACAGTGTGTATGCAGAATAAACATTCAAAGAACGGTGCCGTTAGGAACAGTGCTTTGCATAGTGCTAGACCAGTGCCTATCGCAACGCGTGATACAGTTGCCGAAGAACTTAAACGTTGGCAAGATAGTGGGGTGATTTCTCCTGTTTCTGCGAGTCAGTGGGCCTCGCCTTTAGTAATTATACCCAAGCTGTCTGGAAAACTTCGTCTCTGTGCGGACTTCAAATCAACAGTGAACAGTCAAACAATTGTAGACACTTATCCCCTGCCCAGACCTGACGAACTAATGGACAAATTAGGACAGTCTCGCTTCTTTTCCAAGATTGATTTAGCAGAGGCATACTTACAGATTCCACTTGATGACGAGTCAAAAAAGTTTTTCGTCATTAATACTCAAATGGGCCTTTTTCAATTTCAACGCCTACCCTTTGGCAGTTCTTCCGCCCCCGCTATTTTTCAGCGCTTTTTGGAAAAGCTGACAGTTTCTGTATCGTGTTGCTCGAACTACGTAGATGATATTGTGGTATCCGGACGTACAGTTTAAGAACATTTAGGAAACCTGGACTGCCTTTTCAAAGTTTTGACTGCAGCAGGTCTACGTTGCAATAAAGCAAAATGTTCGTTTTTTCAAACTGAAATAGAGTACCTAGGCCATGTGATTAATGCCCAAGGAATACATCCCTTACAGTCACATCTTCGAGCAATCAAAGACTTGCCTCCTCCTAAGAATGTGCAGGAATTGCAAGCAGTAATGGGAAAGCTTAACTATTATTTCAGATTTATTCCCAATGCCTCTCAGATTGCAGCTCCACTGCATCACTTACGGAGGAAGAATGTTCCTTTTGTATGGTCTAAAGATTGTCAGGTTGCCTTTGACAAACTAAAGGCTGCACTACTCAGTGATGCATGTTTGATTCCCTTTGACCCACAGAAGCCTGTAGTGTTAGCAGTTGATGCCTCGTCGTACGGTCTGAGTGCAGTTTTGTCGCATCGTATTGGTTCTCACGATCGTCCTATTGCCTTTGCATCCAAGCTACTGACGCCAACGCAACAGAAAAGGAGGCCTTAGCAATCATTTACGGCGTCACAAAGTTTCATAATTATCTCTACGGCAGGAAATTCTACTTGTTGACAGACCACATACCTCTCACGTCGTTGTTCTCACCCACAAAGCCAATTCCGCCACGTACGGAACAAGACCTTCAGAGATGGTCCTTAATACTGTCTAATTATCAGTATGAGATTTTGTACGGACCTACCACTAAACACGCCAACGCGGACACACTTTCCCGACTTCCGGTTGACCAGGATGTGTCATTTGATTCTTCAGAAATGGCATGTTGTCAGATAGACTCCAGAGATGTTTCCGCTGTCGCAGACTTTCCTTTAAACTCTCGTCGGGTTGCACAGGAAACAGCTGCGGATACAGACCTAAGTGTGGTAGCACGTTTTGTTCGCTCTGGGTGGCCTGCCAGAGCCAAAGACATTCAACGGCCTCTGGTTCGACGTTATTTTGCACAACGTCATGCATTATCTTTAAGTCAGGGTGTACTGTTGTTACATACGGACAAGACCAAACAAGAGTGATTGTTCCTCGTTCCCTGCAACGTGAAGTGTTACGACCCCTGCATCAAGGACATTGGGGTATTGTTAGGACAAAGCAATTGGCCAGACGTCATTGTACCGGGGTTGGTATGGACGCTCAGATAGAGCACATGACGTCTCAGTGTACTGTTTGTGCGGAGCATCAGGCGGCTCCTCCGCATCGTTTCTCAGACTGGCCACGCCCCAAGGGACCATGGCAACGTTTACACATTGACTTTGCCGGACCTTTCTGGAACACGCGCTGGTTAATTGTTGTAGACGCTTTCAGCAAGTTTCCTTTCGTGATTGCCATGAACCCAACGACAGCGTCTAGTACAATCACTGCCTTAACATCAGTGTTTTGCATCGAAGGTTTGCCTGAAACTATCGTCAGTGACAATGGACCTCAATTTGTTAGTGCGGAATTTCAACAGTTTTGTCGTGTGAATGGCATTCAGCATATAACCACCGCACCTATTCACCCTCAGTCCAATGGTGAAGCAGAACGTTTCGTTCGAACATTCAAGTCTCAATGGAGAAGATGAAAGGTCAGCACTCCAGGCAGCAAGCTCTTCAAATTTTCCTGTCTACGTTTCGGTGCATGCCACGTGACGGCCCGTCTCCTGCCGAGCTGCTACACGGCCGCCGTCAGCACACTCTCCTTCACCTGCTGCAGCCTTCCACGCACCGAGTCGGTTCGTATGGCGCTACGCGTTTTCAGGTTTCCACGTCGGTGCTGTACAGGGTGTTTGCTGGCAACAAGAAGACATGGTTGCCGGGCACCATTCAGCGCGTGCTCGGTCGCAGTATGTATGTTGTACGTTCTTCCACAGGGTCGGAGCTGCGGCGCCACGCAAACCAATTGCGCTTGCACAGGCCGCGCGATCCTGTCTCCGGTTTCTTGATTCCAGACCCAGTTCACCGCCAGGGAGCACAGCCACATCGCTCGCCGCCAGGACCAGCTTCCCCGGGCTGCGAGATCCCGATGAATGTCGACGCACCTCCTACGCAGTCGGCCCCTCCGCCTCCGTCGCCGCCTCAGCTGACAGCGTCACCGAGAGCGTCCGCCCTTCCTCTGGTTTTGGCGGGTTTCCCGGCGGATCGCAAGGTGTATACCGGGACGCGGACGGCGTCTCGATCCCAGCCTCAGCTACGACGCCCGTCCCACCAGTAACGCCGCCGCCCAGGCCCTCCTCCCAGTGCCGTTACCGTGGCCGTCAGCCCTACGCCACGATGGCGCGGCGGTTTGGGGGTGGGGGGGGGGGAGGGATGTGGTGTCGCACAAGTCCAAAGTGCGCGCCACCTACTTTCGCCGCGCGCCGTCATGCGCGCACGGCGCGGCGTTCTTACGACGACAGCCACGAGCGCCCTCTGCTAGAACTCCGCTCGTGGCCACCACTGAACGACATCGTTCACTTGGGACTGAAATAGGAACCAGTTAACACTTCGGAATCAGATAGGGACCAGTGAAGACTTGGCTATCGGTTAGGCACTAGGCAGGCCTCTAGCTCAACTATGTATCAGCTTTCTGCAGTACTGAGCTATGTAAAAGTTAAGTATTGTATAAATTCTGTGCAATATATATCTCGTTCTAATTTACTCTAGTGTTTCTAGTTTCTGCTGTCCCACTGGCTGCTCCCCTCCGTACCTGCACAAGCGTGCTACCTTTATTCCTGTGTCTGTCTTCCTACTCGGCCACCGACACCTACGACGGAAACGAGACACAAAAGCGGCGACGAGGCTGGGACACAAAAAATGATACACGACATTCACATCCATTACGAAAAAACAAGCACACTCGAGCTGAAAAATAGGGAAGAAAAACAGAAGCAAATAGGAATGCCGATACCGTAAGCTCATTTTGACTCCAGTGTGTTCCATGCCGAAGAAGAATACAATTTACAGATTTACCTTCTACTGGATTGCCAAGTTTTACTGTTCCAAGAGATAGCATATTTTCACTTACGATCGAAATAGTGAATTTCATAAGGGAAAAACTGTATTTACGCCCGGATAAACTGTATTTCTATCGACAAATTCTGGAAGAACCCAGAACGATTTTCTTCTTGACCGCGTATATACACCGCATGACCAACGAAGTTGAGGAAGTAGTTATTGTTGTTTTGGTCTTGAGCCCGAAGTTATAAAATCTGGCTTTAAGTTGCTGAGAAACATTGGAGGAATAACAAATTCAGGAGGCCGTAAATAAGATGCTGGTCGGGTAGTCGGCAACACGGCAGCGCCGCCGCTGAAGCAGCACGTGTTGCGGCTTGGAGCCGTGCCCCAGTTCCGGTCTAGCGTCCTGCCCAGGGGATTCCCCTCACGTCTGCCGCTGTACGTATTACCGGTCTAATGGCCGAGCCGGCGACCGGACAGCCCACGTAATCCCGCTTCGAGAAGTCGCCTCGCTTCCTGAAGAAGAACACCTGAGTCCAAAGGTAGATCGTTGCGCTCGAACAGCAACAGTCGAAGACTAGATGCAGGAAATCTGTATGCACAGGCTGCGTTCATTAGAGTGCTATGCAGGAAAGATTGGCATTTCAGTCACCCGGGTTCACCATCTCTCCTGTTGCCCAGTATGCACAGGATTCAAATGTTGAAATGTTTTGTATATCTATCGGACCAAACTGCATGGTCATCAGTCCGTAGCTTACAATCTACTTAATCCTAGGTAAACTAACCTAAGGACAACACACACACACCCATGCCCCAGGGAGGACTCGAACCTCCACGGCGAGCAACCGCGCGCTCGGCAGCGAGGCGCTTTAGACCGCTCGGCTACTCCACCGCGGCATGCACAGGATTCCGTGTGGCCAGTAATAACTAGTTAAGTACATATAAGGCAAGAATAGTGGCATGTTGTGTAACCACCCATGTTGAATTCACCTGGTTGCCAAGTTAATCTGTGGTGGTTTGCGACCAGTCCAGGAGCAAAGGCTGCCATCTTGTGACACGAAGAAGGTGCATGTTTGTCCAGCGGCGTGCGGTCATGCTTGGTCTTATTGAAAAATCGCGTCTGGGGTCAGGCCCGGCGCAAGATACGTGCGAAACATGCAGCCGCAAAAGGCGGCACTTTCCAAGGAGCGGCAAATCTGTGCCCCCCCCCCCCATTTTTCTATTTTTTAGGACAAAGAGGGGACTCGAAAGCAAACCTTGGAGGGAGCGACTTCGGGAACTATGGCATGGTACCTCGACTACCTGCCGGCCGCCCCTGTTGAATGAATTGGAGTGAGGAGGACTAATTTCTTTCTCTTCACTGTGGCAGCACCGTCGTATTAAGGAGGGAGGAAGAGAGGGGGAAGCAGTCTGGCGTGCACGCCAGTATTCTTATCAGTGGAGCGCTGCCAGCGTGTTACGCGCCTTAAGTAGTTTGTAAGTTTAGGGACTGATGACCCCATAGTTAAGTCCCATAAGCTTTACAAACATTTGAACATTACTACAGTCAAACAACACCTACAATGGCTAGAACTATTCCGAATTGACAAATACGCTATGAATAATTACAAGGGATAATGACATTGGTAGTAAGCCTGGAATAAGTTGGGTTTCGATGTATTTTTCAAAAATTTTGCTATCTGTTTCTGAATGATAGTCGGACGTTTTGATTTCGAGCCTGAAATACCTGTCTCCGCCTCCATGAACAATAATTAAAACTCTGACCGCCACTTTTGTTTGACAATATTACTCTCACACTATCACTTTGCTAATATTTATTTTTCCGTTGAATACATTACCTGTTCACAACCATTGAAAACTGATTATTTACGTTAACTGTAAGTTAATGCTGCGCGGGATTAGACGATAGGTCTAAGGCGCTGCAGTCATGGACTGTGCGGCTGGTCCCGGAGGAGGTTCGAGTCCTCCCTCGGGCATGGGTGTGTGCGTTTTTCCTTAGGATAATTTAGGTTGAGTCGTGTGTAAGCTTAGTGACTGATGACGTTAGCAGTTTAGTCCCATAAGATTTCACGACAACATTTCTGTAAATTCACAAGGCTTACTAAATTAGCTAGATTTCTTCAATCAGGTTTGACTCCATTTTTGAGCTGGTGCCCAGCGATTGTATTGTACAAATCCGTAGAGAATGTCACCAATCAGTCGCAAGTTTCGTTTTTATTTTCCAGATCTACATTGATTTTGGACACAGTGTGGCTATTCTCAATGCTTTGAGTTAAAACATCTATTCCATCATGCTGAACGTAAGTGTCAACATGACGGTTTAGATGTAAGCACATATTAAAAGCTTTGAGACTGACGGCCGAAACATACCGATTTCGGGGGAGGGGGGGGGGGGCGGCAATTTATCAGCTTGCATGGGGCGGCACTTGGGCTTGCACAGGCCCTGTCTGGGGTGTCGCGCAGAGTGGGTATGGCTTCAAGTCGCAGGCTGTTATTTACTTTGGTCAAAGTGATCACGATACTCTGGATAGCCACAACTGTATGTTTTGACTGAACCCACTAGCACCCGACACGGGCAGAGTATAACTTTTCTGAATATGATATTGGATGAGTGCAAATAGTGTCTCTTATATTGATTTTAACATTTTTTACATTACGTAACGTATGTAGTGCCATAAAAAGAGGTCATCAGTATCATCATCCACTAGAGTTTTCAGTCTCGGTTTGGGTCTGCTTGGAACATAGACCTCTACGTCGCTCCCTATCCTCCCACCACTTTTCTTTTGCACTTTGTCCCATTCTTTTCTCTTCTACACTCCTCCCTATACTTCCATGATCCATCTATCTATTCCTTTTGGTCCCCTGCCTCCTATTTCCATCTCATGTGTTGTCTTCCTTTCTCTTGACATGTCCTTACCATCTCAATCTTGACTGCTCTGTGGTCCCTTGTAGAGATTTCTCCTTCACCATTTTCCTTACCTTCTCGATTCTCATTCTATCCATCCTCGTTACACCAAACCTTCTTCTGTGGAAATTCATCTCGCACGCCAGTATTCTGTTCACCTGCCTCGTCTTCATAAACCACGTTTCGGATGCGTATGTGAGAATTGGAACATAATACTGTTGGTATATCACCTGCTTATTCTTCTGGGGTACATTTTTGCTCCCCACCAAACTTCGCACACTTCGAACGATTCTGTGGGCTTGCTTTCCTCTGTGGACTTGCTTTCCTCTTTCACTGATCTCCATATGATTCCTCCCACGTTCTTCAATCACACTTCCAGATATTTAAAACTGTTCACCCTCTTTACTATTTCCCCTCCAATCTTTTCAGCTACTACTGCTCTTTTTTATTCGTTGTTGTTAGCATAATTTCACAATTGTTAGTATTACATTTCATCCCATACTGAGTCACCACCTCGTGCCATGCATTTAGTCTTTCTTATACTTATCCTTGTCGATTACCGCCCACCATTATGTCATCTGCAAACATCGCTCTCGCACGCTATCCTATTCGTGTTGCAACTCCTAACATCATATGAGGAATTATAATGATGATTAGTCCATCTGCGCGAATAGTCCAACGCCTCCTCCAAGCAGTGGGAGACGGGCAACGGCGTAAAGTAGTGGACTGCCTGTAAGGGCGAAGTACAGCGGGGTCTTCGAAGGCACATTCATCGCCTCGGTGGCTGTGAAAGCTCTATAGGGAACCTGAAAATTGCCGGCGTACGGGATCTATGTTAGGCCTAGCTAACAAGTAGTGGATAAATGTACAAGTTTCAAACAAGGAACATAAAAAGAGGTAACATTTTAAAAATAACTTCACATTTGTCTTTGTTAGGTTTCCTAAGATCCATGACATGGTACGAAATGGTACATTACGAGACAGTTTATTTACAATTATCTTTTAATCTAGGGGCTTTTACTGAATAATTTCATTTTGGATTAAAAGTAAAATTTGGCTAGGAAACACCAGGAGAGATGCGCTTTGACAGAAAGACGTCGCGTTTGTACCCAGGAATATTACATATCTTCACTACATTCCCAGTAAAATCGATGAAGATCGAACGTAGGTATGTAGAATGCATAAACAACAGCATTTAGCGCACCAAATGAGCCACCTCAACTATAGCTGAAGGAAAAAACGTTACAGACTTCGCAATGAAACGGAAAAAGCAATCAAATTGTTTCGTACCTAAAAAAAATCCATTCCACAGTTATTACTACAGGTGAACCATGAACGTCAGAAATCTTCGAAATATTGCATTTTTAAGCTAAAGTATCTGCACTCGAAAGAACACAAACTACTTATGAACTAGCTACTACTAAGAACGGCACAAATATCCAAGTCCTAGAGGGGATTCGAACCCCCGACGGTAGTGGCCGTGCAGACCGTGACTGGCGCGCCGCAGACCGCTCGGCCACTGCGGCCGGCTGAGCGAATTCATTAGACTCCATACCGCCTTGATACAAGTCAAAAAACTGCCCGTGATGGTAGGAAGAGACCACATTATAAGTTTACGTTTCTCTTGTAGTGTATATTATACTTATGCACAGCGAAATAAGCTACGAATACACAAATACCCCTAAGTATTAGTTCATGAAGAAATCGTTCTTTATATCTCGGAATCAGTGATATGCGGCTGCTTCTATATTAACGTCCCGATTATGTAGGTCTCTTAATATTTTACCAATGCTCGTAACGCTAAAATTACGTACAAACATCACTGAATCGTATCTACTTTTGTTCCACAGATATCTATGGTGTAAAGTTTAAGTAGGACACCCTGTATATGAGTGTTCGTAGATGGCGGTGAGGGAAGGGTGGTGGAGGGGCAGCGGAAGAAATGAAGGTGTACAGAGAGAGGTAGGAGAGATGATGGATGGAGAGAGAGGACAGTTTTTCAGCTGCTCTACGAATACATTTGATACTGTCGGCGTTTTCTTTTGTCTCAAACAAGTGGAACTGCCCCACAGGTGCGCCTTTTCAGTGCGTTGTGCTGCTGCATGTATTATTGTGTGCAGCGCTTCCCTCCCCGTCCGTTGAGACTTTGTCGTCCGCATGGCGCGCAAGTTTTTTTCGTCCCTATTCCGGGAGGCCAGCGAGTCTGGCAGTTTCCCTCCGGGTTGACAGTGAAATGAGAGGATTTCAGCCGTCGACTTACCGCCGCAGGATTTCATTAGTCTCTCGGCTCGCCTGTGTCCGTTAGCCCTCCAACACAAAATCCGCGTTTTTATAAAGGTTGCACGGAAATGCCCTTTCACTTTATGAGACAGAAAAGACTGCAGAATAATATACATACCTGAAAGTCTCCCACTCAAGCTCAACGTCGCCGTTGTTTCTATATTAACCGCACAAAAAGGGCATTTTTTTGGCGAGGTCTCATGGACACTTCGCCGTGGTTCCAGGAAGATTTGAGACGCCGAGCGCCGATCCATAAAACAGGCATCACCATACAAAATACCGACTGTTACACAAATTGTGTAAGAACGAACCGGTCGCTTGTATAAAGGCGACCTTGAACATTTTTGAAAAAAAAAAAAAAAAAAAAAAAAAAAAAAAAAAAGAATACTTGTCTTAGCAGTAGCTTGATATAATCAACAAATATCTCTATTCAGAGCTTTTGAGGGCTCACACCGTTCGTCCAATGAGTAAACTTTTGTTCAAATGTTCAAATGTTTGTAGAGTCTATGGGACTTAGCTACGGGGTCATCAGTCCCTAAACTTACAAACAAACTTATGAACTACTTACAACTAAAGACGGCACAAATATCCATGCCCGAGGGGGGATTCGAACCCCCGACCGTAGTGGCCGTGCGGACCATGACTGGAGCGCCTTAATCCCCTCGGCCACCGCGGCCGGCTAGACTTTTGTGGTAGAACATTCCGTTTACTCATCAAGTTGATTTCAGATTCTGTGGTATGGTATCTGACTTCGTGGTTTTTGTATAGAAGATAATGTAAATATTATAAAAAATTCCACCGATCATTTAATACCTACAAAAGAAACAATGTCTCCATTATACGCTTCTGAATAACGTGTTTTGGCTCAATTAAAATGAAATAAACCGCATAGTAAATAAAATAATTATTGCGATGCTACAATCATCGAAAAATTCCATCAATGAACTCAAATGTTCAAATATTTGTTAAGCTTAAGGAACTTAACTGCGTACAAAACGTACAAAATACTTATGTACTACCTTACACTATAGACGACACAAAGCCGGCCGCAGTGGCCGAGGGGACTGCGGCGCGCCAGTCACGGTCTGCACGAACACTACGGTCGGGCGTTCGAATCCCCCCTCGGGCATGGATATTTGTGGCGTCCTTAGAGTTAGCTAGTTCGTAAGTAGTTTGTATGTTTAGGGACTGATGACCCCGTAGTTAAGTCCCATAAGCTATAATAACATTTGAACATCGACACAAACATCCATGCCCGAGGGGGGATTCGAACCCCCGACCGTAGCGGCCATACAGACTGTGACTGGCGCGCCGCAGACACCTCGGTCACTGCGGCCGGACCAATGAACTCAATAACCCGATTTGGGTTGCTGTAGTTGTAAAGACAGTGGATTCAATAATAAATTGGTTTTATCCGTTTTCTGCATATACGTACAGTTTAAACAATTTTGGAGCATTCGACGGATAACTGTCCCTGAGAAAAGCCATCGTTTTGGATGATGAACAACAAACAGTCGCAAATAATTATTTACTTTCGCAGATTTAGATTTCAGTCACTGTGTGACGAATATCAAAGCTTGAAACTGTAGCTTAAACATAACATCTTCAACAGTAGAGCAGAGGGTAGAGCTGCATGAGCTCGGGAAAAGTAAACACTGTGGTTTCCCCTTTCTTTCAGCCATTCGCAGTAGCTGCATGACAGAGCCACGTTAGATGATGTTACAAGTTTAGCCCGGTCAATCACCCTACTAAGAAGGATGCTGCCCTTCTTAATTAATCAACCACATGTTTGTCTGTCCTCTCCACCAATACCCCTCTACTGTGGACGACTATCAGTATCGTTTAAGCATGGAAGGCACCACTCCTCGGCAACGCCTGTGGTTCATGGGGGGATGAATCGCAGATGAACATTAACAAGAGAAAAACTAGGGTAATGGAATGCAGTGTAAGAAAATCAAGCGATGCTGAAGGAGGGAGACTATAAAAGAAATATGTGAGTTTGGTTATTTGGGTTGAAAAAACTTCTGATTGTCGAAGTAATGGATATAACATTCTGAAAGGCTACCGACGAATTCTGAAGGTTGGATTGGATACACCGCGTAGCTGATGAGGAGGTGCTGAACAAAAATCGGGGAGTAACTAGTTCATGGCATATCTAGAAGAAGGGATCGATTGGTGGGACACATTCTGAGACATCATGGAATCGTCAATTTTGCACTGAAGGGAAATGTGTGCGGTAAAAATTGGAAGAAGAGAGCCAAGGTCGAACAAAGGAAGCAGATTTAACTGGTGGTTCTTATGACGAGATGAAGAAGCGTGCACAGGATAGAGTAGGAGAGCTGCATAAAATCAGTCTCCGGACTGAAGACCACAAAACCAAAATCTTCAACACGAAGACTCAATAATGTTGTGTGTCTTAAACTAAGTTTTCTAAGCATTGATAATGGTCACACAGTGACCGAAATATAGTTCGGCGACAGATTTTCTACTGATTGCTGTTCACTAACCACGTAGTATAACAGTCGCTGAGCACATAGACTCGGTATGGAATCAAATTTGATAGAAGCAACCGATTTCTACATTTAGACTATCTACATTGCATCCTCCCTCCCTCCCTCTCTCTCTCTCTCTCTCTCTCTATCTATCTATCTCTCTATCTGTCACCGAGCGAGACGGAGTACTGGACTCGTATGCAGTGGACGGCGTTACAATCCTGCCATCGATCATCTAGATTTAGATTTTCCGTAATATCAGTAAATCCCTCCAGGAAAATGCCGTTAAGGCGATTTCCTCCCCCATTATTAAAATCTATCAGAATGTGAGCTCAGTATTGAATGATCATGACGTCGAAGGAACATTAAACCTTAACCGCCCTTCCTTTATCTGTTACTCCGCTTCCACTTTCATTTTAGGTTTCAAAATTAAGAAATTAAAATTCAGAAACTAATAAAGTTGTGTGCTAACGGCAGAGAATGACCACGATGCTACTCCTACAGGAAAGTAAATGACACCACCCAACATTCTACGTAGTTCCCAGAATGAAACTTTCACTCTGCAGCGCACACTCCGCTGCAGAGTGAAAGTTTCATTCTGGAAACATCCCTTAGGCTGTGGCTAAGCTATGTCTCCATCATATCCTTTCTTCCAAGAGTGCTAGTCTTGCATGGTTCGCAGGAGAGCTTCTGTGAAGTTTGGAAAGTAGGAGGCGAGGTACTGGCGGAAGTAAAGTTGTGAGGCGGCATCGTGAGTCGTGTCGGGATAGCACAGTCGGTAGTGCGCTTGCCCGCGAAAGGCAAAGGTCCCAGGTTCGAGTCCCGGTTCCGGCACACAATTTTAATCTGCCAGCAAGTTTCATATCAGCGCACATTCCGCTGCAGAGTGAAAGTTTCATTCTGGAAACATCCCTTAGGCTGTGGCTAAGCCATGTCTCCACCATATCCTTTCTTCCAGGAGTGCTAGTCTGGCATGGTTCGCAGGAGAGCTTCTGTGAAGTTTGGAAAGTAGGAGGCGAGGTACTGGCGGAAGTAAAGTTGTGAGGCGGCATCGTGAGTCGTGTCGGGATAGCACAGTCGGTAGTGCGCTTGCCCGCGAAAGGCAAAGGTCCCAGGTTCGAGTCCCGGTTCCGGCACACAATTTTAAACTGCCAGGAAGTTTCATTCTACGTAGTTCTTTACTATAATGATACGGTTTTCACTGCTGACACCATCATTGATCCAGAGATTGCATTAGTGTAGATGCCTGGTGTGCTTGTGTTAATGAAATTTAACAATTTGAACATAGGCACCCCAGACAAATTATTTCATTAAAGATGGTTACTTTCGCGTGGCATTTCAACCGTAGCAGCTGACAGAGACGCAGAACACTTGAAGTTCCAATGTTCATTCCTTATCACAGTTGCCGGCCGCGGTGGCCGAGGGGATTGAGGCGCTTCAGTCACGGTCTGCATGGCCTCTACGGTCGGGGGTTCGAATCCCCCATCGGGCATGGATATTTGTGCCGTCCTTAGGATAAGGTAGTTGATAAGCAGTTTGTAAGATTAGGGACTGATGACCGCGTAGTTAAGTCCCATAAGCTTAAAAAACATTCGAATTCCTTATCACAGTTAGTGATTGTAAAATGTAAGAGGGATATCGAAATAAATGACGCGGGGAAGGAAATATAATTAAAATCGCTCAAAAGTGGACAGGCCGCTTGACCTGATTGGATTCCAGTTCGATTTTACACAGAGTACGTAAAGGAACTTTCCTCCCAACTTGCAGCGGTGTACCGTAGGTCTCATAGAAGAGCGTAGCATTCCAAAAGGTTGGAAGGAACGTATAACTGATGTGCAGAGCTATAGGCCTGTATCTGTAACGTATTATGTTCAAGTATAATGACTTTTCTGGAGACTAGAAATCTATTCGGTACGAATCAGAAAAAGGCAATCGTGTGAAACCCAGCTCGCGCTCTTCGTCCACGAGACCCAGAGGCCAATAGACACGGGTTCTCAGGTAGATGCCGTGTTTCTTGAGTTCCGCAAGGTGATTTATACATTTCCCCACAGACGTTTTATGAACAAATTGAGAGCATATGGTCTATCACAACAAATGTGTGACTGAATCTAACAGTTACTATAACTTTACACAGCCTGTCATTCTGGAGAGAGAAGTCTTCCAAACTAAGAGTGATGTCAGGTGTGCCGTAGGCAGTGTCGTGTGACCATTGCTATTTAAAATATATATAAATGACCTTGTGGATAAAATCGGAAGTTCAGTGAGGCTTTTTCGGATGATTCCTTGGTATATCGAGAGGTTGTATCAATGGAAATTTGTAATGAAATGCTGGACGATCTGCATCGAATTGACGCACGGTTCAGGGAGTGGCAATTGAATCTCAGTGTAGACAAGAGTAATGTGCTACGAATACATAGAAAGAAAATCATTTATCAAAAGATCCTTTATTATTTAGCTCAACTTGAAAGACGACCGTATGTCGTCTTCCATATATTTTTTGTATATTTCTGTAAAGTTATAATTTATTTAAAGTCGCTAGATTATCATTTTGTTAAAACTTGAACCCCAATCTTTTCAAAGCTTGAGGAATAGCATTTTTATTTCATGTGTTAAAATATTAGTTAATATTGCTAGGTTTTTCTCATTTTCTTATGTTAATAATTGATTATTATATTAATTAATGTGGCATAAATGTAGCTTCTCTGCTACACCACTGTCTTGGTGACAATGTGCAGTTGTTTTACTTTTATATAGGTGCAAGAATCTATGGCTGTCTGATTGTGGGAAGTGACAGGTCACTTTGCACCGTTCTCTCTTGCTGAGTGTCGATAGCTGCTGATACTACCAAAGAGGTTTCCACGCCGTTTGGTTGCGAGCTAGTTAGTGAGCCTTCTCCAGTGTGAGTGTGTCTGTCCGTCCCCACTGCCGCTGTTTCTTAGGTTTTTCCGGCATCCAGTGGCATCCCGCGTCCGGTGGCCGCTCAGTCGGATCATTCTGGGCTGGTCGTCTGGTGAGATAGGGCTAGTTCTGCTCTTGTGTTTGGAGATGGTAGCCTTACATTGACTAGCATGTTTAACATAGATTCATAAACTTAAAATATTTTTTTTTAATATTTTCTCCGAACATGTGAGGAAATGTGTTCTCGTTTTTCAAATCAGTGATATCCAATAGATCAATGCGGTGTGTGTGATTCTAGTTGCAGTTTGATAACGACCTGGTATATAAAAACCTTTTGTGATCATGTGGCGGCGTATGAACTGTGGAAATACTTTCTAACTTTGTGGGTCCCGATTCATAAAAGGTGATATCTTATTTTTGTACAGTACATGTAAAAATCTTCTCATCCTTTCCATTAGTGAGTGATATGTGTTCCACGTGGTTGGTTCATAGAACAAAGCCTTCACCTTCCACTCTAGTTTGTTCCATGTCAATCAGGCAAGTAACTATGCAGGGATCCTTCTGATTTCCACTAATATTTCGCGATCTTCTCTCCCCGCCTATTTTAATTTTGCTGTTTCCTCTCTGACTTGTAGAACCGACTTGTAGAACGCACTCTGTCTTGTCGGTAATTCTCTCTGAGCCTTGTACAACCTCCTTCAATAAATTCCTTATGTAATTCTAAATATTTCTATGGGTTGTATGCTGTGATTCTTAATGCTATTTTTCCAACTTTGTAATTGTTTCTTTTTATGAGTTTTTTGAGACTGGACTTCAACCGTCTCTATAAACGCTCCCTGTCGCGTGTAGGTGCATTTCTTTCGCTTCTTCATGTAATTATAAACATTTCTATGGGTTGCATGCCGTAATTCTTATTTTTATTTTTTCAACTTTGTAATTATTTCATTTTTGTGGTTTTTCTGAGACAGGACCTCATCTGTCTCTGTAATCCCCCTATCGCATGTAACTGTATTTCATTCGCTTCCTTATATAATTCTAAGCATTTCTGTGGGTGGCATGCTGTAGTTAATTTTCTTTATTTCTCGGAAACTGAATTTATTCAATTTTATCGGTTTTCGGAACCACGTGGGTCCGAGTTCCGACTTCCGCGGTTTGCAGCTAGTCGCCTGAATTCACGCCACTTCTCATATAAAACCTGTGCCTAGATCGATTTCTAACAGACTGCAACTTAAGAATTCACCTTGATTTTGTATAATGAATCCGATTTTCAACCACTTCACTTCCAGTGGAGTGCGTTCAAGTATCGTAGCCGTGTGTCGCCGTTAGCGTGTTTGCTCGCGGTCCAATTCAGATGTAATTTAACTTGGCTATACACACGTACCAACTCAAAATAGGCACGAGAGTCCAGAGGCAGCTTCAAAGTGTTTGTATGTTGTGATTTCTGCTACCTTGCTGAATTTCGCCCACGATAGTGGCGCCTGCTTCCGCCTCGACTCAGCACGCTGCTTTCGGTGAGTTTCGCTGTGGCATTGTGTGTGTGTGAGCGAATATGTGTTGTTTGTGAATCCTTCCCCCCAGAAGCGTTAAATCATGTATAATTTAGGCTGGGCACCGTCCGTATTAATCTATGTAAGAGATGCATTTTTATTGTATTAACAATATTGGTTCCCCATTTTGCTTGTTTTCTATCTGAATAATCCGTAAGTTCCCAAAAAATTGTAGTTTTAGAACACTTTCCCTCTTTTATTTAATTTTGTTCTTCACAAGTGTTGAGGACAAGTTAAGATGCGATTTTTATGTCTAAATTCCGTTGCTCCATAAATGTTTTCTTAGCCAACATTCTAAGATAATTTTAATTCTGGTGGCTTTCTAATTGTGTCTGTGTGTAATAATGTGTGTGCTGCCACTGTAGTATTAACTTACTGTTAGTGAAGTAATTTGAAACGCGTCAGTTTTCAGTTTGTGCTGGGAACAAGGCTTTTTAGCAGGGAGTAACCAGTAGTTCACACGGACTTCATTTACTAATTTTAGTTATAAAACTAGGCTCTTGTTTCGTACAGTGGCCGACTTTTACACTATAGCAGGTCAGCAACAGGAAGCAGCTAATTCCATAAATTATATGGAAGGAGGCATTAGGAGTTATTTAAAATGGAACAACCATATAAAATCAATCGTCTGCAAAGCAGAAGCCACACTGAGATTCACTGGAAGAATCCTAGGGAAATGCAGTCCGAAACAAAGGAAGTAGGTTACAGTACACTTGTTCGCCCACTGCTTGAATACTGCTCACCGGTGTGGGATCCGTACCAGGTGGAGTTGATAGAGGAAGTAGAGGAGATCCAATGTAGAGCAGGGCGCTTCGTTACAGGATCATTTGGTAATCATGAAAGCGTTACGGATATGATCTATAAACTCCAGTGGAAGACAGAGAGACGCTCTGTAGCTCGTTACGGGCTTTTGTCGAAGTTTCGAGAACATACCTTTACCGAGGAGTCTAGCAGTATATTGCTCCCTCCTACGTGCATCTCGCGAAGAGATCAGGAGGATAGAATCAAAGTAATTAGAGCCCACATCTTTCTTTCCGCGAACATTACGAGACTGGAATAGGAGGGAGAACCGATAGTGGTACTGAAGGTACCCTCCGCCACACACAGGTGACTTGCAGAGTATAGATGGAAATGGAGATTTTTATGTAGAAAACGTAACTTCAGAGTTATATCTAAAACTACATACATATTTTTTTATTATTTATTTATTATTTAACATGCCCCATTACATAGCAATATTACATGTTTGATGGTTTGATTCAGTCAGTTACATCAAATGTTCTTACAAACACAAGTACAGTATACAAGTTGACAGGGTTTACAAAGGAACAAACAATTTTATACATTAGGTTTTGTATCCCGACTTCGTCGCCGCTTTTGTGTCCCAGCCTCGTCGTAGGTGTCGGTGGCCGAGTTGAATGAGACCGACACGCTGGTGCAGGTACGGAGGGGAGCAGCCAGAAACTATAAACACTCGAGTAAATTAGAAAGAGATATATTGCACAGAATGTAACAATACTTAACTTTTACATAGTACTGCAGAATGTTGATACATAGTTTTTAGAGGCCTGCCTAGTGCCTGTACAATAGCAAAGTCTTCACTCGTGCCTATCGGATTACGAAGGTCCTAACTCGTTGCTATCTCAGTCCGAAGTGCCAAGTGCGAAGTGGCCGATGTCCTTCAGTGGTGGCCACGAGCGGCGTTGTACCAGAGGGCGCTCGTGGCTGTCGTCGGAAGAACGCCGCGCCGTGCATGCATGGCGGCGCGCGGCGAAAGTAAGTGGCGCGCACTTTGTACTTGTGCGACACCACATTAGGAAATCTTAATGAATTACAAAAGTTGTAAAAGTTTTATACATTAGGAGATCTTATTGAATTACAAAAATTGTAAAAGTCAGTAGTGTATTTATGTACTAAGTCATATTTACTGACGGGCCATCCTCCTACTTTGGCAGCTATTTTTTCCTGAGATGGTCCCTCTCTTTCAATAAATTGCAGCAGTCAAAAAGCACGTGGTCAATAGTTTGGACAGCACTGTTACATGTGCATGTTCCGTCTTCAATTATTTTGAACCGCTGATAGTAGGCTTTCAGTTTCCCATGACCTGTTAGCATAGGTGTAAAATTCGGAGATATTGGAAGTTTAATCATTAAACGTTGTCGGATCGTCGGAAAATACGGTTTAGTGCTTCCCCCGTTTTTTGTTCTGTGCCACTCAATGTCCCATTTGTTCCTAAACTCTTCTCGAAGCTTCTTCTTTACGGCACTTTTAGGTATTTTGTTATAGCGTGTTGACTGTCGTGATCGAGCTGCTCTTTTAGCAAGGTTGTCAGCTAGTTCATTTCCCCATATCCCTTGATGTGCCTTAACCCATTAGAAATGCACCAGCCAGTTGTGAGTCTGCAACCTTCTGATATTACTTCTTATTTCTTCAATCAAGAAGTTGTGGTTCTTCGGCTTTCGCAGAGAGTCCAAAGTAATTCTGCTGTCGGTGTGAATTACTGCAGTTGTATCAGTAATCGAGAGATTATTTATGAACTCAAGAGCATTGACGATGGCAAATTGTTCCGCTTGATTGTTTGAGCATTCAATAGACAGTTTTAGCTGTATCTGGTAAGTAAGCCTCTTATTAACAAATATTGCTATCCCCGAACCCACTCCGTCGTCTGATTTGCTTCCATCTGTGTATACTTCAACAGCGTAGCTTTTGCTGACGTCCTTCTCAATTATCCTTGTAAAGTCTGCTGGGTGTGCCCAGCTTCTGTACTCTAGGGCGATGTCGATTGTCTGTATGGCGTCTTTGGTTTTGACCAGGTTGTAATATTTAGCTATTTCCTGTATCTTAAGTGTTATAGGCATGAGACCTGAAAGAACACAAAGTGCTTCGCTGGATGTCGTTCTGTAAGCTTTAACCATTTTTAAATTGATTAACCGTTGAACTCTATTACTTTTGGTACGGTTGTATTGTCGCTCCAGTGCGTCTATCCACATCGGTGAGCCGTACGATAATATAGGTAGTATTGCTCCTTTATAAATAGTTTGCAGTGCGGTAGCCCGCAGACCCCAATTGAATCTTGCTGATCTGGAAAGAGCATTAATCAAGACCGTGCATTTATCTGTAATATGTTGAACGTGTTTGTTGAATGTAAACTTACTGTCGATTATAACGCCCAGTTATTTCAGATGGTCTACTTGTTGAAGCACTTTGTTATTAAGGTATATTGCGGTTGTGAATGAGGCAAATTTCCTTTTCCTGGTGATAAGTATAGCTTTTGATTTCTGTTCATTGAATTTTGTAAAGTCAGGGACAACTTTTGTAATTTGCTGCGTACATTCTTGTCTTTTACCATGACGAGGTTTTTGTCAATCATTTGTCTCAAGGCTACATAATCCTTTGTGTATTTTTTGGCGATTGGTAGCACTTTTTTACATTTCCTGGTCGCCTTCACAAACGATTTGAATTCTTCTGCTGATAAGGGATCCTCATCAGCATGTTCAGCACAATGCGACATGTCATCCATGGATATATCTGATACAACTGAAGCACAGTCAGAATTTTTACCATCGTAGTCGTCTTTACTTTCTATAATTGAAGACTGAAGAGGGTTATGGTGGGACTCTGTAGAAGAGAAGGCAGGGGCTGCCTCACAGGATGTTGTTGCAGACTGAAGTTGATCTTCTGACACTGCAGATGGCGCAATGCTGAAAGTCGTAGTCTGAAAAAGAACTGTTTTGTCTGTAGTGACATCGGAACTGTGAATATCTGTTGCCGGATCTTCGTGGCGAATATCCGATGCTAGTGAGTTATCAAAAGTTTCAGAATTCTTTGTTTTACGTTCTGGGGCTCCCTCATCAGAAATAGAACGACGTCTCTTCGTGTGTTCCGGAAGTAATTTCAATACTGTAGGCGGAGAGATGTTGTCAACTTGTTCCATCCTGAGCGGTATTTGCTGCATAGCATCTGCCTCTCTCAGTGGCATATTTACCGATGTGGCTGTTTGAAGAGCAGGGAAGTCATTGACATTGTCAATATTAGTGACATTGTTGGTTTCATTGACAACATTAGGGCAGTTTGCCTTTACGTGACCTGGAGCTTTACAATGATAGCAAACTACGTCATCCATCGATAAATAAACAGTGTAAATGTTGCCTTCAAATTGAACCTGCAATCTTGATGGTACTTTGTGGATATCATCAATAATAAACTGTGCAGTACGTCTGAAAGACTTAATGTGAGCACAACCAGGGATCTTTGACCCAGACGGTATTTCACGCATAATTCCAAGGACACGACCATATTTAGACATTGCGGTCAGAATTGAGCTAGAAGGAATGAAAGGAAACACATTCGAAAAAACAATACGAGTGCTTGAACTTTTGAAACGCCTCAGGGAAGTAAGAGTTCCTTTAATTGTAATGTCACCTTCTTGTACTAAGCGATCAACGTGCTCGACTTGTCGAAGGAAAATACAGATATTCCCACCGACAATGCGGGAACAGTGCGTAATATCTGAAGCAGGGATAATAGCACTCACCGCTTTCAAGTAGTCATCAATGACGGTGTTAGGTACATTCTCGACGAGAACCGCCTTGTCGGGAGAGATGGTGTTGTCAGAGCCGGCAGACGTCTGGAGGCGCGCTGTGGCCGGCGGCGACCGCGAGGTGGCAGCATCGGCGCGCTCCATCGGTGTTTCGATGACTCGAGGCGGTGACCGCAGCGCCGTCGCGTATCCGGTCGTGGAACCAGCCATGGCCGACCACTAACCTAGTCGGTTTGTTGACAATTCGAAATACCTTAAATTCTTTACGGAATCGCCACGGACAACTGTACGAACACTTCCACGCGTTCACCGGTAACAAAATAACCGACAGATTAACACGATATACGCACAGTCGATATACAAACAACAAATCAACACAGGTGCGTAAGCTCGGAAAATGTACGCGTCCGTTCACCTCCGTAGCCAACACTCGAATCCAACTACATACCTACTCCCCTATCCAGCGTATGGTGCATGGTGGAGAATGCCTCATACACTATCAGTCATTTCCCTTTCTGCCCCCTCCTAATTATAACGATAGAAAAACAAACGCCTGTATGAATCCTTATGGACCCTAATTTCTCTTCTTTGTGGTCTACACTAAAGCTAAGTTAGTAGTAGTACAATCGTTATGGAGATAGATTCAAATTCCGGCCGTCTAAATTTCCTCAATAGTTCTTCTCGGGAAAAAAAATTAAGCGATCCATAGTAATGTTTTCACAGCGTCTCAGTAACACTCGCACAGTGATCGAATCTACCAGTAACAAACATATCCGTCAGCCTCTGATTTGTTTCTACGTCTTCCTATAAATTGGTCTTGTGGGGATCTGCAACACTTGAGAAATGCCGAAGACTGGGCCACAAGCGTTCTTAACGCGAACTCGTTTACAGGTGAACAATATCTTCCCAAATCTGTCTCAAGAAAGCATTCGCTTTCCCCAAGACTTAATCGTGGTATTTTATATCGCTCTGCAATGCTCTGATCACACTAAACACACTCACATCTTTTATTGAAGACACAGGAGTGCATATTAGATTCAGCACAGGAAATATTTGATAGAGATAGCGGGAGCGGCGGGGAGTTAACTGGCACAGTTAGCCAAGGGTACTCAGTTCAGGTTCCTTTCACACATTTCTTTTAAGCACAATATTGAAAAAGAAATCCATTTTATAACTAGATCCTGAAGATCCGAACATGACAACTTTCCAACTTTTTTTGCTTAAATTTTAAGAAACACAGTAAACAGTTCACGTAGGGTGATGCGAAGCAGAAGGCCGAAGCAACCCTTAATAAAAGTAGATAAAATATGGTACACAAGACAATCAAGAGGGGCTACCAAATTAAGTAAAATTATCAGGCTGAAGGCTAATTAAAAAAAAAAAGGAGAAAGAAAGAAATAAGTTAGTAAGTGTGGTGTCGCACAAGTACAAAGTGCGCGCCACTTACTTTCGCCGCGCGCCGCCAGGCACGCACGGCGCGGCGTTCTCACGACGACAGCCACGAGCGCCCTCTGGGAGAACCCCGCTCGTGGCCACGACTGAAGAACACCGGCCACTTCGGACTGAGCTAGCAAACAGTTACGACCTTCGTAATCAGATAGGCACGATTGAAGACTTGCTATTGTACAGGCACTAGGCAGGCCTCTAACAACTATGTATCGACATTCTGCACTACTATGTAAAAGTTAAGTATTGTTACGTTCTGTGCAATATATACCTTTCTAATTTACTCTAGTGTTTATAGTTTCTGGCTGCTCCCCTCCGTACCTGCACCAGCGTGCTGTCATTGTTCCTGTGTCGGTATCGTTCCACTCGGCCTCCGACACCTACGACGAGGCTGGGACACAAAAGCGGCGACGAAGTCGGGACACAAAAGTGGCGACGAGGAGTGATAGAACCTTGGACCAGCCCGCTTACAGCAGCCAGACAGCAGCAGTCGGAGCACGCAAAAATTGCTCCCGCCCACCCACCCTTATTATAAGATTTTTGGGGGAAGATATTTTGTTACGTATTTTGTGGACTTTTTTGTTTCAGAGCGTCCTCTTTCATATTGTATTTGTGTTTTGTTATAAGTTATTTTGTATACGCGGCGCCTAATCGGTCAGCATGGCCACTACCCCGAACCCAAACTTAATGGAAATTATTCAGTTACAGACGGCGCAAATCACCCAGTTGCTCCAGGCGGTGGCCGAGCTGACAGCGCGGGCAGCTAACCAACAACAACAGCCGCCGCTTCAGCAGCCCACACCTGCCGCCGCAACACTTCCTACGTTTCGCCAATACAACGAACGTGAGGAAGAATGGAGTGATTATCTGGCGCAGTTTCAAGAACTCGTCGCGGCTCATCAACTTACAGGTCAGACTGTTAAGCATCTTTTATTGTCTGTGGTGGGCCCCAAAACTTTCGTATTACTGCAGAAACTATTCCCGCAAGCATCTCCTCGTGATGTAGACTTTGAACAAATTGTAGATGCACTAAATGCTCATTATGAGAGAAAAGTTCTTGTAGCCGCTGCACGGTATCGATTTTTCAGACTTAAAAAATTACCGCAGCAGTCACACCAAGAGTGGATTACGGAATTGAAGGGCTTAACCCGCCAATGTAAATTTACTTGCTCTTGTGGACTTTCGTATAGTGACGTTATGTTGAGGGATGCAATTACGCAGAACATTCAGGACCCCAGAATTAGAGCAGCAATTCTAAAACAATCTGACCCTTCATTAGACAGTGTACTGCAGCTTATAGAAGCACATGATACTTTTGACTTAGCTGATGTAGAAATGCAAAGCCATAGTGTAAATTCAGTGCGCCGCAACGGACGCTTTCCTAGCCGTAGTTCTCAGTATAGCACTTGTGATTCTTTAAATTCTACCTGCCGTGCTGAACGGACAGTGAACAGTAGCCAGAGTACAAGTGCGACGCAAAGGTCGCCCCGTAGTGTTAGACACAGTAATTTGCATAACGGGCGCCAACGCTCATTTCAGAAAAATGTACGTAAATCTTGCCCCCAGTGTGTGTCTCGCCACAAGCGTGCTCATTGCCCTAGTCGCAACGCAACCTGTTATCAATGTGGCAAATCGGGACATGTGCAGTCTGTGTGTATGCAAATTAAAAACTCAAAGAACGGTACCGTTAGAAACAGTGCTTCGCAGAGTGCGAGAACAGTTCATTCTGTGAATGTTATACGGGCTGCGGAATTGAACAGTGCTTTCCTTGGATCTCAATTGCATGACAGTAGTTCTGCGCCTATGGCAAAACTATATAGTGCACCACGTAGCAAGCGCCGACGAGCGCGTAAAACAGTGCAACGGAAAAGGGTTCGGGACACGCAAAATGACTATGAACAGTGCATTCCTGTAGTGAAAATAGTGCCTTCTGCAACTTCTAATTGTAATAGTGCCCAGTACTGTGTAGCTAGTGACAGTAGAATTGGTGTAGCTACTCAAAGTAATTTTAGTGCAGTAGCCTCGCATTGCGCGGACGCCGATCCGGCGGTAGTGTCATCTAGTGACAGTGTTGTTAATCCGCTGCGTGCCGAGTCTGCGCCGCTTCCTTCACTATGCGGCCCGCGCATACGCAAGCACAGTACACAAACCGTAGCAGACGTTGCCCACATTCGCGCGCCTGTCGAGCGCCGCAAGCAAAAACTGTTTGTGAATCTCTCCATAGAAAATAAGACTGTGCAATTTCAGCTTGATACTGGTTCCGCTGTTACATTAATCAATAAAGATACTTATGGACTTCTGGGTTCGCCAAAATTGTCGCCGTCACAGCAAGTGTTAACAGCGTACACAGGTGAAAATATTCCCGTGCTAGGAACATGTAGCCTGCCTGCCTCTTTCCAAGGTGTAACAAAAACGGTTGCTTTTGTTGTTCTTCAGGCCAAATCGACACAGAACATTTTTGGACTAGATGCTTTTGACTTGTTTGGTTTATCAATTCAAAGAGATGTGCTTCAGATTTCGTCAGTAGTGCCTCAGGACAAAATCAATGCATTGTGTGACAAATATAGTGACTTGTTTTCGCCGGAACTAGGTTGTGCAAAAGACTTCGTGGCACATGTAACTTTAAAAGACTCTGCAGTTCCAAAATTTCGTAAAGCTAGACCAGTGCCTATCGCATTGCGTGATACAGTTGCCGAAGAACTTAAACGTTGGCAAGATAGTGGGGTGATTTCTCCTGTTTCTGCGAGTCAGTGGGCCTCGCCTATAGTGATTATACCCAAGCCGTCAGGAAAACTTCGTCTCTGTGCGGACTTCAAATCTACAGTGAACAGTCAAACAATTGTAGACACTTATCCCCTGCCCAGACCTGAGGAACTGATGGACAAATTAGGACAGTCTCGCTTCTTTTCCAAGATTGATTTAGCAGAGGCATACTTAGATTCCACTTGATGACGAGTCAAAAAAGTTTTTCGTCATTAATACTCACATGGGCCTTTTTCAATTTCAACGCCTACCCTTTGGCAGTTCTTCCGCCCCCGCAATTTTTCAGCGTTTTTTGGAACAGCTGACAGTTTCTGTACCGTGTTGTTCGAACTATTTAGATGATATTGTGGTATCCGGACGTACAGTTGAAGAACATTTAGCAAACCTGGAGTGCCTTTTCAAAGTTTTGACTGCAGCAGGTCTACGTTGCAATAAAGCAAAGTGTTCGTTTTTTCAAACTGAAATAGAGTACCTAGGCCATGTGATTAATGCCCAAGGAATCCATCCTTTACAGTCACATCTTCGAGCAATCAAAGACTTGCCTCCTCCTAAGAATGTGCACGAATTGCAAGCAGTGATGGGAAAGCTGAACTATTATTTCAGGTTTATTCCCAATGCCTCTCAGATTGCAGCTCCACTGCATCGCTTACGTAGGAAGAATGTTCCTTTTGTATGGTCTAAAGATTGTCAGGTTGCCTTTGACAAACTAAAGTCTGCACTACTCAGTGATGCATGTTTGATTCCCTTTGACCCACAGAAGCCTGTAGTGCTAGCAGTTGACGCCTTGTCGTACGGTGCGGGTGCTGTTCTGTCGCATCGTATTGGTTCTTACGATCGTCCTATTGCCTTTGCGTCCAAGCTACTGACGCCAACGCAACAGAATTACAGTCAGATAGAAAAGGAGGCCTTAGCAATCATTTACGGCGTAACAAAGTTTCATCATTATCTCTATGGCAGAAAATTCTATTTGTTGACAGACCACAAGCCTCTCACGTCGTTGTTCTCACCCACAAAGCCAATTCCGCCACGTACGGCACAAAAGCTTCAGAGATGGTCCTTGATATTGTCTAATTATCAGTATGAGATTTTGTACCGACCTACCACTAAACATGCCAACGCGGACACACTTTCCCGACTTCCGGTTGGCCAGGATGTATCATTTGATTCTTCAGAAATGGCATGTTGTCAGATAGACTCCAGAGATGCTTCCGCTGTCGCAGACTTTCCTTTGAACTCTCGTCGGGTTGCACAGGAAACAGCTGCGGATGCAGACCTAAGTGTGGTAGCACGTTTTGTTCGCTTTGGTTGGCCTGCCAGAGCCAAAGACATTGATCGGCCTCTGGTTCGACGTTATTTTGCACAACGTCATGCATTATCTTTAAGTCAGGGTGTACTGTTGTTGCATACCGACAACGACCAAGCAAGAGTGATTGTTCCTCGTTCCCTGCAACGAGAAGTGTTACGCCTCCTGCATCAAGGACATTGGGGTATTGTTAGGACAAAGCAATTGGCCAGACGTCATTGTACCTGGGTTGGTATGGACGCTCAGATAGAGAGCATGACATCACAGTGTACAGTTTGTGCGGAGCATCAGGCGGCTCCTCCACAGCGTTTCTCAGACTGGTCACGCCCCAAGGGACCATGGCAACGTTTACATATTGACTTTGCCGGACCTTTCTGGAATACGCGCTGGTTAATCGTTGTAGATGCTTTCAGCAAGTTTCCTTTTGTGATTGCCATGAACTCAACGACGGCGTCTAGTACAATCAGTGCCTTAACATCAGTGTTTTGCATCGAAGGCTTGCCTGAAACTATCGTCAGTGACAATGGACCTCAGTTTGTTAGTGCGGAATTTCAACAGTTTTGTCGTGTGAATGGCATTCAGCATATTACCACTGCACCTTTTCACCCTCAGTCCAATGGTGAAGCAGAACGTTTCGTTCGAACATTCAAGTCTCACATGGAGAAGATGAAAGGTCAGCACTCCAGGCAGCAAGCTCTTCAAATTTTCCTGTCTACGTATCGGTGCATGCCACGTGACGGCCCGTCTCCTGCCGAGCTGCTACACGGCCGCCGTCACCGCACTCTCCTTCACCTGCTGCAGCCTTCCACGCACCGAGTCGGTTCGTATGGCGCTATGCGTTTTCAGGTTTCCACGCCGGTGCTGTACAGGGTGTTTGCTGGAAACAAGAAGACATGGTTGCCGGGCACCATTCAACGCGTGCTTGGGCGCAATATGTTTGTTGTACGTTCTTCCACAGGGTCGGAGCTGCGGCGCCACGCAAACCAATTGCGCCTGCACAGACCGCGCGATCCTGTCTCCGGTTTCTTGATTCCAGACCCAGTTCACCGCCCAGGCCCTCCTCCCAGTGCCGTCGCCGTGGCCCTCAGCCCTATGCCACGACGGCGCGGCGGTTTGGGGGGGAGGGGTGTGGTGTCGCACAAGTACAAAGTGCGCGCCACTTACTTTCGCCGCGCGCCGCCAGGCACGCACGGCGCGGCGTTCTCACGACGACAGCCACGAGCGCCCTCTGGGAGAACCCCGCTCGTGGCCACGACTGAAGAACACCGGCCACTTCGGACTGAGCTAGCAAACAGTTACGACCTTCGTAATCAGATAGGCACGATTGAAGACTTGCTATTGTACAGGCACTAGGCAGGCCTCTAACAACTATGTATCGACATTCTGCACTACTATGTAAAAGTTAAGTATTGTTACGTTCTGTGCAATATATACCTTTCTAATTTACTCTAGTGTTTATAGTTTCTGGCTGCTCCCCTCCGTACCTGCACCAGCGTGCTGTCATTGTTCCTGTGTCGGTATCGTTCCACTCGGCCTCCGACACCTACGACGAGGCTGGGACACAAAAGCGGCGACGAAGTCGGGACACAAAAGTAAGGGTCTGAGGGGCCCGAAGCAACCTTTTATAAATACAACGAAAACAACACAATAAAAGGGAGCTCTAAAATTTGAGTAAAAGCTAATTATCCGGCCGAAGCCAGTGCATTTTTATTTTATTTATTTATTTTACGTGGGCTAATAACGGGCTGCGGGCCCGAAACAACCCTTTACAATAAGTTCAAATGTTCGAGTGTTTGTAAGGTTTAAGGAACTTAACTGCGGGGTCACGAATTACAATAAGTAAGCAAAGGTGAGGTACAACAACAAATAAATGAAACCAGCCTAATCATCTTGAAGGACGATTGAAAAAAAATTATACAATTTAGTAAAGGGCAGAAGGCGAGAAACAATCATTTATCTTACTTTCACATTAGTAAACAATACCCTGAAAGCAGGGAAAACAAATCCGGCTCAATGAAATTACAAGGCAGAAGGCCGAGTAAACAAATTATGTATCACAGTAAGAAAGAACAGACTTTCCGGAATGATAAAACAGCTCAAGAAAGGTTACCTAAAACCAAGGCAAAAACACAAGCACTCGGGCCAGACTTTTAACATAACAAGAGACGCATGTTTAAACAGCAATGAAATAAGGCCCCGAGACAATCCATAATACTTCCAACGTAACATAAAATTAATTTAAGAACAGGACTGACTACTGGTTAACCTAATACGCACTCCAACATATAAAACAGATGAGCTGATTCCAGACAGGAAGGAGTGGAGGTAGGGTGCCCAACCGTCCACGGGAACTACAGCTCTGACACGAAGGGACTTATACTAAAAGTAATTTCAACCGTGGTTTGGTGATGCCTCACAGAGGGAAATGGTCTGCGAGCAGAAGATAAGAAAAGGAAAATAAATTACAAAATTAATAAAGCTATACAACTACTGCCCGTGCAGATGCGAGCTCGCAGAGGGGCACAAATTCCCCAGATAAATTCCCCAGTTACGTTAACTAAGTTGGTGAAATGTGAATAATCGCTACTCAGAGCAAAGGAGAGAATATTCAATTGAGCCCAACTAGAAGTGCGGCAAAACACATAAGTAAACATCAATTGACGTAGACATAGGCAACGACGGTCCCTGGGGAACGATCTCAGATCCTGACAAATACACACACTAGCACAAATTTGCGGAGCAGGAGTGTACAGGTCACTTAAGTTGCTCACTCCAAGACAAGTGCAGATAGTGTAGGAGGACGATATCGACAAACGCATTTCATGGATCCCAGGTGGAAAGCAGCTGAAACGACGCGAGGGACTGACCGCGGAGTACAAGTCGTTGACCACTCCGGTGCTTGGCGAGGAACCAACGTGGTATCACATGGCCGCTAGGAAGACGACCGCATAGCCGGGGAGATGAGGTAAAGAGCCCAGCCGAGCTGATGCTGGAACTTGACACAATTCCTTCTCCGTGTCCATATCTCTTCAGCTGTTTATATCATTGCATATACGGCTCCAACAGACTGACAGGGTGCCACTGCTGCCGGCTGCGGTGGCCGAGGTGACTGAGGCGCTGCAGTCACGGTCAGCACGGCCACTACAGTCGGGGGTTCGAATCCCCCCTCGGGCATGGATATTTGTGCCGTCCTTAGTATTAAGTAGTTCATAAGTAGTTTGTAAGTTTAGGGACTGATGACCCCGTAGTTAAGTCCCATAAGCTTAACAAACATTTTGAACATTTTTGGTGCCACTGCGGAACTACTTCGACGGACGCGCCGTGCCCGGCCACAGACGGCCAATTAATGTAAATAACTCGACCCTAGCGACGCCATGCAGTGTAGCAAATTCGCACGGCACGGTACTGACACTCAGATGTTCCCCGCACCGACTTTCACTGACTGACCCGGTAACCGACCTCTCTGGACCTACCTCGGCGCCATGCTCAAATAGCGCCACTGGCGGCGAGGACCACACGGGTAAGAAGACAAAGTGACGCGCGATAAATCTAACAGCGCCGCGAGCCGTGAGAGCACATTAAGATCGATTACCACTTGCGCCATTAATTTTATTAAGGACAGAGGGAATCGTAGAAACACGAACCGGGACGACTCAACATTGTTACAGACCGTACACTTACGACAGGCAGATTCCAGAGAAGAAAAGTACGAAACGCCTATTTGTGGACGTCAGTAAGTGCTACGACTTTATCAAAAGAGGTGAGAGAAATTGATAAGGATAACGCAGCTGAGCGTTAATCACTGACAATATTTGGCGGGAATAGGAACAGAACTCCCAGCACAGCTTCACGATAAATCTAGAGTAGAACAAGGAGACACTGTATCTCCAATACTAAACCGGACTCTAGCACGAATTAAAAACAGGCAGATTGGACATAGACAATGGCTTTTTCAGATGGTATAATTCTGATTGGTAACAACATGATGCAATGGGAGCGAACTGATCGACAAAGGTGGATAAGTGGACAGATGATGCATGAGATTAAGACCAAGTTAGTAGTTGTAACAAAAGAAAAACATACCGCCCAGCATTCCAACAATCTAAAATTTGAATCGTTAGGCAGCATAACATACTTGCGAGTAAACTTCAACAGTACCAACAAGCTCGTTCTTGAAATTTTTACAGGAATATAATAATCAAATAGAAATATGCATGCGTTACTTTCAACAGTCGTATAGACAGCTGGGAATGTACAAGACAGTCACCATACAAATAATAAGTTATCGGTGAGAAACATGTCGTTTGAAAAGAACGTTCTGATGGAATTATTTGTACCAGTAATGGAAAATAACGATCGAATGTTCACACGAAACAGCAAGATCGTGGACATGTACAAAAAGCATCCATAATCAAAAGCCAGTAAATATGATGGTACAGTCTTCTGGTGAGACAACATGTCAGCATTCGAGTTATGACTGGAAAAGACAGGAGGGAAATAGGCCACCGGGAAGATCAGCAAAAAGATGACTGGATGAGGTTAGGAGAATATCTTGAAGATGGGATGCAATGAAGGAAAACTGAAGATAGAGAAGGAGGAATAGCTGTGGTTAAAATGGTCCTGGTCCTACGTAGGTTATATTTTAAGGTAATGGGTCTAATTAGCTTTACAAAATTAAAGATCAGTTAATTGATGTTGTTTGGTTAGTCCTATTTGGATTATTTGCACGGTTGTTAGAAACTGGAAAATGCAAAGTCTTCACGTAGACCGTGATGTGTTCTTTTTAGTGAGGAGTTATTACTAGTTATAGAATGTTAGACATAGATGGGTCAAATATAAGTGTGAACATTTGGATGGTCTACAGCAGTTCCCTCATGAAAAGGTATAGAAGAGATAACAGTTAACCATAAACATAAACAAGTAAACACCAGACAGCAAATAATCTTACAAGGTCTGGTTCACATTGTGATAGTTCAGGCAGGTTACTGAACAATAGAGGGCGTTAGCGAGCAAATTTGTAAACATGGAATAACAAGGTGTGACGAAACTCAGCGCGCTCGTTCCTCCACCGATAGCGGGGGAACGCAACTCTAGCTCCCTCACAAAGTTCTGTACGGTGCTTTACCTTATTATCTCTGGGCTTGGTGTAACTTCTGGTAACTGAACATCTGGATTGTGTTGAATACAAGCAGCTGAACTCAATAATTGTGTACGCTAGTGATTTTTTTGAAATTACGGAGAGCGGTACAGACACGTTGAATCAGTAATTTAATCAAACACCTTAAATAAACTTTATATGCACAATAATCACGTCAACAATGATACTTAACGTGCTGTCGGTAACAGTGATTACCTCGATATCTAGTTAAAACTGCACTCCTACGACCTCCTACGGCCTCCTTTATACACATTTCTGAACAATGTCCAGCATTGTTAGAGTAATTAAGAAAATGAAAATATTAAATTTACAATCAATGGGCCCTGGATAAACTGAAGGAACCTGAAGTTCTTGAGCATTTCCGAGGGAGCTTTTGGCAACAATTGACAGAAACGGGGGAAAATGAAAAAGTAGAGGTGGAATGGGTAGCATTGAGAGATGAAATAGTGAAGACAGCAGAGGAAAAAGTAGGTAGGAAGGCAAGACCTACAACACATCCTTTGATATCACAGGAGATACTAAATTTAATCGATGAAAGGAGAAAATACAAAAATTCAGTTAATGGAACAAGCCAAATGTACTACAGACGAATAAAAATGAGATTGACAGGAAGTGCAAAATGGCTAAGCAGGAGTGGCTAGAAGGTAAATGCAAGGTTTTGTGTCCCAGCCTCGTCACCATTTTTGTATCCCAGCCTCGACACCACTTTTGTGTCTCGTTTCTGTCGTAGGTGTCGTTGGCCGAGTAGAAAGAAACCGACACAAGAATAAAGGAGGCATGCGAGTGCAGGTACGGTGGTGACCAGCCAGTGGGACAGCAGAAACTAAAAACACTAGAGTAAATTAGAACGAGATATATATTTCATAGAGACTTATAAATACTTAACATTAACATAGTTCTTGACTGCAGAATGCTGATACATAGATTATCTAGAGGTCTGCCTACTGATGATTCCTAGTGCCTATCCGATAGCCAAGTCTTAACTGGTGCCTGTCTGATTCCCAAGTGTTAACTGGTTCCTATCTCAGTTCCAAGTGAACGATGCAGTCCGGCGTTGGCCACGAGCGGAGTTGCAGCAGAGGGCACTCGTGGCTGACGTCGTAAGAACGCCGCGCCGTGCGTGCATGGCGGCGAGCGGCGAAAGTAGGTGCCGCGCACTTTATACTTGTGCGACACCACACAACGATTTAGAAGAATGTATAAATAGGGGAAAAATAGATACTGCCAACAGGAAAATAAAAGAGATATTTGGAGATAAGAAAAACAGCTCTATGAATATCAAGAACGCAGATGGAAAGCCAGTTCTCAGCAAAGAAGGGAAAGCTGAAAGTTGGAAAGAATATATAGAGAGGCTCTACGAAGGAAATGAACTTAGAGGCAATATTGTAGGAAGGGGAGAAGGAGTAGATGAAGATGAAGTAGGAGATATTATACTGTGAGATGAATTTGACAGAGCACTGAAGGACCTAAGTCGAAATAAGGCCCCTGGAGTAGATGACATTCCCTCAGAGCTACTGAAGTGTCTGGGAGAACCAGCCATAACCAACCTGTATCACCTGGTGCGTATGATGTATGAGACAGGCGAAGTACCCTCAGACTTTAAGAAAAATGCTATAATCCCCATTCCAAAGAAAGCAGGTGGAGACAGGTGTGAAAACTACAGAACCATCAGTTTATTAAGTCATGGTTGCAAAATATTAACACGAATTATATACAGAAGGATGGAGACATTGGTACAAGCCGACCTCGGGTAAGATCTGTTTGGGTTCAGGAGAAATGTAGGAACATGGGAGGCAATACTCACTTTACGGCTTATCCTAGAAGATAGATTAAGTAAAGGCAAACCTACATTTCTAGCTTTTGTAGATTTGGAGAAGGCTTTTGACAATGGTGATTGGAATAAACTCTTTCAAGTCCTGAAGCAAGCAGGAGCGAAATATAGGGAGCGTAAGGTTATTTAAAACTTGTAAAAAAACTGGACATCGGTTGTCAGAGTTGAAGGGCATAAAAGGGATGCAGTGGTTGGGAAGGGAGTAAGACAGGGTTGTAGCCTTTCTCCAATGTTATTCAATTTGTACATTGAGCAAGCTATAAAGGAAAGCAAGGAGAAATTTAGAGAAGGAATTAAAGTTCAGGGTGAAGAATTAAAAACATTGCGTTTTTCGGACGACATAGTAATTCTGTCAGAGACAGCAAAGGACCTGGAAGAGCAGTTGAACGGAATGGAGAGTGTGGTGAAAGGTGCATATAAGATGAACATTAACAAGAGCAAAACTACGGTAATGGAGTGCAGTCTAAGAAAGTCAAGTGATGCCGAAGGAATTAGATTAGGTAACGAAACAATACAGGAGGTAGATGAGTTTTGTTACTTGGGCAGTAAAATAACAAATGATAGTCGCAGTACAGAGGATATAAAATGCAGAATAGCAATGGATAGAAAAGCGTTCTTGAAAAAGAGAAATTTGTTAACATCGAATATTGATTAAAGCCTAAGGAAGTCCTTTCTGAAGGCATTTGTGTGGAGTGTTGCCCTGTATGGGAGTGAAACATGGACAATAAGCAGTGTGGACAGGAAGAGGATAGACGCTTTTGAAATGAGGTGCTACAGAAGAATACTGAAGATTAGGTGGCTGGATCGCGTAACTAATGAGGAGGTACTGAACAGAATTGGGGAGAAAAGGAATTTTGGCATACCCTGAATACAAGAAGTGATTGATTGGTAGGACACATTCTTAGACATCAAGGAATTGTGAATTTAGCGTTGGAGGGAAGTGTGGGGAGTAAAAACCGCAGAGGATGACAAAGAGATAGATACAGTAAGCAGCTTCAAAGTGATGTAGGTTGCCGTTCTTATGTGGAGTTGAAGAGGCTTGCTCAGGACAGGGTATTGTGGAGAGCTGCATGAAACCAGTCTTCGGACTGAAGACCACCACCACAACAACAACAACAATTATGTTAGACTTAATAACGTATTTTATACCTTAAAACAAACATAAATATGACTTAATCTTTTAATAACATTGAAAGCTTCGTATACGTTTCTAATAACCGAAAATATACTCAGATATGAAAATCACAATGAATGTTGCATTTACCATAATAACTTGAAAAATATTCATAATAAACTGTTTCAAAACTTTGTGAAGCTGTGATTTACGAGTATTTTCAATATCGTAACAAGACTGAATGGAAAGAGTAATGCATACTCGTAGTTTATCTAAACAGTGGATTTTGTATATATGACATGTCGTTATTCTGTCAATATTTAATCTAAAACTGATTATAAGTAAAGGCTTACATGCTTACATATTATCTTACTTACATGTCATTACTTTAAATTTAAATGTTAGCTGAAATTCATGACGTATATTTAGTCAGACATGTGCTCATTTATATTTGCAGATTTACATGAACCATCTCATAATTTATGTTCCTACCAATTGATATGCTATTTCACTTTGTATATTTATTTTTGAATCTAGTTTGATACACCACTGTATACTAAGCTACGCCTTGCGGACCTATGTTTATGTTTTCACAAATGTACCAAAATCATTACAGTTTCAATTTAACATGTATAGCTCAGGAAATTGGGTTGTTCACTGCGTTTAAATGTTCCTAGAGGTCATGCCTGTTACATATCAAAAGGAAGTGAAGGTTGTAATATACATGGAAGGCCCTAAATCTATTAAGTGGAAATGGACCTAATGATATTAATAATTATTTTATCCGACGTTGACTGTGTCTGTACTACTTTTATGCAGTGGCGGACTAAGACTGTGGAAAGTTCGGGACGCCAGTAAAACAAAATTAGCCCTCTCCTCCCGGCCACTTGGAAATACACGTATTACTATAAAAAAGTAATTTTTTTGGGATTTAGAGGCCTCCAGTACGAGAGACACGGTACAGTCTAAAAAAATTACTTTCGAGGTTTGGAGGCCCCAGAAAGCTCTAACAATAAATAAATAAACTTAATTAAATAAATAATAGAGGTATTTTGAGACCCCCAAGACGAGAGAACCTGGGCAATCCGCCCCCTCCGGCACCCCCTCCCCCTTAGTCCACCACTGCTTCTACGTGTATACCCTTACATATATGGGAGTCAACGTTTGCACGTGTTTGACGTACAAGGGAAAAACTAGTAGGCTTTGGATCTGTTTTATGGATTAGGACGAGTGGTGTAATTGGATTAGGGTTAACAAATTTTATTTTGGCGACCACTTAATGAGTTATTCTCCGATTGCGATGGATGATAAATGACAATATTTGTGAATCATTTAGCTTCTTGCAACGTTCGTTTGGTTATTCTGCTTGTAGTTTTCAAGGACAATTTGGGCAAGGTTGTATTATCATGTGTAAGTGTGGTGTCAGTGTGTCGTTGCATGTGAGTAAATACACTTCTGGTGCAATGTCTGTGTAGATATGTGCTGTGTTCTTAGTCAGATTGATAGTGTTACTATACCTTCTCTATTTTATTATACATGAATTTCGTTATACTTCCCTCAGTCTGACCATGCAGGTACGTAGAGGTTCTACTTTTGAGTTCTCATACAATACAGTACTTTCGATGAGAGGCTGCGGTTTTGTGATGATGGGAATAGTCGTCTCTCTCGCTGGCACATACATTTTTATTTTTTGAATAGATTTCAGGTTCGCCCGACAGGGAGCGTTGGAAAAATCGAACACGGACCGTATTTGAGTATTGCTCTCCGAGTGGACTCCATCCTAATTAGCTGTTATCAGGCTTTCCTGAAAGTTGGTCGTCAGTGGGCGCACGATGTCATTTGTTTACCTAGGTTAACTCCAATTTACCTAGCGGTATTTTGTATATTTAGTTGGATCTCCGAAAGGGTTAAATTTAGGTCTGCTTTCTCCTAATGGTAGCGATGATGGTAGACTAATATCCTTTGAGTGTTTCAGGGGTGGGAGGACCTCGACCTTTTATTATTCGTTTTTCATGGCCTCAAGGGGTTTATTACGATTTTTCGTTGCCACTCTGAATTCTAAGTGCCATTGTCATACAAACACGGTTCTTATTTGGCTGTTCAGGCAGTGAGGTATAGGCCGTGCCATAATTTAATGAGGCATGGTATGTGTCGAGGTACGCTGTCAGTTAGCGGTGCCCTATATCAAATCATTTTATATCATTGGTTTTTTTGGTGCTGTGCTGTCGTCTTGACCTTACCCCTATCAGTGGGAATAGTTCTTTGCTGTCTATTTATGAGGCGGTATGTTTCTATACTAGAGTTGTAATATAAAGGTATTTGTTGCCCTTGTGAATCATGATCGGTTTGAAACTTCCTGGCAGATTAAAATTGTGTGCCGGAACTGGGATTCGAACCTCGGACCCGTGCCTTCCACGGGAAAGCACTCTAACGTCAGAGGTATCCCGGCACCTTCACGATCCGTCCTCACAACTTTACGTCTCTGTAAGTACGTCGCCTCCAACTTCCAACATCCCTTAAGACGTTGCTAATTCGCGTCTCCATGATATCTTTTCTTCCAGGACTGCTAGTCCCATACGTTTCGCAGAAACACTCGTTTGAAGTTTGGACATAAGTAAAGTTGTGGGGACGGACCGTAACGCCTGCCGGGATAGCTCATTCGGTAGAGCGCTTACCCCCGAAAGGCAAAGGTCCCACATTCGAATACCGGTTCTGGCACACAATTTTAATCTGTGAGGAAGTGCACACTCCTCTGCAGAGTGAAAATATCATTCATGATCGTTTTCTTCATTTCGTGTGTTAGGCAGTAAGTAGAGATATTTGTTTATTACTGCTCGGAGTGGATGATTATTTGGGATGGTGTTAAATTGTACTCACTCTTGCCGCTGAATTCCAGATTGTGCACATCCCTTCTGCTTTATTACATCTGTTACTGGCTCTGTAAGGTAGTTTCTTCTTCTGTTTCCGTGGTTGACATTATTGTTGTGTCAGGCTCTCTTCCAACATGGTTTTCAACCGTGTTATCAAATTATGGGTGTTCTTGGAGCAAATGACGTCCACACAACTTGTTTGAAAGCGTCTGCTTGTTCTTCCTGGCCCACAGCTGTCTCATTTACTAAGAGTGTTCTCTTACTCTTTGTTCTTGGCCTGTGGCAGTTGTAAAGGACCTTCAGAAGTTTGCACATTCTCTGTAATCAAGTTAATGGCTTGCGTCTTTCCAGTGAGACTGCGAGATTACCCCTTTTATTCGGGCGTCTAGTAGGTTCCATTGGGGTAATAGGATGATGTTCTTTGTGCACCGCATTTAACAATACAGTCGTTTCTTACCCCTAGTCAGTGTTAACAAACAAATAGAAGATGTCAGTTAAAAATATGGAGCGGCGTTTTGTTAAATCTGAGGGACGAGTTGCAGGAAAAATTAATCCTTGTACTCAGGCAGATGTGATATAAATGCCAACAATTATTCATTTCACTGAGAAAAACATTGTCTCGCTAAACCAGAGGTATTAAATATAAGGAGAGACATTGATTGAAAATTGTGCTCCGGCTGGAATTCTGACCTGGTATCTCCAGCTTACTAGACAGGCTCTTTAGATCGCTCAGCTAACAGAGCGTCACGAATTAAACAACTACACGGTCTAAGTTACCGAATTGCTAGGGCTCCGCAATAATGGAACAGCACCCCAGCAAAGAGCGTCAAACACTTGGTATAACGAGGCAATGTTTTATAAAACCTCTGCCTCAGGAACAAGGCAGGACTGTTGCCCGCCGCGGTGGAGTAACCGAGTGGTCTAAAGCGTCTCGCTGCGGAGCGCGCGGTTGCTCGCCGTGGAGGTTCGAGTCCTCCCTGGGGCATGGGTGTGTGTGTTTGTCCGTATGTTAGTTTATCTAGGTTTATGTAGTTTGTAAGCTACGGACTGATGACGACGTAGTTTGGTCCGATAGATTTACAAACATTTGAACATTTGAACTGTTGCCATTCACGTTCTTTGCTGGGGTGCTATTCCAATATAGGAAAGCATTGTCAATTTGATTCGTATTTGAAAGGGAACACTAAGGGAGAATTAAAGTTATGTACTGTGGTAGGAGACACAGGTGAAGACAGTTCGTGTGGTCGCTTTGTCCATAATGCTGTGTTAGCTGAAAGGGCTTAAGCTCCGACTTAGCAAGCAGGAAGTCCCGTGTTCGCATCCCAACCACATCTCAAATTTTTACTAAAGGCCTCTCCTCATATTCAAAACATTAATTTGTATCTCAAATCTCGCGGATACCTTTACCTATCGTAAAGACAAATTATATTCCATTACCCCTTGGTGTATTTTATTCTGATCGTGTCTAGATGATTTCTAAATGTGATTGGAGGATAGTTGTTACATCTACTTGCCTTTTCTGTTTTAGGTACTGTGCATATGATATTCTTCCTATGTAATCCACTCGTTACCTAACAGCGCCGTAGTCTCTATACATCAAGTGATCAGATAAAGGTATTTGCCATTCAAATAGCATTATCATTATACCACTCCCTCTCTCCTCAGTAGCTACAAGTATACCATAGCTTAGTTGAAATCTCTAATGCTGATCCTCACATGTCTGCTTCGTTCCTTTACGTCAACAAAGACTTTCTCCTTCTCTGACGGTTTCCTGTTTCCACCATCAACACTTTACTTCATATGTTACATAAGTTTTCTCAAGCTAAAAACGCGACACTTCTCAAATGACAACTCCCCACACATCTTCCTCCTTTAAAAAAAAAAAAAAAAAAAAAAAAAAAAAAAAAAAAAAAAGATATTGTTAACCTTACCCTTTTAAGTTAATGCAATTAGATAACCTCAAACATCATTTATGTATTTATTATTAATAAACAAAATTAATGTAATTATCAGAGAACTCATTATATTCTTCACGAAAAAATCAATTTTATTACAATATACAAAATAATAATGTGTATAGCATTGCTATTACTACAAATATAAACAACAAAACAATTATCATGTTATATAATTCATAAAATCTTTATTAATGGACATATTTTTTTGAAGAAAGAATGTCCTTCAGATGACTCTCGTTCTGCTTCGAGTAATTGAAAGACTCAAGGCAGCTGCACTTGAAATTTATTTTGGTAAGCAACAATGCTTTCAACGTTTCAACTTTCAACTGCGTTTCTTCCGATGTCCATATTTTGTTCATGCTACAGGTGCGGTAGTACCTGGCAGTGATAATCCCAATTCTCCTACTTTGGAAAAGTTACTGAATGATAACTTTTGAGAGAAGAAATACTGAAACATTTCTACCCATCTCAAATGAACTTGTTTCCCCTCATTATCCCACTGAGCAATTTTGTCTGCAGTAGCAAATTGCTTAACATAAACAAATTAGTTGAAAATGACATTATCATCGACATCTGTTGATTCACGAGATGCGTTGCTAATCACCGACATACACTTTTCTATATCACTCCATTTTAAGACATTGTTAAGTAAAACCCATGCAAATTTCTCATAAACTTTAAATCTGTCAGTCCATACTGTTAGGTAGTCAATACATGAACCATAGAAAGCATTAGCTACTATTTGGAAATCATCTACTTTCGCCTCACTTTCATCTTCTAATTCATGCAAAGCACATTTTACAACATGTGGGGTAAAGTTGTTCTCCTTTTTCTGTATAATATTTTCTTTCAAATTGGAAAGAGCCATAGCTACTTCAATACCTGTTTAAGCTCACCTTCTATCTTGAGAACTGCTTGGTAGGAAGTTGTGGCTTGGTTGTGGAGAAAATAACAACAACTTTTGCCAACTGGTTTTCAAAAAAGGATTTTATTATCACTGGACATTTTTCCTGACTAAGGAAATAGGACTCCAGCCCTTCAAAAAGTGCAAGAATTCTTTCAACTGCTGGCATTTAGTGTTACTAGAAATCTTTCAGTGATTCTACTCGTACAGTCTATGAGTGAAAATGATAGTACATTTTGCTGGCATAAATTTCAACTGCTGGCATTTAGTGTTACTATAACCTAGTAATTTCCTGTACTAAATCTCAGCAAAACTGTAGAAATGTTTCAGTGATTTTACTCGTACCGTCTAAGAGTGAAAATGACAGTAAATTTTGTGAACAACCATTTCTACGTCAATAGGTAAACAGTCTGCAGCAGTCTTAATTGTGTTGTGCACTATATGTGCTGCACATCCAACCCTAAGGATATTGCGACCCAATACCATTTTAAGTTTGTGAAAAACATTTCTCGTTCCTTTAAGTGCAGCTCCACCAAAGTTACTATTGGTATTATCACCACAGAACGCAATTATTTTGCTATATAGGTAATATTTTGCAAGCACGTCAATCAGGTAATTGCTAACAATATCAGCTGTTTTGCCGGGATGTTCATCAAGTTCCAAAATTCAGACACAGATACCCTGTGGCAGTAAAAAGTACCTCATGATAACAGGAAAAATCTTTTTCTCCTCGTGATTGAAATCATCTGTAAACAATGCAACATAACTGAGTTACTGCCACTCTTTTTGTAACATTTCTCAAGAATGAGGGACAATTACATTCACAACAACGGCTTCAGTCTTCGGCTCAAACAAGTTTTTTAGTAGTTTCGAAGCACAGTCATTTGAGCGAAGACTATGATTTTCTTGAACCACATGATAAGCCCAGGCTCCTTCAATTGCAGCCAACTGCAATTCACGCTCTGTTGCTGAATTTGCCCGGTAAAATGAAGTTTACACTTCTGGATGACGCAGCAGCAATTTCTGCCTTTTTATTTTTACTAGAATTAAGACGTTTTAAATTTCACTCTTCCCTCCATGAGAGACGCAAAACTCGGCGTTACAAGTGGTGCAACGAACATTAGAATCGGACCACGTTTTCTTTATGAATGTATACCTATGCCAGAACAATGTATTACTTGCCAATTAATGCATGACTATTCTGAGTTAATGTAAATTGCTCCATAAATACTAAGTCCTCTGCCATAAAATGAGGTACTTACTTTTCTTGCAACGCAGCAGTGAACACACACTTTCGTTTAGGCATCTTCAATGTCTCACGGAACTGCTTAAACAATGCGCATCACAATCCCACTGTTGTTGAGAGATTGAAATCGAATTGTCGAAGTGAAGGTGGGCATACAAGCATTGTCGGCAGTGTCGTCATTTGTATTAGTTGTTTTTCGCAACCAATGTTGTCCATCGATAACATAACTTTCATTCTCAGTAATTATGGGCATAAAAATTTAAATATTACGTAGCGTAACACAAAATAAAAAATAATTCCTATTTTCTAACAAAACGGGACAAACAGGCGTCCCGACAAAACCTGTCGGGACACTGGGACAACAGGATCTCTGTTCACTTTAGATTATAGGACTTATCTGCGCGGTCATCAGTCCCTAAACTTACAAACTACTTATAAACTGCCTTATACTAAATACAACACAAACATCCATGCCCGAGGAAGGACTCGAACCCCCGACGGGAAACGGCCTTGCTCATCGCAGCATAGCGCCTCAATGCGCTCGGCCACTCCGCCGCGGCGACACTCTGCTGTGCGTTTGTCTGTGGCGCTCAGTTTGTCCTCTTAAATTTTGAAGCCTTTGCTTGTAAAACTGTCAAAGTTGTTTTTACATTTCATTTCGCGAATCCTCTATTTCCATTTACAATTTCTGCCTCACACGTCGTTGTTCTTACCGTCGTCATATCTCCGTTTCTTTATTAGTATTTCTCATGATTTGCAGGACTGAACTGAGAAGCAAGTGTCTGTGGTCATGGAAAGAGTCACTACGTCAGATTGTAACAAGGACGTAGTAATTGATGAAGGGAAACGTAAAGCAGTCATAATCACAGAGCAGGTCTACGTATAAATAAAACTAACCAACAACGTAACACAAATATTAGCTTAATTTTTCCTGGAATTCATCGACAGAATACGAAGCGTGACCCACGAGAAAATCTTTTCAGTTTGGCTTTGGAAATGCTTGGATTACTAATCAGCTGATTGAACTCTTGAGGCAGCTTATTAAAGATATGTGCGGCAGAATGCTGCATACCAATATGTCCATGGGTCAAGGAGGTGCGATCCAAATGCAGATGCAATTTTTGTCTAGTGTTATCTGAATGAAAGATCCTAAATCTTGGGAAAAACCAAATATTATTACACTGTATATGCTTGATATTTTTAAAGCGAGGGGGTGGACTAAATAATTATTTGTTAAGAATATATATGCCAAGATAGCTTGTTCATTATTTTATTTTATTTTAGACGACTCGATTCGACAATCTTAGTTGTCATCTTCAGATCTGCAACTCTTAATTTGTAAAAATAGCACCTCATGTGACATAATGCTTTATGTGTAAGTTAAAAAAAGTCATATACATATTTCAATTGTACTATACACAGTACATGTAAAGTATGTATGTGACATTTAGAACTTACAAAATCAAGCATTATATGACATGAGGTGCTATTTTGTAAAGGTCTAGAGTTGCAGATCTGAATATGAGAACTAAGATTGAAATTTTTCTGAGATGTGTGGTAACAGCCATTATGTACTTTAAAAATTCATATTTCCTGCCGTAATATGTTTATTATATTTATATCTTCACTGGTTTCTGTTATGAATCATCATCAGGAAAGTAAATTCAACAGTCTGGTTGCATTGGTACATTGTCTTTAATCTTATACATTTAATTATTGTCAGGAATTATAAATATTCAAATGTTTGTAAATCTATCGGACTAAACTGCTGGTAGTCCGTAGCTTACAAACTACTTAAATTAACGTAAAGTAACCTAAGGACAACACACACGGCAGAGGGGGATACTCGAACACCCGACGGCGAACGGCCACGCGCACCGCAACACGGCGCTCCAGTGCGCATGGCTAATCCGCCGCGGCCATGGTTTATATATAAAAAACAGCTGATGGTTAGCAACATGCATTTTTTTAAAACAGCTAAGAGAGTCAAACTGGAGATCTAAAATAAAATAAAGTATTGGACAAGCGATCATGGCACATATATATGGTTATCAAATATTATTAACAACAGACGACATTTAAAAAAATATTGATTGAGATGTCATTGTCAGAATTCCGATGACAATAAACAGGGGTCGACAAGAAATACGCCAGATCACCAACATATTGATGGAATCGCCCGTACTGCGAAGTAAATAAACTTTTTGATTCAGAGGTGTCACCCCAGAAAATAACACCATACGTCGGTAGCGGGTAAAAAGACGCAAAGTAAATTACGTTTCGTGTTGAACAATTACATGTTTCAGAAACGATTCTTGTGGTAAACGACACAGCATGTAGTTTTTTAACAAGATCCTGAAGATCTTATACTTATCATTCATTTCCTTTCTGTCTTGATTTATAGCCCCTTTGTCGGTGCGTGACAAGTAATGTGAAAAAGTTTGTAAGACTATGGAATCAAACTGCAGTGGTCATCAGTACTTATACTTACAAACTACGTAAAGTAAATGTTTTTGAGGACAAGACACACATGCATACCCGAGGGAGGACTCGAACCACCGACTCCGCAGCAAGACTTCTTTCAAAGTTAGTCATAACTTTGTCCCACTAGCTACAGTGCTAACCAATGCAAATGCAACACGAAGAAGGACTGTAAATATCATTGTTATATTCATTTGGGAGATAATGGCTTCTACGAAGATAACAGAAAGCTGCAGCTCCATCTGAACTCTGGAATTCAGTATTTTTTACACCCAATGCTAGGTATAACGCTTCGACATCGAATTATAAAGGCCTTGTGCTGGTATTCGATTCTACTCCCACAGCTCTCTAGTTGGCAGAATCGGTAGACTAACCACCTAATTTACATCTCTGAAGTGTTGAAACCTATTGTTCTCCCATACCTTCGGGGCTTACCGGCGGCAACGTTACAAAAGGATGATGAAGGAACACACGTGATATCCAGTGTTCTATTCATACTTTCCCAACGGATTGCTCTGTCGCCTTCTCTTCGCCCGATTTCTCGTCTATCGAAAACGTCTGCTCGATGACTGTGGAAAGACTGGTAAGGAATACATAGCCCACAGCTACACCACAATGACTGCGACCAATTGTGGGAGCGGCATCGACTGCTGTAACACAGCTTAGTCGTCAGACCTTTTATCGTTGAATGACGTAGTGTGTAGCAGTGGCTATGAATGACCAGTAATGGCGTCTTCACTCAGTACTTACACTACTGGGCATTAAAATTGCCACACCGAGAAGAAACGCAGATGATAAACGGGTATTCATTGGACAGATATATTATACCAGTACTGATATTTTCACGCAGTTTGGTGCATAGATCCTGAGAAACCAGTACCCAGAAGAACCACCTCTGGCCGTAATAACGGCCTTGATACACCTGGGCATTGAGTCAAATAGAGCTTGGCTGGCGTGTACAGGTACAGATGCCCATTCACCTTCAACACGATACCACAATTCATCAAGAGTAGTGATTGGCGTATTGTGACGAGCCAGTTAGTCGGCCACCATTGACCAGACGTTTTCAGTTGGTGAGATATCTAGAAAATGTGCTGGTCAGGGCAGCAGTCGAACATTTTTCGTATCCAGAAAGGTCAATGCAGGACTTGCAACATGCGGTCGTGCATTATCCTGCTGAAATGTAGGGTTTCGCATGAATCGAATGGAGGCTAGAGCCACGGGTCGTAACACATCTGAAAAGTAACGGGCACTGTTCAAATTGCCGTCGATGCGAAGAAGAGGTAACCGCGAAGTGTAACTAATCGCACCCCATACCATCACGCCGGATTATACGCCACTACGGGATGACGAATACACGCTTCCAATGTGCGTTCACCGCGAGTCACCAAACACGGATGCGACTACCATGATGCTATAAACATAACCTGGATTCATCCGAAAACATAACGTTTTGCATTATAGTCGACATGGTCGACTGGAGAGTGTCCGCAACTGCACTATGTTATTTTAAATGTGTTTATTTCCGTCAACAGTTGCAATAAAATTGTTTAATAACATTTTTCGATCACTTGGATCATCTTCAGATCTTATAGTTGCGTCCGCAACTCGTCTGGCTGAGAACCAATTAGTACTCAGCCAGACGAGTTGCGGACGCAACTATAAGATCTGAAGATGATCCAAGTGATCGAAACATGTTATGAAACAATTTTATTGCAACTGTTGACGGAAATAAACACATTTGAAATAACGTTTTGCCATTCGTGCACCCAGGTTCGCCGTTGCGTACACCATCACAGGCGCTCCAACCTTTGATGCAGCGTCAAGGGTAACCGCGGCCATTATCTCCGAGCAGATAGTCCATGCTGCTGCAAACGTCATCAAACTGTTCGTGCAGATGGTTGTTGTCTTGCAACCGTCCCCATCTGTTGACTCAGGGGTCGAGACGTGGCTCACGATCCGTTACATCCATGCAGATGTCTGTCATCTCGACTACTAGTGATACAAGGCCGCTGGGATCCAGCACGGCGATCCGTATTGCCCTCCTGAACACACCGGTTCCATATTCTGCAATCATTGGATCGCGACCAACGCGAGCAGCAATGTTGCGATACGATAAACCGCAATCGCCATATGCTACAATCCGACCTTTCCTCATGTCGGCACGTTTTAGGTGTCGCCACCGGCGCAAGCCTTGAATCAGTGCTCCGAAAAGCTAATCATTTGCATATCACAGCATTTTCTTCCTGTCGGTTAAATTTCGCGACTGTAGGACGTCATCTTCGTGGTGTAGCAACTTTAATGGCCAGAAGTGTATATTGTCATCTTCACCACTTAATATACGGCTCTATTTTCAATCATGCGATCGTTGTAGAACGCATTATTTCCCAAATAATTTTTAGTTATGATAACTCTAACTTACTTGGTCTTGAAAACATTCACGAACAAATATTTCCTGGAGACATGGTTAAATAACAGTCACAAAAATTTTATTGGTAATCCGAAACCTTTTGGTATGGTGTAATTTTTTACGACGTGTACGAAAATGACTCCTCATCAGTAATTGTACGTATGACACAAGGAGGCAATTGACAATTTCTGTGCGGACGTATTAATACGCTCAATTCCTCGCAGGGGTCCAGTGTAGGGTGCGATAAAGAGAAACTAACTGGCCGAAGGCACTACAAACGTAATGAACTTAAAGTTTTGAATTTGGTTGGAAGACAAACGAGCCTGGATACCTGGATAGCCTAATTGGTTAATGCTACCGCTGTCCGAAGCGAGGCAACCGGTTTCGAATCCCGGTCCAGTATCATTTATCAACTTCGCCTTTATATTTATTTCACTGTCCTGAAAAGGTCGAGATGTTTAAATATTTCGAATTTGTAAAGAGCTGCCATTAGCCTCTACGTCTACATGGGATACTCTGCAAACCTCATTTAAGTGCTGGAAGAGGATTCATGGAACCACCTATATACTATTCATCTACCATTCCACTCTCGAATATCGCGCCGGAAGAAAGAACATCTGAATCTCTCCGTTGCAGCTCTGATTTGTCGTTTTTTTTTTAATTATTATTTTACTATAATGATCATTGCATTCGGAGGAGAATGTTGACGATCGGATTTTGGTAAGTAAACCATGCCGCTGCGTTAAAAGTCGTTGTTGTAATGATTCCCATCCCGGATCATGTATCATTTCAGTGACGCTGTGTCCCCTGTATCATGACAAAACAAAACGGGCTGCCCTTCTTTGGACTCTTTCGATGGCTTCCGTCAAACCCACTTAATAAGGATCCCACAGCGGGCAGCAATATTTCAAATGAAGACGGACAATCGTTATGTATGTAGTCTGTTACATATTTTAGTGTTCTGATAATAAAACGCAGTCTCTGGTTCGCCTTTCCTACGTGTTCTTTCCAGTTTAAGTGTGTTGTAATAGTAATTCCTAGGTATTTAGTGGAGTTTATGGCCTTCACAATTTATTGATATATCTTGTAACGGATTTCATTTCGTACTCAAGTGCACGACTTCACACTTCTTATTAGGCCTATTTGGAGTCAATTGCCAATTTTTTGTCGAATACAACCGTTTAGAGATTGGTCCTGTAGGAACGCAGGACCCAGTCCATTCCAAGCAGAATTGTAACATTATACGGAATGCCATAGTTTGGCTTCATACAAAACTTCTGTTTTAGAGTTTTGACTGGAATTTTAAAAACACGTATTTCGATATTTTTGAAAATTCAACCATAAAGCCGGTGAAATACGAGAAAATCTACTAAGACTATTTTGCTACTAGAAACGCGAAAAATTGGATTTGGAACCATTGCTAGAATAAAAAAAAAATTCTTTCGGGATGTTTTCAATTCTGCCATCAATGGTGCAATACTTCATTAGGTAAGCATTTTTAAAGCTGAATCTATGACAATTTATATGTAGAAGTAGAAACAATCAATGCAAACCATCCAGTCTACGTTTGCGGAGCAGTGGAAATTAAGCTAGTTTCGAATAAAAAGTTTAAGAAATATGGAAGGGAAGATGTGAAAACTTAAAGGTCTGCCAAAATCATTGCAGAATATCAGACACCTTAAATAACTGGAAGATCTGTGGAAGGAATGGGAGAGTGTCTTGAAAAGGAGAAACAATAAGCCAACAAAGATTTAAAAACAAAGTGGGATAACGGAATGTATCTTATCCAGCTCAGTCGCTGACGAGGAATTTAGGTTGGTAATTAGTGAAGTCAGTGGACCGTTGGGTATTAAATTGTATGACTCCTTCAGAAACAAATATCACGTTATTTCATATTGTACCATGCAGTCCTGACGGGTAAGTTACACGTACGTTCCACATAGACCTCTGTGGTTACTTCACAGATTGTTGCTTATCCGTTACCAGTGACCACTCATGCTGTTTCAAAAGAGCAGATATTAATGTTACATTAATGGAGAGATGGAAATGGAATAGAGACGGGGTTATGAGCTATCACTATGTGAATAAAATGTGTGATAAATATGAAACAGAAGATATAAAATCTTAGAAGATATAAAGTCTTATGGGTATCTCTTAATAATTACAGTTTATCAGAAACGTTAAACACCTGGAAAATCTGTTGAAGGAAAGGAGAGTGTCTTGGAAAGAAAAAGTAAATAAAAAAAGATGCAACACAGCAACGATAAAAGAGAAGGATAACGGAATGTACCCGTTCTAGCTTAGTCACTCATCAAGAATTTAAACTCTACCAAACACTACATCTGAAAGTACTAGAAAAAAGCCTTCCAGAAAATATTTGACTGCGGTATAACTGACGTCGGATTAAAACGTCTGACAAGAACCACTAAGAAAACATAAACAAAATAGCTGCGTAAGTTTTCTGAAATTGATGTTACAGAACAATAGCTAGGACTTCTTTCACAGATTGCGTAACTACTGACGAGGTAATACACAAAGTTGAACTGGCTGGAAACTTCGGAGTAGCAATCAAATCTGCAAAAAGTGCAGACAATCTCAGAGGCCGCTAAAAAGAGGAGGTTATAATTTCTAGGATACATGTACAGTGAGCAAACAACCAGAGTAAGCAGATAGATATTCGACTAGATGTGGAAGAATAAGACAACAGGGACATGGATTAAGGAAGCTGGAAAATATCTGGAAAGTTTCGACAATCAGGAAGTTTAGATTGGAAATAGGGGCACGCTTCGCACTTTGATCCAACATTTGGAACAATTTGAAGTCGAAACAACCAAGAAGACTTGAAGAGCCTGGAAGGGTGAAAATAAACAGCACAGCGTCCATGTGAAGGGGCAAAAAAAAAAAATCAAGGAAAAGCTGAACAGTATTTTATTGCATATGATAACAAAAATACATTTGAGGCATTAAAGCTTACGCAATATGAAAATGGAGGAAAGTGCAAGAAATGTACAAATTTTGTATTGAAGTGAAGATAAAATGTAGATTGACTTAGGCACTGTCAAGTATAGGATTAGTTTTGGATAATTGAAACGGACATGTATGGGAGACTCAGCGCAGAAACAAGTCGGAAACAAGGCATGGTAATAAAGATCGAAACGGTAATTGTATTTACATTAACTGTCGTTTCAGGTGTGTATGGCAGTCAGTATATGCATAAGGGACATCACATACTTCGTGATAAATGTCTAAACTATCAGTTACCTTCATGGAGGTCCCTCAAAAGATCATAAGCGCTCTTCGTTAATTCCATGTCTCGTTTAAAGTCGTAGATACTGAAGTGGTTCAGCTTCAAGTAAATATTATAGTTTTTCGTCTGAGAGGCAACGCATTTTTTTTCTATTCTTCTAGCTTCTACCTTCTGGCTTCGAACATGTGTATACATTTAACGAACGTAAAACGTTTATTCCTCCTCCTTTCATCTTATTCAGTTCATCAGTTTAAAAAACTCTTACTTTTTGGAATGTCTCTGTGACACATTTATTATTTCATGACCTTATTAATTTATCAAAACTCAAAAGAATTAAAAATAAAAATCAATTGGAATGATTTTTTGTTTTAATTTCAGGCGAAATATTTCAGAAACGAATGGGCTATTAGTAAGAAGTTCATGAACGGTCGTCTCTGAAGTGATACTGTAATTACTTGCAGTACAGCTGGTAAATACTCCGAAGTTTCACAGATACTTTACGTCCGGTAGAAACAAAGAGTCTTTCTTCGTGAGGAACGCTGAATCTCGTGGAAAGAACAAAGGGAAAAGTGAATAGTCTATAATTAAAGGTGCCAAGAGATATTCGTGCAGGGTAATGAATGAAACCTAATTATTGAGTTATGAGGAAATCTTTTCTACGGGAGAAGGCGAGCAAAAGCGTCTGTGTTATTTTTCTTTCTATTCACAAAGGATTTTATTACCGGAAAATCAGAACAGTAAAGTAATGTCCTGAATTTAGTCAGCTTTGTATAGGAAGACGGAAGTTTTTCCTTGCACGTTGTGGCGTAACAACTGGAAAGTTTCTCAATAGATTCAGAATGGAACTGTTATGAGGTACTAACTAATCTTCTATAACAAAATTTAAGTGCTTTATTCTATTTAATAGAGGGACTAAAGTATGATTTGTCACTAGATACTAGTCGATTAAAGATCTGCTGGTCACTACGTTAACTTTATGCCCAACAATTTTTGGGCTTCGTTGTTTTACAGAAGGCTAAAATGCAGAAAACGTTCCTGCACCGCATAATCGTTTATCCCAGCGTTTTTCATGAGACAACTTTTTACTGTATATCTGTCCCGTCAGCAGAGGTTTTCTTCTGTTTAGTCATCCAACGATAAGTTTGGAAACACTAAGATAATGACGAGGAAATTGGTCATAGATTAATTATAAGGTATTATATACAAAGGGGCAATCTGAAGGTCTGGACCGTTTCCACTGAAACCGTTACTTCTAAGGTGTACAAGCAATGAACAAGTTATATCGAAAACCTTTCCCACAGCTGTTTATTTTTACTGCTTCTCTTCGTGTTACGCCTGTGATTTCTCTTTGTAGCAACTCAACCGCATTCTACAACAAAGCGCATTTAACAAGATTTAATACTGTTCGCATGAGTGTGAACCGTATAGTTTCTTCTTCTGGCCACTTGCACTACAGCTTGTAATTTAATGCATGAGGGGAGTTCTACGATGGTCGCGTCCTTATTGGTTGCAGACGACATAATCCCGTTTGAATGAATACAGCAGTGGGCAAAGTTGATTACTGTGTCTTCAGTCTACTTACTTATCACTGTGACGATAATTGCTGTTGTAAGCAAAGTAATAAAATCACAAAATAAATCTCATATATTGAAAAACTTACTAAAAAAGCCTTTGTAAACGTATTGGAGAAACCGCTATGATCATCAGTCCTTACGGGAAACAAACACATCCATGTCCGAGGGTAGGACTTGAAAATCCAGTGGAAACTGCCGCTCAGTACGTAACACGATGCCTTAGACCACGCGGCCATTCCATCATTTCTTAACACAGTTTTAATGTGATCTAGTCAGTTCCTCTGCAGACTGCAGCTTGTGTTGATCCTCAGTACAAATTTTTACCCTGATTTTCAAACATGTTTTCAAAGTTGTGTAACTAAGGGACCAAGCTTCTAGCATCCTCGTTCCGTATACTTACGCACTGCTTAAACTAATTTATAGTAACACACATCACTGCCCGAAATGGGACTCGAACCTGCGGCAGGAGTGGCTGCGATGTCCGTAACCTGGCACCTCAGGCCACGCGTCATCCCAGCGGGGGCTGCCTTAATTGAATGTCATTTCATACCTACATATAATTTCAACTTTTTCACATTAAACGTTTCCTCTCTCCACTCTCTCGAAAAGTGTACGTTTCTCATAATTTCTACGTATTTTACGAATTTTTTATTTTACCCCTCTTAACGACGCTCTTATTCTGCCATAATAAAAAACCACCCTGAAGGTGACATGTAACAAATTATAAACTTGTGTTGTTTTATGGAAGGCGAAAATCCAAAAACGTTCCTATCCAGCATTATCGTTTATCCTAGTCTTCTTCATGAGACAACGGCCTTGATACTCCTGGGCATTGAGTCAAGCAGAGCTTGGATGGCGTGTACAGATACAGATGCCCATGCAGCTTCGACACGATACCACAGTTTATCAAGAGTAGTGACTGCATATTGTGACGAGCCAGTTACACGGCCACCATTCACCAGATGTTTTCAATTGGTGAGAAATCTGGAGAATGTGCTGGCCAGAGCAGCACTCGAACATTTTCCGTATACAGAAAGACCCGTACAGGACCTGCAACATGCGGTCGTCCATTATCAAATGTTCAAATGTTTGTATAGTCTATGGGACTTAACTACAGGGTCATCAGTCCCTAAACTTACAAACTACTTACGAACTAGCTAAGACTAAGAATGGCACAAATATCCATGCCCGAGGGGGGATTCGAACCCCCGACCGTAGTGGCCGTGCAGACCGTGACTGAAGCGCCTTAGTCCCCTCGGCCACCACGGTCGGCGTCCATTATCCAGATGAAATGTAGGTTTTCCTAGGGATCGAATCAAGGGTAGAGCCACGGGTCGTAACACATCTGAAATGTAACGGCCACTGTTAAAAGTACCGTCGATGCGAAGAAGAGGTGACCGAGACGTGTAACCAATGGCACCCCATACCATCACGCCAGGTGATACGCCAGTATGGCGATGACAAATACACGCTTCCAATGTGCGTTCACCGCGATGTCGCCAAACACGGATGCGACTATCATGATGCTGTAAACAGAACCCGGAATCATCCGAAAAAATGACGTTTTACCATTCGTGCACCCACGTTCGTTGTTGCATATACCATCGCGGGCGCTCCTGTCGGTGATGCAGCGTCAAGGTTAACCGCAGCCATGATCTCCGAGCTGATAGTACATGCTGTTGCAAAGCTCATCGAACTGTTCGTGCAGATGGTTGTTGTCTAGGAAACGTCCCCATCTGTTGACTCAAGGATCGAGACGTGGCTGCCATGCGGTTAAGATGCCTGTCATCTCGACTGCTAGTGATACCAGGCCGTTGGATCCAGCACGGAGTTCCTAATTGACCTCCTGAACCCACCGATTCCATATTCTGCTAACAGTCATTGGATCGCGAACAACGCGAGCAGCAATGTCGCGACACGATAAACCGCAATCGCTGTAGGCTACAATCCGACCTTTATCAAAATCGGAAACGTAATGGTAAGCATGTCGCTTCCCTACATTAGGCATCACAACATCGTTTCATCAGGTAACGCCGGTCAACTGCTACTTGTGTATGAGAAATCGGTTGGAAAATTTCCTCATGTCAGCAGGTTGTAGATGTCGTCACCTGCGTCAACCATGTGTGAATGCTCTGAAAAGTTAATCATTTGCCTGTCACAGCATTTTCTTCCTTTCGGTTAAATTTCGCGTCTGTAGCACGTCATCTTCGTGTTGTAGCATTTGTAATTGCAACTATTGTAGTTAACCAGCAATCTGTCACAAACCACTCTAACTTTCACATTGCTAAATACTTCTGTAACAGTTCCCTTTACTACCTTGTTTATTTTGCAGACTTTGGTACCAAGCAGTACCTATAAGAAATTTTGTATGAATTTTAAATACGTAAACCGAATCAAAATTCTTCCTATAAGATGTGTTTACACAGTGGAAAAAAGGGTTTCATGCTCACCAAAAGTGATGATCTCAACGTGACAATCTTAATAATTGTACCGAAGCGTATAATCGAGTAGTATTAATATGTAAATTAATCCAATCCAATCCAATTCTAAATTAGATGATAAAAATATTAAGATAGCAATTTATATCATAGGTATACCATCTCAAATATCGTCCAAGAAGCAATTGTACACTTAGAGTAAAAACCTGTTTAAAGCACACCAAAAGTGACTTTCTCAACATATGTCAGAACTTCAATAATTTTACCGTAGCTTAGAATAAAATAATATCAATTATGTAACATATTTCTCTGAGTACAATTCTAAATTAGTAGGCATTTATCAAGCAGTATAAACCTACACGGCGAAAGATGAATCTGAGAACTTCTACGAATTTGATAAGCAAAGAACTAAAGTTTTCTTTGTGGTATCTTTAGGTAACATGTGTACAACATAAGCACTAGCGTTTCTCATCGACTCCTATCAAATATTTACATGATGATGGCGTAATAAGCCTAAAAGTAGTTCGTAAATGCACAAAAATGAACACAAATTCATTATTAGTTTTCAACCTGAAATACCGTGTACATTTCGTCAGCGGAGAAATGTGAAAATTAACAAAAGAATCGACATTAACAAGAGAATCGACAAGTCTTTGGTGAGTATTTCCTTGTATTATGCATATGACTCTGACATGAAATACCGAAGATGCAAAGTGCTACCTCCTACATGACTTTTACCACAAACAGAGACATTAAAATTTCAATTCCAGTGCTAAGTACATTTACATGTCTAACATTTTTCTTGTTTCAATTTTTCGTTTCTTGTAATAGTATACTGAAGACATGTAAAATAGAGAGAAAAACTTGGTTTAAGAACTGCATAATAATTACATATGTTAACGAGAATCTATTTAGTTTACTCAATTGTATGAAAATAAATCAGCGAATACTTGCAAATAAAATACACGACGCGTGAATAATTTAACCTCACGACATTACTCATGAACAAAGTAAATAAAAATTCGTTGAATAAAACAGTTTACTTGTTTTCAACCCGAAAATAGATATAATCATTGGAATACAAGAGTTGTACATAATGAAAGAACGAATATGCTTACACATGTACAGTATTAATGCAGATAACGTGTATTATGATGTAGAATAGGATGTCTGGTGATAGGGAGGATGAAACAGTAGGTAGTTTAAAAACCTGGCCAACGACGTCATGGAGTACCATAACTTACTTTTAAAAAAATCAATAGAACTGCTTACCTCCTACATTGCGAAGCGTTCTAACATTAAAACGAGTAAATTCGGAATATTAAATTCTAAAATTATTTACTAGACAGTTCACTGGTATAAAGCAATAAAAGTCAAGTGGATTTAAAATAGAACTTGTGGCTTATAATAAGGCCATAAAAAGTCGATGGAGCCTCGCTCATTCAGTGCGACTAATTAAATCTTTTTGATATGCTGTTGAATAACTGATATCGTCACATTGTTCATGATATGTACAATTTTAAACTGAAATACGTCGGAATATTGCTCGCTTTAAACGAAAGCATGTGAACATCCAAAGCGGGTAATCTTAATTGTTGTGTACAAATGTGAGCACACAGTTTCTTTAATTTTTCAATATCTTGTAAAATAATAAAGTTGTAAAACCACATATTCAGAAAAATAACAGAACACCTTGAAAGACTATAGATGATATTCACGCGGCTTGTTCATTAGCATGATCTTCAGAAATGATTAACAACTGATCCATGTCGAACAGCGGTTTCGAGGTCAACGTAAATATTGTAGCAAAATACACTCAACAACACCCCTTCTATCATCTGAATGGCAGTGTAGAACGGATGGAGGTTCTCCTTAGCTTTGGGGTAACAGTGGAACACGTTGTACATTATCAGGGGCTACAGTCTGTAGGCGTACATTATTGCATGGGTTACAAGTACTTATTATTTTGGTGTGGTGTCTTTCTTTCGGACATGTCTGAAAGTCCGAAAGAACAGACTCCACACCTGCTTCGCAACCATATTACATTTGCAAATTAATAATAAAGGAGAGGAAGGAAGAAAAATTAGGAAGGAAAGGATTGACAGAGGCTGCTTTAGGGCATTGAAATGAAACAATGACGACAAGTGAAAATGTCAGCCGGACCGGGAATCGAACCCGGGTCTCCAGCTTATGGCCAGCGGTCGCCTTAACGACGTGGCCATCCGTGCTCGCCTCCCGGCCGTCTCAAATTCTCACAAGTCGCTCGCCCTGTGTCCACTTTTCCTAGTACCTTTCTTTACCTCTGCCAAATGAACAGCAGCATACGAGACGAAGTGATGATATTTTCACTCTGCAGCGTAGTGTGTGCTGACATGAAACTTCCTGGCTGAACATAGCTGTGTTCCGAAATGGGAATTTGAGAAGTCGCTCCACCATAAATCGAAGTTTATTCACCTCGCTCTTAACTGTCACAGTACTTGGAGTGGATCCTGATGCAGTTTGGAATTCCTGTGTGATGATCTGGATAGATGTCTGCCTATTACACAGTACGACGCTCTTCAATTGCCGGCGTATTTCAATCAGATGAGGTTTGACTGTAGGCTTTCGTGCTGTAAGTATCCCTTCATGTTTCTACTTCACTATCACACTGAAACAGTGGACATAGGGATATTTAGGAGTGTGGAAGTCTCGCGTACTGCCTTCTGACACAAGAGACAGCCAGTCACCTGAGTTCTGCGGAGCATCATTCTGCTCTCTTACGATGTCTAATGACCACTGAGCTCGCTCATAAATGGAGTACCTATCAGCAGGTGGTAGCACAGTGCACCTATGAATAAACTATATTTTGCGGGTGGCCGGACACTTTTGATGACATAGTCTATATGTAGTGCCTCTTTTAACGGACATGTGCTACCTCTTGCAGGAATACGTGAAATTTCATCAGAAGTACATCAGTAAGGTGCTGAAGAGTTTCGAATTCGGACCCGCTGGAGGCGTACTATGGTGGTCTTGATGGCGTAGTGGTCCCCGAAAAGTAAGCAAGAGACCCAGGTTAGAATCCCACTACGGCAACAACTTTTCAGATTTACCCGTATAAGTAATTAACTGCCTTTGGCATTCTCTAATTCTTTTGTGTCTTCAGCACTAGCTAGTTCTGCATATAACACTATGGAAGGCACATTTCTGATTGTGAAGCATCTGAGGAGACCAAGAGAATACATTTGACATTGACATATAGGCACAGAAATTGTTTGGTTATTTTGGTATTTCGATGGACATTGAACATAATCACATTTGGCTTAATATAAGATTAGATTAGATTAATAATTCTTTCACTGATCATGAATACGACACTTCGTAATGATATGGAACGTGTCATGTTAATGAAGGGTGTCTGTATAAGACGTTACATGACACAACATATTATATGAGATTTTTTTTCTTTTAGATTTACTAATTTATATCTAAAAACTCATACAATAAGTAGAAGGAGGTGTAATTCAGCAATTCTTTTAAATTTTCTTTCTAAATGCTTGTTGCCATCTGTCAGGCTTCTGATACTGCTTGATAGGTGACCAAAGACTTTTGTGGCAGCATAATTTACCCCTTTCTGTGCCAAACTCAGATTTAGCTCTACATTGTGAAGATCATCCTTTCTCCTGGTGTTATAGCTGTGCACACTGCTATTATTTTGAACTGGGTTGAATTATTAACAACAAATTTCATACGTAAATATATATACTGTGAGGATACCTAAATCTTCAAACAGATGTCTGCAGTATGATCGTGGATGGGCTCCGGCAATTATGCTGATTACACCCTTTTGTGCAATGAATACTTTTTTACACAATGATGAATTATGATGCCATACGGAAGTAGTGAATGAAAATAGGCATAGTAACCTAATTCACTGAGATTGTTAGCGCCAAAATTTCCAATAACCGTTACAGCATACGTAGCTGAACTCAAACGTTTCAGTAGATCGTCTATGTGTTACTTCCAGTTTAATCTCTCATCAATGCCCACACTTAAAAATTGAAAATTCTACCTTAGTTACGGACATCTGTTCAAAGTCTATATTTATTACGGAGCTGTATATTTATTACGAGCTGTATATACTGTGTTTTATCAAAATTTACTTAATTTATTTAATCGTGTCTGTGCTACATCTGTAATTAATTGGCTAAATATACTAGATTACAAATGAAAACAAAGTAGTAATTATATATTGATGTATACAGTCAATATTTTCACACATAACACGTAATTACTGTCCATAGCAGGAATATATCTCTCTCCAGTGTTCGGCACACTTCACTGCAGCGTCGTTGGCCAACCACAGATCTTGGAAAGTGCATGGCGCCGCCAATGAAGATAGCTCATAAGGTGTGTCGTTGTTTGTTTTCTCCACATTGGCAGAGCTCGTCTTCTGCGTATTATCACTTGAACAGGTTGTGCTTCGACCTTCCCATTCCACACCCAAGTCTATTTAGGCTCTTACAGTCTCTCCATTACAGTAGACGTCCATCCGGAAGTTTCTCTTTAACATTTCAATATTGCAAGCTGTATTTTTCCAATATCTGTGTCCACATCGATTCCCTGGTTGTAGATTGATTTTTATTTAGTCGATGTTCAAATTTAATGAAATCTATCTTGGATTTCAACTTGTCACCACTGATCAAAATTTAAAGCGAATCCGTTTGCAGAGAATCACTTAATAATTTTGTGAAAAACATATTTACGATTACATCACTTAGTGATTGGTTTTTGGATGTGATTACTATATTTACATCATCAGCAAAAAGAAATAACTTTGCATCTTCATCAATGTAAAATGGCAAGTCATGTATGTATATCAAGAAGATTTGAAGATCGAAAGGTACTTGTGGACGTGACAGCAGCATACGACACTGTCAACCATCAGTTGGTGTTAAATAAGGTCTACAGCAGGGGCAAACTCTGTAGCCTCACTAGGCTCAACGCCAATCTTCTGCAGAACCGAGGTTTTTTATCAACCTCCAAGGACAACGTAGCCTACGAATTCTACAGAAAAATGGTCTTATGCAGGGGAGTGTGTTGGCTCAGGTTCTGTTCAATATATATGCTAACGATCAACCTATATCCCCTCAACTGCGGGAGTTCCTTTATGCCGATGATGTCGGCTTGTGAACTCTAAGTAAACATTACCATTGAATAGAAACTACCGTAAAGAGCGCTCTTGAAGATCTTTCAAAGTACTACAGAATGAACTATCTTAAAGTAAACCCATCAAAGACCCAAGCATGAGCTTTTCATCGGAGAAATAGGAAAGCAGAAAGGCCGAGTGAGTCATTTTATCCCAGTTCAGTTTCACACTCCTTAATGAATATTTAATGAAACTCGATGTAATGTTCTACTTCATTTTTGCAAGAATATGTTCTTCTTTTCAGATGGCGAGGACTTATACTAGTAATACTGAGATAGCATCTTGGACAGGAGATGAATTAACAAATGCCTTTAGTGATGTTCATAATGGGACTTCTGTTAGAGAGTGCCACCAAGCACAACATACCAAAGGCAATACTTCGCATAGAAATGAAACTAAATGTGGAAGCATCAAAATGGACTTAAAGTTGACCATTAACATTATCTCCCGAATAACAGTTAGAGTTAGCTAAAAATGTACTAAAATTAGCTAAGCAGTTTTATGGTTTAACACCTCTAGATTTAAGAAAGACAGCTTACAATTATGCCGAAGCAAATAATATTGCAAACAAATTTAATAAAAGTTAAAAACTAGCTGATAAAATGGTAGTATTTGTTTGTATATTGTGTAACGCATTGTATCTATTTCATAATTAATTAAGCTGTGTTTTTACTAAACTACATTATTGTTTCATTTAATAAATATAATATTCAACCCATATACCTTGCATTATAAGATATGTCGAAATAAATATATTACACAATTCCTTGCTCCAATTTACTCCACTTAGAGCATCATTATACTTGGTACCTCGAGTAAATAGTCGCAATACAATGAAGTTATAATTTACAGTTTTTTTTCTAAGACATGTACCTGCATATTTCTGGTGTTAAGATATGATACAGTAATCATATGGGACTACCGTTATGCATAAATTTGAGCCACCATCTATTATACAATAAAGGGAATAGTCAAAATGCCTTAGGTTTGCCAAAGTCCCCCACTTCCCCCTACTAATATCGTTTCAGCAACGATCAGCACCTGGTACCTCAGTATTACATGAGCTACTCATTTCTAAATATAATCATCGACAATCAATCTTTAATGAACTATAACATAATGTGGGATGTTTTAATTCTCGCAGTGTAAAAAACGTCTAACCCCATTCGAACATTCTCGTTACTGATGAACGTGCATTGTCAATTTTTCGAAGGCACATTGAAAGTAGCCTGTTATTAAAATGGGCAAGATCTTGGGCAGCTGAGATTTGCAAATGTAAGTTAAAACGCTCACTGCTGTTCTAAATTACTTTACAAGTGGCGCAACAGAAAATTATCTAACTGCTCACACCTTAAGAGAGCAGTCAACGTTTTAACAAACACAAAATCAATGTTGAAAAAGAATAATAGATAATTAAACATGGAACAGGAAGCATGAAATCATAAAGCAGATGTTTGAGACCTTAAATTCATAATCTATTCAGTAAAATAACAATAAAATAAATGTGGGGGGACCAAATTAAGCACATACCTTACACAAAATGAATTAAATCACATAATTACTTCCTGCATTAAAATTGTTTCTGCCTTTTATGAATATGTAGGTAACATGGGAGGAAATTTGCAAACACAAAATGTGTAACTGGAAGCTCATTCATTCATTCACAGACACACGCATAATCCATGGAGGTACATCACTCTCCGAGAACACTTGAGAGCAGTGGCGAAACGAAGCGTCAGCAGCGTCTTGATGAGGTGGCAGCTGTCTTGATCACAAATTTTTAAATATACTGTTCACTAAAACGAACTCATGTGTGGGGACGCAGCGGCTCACTGTTCTTAAGTACTACATGGTGTGTGACCACGCCAAATTTCATAACATTTACCAACAAAAATTAATTTAGAATAGGCAAGTAAAGCACGCACGAGAATTCGTATAGAAGAAAGCTAGTATTAACAAAAGCATGGCTGAAGATCGAAGTAACGACCGTTGCTAAAGCACGTGGTGCAATCAGTCATACAAGACAGGAATGCGGAATCAAACAAGAAAATCAGAGAAATATTTAACGTTCACGCAGTTACAATTACGACACGGAAAGTCAGTTGATAACAGTAAGGAAATTCAAACATACTAAGTTTACGCAAAGGCTGCAGGCCACACACGTGTATTGTAGCTTGAGCAAAACCTGACACACAATCATCACTGGAATGAAAATGCAAATAATAAATTTACACTGAATTTACTCGTGTTCTGTAAATTATGGCCGGCCACGGTGGCCGAGGGGACTGATGCGCTCCAGTCACGATCTGCACGGCCACCTTGCCATATAGACAAGTAAGCTTGTCTCTGGCCACTCAGAAGAAGTTAGCGCAGGCGACAAACCAAGCCAGCCGGCCGCGGTGGCCTAGGGGACTGAGGCGCTCAAGTCACGATCTGCACGTCCACTACGGTCGGAGGTTCGAATCCCCCCTCGGGCATGGATATTTGTGCCGTCCTTAGTGTTAGCTAGTGTTAGTTAGTTCCCCGTAGTTAAGTCCCATAAGCTATACAAATATTTCATTTGAAACGAAGCCATGCGTTCTTAACTACAGCAAAACGAGGCCTAAAGCCCGAAGCGGCCACTGTAAGCCATTGCGCGGCAGTCAGTCAATATTAAGAGCAAACATTCACATTCACATGAACACACAAGTTCAATCACACGGGTGGAAACATTTATAAACATGGGGCAAACATACATAAACATGGTGCATTGATCCTTAATAAAAAGAATAAAATAGTTAACACACAGATTTGATAACATCAATGGTGCAGTATCACCTTTGGTTAACGAACAAGTCAAAAAGGAATACGAGCACATATTCAGTGGACGTGTTTCAACATGTCTCTTCAAAGGAGATCTTGTCTCGGTACAGAAACATGGTAATAGTGAAGACTCTTGAACAACTCTTCATCTCATATAATCAGGTAAGATGATTAAGGAGCGGAAGTGCTTCTCCTCCTCAGAAATGGAACCGCTTACCAGTAAAAGGACTCCTCGCAGAAGCTTTTGTGGACGCTGTAGCGCGGAGAGCTCCTCGTAATCGTCTCCAGTAACTGAAGACGCGCAAGTTACTCGAGAAGCGATTCTTCTGAACCCGCAGCAGACGCGAACGAAAGCACAAAAGGCCGAATCCTTACATTCGCGCTCTGAATTACTCTCCGAGGAACAACAAGTGAAACCTCCATTCATTATCGAGTGACAAAAAGCTTCCGCGTTTTATAAAGGCTGTGAATAGAAACCGTGTTGTCATTTATTTTACGTCAGAGATGAAAATTAGCCTGACATCTAACTTCCGACACAAAAGAAATAAATTGCTTCAACCCTGAACTTTACCACCGTGACATTATCGTAGTGGTCGTTCGGTATTTGCAAATACGACTTCCTCGTGTACCCCAAAATGCCGTTTTTTGAAATTGCCAGAAGTTAAACTTCCGTATACGTAATAACTTAGAAGAGCGTTTGAACAGTGACTAGGGATTTTGCACCCATTTAAGAAACATTTGATGTGGTGAGTACAAACGTGTGTGCCAATATGCAAAGATTGAATCGACAGAAAATGTTGCCAGTCGATTTTGGGACCACAGGGGAAGGACACAGACATAATATATGTTTATTAGTAAGGTATTGGACCACCATTGGTTTTTTAAACAGCTACAACTCTTTGAGGAAGAGATTTGTAAAGTTTCCTAAAGAATTATATCTATTTATATACGAAAATCAGCCCAATACTTTTAAATATTTTAAATAGAAATTTATACACCCTGAGACTGTTTTTCGTCTCTATAATTTCAAAGACTGTAATAAACAGTACATCGGCCAGACAGGTCGCAATTTTCTCATTCGTTTTAAAGAACACACAACTGGTGTATCAGCTGAACTGTTTATTACAGTCATTGCATTGGACCTGGTATACACCAGAATTAAGAAATTTGCCTTCATTGATAATAATGAAGGCAAATTTCTTAATTCTGGTGATTACAAGACCCAATACAATCGGCCAGACAGGTCGCAATTTTCTCATTCGTTTTAAAGAACACACAACTGGTGTATCAGCTACTAAATCTGCGTTTGGCCAACACCTACTGCAAAATAAACACTCTCAAGGCCCCTAAAGGTCTTTTATTAAATGCCCTTGAACAAACTGAAATTTTTTCGCATCATAAAAACAACCATCGACATTATTAAATGAGTAATTGGATTTTAGGGAGAAACATCTTGACATTTTTGACGACCTGGCTCTTGTGCTACCTTTCCTTTTACATTTGTTATTTGATGGTTGACTTGTTGCTATTGTAACATTTGACTGATGCTACATATATCTGCTTTTTTGCTACATTTTGTCTTACATTTGTTGTTAGTTATTTTATGTTTGACATGTCCTTCGTGACCGTTCAAAATACTAGAAATTGTTGCACAGCACATATATTTTAACAACTTGATAAATTTACTGTTTTGATTGGTAACCAATAATAAAATTAAATACTATTTTCACCTTCTACATATGGCATCGACGACTTTTGGGGCATTTTGCCGTTATACGTGCTAACACCGATCCTCGCCGCTATAATGCCCTGTCTCCACGGTGACGGACGGTGTCCCCTGGCCATTACATCTATGGCTCGTCGTCTGCTATGTGCTAACACCGATCGCCTCTGCTACCGCGGCCTGTTTCCATGGTGACCGACCGCGTCCCTGGCAGCTACATCTATGGCTCGTCGTCTTCTGCACCACTGGCACGACTAATTATCGATGTTTCCACGACGCCGTATCCACGGCAACCATCGGCATCGCTGTAATTTACCTTTGACTCACACTCTGTCTTCGAAATGAAAGTTATTATCATCAGCTGCCAATAGATGGCAGATATTTCCTAGACAAACAACTTCTTTTTATTGTCTAATGCTTCAATTACTCTTTATTATAGACCTGGGAACTATGTTTTACAGTTAACAAAATGGATTTTTATACCATTATGGATTACTTATATATACATATACATTTCATGTCGTATCGTTTACTGTATAACGTTCCTCATTGGTTATGATGTGCTGATGCTTCAGGCGATGGGAAACGCTTTTCCTTTATAACACGCAGCAGTCTCTCACTGGTTATCAGTCGCCGCACGCTCACCGCCTGAACATCTATAGCGAAGTATACTGTTTTAAGCAATTTTTTAATCCTGTTTGTAAATTTATCATAGCTACTAATGGTGTATCTGTTTTCCTCAATAGCGTATCGTCTTTTATTCTCTTTTCAGAGGTCTGAAGATGATCTAATCTTAGATCGAAACCGGGTACAGGCCGCGGTGGCCGAGCGCTCTGCGACGCGCCAGTCACAGACTGCACGGCCACTACGCTCGGGTGTTCGAATCCCCCCGCGGGCATGGTTGTTTGTGCCGTCCTTAGTAATAGCTAGTTCATAAGTAGTTGGTAAGTTTAGGGACTGATGACCCCGTAGTTAAGTCCCATAAAGTATACAAACATTTGATTTTTGAAACGTGGACGATAAGTAGGTCAGATAAAACGATGATAGAAGCGTTTGAAATGTGGTGCTACAGACGAATGATGAAAATTAGATGGATGTATCACGTGACTAATAAGGAGGTGCTTAACCGAATCGGGGAAAAAGGAGTGTAATGATAAAATGAAAACGGTGCGGCCAAGACATTTCAAAAAAGTTTTGTGCATGCCACATGAGCCAAAACATGGAGTTCCGGGTTGGATTCCCGACCGCATCACAAATTTTAATCCAATGCTTTACCTTTATCACTTTTTACGATGTTGGCGCTATCAATTGAGTCCTCAATTTGACTTGAAATTCCCCAAAACGGTTCTGTTATGTTGGATTTGGCACTTTTGCTATACAAGGGGGATGTCCGACAATTTTATGTTCCTGTACAAAGCACGCCTGACATTTCTGACTCTCCCTATGGATGAATCATAATTTTGTATTACTGCAGTGTTCGTTACCATTATACACTCCTGCAAAATGAGAAGAGTACACTATAATTCGTCCATCCAGCAGAGGGAGTCTTGAGTCCATACAACTCACGATGACACAGAGCCATATGCACGTGAGTACAGTCACTAGAGCGTGCACAGTGTCGCCGCTAGTACATCTACTTCTACAACCATACTCCGCAAGCCACCTGACGGTGTGTGGCGGAGGGTACCTTGATTACCACTATCGATTTTCCCTCCTATTCCAGTCACGTATTGTTCGCGGAAAGAACGATTGTCGATATGCCTCTGTGTGGGCTCTATTCTCTCAGATTTTATCCTCACGGTCTCTTCGCGAGATATACGTAGGAGGGAGCAATATACTGCTAGACTCCTCGGTAAAGGTATGTTCTCGAAACTTCGACAAAAGCCCGTACCGAGCGACAGAGCGTCTCTCCTGCAGAGTCTTCCACTGGAGTTTATAGATCATCTCCGTAACGCTTTCACGATTACCAAATGATCCTGTAACGAAGCGCGCTGCTCTCCGTTGGATCTTCTCCACTTCCTCTATCAATCCCACCTGGTACGGATCCCACACCGGTGAGCAGTATTCAAGCTGTGGGCGAACAAATGTACTGTAACCTACTTCCTTTGTTTCCAGACAGCATTTCTTTAGTATTCTTCCAATGAATCTAAGTCTGGCACCTGCTTTATCGACGATTGATTTTATATGGTCGTTGCATTTTAAATCCCTCCTAATGACAACTCCAAGATACTTTATGGAATTAACTGCTTCCAGTTGCTGCCCTGCTATAGTGTAGCTAAATGATAAAGGATCTTTCTTTCTGTTTATTCGCAACACATTACTCTTGTCTACATTGAGATTTTATTGCCTTTCCCTGCACCATGCGTCAATTATATGCAGATCCTCCAGAATCTCAATACAGTTTTAATTGTTACAACCTCTCTATATACTACAGCATCATCCGCAAAAAGCCTCAGTGAACTTCCGATGTTATCCGCGAGGTCATTTATATATATCGTGAACAGCAACGGACCCACGACACTCCCCTGTGGCACACCTGACATAACTCCTACTTCGGAAGACTTCTCTCCATTGAGAATGATCTGCTGCTTTCTGTTATCTAGCAATTCCTCAATCCAATCACACAATTGGTCTGATAGACCATATGCTCTTACTTTGTTCATTAAACGTTTGTGGGGAACTGTATCAAACGCCTTTCGGAAGTCGAGAAACACAGCATCTACCTGAGAAACTGTGTCCATGGCCCGCTGAGTCTCGTGGACGAATAGCGCGAGCTGGGTTTCACATGAACGCCTCTTTCGAAACCCATGCTGATCCCTACAGAGCAGATTCCTAGTATCGAGAAATGTCATATACAGTGTATATCTTACTTTTTCAGCAATGAAACCTGCAATTATTCGATGGAGAGATTGTAGAGGTGCCGAATGTAGTCTTCCGGAAGAGCCTGCCACGCAATTTCCACCTAACGCCTCTGCCGGGCCAGCTTTCGTGTCAGTTATGTAGCCCGCCCGAGATGTTTCATCCGATCTCAAACATGGTCAATGGATAACAGACGTTGGGATCGTACTACCCAGTGACGTACAAATTTAAGAGCAAGTTAGATGGTACTGGATACACGTGCGTCACCACTGACCTGTTGGAAATCATATTGCCTTGTTGGTGCATAAACTGTGCCAGAGAACCGTACGCTGTTCAATGTTCCGTCGATGATCTCCAGACGAGAACGGCCAGTGAAGAATATGACACCCCAGACCATGATGCTAGGTGTTGGCCCCGTATGTCTCTGTCGTACACACTCCAGATTTCCGTGCTTACCTTCACGACTATATACTGGTATAGGACCATCATTGGCACTGAGACAGAAGCAACGTTCATCACTGAAGAGACACGTCTACATTCGTCCTTTCATAAACGCCTATCTTGGCACGACTGGAGACGTGCTCAACGATGTTGAGGTATGAGCAGAAGATACCCAATGGTAGGAATGATCATTCATTATGGATTTGGGAGCCAAGTTCTACACTGACCGTTCTTTTCAGATGATCGTGGAGGGGACACTAAACAGTGCACAATACGCTGAAACCCTCTTGCAGCTCATCTTGCTATCGTTCATGCACCAACAAGGCGATATGCTTATCCAACAAGACAATGCACGTCCATGTGTATCCTCTACCACCCAAAGTGCTTCAAGGTGTACGTCAGCTATCCTGGCCAGCAAGATCCTCAAATCTGTCCCACATTGAGCGTCTTTGGGAATGAATGAAACGTTATCTCACGTGGTCTTCACGACCATCACGAAATCTGACCCAACAGAAGCGCCAGGTGGAAACTGCATGGGAGTCCATTCCGCATCTTCACTATTGTCTCCATGTGATAATTGCATCAGCTTTCGTCAGTGAACAAGTAGAGTATGAACGGTACTAGTGTCGAAATAGCGCATGCTCTAGTGACTGTACTGTGGTCTGATTGTGTGATAGTGTGTCGTATATATACTCAAGAATGTATCAGTAAAATTTCATCGTGTTCTTTTTTCCTTTTCCACGAGTATATGAATCACAGAAAGTGCAGTCTTGCTGAGAATGACGAGAGACATTAATTCAGTTACCTGACCAAAAATAACACTTTATTTACAGAAAAGCGAACAATTAACTTCTCCTTGCTTGGAGAGGGCTACAGGAATACTCCTAACTAACAAATATAAACTAGACTACATTCTTCTAGCTGACTATTCTGGCACCCTGCTAGTGTGTGGGGGAGCCAACTCTCTGGGCCTGACCAGCAACTTGCGGCTAGTGAAATCCATATCATAGAGGTCGCTGCTCCTGTGCCAGCCGTGGGTGTGGCCAACCGTCTAGTCGTAATTGGCGTGTGTTGCTGCGAATTCTAGATCTCATTTTGGCGTTGCTGCGCTGCTTGCAATGTAATAGATAGGACTGCAGACTATGTCTCAAAAACTTGACTGAAAGAAACCTGCTTTTTGTTTTTCGATGCACAGACCCTGTAAGAAGCAATATAAACGACGATTCATCGAGCCACGCCACGTACTTCTAGACATCAAGCGTCAAGTTTTAATAACCATGATCTCACTTCACAACTATATGGAAGCTTTCGTTATTAAGGTCTAACAAATTTCAGACCATCCATCAATGTTAAGCTCCAACCATATCGCTGTTATCAAAATAGTCCCACTTGTGACTTTTGAGGTTTGCCGTCGCTTTTGCTGTAATACTGGATGCTCGTCGGTCATTGACAGTGAGACTCAAATTTAGCCCACTAAACCTTCTTCCCACATATATTTTATTTTGTTTTTTGTACGCTGTTATTACTGAGGATACTGTCGTTAGTGAAACGTTTAATATTGCAGTTGATTTCGTCACAGATGCACCCACGAACTATGTATCAAAGAACTGGTCTCTTAGGAAGTGTAAGAGATCACGCAGTGCATCAATATTTGTGTTAAAGTTGCCGAGAATCAATACAGTACCAATGCGGTAACGTGCAAAACTTCAAATGTTCAAATGTTTGTTAAGCTTATGGGACTTAACTACGGGGTCATCAGACCCTAAACGTACTACTTATCAACTACCTTATACTAAGGACGGCACAAATATCCATGCCCGAGGGAGGATTCGAACCTCCGACCGTAGTGGCCGTGCAGACCGTGACTGGAGCGCCTCAGTCCCCTCGGCCACCGCGGCCGGCTGCAAGACTTCATACGTCACTAGTTCACTGCGGTCATCCCTCACATGGTACGGCCGGCCGCGGTGGCCGAGGAGACTAAGGCGCTCCAGTCACGGTCTGCACGGCCACTACGGTCGGGGGTTCGAATCCCCCCTCGGGCATGGATATTTTTGCCGTCTTTAGGATTAGCTAGTTCATAAGTAGTTTGTAAGTTTAGGGACTGATGACCCCGTAGTTAAGTCCCATAGACTATACAAACATTTGAACTTTTTTTTTTCACATGGTACGAGTGAGTCAGTAATCTGTCACAAACTGAGGTAGATCTCTAGTATCGTAAAGAGGTATATCTCTTCAACAGCGCCACATGCGTCTTGTGAGTTGCAGCAGTTTAAGGAATCAATAATGTTCAAATGTTTGTAGAACTTATGGGTCTTAACTACGGGGTCATCAGTCCCTAAGCTTACAAACTACTTATAAACTAGCTAAGACTAAGGACGGCACAAATATCCATGCCCGAGGGGGGATTCGAACCCCCGACCGTATTGGCCGTGCAGATCGTGACTGGAGCGCCTCAGTCCCCTCGGCCACCACCGCTGCCGGCCTTTAAGGAATAAAATAAAGTTACAGTTCAAGAGTGTCACTTAGGGGATGCAAACACTGACACAAAATTTCATAGCCCCCAGCTTTTAAAGCCTTCTCGAAAGATGGGACGAGTGTTTAAATGTACAGATGGAGTCATTTGAAAAGTGCAGCAATTTTCAGGCTTGTAAACGCAGTACTGGCATGTTTACCTCAGATTGCGCCTTATTTACTGACTCACCCTCGTACATTGGAGTCTTGTGGACATGGAACCCTTGTTTGGTACGCATGCATAACCAATCACATTTTAGCTTCCCATGGTGGTTAATAAGAGACCATCAGTTGCAGGTAATACATGCACATGGCTGTCTAGTGCCTTGGCAGAAGTAAAGAAGTGCATTTGTACTATAGTCGAAACAATTGCTCTGTCAGAGTCAGAGCCAGAGTCAGCAATGGCACCAGTATTTGATACAATTTATTGTCTTTTTATCTGTCAACAGTTGAGAAAGTGTATTGATGTTTACATGTATTAGTCCCTTTGGATCAACTTCAGTTTCTGAAGATGAGCCAGAAAGATTTAAACACACAAATGAAGAAAAAAAATATTTTGCAACTGCAGTCTGATAATATTATAATATATTGTTTCAAGTATACTTGTGTGGCAGTGATATAGTCAACTTTAAGAGGACTTTTCTATTTTTGTATATTTGTTGCCCTTGTGCAAGAGAAAACGAACCAACCTCTGACGGTATCATAAAGGCTTCAAAATCGGACAGGGACACCAAACCTCAGACACATAGAGTGAGCGCTATGGACAGTCAAAGCATTCTCATCTCTGTGGTATGTAATATTCCCTCCTGTTGTTTCATTATAAAGGGACAATCAGTCCTATTGACTGCTTCTGGGCTTTGCCTTGACATACTAAGACATATTTTTATCGCAGAGGATTCCAGTGGTGTTTCTCAACTACAGCCAAGGTCCATTAATATTCATCCGCATATGGAGAGTTGTATCACACTACTTAAAATGAGGTTTTTTCCCGATATACGTACGGTGCCTCCCATTTAAGAGCAGCATTTCTGCCAATTTCTCCTTCTACGATAGAACTTGGTGCTGGAGTTCACCACATCATAGCATAATGAAGAATCCAGGGATCTAAAGTCCCTCTCTCAGCTGTTACCATATCTATGCAGAGGATTAATAGCAATGGTGTAAGGGAAGAACCTTTCTGAACACCCACAGTGATATTGACTACGGACAACATTGGTGTAAGTAGAACACGGAAGTTGATATTAGCTTACAAACGCTTCAGGAACGCATGCTAATGAAGAGCTTACCAAATAAGATGGTTTTGGATGTGCTCGAAAGCCTTTCCTAGGTCTAGAAATGCCATGTGTACACTCTTCATTCTCTCTGTGCTTTCCCATCAAACGACGTGTGGCATCGATGGTATTGCATCCCTTGACTAATCCACACTTTTTTCATTGTTACAGGGACATTCCTTCTGTATGCTATCAAATACATGTTCAGTGGTCTATAAAGGATAACAAAGGAGTCTAATAGGGCGATAATTCGATAACTTATTCACATGTCCTTATCCCTCCCATAATGGAACTGTTATTATAGTTGTCCGTGCGTGTTGTAGTTGTTTTTCTGCCACAATGATTCACTTGAAGAGTGAAGCATGGAATTCTGAAACAGGCTTTCCGAGCATTATTCAGGTTTCATATGGTGGGTCATCTGGGCCAGTTGCTTTTCTATTTTTCAACTTGTTGAAGGCAATCATTACTTCCTCAGATGTAATTGAGGGAACGGGGCCTAATTTTGGAACGAACTAATGTTTCTTGGATGCGTAAGTTCTTTCTTGCTGATGTTATGAAAGTGTCCGACCAACGCTGAAGAACAGATTGTACATCTCGTAGGAGTTCGGTACCGTTACTGTGCATAACGTGTCCTACGTCTTGAGCTGAAGGTAATTGGACTTAGCAAGATGGTAGATATTGTTTTCTCCCGATGGTTTGTCAAGGAAGTCATATAGTGTCTTATTCTGCAAATACCGCTTTGTTTCCTGCTGATTTCATGTTGTAGTATTTCTGGAGATACACCTTTTCCCCGTAGATTGCTTCAATGACTTCAGCTGGCATCCACCTGTTTGTTTAACAGTGTACTTTCGTTCAGGTATGGTTTTTCCAAACGTCTTTGTCGCTGATCAACGTATTTGTTCTACAACATATTTCCACATTTCTCAACATACTGATAGAACTTAATGGAGGTTTGCTAAGGCTGTGCTCATTTACATCGCTCAGGCCTAGTCTTAGATTTACACTGTGTTGTATAACGTAATTATGAATACAGGGGACAAGCAGTCAGTGTTGAGGGGCGAAGCCTTAATACGGGATTACTTTGGTATCCGTTACCGTCTTCATACGTTTTCGACGAACTAGCCAATAATCTATCTCCATAATATAATATTGGCCGTAATGCGATCATGAGGTTCTGCAAACCCAAGTATCAGACATCTGACGTTATGCAGTCCAAACCCATGTCCTACATGGCATTGCACGTATTCTTCTTGTAATACACGTCATGTCCATTTAAATCTACTCCAATAATATGGACTCTTCCAGAGGAATTGCTCTTAGAAGGCGTCCAGACCGATAATTCGTCCTTTTCATCATCGGTGCATCAGTTTGCGGTGCACAACAAGGAACAATGTGAGCAGTGAAGCTGTTGAGTCAATCTCGATAGACATAAGCCTTTCTGATACCCCATTTCCACGTGAATTTTGTTACGTTAGTCCTACTCGACGACTTTTGTGACGCCGTTTTGTATACTGTACAATGATACCTGTAGCTGTAGGTATCACCGTTATCTCTTACCTTTGAACTTTTTACAGTTTGTTTCCTGAATGCGGGGAAATGTTGACAGTCTGTTTTTAAGCATTTCTGCTAGTTCACGTCGGCACGTCAACGTACTCATATTGAGAGTACCAAATTACAACTATTGCTTAGGTTGATCAAACATCTTGAACCTAGTCAGTCCACGAGTTGATAATCCTCTCTCATTTATCGCCTCACTCAACCGTAAGTGCCACGCGGTGCTTTGGAGGGACGTCCCTGCATACTCCAAATTCAGAAGTGCCGTAGCCATAGATGCGTCAAAAGAAGCCGCAAGCGATGGGTCATTTCGTCTGTGTGACGGCATTTTGTAGCTGCTGCCAGCTGCTGCTGTGGATGGAAGAGTGGAATGAATAAATACCCGGGTAACGCCGGGTTTTCAGCTAATGATGTATTTATGGTTATTTACAACTGTTACAATACAATTTTCACTAACTGTACCTGAAAGGTAACAGGTTACTTTCAGATCTATACTCGTATAACTAACGAAAAATCTCACTGGCGTGTTTTACGGTCAACTTTGCTTTCTTGTAGTTTTTTTTTTATTTTTTGCAAAATTTTTGGACAAAAATAATAAAAATATAAATAGTAAAAAATTATGGACGATACGAATACGAGTCTACTGTTGTCATAATATCTATGTACCCAATACTTAATAGTTTCTCTTACCTTATTTTAACAAACAGTCAAAACTATTTGTTATTTGAGTTTAGCATTGACAAGTATATACTTTTCTTTAACTGTTACCTCATTTTCAAGTTTACTTTCTCTGCCTGTACTGGTTTACATAAAATCAAGTGACAGTGTCAAATCGCCGTTATTTTTGCAGTTATTTCTGAAACGATACGGGTTATGGAAAGAGCACAAAAGAGCAAATTTGTAGAGAGGGTCTTCCTCCACAAATAACTTTAACCGATATTCGTTTCAGATTTAAGGGTTATTTCCAGTTACATTTCCTGCTGTCACAAGGCCATCACACAAGTCCTATTTTTAGTGTTACTATCCTATTTTTTTGTCCTAAATATTTGCAAAAGGGAGTTTCTGGTCGTTAGCAGCAAGGAATTATGTCTGTAAAATTTGACGCCGATAGCTTTATCGGCGCAACTTTTAACGCGGGAACTCGTTGCAGACAGACAACGTCAAATCGCCCTTACTTATGCAAATATCTCTCTATCAATTGAAAAAGAAAACGAAAAAAAAAGAAAAAAAAATACGACAGTGAGAGCAAACTTATAGAGAATTTTCTCCCCTACAGATTATACAATTTTCGCCTCAAAAGGACGGTTAAGCCTTTATTTTAATTTAAATTTCGAGTTGTGAAAATGTGATCACGAAGGCCCACTTCGACTGTTACTACCGTAACCTAAAGTGGGCCAAAAACAGTGCATGGTAACTAATTTATGAGATATGACCTGAATAAATGAAGAATGGCCCAAGTTATAAGCGAAAATCTACAATGATACTTAGGAAGAACCTCGTGTGCTAGGATGCTACGCAGTAGAAGGCCGGGTGTCCTCGGAAGATTCCGCGCGCAGGCACTGTACGGGCAGCTGGGGTAAGCTGGCCGCCGGCGCGATATTCCGCCCCCGCCTCGGATGGAGAGGGTGGGGGGGGGGTCGGCCGCCCCCTGCAGTTTAATCAAGACGTTGACCCCTCCACATGCTCCGCTGAATATGTAAATGAAATTACTGGGCGCGCGCAGACGCGGCTGCAGAGTTGGCAGCAGTGGGCAGCCAGTAGACTACAGCAGCCGGCGGCTGCAGAGTTGGCAGCAGTGGGCAGCCAGTAGACTACAGCAGCCGGCTGCCGCCGGCCACGGCAACTGCTGTCTGCCGTGTTCTCCGGCCAGCGCCGCTTAAGCGCTACCTCAGGCCCCATCTCGTATCTGGCGGCAGATCGCAAACTCCCTCCATGTACCAGCCTCCTGCAATACACTCACCTTATGTCCGCTGCGAGATCACTCCGACTAAACTGAGATAATCCCTGCATGCCAATGACGAGTACTGTCACGTACTGGTGTCGTAGGACGCAGCTGTTCAGTTAACCACCAGTGCTTTCAATTATGCGATGATACATTTATCACTTGTCACACCTGTAAACAGCACATAATGACCTGACTCCGGATGGAGCTTTACACAGTATATACAGGGATATGCAAGTATTTTATTGTATTGTTCAAAAAGTAAAGCTACTGAAAAAGTTCAAATAAACATACGTCCGCAAAGGTTTAGTCATCGAGTAACGGATAATAAGAGATATTACCTGCAATTTAGCAACGTCTGTAATACAAATTGGAACATCTTTATATTGTGAAACATCATTATATATATATATATATATATATATATATATATATATATATAATTGTTAATGAAACTTAGCAAAGAAGAACTGCAGTCAATATTAATGAACTTCAGAGAAACCGTAGAATAAACTCATGTAAAAAAAAATACCGACTGTTTTCAAAATGTCTTCTTATTGTTGATTGCTTCATCACATCTCAGGGTCATTAAGTGGTTCACTTTAAGGCCGAAGTAATGAACTAAGACGAAACTTTTCACTCTTGAAAAGGATTTGTATTTTTCTAAAATCATTTACATCTCAAGTGCAAGTTTACATAGAACAAAAAAAAAAAAAAAAAAAAAAAAAAAAAACGAGACAGCTCATCACTTCTAACTGCTTGAGAAGTCAAAACGAGACTGACTGCTAATTAAAAAGCAAAGATACTGCTCTTCCACCTTTTTTCTTTTAGTTCCACAGATGAATTTTTTTCACAACATTAATTAATAATTGTCTATTATTGTTATTATTACTAATAATTTTCTCTCTCTCCTTTTTTTAATAATAATAGAAAATTAAATTTAAAAAAATTAAAATAGAAATTCACTTCTTACTGTTCTGATACCCCAACACTCCATTCCTGGTAACAGCACAGAATCCATCACAAACTGTTGTTATTGATCTGGTGACTAATAAAACAGACGTGTATCTGCAGCAGTTTTCCCAAAATTACAGAGTAACTAAGAAATAATTTGAAAAAAAAAATTGATCTTGTATGGGAGTGAAACATGGACGATAAACAGTGCTGACAGAAAGAGGATAGAGACTTTTGAAATGTGTTGTTACAGAAGAATGTTGAAGATTAGGGGGATGGATCGCGTAACTAATGAGGAGGTACCGAACATAATTGAGGAGGAAAGGAATTTCCGAAATACCGTGACTAAAAGAAGGGCTCGATGGATAGGACATATTCTTAGACATCAAGGAATCGTGAATTTAGCGTTGGAGGTAAGTGTGTGGTGTAAAAATCGCAGTGGAGGCCATGATGAATACAGTAATCATATTAAAATGGATGTGGGTTGCCGTTCTTATGAGGAGATGGAGAGGCTTGTTTAGAGTAGAGTACGGTGGACAGCTGATAAAACCAGTTTCCGGACTGAAGACCACAACAATAACAACAACACATTAAATATTTGGCCAATTGTTTTTTATTGTTATTTTTATTTTTTTTTAATTCCAGATAATAGCAAACGTTATCCACATTAGTTTTTAATTTTGAATAATTTTGGTAATAAAGCTAACGAAAACTTTTCGTAAGTGTCCATTTGCTCTTAGTAATGCCACAGCAAACATAAATATTGATGTGGAACCCAAAAAAAAAAAAAAAAAAAAAAAAAAAAAAAAAAAAAAAAAAAAAAAAAACTCAGTGTTAAAATACATGTACAATATACATACATCATTTTCACAATACATCCACATCCACACAGAATGTTGAATAACGTCTTTACCGTGATCGATGCATATGTATGGATATGTTTTGTTGCTCGTTTCAGTTTCACAGGGTGTTTCTCGTAAAATAACATTTTACAGTATTTGCATTCCTTCTCGAATTATCCTGTATACAGAACGAGGCACTTGAAATTGCTTTCCGTTGTATTTGTAAAAATTCAAATAAGATTTAAAAATGTTGCAATGAAAGTTGTTCACCTTCAAGAGGGACATCCCATAATATAAAGCTCCAACCCCGTATTTTTTATTCCATGTTTCGCTGCCCTAGGAAAAAAAGTAACTCTTGTATGAAACATTTATTCGTCTCATGATAGACGATGCTGTAATCGGTAAAACTAAAAATGATTTGAAAATTGTTAACTGAAATTCCATGATGCGCCTGAGGCAGCTCATCTAGTATTGACAAAAACAGTCGACTGAAAGTAATAAGAGCTGCTTGTTTGGGAGAAGAGAAAATTGGGCTTAGGAAAAGACGCTCGTTTAACGACAATACTTTTAGAAAGGAATTTAATTTAGAAGTATATATTGCTTCATCGACTTCGCAGAAGCCTTCGACTCGCTCGTTGGAAGTAGACTCTGGACAATAATGGAAAAGTGGTGATACCCCATGCATACAGACAATCAAAAGCCTATGTGAAGATATTAAAATAATCATAGAGGCCTAAAACAGATAAAAATAAATCAGAGTATCAGGCAGGGATGTAGCAAGTCACTATCTCTTAATAACAACTATATTGATGAATTCATAAGAAACTGGTTAAGGACGCAAACTTGAAACTGGGTTAAACAACGGCAGTCCCTGTGCTCTTTGTTGTCATCCAAAATTGAGAGGAAATTAGTTCTTAAAAATCGTCAGAGTTGTTCAAGGAGGGAATGTACAGTTTAAATGTAAGATTGAAGAATACAGGGAAAGATGGAGTGAATGTATTTAAATGATTGGCGGTGAAAGAAGTTAGACGACAGAGAAAGGGATGAATATAACTAACCATGTGAAGTCGAAACAAGCTTATTGCCTAATCCGTGAAGATGTAGCATGCATGAATGTCAAAACAAACTGATGACAACTTCAGATACTAGACTAAATCATTACTGGGATACAATATAGGGGTTACCAAGTGATAATGTAGCGTGCACACCAGCTATTCACACTTGATACGCAATACTGAGCTAAAATTTATTAATGTGCCTCATACAATGTTAGGCCATTCTGCTAAATAAATAAATAAATAAAAATGAAAAATAATAATAATAATAAAACACGTCTATTGACCTGGCGAATCGAAATAACTCTAAAATCAGGCATCGTACCAAAAATATCTCAGACTCAGCATGAATATCTACCTGACCTGAAATGAAACCACCACCACCGTCCCCTGAGGGAGGAAGTGGCGCAACTTTGAAATCTGAAACAGGAACCCCCTTTATTTGGCATGATTCAGATTCCTCGCAAAAAGCTTTACGGGGTTTGCTCGGCCGTTTTGAATTTGAGCTAGATGGCGCTGCCTTTGCAGAAAATCTGAGTTCCAGCTATTATAAAGAAATCACAATTAAAAGAACCATTCCGTCCAGAGTTCTTGAAGTCCGCCCACATTGCCCTGCCTTTAATCATGAACGACAGTGCAGCGTTTGGCCGCAGCGGAGCTACTGTATTACCCCACCAATTACCGCATGATACCGCGAATACAAAGAAGTGGACCACAGTCTTGTATAGTGCAATCTGTACTATTAATTCAACAGGTACGTATTTTTGTCGATATTTAAAGACATTTCAGAGCCTGTTCTTATTAATTAGACAAATTCGACGCACTGCGGATAGGAGGATTTCAAATTGAGAATTGTAGCATAACTTGTTACCATCCCACCAGCCTCACCTCGGTGTTCAGCAAATTCTGGAAACTACCCTCTCTCGCCATATCAACAACATCTCCGTCATCAACAGCTCCTCCCCCTCTCCCAATGTGGCTTCCGACCATCCTTTGTCAATGAGCAAATTTCCAAACAGGTGAATTCTTGGTGTGCCGCCATTTTTGTCTCCCTCGACATTAGGAAGGCCTACTAGCGACTATGGCATCCTGCGTTGCTTTTCATGCTACAAACTTAGGCCCTTCCCATTAATTATGTCAGATTCATTGCATCATTTCACTCACTCCGCCCAGCCTATGTCACTGTTAAAAATTCCAACTTCCGTTTGTCTTACCCCTCTACTGGGGTGCTCCAGGGCACTATCGTCTCCAGTCTTCTATACCTTACTATACCTGACATGCCACACACAAACTCAGCCTCCTGTTCGTCTGCTTCAGTATGCTGACGACACCGCCTTCCTAGCCCTCGCCCCTCCCTCGCACGCTCCCAAAGCCTGCTCCAGTCTCAACTCTCAGAATTCTCCACCTGGTGTAACCAGTGGTTCCTTGCCATCAACCCTACCAAATCCCACACAATCATCATAGGTTACACCACTGTATCGATACCTGTACCTAACTCTCAATGATCGTCCCATCACGCAAACAAAAAACCTTATGTGTCTTTGCCTAAGCATTGACCTCTCCCTTTCCTGGAAGCCTCACCTTCAAACCGTCCATCAAAATGCTCTTCCCCATCTGAGCCTGCTAAAGCTCCTCTCCAGCCGGACATGGGGTTTCAACCCCTTCACCATCCTCTAATCCCACCGATCTTTAATGTGTCCTGTGAAGTTTCCAATCCGCTTGGATTAACGACCCCCCCCCCCTCCCCACTGTAACCACCACTTTCTTGAATGCCACAACCTCCACTTTACTTACCACATCAGACTCATTTCCCCCACGCAGATTCTATACGGACTCATTCCTTTCCCACATCAAATCCTAGACCACATTCACACTCTTTACATCTCCGGCATGATAAACACCATCTGGTTTCCATTCTCCTATTCAATCCTCTGCAAAGCCGTTACCAAGTTTTTCCACACTCTACCTTCACATTCTCCATCTCCTCTCCGAGGGAAACTTCCGCCAGCTTCCTCTTCCAGATGATGCCCTCCAGTCTATCAAACATAAATCCTTCCCTGAATATGAGTGCCCCGTTTCCCTCCCCCCCCCCCCCCTCCTTTCCTTCCCACGCTTGGCTCTCCCTTCCTTTTCCCATCCCCAGGAGTTCTCTCCCGACCCTTCCCCCTCCCCTTCCTTTCCCGTCAGTCCGCATCTCCTCTCACTCTCCTATCTCCCGCAGGGTTTCAGTGATTACATTTTGACAGCGTGCCATTGAATGTTGTGCAGACTGTCCTGTCTTTCGTGTAGTTTTAACATATTAATAACCGGCGGACCAATGCCTCCGTCATCGTCTGCGCTTTCTGTGTATCTTCGGTGAATTTTTTTTTTAGTCTTTGTAGCAGTTTTAATTCTGAATGTCTGTGTATTTCAAAATCATAGCTTTCACGTATTTTATCCGCCAGTTTTATCATCTTCTAAATAATGCGTTATTTTCTCATTCCTATATTTTTATCACTGTTTGCCAAATTAATGTAACTATTTGGCTGAAGAGCGGCATACTAAGTTGCTGCCAGCCTGCCCGTGAGGACACTGAGACAACAACAAAGGCAAGAAAAACATAAAGTTACTGAAAAAGTACGTTACATTGTCCGATTTACAGTGTAATGTTGCGAAACGTACGCCATCTACTACGAGTGGAAAATTATGTGTAGAGAAAAACCTACGTATTTTTTTGGCGAGGAATCTGAATCTGGAATAAAAATGGCGGGTGGGGGCGGATCCCATTAATGATTTCGAAGTTCCCTTTTTCTCCCTCATGGCCAGGAGTGTTGGTTAAATTGTGTTCTGTCTAAAAATTGTTTTTATTTGTCAGGTTGAATGGCACAACCGAAGGCTCGCCACTTTTCAGAGTGTAGCGGAGGGAACTTTGTATACCACTCTCATTTCCTCCTTTTTCGTCACAATCGCATATGATACACGAAAAAGTGTGTGCTCCGTTCCCTCCAACTTTATTCTTTTTTGTCTAGATCACGTAGAAGGAAGCAGTAAATTTGTTGAATCTTTTAGAAATGCTCTCGGAACTTTATCAGTCCTATATGCCGTGATGCAGAACGCCTCGCTTGACACATCTGGCACTAGAGACTGGAGTAATTGAGATAGTCAGGAAATATGTACGTTATCAGGTTCTCATAACGCATCATCTTGTACAGTTGGCTGTTAGTAAATGAACTAAAGTTTCAGTCATGGTTACAGCTGTTTCGTTCGTGGTACACAACATACCCATCATAAGGGCACAGTAAACCGCGTCCAAATGCTAGTCTTCTAGTAACAGCCATCTTTACAATGCGACGCGCTAAAACAATCTAAACACGTGAATGTTATCTCCGTGACTCTTGCTTTCTTGCTAAACGAAAAACTGTAACGAGAGTTGTTGTTCTTCTTTATATGTTCTCTATCAATCAATCCTCGTACGTATCCCACACTGACAGGAAATGTTGAAGCTCTGACCAATCTGTAATCATCTACAGGGTGTCCAGAAAAGGACTCTCTGATTTCAAAATTAAATATCTCCAAAACAAAGATCGATACAGGAATTATTGTGAAAGATGTAAGAACTTTATACAGCAGTTTGAAATAATAGTTACAAAAGCTGCTAACAGATGGCGCTGTGATCGCCATACATAATGCCTAGTATGAATAGAGATCCGAAGCCCAGAGCGATCAGTTCCACTATTGAAACGTGGAAGGAGGTTAGCGTACCGAAGAAAGAGATTAAAACCATGTACTCCACTGAACAACGTGTTTTTCTGGTGCTAGACTACCACAGATTAGAAGAGAGACCTACGGCAACAAGGCGAAGTTTACAAGCACGATTTAATGATCCAAAAGGACCCGATCGAAAACCATTCGTACGCTCTTTGCAAAATTTCAACAAACAGGCAGCGTAACTGATGATCTAGTGGGGTATGTTGGCCGCAAGCAAACCGCAGTTACGCCTGAAAATATCGCCACAGTTTCTGGAATCATTCAGCGAAATCCAATGTCACCCGTCCGTAGAATTGTATCTGAGACTGGTTTGAAGCGTTCCAGCACTCAGAAAATACTGAGAAAGAGCCTACACATGTTTCCATTCAAAATTCAAACGCGCGAAGCGATACCCGTACGAGCTGTGAAACAAAGAGTTGCCTTTGCTAATCAGTTGCTCACAATGATTGATCGTGAAGGATTTGATGTTAACTGTATCTGATTTACAGATAAGCCTTATTGATGTGAAGCGAAACCCCTGTATTCTCCTAAAGTTACTGTGTGGGCTGCAGTATGCAGCAGATAGGCATTATTGTCCCTTTTTTCATTCGAGAAACGGTGCACGTTACGTTGCAATTTTGGAACAATTTGTCGCCACACAGTAAGCGTTAGAGGATCGACCAGGTACTGGATGTTTTATGCAAGATGGAATCCGACCACATCGGACCGAACAAGTGTTTCGCTTCCTTGAGGAATACTTCGGGAATTGAGTCATTGCTTTAGAATATCCCAAATTTACTAGTGCAGGCATGGATTGGCCACCATATTCGCCGGATCTTACTCCCTGTGACTTTCTTTTGTGGAGCACAGTGAAAGACGTGGTCTACCCGAAGCATCCCGCCACGCTGGACGAGCTTGAATCGGCGATGTCTGTGGCACGTGAATCCATTTCGGTAGAGACACTACGAAATGTGATGGCGAATTTCATTCTTCTTTTGTGCCACCTCTGTAGTGCCAATGGTGAACATTTTGAAAACATTGTGATGTGATTGTTTGCAAAGAGTGTTTTCATACAATTATTTCACTTATATATGCTGATATGAGCTGTACAGCGTACAGCGCTATCTGCTAGCAGCTTTTGTAACTATTGTTTCAAACTGTTGTATAAAATTCTTACAGCTTTCACAATAAACAAACCGTTTACTGCATTCCTGTATCGATCATTGTTTTCGAAATATTTAATTTTGAAATCAGGGATCCCTTTTCTGGTCACCCTGTACTTACCTTGTTGATGGACTTATACTTCCTAATCAGTGTTCCAATGAATCTTTGTCTGTCATCTGACAATACATGGTTGATCTGAATTGTGAGTTCTTGAACGGATTGATCCTTAGGCACATATTTCGGGAGTATATGTAAGTATCTGCATCCACTGAATTTTCCTCAGTAAACGGTCTTACTTTATTTTACAGGTTTTCACAACCCCTCACATTCGTTTATGTAGAGGATCATTTGCCATTTTCTGCACCAAGCGTGAATGCGCTGCAGATACTGCTAAATTTTGCTACAGTTTTAACCTCTACGGACGGCAACCGATCATACTCCTGGCGGATACTTCGAATTTTTGTAAAGTCATAGGACCAAACTACAGTGTTTATCGGTCCCTAAACGTACAAACTACTTAGCCTAAGAACAACATGGACACCCATGCCCGTGGAACGACACAGACCTCCGACGTCGAACTGCCGCACGCACAACAGCAACGACACGGCCATTCCGACACGGTTGGGGGATACTGACTTGGGACTCGTTATTTCATCCGTTAAACTTCATTTACACGATAAGTCAGTCAAATCTGCAGGCCATCAAATCAATTAAATACGTAGGAATAACAATTACGAACAACTAAAATTGGAAATAATGTACAGAAAAATATTGCGGGGAAGGTGATCCAAGGGCTACGGTTCATTGACTGATCCCTTAGAAGCTGTAAGGTAACTGCCTATACTACACTTGTGCGTCCTATTTTGGAGTATTTCTGCGCGATGTACTGTTGTGGCGTAAAGTCAGCGCCACCCGCCAGACGCACGAGAACGATCGCGAAGAATGCAGCCACTGTGTCTTGGAGGAATGCGCTCTACGAGACAGCGCTAGCTACCTCTATGACCTATGCGGGGACAACCAACATCTAGGTTAGTTGATAAATAACACTTTTGCTACAAGTCAAGATTTTGTAAAATTATTGAACAAAATTCTTGAATTTATGTCTCCACATCGCATTTAGTTTCTAGAACATGACCGGTTTCGGGACAGCTGCCCATCTTCAGATCAATTTTATGAAGTTACATCTACATCTACATAGATACTCTGCAAATCACATTGAAGTGCCTGGCAGAGGGTTCATCGAACCACCATTATACTATTTATCTCATTAATCACTTTCATAACTTTTGTCTACCGTTCCATTCTCTAATAGTGCGCGGGAAGAAAGAACACCTAAATTGTTCCGTTTTCGATCTGATTTCTCTTATTTCATTGGGATGGTCATGTGTCACTAAGTAGGTGGGTGGTAGCAAAATATTTTCACATTCATAACTAAAAGTCGATGATTGAAACTTCGCAAACAGATCACGCCGCAATGAATAACGTCTTTCTTTTAATGATTTCCACCCCAATCCGTGCAACATTTCCGTGACGCTTTCCCCTCCGTAAAGTGATAAAACAAAACGAGCTGCCCTGCTCTGAACCTTCTCAATATCTTCCGTCAGTCCCACCTGGTGAGGGTCCCACAAGGGGAAACAGTACTCCAGGAGAGGACGCACAAGTGTGATGTAGGCAGTCTCTTTGGTGGAGCTGGTGCATCTTCGAAGCGTTCTGCCGATGAAACGTAACCTTTGTTTCGCCTTCCCCACAATATTTTCTATGTGTTCTCTCCAGTCAAAGTTGTTCGTAATTGTAACTCCTAGGTATTTGGTAGAATCTACGACCTTAAGGTTTGACTGATTTATCGCTTAATTGAAGTTCAGGGAATTTCTTTTAGTGGTCATGTGTATTACTTCACACTTTTCTTTATTTAGTGTCAATTGCCAATTTTCGCACCATGCAGAAATTTTGTCTAAATCGCTTTGCAGTTGCTTTTGATCCTCTGTTGACTTCACTAACCGATAAACGACAGCATCATCCGCGAACAATCTAAGAGAGCTATTCAGAATGTCTCCTAAATCGTTTATAAACACGAGGAAGAGTAGGGGTCTTATAACGCTTCCCTGTGGAACGCCAGATATCACTTCTGTTTTACTCGATGACTTACCGTCAATTACAACGAACTGCGTCCTTTCTGAAAGGAAATCGTGATTCCAATCGCACAATTGGAGCGATATTCCATAACCACGCAATTTCATTAGAAGCCGCTTGTGAGGTACAGTGTCAAAAACCTTCCTAAAATCCAGAAATTTGGAATCGATTTGAGATCCCTTGTCGATGGCACTTAACACTTCATGTGAATAAAGGGCAAGCTGTGTTTCGCAAGAGCGATACTTTCTGAATCCGTATTGACTACTGGTTAATAGATCGTTCTCTTCGAGGTAGTTCATAATATTCGAACAAAGTACATGTTCCAAAATGCTACTGCAAATCGACGTCAATGAGATAGGCCTGTAATTTTGGGGATCACTCCTATTGCCTTTCTTGAATATTGGAGTAACTTGGGCAACTTTTCAGTCTTTTGGTACGGATCTTTCGCTGAGTGATCGGTTGTAAATTATAGCTAAGTACGGAGCTATTGCATCAGCATACTCTGAGAGGAAGTTACAGAGTAACTTGTAGCGTGATTAACGGATGGATCACAGTCATTACGTTGTTAGTAACGACTGTGAACCATTCGTTCAGCACGCGACAAGTTACTCTGTAACTTCATAAAATTGATCTGACGATGAGCAGCTGTACCGAAACCGGTCATGTTTTAGAAAATAAATACGATCTGGAGACGAAAATTCAAAAATTTCATTCATATGACGATCGCGGAAACTCCCTCGAGACTCATAAGTCTTGCTTTGATAATCACGATTTTGTTTCATTTAGCACGACGCGTTTCTGGATATAATTGTCATTTTCAAGTGTGTTTTTGTTCTATCTCTTTGTAGTTGCGGTGTTTCTGATGTGTGAGTTTCTGCATTATTTGGTTCTTTACTGAAACGATTAAATGCGCAAATTTTAGCTGTTGTTAGGTCTTTTTACGTAGCGAATGGCGAAATCTCTTGAAAACGCCTACCTGCAATTTCTTAATGTTCCATTTGCGTAAATTCTCACTCATATCGAACATAACAACTAACATATTCTGCACAGGATTCACAAAATTTAACAAGACACACGTACACATATAAACAGTAACTAAGATGTCCTTACATGGAGTTGACAAAGTTAAAGTAATGCATTTTTCCTACAGTGTGCTACATTTTGAAGCGATATCTTTTTCCTTAATAATCTTACAAGGAGACCACATGGGTGTCGACTTTTAGAACACTTTTATTTATGGTACGTGAAGTCCAGAACTCAAATAACAATCAGACAAACATAATCGACGTAACTCTCAAAGATTCTCGAGAAAATCGACTTTGATGTTTGCAAATAAGCGTAAGTACTAATAATTGAAACACCTGCAACATCTGTAGGTGTAGCTCAGTTGGTAGCCTTCAACCTTAGGGCTGGTGGTTCGAATCCTGTCGTAAGAGGATTTCTTTCCTTAGTTGTGTTCGAATACTTCCACAATTTTAATCTCTAATGTTAATTTTTACGAAAATTGCACTTTTTCGTTTATTCGTGATTTTTTTTTTATATTCTATAGAAGGTTGTTAATAATGATAGTTACAATCAAAACACGTCACACGTTTTACAGTATTGGCTTCATTATTAGTTCACGAAGGTAGTACTTAATTGTTTAGTTTGTGAAGAGCTACTACACTGTTTTTGGAAAGTCATCTCCATAGCTGCTAATGGCTTTCCAATCAGCTAACATATTCAATCATCGTTTTACGTGACTTTTCAGATCGTCGACATACACATGAACCAAAACTGACAACACGTGGAATTAGCGATTCCAAAGTGTTTTATTCAACTGAATTCGAAAACGAAAAATATGTGTGTCGCAGTGCGATTCGAGTCACCGCATCTCTGAATGTGAGGCAAGAACGCTACCACCTGTGTTACACCGACAGTAGCTGCAAGTGTTTTAATTGTTGGTACTTTCATATACTCTCAATACTTCAAAGTCGAGATTTGAGAGTTGCGTCGAATGGCTTTGGCTCATTTTTATTAACGTTCAGAACTTCACGTACCTTAAATATAAAGGAATTATAAAATCCGACACCCATGTGGTTTCCTTGTTAGTTGTTGTTTATGGTTATCTACAATGGAGCTTGTTTTCTATTTGTTAGCATTTTATATAAGTATACTGTCGAAACATCATATCTCTTGTAATGTGAACACACTTCCAGCTCTTCAAACAAATCCATTTTATGTCCTTTGTTTAGTGGAAGGAAATCTTTGACGTTTTGCTCGGTTTTAGGAAAGGGCGGTCTGTATTTTGTATGTATGCTAACGTGTGTCTGCTTTGATGTATTCTTTATACTTTGATGTATTTTTTATGCCTGTTTGTCATACGTAGAACATGGAGCATTCCTGGCATGATATTTTGAATATTACAGATTAATAATATGGGCCATGATTACATTCAATGTTGTGTATTAGTTTCTGCTGCCGTCTATAGGTTGTGGAAACGCCTGTTTTTACTTTGCGGTTTTTACAAATATTTGCAATCTTTTGTGATGTATTTTAAATACATGGGATGCTGTATATATATTTTAATGTATTCTTTGTGGTGTGATTGTGTCTGGATTTTTCTTCATTTTGTTTACTTCTGTGTCTACCATAGACGGGATGTTACCATTCGATATACCAAACTGTTTAATTAAGTTTATTTCCTGTTTCTTGTTCTCCGGGTCAGGGGTATTTTGGTTGCCCTATGTCGCATTGATCTTCATGAATATTTGGGAGACATGAGGTTGCAAGAATTGTGAAGTTTGTCATTGTACTTTCTCTGTATATTTTAAATGTGCATGTATTTTTGTGTCGTGTGATATTTAGGTACACGAAATTAATGCCTTTTTCCTTTTCACGTTCTACTGTATATGTAATTGTCTTGCGAAGGCTATTGAAAACATTTAGGATGTCAGTTACATCCCTGAGATTTCCTTTAGTCTCCTACAAAATTCCATCCTTTGTAAGCAGGGTTATTTCCTTGGAAAAACGTTTTGCTCTAAATGATTTATGTAGGCGTCAGCAATGGAGCCAGATATTTATGGTGCCATTGCTAGGCCATCTGGCTGGTAACAGACGTTGCCACTGAATGTAAATTAATAGTGGTGTAAGCTGGAGTTGTTCCATGAAATCAACAATCTCTGTGTATGCAAGTCTGTTTGTATTTCATGAGGTTCTTTTATACGAGGTACGTACAGAAAGTAAGTTCCGTTTTGTTATATAAAACAAACGTGTACAGATACAAAAAAATATTTATTGTAAAAAATCTACAACTGTTAAAGTACTTTTCTACATAGCTGCCGAAATTTTGTAGGCACTTGTCATAGCGTGGCACAAGTTTCTGTAGGCCTTCTTCATAGAAGGTTGCCGCCTGTGTATTCAGCCATGTGGTAGCATCTTGTTTCAGTTCGTCATCATCGTTGAAATGTTGACCACCAAGGAGAGATTTTTAGGTGTAAGAAGAGGTGAAAGTGGCTAGGAGCGAGGCCCGGGATGTACGGATGATGATGAAGCACGTCCCAGTGAAATTCCTGTAAGAGTTCAAATGTTTAAAGGTTTGTTAAGCTTAAGGGACATAACTACGGGGTCATCAGTCCCTAAACTTACAAACTACTTATGAACTACCTACAACTAAGGACGGCACAAATATCCATGCCCGAGGGGGGATTCGAACCCCCGACCGTAGTGGCCGTGCAGACCGTGACTGAAGCGCCCCAGTCCCCTCGGCCACCGCGGCCGGCTGTAAGATTTGTTTGGTCACATTCGCCACATGTTGTCGGGCACTATCGTGGAAACAAACACCACCTTTTGATGAAAATTCTCTTCTTACTCCTAAAATTTGTCCTGTCAACACTTACACGATGACGAGCTGAAAGAACATGCTACCACATGGCTGAATACACAGGCAGCAACCTTCTATAAAGAAGGCATACAGAAACTTCTGCCACGCTATGAAGAAGGCATACAGAAACTTGTGCCACGCTATGGACGCTTACTTTCTGGACGTACCTCGTATTATTGTGACAGCTTCTTTTACTGGTATCATTGAGTATAAGCTAGTTATGTCAAAAGATGGAAACTGAATATCATCAGGGAGGTCTATGGTTTTCAGTATTTCAGCCTGATTTCAAGTGGAATGTATGTCGAATCTCTGGAACAGTTCTGAAGCGAATGCCTCGAAGTGTTTCCTTCATCTTGGTATGAAATCAATCTCACAAGGACTTTTGTCCTGGGAGTATGGTGGATGGTACCTTACTTCCCGCTCCCATCGACAAGAGCTGCAAAAGCTTACGCTGTATGCGGCAGCTTAAAGTCGTCCAAAATGATAGGTGGGTTGCGCAGAAAGTGTTGCTGCTTCTTTCGCAAAGCTGGTCGCAGGTGATGCTTCATAAACGAACAGTAATACTGTGCATCACTGGTCTGTCGATGAGGAATGTAATGCTTTAGGATAACACCATGACAGTCGTGCACGAAATTCGACACAACATTCACCATACTTGGGCTCTGACGAACTTTGGACTTTCTTGCGACCCATAATAACGCCATTCGTTGCATTAGCTCGTATTGTGTGGCCCATATCTCATCCAGTGTTACGATACGGCGTAATGAAGCCTCTTCTTAGCTCTCACATTGCTACAAGTGCGTCTGAGCCGCGTCGTAACTCATAATTTCTGTATTTCCATCAATTCTTGTGGAACCCATCGTGATGCAGTTTATCGTATGCCCAGGTGTTCATTCAGGATGGGAAGCACAGTCGTATGCTCTAATCCGGCTTCGTGGGCGAGCTCACGTTTCGTCTGGCGTCCATCACTGTCCACTACCGCGGCAACAGTATGCACTTCTTCTTCAGAAACGCTATGACGACCTGCCCGATGCATGTTCAAGAAAGTTTAAATGTTTGTAATTATATGGGACCAAACTACGTTGGTCATCAGTCCCTTACAGACTACATAAACCTAAGTACAAAACACACATCCATGCACGAGGGAGGATTCTAACCTCCGCCGTGGGAGGCCGCGCAATCCGTAACGTGGCGCTCAAGACCCCTCGGCTACTCCCGCGCAGCCCGATGCACGTTTGCCACAGTTTTGCGAACTTCTTTTAAGTCTTTTACACAACGTGCCATCGTTCTGTACAGCAATGGCGATTCCTAGCACGCCTCTTGAAAACCTTGATGATACTGATGTGCTGTACGACCTCTTTCACATTCAGTCTTGTGTGTGTGTGTGTGTGTGTGTGTTTGTGTGTGTGTGTGAGAGAGAGAGAGAGAGAGATAATATATAGTTCATACTTATAGAGCCGCGAAATTTTTTTTGCAGAAAAATCGTACCGAGAAGATTGGGAACCACTGCTTTAGAGTATTTTATAACACCTGAGGTCGAGAGGTAATTGTTTCACAAATTTTGGGAAACTCTTAGATTTCAGTTGATTTTCTAAGCATTTGGTATACAAGTAGTGCTCCATTCACCAGCAAGGTGTTGCCTCTACGTCATCTGAAGGACATTAGCTTTGGCTCAGTCGCCGCCGGCCCGTCTATTTCTGCTGATGGCCCTCCTAACGGCCCTACGCATGGACCTCACGTCCCCGTTGCTAGAGTGTGAGCCTTGATGGCGCGGCTTCCGTCTGCAGAGTGGCGGCTTTTGTTGCCGGCGCCGGAATTACCGGTTGCTAGGATACGGCGCGCAGCGGTGCGCTCCGCTGCCGACGCCTGCGTCCACACGCCACTGGCTGCAGGCTCACCGCCTGCCTTCAGCCGGCGCGTCGGGGCCATTGAACCCGTGCAGCACTGTTGGAAGAGGTAGCAGTTGCACCTGCCTGCTGCTGAAGTGCAAACATCATAGGGCTATGAATTACTCTCGTGGGACATACAGAACGTGCTGAAAGTGCAGCTTCTATTACGTGTTATGCCACATAAACTGTTCAGTGACGTAGTGACCATAAACTGAAATACAAACTTCAAATTTTTTCCGTCGAAATATCGAGAGATGCGATGCATGTTCCAGTTCAACTACGCTGAGTGAATATCCATACATACAGAGGGGTCCACAGTTCCTTACAGTAAATGGAATAACATCATTAATAAATATAAACTTTGATCAGAAATCTGTACAAAGGTAGAATATTCAAAACGTTTAGGTGTATGCATTGATGAGGGGTTGAACTGGAAAAAACACATTGAAGATCTGCTGAAACGTTTCAGCTAGTTACGCTGTTAGGGTAATTGCAAATTTTGGTGATATACATCTCAGTAAATTAGCTTACTATGCCTATTTTCATTCTCTGCTTTCGTATGGCATCATTTTCTGGGGTAGTTCATCATTGAATAAAAAAGCATTCATTGCACAAAAGCGTGTAATCACTATAATTGTTGAAGCCCATCCAAGATCATCCTGCTGACACTTATTTAAAGAGCTAGGGATCTACACAGTAACTTCACAGTATATATATATATATATATATATATATATATATATATATATATATATATATATATATATATATATATTCACTTATGAAATTTGTTATTACCAATCCCACCGAATTCAAAAGCAATAGCACTGTACATAACTACAACACTAGGAGAAATAATGATCTTCACTATTCAAGGTTAAATCCAGCTTTGGTACAGAAAGAGTTGAATTATGCTGCCACAAAAGTCCATGGTCACCTACCAAACAGCATCAAAAGCCTGACAGTTAGCCAACTAGCATTCAAAAAAAATTAAAAGAATTTCTGAATGGCAACTCCTTGTACACTATAGATGAACCTTTAGATATAAATTAGTAAATGTGAAAAAAATAAAATAATAAAAATTAATTATATTGTTTCATGTAATATTTAGTACAAACTAATAATTTGTAAAGATACCTTTCATTAACCTGACACGTTCCACATCATTATGAAATGTCGTATTCATGATCTATGGAACAAGTACTAAACTAATCTAATCTAATCCAAAAAATGTATCTACTGTTTAAAAGTCCATAATTTGCAAGCTAATGGGCGGAGTTCTCTCATTTTTGGTGAAAGTGTAGCTTAACGTCTAACTTAAAGGTATCGCTGTAGGTGTTCGGAATGGTTACCATTAACATTCACACACAAACGATGCCGCAGAACTGCAGCATGAACTACTGACTGCAACGTGTTCAGTTGGATATCTGCACATGAATGTACGATGGATCCTCGAACTTCAACCAATGTGCATGGCTGTTGTCGATACACGACGTTCTTTAGTGTTCCCCACAGTTAAAAAGAAGTCCAGAGGTGTTACGTCTGGGGAACGTGCTGGATACTCCACAGAACCTCTATGCCATATCAATCTTCCTGGTAGATTTTCGTCGAGATAAGCCCTAAAAAATTTTGTAGTGGGCTGGGTCACCATCTTGTTGAAAGTAAAATCTTGTGTTTCCATGTAAGTCTTGGATGACAGGTAAAATGGATGTCTGATACTTCTGAAGGTACACCTAACAGGTAACTGTGCCGTTAAAGAAGAATGGCCTAATCAAGCCCCAGTAAGACAAAACAAACCACACATCTACAACTGGCAAATTCACGGCTTTGTCTACATGGACGTTCGGAGTTTCGGCGGACCAGTAGATGCAATTGTGGCGATTTACTGTACCTCATCAGACCACACAATTATCTCTGTAAACTCTTCATCGTTGCGCTCCATGTCAGTAAACCACTCGCAGTACTCGATTCTACGATTTGGGTCGTCCTCGTTCATTGTATCTAGCAATAGTGGGTTTAGCACTTCCACTTTGATGTCTTCAAAATTTGCGAACACTTGATCGACTCACTACAGTTTCACGGGCACACTGTCTCACAGACTTCTGTGGTGAGCGGGTGAATTGTTGTAACACACGACGGGAGTTAGCTGGACTTGTTACTGTTACATGTCGTCCAGGCCGTTGTTTGTCTCCAATGCAGCGAATCGTTAAACGTGTCGGTGGCTCTGTTTGACATTTAGCCGTTGAACCTCATCAATGTTTCCATACTTAAAATATCACTTCAAAACTGACTGCCTTTCATCGAATGGAAGCCTTTCGCCAGCCATGTTTACTTAAGTAACTAGGTGCAACTAAGAACAAAAATCTGACTATTCGACGACTGTCATCTGACAAAACAAAACAAGGCAGTTCAACTCACGTGTGGCGATTGCCGGAGTTACAAACTATTACACTACCAAATATGTGACAACTCCATCAATTAGTTTGCAAGTTATGGACATTTAAACAGTGGATACTTTTATTTTTGGACCCCCCCCCCCCGTTTTATAAGATTGTGTATGGGTTTTGTATTAATGTTTGTATGTATACTGATTACCTAAGAGAACTATGACCAACTAACTACAATCAACATCAACCCTTTCAGGCGGTAACAGCTACACATCACGAGGGATGACTGCTACTCAGGCACACGCAATGTTTCTATTGAATCAGAGACTGTATTGTCTCCGTGTAGAATGGCGATGGAGGTTGATCTATCTTATTGGACCAAAGACAGATTGTAGTCTTCTGGAGGATCGGCATAAGTATTTCGGAAACTGCTCGACTTGTTGGGTGTTTGAGAAATATTGTTTGCTTCCCAGAAGAGACGAAATTAAGGTGAATCCGCATATAAAAGTTTAGGGGTGAAGAGGCCATCACTCATTGCAGATGTTGGACATTGTAGGTTCGTCAGTGAAGTAGAACAAAGCAGGTGGATATTTGTAGTGGGATTAACATAACATATTATTGTTTGTCAGAGTACAACTGTTTCTGGAGACACTCCTAACAATGGGCCTCTGCAGCCGCTGACCTTTGGATCTGCCAATATTAACACATCGACATGGGCAACTAAGACTAAAATGGCCACGTCACTGGATGTTGGCACAGTAGTACACTGTCTGAAAACCTGGATATCTTTTTCACCATGTCGAATGGAGGATGGACATCCTTCGTCTTCCAGCGGAACAGTTCATCGATACATGTACTGCCGAAAGGAGACAAGATGGCGACAGCTGAAGTATGCTCTAGCGAAGCCGTGGCAGCTCTTGCTTCGTGTTTTGTGTATCTTTCTTCTCCTTGTTGGTCCTTAGCTAATGCTCGTGATCGCCTTGATTTGGAATTTTTTTTTTTTTTTTCAATTTCCTTTCTCCTTCTGATTTCATCTCAGCTGGTCATTGTCTTCTCGCTCCTATTATTTTCTCTGTCACAGATTTCTGTCTTAGTCTCGTGATAACATATTTCAGAGAGCAATCTGTTATTGTTGTTGGCCTAAGAAAGTTGCTTGGGTTGTACTAACGATTGCGTTTCCGCCTGTTGTCACCGAGGGCATACTTGTTGTGATTGGTGGGCACTTGTTATCGGTGTGAAGCCTTCTGCACACGCCTGGTGAATAGTGGGGTGCCTGGCTTGACAGGGTAGAATCCGTAGTGTGTGTGAAGTGAGCATTATGGGCAGAGCCTCTACGTTTGTGTGTGTTTGTGTGTGTGTGTGTGTGTGTGTGTGTGTGAAAGAGAGACCTGTGGCGGGATTTGTCGTGTTGGCTGATGTACTCCGGCACTAAGACTACTAAGACTGTGAATAGTGGTGGCTGGTTCTAAAGAACTTGCAGGAATGTTGGGCCGTTCCTTTCGGCAATATGGAGACTTTCTCAATTGTGCTTTGTTGATAAAACGACCGTTCACTTAACCTGGAACATAGGTATTTTCGCCGTTGTGGAACAGAATAGTAGCCCTGTACACATTCCGGCTCCCTGTCATGTGGGTTCCTATCATCGGCTAAGTTCCGTCTCGTCGTTGTTTCCTAATGTTTGGCAGTGCATCGTAGAATCTAAGAGTGTATCGCAGTTTCAATTGAGTGCTTTTATTAAATGTAATGAGGGTATTTTTCTGCTTACATAGCCGTTAGCAGGTCAATGGCCTGCCCTGGCAGCCTGCGTAATTAGTGGCAGTGATCTTTCCGCCGCTCTACCGATTACTGCCTCGGGAGCGGGTGTATTTTGGCAGTTTTCTTTTGAATTTCATAATAACCGCCCCCTTTAAAACTTGCAAGCTGCTCCTACTCTTTCGTTATCTACTTTTTGTTTTTGTTAACACGGTGTTGTCCCTCCACGTTCTGGTTAGCTTCTCTTATATTTGCCCTAGCGGATTTGATACCTGTTGATGTTTGACAGTTATTGCTGCTGATCACCTCCAGTGGTTTTGGGATTTGTATGTACGAGTAATCTTTGAGTCAAGTTTTATCAGAACATTGTCTAACCTTTAATGGCAGTTCATGTAAAAGTATTTACGTAGGTTGAGCAATCTTTATTCTGTCATACAACCTGTGTGGTGCTTTTATATGCACTAATTGTGCTTAATCAGTTTATTAAGGACATTCAGTTTCAGAGTTGTATTCAATTTTGATGTGATCTCTTTTCTTTTCATTTTTTTAAAATAGTTAATTTCTAATCATTTTTGAAGTTGGTAAAATTTTTAGAGCATGGTCTTCACTGCCGAAAGTTTCCTTGTATTAAATTACGTTTAACCTGTACCTAGGGCTCCAACCACAGATGTTAGCTTCTAGTTGTTTTTAAAACTAGAAATATCGTGAACTGAATATGGATCAAACTGTGTTTCACCCATTGAAGTTTCTTTCTTGTTGTTCTAAGCTTTGATATTGAAACTAAAAATACCGTGTAATGTTTGAAGAGATATAAACAGGCATTAATCGCTGAAGGTTTTCTAGGTTATCATTCTTTTACTGTTCAATTTAACACAAGTTATTTGTTCTAATTGTTAATCAAATAAATATGGGCTTCAATTGATAATTAATTTCAATTAATACAGTTTAAAGAAAATAAATTCAAAGTAGCAATTGATCTTATTGGTTACCCACCCAGTCTTTCCACTTTATCTATGTTTTGAATACAAATTTGAGGTCTCACTGGGGAACGTTCATGTAGCCAAACATGAGTCCAGTGAAGCATTGTGACGGCCAGAAAGAATCGCTCAACGGTTTCAGACTATGTACGCCAGTTAATGTGGATGACTTTAATCAATGCAGTGGCAACCTCAACATCATACTTCATGTTGTAATACTTGGAGTATGAATGGTTGAGGCACAAAACGGCGAGAAACAGTGCTGGCTCCCAAAACTCGACAAATCTAATCCTGGTCAAACATAAAAAAAAAAAAAAAAAAAAAAAAAAAAAATTGCCTATTCATCGGCTAAGTGCCTAAGAGATAAAACGCCTGTTACACCTAGTGAACGGCGATTGTGTCCGTCCCGAGCCAGGTAAAATGAAGGCAGTCATAGAATCTCCAACACTCAGCACATACCTGATTAGAGAATTCTTGGGCTGTGCTCACACTAAAAAGTTTATTGTAACAAGGCATGTCTATTGCAAGTACCTCTGCAGGGAGGCACCAAGTTTTACTGAGATGAGATGGAAGGAAGAGCTTTGTGGGAACTTATGGAGGCTGTAACTTCCCCACCAGTTATAGCCATATACGACGATAATGCAGAAACCGAACTTCACACGGACGCTAGCGGTTATACGATTTGAAGAGTGCTTGTAAAAATACAGGAAGGTACTGAAAAGGTGATCGCCAATGCATCTACAGTTAAGTCCAAGATAAATTACTCTACAACAGAGAAGAAGTGTCTCTCCATTATCTGGGCTATCAACAAGTTCCAGTCTTGTTTATTCGGTAAACCATTCACTGCCATGACAGACCACTATTCTTCATGTTGCCAGACCAATATCAACTATCAAAAATGTTCAAATGTTTGTACAGTCTATGGGACTTAACTACGGGGTCATCAGTCCCTAAACTTACAAACTACTTATGAACTACTTACAACTAAGGACGGCACAAATATCCATGCCCGATGGGGGATTCGAACCCCCGACCGTAGTGGCCGTGCGGACCGTGACTGGAGCGCCTCAGTCCCCTCGGCCACCGCGGCCGGCTATCAACTATCAATCAGGTCCACTAGCAAGATGACCACTAAGACTGCAAGGGCGCCAAAGCCTTTCGAGGAATCCATCAGCCGAACACAGACAGCATGGCTGATATTTCAGCCCTCACTGAGCTTTAGATGACATTACAACTGAACGGAGGTGAGATCCAGCATGATCACAAACCATAGAGGCCTTAGAGAAAGGAGAACCGACCACAGAAGACTTTCTACTTATAAATGGGACATTGTATAAAGGCATCTACGATACACTGTGACCCAAATGGCTACTGGTTGTTCCAGCTCAAATCAGGCCAGCTATTCTCAAATATTTCCATGATTCTCCAATATCTGGTCATCTGGAATTCGTGAAGACCCTAGATAGAATCAGACGCGGGTGTTCCTGGCACGGTCTCAACCGATCTGTCGAACTCTTTGTGAGTCACTGTAAGAAGTTGGAAGACGACTTTATAAAATTTTAATTTATTTGATTTTTCTATATTAGCATTTTGCTAAAACTAGAACCCCACTCTTTTCGAGACATGAGGAATGGCATTTTTATTTCATGTTTTAAAATATTAGTTTCTGATATGTTAGTATTGCTAGGATTTTGTTGTTTTTAATAATTTATTATTGTGGTTATGAATGTGGCAATAAGTACGGCTTCTCCGCTACGCCACTTTCCCTATGAGTATATGTACTTGTTTTACTGTTAAGTGGATGTGCGAGAAACTGATAGTCATTAACAACACCTGCTGCTGATGTATTAAAGAGGTTTCTAAACCCTTTGGTTACAAGCCAATCAAAGAGCCCACTCCAGGGCGAGCCTCGCGGTTTTGCCAGTTTCCTGTAATCTTCTACGCCTCCTGGCCACTCGGTCTTCACTTTGTGCTCGGATCGTGGTGAGGTAAGGTTGGTACTGCTCTTGTGTTTGCGGAGATGGTAGCGATTCATTAACTAACATCTTGAACTTAGATTCATGTTTCGGATACTTTTTCCTATCGTGCGCGGAAATATGTTCTACTGTTTACAGTGATTTCCAACTGATAAACGCGGTGTATGTGTTACTAGTTGCAGTTTGACAACGGCGTGGTTTATTCAAACATTTAGTGGTTGTGTGGCGGTGTACAAAGTATATGTAAATTCTTTCTAGCTTTCTGGGGCCCGATTTCTAACAGACGATATGTTCATGTTTGTACAGTTCATGTAAAATCTTCCTTATCGTTTCCTTCCATGAGTTATATGTGTTCCACATGGTTGGTTCTTAGAACAAAAGCCTTCAGCTTCCACTATTGTTTTTTCCATGCTCATCAGGCAAGTAACTATGCACGTATCCTTCTGATTTTCACTAATATTTCGCGATCTTCCCTCCCCACCTACTTTTAATTTACTTGTTTCTTCCCCGAACTTGTAGTATGCACTCAGTCTTTGCCAATAATTCTCTTTGAGCCTTGTACAACCTCCTTCAATAGCTTGCTTGTGATATTCTATGTATTTCTAATAGTTGCATGCCCCAGTTTTTAATCTCACTTTTCCATCTTTGTAAATATTTCACTTTTTCGGATTTTGAGACTAGACTTCTTCCGTCTCTGTGAACGCTTCCAATCGCATGTTGCTGCATTGCGTGTGCGTGAGCGAGTGAGTGTTGTTTGTAAATCCTCCCTCTCAGTAGCGTTAAGTTCTGTGTAATTTATGTTAAATTTAATGCTGGATATCGTCAGTATTAAATATGTAAATGTGATGCATTTGTTGTATTAACAAAATTGGTTCCCCATTTTGCTTGCTTGCCTGAATAAACAAGTTAACTTCAGTATAATTTTGACTTGCCTATAAATTGTAGTTTTCGAGCACCTTCTCTCTTTTATTTAATTTTGTTTTTCACCAGTGCTGAGAACAAGCTCAGATGCAATATTTTTATGTTTAAGTTCCGTTGCGCCATAAATGTTTTTGTTATCCACCTTAATGAAATAAATTTAGTTGTGGTGGTTTCTTTATTAATGCCTGTGTTTAATTTCGCGTGAGCTGCTACGTATATTGGCCACTGTAGCGTAAACTTCCTGTTATTAGAGTAATTTGAAGCAACTCACTTCTCAATTTGGGCCAGGGAAAAAGGTTTCGCAGCAGGAAGCAGCCGTAGTTCATACGTACCTTTTCCTAATTTTATTGCTAAAATTAAGTTTTTTTATAACAGTCAACTCTTACCCGGTTACCTCCTACCGGAATTAAGCTTTTATGGTGCGCCTCGGTTGCACAGTGGTAGAGTGCCAGACTACAAATCCAAAGGTCGCGGGTTCGATCCCCGCAAGGTTCTAGGATTTTTATCTGGCACTTTCCACTTCTTTCACCTCTGCCAGTACTGCTCATGTGAAAAATACCGAGTAGCACCGTGTTTCGGAACCCACGTTAAACTGTAGGTCCCCCCATAACTGGCTGGGTAAGTCAGTTCGAAGGGCGGAGGAAGGCAATGGCATACCACCTCCAAACAGGACCATGCCTAGTAAATCACTGTCGTCTTCAAACCAATCTTCGGATTGTTGACTGCTTTACCTTTATCTTACAGTGGCCCACTTTTAAAGTGCCAGAGACGGAAGCATGTGCCGCTATCACCTCCAGGTCATCTGGTACTAATTGCACCTGCAGCAGTTCCATTCCTCCGGATTGGAATCGATCCTTTAGGTAGGTTCCCGAAGTCTGTAATCGGTAACCGATTGATAATAGGTACCTCGCCCGCTATGCTGTCACCAAACCTGAGTCGACTTCAGAATCTCCAGAGATCGCAATACTCCTGGTAGAAGAAATTGTTCTGAAGCATGGTGCACCACGTGTGATGATATCTGATCGAGGAAAAACTAGTATCAGAGGTAATGTGACATTGCGACATTCTCCACAGAAAAACAACTGCCTACCATCCTCAGAGAAATTGTCTTACAAAATGTTTTAACAAGACGTTAGCGGATACTCTCTCGATATACGTCGATGTTGAGCAGAAGGTTTGGGATACAATACTGCTAGTCGTAACATTGGCTTATAATACAGCAAGGTGAGACATCACAGACTTCACGTCGTTTTTCCTGCTCCATTGTCGTGAAGATGAGACGATAATGTTTACGCTGTTTCCGTTTCAACCGGACGACACTCAGGATATGTGAAACAGGTCATCACCAGGGTCGAAGAAGCAAGACAGCTGGCTCGCAAACGTACACTGGACGCACAGGAGACAGACCACCTGCAGTATAACGACAGGCACCAACCTGTTGTGTACAGCCCAGATCTGGTATGGATTTTTACTCCTCTACGGAAAGTTGGATATCGGAAAAGCAACTGAGGTTATACTTTGGTCCGTATCGTGTCATACGCCGCCTGTCAGACGTCACACACCAGGTCGAGAATTACTAGGCGTCCTCAAAACGACAAAAACGAAGAGACATTGTGCGCGTCCTCCGTATGAAGCCTTACCACGATCCCAAAGAACAGAATGGCAGAAGTGGCCTTTTGTTCAAGGACTCTGAAGACTGGTGTGGTAATGATGAAGCCACGACAGGAGGGTCTGGCGCCAGTCATCTTCACCGCAAGGAAGGCGTGTAAACAGAATGGAAGGATGCTCCGGAACTGCCATAGGGAGGACCCATGACAAGGTCCAGGACACTGTAGCTGGCTCCAAAGGGAACCTAACAATGGGTCGCTGTTCGTTCAGGAAAGGGGGAAATGCCATGAGTCTTCCGAAGGAACACTTGATGCAGTGGTTAGCACTGCAAATCGCTGTGCTTGCGGTCCCCGGTTTAAATCCCGCCACTTATTTTATATTTATCATTTCTGGAACGTTCTACATTTTTCTTATGTTTGATGAATTTGTTCCAGAAAATTCTTTCTATTTGTAAATAGTTGAACACTCCGTGCAGGAGGCAGTCTGAACTGAGTGTACTCTTGTGTTAGCAATAAACGTGTACTAAGTGTAATTCGTTGGGCTCTGTTAACGACCAGCCTTCGAATTCCCGACCTGCAGTTTTCAACGTGAAAATATCAAATAATTCTGGCTGTTTGTTAAAATACGGTGAGACAGGATATTACTTTTCGAGTACATATATATTATCACAACAGTAGATTCCTAAACGTATCGTTCACAGTTTTTACTGAATTTTATATTTTTTGTATTTTTATTATTTACGTCCGAAATTTTTGTAAGAAATCGTAAGACTACAGGAAAACCTAAAGTGGCCATAAAACACAGTAGTGCATTTTTTTATGCTGTTTTATGATTGTTTGTTTTGTTAGTTTCTTTGGTTGCATAGTTCTGGATATTACGTCTGACGTCTAGTTTGTTACTGTACAGTGTTTGGGCTGCTTCGCATTAGTTTTGATAGCTAGTAATTAGGGGACGCTGTATTTTCCACTGTAAAGAAGTGCTGCAGATACCCACCCATTGTGTGCAGCGCACATCTGATTACTGCAATTAATAAAGCAATAATCAGTAGGAGTTTCAAATTTAATAGAGCTGTCAGTAATGCATCTGTTCACTACGAATACCAAAATCGAGGGTCATGAAACCTCAATTTCAAAAAAATATTAACTTTTCAGAATGTTCTTGGGTGCAAATTTTTCTACATAATCATACAGTATGTAATACTGCGTTCCTTAACCTAACCAGGTGTTGGAGCGACTGTTAATGTTCAGGGCCGCTTTTGAAGTTTCACTCGCGTTTTAATATCACGGGGAAGTACTTTGGCAGATCAGGTACATTTAAATAATTTTATAGATAACAGACTCAAAATAAAAAAATAAAAATAAAAATAAAAAAGGAGGTGTAATCTGACTTTAAAATTTAGCGGCAATATTACATAAAGAAACTAACAGATTCCGTTGTTGCCTATCGAAATACTTGTATCAAGTTGACTGGATCTTAGCGGATGAGGCTGTAAAACTCTTGCTGCATTATGTAAAATGCTGCTCGGTTTGGTTAGAGCGGATTGTGCTAACTGAACGACAGTGAAAAAATATTAAGTTAGTTTAATTCCGATTTCCTTGTAGGCATTTCAATAAAGTCACATTCATGAAGGCTACACGTAAACCGTGCGAGGTGGAGCAGTGGTAACGCACTGGACTCGCATTCGAAAGGATGGTGGTTCAAATCCACCTCCGGCCATCCAGATTTAGGTGTTCCGTGATTTCCCTAAAACACTCCAGGCAAATGCCGGGATGGCTGCTTTGAAAGGGCACGGCCGATTTCCTCCCACATCCTTACCCAAATACTCCGAGCGTAAGCTCCGTCTCTAATGACCACGCTGTCGCCGGGACGTTAAACTCCAGGCTTCCTTCCTGCTACACGTAATGAAGTGTAGAAGTTTCTAGTAAATTACAGATACAACTCCAACAATGGCTCCAAGCATCATGTTACATAATCAAGATTACTGCTGGGAAAAATATAAACACTTCATGAATCATTAAAAGGTGAGTCATTTTAAATAAGTAAAAAAAATTCCATTTAACTGATTATATTTTCATAATATTTCACAGAGAAAACGATCTCACACACATTTACATTTGGTAGTGAAGAAACCCCTGATGTTCGAATGTTCTTATCGAGTGATGAAGCATGAAAAACGAAAAGTACAACCGCGTTCTGGGCAGCTCGTAAAAGATAGATGAACATTAAAATTAGCTGCCAGAAAAAGCGGTGGTCAGCGACAAGCGTCGCAAATATATTTTTTTACTGAATAAAACTTTCAGTGTAATACTACATTTTCCCCCTCTGGCTCTGAGTTGGCAAGAGTTGGCATGAGTCCTACTCAAAGACACAGAAACCACGCGATTTACAGTTACAATATTTTATACATACGCAAATTAATTGATTTCATTAATGTGTGTGTGTGTGTGTGTGTGTGTGAATAAACTTTCAGATATATAGTGGTTACAATATGTGTGCTTGATTTTCTTTTCATGAAACTTCACACATTATGCTTTCTTTTATTTGATCAAAAATCTTTGCTCATTTAGTTTTTTTTTTTAAGTTCTTTTAGTTATCTGCGGTTCGATGGTTTGGCTGGTGGCTCGGAGGTAAGGTAGGTCGGTCGGCACAGCGCTCGGATTGTTGTCCGCGGAAGGTGGGCGTGGCACGTATTTAGGCGGCGCGCCGTCTGTAGTCGCCGCATGCGCAGGGGACGTGACACCATCTCGTGATCGGGTCCCCGCCACTTGTCACCGCAGTGTCTCCAGATTCCTCTTTTCTTTTTTTCTTTTTTTTTTGGGAGGGGGAATTTGTGGGGAACTTTTGGGGAAACAAACGTGGGGAAATTGGGGAAAAAATTCTGTACTGGGGAATTTTAGGGTTAAATTTTTATTTTAGGCAGTGGCAGTGTTGTGTGGTCATGTTGGCAACGAAATGTTCTATTTACGAGAGTAATTAATTTACTGAGCAAAAAGGGTAGATACAAGAATCTGTCAACCACAGATCTGGGAAAGCAATAATTATTTACTGCACGGTCTACACGAAAGAGAAGTGTGTTTATATGATAGGAAGCAGTGATTTCTGCCAGACTGGTTGTCATTTCCCCAAACTAGTACAACAATGCAGAACCTTCATTGTTTTCACAAAGAAGTAAGTTTACTACGAACACAGCATCTGAGAGTTAGTGAGGAAGTAGGCATCAAAAAATTATCATGCGAAGATGTCGACCCGCATGGGAAGCTGAACCACAATTGTCTGGTAAGTTAATAAATTTCTACATTTTCTACGTGCTTCACCTGATGCATAATAAACTGAAAATTTGTCTGAAGTAAAGCAACAAAGCTGGAATAAATTACTTTAATTTTAATTTAAAATTAGTACAGTAACAGCGAAATTAGACCATACGAAATTATTTAATACCTGCTTATTGAGATCCTTGAGAATCGTGATGAAGTATGTAAGACTGGTTTTTATTCCTGGTTTGCTCTGTGGGTTTTTGTGCCATTATTATCAAAAGCATATCCAATAATATTAACATTGTTGTCATAAAATTAATAATTTCGTGTTATGAACTATAATTTCTGATACATACGATAATGTTATGGCCCTGAACATGTTGTTACATCCCTTCAAGTTGCCATTAGTGACAATAAATGTTAATTTTGAAGAAAAAGATAGTTTTAATCTTTCTGGGGAAAAGATGCAAAAATAGTGTCATTTTGGGGAATTTCTTGTCTGGTATGGGGAAAATTCGAAAACTCAATCTGGAGACACTGTGTCACCGGCCCCTGCTCTCGAATCGGCTTGGCGTAGTTTTACATGAAATAAAAGATTTAATGTACAGCATTAAAATTTGATATGTTAGAAGATGTTACATATTTTTCTCTGAAAGAGAGAGACACGTGTTAGTTGTTCTTGCACATTTTTAGGTTGAGTGCCACTTTTCAGAATTTTATTGGGCAGGTTTTACAAACTGGAGTAGTATGTGTGTGTGAGTTCGGTTTTCTTTCGCAAAGTAATCAGCGTGTTGGCACAGCGATATGCTCGTTCCATAAGGAATTACTAAATAAAACTTATTCTAATTATTTACGGGGGCATATGCTAGCTGAATAGCGTCTTAAAAATCTTAACTACAGACAGTTTCATAACACAGCTAGTTAATTGCACTCAGGTTTTTTATGATTGTATGGTATTACCAATGAACTCATATATGTTACGTGAATACCGATATATACATATATTTACATTCGTACAAGTTTGTGCCGGCCGCGGTGGCCGAGGGGACTGAGGCGCTCCAGTCACGGTTGCACGGCCACTACGGTCGGGGGGTTCGAATCCCCCCTCGGGCATGGATATTTGTGCCGTCCTTAGTAGTAGATAGTATGTAGGTAGTTTGTAAGTTTAGGGACTGATGACCCCGCAGTTAAGTCCCTTAAGCTTAACAAACATTTGAAGATTCGTACAAGTTTGTGAGGGACAACATTTCTTTTTAAGGTTTCTTTTTATTTGAATTCTTTCCACATGCTGTAGCACAGTTCTGAGCTTTTATTTCTTTGCTCAAATTTAATTGTTTATATGTTGCGTGTCCATAGCGCACGGTTTATAATAGTGTTTCTCATATTCTTCGTAAAAACTCGCACCGGATCGTGCTGCCGGAAGCTGCGTGACGTAATAGTGTTGTAGCGCCGCAGCGCTCCGCCAGTCTGTGGAACGTTGCGACGGTTATACATCACGAGTGGACCTCGTGCGTGGCATGCTTTGATTTCGTGCTGTGCTTTGTGTTTTTCCTTCTCCTGCCGGAGTAGTTTACACTTACATTAGCAGCTTGCTACCAAGACCGTCGCAGCATGGTAAGTACCAGTCTACAATTTTTGTATTTCTTTAAGTCCGTTTTAAACACTGTGCGTCCTCGCACATTGTTTGATTTTTTGGTCGCTATCGAAATAATCCTTTTACTAAGAAATTGTTGAACTGCTTTGGCGGTACACGAATGTGATTTCAGTTCATATACGCATTTGTATTTAACAGCACTGTACTGTTTGAAGTCTGGATAATTGAGTTCCGGTTAACCTTCTTTTACACGTCTTTTACAGTTCATGATAGGCACCATACTGTTCATAGTGTCCTAGTTTCACAGTTTGCAACTCATTGTCACAATTTAGGTCACTGGGTAACACAGTTTTCTATTTCGGTTTTCAATAGTCACAATATACACTTGAATTCTTTTGTGTAACGCGTTCGGCTGAAATTATGTCCAGACACTGGGCTTCAGGGGTGCGTACTAAAGTTTTTATCACAGCACTGTTCTCGCGGGAAAATCGCGGAAAGCGTCGTTTCACACGCAGCATAATATACATTGTACAGGTTCTTTTGGTTCACACTGTCCTATCAGCGTGGCTTGCTTGGTCACTTATAACATACAAATGCTACTGCAGTTCATGACAAGTAATATATATAGAATATTATTTACAAATCTATATACATTAGCACGTTGCTTTTGCATAATATTCATTGATTCGTGCTTTAGAGTCTTTCTGTTTTAAGATCAGGTTTAGATAACGAGAACGTTACATTATTTTGTTTTAAATTAGGGTTTGTCGTTATCATTATAGCAGTTTTTACATTGTGCTTTGACAATACATTATTTCGCAACATATGCCTATGTTAATGGCTCATCGGGATGTTCTATTTTCCAGCAATGTCCATTTCGTTCACATTATTTACCATTTGTTAATTTTCGTGAGTGACCTACAAGTCTGATTTAGGTTCCGTGAATCACATTTTAAAGTGTAATGAGGCATTTTTAGTTAACCAATCACATTTATGAAACATTGACAAGGTAGAGATATGTTGTATGAATCAGTCACATATACACAGAAAATATGATACTAACTGTTTCGTTCGACAAAATGACAAGGTCAGACCCGCCCGATTATTTGGCGCAAATATTTAAATGGGGAGGTACTTATGAGAGAGAGTTCAATCAGAGAATTATCGCGACATTTGCACCCAATATCAATTCATCATATCACACCATCGCCAGCAAAAAAATCACCATTAACATGTATTGTCATTAAATATTATTTCTACAAAACTGTCATCTTTATCAGAATTATTCCTCTCTTCTCTCTCTTTGTTCGCGTGCATTTGCGGTCTGACCACGGTTGTGAATAAAGTGTGTAACTGAAGCTTAAATACCCAAAGGATTTAAAAACAAAATCATCATAGTGTCAGTGTCAGCGATCTGTAAAGGTCATGGTTATCAATTCTATCAAAATTGCTCACAATGTAATCTAGCGGAAGCCATTATAAATACATATATTGTGTGTATGTCCTCCGATATTGTGGTGTTATAACGTACATCTTCAGGGCATAGTCTGGAACCCAATCCTCATTCTCGTAGTCTGCTGAAAGAGAGGTCTTATTCTAGTTATCTAGACCAATATCGTTGACATCGGTTTCATGTAGAATTTTGGAGCATATTCTCAGTTCGAATATAGTAAATTTCCTTGAAACGGAAAAGCTTCTTTCCATGAATCAGCACGGGTTTAGGAAACATCGTTCATGTGAAACTCAGCTTGCCCTTTTCTCACATGACATCTTGCGAGCCATGGACGAAGGGCAACAGGCGGATTGTGTTTTTTTTTTCGACTTCAAAAAGGCGTTCGACACGGTGCCACACTGCAGACTGCTAACGAAGATACGAGCTTATGGAATAGGTTCACAGATTTGTGACTGGCTGGAAGACTTCCTAAGTAATAGAACGCAGTACGTTGTTCTCGACGGCGAATGTTCATCAGAGACGAGTGTATCGTCAGGCGTGCCCCAGGGGAGTGTGATAGGACCGCTATTATTTTCTATCTATATAAATGATCTGATGGACAGAGTAAGTTGTAATTTGCGGCTGTTTGCTGATGATGCTGTGGTGTATGGGAGGGTGTCGTCTGTAACTGACTGTAATAGCATACAGGTTGACTTAGACAAAATTTCTAGTTGGTGCGAAGAATGGCAGCTAACTCTCAATGTAGAAAAATGTAAGGTGATGCGCATGAGTAGAAAAAACAATCCTATAATGTTCGAATACAGCATCAGTAGTGAGCTTCTTGATGCGGTCGCGTCGTTCAAATATCTAGGCGTAACATTGCAGAGCGATATGAAATGGAGCGAGCATGTAAGGACAGTTGTGAGTAAGGCAGACAGCCGACTTCGGTTTATTGGGAGAATTTTGGGAAGATGTACTTCACCTGTAAAGGAGACCGCGTATAAAACGCTTGTACGACCACGTCTTGAGTATTGCTCAAGTATTTGGGACCCGCAGCAGATCGGTTTGTAGGAAGACATAGAGGCGGTTCAGAGGCGAGCAGCTAGATTTGTTACCGGTAGGTTCGACCAATGCGCGAGTGTCACGGAAATGCTCCGGCAACTCAATTGGGGATCGCTGGAAGAAAGACGACGTTCTTTTCGTGAATTTCTGTTAAGTAAATTTAGAGGGCCGGAATTTGAAGCTGAGTGTAGTACGATCTTGCTGCCGCCTACTTACATTTCGCGTAAAGATCACAAAGACAAGATAAGAGAAATTAGGGCTCGTACGGAGGCATATAGGCATTCTTTTTTTCCTAGTTCAATTTGGGAGTGGAATAGGAAAGGAAATGCCTAGTAGTGGTACAGTGTACCCTCCGCCACGCACCTTACGGTGAATTGCGGAGTATGTATGTAGATGTAGATGTAGATGTAGTTGCCGGCCGCGATGGCCGAGGAGCCTGAGGCGCTCCAGTCACGCTCTGCACGGCCACTACGGTCGGGGGTTCGAATCCCCCCTCGGGCATGGATATTTGTACCGTCCTTAGTCTTAGCTAGTTCATAAGTAGTTTGTAAGCTTAGGGATTGATGACCCCGTAGTTAAGTCCCATAAGTTCAACAAACATTTGAACATTTTTTTAAATTCTAGTTTCTTAAACGAAAAAATGAGTGATGGCTGTACTCTTGAGACTGGAGAAAATTTTCATTCGCAAGGGTCATGCCTGCATGGTATACCTCAAGTATTTCTTTTATACATTGTAATTATCTTAATAGTTAAACTGTGTTGTGGCACATCATCGTAAACGTATTGTGTGTTTTGGCGTACATGTATATTCATGGGCCCTTAATATAAAATGTCACACTAATTCTTGTGAAATGAAGCTTCAAATTCAACTAGTTACCGTGTTGTTGTTCGTTACAAGATCTAATCAGCTGATTAAAAAATGAATAATGTGTTCTTTATTTTCGCATAAGCTTTTGATGACGGCGTACCGTTGTTTCCATTTTTGTTGTGAGCTAACTGTACAGAGTGGAGTGGTTACTACTCGAATTTAATAATGTTGTCTGCAACGTCATGCATGTAGGTGTGCGTGCTTGCCTGTGTGTGTGTGTGTGTGTGTGTACGCTCATATTAGGAGCACAGGTCAAAAATAAATACAAATATTTCATCAATCTACCTTAACCTAACAATGACCTATCTTGGCGGTAGCAGGAACCAATTTAATCTGAGGTGTGCATTGTGCGCTCCACCCGGTAATAATATATAAAAATTCGACAACTTCGCGCCATAATAAATCACTCCTCTTTCTACTTACAAACATACACACACACACACACACACACACACACACAAATATATATCTTCATATAAATAAATTGAATGTTATAATAACAAGGTCCCGTGGGCACGTGTTCTTTCTCACTTTATGCATGTAAAAGTAGTGTAATATACGTACTATGAAATTTTCCTACATTTTCGGTCAGCTGATACCAATAGTTTGTCTTGTACTTACCGTCATTGACATTTTGTTCAGACTGTTTACATAACACTTTTGATAACTTCTGACTTATAGACTAAGAAATTGTTCTGTTTGTTAGCTGATCAGCGCAGATTAACGATAAAATTTCTTTGAATGTTTGTGAGGGTGCAGCCCACGTATGCTGCCTGAATGTACAGCGGATAACAAATAACTTCTTGCGAAAAGGCCGATGGTAGAGGTGCTGTTACTTTTTTCTTTGTTTCAGTATTACATCAGCTTCAGAAAATTCTTCTACTTAATGAATGTGTAAACGTCGAGTAGCGTGTTTATTGTTTTCAAAACTTGACCGGCCGTGTGATCACGTATGCCGCGGTGGAGTAGCCGAGCGGTCTAATGCGCCTCGCTGCGGAGCGCGCGGTTGCTCGCAGTGGAGGTACGACTACAGTACATTCCAAGTGTATCGGAACTGTCGAGTCGCACTTGGTTATTGTCTCATTTGAGTTTCGCTAACAGCGTCATTACATTATATTCATATGTAATGTCAATGGTCACAGCGTGGCAGGAAGCCGAAAATTCCTGAAAACAAGACTTAAACGAAGAGCTCTTGACTCGCATGATGTGATGACTGCGTACTACAAGGGATCTCAAATAGATTCAGTATTTCTAGATTTCTGTACCTCACGGGCGCCTTCTAATAAAATGGCATGCTCATGGAATATCGCCACAGTTGTGGAATTAGTTTCGTGATTTCCTGTCAGAAAGGACACAGTACGTTGTAATTGATGGTAAGTCATCGAGTAAAAGTGACATCCGCCGTTACACAGGGAAGTTTTAAAGTCGCTTATTTTTCATTAGTTTTATGAAAGAATTAGGAGACAATCTGAGTAGCAGTCATTTATCGGTTAGTAAAGTCACCTGAAGATCCAAAGCAACTGCCTGATAATTTACATATCTGCATGGTGCAGAAATGGGCAATTGACCGTTAATAATGAGAAATGTGAAGTCATCCATATGACCAATAAATTCTTTAAACGTTAATTACACAGTAGATCTGTCGAATCAAAAAGCCATCAATTCAATTAAATACCTAGGAATAACAATTATGAACAAGTTACGTTGGAAAGAATACGTAAAAAAACTTGTAGGGAAGGCGAACGATAGGGCACGTGTAATTGGCAGAACACTTAGAATGTGGCTACACTACAGTTGTGCGTCCTACTTTGAAATATTGCTGTGTATTGTGGGATCTACACCAGGTGGGACTGACGGACTGTTTAGAGAAAGTCCAGAGAAGAGCAGCTCGTTTTTTACTATTAAGATTTAGGGAGAGAGTGTCATGGACATGATGCACGAGTTGGGGTTGAAATCATTAAAAGAAAGGCGTTACTCGTTCCGACGAAAACTATTTACGAAATTTCTTTCACCAACTTTTTCTTCCGAATGCAAACATATTTTCTTGGTACCCACTTACAACGGAAGACATTATCATAGTATTAAAATTAGGCAAATAAGAGAAAAACAAAGATTTAGGTGTTACTTTTTCCCACGATCTATTAGAGAATGTAACGGTAGAGAAATAAAATGATATCGATTGGATGAAGCCTTTGCCATGCCCATAAATGTAACTTGCAGAGTATTTATATAGATGTACGTGTAGATGCGGGTGTTTCTTCAAACATGGGTGTATTACAGATACAAATGTGTCGTTTCCGCCGCGGTGGAGTTGCCGAGCGGTCTAAAGCGTGTCGCTGCGGAGCGCGCGGTTGCTCGCCGTGGAGGTTTGAGGCCTCCCTGGGGCATGGGTGTGTGTGTTTGTCCTTAGGTTAGTTTACCTAGGTTTAAGTAGTTTGTAAGCTACGGACTGATGACCACGCTGTTTGGTCCGATAGATTTACAAACATTTTTGAACATTTTGTGTTGTTTCAAATGAATTTGTAATTTACGTTTGTTAGTAACGTAATAAGGACAAATATATTTGATCAACGAATTTAATGATATTTACCTTTATGTGGCTTGTTCTGTCTGTATAACTCACTGGGTGTCAAACTATTAAATGCACACTCATTACACTTTAATAGCACGTCTCTAAATTTATGGACGCAGAAACTCTCAGCAAACAGCTGAATGCCAACAGGTGCGTGGGCTTCCATGAATGATAAACATTCTGAATCAAGATTTAGTGGGCCCCATTAATGCGATACAACGTTCGCCATCGTGCAGTGATACAAACTGTGCAATAACGTTGGCGTTGCCGTGATGAAGGGTCGCGAACGCCTGTTGCTGGAGCGGCTAGCGCCGGTCGAGGACGCACATATCTCACTGTATCAGTTTCTCCGTTAGGTTATAAACTGTCTGCTTATATGTTTTGAATTGGTAAAAACCGTCTGTCATATATTGAAAGAAATAGGGTGCGTAATTAATTTCCAAACTTAACAAAACGGTGGGTAGGATCGCCACAAAAATGGATTTAGTACAAACACTGTCACAAATTTTTGTCATTAATCAATTCCTTAAAAATAATTTATCATGGCCCTATTCATAATATATGTTAATTTAGAAGAAGTATTCTTACAATGGCTTAGGTGAATCAAAACTTTTCTTTATACAGTTACGGTATGTAGCGTGTAGGTTAGTGATAGACTGAGATAAATCTGGCTGCCAGAAACAATTCTGCTATATCAGAAAACGGCATTTATATTGCCTGCCTGCGGGAATCTATTCTGTTCTATAAAATGTAATGACAAACACCTTCATATAATAATGACTTTCATAGAAGGCGGTATTGATTATTTCAGACAACAATCACAATCAGTAGTATTCATTTATCATTTTGTGCTGAATCAAGAAAAGGATTTTAAAAAACTAAACAGCATAATTTATCCTGTATTCAATATTTCTTCGGACATAACTTGAAAGAAAGGCGTTAGTCAAGTAATTACTTGAATGAAACAATGTTGCAAATAAAATTAAGAATAATTATTACGCAAGAGCAGCTATTTACATTACCTTAGTTTTCACAGTATTATACAAAATAGTAGATACAAGACGTAGTGTGGTCTTTTCTTCCAATAAACGATAATACTTAGGCACAATTCCTACGTCAGATTGCTCCATACAACTCTTCACAGCCATTTCACACAGCTGCTGGCACTATGAACTCTACCAATACTACCGTACAACTGATCTCTCCCAACACTACCATTGAAATGAACTTACTGCAGAGCTACCTACAGTCTAAATACTCTTTCAAAGACACACTACATACTGAGAAGTTTCCTACGCCACAATTCAGAGATAACAAAGCTCAGTCAAACAAACACAAATTCAAATGATGTGTGTTTTATCACTGCAAAAATTTCACAATATTTGCGATGTTAGGTGATTCTCCCTGTACACACGACTACTAATTCTCAACTTCTTATCATTTTCCTACATTTTAAGATACTCTACAGAGAGTAATTTCTACTGTGTCAGTAATGGAACCGTATATTACAAAGGTTATCCAGATAGTGGCGGTAATACTGATACCATAGGTCATAATAATTTCGTACCCAAATAAGTTTAAAACCAGTTCGAATATATTTCTGTCGGAACACAAAAAGGCGAATATGTTTCTCTGTGATAAAAGTCTGACAGAAAAGTGAGTTACCAGATGTTTGGACTCGCAGTTGCCATCTGGTGGTGGTTGGTAGCTGGGCGGAGATGCCGCCTAGTCAGGTCTGCCCCCTGGGAGAAATGCTGGAACCCCAAGGGCAGCTTGACCACCACCGCGGGCCCGCCGGCAGGTATACTGCCTTTGTTCCAATGCCGCCCCGGCCCTCGTGCTGGGTGCGCGACACTCGGCACGGCAGACTGTATCGAGGCTCCGTCGCTAACGGACGCATGTCGGACGTCTCAGAGGGCTACCGCTTGTAGGCTCCTCATATTGTAACACAGTAGTCGCGGCTGGCAAAACATTTGTGTAACTGTTACTAATAAATGCTTGAATATTACAATTCAGTTTACGTCTTGATCATCATTGAGAAGGTGGAAACGATGGGGAGATTCTAGTCTCTCACATTTACACGCTTTCGCTTAATGTACGTGTAACCAGAGGCTCGTACATTTGGTCCTCCGGGCCGGATACAGTGACCACGAAAACGTAGACCGCAAGATTAGTGTTCACGCGAAAGCGCATTCGCAGTTACTTTCCGGAAATGAACTTTGTAAATCACGTGTGTACTGCACATGTTCGCGGCTTGTAAGCGCCACTGTGTGTCTCAAGGTCTGTACGGGACAACGCAAATAACAGCCTTGACTACGGTGTGTGAGTGCAGTACTTGTGACCGACTAGTGCATCACGCGCGATCGCGTTAAAGCGAGCACACGGTACCGGCATCATCTCCGAGCATCCCGCAGTTTGGCACCAACGGAAGCTGTCGCTCGTAACACGACTGCCGACGGCATCACGCACCAGCATCATCTCCGACCAACCCGCAGTTTGGCGCCAACGGAAGCTGCGCCTCGCACCCCGTCTGCCGACGGCATCACGGGAATCCGCGGCCGCCGCCTCCGCACTGCCGCAGCGCCGCTACAACCTTGGTGAGTGTTACCGCTTGGCATCCTATTTCTAATCTGCTCTTCCCTGCAATGGAGCCAGCAGCAAGAGCTCGGTTAGTCAAGCAGAGAGGGCTTGCAAAGGCAGCTCTTTCACGCTTGAGTAATTCAATGCAAGATGCAGAGACACTTAGCATTGAAATCTTAGAATATAGATTAGGCAAATTGGCGCAAATTCAAGCGGATTTTGAGTCCCCACAATCCCAACTCGAAATGGACGATGAATTAACAGATCACAGTAGTGATAGGGCAGATTTCGAGGTCTCTTGTGAACACATTGAATGTACCATACGGGGTTTATTGAAGAGGCACGCTCAGAAGCCTGAGCCTGCCAACTCGAATCATTCGAGCAATGTTAGCAATTTGAAATTACCTGCCATCAATTTGCCAATCTTTGAAGGGGATTACCTCAAATGGTCATCCTACAGAGATGCTCTCTCGAGTCTCGTCATGAATAATGACTCAATTGACGATGTTCAAAAGTTTCATTATTTAAATTCAACATTGCGAGGTGAAGCAAGGGACATTCTAAAACATTTACCAGTAACCTCAGAAAACTTCTCAGTAGCTTGGAGACTCATTACACAAAGATACAATAATCCAAAGATAGTCGCGGCCAGACATGCTAAGGCTTTATTGAATTCTCCTAACGTCAGCCACGGTATGTCAACCAATTATCGGCAGTTGATTAACCATGTATGTAGCCATCTGAAGGCCCTAGAAGCTCTTAAGCCTGATGTGCCACTTCATGAAATTCTCCTTTCAGAACAAATCTTGACTAGTATGCGTCACACAGATCGTCAGGAGTGGGAGGAAAAAATGTCTGGGTCGACGTTCACCACATTGAACCAACTAATAGAGTTCCTAGAAACAAAATGTCTAGCCTTTGAGTTGATTAAATTTAGGGATAATACCCCCAAGGAGACGCAGAGTAATCCAAGCAGTGCTAATCATGTAAAAAATGTGAGGAGAGCTCATCTGGCCAGTGCGGGTGTTGAAGTAGTTTGTGAGTATTGTAAAAAGCATCACGTACTCACTGATTGCAAGGGATTTATTGCCTTAGATGTTAGAGAGAGGCGCGATTATGTAGCCACGAATAAGCTTTGTTTCTTGTGCTGCCGCAGTGGTCATTATGCGCATAGTTGCAAGCTTTCCTGCTGCAAATTCTGTAAGGGCAGGCACAATGTACTGCTCCATCAAGCAGCTGATTCTAAGCACAGTCAAAATGGTGAAGCTACGAATCAGTATGTAGCTCATCAAGCTGTAAGTGCTAATACAAACACCCACCACAATGCTTTGTTGGCGACAGCTGTTGTCAACATCAAAGACAGCCAAGGTGGGCAGCACTCTTGCAGAGTTTTGCTTGACAGTGCAAGTCAGCTGTCATTCATATCCAGGCGCTTGGCAGATAAACTGAAATTGAAACGTATCAAGCAGTAATTTCCAGTAAATGGTGTGAATAATGCCCTCACAGTGTCGGTGTCACAAACATGTAACATCGAATTGTCTTCTAGGTTTAGTGATTTTCAGGTGAAAACAAACTGTGCTATTGTGGATAATGTTACCAGTAACCTACCAGCGAGCTATATAAATACAAGTTCCTGGAATATTCCATGTCAACTCCCACTCGCTGATCCAGAATTCAACAAACCTAGCCCCATAGATTTGATGCTTGGAGCAGAAGTCTTCTTCGATGTGTTGTGCAATGAAAGACTAGTGCAGCCGAATCATCCTTCACTAGTCGAAACAAGATTTGGCTGGATTTTGTCTGGCAGGATACCGGCTGCTCCACATAACACGCCTGCTTTCACAGTGACATCATGCTTCGTCAGGGCTGATAGTCTAGATGCCAAATTGCAAAGATTTTGGAAACTAGAAGAAGTGAATACGAAGGCATTAAGCAAACAGGACAAGCTGTGTGAGGCTCACTTTCAGCGCCACACAACTCGTACCAAAGAAGGTAGGTTTGTAGTTCGATTCCCAATGAAACCGGACTGCAAACCATTGGGTGAGTCACGACAACAGGCCTCTCGTAGATTGGACCATCTTGAGGGGAGATTTAAAGGGCGTTCATGCACGAATATGCTGAACTAGGGAACATGGAGATCTGTTGGCTCTACAGATGTGGTTGGTGAGCTTCTCGACCTCAGGAGGGATTAGTTGGGAGTTCATTCCACCTCGTGCCCCTCACTTCGGTGGACTGTGGGAGGCAGGAGTCACACTTCAAACGTGTTGTTGGCAATGCAATACTAACATTTGAAGAGTTAACCACCGTATTGAGTCAGATAGAAGCGTGCTTGAACTCAAGGCCATTGTGTTCTCCCTCTGACGATCTTGATTCTCTTGCTGCGCTCACTCCTGGTCACTTCCTAATTGGACAACCCCTTTGTACTTACCCTGAACCTTCTGTCCTGGAAATCCCTGCCAACCGGTTGCACAGGTGGCAACTCACCCAACAAATGTACCAATCATTCTGGAGGAGGTGGTCAACGGAGTACATACACAACCTGCAGCAGCGCACCAATTGGACATCGGAGGCAGCCTGGCAACCCCAGATCGGCGATCACGTGCTGGTCAAGGAAGACAACTTACCACCCCTGGTGTGGAAGCTGGGTGTCATCGTCGAGCTGTTTCCTGGTCCTGACAAGTGTGTTCGTGTGGTGTTAGTGAAGGCTGCTAACGGCCAGTTCAAAAGGCCCATTGCCAAGTTGTGTCCCCTCCCAAAGCAGTGATTTCTTCATTGTGTCAATTTGTATATATGTGTATTTTTTTATTACTATTGTGTTAGATGTATACTTTGTGTGTCTTGCTTGAAGTTGGTCCAGGCCTGTTTATGGCCACTTCTCTCATTGTTGCTATTGTGCTATTTGTTGTTTGTTTTGCAATATCTTGTTTGTCTTGCCATTTCTTGTTTTTTTGCCATTTCTTGTTTGTTTTGCCATTTCTTGTTTGTTTTGCCAGTTCTTGTTTGTTTTGACATTTCTTGTTTGTTTTGCTCATTTGAATTTTGTGTGTCAATGATTGTGACTTTGAAAATGAGTATCCTCATTTTGAGTGGGAGGATGTTTGGACTCGCAGTTGCCATCTGGTGGTGGTTGGTAGCTGGGCGGAGATGCCGCCTAGTCAGGTCTGCCCCCTGGGAGAAATGCTGGAACCCCAAGGGCAGCTTGACCACCACCGCGGGCCCGCCGGCAGGTATACTGCCTTTGTTCCAATGCCGCCCCGGCCCTCGTGCTGGGTGCGCGACACTCGGCACGGCAGACTGTATCGAGGCTCCGTCGCTAACGGACGCATGTCGGACGTCTCAGAGGGCTACCGCTTGTAGGCTCCTCATATTGTAACACAGTAGTCGCGGCTGGCAAAACATTTGTGTAACTGTTACTAATAAATGCTTGAATATTACAATTCAGTTTACGTCTTGATCATCATTGAGAAGGTGGAAACGATGGGGAGATTCTAGTCTCTCACATTTACACGCTTTCGCTTAATGTACGTGTAACCAGAGGCTCGTACACCAGATGTCTAAGTCCTCATTCCGCCTTCCTCACAATAAATTTCGAATTAAGAAAGTATTCGCACTCGTTTAGCACAAAACAGGTTAAATCTCTTTATCCGGCCTCACAATTATGGTTTTTCATACACCTATCATTGCTATTTCCTACACGTGTCTCTCTTTGCCTCCTCTTGCTCCTTTTAGGAATTTATCCTGAACATTTCACCCACTATCACTACGGATATATTTCTGTTTTTTTTATCTTCCACACCATTTTCTTTGACATTCCCTACGTCCCATATGTGGCCCACTTTAGGTTACAGCTGAAAACACTAAGAGCAGGCCTTTGCGATCGCTTTTGACAGCTGAAAATTTAAATGAAAATAATGGCTTAACTTTTCATATGACACGAAAATTTAATAAACTAATTTGTAGAGGAGAAAATTCTCTACAACTTCACTCTGTTATGCTTTTTCCAGATCACGCTTCGTTCCACAGACATTTACAAAAATAACATCGAATTGACACTGTCCGTCTGTCTGTCGGTAAATAACGTGTTCCGACATTTTAGGTCTCGCCGTTCGACCGATCGGCATCAAATTTTACAGAAGCTTCCTTTTTTAAATAGGCCGTCTGTTGTCCTTTTCAGGCCCTGCCCGCACAATTATGCGGTTCTATTTCACTCACTTTATTTCTTTGTGATTCACGCTAGTAGTTCGGGCCCGCATCACACAATAGTGGATGGACTATGGTAACGTGCGCAACGTGTTTTAGTTGCATGTTTGTACACTGTTTGGTACAACTAGTCGGCAAACGTCGAGCACACTTACAATGGCGGCAAAAAATACTTGTTGACAAGGTGTTGATAACCTTGTTCTAACATGTGAAGCTACCTTACCTGACAGCCAGTTGATTTTATATAATCGCCTGATGTAATTATATCATTTCTGTCGAAGGCGTGTTACTGTAAGATGGTGTAGTTAATAAAAATTTGTAGTGAAGGCCGAAAAAGAAAATTGTGTGGGTACAAAATTTTCGAAAATAAATTTATTTTCTATTTGTAATGAATATAATGTATGTATTTTATACCTTAAATGTCCCTCTCTATATTAATGTCACTTCACCTACAACATTGGGTGTGAATGTGTTAAGGCCTTTTGACAGCGATTACCGACTTAACCGTTCACCTGACACGAAAATTGAAGAAGCAGGTCTGTAGAGGAGAAAATTCTCAACAACTTTGCTCTGTAATGTTATTTTCATAATTCGAACCAATTTCAGAACTATTTGCAAAAATAACGGCGATTTGACACCGTCTACCTTAAGTTTCATACGGTGCATGGGGGAGAGTACTTTGCAACATAAAAATGAATCCATAAACACTTTGGTCACGCCATAACTTGAGAGCTGCTCGATCGATTTCACTGAACCTTTTTCGGTTATTTCCGTTATTCTCAGAACAAGGGTTGTATTAAGTAAAACTGGAATATTTGAGAACAACAAAGTGCGTTTTTCAATGTGGCCACGCGTTTCTATTGGATAGAATTCTATAGTTTTGTTTCGATATTGTTGAAATTTTGCACACTCGACCTTAAAAACAAGAGGAATGTCACTGTGTGTATAAAATTTCTTTCGGTGCATGGTGGAGGGTACTTAACTTACGGAATATTACAAAATGCAAGTTTTGCTCCAATCTTTATGAATTTTTGCACACATATCATTTCAACCAAGAGGAAGATCACTGGGTAAATAAATGTTTGTTTGGTACATCATTGACGTTACCTCACATAAAACTGTGCCGAGAGAGGGAAAGGTGAAAACGAACAGAGAGATGGGAGAGAAAGAGCTGGATGCAGAGAGGGGGGAAGGGATGTGGACTACGAGAGTGTAGGATAAATAAACAGCCGGGCAACGCCGGGTTTACAACTACTATAATTATAAACATGAAGTCATTCACACGAGAACTAAAGGAAATCTTTTAAACTACATTTACAAATTTAGTCAAATGTGCAGGCCGTAAATGCAATCAAAAACCTAGGAATTACAACTGCGAACAATTAAATCGGCAAAAAACAACATAGAAATTATTGTACTTAAGTCGTACCAAAGGCTATGTTTCATTGGCAGAACACATAGAAGATGAAACAGTTCTATTAAAGAAACAGCCTACAGTACACTTGAGCATCCTATTTTGGATTATGGCTGCGCATTATGGGATCCCTACCAAGTGGAACTGACGGCCGATTTAGAGAAAGGTAGCTGGTTTTCTATTATCTCGATATAAGGGAGATAATGTCACGAAAATGATGGACGAATTGGGGTGGAAATCATAAAAAGAAAGGCATTACTGGATGCGACGAATTTTATTAGCGAAATTTCTTTCACCAACTTTCTCTGCTGCATACGAACGTACACTACTGTCCATTAAAATTGCTATGCTAAGAAAATATGCAAATGATAAACGGGTAATCATTGGACAAATATAATATACTAGAACTGACATGTGATTACTTTTTCACGCAATTTGGGTGCATAGATCCTGAGAAATCAGTACGCAGAACAACCATCTGTAGCCGTAATAACGGTCTTGATACGCCTGGGCATTGAGTCAAACAGTGCTTGGATGGCGTGTACAAGTACAGATGCCCATGCAGCTTCAACACGATACCACGGTTCATCAAGAGTAGTGACTGGCGTGTTGTGACGAGCCAGTTACGCGGCCACCATTGACCAGACGTTTGAAATCGGCGAGAGTTCTGGAGAATGTGCTGGCCAGGACAGCAGTCGAACATTTTTCATATACAGAAAGGCCCGTACAGGACCTGGAAAATGCCGTCGTGCATTATGCTTCTGAAATTTAGGGTTTCACGGGGATCGAATGAAGGGTCGTAACACAACTGAAATTTAACGGCCACTGTTCAAAGAGATGTTCTCTCAATAAAATTGTAATATCATAATTGATTGAAATAAACAGTGATGCTTTTAGAATAGTGTTGTATTTGTCGTGTGTGTGTGACGGATGATTGTCACCCATTCTGCACTTCAACTAAAAACATCACTAATCTATGTAAGCTTTTCCAAAGTTACAGCAGGAAAACTTGAGCAGAACCAAACATATTATACATGTTCTGACCCTGAAATTTTTACTCAGTAAGTGCAAACGGATTAAAATCTGATCGAAGCCAAGCTGATAAATTAATGACCGAAACTGGCAGAACCATGAAGATTAAATTTTGTGAATGCTACTGATTCCATTAGGTCACAAATTAAGAACTGTCCTGTCGTAGCTAATTTAATTGAATTCTAGCCTACCTGTTTGAAAGGAAAGTATATATGCAGTGGCGGCTGGTGCTACAGTGACTGGGGGCAGCGACGTTTTGCCGCCGCTCCCCCCCCCCCCCCCCCCCCATTACTCGGAGTCTAAAGAGACAATTTGGCGCATTTCTGTGAGTGGTTGAGTGGTTCCAGGGGAAAGCGCTCCGGTTTGCCCCCCCCCCCCCCTTCTTTAGATATACTCTCCTGGCCATTAAAAAATTACTACAACACGAAAACGACGTGCTACAGGCGCGAAATTTAACCAACAGAAAGAAGATGTTGTGATATGGAAATAATTAGCATTTCACAGTATTCACACAAGGTTAGCCGGTGGCGACACCTGCAACGTGCTGACATGAGGAAAGTTTCCTACCAATTTCTCTGACGCAAAAAGCAGTTGACGGGTGTTGCCTGGTGAAACGTTGTTGTGATGCCTTGTGTAAGGAGGACAAATGCGTACTATCACGTTTTCGACTTTTATAAGGGTCGGATTGTAGCCTATGGCGATTGCGGTTTATCGTATCGCGACATTGCTGCTCGCGTTGGTCGCGATCCAATGACTGTTTGCAGAATATGGATTCGATGGGTTCAGGAGGGCAATACGGAACGCCGTGTTAGATCCCAATGGCCTCGTAGCAGTCGTCAGGCATCTTATCCACATGGCTGTAAAGGATCGTGCAGCCACGTCTCGATCCCTTATTCGACAGATGGGGAAGTTACAAGACAATAGCCATCTGCACGAACAGTTCGACAGCATTTACACCAGCATGGGCTATCAGCTCGGAGACTATGGCTGCGGTTACCCTTGACGCTGCATCACAGACAGGAGCGCCTGCGATGGTTTATGCAACGACGAACCTGGGTGCACGAATGGCAAAACGTCATTTCTTTGGATGAATCCAGGTTCTGTTTACAGCATTATGATGGTCGCATCCGTGTTTGGCGACATCGCGGTGAACGCACATTGGAACAGTGTATTCGTCATCGCCATACTGGAGTATCACCTGGCGTGATTTTATGAGGTGCCATCGGTTGCAAGTGTCGGTCACATCTTGTTCGCATCGACGGCACTTTGAACAGTGGCCGTTACATTTCAGATGTGTTACGACCACTGGCTCTACCCGTCATTCGATCCCTGCGAAACCCTCAATTTCAGGAGGATAATACAAGCCCGCGTGTTGCAGGTTCTGTGCGGGCCTTGCTGAATAAGGAAAATGTTCGAATGCTACCCTAACAAGCACATTCTCCAGATCTCTCACCAATTTAAAATGTCTCGTCAATGGCGGCCGAGCAACTGGCTCGTCACAATACGCTAATCACTACTCTTGATGAACTGTGGTATCGTGTTGAAGCTACATGGGCACCTGTACCTCTCCACTCCATTCAAGATCTGTTTGACTCAATGCGCAGGCGTATTAAGGCCGTTATTACGGCCAGATGTGGTTGTTCTGGGTATTGATTTCTCAGTAATCATATGTGAGTTGTAGTATAATATATCAGTCCAATGAATACCCGTTTATCATCTGCATTTCTTCTTAGTGTAGCCATTTTAATGGCCAGGAGTGTATTTTCGTTAAAAGATATGCAGAATGTCTTACCTCAACTTGTTTGCACATCCTTCAATTCGAGCTGTGGCGTCGGCCTAAAAGGTTCCTTATTTTAAACCTTTTTTCCAAGCTTAAATCTGAGTAATTTGTTTCTAAAAGATACTGAACTTTGTTCATTTTTCTTTGATAATAAATACCAAGAACATATGAATATGCATTGTTGTTGTTGTGGTCTTCAGTCTGCAGACTGGTTTGATGCAGCTCTCCACGCTACCCTATCCTGTGCAAGTCTCTTCATCTGAGAATACGTTCGGCAACCTACATCCTTCTGAATCTGCTTACTGTATTCGTCCCTTGGTCTCCCTCTACGATTTTTACCCCACACGCTTCTTTCTAATGCTAAGTTGACAATTCCTTGATGTCTCAGAATGTGCCCAAACACTCTATCCCTTCCCTTAGTCAGCATATGCCAGAAACTCCTTTTCTCCCCAATTCGGTTAACGACCACCTCATTAGTTACACGATCTACCCACCTAATTTTCATCATTCGTCTGTAGCACCACATTTCAAAAGCTTCTATCATCTTTCTATCTGAACTCCTCATCGTCCACGTTTCACTCCCATACAATGATACATTCCAGACAAATACTTTCAGAAAGGACTTCCTAACATTTTAATTAATATTGGATGTTAACAAGTTTCGCTTCTTTAGAGACGCTTTGCTTCCCATAGCCATTCTGCATTTTTATATCTTCTTTACTTCGGCCATCAGAAGTTACCTTGCTACCCAAATAACAAAATTCATCTACTACTTTTATTGTCTCATTACCTAATCTAATTCCTTCTGCATCGCCTGATTTTCTGACATTGCATTCCATTACCTTAGTTTTACTCTAGTTAATGTTCATCTTATATCTTCCTTTCAAGACACTGTCCATCCCATTCAATTGCTCTTCCAGATCTTTTGCGGTCTCTGACATAATTACTATGTCAGCGGCAAACCGCAAAGTTTTTATTTCTCCTCCCTGCACTTTAGTGCCTTCTCCAAATTTCTCCTTCCATTCCTTCACTGCCTGCTCAATGTACAGATTGAACTACATTGGGGAAAGGCTACAACCCTGTCTTACTCCCTTCCCAACCTCTGCGTCCCTTTCTTGCCCTTTGCCTCTAAGCAGGAGTGGCTAGAGGACAAAATCAAAATCGTAGAAGAATGCAATGCTAGGGGAAAGATTGATACCGCCTACAGGAAAATAAAGGAGATATTTGGAGACAAGGAAAACAGCTGTATGAATATCAAGAAGTCAGACGGAAAACCAGTACTAAGCAAAGAGGGGAAAGCTGAACTGTGGAAGGAATATATAGTGTGCCTATACAAAGGGAATAAACTTGAAGGCAGTACTCTAGAAATGGAAGACAAAGTGGAGGAAGATGAGATAGGAGATATGATACTGCGAGACGAATTTGACAGAGCGCTGAAGAACTTGAATCGAAACAAGGCCCCTGGAGTAGATGATATTCCGTCCGAACTGCTGACGTCGTTGGGGAAGCCAGTTGTGAAGAAATTGTATCACCTGGTATGCAAGATGTATGAGACAGGGGAAATACCCTCCGACTTCAAGAAGAATATTGTAATTCCAATTCCAAAGAAAGCAAGTGAAGAAAAGTGTGAAAATTACAGAACTATCAGTTTAATAAGTCATGGCTGCAAAATACTAACACGAATTATTTACAGACGAATGGGAAAAATCGTGGAATCCGACCTGGGGGTAGATCAGTTTGGATTTAGGAGAAATGTAGGAACACTGGAGGCATTACTCACATTACGACTTATCTTAGAAGATAGGCTAAGGAAAGGGAAACCTACGTTATAAGCGTTTATCGATTTGGAGAAAGCTTTTGACAATGTCGACTGGAATACATTCTTCCAAATTCTGAAGGTAGCAGGGGTAAAATATGGGGAGCGAAGAGTTCAAATGTTCAAATATTTGTTAAGCTTATGGGACTTAACTACGGGGTCATCAGTCCCTAAACTTACAAACTACTTATGAACTACTTACGAACTAAGACGGCACAAATATCCATGCCCGAGGGGGGATTCGAACCCCTGACCGTAGTGGCCGTGCTGACCGTGACTGGAGCACCTCAGTCACCACGGCCACCGCGGCCGGCTGCGAAGAGTTATATGAATATGCATATGAACACTAAAACACAGTAACAGATTACTCTGTCATATAAGTGACTGTAAAAAAATGAGGAGACAAGCTACCTTCGGGTCACGTGACACTGAAAGAAACACCCTCTCCTAACCGTATGAGTGCGCAAAGGCTGCTCTCCCCCTCTTATTTTCAAACAGTTAAATATTTGTTGCAATGATGATTGAAAATGTCATTTACCCTCAAAATCGTGAAAAATTTGTTGAAACATCCAAAGATATGTGGCAAGTAAAAGTACAAAACTAATTGCTGTTTCCCTATCGGTTAAAAATAAATTTGGTTAAAGAAATTGCTTGCAGTCGGTCTCGAAACCAATATCTTCGACAGCGCAACGCAATGCCGCTAACCACACGGCTTTTATTGCTAGGTTGAGAGTAGTAGTTCACCAAATATGACGTTCTTTTTATTAATCTTCAATGTGCCAAAAACAAATATGAATGGCGGATGTTAACGGAGTATTTGCCGATGCGCAAGGTGAGGTCCGCAGTATCTCTGTTGTCTTTGCTCCGGTATTATTCGTGCGTAACCGCCAGACCTTTAATAGCAGAAGCTGGCGTCTGTACCAGCTCCAACGCCAATGATAAATTCTGGGTTTCCCCTCGCCCCTCCCTGCCAGCGGGTTCAGAAGAGAATTTGAACCTCAGCCGCGCATGCTGCCTGTATTAAGCGGCTGCGCTACGACTCGAATTCGTGCTTTCTCCGTAACGTAAAATATTTCTCATGAGATTAAAATACTATGAATGTGCATATTTAAAAATATCTTAACGAAACGAAGGTTATATATACATGTGGCGTCTGTTCCGAAACAACAGACGTCACTTCTGATCCTGCAGTTGTTATTATTTAATACTAACAGAATATATGACATCAACTGCGATTGGGCAAAGCTGAAAATGTGTGCCCAGCCTGGATTCGAACCCGGAACTCCTGCTTTCTAGGCAGTTGCGCTGACCCCTACACCACTAGGGACATCGCACCTGCAAGGACTACCTAAGCACGCCTCCCGTCAGATACAAAGAAAGAAGATTGATAGTGTAAAAACACTTTCCATTTAATTTATTTATTTTACTTTTTCTTACGACGAGTTTCTCTTTTTTTTCGGGGTTTACTGAAGTACGGTCGGGGGTTCGAATCCCCCCTCGGGCATGGATATTTGTGCCGTCCTAGTTCGTAAGTAGTTTGTAAGTTTAGGGACTGATGACCCCGTAGTTAAGTCCCATAGACTATACAAACATTTGAACATTTGATTTTTGGTTCACTGAACCAGTGAACACATTACTAGTAAAATTACTGTTAAATCTGTAAAAATCTTAATGCACAATTTGCCATTTTCGTATGGAACTCCACTAACTACAAAATTAAAAATTTGTCCATATCTGTTGTATTGAAGAATAATATCGAAATATGAATAAATGAACAAAGCGACACAGTTTGAAGTTCTGATTTTAAAAGAGACATTATATTTTTCTCATAAGAAATGGTGAACATAACATAATTAGCTGAGACATTCGTTTTCATTTACAAGATTGGTGTTGGCAGCAAACTGAACGTGAGAGTGTATCACAATTCTATAAAATAAATTCTTATTTTGTTAGGCATCTTCTTAAATAAATCCTTTTCTTTTGTTTGTCCAATAAACAGCTACTACGTTAAACAATGTTATCAAACTTAACAGTATCCTCCCTTCTTTCATTACTCATTCACATTGAATTTTTTTATTAAATCTCTATGCTGCAAATTACCTCATTTACAAAATGAATGTAAAAGATTAACTTTAATCCTTCATGCCTCATGTATGAATGCATAGTTTCTGCGGCGAGTTATGCTAATAAAATTGTCTCGGGCTACCAGCCGCGTCTAGTGGTTTGATGTCCACGAACTTTCGGCCGAAATCTCCTCGGCCATTGTCAAGTGGTGACTTTCTTATCATTGCTGGCGCCATCCTTATATAACTGCACGGCTTCCTGTGACGTCACTGGTGCTCAGCCGCATCGCCATATATAGCCATGTTTTAGCCGCGTACCTGCCGTACCCGCTTCAACCATCCGATGGTCGGATCTAAGGTGTGCTCAGCTGCATGCCGCCGTCTGTACTAAGAGACTTTTCAGATATTTTGATTTCGATAGCCTCCAGAAAGTGGTTGTTCTGGTAATGACTGATGTATCCTCGAACGCAATGCGATGACTGTTTTCTAGAGCGTGCTCCGCAATTGCTGGTTTCTCGGGATAACGTAGGCGAAAACATCTTTCATGTTCAACACAGCGCTGTTCAATATTGCGCACGTCTGTCTGATGTATATCTGTTCGCATCCACACGGTACCTTGTACACACCTGGCATTCTGCCCTAGATCATCTTTCACAGGTATCATCATCTGTCGTAATTTTGTAGGTGGCCTGAAGACTGGGTCGATCTCGTGCCTCTTGCGAAGCCATTACCAAGCCACAAAACGCAAAAATGCTTCGTGTATGTCAGAAATGAACGCCAAGTGTACGGAGTGCTTAACAATGAAATGACAATTCCTCATATCATCGTTTTTCACAATATCCATCACCGTTAAACTCTCAAAACTTCGTTTACTCGTCATCCATAGAGATAAACGACGTGCACGGACCGAATGGTGCTGTCTGGGGTTACTCGGTATGACGGGCTGTTATAAATGATGAGAGCAGATCCTGCTGCATGCAAGTCATCGTCGTTTGCGCGTATGCCACAGACCTGGCCAAAATTTTCTCCTAGAGTGCATCCGCCAAGAGACGCTGGCTAAATCCCAGGCGGTGCGACAAGCTAGAATTTCCGTTGTCCTTCGTGGAATAAATGCTAACCACCACATGGTATGAGCAGAATGGTGTAAAATTGGTTCTTCTTCCACTACTGGAACACCTAAATGGTGTTTTTTCCAGTAGGACGAAGCTCGGCCTCACACTGTGTGTGAAACTCTACGTGCTTTTCAAAACGTGAAGCAACTTCCCTATTTACGAAGATCTCAGGACTTGTCTCCAATCAAGCATGTGTGGAATTTTATGGGACATCAATACCTTAAGAACTATGTGAACAGGAAGATGATCTGCATGATCCACGTTCTCAGAATCAGGGCCTACATTGCCATGCATGGGGACTGCACCATGTATTGATATTGGTGTTTCATCAACGATCGGTATGTGGTACCTCAGTGCCGCTAGAACTATGGAATTGTAAAGGTAATAATTTCATGTACTCCATACGCATTGTTTCAACAATACTTCTTGCAACGAGTTATATAAACTACATAGAGTGGCTATTTCTGGGTTAACAGCGCTCCTTGTGGCAGCAACTAGGAACTGTGGCAGCCATTTTTCCCAACGTCTAGTGCGCCAAATACAAAAGTTAGGCCACGCTATTTATGTGTTTTGGGTCCACATTTTGTGTATTGTTGTAAGCTTGAAAGGATTTTTATTAAGCTGAAATCGTGCCCGCCGGCCGCGGTGGCCGAGGTGACTGAGGCGCTCCAAACACGGTCAGCACGGCCACTACGGTCGGGGGTTCGAATCCCCCCTCGGGCATGGATATTTGTGCCGTCCTAGTTCGTAAGTAGTTCATAAGTAGTTTGTAAGTTTAGGGACTGATGGCCCCGTAGTCGAGTCCCATAAGCTTAACAAACATTTGAACATTTTTGAAATCGTGCCCAGTGTATGCGCAGCATATAAATGTACGAATCGCGGTAATAAGACTGTTGGAATATCGTATTTTCAGTTAGTATTTGTATGTTTTCGTTTCTAATATTTCGTGTACTCGTCTTTGTCGTACTACATTTCTGCATACAATACTCCTACTGTAACTAAAGTAAGCTGTAATTATATCTTTAAGTTTTCCTTTGAAAAATGAAGAACTTACAAAACGATGGTTAGCCACTATGAGGCGAGATAAGTGGAAACCTACTGCATACAGTTACATTTGTTCATCGCATTTTGGGGAGAAATACATGTATGCAACAAATTATACAAAGAGGCTTCTGGCTAATGCGTTTCTGACGATATCTTCGTTCCCTGAACATCTTCAAACAGCAGAGACGCCAGCAAGTTGATTTCCAAAAAAACGTCAGATGGCCGAATCAGCTTCCATTGAAGATATGTCATGTAGCCAAGCAGGAGGGATATAACCTATTTTATCACCTATTGCAAATCATGATTCAAGTCATTCAGAGAGCAGTAGGCCTATTCATTATGACCATGACTATGTGGCAGAATACGAAATGCTGACATTATATTCCCAAAATGTAGTTGACCATAGCCTATATATGGAGGAAGGAAGCTTAGGGTTTAACGTCCCGTCGACAGCTTGGTCATTAGAGACGGAGCTAACGCTCGGAGTTTTGGGTAAGGATGAGGAGGGAAATCGGCCGTGCCCTTTGAAAGGAACCATCCCGGCATTTGCCTGGAGTGATTTAGGGAAATCACGGAAAAACTAAATCTGGATGGCCGGATGTGGATTTGAACCAATATCCTCTCGAATGCGAGTCCAGAGCGTTACCACTGCGCCACCTCGCTCGGTGCCTATATCTGGAAGCATTATTAGGCAAGTGAGTATAGAACGTAAGTGTTTAGATTGCTTGGAAGTTCTCATTGCTCCTATAAATGAGAATCAAGGAGTATTAATTGGACTATTTGGAATAAAAAACCAGCCTGTTCAATTCCTCTAAAGACGTTATAGAAAAAAAATTTCCAAAGGTATGTAGATGTATTTAGAATTTTGGGAAACAGACCACCTTTATTTACCAACTACGAGCACTTAATGGTATCCTCGGAATTTTGGGCGGAATCTCATTACTCCATTTTAATAAAGCTGTTATTAAAACATTACTTCAGTTATAGAATACATCGTTTATGCAAAGCCAAATCTGCGCAGGAAAGAGGTAAGCAGATTAGGCAAATGTACAAGAAATTAATACTGTTTAATGGACAGTGAAAAGGCGTGATTTTTTTTTCTTTTTGTATGAATGAGATGATGTTTAAACTTTCCGATTTGTCTACCACACACTTGTCTATAATTTATCCATATTAGCTTGGCTATAAAAATAACAATAAGCTGGTAGAGAATGGTTTGTTAAGTCATTGCACAAAGTGAAAGTCACATGATTCACTGCTATAGCAGACGACTGATAACGCCTTCGTGACGTTCTAAAACATGGCGGCCGAACTTTCAATTTGCTTCAAGTACGGCAGCACCTTAGCCAGTCTATGTTGCTTATATAGGTAGTTGAATTCTTGAGTGAAACGGACAGTTCTTCGAGGGTGTACTAATTATTATTTTTGGTAGTACAGCTATGTTCCCACAAGCGACAATTAAATACCGTTATTCCAAGAATATTAATAACCGTTAATGCGTGTTTTGTTGAGATAGAGGGTAGATCGCGGTTTGTGTTGACCAACACCGGCGCTACTCAAGTACTGAATGGCATATCCTCTTCAGTCCCGAGCATATATTGGAAATGAAAATGAACTACTTTTCTGCCATTTGGTTTATTTTAATCCTAATTAACAATAAATCACACTAAAAAAATTCTGTAAGCAGTCTGATTCTTTTATGGTTGGTATCATATACGATACCTCGGGACTTGAGCAGGACAGTTAAACACACAACTCTCTAGTTTCAAGTTGCTTTATTACAAAAATAAATCGTCACAAATATGTTCAAATGTTTGTAAAGTCTATGGGACTTAACTACGGGGTCATCAGTCCCTAAACTTACAAACTACGTATGAACTACTTACAAACTAGGACGGCACAAATATCCATGCCCGAGGGGGGATTCGAACCCCCGACAGTAGTGGCCGTGAAGACCGTGACTGGAGCGCGTTAGTCTCCTCGGCCACCGCGGCCTGCATCACAAATATTACACATATTATTTGCTATAGCATTTAATAATATTTCAAAATAGAAACTTGCTAACAAAACTTTTCATAATGATAAGTAAATAATTAAAAAATTTCAAACAAAGTTATCATTACGAAAAATTTCAAATTTTTGTTGACTTTTCCATTTTACCTCATGTATCAGAAAAGAGTTTTTGTTACAAGTTCTTATTAATTACATATTTTCTGGGATTTGTTGAAACAATTCCTGTTAGTAGTGAAGCAAAGGAAGACTACACTTCTCACACTGTACGAATGCGAGGCATTTTTGACCTGTTCTTCTGAACATGGTTCATCATTTTAGGCAAATGATGCATACGTGCTTGCCTTATCTCCATTCGTGGTAGTGGAAAAGGAAATCTTCGCTCCTTTCTTTCTTGTAACAATCTTCATCCCAGTCTGGTTCTTGCTCCACATGACGTTTTGTGGAAATATATTAAGTTTTCAGCAATATCAAGCTTGAACGTGTTGTATGGCATTCTAGGTTTCATTACAGTGCCATTTTGCATTGCAATCTCCCCGTATTGCAACCATGCAGCAGTTAAAAAACCCATGAAGTGATAAATCACTCTAATAGTCCACTCGTGGGTCCTGACTCTCATGGCATATTTTCCCAACTTACTGTCTACACCTCCGATGTTAGTGTCACACGCCTTTACCACATATGGGTTAGATAATTGGACTTTTTTTTCTTTTTCCGACCACCGACTGGAGTTTTCAATTGGATGGGCACAAAATTCTGTAGAAGCTAACTAAATTGCTCTCTTGTCAAACCATTTAATAACTGCTACATGGCCATCTCTCCTTACCACCTGATCATGTCTTCCTTTTGATTTTCTCATTGTTGCATTTCCCTGAAGCACTATAGCTCTAGGTATGAGACTCTTCATTATTGTGCCAGTGACACTAATTATTCTGTAACTCAGTAACTTTAAAGGTGGGGAACAGAAGTAAAGTACCTGTCAACATAAATTGAGGACTTCTCTGGCTGTAAATAACCAAGTTTCAACACTATTCTACCTCCTATATCTAACTTCTCAGGAAGGGACACTTCGTCAGTCTGCATTTCTTTTCCTTTCCCATATGGAAATCAAGAGGAATGCCATTAGGTTTGGCCATTACAAAGTTCTTCAAACCTTCTGGATTAATTCTGTCCAGCAACTCAAAGATCTCATCATCAGTCAACCCAGAGAATCAACCGAGAAAAAAATATAACCTCACTTCCACTGACATAAACAAAGTCGAGATTGAATCCTGAGTTATATGATACACAAAACATTAAAGCTTTATAATCTGTTATTACATCGATTTACACTTAGGTATTAACTGAGGGATGTCTCTACACTTTTGAAAGAATATTTAGGCATGTAAAAACACAATTACACTACTGGCTAGTAAAAGTGCTACACCAAGAAGAAATGCAGATGATAAACGGGTATTAATTGGACAAATATATTATACCTGAACTGACATGTGATTACATTTTCACACAATTTGGGTACATATGTCCTGAGAAATCAGTACCCGTAATAACGGCCTTGATACGGCTGGGCATTGAGTTAAACAGAGCTTAGAAGGTGTGTACAGGTACAAATGCCCATGCAGCTTCAACACGATACCACAGTTCATCAAGAGTAGTAACTGGAACTGGCGTATTGTGACGAGCCAGTTGCTCGGCCACCATTGACCAGTCGTTTTCAATTGGAGAGAGATATGGAGAATCTGCTGGCCGGGGCAGGAGTCGAACATTTTCCGTAACCAGAAAGGCCCGTACAAAACTTGCAACATGCGGTCGTGCACTATGCTGCTGAAATGTAGGGTTTCGCAGGGATCGAATGAAGGGTAGAGCCACGGGTCGTAACACATCTGAAATGTAACAGCCACTGTTCAAAGTGCCGTCGATGCGAACAAGAGGTAACTGAGACGTGTAACCAATGGCACCCCGTACTATCACGCCGGGTGATACGCCAGTATGGCGATAACGTAAAAAGGCGACTGGTTGCAGTAATTTCTGAAACCTATTTCAAGAAACAGTCGCAGGTTCCAACACAATGGACAAAAGTTTTTAAAGAAAAAAAAAGTTCAAATGTTTGTATAGCTTATGGGACTTAACTGCGGGGTCATCAGTCCCTAAGCTTACAAACTACTTACGAACTAGCTAATACTAAGGACGGCACAAATATCCTTGCCCGAGTAAGGGATTCGAACCCGCGACCGAAGTGGCCGTGCAGACCGTGACTGGAGCTCCTCAGTCCCGCCCCCCTTTTTTTGTTTCTTCAGTTAGATTTATTATCTGTGGTCCTTTTTATTGTTCGTGCTTGATCAGTTGGCTCAGGCTTTTTATTACAGGGAGCGTGTAGCCCCCTGACAGGGCGCGCTGAGCCACTGCGCACGGAGTCCCCTCGGCCACCGCGGTCGGCTTTATATTCTCCCTCACGTTGCTACTGATTTATAAACGAAAGATAGCTCAAACTATTTACAAACAGTTAGGGTCATTAGGCAAGGCAGTTTCCAAACAATTATTGGAATATTTATTATAGCCTGGTACTGAGAAAAATGGCAGCTTGAAACCGGTAATGGTTTATACAGATCTTCATTAAGAAGAAACAAAAGGCGACTGGTTGCAGTAATTTCTGAAACTTTTTTTTTTTTTTTTTTTTTTTTTTTTTTTTTTTTTTTTTTTTTTTTTTTTTTTTAGAATCTAAAGCTAAAAATGCAGCCCGTTCAGGGGCGTGTTTCCTTAAGTAGTTCCTAAGCTAGGTACTGATAACCAATCAGTTGAGTTGCATAGATTTACAATGTTTATGAACATGCTCACTCCATAGGTATTTACAGTCCACGGTCGTCGCCAGTCCATGAAATCAAACCGACCCCAGCCCTTCGCAGTAGCGACCCGCTGGTGGCTAATGAACCGCTTCACGCGCCAGCTACCGGCAGCTTCCGGCAGCCGCCACGGTCGGTCCTGGCGGCGCCACCTGCCTCAGCGCGGTGTAATTGCGAGCTGTTAAATGAAGCGCGACGAAGAACGGCGGAAGACCGGCCCAAGTGGGCCGGCACGTGATCCCATTGGCCGCGCGGTCCGCAGCCGGCAAATGAGAGCATTAGGATTCCGCGCGGCCCGTTTGCCTTTGTCCCCCAATTTATGGCCGCCACCCCATGTTTGCCTCTCCGGTGGGATTGCGGGACACTCGGCAGACGTGTTTCACTTGTTCGCTGCCCGGAGGAGTGCGGCAGGGCGTTCTTCTAGCTACAACTGGGTCAACGCTTTGCGCAGTTCCCGACACCACCGTTTCATTTCCAGTGTTCTGGAAACAAAGAACAGCAATAAAATTAAATTACATGGAAATGCATTTTTCCTGCTGGTAAGTACTGAATTTCATATCCTCTCCAGTCCCCATGTATCATATGTGATACCTCTAGGTTTTAATTTTTTCTTGGGTGCCCACCCAGCTGAAAGTTTGCTGGTCTGTGGTACCATGTACTATATACTACGCCCTTGCTGCAGCTCATTTGTTCGTCTGTCTCCTCTATTCTAAAAGGTGGAAGCGCGTCTGAAAACTTCGGATTCCGCAGCTCCACAGCATGTCTCTTCCTAATTATACTCCTGGCTATTAAAATTGTTACACCACGAAGATGACGAGCTACAGACGCGAAATTCAACCGAAAGGAAGAAGATGCTGTGATACGCAAATGATTAGTATTTCAGAGCATTCGCACAAGGTTGGCTCCCGTGGCAAGACCTTAAACGTGCTGACAGGACGAAAGTTACCAACCGATTTCTCATACACAAACAGCAGTTGATCGGATTTGCCTGGTGAAACGTTTTTGTAATGCCTTGTGTAAGGAAGACAAATGCATACAATCACGTTTCCGACTTGGATAAAGTACGGATTGTAGCCTATGGCGATTGCGGTTTAACGTATCGCGACATCGCTGCTCGCGTTGGTCGGGATCCAATGACTGTCGGCAGAATATGGAATCGGTGGGTTCAGAAGGGCAATACGGAACACCGTGCTGGATCCCAACGACACCTTTTTCACTAGGAGTGGAGATGAGAGTTATCTTATACGCATAGATGTAGATGTAGGAGTGGAGATGACAGTTATCTTATCCGCATAGATGTAGATGTAGATAGCTGTAACGGATCGTACAGCGACATCTTGATCCCTGAGTTAACAGATGGGGACGTTTGCAAGACAACAAACATCTGCACAAACAGTTCGACGACGTTTGCAGCAGCATGGAATATCAGCTCGGACACCATATCTAAGGTTACTCCTGATGCTACATCAGAGACAGGAGTGCCTGTGATGCCGCGGTGGAGTAGCCGAGCGGTCTAAAGCGTCTCGCTGCGGAGCGCGTGGTTGCTCGCCGTGGAGGTTCGAGTCCTCCCTGGGGCATGGGTGTGTGTGTTTGTCCGTAGGTTAGTTTACCTAGGTTTAAGTAGTTTGTAAGCTACGGACTGATGACCAAGCAGTTTGGTCCGATAGAATTACAAACATCTGAACATCAGTGCCTGTGATGATGTGCACAGCGACGAACTTGGGTGCGCGAATGGCAAAACGTCATTTTTTCGGATGAATCCAGGTTCTGTTTACACCATCATGATGATCGCAACCGTGTTTGCCGACATCGCAGTGAACGCACATTGGAAGTGTTTACTTGTTTTTCTCGTTTTCTGCCCTGTCACAGATACAAATGTAATTTGAAATAAATGTATACCATCTGAAGATGAGCTGCTAGGCAGCTTGAAACCAGTAATGGTTTAAATAAATCTTCATTAAGAAGAAACAAAAGGCGACTGGTTACAGTAATTTCTGAAACCTATTTCAAGAAACAGTCGCAGGTTCCAACACAATGGACAAAAGTTTATAAAGAAAAAAAAAAGTTCAAATGTTTGTATAGCTTATGGGATTTAACTACGGGGTCATCAGTCCCTAAGCTTACAAACTAGCTAATACTAAGGACGGCACAAATATCCTTGCCCGAGGGCGGAATTCGAACCCCCGACCGTAATGGCCGTGCAGACCGTGACTGGAGCTCCTCAGTCCCGCCCCCCTTTTTTTGTTTCTTCAGGTAGATTTATGATCTGTGGTCGTTTTTATTGTTCGTGCTTGGTCGCTCGTTGATCAGTTGGCTCAGCTTTTTTATTACACGGAGCGGGTCGCCCCCTGACCGGGCGCGCTGAGCCACGGCGCCCGGCAGTCGCCTCGGCCACCGCGGCCGGCTTTATATTCTCCCTCACGTTGCTACTGATCTTTAAATGAAAGATAGCTCAAACTATTTACAAACAGTTAGGGTCATTAGGCAAAGCAGTTTCCAAACATTTATTGGAATATTTATTATAGTTCGGTCTTGACAAAAATATTTACAATAATTTTCTTTTATGAATTTATCGATTGTTTTAAAAATCAATCGTTTTAAAAATTGATTGTAAGACTTTATATAGTAAAATAAACTATTTTGAAAATTCAGTTAAAAATGTCTTCTCATAAAACAATCAATAAATTCTGGTGCCGCGTCAGCTGTTTTTAATGAGATCCTTTTATATACAGGTCCACTACCGGTTTCGCATCAATAGAGACGCATCTTCAGGAGTTAAATTTTTTCTCTCGTCATAATTCGTTACTGAGTCCCAACATTCTAGTTACTTTCATCCGTCAATTGGTTAAAAATTCAATAGGGCCAAATATATGGGTCCAAGTCCAAAATCAAATCGTTCTCTTTCAGGACTAAAAACATGGTCGTTAAAATGTGGGACATGTTTTTAATCCTGAAAGACAAGGATTTGACTTTCGACTTGGACCCATGGTAAAGGCAAGGTGTGTGTTCTGGTTTCAAGGTCATCAGTGTATGTATGAAATGAATAAGCAAACGTCTAATTGTGACTAGTATGGCTCAAGTATTTTAAGATATTTTCAGCCGTTATTTTTTCTGAGCGAGCTGCCTCCGTCATAAGGCGGAAATTACAAACTGAATAAATTATTTAACAGTTGGCGGGGCGGGGCAGGATGTCTACAAATTCATTCTCTTTCAGCAAGCAGTTGACATATGAATGGGCTTTCAACGTGATTCGTAAGAAACTGATTTTACATACGTAAGTACAATTTCAAATTACGAAAACGGACTGAAATTTCATGTGGACAGTATTGATAAAAATCAATTTTTAGTGATCATTTAGACTAACGCACTTAAAGTGTTTTTATGGTGATTATTTTTCACTATTATTTGACAGACCGGTATTATAAAAGTGGTGGTTTATTATGTCATAGTCTATGGATCCACATTGTATTCGTTTTTCTATTCAGGGTTCTGTTCAAACTCTTACCGGTAGAGGATTTAGTGATTATTGTGTTGTATAAATCTCGAAGATTGTGAATATTATTGGAGTTATGAAATATACTAAATGTATTCATGCTGACTGACAAAACAAAGTCAGTTTCCTCAATATTCTTAAGAATCCCACGTCATTGAAGCTAGTCATTATATACTGCGGTAAATATAATATTAAATTTCATCAGGACATTATTTTAAAATTGTGTCATAGTTACGGGTGAAATTTTGGTCAGCAATTTACAGGGCGAAGCTGATTGTCTTATTTCAAAGTAAAACAGGCCCTGCAGATTATTACATCTGGCATCCAATTTCAAATAATAGCATTATATATTCAGCTTAACACCAATATTAGACCCAGGACATTTCACAAGTGACTTCGTACGGCAAACCTTTATGATAAGCGGGTCTTTTCCACTCTTGACATTCGATGAAGGTCAGTCTAACATTGATCAGTACCAACAAAAAAATTACACGAATAGTAGGTCCAAAAGAATCCATAAAAACGACAAATGAATATCACTACGTCGAACGTCCAAATAAGACAGCAAGCTGCCTGTAACTGAAGCACGATGCAGTTGGAAAGTGTTTTGAGTGTTAGCTGAAGATTGGGTGACTTGTGATGTTTAAACGGCTGTTGTCAGGTGGCATGTTATTGGATGACGACGATCCATAATACCCAGTTCTGCCCCCCTCTACTGCTTTCTTAGTAGCTGTCACTCCTAAAGTAATTTTGAACAGACTGTACAAACACTCTCCGAAAAAATAGCAGGCATTACTTTCGTAACGACCGTGGTATTAATTCTAGACATTACACAATGACTGTCAAGGATACAGCTATCATTGTATTGTAAAGAATATTTAACGTGCCGTCTTCATGTGGTAACCAAAGATGGAGCATCTACATATACATCTACATGGGATACTTCGCAAATCACATTTAAGTGCCTGGCAGAGGGTTCATCGAACCACCATTGTACTATCTCCCATTTCATTCTCGAATAACGCGCGGGAAGAATGAACATCTAAATCTCTCCGTTCCAGCTCTGATTTCTCGTATTTTATTCTGATGATCATTTCTACCTAAGTAAGTGGGAGTCAACAATATATTTTCGCATTCGGAGGACAATGTTGGCGATTGTAACGCCGCAGCGATAAGAGCCAATGTTGTAATGATTCTCATCCCAGATCCTGTATCATTTCCGTAATGCTGTCTCCCCTGTATCGTGACATTACAAAACGAGCTGCCGTTCTTTGGACTCTTTCGATGTCCTCCGTCAAATCCACCTGATAAGGATCCCACACTGGTCAGCAATAGTCCAAAAAAGGACGGACAAGCTTAGTGTATGTAGTTTTTTTAGTAGTTCTGTTGCATGTTTTAAGGATTCTGCCAATAAAACGCACTCTCTGGTTTGCCTTTCCGACGACATTATCTACGTGTTCTTTCCTGTGTAAGTCTGTGGTATAATTCCTAGGTATTTCTTCGAGTTTACGGCCTTCACGTTTCATTGATTTATCTTGTAAACAAAGTTTAACGGATTTCTTTTCGTACTCATGTGGACGACTTCACACTTCTCATTATTGTGAGTCAATTGTCAATTTTTACACCGTAGTTATATGTTATTCAGATCGTTCTGCAGTTGGTATTGATCTTCAGATGATTATAATAGACGGTAAATGACGGCATCATCTGCAAACAACCTAAGAGAGATACTTAGGTTTTCTTCCAAATTGTTTATGTAAATAATGAACAGCAGAGGACCAATAACACTACCCTGTGGAACGCCCGACATCACCTCTGTTTTAGTCGATGCTTTACCATCGATTACTACAAACTATATCCTCTCTGACAGGAAATCACCTATCCAGTCGCAAATGTTGGTCGAGAAACCATAAACAGGCAATTTGGTTAAAAGCCATTTGTGAGGTACGGTGTCAAAAGCCTTTTGGAAATCAAGAAATACGGAATCGATTTGCGAACCCTTGTCGATAGCACTCATCACTTCGTGTGAGCATAAGCTGATACTGTTTTCGCTAAGGATAGGGAAGGAAATCTACCGTGCCCGTTGAAAGCAATCATCATGAAATTTGCCTTGAAGAATTTAGGGAAATCTGGAAGGTCAGACGCAGGCTTTAACCGACGTTGCGTCAGTGAAGTGACCAAACAATCTCAGGCGACTCTGCGGAGTGCAGGCTGCTCGCCGTCGAGGGTTCCAGTTCTCCCTAAGACATGGGTGACTATATGTGTTGTCTTCAGGTTAGTTTAACGTAATTGAAGTAGTGTATTAGCCTAGGGACTAATAACGAAACTATGTTCCATAGGTTTACAAGATTTGAACTTTTTAACGGACGACCAGAATGTTACTACTGCGCCATCTCGCTCAGCCCACTTTACGGTGATTTATGTTTCGTTACCAGCGGGACAGATGGCTCGTACATACAAATTAATTTCCTTGATTGCAGCGCTCAACAGTTCAATGCATTCATGAATTGTTTGGAGACAACGACGCATTGTTTCACAAGTAATGCGAGAAAAATGCGTTACTTCTTTCAGTTATGGTTCACGTGTCTCGATTTTTCATTTTCTTCGTATCTGCACTCTATAACATCATTAACATCTACATCTACAAAGATATTCTGCATTTAAATGCCTGGCAGAGGGTTCGTTAACCACATTCATAACCTTCCTCTAGCGTTCCATTCTCTAATAGCGCGCGGGAAGAAAGAACACCTAAATCGTTCCTCCGTTTTCGAGCTGATTTCTCTTATTTTATTGGGATGGTCATATCTCCCTATGGAGGCGGGTGCTAGCGAAATATTTTCACAGTCAGAAGTAAAAGTCGGTGATTGAAATTTCGCAAACATTTCGCCGCAACGAATAACGTCGTTCTTTTAATGATTTCCACCTCAAATAGTGCAACATTTCCGTACCGCTTTCCCCCTTGTAACGTAAAAAAAAAAAACAGCCGAGATTTCCTTTTCTGTTCTCAATGTCTTCCGCCAAACCCACCTGGTGATGGTCCCACACTGGGCAACAGTACTCCAGGAGAGGACGCACAACTGTGATGTAGGCAGTCTCTTTGGCGGAGCTGTTGCATCTTCGAAGCGTTCTGCCAATGAAACGTAAACGTTGGCTCGTTTTCCTCACAATAGTTTCTATGTGTTCTCTCCAGTCTAAGTCGTTCGTAATTGTAACTCCTAGGTATTTGCTGAATTTACGACCTTAAAGTTTGACTGATTTATCGTGTATTTGAAGTTCAGCGGATTTCTTTTGGTGGTCATGTGTATTACTTCACACTTTTCATTATTTACTGTTAATTGCAAATTTTCGCACCATGTAGAAATTTTGTCTCAAACGCTTTGCAGTTGCTTTTGACCCTCCACTGACTTCACTAACCGATAAATGACAGCATCATCCACGAACAGGCTAAGCGAGATGTTCAGATTGTCTCCTAAATTGCTTATAAACCCAAGGAAGAGTAAGGGGCCTATAAATCTTCCTTAGGAGTGCCAGATATCACTTCTGTTTTAGTCGATGACTTACCGTCAATTTCTACGATCTGTGTCCTTTGTGATAGGAAATCGTGAATGCAATCGCACAATAGAGCAATATTCCATACGCACGCAGTTTCATTAGAAGACGCTTGTGAGGTACAGTGTCAGAAACCTTCCGGAAATCCAGATATATGGAATCAATTTGGCATACTTTGTCGTTGGCACTTATCAGTTCATGCGAATAAAGGGCAAGCTGTGTTTCGCAAGAGCGATACTTTCTGAAACCGTGTTGACGATTGGTTAATAGGTCGTTCTCTTCGAGGTGGTTCATAATGTTCCTTCAAATTGTATGTTTCAAAATCCTACTGCAAATCGACGTCAATGATATTGACGTGTAATTTTGGTGATCACTTATATTGCCTTTCTTGGATATTTGAGGTATTTATTGACAATTTTCGATTGTTTGCTTGAGATGTAGCAATTTTTATCATATAGAAATTCAATTTTCTCATACACAAACTAAAACGACTAAAACTATGTCCCAAAGAAGCCTCGGGGAGGGAACGTGGTCAGCGCTCTTCGCTCCCGGCCGTTGTTTCGATTTGCCATTCACATTTGCAACAAAAATTAACGTTTTAAAAACTGTCCAAATGTTTGTTAATCTATGGTACTTCACTACTCTTGCCATACAAACTGCTTAAAGGAAAGTACGATAAGCACAACAAATAAAGCCATGGCCGAGTGAGGACTCGAACCTCCGACGGCGAGCAGCGGCGCGCTCCGTAGCTAAGCGCCTTGGAACGCTGGGCCACTCCACTGCGGCAGAATTTTTGTTCTCTCAAAATGTAATTACATTAACTGAAACACATGTAATACAATCACAAACTTTATATTTTGCTCTCATCGAACTATCCTCCTTTGGATTTAATGACTGCCTCAGAAACTCGAAGCATGTGGTCAATCAGTTTTTGTAGGTATCGTGAATCTGTATGATTCCACATATTCTATACATATTCTTCACAATAATCCACAGATGTTCCTTCCTGGATTTATAAACTTCCCTGAACCACATTGGTTCCAGACTATTTTAATTGGACTACAATTGTCACTTTCGGAGGTCCTTACCATATCTTTCAATACTTCCTGTTTCTTCTTTGATGCAATGTAGATCGTACTGCATGCCGATAGATATTTTGTGTCATTATACTGCTGGAAGGTGAACCTGTTCCCCGTTAAGTGGAATCCACTTGGTGCTCCATGATACTGAAGAATGCGGTGCTGCTGCTTATAATCCATACATAACTTTATTTTCATCACGTCGCTAACACCATCTCCGGAAAAATATCCCAAAACCATAATAGAAGCTCCACCGTGTTTTACTGTAGATAGAACACTACTCGGCTACCGTTCCTCTACAAATTGGCGAACTAATTTTCTCATTTTTGTTCCAGAAATCTCGGACATAGATTCATCACTGAATAACACGTTCGTCCACTCTTCCGATGTCCAATTACGATCTTTATGGCCCATTCAAATCTCTTCTGTTTTTTGGAAGGGGTTGCAACACATGACTGTTGTCGTGTTCAGTTCTAACAATTCGGCAACGAATTGGGCCACTGTTTCTCTTACTGATAATTATGATATATTTATCATCATCTTTACTCGTTTTATGAGATCGTTCTGGTCGTGCTATGTCCTTATTGCTACCTGTTGTCTTCTGGCGGTGAATTTAACTTCTATTGTGACAGTAAACTATTTCGCTATTTGACGAATATATAAACCTCCTTGGCTAAGTGTTACAATTGCAGCATTATTTATTTATTTATTATTATTTCTTTCGGATGTCTCCTCCCTTGGAACCATACCATCGATGTGCATACTTAAACTGTCACGAAGGAACTGACATGCAGGAACCATATGTTATGTACAGTAGCTATGTTTGCCGTTCACTGCGGACATCACATTACTTCATAAAACAACACAGGTACACCAAATGCGGCGTTCGTCGGCTAAAAGGTAAACAAACAGATCACATAAGTACATAACTATCATTTAAACAACATTTTTTATAGGATACCTTTATATTTTCATGACCACAATCAGAAATCATCATTTGTGTACAGCAGTGCAGGGATACGTGCTGAAAGACAGTTCAAAAGTTGAATTATGAGTGGGTAAAGCATCTCCCTAGTAAGCAGGAGGTCAGGCGTTCGAATCCCGGCCGAGGTACAAATTTTAGTTCAGTACCTTTTCATCTATTCTTACCAATTTAATAATAATGAAATATTTCAACATTTTGGTTATGATATGAAATATTTATTAAAAAAAAAAAACAAAAAAACAAAAAAACAAAAAAAAACAAAAAAAAAAAAACCCTTGTATATCGATTTCGTTCATAGAACGAACATTCTTTGTACTGTGGAAAACAAGTTCTGTGGGCCAGAATAAATGTTTGATACGGCAAGTTATGACAAGATTATTACAAATGTGTAACATAATTTAATACCAGATTCTAATCCACAGGATTCATGTACACAGGTTAAAATTTATTTTACAATTAAAATACATAAAATGATACGTCAACGTGCGTGTTACATATTCAACTGAACTAGCCGCTTTCAGTGCCCTGTACAGCTAAACTAGCATGCAGTTGGTACCTAGCGCCATCTGTATAAGAACAAATTGTACATGACACTGCTATATTAAATGTACAATTTAAGGGAAGCATTAAACAACGAAAAAATAATCAAACACAAATCTTAAGGAATTTCTTGGATCAAACATTTTAAAAAATACACAAAACCGACATTTGTCAATACTCCCAAGAGAATATGTTTGAACGTCAAAGGTTAACTTCTTATATCTGCCAAGTATTTCTAAGCTTTTTATATGTGTCTTACAACGTGACCATAAAAAAATTGCAATATTTTTTAAAATAATGTTTTCTCACATTGTGTCTGCAGCTATTGCGCATTATAAAAACTGGTAGAAACTGAGATGATACAGTAATTGCTTACTCAATAGGGCGCCCATAATAACGATGACGAGATCTAAAACACGCAATTATGTCGACTCACAACAAATCGTAAAACAAGGAACACAGTGAAATCTTCCATGTAAAGGAAACTCATTCACGAAAACAAAAATGAAATAATGTACAACAAAATCACATTATCATTTTGCTATTCGCTTTTTGTCAAGATGGTCTTATTATCAAATGTAAACACCCCCACCCCCCAATTAATGCCATAAATTTACGATTTCATTGATTTAGTCGTCATTCGAAGGTGTTTCTAGTACCGTGTAGCAAACTGGTATGTAATTCCATCACACATGTGTAAACATTTTGTAGTATATAATCACAAGCTGAAATTTCAATTATTATGAATAATACTGTGGCGTTTGGTCCACATAGTAAGTCATGGAGTCTTCATTTCATAATACTCCTATTAGTTCACCTGTTTATCTAGAAAACAGTTTTAAGTTTGTTTGTCTTGTTGCCAATGTGTGTAGGAAATATCTATTTCTATCAATTTGTTCATACTTGTTCCTACATTGTTTTTGTATTTCATTCGTCGCTGTAGATCGGTTCAACCGGAGACGGAAAGATAAGCTATTCACAAAAGATTTCTGCAATGGCGGCATCGACTTTCGAATATTTTGGACGTGTTAATAGTAAATAGTTTCATCACATGGAACAATACCAGGGAAGAAATATGTCATCAGAATTTTCATTCGCCTTCCTCTCGTAAGGTGTTTTTACTGGAAGAAATGTAAAGAGAAGGGGATGACTAGCATTTACCACTAAAACAACAAAGCAGGTGTTAGTGAAGTTTCTGATCTAACCAAGTTCAGTACACTAGCCAGAAAGCAGTACGAGGAGGCGAAACAGACAATGCTGCACATGCAAACACGAGATAAGTACCGATTTCCTATATAACTACCGCAAAATTACCCATATGTATTTAGCAATGTTTTGCAACGTTTACTAAAAAATCTCAAGTTATGAATGAAGCAATTTCATTGGATTAATGATGCAACTATCTTCCTTTTAAAGTCTTAATTATTAGTAAAAGCAATTGGTTCCACAAATATCCACTACAAAAGGAGGAAACACATTTTTTAAATAAGCGAAATATCTATAAATTAATGAGAGTTAAAATACATTAAAATGAAGGGGGTCTGAAAATTTTTCATTTTAGGTCAACTCCAAACTGTGAGGTTCAACTTCATGTAATAATTGTTCTCTAGCAATTACTTACTTCCTCTTCAGTATCGTTGCATTCCATTAATTTGCAAATAACATTCTAAGAATACTGTGAACGATTCTGGGGCCGTGCAAGCGAAAATTGTGTGTCCAAAATAGCTTTACAAAAAGGGAAACGAGAAAATCTGACAAAAAAGACGATTTACTGTGCCAGCTTTGGTACATTTGCATTCTGACTGCATACTGCTTTGATTCTGGAATTGTTGCGGTCTGAACCTCGATGCGAGAGCATTTCGTCCCCCCCCCCCCCCCTCTCTATCGCTCTTTCTCTCTCTCTTGTTGTTTCTTTCTTTTCCTCGTCCCCCGTTAGCCTGTAGCTTGATGGATTTGATTGCAGCAAACGAAGGCACTGTAATTGGACGTGAAAGAAGACAATTACTCTTCGAAATAAAGCTTTCCCCACTGCAGAAAGTCCGCAGTCGGAGGTAAGGCAATCTCGTCCCATTCCACGCGAAAGATAACGACCGCGCTGCCTTCACAATCCGCAAAGTACTCGGGCTTGCGAGTGAAGTTCCGCGAAAATTGAAACTTCTCTACGCGCGCAAAAAGTCAGTGAATCCATTATCGGGACGATATTATTAAAAAATTACGAGCGAAACTTTTCGTTATTCAGGTCTTCCCCATATTAAAACTTGTTGGTTAGTTAAGTGAAGTTTCCTTTCAACTGCAGTAATGAGGGTTCGCCCCAGAGCTGTGCAGGGGTGGTTGCCCTCGCCTGAAATCCGCATCTGCGGGCCTACCGTGGCAGACATTGGGGTCTCCCGTTCATACCCCGGGGAAGGTACAACGCTCACAGTGGTTGACATTCCAAGTGGCACTTAGTGATTAGCGAGAAGAGAGGTACCTGCTAGTTGGTACTATTTTTAAATGGCGTTTCTGGAAGCAGCAACCATAATATCTAATTATTGCAGTAAAATTTATCAGAGAATGAAGAGAAGACGGTAGTGAATGATCTAAATATAATCTTTAAAATAGAGGAAGTGAATCGGGCATTAACTAAAATGAATGGTGGCCTATCATCTGCTCCTGGAAATATTCTTTGTTGCATTATTGAAAGCTAGAGGTCACGAAAAACATACTTTATGAACAACTGTTTCCGAAGGCCTTCAATTTCATGAAAATGGAAAGTGTCACACAGGGAAATAGAAGAGATACTGCTGTAGAGGCATTAGTATGAACTGTACACTGAGCCGTTTATTCGGTAAATTTATGTCTGAAAAATTTAGGGAAATTTGTTTACCATATTGGGGTACACCAAAGTGGATTTAGGCAGAAAAGATCATCTACTGATAACCTGTGTATTTTACAAGTAATGGAGATATTTATAGCAGTGGGGAAGGAGCTACACATCGACTTCGTAGATTTAGCAAAAGCTTATGACACAGTCCCTAGAACTGTAAGAAACCCTGAAAGATAAAAGTATCTTTTACATATTATTATTGAAATAAACAGTAACAATACGGTACAATTTAAAAGAGGATCCAAGGTATCAGAAGCTATTAATGTCACGAAAGGGTAGAGACAAACCTGCAGTTTGTCACCCTTCTTGTTCACTTTATAAGTAGAAGTGGCTCTCCGAAATATTATGATCAACTGCAGAGGAATGGGAACCAATGTCAATGATGTACAGATCTTTTCATTAAGTTTTTCTGACGATCAAGCCATTTTAGCACAACATGATCATGCTCTTGTATTTATTATACGACGGCTGTAAGAGGAATATGATATATCTGGACTAAAGACGAGTGTTTAAAACAGAATATGTGTTGGTGAATAGTGACGCTAAATAAGAAGTACACATCAATGTCAAAGCAGTTTTTTTTTCGGGACAAGAACCTATCTAGTGGATGGATGAGATAATGGTGGAATCGTTGCTACGCTATAGGTCAAAACGTTCGATCTTAAACACTGATCACTCATGATTTCAAAAGAAAAGTACTAGCTGTGGAAATGGATTATTTGTGTAGTGGTGCCAGAATACTTTTGAAACGAAAAGATATTAATCTTTGTATTGGTTAATCCTGTAGCAATAATAAAAATAAAATTTGTCAGCCCAAATGTTTCGTAACAAAATTTGAAAACACTTTACGAAATTTTCGAAATCAACTGTTGTTGCCTTCCGCAGAAGTATTTAAAATATTATACTTATGGCGTGTTACATTAAAGCACTAAATGCTAATATCACGTAAAATTAGATGGCCAGTAATGGGAACATTATCCACTACTAGCAATTATCTAGTGAATATTGTTTTTTTATTCTCTATCTGATTTTATTTTTACGTAATTATTTTATAAATACTTCCGATGAAGGCATCTCTAGATGACGTCGAAGCATTTTACTACGCAACTTGTGGGCTGCTAAATTTTACTGCAATAAATAAGAATAATTAGTCACAAAAGAAAAGTCGATGATCAGCGGAACAGTAACTTCTAAATATCTTTGTGATTCACTTGATTTGTTGTTTAATGACACCATCGCGGAAAAATTTGCTAACAAAATTTATCAATGTATCCAATTATAGAAATCGTGTTAGGAATATTGAGTACAAGACATGATCATTTGTATAAATATAGTGATTTACTATGCAAAATCGTATTGTCTTAACAAAACTTGTGCAACTCATCACAAGCACTACGTGTTGCATTCAATATGGTACATTCAGACCAAGAGACAAGGATTGGTTTCTCGTTCAATTTTTAGATGCTCACTGTTTATAAATTTTAATTGGAATATTTAACTTTTATTTTCTGCATATATGTCGAGAACAAATACTGTAAATGTTTATACGTCTACAGATACCCTAATCTTTTCAGCTACGTCGATCGTTCCTTGTCACCACATTTTGCAAGTTGCTTTCCTATTATATAAAGACATCCTGTTGTAATAATAAAAAAAAAAAAAAAAAAAAAAAAAAAAACATATTATTTCTTCAAATGACCGTTTACGTTTGTCGAGTGAACAACACAGTTATTTATACGTCAACCAGGCCCGCATACATAATTTTCGGGGTGGCGCAAATTGGAAACCTAATTTACCTAGTTGGACTAGGGCCACGGTATATATACCGTATTTTCCGATTTTCCTACAAAAATTGGTCCAAAACTGGATGAGGCTTATACGCCGGTTGCTAGTTAAAGTAGGCACCTACAAGTTTTATTTCCTTTAAGGGATTTCAAGAAATGAGTTGAAATGCGGGAAATAATGCTTTAAGCGGGAAAATTTGCTTTACGTTTCTCTCTTACATTTTCGTAAATGTTAAAATGTGTGTATAGCTTATGGGACTTAACTACGGGGTTATCAGTCCCTAAACTTACAAACTACTTACAAACTAGCTAACACTAAGGACGGCACAAATATCCATGCCCGATGGGGGAATCGAACCCCCGACCATAGTGGCCGTGCAATCCGGGACTGGAGCGCCTCAGTCCCCTCGACCAACGCGGCCGGCTACATTTCCGTAGCTTTTATTTGATATATGTAGGCAATATGAACCAAAATACCCGTCAGGAGCTATATTGTGTAGTAAAAGTTATCTGAATTTCGTACTATTTTTAGTGCCAAAAGTTACTGAAACTGGTAACTTCATAGGAAGCAGAAACTTCCGACGCAATCTGTCAAGAAACACGACTGCGTAAAGTTTATAAACACTACTTCAAGGCACTGCCATAGATATGTGATATACCTGAACAAATGTGTCATAATTATGTTGCAAGTGATGTATTAGGCGTGATTTATTGTTTTTCTAATAAGTTTTAAAAGTGGGGTGTGTCTTATACGCCGGTGCTTCTTATATGCCGGCAAATGAGGTATGTGTCTGTACAATCACACAGGCACATAGAACACACGTCCGTACAACGTAACCTTTGGAGACAGCTTTTGCTGAACACACACACACACACACACACACACACACACACATTGACACGCTCACACTGGCACAACAAACGAGCACATGACTGCCGTCTACGTTTTCCGCGTCCCGACTTGAGACTCCTGACTGACAAAGGCTGTGGCCCAAAAGCTAAGTTGTGTGACTGCGACAGATTTTTCCTAGGTGCTTGGCTGCGAGTTAGTAGTCTTCTGTATGGTGAGGAGGAATAGGAAATTGACGTACAGATTGTAAGTAGCTAAATAATTCAAAAGCCCACCTTTTTGACTTGGCGTATGAACTATGGTATCAGAGTGACAGAGAAAGGAGGAAGAAGGAGATTGACACGGAGACGAGAGGAGGTGATGGTCAAGTGGGAGAAACAGATGAAAAGAGAAGGGAGGATGAGAAGGTGGACACAGAAAGGCACATGAGATAATACATAGACAGGGAGAAGGGATAGCTAAACACACATCTCAATCGATATAAAAGCGATAGAACACTCTTTCACTCACTCACTGAATAAACACATAAGCTCAAGAACTACGTCACCCATGAAGCAGAAAATTGGCGGGAATGTTATCTTGACTATATTAAGATGCATGATGACTTATCAAAATTTCTAATTTTTCTAATGGATGGCAGATAAGTCTAAATATATTGAAATACGGTACAGCCGAGTAGGTTATAATATGCAAATACAGTAACGTGTTGCTTGAGACAGTCCTCGCGATTGAATATCTAGGCTCACGTTGCAGAGCGATGTGAAATGGAACTTGCAATAAGGACAGTCGTGAGGAATGAGGATAATCGACTTCTCTATATTGGAATATATTTGAGGAAATGAGCTAAAGGAGACTGCGCACCAACGCTTGGTCGACGGTGACTTGAGTATTGCTCAAGAGTTTGGGATCCAAACCAGATAGATCGTTATAAATGAAAACACAAAAGCGATTCAGAGACGAGCTGCTAGATGTGTTACTTGTAGGCTAAACCGAACTGCAAATTCGGAAATGGTCCGGGAAGTCAAATGGGATTCCCTGGAGGGAAGACGACGTACCTTCAAAAACAAGAAATAAAGTTATAGAGGGAATTTAGATAGCAGGTATTTAAAGGTGACTGCAGAAAGATTCTACTGCTGATCAATTATATATCGCCTAAAGCCCGCACAGATAAGACGAAAATTATGTTATCATATACAACCGATCGCTCAGCGAACATTCCAAACCAAAGGACTGGAAAGTGGCACAGGTCACGCCAATATTGAAGATACGCAATAAGAGTCATCCGGAAAATTGCTGGCCTAAAATTGTCTTCGCTTTCCAGCAGGGTTTTAGAACACATAATTTCCTCAAACAGTATGAACTACCTCGAAGAGAACGACCCATTGGCTCGTAGTCAACACTGATTCTTGTGAAACACAGCTATCTCTTTACTCACATAATGTGATGTGTGCTATCGACAAGGGATTTGAAATAGATTCCGTATCTCTAGATTTCCGGAAGTCTTTCGACACTATACCACTCAAGCAGCTTCTAATCAAACTGCGTGCTCATGCAATATCGCCACAGTTGTGCTATTGGATTTGTGATTTCCTGTCAGAAAAGACACAGTACGTTCTACCTTACGCAAAGTCATCGAGTAGAACAGAAGTGATATCTGGCTTTCCACAGGGAAGTGTTATAGAGACCCTACTGTTCCTTATTTTTGTAAACGATTTAGGACACAATCTGAGTAGCTGTCTTAGACTGTTCATGGGTGTTGCTGTCAGTTACTGGTTAGTATAATCACAAGATCAGAAAAAGCTGCACAATAATTTAGATAAGATACCTGCATGGTGCAAAAATTGGCCATTTACCCTTAATGAGAAGTGTGAAGTGATCCATATGACCACTAAAAGAAACCCGTTAAAATTCATTATACAATAAATCAGTCAAAACTACAGGCTGTAAATTCAACTGAATACCTAGTAGTAACAATTTTAATCACTTTAAATTGGAAAGAATGCGTAGAAAATATTGTAGGGAAAGTAAACCTAAGTGTACCTTTCGTCGGCACAACAGAAGGTAAAATAGTTCTACTATAGAAATCGCCTACATAACAATTGTACTTCCTATTTTGGAGTATTGTTGCGCATTGTGGGATCCGCACCAAGTGAAATTGACAGACAATTTAGAGAAAGTACAGAGAAGGGCAGATCTTTTTGTATTATTGCGATAAAAGGGAGAGACTGTCACGGAAATGACGCGCGAGTTGAGGTGGAATTCATTAAAGAAAAGGCGTTATTCGTTACGGCGACATAGATTTGCGGAATTTCTTTCACCAAATTTCTCTTCCGATTGCGAATAGATTTTGTTAGCACCCACCTACATAGGAAGACATGATCATCAAAATAAAATAAGTCAAATCGGATCGAAAACGTAAACATTTAGATGTTCCTTTTTTCTCGAACTGTTAGAGAATGGAACTGTAGAGAAACATCATTAAGGCGGTGTCATAAACCCTCTGCCTTGATCTTTAATGTGACTTGCAGAATGTTTGTGTAGATGTAGATGTTGTGTACGGAGGTATGTAACTAGTATACTTGTGAGTGGAGCAGGAAATATAAGGACTAGTGGTAGTACTAGATACACTCGACGCGCAGTGTATGATGGCTTGGGCAGTATGTATGGATGTAGAGGTAAAAATTGGAGATATCACGCCCACAGAGAGGCTTACGGGCAGACTATTTACCCTGTGAACTTCACGCGACTGGACGAACGAAAGCAGGGAGTTGAGTGGAAAAGGACCACCGCGGAAAATAAATACAGAAGGAGATCTACACAAACACGTTTTAATGCTGCTGGTTAATTACTCTATTGGAGTGGACTCAAAAGCAACATTCTTGTGTCATAAGACATCACTTGCCCTTCTAAATATCTGTACTGTAAGTCAAAAACTGTCGAGTTTGAGGTAAGTACATAGATTAAGAAATTTTTTTCAATTGAATGGCATAAAGGATTAAAGAACATGCCGCTTTTTCAGATTCAGGTCAGAAATGTAGGCTTTATATTTGGTATAGCAGATTTAAGTCAATTTGTTCCCTTTATTAAATGACGGTTGCCAATAATTTGAATCGTATAAAGTGTATAAGTGACCATAATACCAGCTTGCGTATGATTTGTTGATTATGCATTACCGTTCAGAAGTTCTCTCGTTGTCATAAAGAAAAACTTTGATGGGGAGCCGTTTATGTGGCAAGAGATATTATGGTTGAAGTATTGTGAGGAAGGAGGTGAGATATTTTTAGGGACAGACTCCTTGATGGCACATTCAAACAAATCACTTTTCTTTGATGAGACCTATGAAATCTCCAGATTATACCCAGATTCCTAAAGGATACAACGAATCTCTTCCAATCTCAGTTGACAAGAAGTGTTTGAGTTTCCATGACTTCTAAAATTCTTCAAAACTATTCAAACTCCTGCTGGCACAGAGAGAGCATTTGTTTCTGACATAGAATTTGGTGGTACCGATTAAAATGAGGGCTAACGAGAATTATCCATGAGTCAGTGAAACGAAACACGAATTTAATGCTGTGATGGTTGTTGTTGCGTTCTTCAGTCCGCATACTGGTTATATGCAGCTCTCCACGCTACCCTGTTCTGTTCATATCTTAAAAACCTGGATTTACGATGGATTTATCCCTTACCTAACAACCTTCCATTAACCTTAGATTTCTAAGATAAAATCAATTGCTAATCCCACACCACTTCGTTGATTAATTTCATGAATCAATATGTTGAGGAAGTATGATCCTACATTTATTAGTTCAAAATGATTTGAACAAATACTGAGATCATAAATTCGATATTTCTTAAGGCTGCAGCCAAGTACTTGGTCTGTCAGCATAATCAAATTGTTAATGTATATTGTGAAAGGAACGTAAGTCCAGGGTTGAGTGATACAAAGGATGTTTACTCCTTCAGGCATTTTTCGAAGTTATAGAAATCCTTTGTCAATAAGAAGAGCTGAATTTGAATGTGCGTAGTTTATTCACAAAGCAGTATATTATGATAATATCCAGGTGAAAACCATATTGTACGCATAAGTATTTATATACTTATATAGAATATATCGAATTTTATTTTTCGTCTGTTGAGAACTGAATAATAACCAATATATATATATATATATATATATATATATATATATATATATATATATATATATATATATATATATATATGGTACACCAAGTCTCATTCCTATTCTGTCTCACTCGTAGATAGGACGGTAGAACAAAGCAACAACGAATGGCTGTTGCCTCTGTACAAGCACTAACATCTCTTACGTTTGTGGTGTTTGCCCAATTTAGGTTCTCTAAATTTCATCTACAGTGTTTCTCTAAAAGAAATTCGCTTTTCCCGGGATCCACAGTTGAATTCCAGAAGCATGTCTGCAACGGTCGCTGTGTTATAGAACCTGCCAGTAACAAACATAGCAGCTCTCAATTGCTTTTATGTCTTCCTTTAAACCAGTCTGGTGAGGAACCTACTCACTTGGGCAGTATTCAAAAATAGTCGCACAAGCTTCTCACATCTTTACCACATCTTTTCAAGGTGCTTCCATCTCTGATGTATACAACGTTGTCTTATAAACTCAGGCAAACTTATTATCGCAGATGTGGACTAGGGCGGTTGCGAGCAGCGAGATTAAATTGCAGAGACTGTCTAACACACGAGGTACAGCGCTCTCTACTGCAGCCTGTCTGACCTCCGCCCCCATATTATTGGTGGTCAGTACACATGACAGGAGTTTATCTTATATTGTTGTTCAGCTTGAAGTGTTGTATTTGGTGTGTATTGTATTTAGTGTGTATTGACTATACAGTTTTTTCTCCTGAAATATGCCTAAAGTTTGTTCAGCATTTAAATAAAACGACAACTACTCCGTGCAACAACACCAAATGTTTTCCTTGTTTTATATCAGTCTGTCTATACTCAAACAAAATTCCTGACTAATGGCAATTAGCCGCCCCAAGAGTAAAGCTTCAGATGACCTATCTTGCAATTCCCAAGTATATACCAAGCTCAATTTTCTGGCTAGTTTTTGTTTCTTTCTACATATTTCTTCTTCTGTCAGTCCTGTGCTTGATTAAACCACACCTTCGAGTGTCTACACGTTCTTTAAAGTATTTCCATCTGTTGTTGATAATAGGCTACTTTATGGATCATGGTTGACCTGCAGCCATTGCGAAGTGACAACCAGAATCTTTTCACTTGTGCATAACTGTGTTCTATGCAACAAATAAGTACTTATTTCAGTGTGGCAACAACAAAATTATTAATGATTCGTTATTTCCTTTTCGAATGCTTTTGTGGCAGCTGACGCAGGCGCATTTTTATTGCAGTATTCTGTCGTCACTTCAGTCTTCGTACTAGAATTTCACGTGCGAAGCGTTACTTATTTCAACTTGGCAAACGTAAAATATTAACGACACCTTATTTTCACATTGAATCTTTTTGTAGCAGATGGCTCAGGTGCTTTTTAACTGCATTATTTTATTGCCACTTTCGTCTTCGTATTCAAATTTCGTCCACCAAAGTTCACAACCAAGCCCTTCAATAGCAATTTTACGAGTTATTTGGTCTTCACTGATTTAGTAAACATAAGATAAAAGTGTACTAAATTTTATGAAAGCAATTGTTACAACACACTAGCAACATATGCAAATCTATGGTCACGTTTGTTGGACATAAAATTACTGTTCTCTGTATATTTCGCAGCTTGTTTCGACCATACATTTTCAATAAAATAGAAATTGGAAAAATTATAAACTCTCTCAAGAGTAAACGGTCATAAGGAAGTGATGGCATTTCCAGCAGGGTATTAAAAACTTGTTCCCAGGAGATAAGTAGGATTATCAGTCATATTTGTAATAGCTCTTTAAAGCAGGGTATTTTCCAGGATAGACTAACATACGCTATGGGTAAAACTTTGCATAAAGAAGGGGTTACGTTCGATTCCATCAACCGACCCATCCCACTTCTGAGAGGCTTATCAGAAAGTTTTGAAGAAGTTAAGTATTCTCGAGTTGTTTCACATATTACTAAAAATAAAGTTCTAAAAAATGTCAGTTTGGTTTTCAAAAAAGCTTTTTAACTGAAAATGCTATATATACCTTCACTGATAAAATATTAAATGCTTTGAATAACCGGACATCACCAGTTGGGATTTTTTGTGATCTCTCAAAGGCTTTTGATTGTGTAAATCATGGGATTCTTCTAGATAAGCTTAAGTATAGTTGCATGAATGGGACAGTGCACAAATGGTTTAAATCATACTTAACCGGGAGAGTGGAGGAAGTTGAAATAAGCAGTTCACATGATATAGATGAAACAATTAATTCCTCTAAATGGGATCCCACAAGGTTCGGTCTTGGGTCCCTTGCTGTTCATAATATATATTAATGACTTGCCATTCTACATTCACGAAGAGCTAGTACTTTTTGCTGATGATACAAGTATAGCTATTACACCTGACAAATTGGAATTAACTAATGAAATTGTAAATGATATCTTTCAGAAAGTTATTAAGTGGTTCTCGACAAATGGACTCTCATTAAACTTTGATAAAACCCGGTATACACATTTTCATGCAGTAAATTGCATGACACCATTAATAAATGTAGACTTGAACATAAATCGATAGCTAAGGTAGAATATACAAAATTTTTAGGTGTTTTCATTGACGAGGGACTGAATTGGAAGAAACATATTGAAGATCTCCTGAAACGTTTGAGTTCATCTACTTATGCTATCAGACTCATTGTAAAATTTGGAGATATACATCTCAGTAAATTAGCTTACTACGCCTATGATCATTCATTGCTTTCATATGGGATCATATTCTGGGGCAATTCAATATTGAATAAAGAAGTATTCATTGCACAAAAGTGTGTAATCAGAATAATTGCTGGAGCCCACCCAAGAGCATCTTGCAGACATTTATTTAGGGATCTAGGGATCGTCACTGTATCTTCACAACACATATATTCACTCATGAAATTTGGTATTAATAATCCAACCCAACTCAAAAGTAACAGCAGTGTGCCTAGCTACAGCAGTAGGAGAAAGGGTGATATTCACTATTAAAGGTTAAACCTAACTTTGGCTCAGAAAGGGGTGAATTATGCTGCCACAAAAGTCTTTGGTTACTTACCAAGTAGCATAAAAAGTCTGACAGATAGCCAACTAGTATTTAAGAAGAAATTTAAGGAATTTCTGAATTGTAACTCATTTTACAATTTAGGTGAATATTTAGATAAAACTTAAATATAATAATAAAATAAATTTAAAAAAAGTAATAAAAATATTGATTATCAAGCACAGGCAACATTTTACTAGACTGACACATTCCACATCATTACGAAATGTCGTATATATGATCTATGGAGCAAGTACTAATCTAATCTAATCTACAACTATTTTGACAGAGGCGCATTCGTTGTTATTGCAAACCTCATATAAGTGTTAAACTTTGAAATGGAGCTGTATGGTGCTGTGGTGTATGGGAGGGTGTCGTCTTTAACTGACTGTAATAGCATACAAAATTTCTAGTTGGTGCGAAGAATGGCAGCTAGCTCTCAATGTAGGAAAATGTAAGGTAATGCGCATGTGTAGGAAAAACAATCCCATAATGTTCGAATACAGCATTACTAGTGAACTTCTTGGCGCAGTCGCGACGTTCAAATATCTAGTCGTAACACTGCAAGGCGATATGAAAAGGAAGGAACATGTAAGGACAATTCTGAATAAGACGGACAGCCGACTTCGGTTTATTGGGAGAATTTTGTGAAGATGACCTTAATCAGAAAAAGGAGGCCGCTTATAAAACGCTTGTACGACCACGTCTTGAGTATTGCTCAAGTGTTTGGGACCCGCAGCAGAGTAGTTTAAATGAAGACATAGAAGCAGTTCTGAGGCGAGCAGCTAGGTTTGTTACTGGTAGGTTCGACCAATGCGCGAGTGTTACGGAAATGCCCCGGCAACTCAATTGGGGATCGTTAGAGGAAAAACGACGTTCTTTTCGCGAATTTCTGTTGAGGAAATTTAGAGAGCCGGAATAATAAGCTGAGTGTAGTACGATCTTGCTGCCGCCTACTTACATTTCGCGTAGTGATCAGAAAGTCAATATTAGAGAAATTAGGGATCTTATGGAGGCATATTGGCGTTCTTTCTTCCCTCGATCTGTTTGGGAGTGGAATAGGAAAGGAAATACCTAGTAGTGGTACAGCGTATCCTCTGCCACCACCTTACGGTGGATTGCGGAGTATGTATGTAGATATAGATGTATCACTGACAGGTTCGTGATACTCCACTATTGCGTTTTTAAGAAATATACTACCAGACTCGTCAATTCGCAGCTTAGAAAAAGTGTGACGAAAATTGACGCACATCCGCCTTCAATAGTCAAAATGTTCATATGTTTATATAGTTTATGGGACTTAACTACGGGGTCATCAGTCCCTAAACTTACAGAGTACTTACGAACTCGCTAATACTAAGGACGGCACAAATATCCATGCCCTAGGGGGGATTCGAACCCCTGACCGTAGTGGCCGTGCAGACCGTGACTGGAGCGCCTCAGTCGGTACTATGAAGAGAGAGATGGAATTGCGATGGCATAAGCCGAAGTGGCTCGAAGCCAGATGCATGTATGTAGATAAATGTATAACTTTGGGGTAAATAGATACCGCCTACAGGAAAATAAAAGAGACTCGTGGAGACAAGAAAAGCAACTGTATGAATATCAAAAACTCAGATGGAAGACCAGTTCGAAGCGAAGATGGAAAACTGAAAGGTGGGAAGATTAGAGAAAGGGGTTCTACAATGCAAATGAACTTCGAGACAATATTCTAGAAAGGGAAGAGGAAGTAGATAAAGATGGAACATGAGTTACTAAACTGAGAGAAGAATTTGACAAAGCACTGAAAGACCTATGTCGGAACAAGGCCTTTTGAGTAGACGACATTGCTTAAGACCTACTGAACTCTCTGGGAGACAAAACTATTTCCCTTAATGCGTAGGGTGTATGAATAGGCAAATTACCAAACATTCAAATGTTCAAATGTTTGTATAGCTTATGGGACTTAACTACGGGGTCATCAGTCCCTAAACTTACAAACTACTTACGAACTAGCTAATACTAAGGACGGCACAAATATCCATGCCCGAAGGGGGATTCGAACCCCCGACCGTAGTGGCCGTGCAGACTGTGACTAGTGCGCCTCAGTCCCCTCGGCCACCGCGGCCGGCCCTTCAAATGTCAATCAGAATTTAATATGTACTGTTTAAATAGGTAAGATTCTCTAGTGGATGTTGCATACCAGCTGCCAGCCGATACTCCAAATGACATGGCGGACGCCAGCTCAATTTGCCTCAAACATGGCGGACCTATCTCCACTCTATGAAATTCAAGCTATTCGGTTGCGAGGAAAGAGCAGCAGAAATATTTCAGAGATAATCAACTAGGGGAGAGTTGGGAGCCTGCTGTGGTAGGAGGAGTTATGGCCTAGCAATGCTGAGGGCTTCCTCCAGCCTTAAGTTCTAAACTCGGCTGCCAGACAGCGCTGTTGACGCTCCGCGCGTAATTAAAAGTTGTCTGCCAGGTGGGCTCTGGGGAAGGGGTGAGGGGGAGGGGGTGAGGCTCTGGCTGGCCCCGTAATCAGCGGGCCTTTGATCGCGCCGCCGCTGCCGCCGCCCAGCTTTTTAAGAGGTGGAGGAGGAGGAGCAGGGCGGAGGAATGTAAGCGAGCCAGCGCTCGTGTCTGCGCCGGTGAGTCTCTTGGGCCAGCGAACTCTGGTAAGTCGAGCAGTGCCGGCACTAAAAGCTTCATCGTGGTCGCACTCCATGCGAGAAAAGTACTTAGAAATGCTTAAATTCATCTCTCTTCCTACTTCTGCCTCTTGCTAACTTTTTCCTGGATCAACAGTAGGGATGGGGAAATTTGTTCGTTTTTCGCAACTAGATCACTGTCATTCGATCCTTTCTGGGAACCGTGCCTGTGTAATACAGGGTGATCAATCCTCAGCGCAACCGCCTTTGCAGCGTGCGACTTGCCGGCGATGGCAGTTGCGGTGCCCGCTTACAGGGGAACTCCACGAACCCGAGGCGGCAAAACGTTTTGAATAGTTGGATTTAGGAAGTCTTTACCATGATAAAATTTATGGCGCATTGAAGATGTGCGGAATTTTATTTTAACCCTGCGGAATTATGCGTTAAAAATTGAACAAAATCGGACTATCTCAAAAACTATCAAAGATAAAAATTTCGAACCACTTATTTTCCTATGAAACCGGTAAAAGTAGAGCCTTCGGCGAAAATTTCGAGCATTTTGCGATATCTCCAGCCGTTTGTGAAAAAACTAGAAATTGGTGCACTTTTGAACCTCTTTTTGCTTATATAGATTATAATTAGGCAGTAATAAGCAGTGAAACGCATAACGACGTCTGAAGTGATCATTTTAAATATATACCTTCCGGTTGGTATGGTAACTGCACCGATTGAAACCAGAATTTATGCTTTGAAACAATTTCCGCTTGGCCCCCCGGAGTAGGCAGAAGGCGATCATGGTAAGGACTTCCTAAATCCAACTTTTCAAAATGTTTTGCCGCCTCGGGTTCGTGGAGTTCCCTTGTTAGCCGAACGCCCGACCTCCGCTCTAAATTTAACACTCCGACTGCCAATCACGTCAATTGACGGGATACGGAAATTTCTGTAGAATGCCAATCACGTCATTTGACGTGATCTTTGTTTTCGTGCTTTTAAAAACAGAATCAAGTTTATTCACGGGCTAGTTCTACCTTAAATACCTATCTTGGTAAACCTACTGTCTAAACCAGCCTATAGATCTTTTATTTAGTTTCTAAATCGTCCGACAGGTCGCATTCATTGTATGGAACGGGGCAGGTAGAATGTGGTGTCCGCTCACTCAGTAAATCAACGGACATGGCTTCACGCAAATTATTCTCCCCGATAGTACTGAGAGGTGACTATGACAGAGGGGTGACACAGCAACATATCGTAGTGACTCTACAGACTCTTTGCGAAGTAGAGAAGTTTTTAGTGGGGCCCTTGGCATCAGAGTTGTATGTGATTTAGATGCTCTGTGTTCAGTTCTGGATTTATTTCAGAGATCAGACAATTCTTTACGCCAGACTGCAGATAAAGAAACTAAGTGCAGCTGGGGTTACTCCTGCTAGCAGAATGTCCGGCATTCTAAGGGATGGAATGGTTTACATGGCCGGCAGTCAAAGTGTTAATACGGGTTGGCGCACAGGTTATTTCTCACATACATCACACAAACACTTAGAAAGGAAAGTTTATTTACTCACCTGTATTACGCAAGGAGGTGCTGGAACTGCCTCCCTTCGTCGTTCATGCATTTCGGACACCTGCTCAGGAAGTTGCTCATTACAGTCTGAACTTCGCTCCCAGAAATTGTAGTGATTTCATGATGAATGTTTGTTTTTAGTTCAGCTAAAGTGTGGGAATTTTATTTGTACACTTCCTCGTTTAATGATCCTCACAGATAAAAATAACATGAATCGTGAGAACGAGGGGTGCCAAATGTTCTTCGTGATAATTCTTTCACCGAAGGCATTACCAGTTTACCGTAATGATCACTTGGCTGTATGTGCCATCGCAGAGTCTTGACAAAATGTCGCGAAGGCATGTTCTTTTAGTTAATTGGACAAATAGAGGCGCCGCGGTGGAGTAGCCGAGCGATCTAAAGCGTCTCGCTGCGGAGCGCGCGGGTGCTCGCCATGGAGGTTCGAGTCCTCCCTGGGGCATGGGTGTGTGTGTTTGTCCTTAGGTTAGTTTACCTACGTTTTAAATAGTTTCTAAGCTACGGACTGATGATCACACAGTTTGGTCCGATAGAAAAACAAACATTTGAACAAATAGAAGCCGCAATATGTTTTCAACATACCTGTCGCTGTTAATTGTATCGTGATAAAATACAGGGACTATTATTCTCTCGCCACTAACAGCGCACCACACTCCTAGTTTTTGATCGTGCAGTTCGTGAATTAAGTTAGGCTTTTCCTTACTCCAGTAACGATTATTTTGCGAATTAACATACCCACTTAAGTGGACTCATGATTCGTCCGAAAGGAGAGTTAAGTTCGAGCCAATTTCTCTGTCATGCACATTTTTCAGAATCAATGAGCGTAATGAGCAACTTCCTCAGCAGGTGTCAGAAATGATTGAACAACGAAGAGAGGCAGTTCCAGCACCTCCTTGCGTAATACAGGTGAGTAAATAAACATTTATTTGTAAGTGTTCGTGTTAAGTATGTTAGAAAGAACTTGCGCGCCAACCCATATTAAATTTAGTGCAGAGATCGGGTGGTCCGCTATGCGAGCACCACAGCTACCGTCGCCGGCAAGTCGCACGCCTCAGAAGCGGTTGCGATGAGGATTTATCACCTGTAGTTCGCCATTCCTTTTCTATCCAATTACTACATTAAGGTTTTGAACACAGATTCTCTAAAACCAGCAACTGTAACAGTTTCATTTGATGCCGCTCCTGACTGCAACACTGTAGCAGCCTATAGCGGCTAACCACCTCAGATTTGTTTAAATTCTCTAGTATTCAACTGTCATATATTTTTATGAACAGATTTAATGTCATTTTATACAATATGAGTGCATGTCTCGTGTCATAATGTTTTTCTTCTGGTGAAGACACCCTTAGATGGTGTTGAAATCTGGATAATATCTATTTAATTCGAAGCAGCTTCTGGGACGGCTTGTTCCATTTGAAAGCCAGTTACTATTCTTATACTGATAGTCAAAATGGAAAATGAATAGCTGATTTGAAAGCAACTTGTGAACAACAGATTTTGTGATGAACTCCAAATAGAATTCTAAATGAGCTGGAACCAAACCTAACTTTCTTCTCATTTTACTCTCTCTTTTCTTTTATTAGTAAAGTAACCTAACAAGTAAGTAACTCAAAGAAACAACAAAACATAACAAAATGCAATACTCGAATGAATTTTGGCTTCCGTCGTAGATAAAATATTGTGAAGTAATATGCAGGTTCATGCTGTAAATTCCTATAGTAATGTCCTAGTTCATGTACCATGGGCAATGAACGAGTGGCGATGTAAGTCGCCTTGATTGGTTGGGTAGAATTTAGTATGGAATAAAGTTGGCCACCTCAGACACATTCTGAATTGAGGCTACGTCTGTGCTCAGACGGCAAAAACCACTAAATCCACCGGTTAGTCCCTCAAATGTTAGATGTAAAGTCCAGTGGGGCCCTGGGCAAGTAACGCTAGCAACCTGCTTCCCATGTACTTCAATATGATGCTGGCAACAATCAGAGAAAAGTGTCTCGGGCCTTTGGAGGTTATGGAGCCCCACCTCTGATTGACAGACCAGCGACACCTTAGATTGAAAACGATCTAAGATGAGATGGAGTGTTATTAATATCAATGGGCATTGTACTGGTAAGGAGTAGAGCTGGCAATTGGGCGTTAGATGTTTTAGCTGTCAGTGGCGACAGAAAGAGGACGAAGTGGAATAATACAAGGTCTATCTGTCAAGAATCGAAGCAGAACAGGATAGTGGGGTGTAGGGATTAACACCAGGAAAGCAATCGAATCCAGCATCAATGTAGTAAGATATGTAAATGAACGACTGATGTGGCTAGATTTGGCCATCATTAGCAAGTAAATTAGGACTCTGTCAAGGTATTCGCGCTGTGAATGAAAAGATCAAATTGATATTGACAGATTTTACAACGAACACAGTGATGTAGTTGTTGGAGAACAAAGACAGTGCTTTGCGCGTGTGTTACCTCAGTGCAAGAATAGGAAGCCGAACAGAAGGGAATGAAAAAGGTATGGGCAAGTTTGAAGACTATATGGTGGCCAACAGAAACGAAAACCAGCACTTGGATTTCTGTGCCATTATCAGCTTAGTTATCACAAAATCCTTTATAAAACATAAGGACGTTCACCTGTATACTTGGGAAGGCCGGGGAACCATATTCGTTATTGGCAATATAACCACAGATCAGGAATTCAGGAACTCAGTCAAGAACACTCGTTTTTAGCGGATTTTTTGATGACATTGATCATTATTTAATCTGCAGTGAAATTGGTTTTGTGAGAACGTCAGCTCCATATGTAGGAGGATAAGAGTGGAGTATCTTATGACAAGGAAATTAGGCATAAATACATTGCAAAGATTTCAAAAAGGATCCAGCTAATTGAATGTAGTCCTTTACAAACATTGGAAGAGGAATGGACAAGGTACTGGGACACTACTGGAAGTGGCTAGAGAATGTTTTGAAACAGTAGCGTGTAAAGGCAGGAAGAAGCAGACAGCTTGGTGGAATGGCACAATCAAGGCAGCCTGTAAAAAGAAAAAGAAGGCAATTCAAAACTAACTCCATATTACAAATCACGCTGACAGAGGAAGTTATGTTGAAGAAAGAAACAAAGCCAAACGGATAAATGCAAAATCCAAGCGGAAACCATGGAAAGGCTAGCTATAAACTATGGATCAAGCCGCGTGGAAACCATTCTGCAGCGTAATTAACAGTCTTTGAAAGGGACGGACAAATGGAATTATCAAGAGTTCTGAACATGCCAGGAAAGCTGCTAGTCAGTTCTGTAGATGCCTTACGCAAATGAAGGGAATACTTTGAAGAATTGCTCAATATAGGTGAAACGTTCAATGATGTGTCAGATTCTGAGGTAGAATAGGATGGGAATGATTATGAAAAAAGGATCACATTCGAGGAATTGGAGAGATTGCAGTTCAATACGTAAGTGATCAAGTTTCACCGATTGCGGAAAGACAAGGAGCGTCTTTCTGACTTCTAAGTTTCAAGCTGCTGATATCTTACTTGCAGGAGCCTCTCTGGTACAAGAGGTCAGATCAGTCTGATGCGCACTGTAAATAATTGGAATAGTAGAATAAAAATTCCAATAGCATGGTTTTTACGTTAGAAGGTCAAGGGACCAATAACGTAAGTCGTTGAGTCCCACAGGTTTACAAATATCTGAACTCTTTTTGTCCTAACTCCCACGCCTTCTCAATTATCCTGTGTAACCATCTGAGACCTCAGATTCCATTGTATTTGACGAGTTCCGACTTAAATACATCCACCCCAACCGCTTTATCGATAGACGTAGATGACATCTCCTGTAAGAAAAAATCTTAAAATTAACAAAGTGTAACTATTGAGGATCAGTTCAGGTACTAAAGTGATGTCGCTTTTTACCGAAAAATAATAATAATAATAATAAAAATCTGATTGTGAATCACTTCGTCTATTATTTAACCTTTTCAGAAAACCCAAATTTATAATTTCAATAAATTAGACATTTTTAATTTCAAAGTTCCGGATGGGTTGACAGGATAAATGTAACGTACAAGCAAATTAAAAATAAAATAAAGTTGAACAATCACGACTATTTGAATTTAAAATTAATTTAATTTATTCAGTATCCATTCAAAGCTGTCACATAGTCCGAAATGTTACGCGATGGTAAAAAATGTATTTTTTATTGCTGTTTCGGGAATGGTGGCGTTCGCCTAAAGCACTTACAGTACCGTTAACTGCTTCGATGGCTGCTAGCTGCATCTTCGCTGAAACCGAAACTAAATATCGTCTGTCTTGATCGACTATTGCTAATCTCACTTTCCCAGCGTCTTGATGAAGTCAAGAACGACCTTTAAATGCTAGTCTGACTATAAATTGGCGTGGTACATCAGTCTCAGACTAATGCACCGAGTTGCCACTGAAAAATGCGCACGCAAGCGTTAACTAATATACTTTGTATTCACACCGGATACGATCTCGGCCAACACTATAAACAACGCGCATTGCTTAGTACTCTCCACTGGAGATTCACTAAGATCCGCTCCATGACAGAGGTGCTTCTTACTGTGCAGTACTGCACAATAGTCTTTATCGCTTTGTAGCGATACATTAATATTTTTTCTATTGAAAATTATATCTGCGACGTTTGTCGCAAGCATCCGTTCTCTCTGCCAATAAATCTTTGATTATCCTTGTTTTAATTAATACATTCAACTATTTCACACGATCTGGAGAGAAAACGGAATCGCTTGTCTTTCTTTTTCTACCTTTATATTGAGCGGACGTATTTTACTCGACCTCCCAAACCATGTAAGTGTGAGCCTTGGTTAGCATACTTTAACGTAATAAATTTTAAATATCATTTGGAATTCCTATTTTATTTAAATAATGACTATTTCTCCCCATCTTTCATTTAATACTTGATTTTCAGCAATATTAGTAAATTGATGCTTGGTCATTGTTGCCTATTGTCTCATGAAGACAAAAGAACATTCTCGATGCAAAATTTATTTACTCTCATTTTATATTAAAAATTGAATTCAATGCCTGCAGGAAATCTTCATTCTGTTAAAAGCGATGACGGATAATTTCTTTAACTTTCGATAAACATAGTGATCAAAATTGTTCAAAAAAAAAAGTTTGTAATTCTGTTGGACCAAACTGCGTGGTCATCAGTCCGTAGCTTACAAACTACTTAAACTAAACTAACCTAAGGACAACACACACACCCATGCCCCAGGGACGACTCGAACCTTCACGGCGAGCAACCGCGCGCTCCGCAGCGAGACGCTTTAGACCGCTCGGCTACTCCACCGCGGCTGATCAAAATTGCACACGGTCTTAAAACCTTAATAATTGATAGTCATGAAACCAAGTATCAGTTTACGAGAACGAAGATATTAATCAATTCATACAGGTTCAACTGCAGTATCATGTCTTCCACCAATGAATGCGTATCAGGTAACTGATTCCGCTATTTTCTTATGTAATGGTGCTTTCTGATGTAATTTTTAACTTACATTGCTACTGAGAACTGATACCCATTTCAAAAATTAATATTCATTGCTGATCTTACGGTTAGTTCAATTTCAGTTCCGGTTTTCAACTTTGATCTTGTGACAACACCAGCGATAAAAAAAAAAGTAACGTTACAGCTTCTACGCACAAAAATCTTTGTGAGAGGGTCACACAGCAAACTTGAGTGCGGCGACACACACAGCCAGTATGGGTGACAGCGCGAGTGCCTCTGCGTAAATTTCTTCCGCTCAGCTTGTGTATATGTTTCTGGGACGCTGGCGCTGCACCGTCAGTGGGCCGTCCACCAATGGGATAATGCGTTTTAAAACACCTTATGGCTCGCCGGCCAATAGTAAGTCAGCTAACGTCTCGTTTCGGTATTCCTCTAAAAATAAACAGCGTCTTCTGGAATTCACATTCCTTGTGCATCCTAACAAGTTGCTTCGTGAGAAAAAAATCGCACTGAGGTGTCAAGACGTACCCCAACAAACGTAATGGGACCATGCAAAACTTCTGCCTGAGCTGTTATAGCAACCCCTGAAATACCAGGAGTAATATCAACAGTATCAATAGCCTTAAAAACAGGCAGACGGGAACGTCGAAGTCTTCTCCTATAACGAGGCATCTCTGAAGCCGTTCAATGCAGTTACCTCCACGACCACTGACGCTGTCTAACCGGAAACGCCCATTATACATTACTGCATTGGACGGCTTCAGAGATGCCTCGTTATAGGAGAAGATTTCGCCGTTCCCGTCTGCCTGTTTATAAGGCTATTGATACTGTTGATATTACTCCTGGTATTTCACGGGTTGCTACAACAGCTCAGGCGGACGTTTTGCATGGTACCATTACGTTTGTTGGGGCACTTTTTGACTTTAGTATTAAAAGTACTGAAGTTTTTGGTGGATCTGGTTGGCTTACTGTAGCCTTTGTACGGTGTAGTGATGCTTCTAAAGGTGGTCTTGAGTTTTTCTCCGAGAGGGACATTATTGCCTTTTGGTCTTGGACTATTGGCGAGGTTCCTAACAAAGGGTTTGGTACTTCGTACTTTGTTGCTTTGACGCTGTCTAACCGGAAACGCGCCTTATATAGCGAGCGCTATCAGCACATCCGGTTGTGCAACTTTGATTTTAGAGCGGGCGGCTGTAAGTTAAAACTACTACACCCACCCAGCGCTACGGCGCTCAAGGTCACCTACAGCGCAGTATTGCGTATGCGCAACTCACGCGCTGCGGCTCACAGAGATGCCTAGAGGAGCCTTACACAGAGAGCAACCCAGGGTGCCCCTGAGAGCTAAAACACCAAGAAGAATCGCTTCTTGGCTCTTGCCAAGATCAATGTTTTTTTTTTTTTTGTTTTTTTTGGGGGGGGGGGAATTGTAGTTTTATAAGTTTTTGCAAACATTATGGACCAAAATAATGATCTAAACAATAAAAAATGAATTAATGAGAGTGTCTGAAACCCTTTTAGGAAAAAAAATTAAGTAGTTCCGGGATCCGAATCACTGACCTTCAGAGTCACAGTCGAACACGTTGCCCACTACGCTACGGCTAGGAGTAAGGCGTTGCGCTCATTCATCTCATACTATTGATTTCCGTTGTTAACTGATGCTAATATAGCATTTGTAGAGACTAGATTATCAATTATCGTACGGAGATCGACGTGTTTTTGTTAATTATTCAGTGCACCATTGCTTTGAAATGACAACGTGTAAGTTGCAATAATAAAATCATCAAATAACGCAACGCAAGATGGTGTATGCCATAGAGAGGTCTAGGCGAGGAATGTCACGTGACATCTGCAAACGGCTGGTTTTCGTTAATTCAATGGAGGGTTTAAGACCTCGTTATTTTTTCAAATATCTCTCAAAGGATACGAGACATGAAAAAAACATGACAGCGAAGTTGTAGAGAATTTTTCCCTCTACCAAATAGGTTATTCAATTTTCGTATCAGATGAACAGTTCGTTTTCAATTACAATTATAATAAAAACGGCTTTTTTTAGTGGTACTACCGTATTTTTTTGTCAGATAAATTTGCAAAAGGGAGGTTCTTGTCTCTGGTGGCCTACAATTATGTCTGTAAAATTTGTTGGTGGTCGGTTGAACGGTTCGTCTTAAAAATAGGGAACACGTTACGGACAGACAGACAGACATCCCGAAATCGCCGTTATTTTTGGAAATATCTCTGAAACGAAAAGATAGCAGAGTTGTAGAGAATTTTCTCCTCTACAAATTCGGTTATTCAATTTTCGTGTCAGATGAATCGTTAAGCCGTTATTTTCTTTTAAAGTTCGAGCTGTCAAAAGACGATCGCAAAGGTCCACTTTTACTGTTACTACCGTAACCTAAAGTGGGCCGAAACTATGTCTGGTTCTTTTTAAACGGCTTTGAAAGATTTTTTTTTTTTAAGTGTCGTGTTTCCCCACAATGGAAAGAGGATTTTTACGTTGCTTTTTCGCATAAGACTGCCCAGGGTGGCCTTTTGTGGAGACCTCTGCCTACCTGCGCTTTCTGGCCAGCTGTGGCTGTACAAAAACTCTGGGTGTTTGTTCATTAGTACGCATCAGCCCTGATTATTTTGTCGCACTTGCGACATGATCTCGTAATTTGCATATCAAATTGTATTTATTATCGTTGTAAAAGTTGTTGTAGGACGAAATATTATTCCCGCTACTACTTTACATCACCTCAGTTTTGCAGGTAAGAATATGTTTCTTTATGTTGTTAATAGTTTTTAATATAATAATTTTTGTGTTATGATTTTTTTTAAAAAGAAGACATGTGTTGTTTCCTATGTGCGGAGACAACTGAGCAATCTACGAGAACAGCGTCTTGTCTGCAGAAGCCAAAGATGACATAGCTGGCCACCAATCGTCGCAGGTCAAAAGCCACACAGTCAGAGAAGATCCTGTTTGAAGACCTCCGTTTCCAACCGTCACAATGAAATAAATGTATTGTCATAAGATGTTCATGATTTTATGTACAGAAAAAACAGTTTCAGTCTTTATGTTGAGTCCTTAGGAGAGAGATCAGACTTTGTGTTATATATAGTTTTGTGACTTATGAAAATAAAACCTTAGATTTTACTTCAAGTGTCAGTGTTTAGAGAACAGTTATTTCAGCTGTTTAGAAAAACTAGCATTTATATATTATGCTGAAACTATATTACAAAGTTATCTACAGAGATTTTTTGGACTTTAGAGAAGTTTAAGGACTTAGCTATAATTTAATTGATTAAAAGACAGTGAGTTCGTATTTTGCAAAGCGATATATTTTGTCACCGGATTCAACGAACAATATCTGCGGTTTACAAAATGTATGACGAAATTTCAGCAACAACTATATACCAAATTTTGAACTTTGAAGTATTTTGTTATAGGGACAGTTTTATTTTCTCTTATCTTGCACTAGGATCTAGAAAGAAACTTTTAAAGATTTCTTCTATAATTGAACAGTGAAGTTTTAGTTATACTTCAAGTGTAGTGGAATGGCCAGGATCAAAGTCCAACACGATCATAATGAAGAACTTTACTTTTGAACCTAACGGTCGTGTCCCACTGCAAATTCCATACCCCATGGCGTTTATATTCAAAAGATTGTTCCTGACGTGTAGAATGTGATTGTGAGGTCGAAATATGCAGGAAATGACAGTGAGGAAATCTTGACTCTTTACAACCTACAAACTATTTACACTAACTGAAACTAATGGCAACAAATACACACACGCCCGAAGACGGACGAGAACATCCGACGCATGCACTGCAACAAGGCGCTTTGGCGTGCTCAGATAGTCCACTGTGGTGGAGTCGGGACAGGTTCTGTCTGATTGGATGAAAGTGGTAATCATGCCAAAACATCGACACGGAAAAGGTCACAACAATTATTTATGTAACTTTCTAATTAGTGTTGTGGGCAAAATATTCTCACATTATGTTGAAAGGAGAGTGCCAGTGTTAGTTGAATAATTGAATGCAAATTAGTGTGGGATGAGGCCTCTTAGAGGCCGTCAGGACCAGATCTTTAGCTTATGGCAGATAATGGAGAACTGCTGTGAGTGGAATATGGATCTGTATATATTTTTTCGTGTTCCTAGGAGACAGCTGTTGACAGCTCTACAGGATTATGGGATAGGTGGCAAATTTCGGCAGGCAATTATACGTCTTTACGTAGACTGCCAGGAAGCATTTAGAGCAGACAGTAAATTGAATTCAGGGTCCAGGGTAGTTTCAGGGGTAACGCAAGGCTGTAACCTGTCACCATTGTTGTTAATGCTATTAATGGACCATATGTTAGTAGACTGACAGGGCGGGATTAAAATAGGTGATAGCATCAGTCTGGCACGTGCAGATGACTTAGTTGCGGTGGATGATTTGATTGAAAGATTGCAATCTAGTGCTACAGAGCCCATTCAGAGGTTTAAGGATTATGATACGAAGATCAGCATCTCCAAAAGAAAAATAATGATTGTAGGAAAGAGATTTAAACAGATTGAGGGCCAAATAGGGGGAACAAAGTTGGAACAGGTATACAGTTTCAAGTACCTAGGATATACATTCTCACAGGATAGGAAAGTAGTGAAAGAACTTGGATCTCTGTGTATCAAAGCTAATGCAGTGACTGCCACTCCCTTCTGGAAGAAGGAAGTCGGTACCAAGACTAAGTTAGCAGCGCACCATTGTATCTTTCGACCAACCTCGTTGAATGGGAGTGAAAGTTGGGTTGATACAGGTTACCTTATTCACAAGGTAGATGTTACAGATATGAAAGTACCAAAATTGATTGCAGCTACAAATAGATAGGAACAATGGTAAGAGGAAATCAAAGAAAACCTGGGCATGAACATCACAGATGAAGCAGTTAGCGTAAACAGACTGAGATCGTGGGGTCATGTTACACGCATGGGAGAAGCAAGGTTACCTAAGAGACTGATGGGCTGGGTAGCGGAGGGTAAGAGGAGTCGAAGTAGACAAAGGAGAAAAATTTGGATTCGATGAAGAATGATTCTGAAGTTAAAGGCTTAACATCAGACTAGGCATCAATGTTAACATTGAATAATTCCAGACTAAACGTAGAAATGCATAATCAGTCTCTAATGGTTATGATGATGATGATAATGAGAAACAGATTTTATCAAAGCAAGACTTATTAGTCTTCAGGGAGATATTGCGATCGTTATATGAATAAAATTCTTGAATGTCCGTCTCCAAATCGCTTATATTTTCTAAAACATTACCGGTTTCGGGACAGCTGCCCATCTTCAGATCAAAATTTAGAAGTTACAGAGTAACCTGTCCTGTAATGAACGAATGTTCACAGTCGTTCAGATCAAAATTTAGAAGTTACAGAGTAACCTGTCCTGTAATGAACGAACGACTGTGAACATTCGTTCATTACAGGACAGGTTACTCTGTAACTTCTAAATTTTGATCTGAAGATGGGCAGCTGTCCCGAAACCGGTAATGTTTTAGAAAATATAAGCGATTTGGAGACGGACATTCAAGAATTTTAGAAACAGATTTACCTTTGTCAGACTTGTGAAAAGTAGCCTACATACTGAGTTGAACGTAAATTGTAATGTGCGGCAAATTACAAATTAATAAAATACGATTGAAGTGTAAACTACTGGTAATGGACACTAAACAAAATACGCAAAGATACAGTAGTCGAAGTAAAAGTAATGTGGATTACGAAAATAATAGGAGACTGCAAAGAGCCGTAAATGAAGAAGAGAGACGGAATGGAATTGCAGCGATCTGCCTGGAACTGAAAAGTGCAGGGTCCCGTGACAGTTCTGCGACTGGGAGTCGCTGCAACCGTTCCGGACGGGGACCTCAGAATGAGGCGGACTATGAGCAGGGAGGTGGACAGTGAACTGTCATTCGTTGTGAGTAGTTCCTCTGTCTTTCCGTCCACGTTTGTGAACCGTTCCAATGGACCTGTTCATTAGTGAACGATCCCTCTGTATACCAGAAGGACTCCTGTTCTAATAATTTGACAAATAAATGTGTTCATTTCGTTTACTTTTGTAAATGTAAGTGACCACACTCATCAGTCTATCAAAAGCAGAGAAGTTCATTCTGACATCTACCTTCATTATTATGATTTTCTTTTCTTTATGAATGTGCCTCATGTGGATGTGCCGGCCGCGGTGGCCGAGGGGACTGAGGCGCTCCAGTCACGATCTGCACGGCCACTACGGTCGGGGGTTCGAATCCCCCCTCGGGCATGCATATTTGTGCCGTCCTTAGTCTTAGGTAGTTCATAAGTAATTTGTAAGATTAGGGACTGATGACCCCGTAGTTAAGTCCCATAAGTTCTACAAACATTTGAACATTTGAACATGTGGATGTTTTTGAAGGATTTCACCATCATTTGAATAATTTATATTGATATCAAATAAACATTGGCCAAATACGTATTTTGTCTCGATAACTTTTAAAGATACTTACGCTAGTGGTGAACTGCACAAGAAGAATGCCACTAGAAACAGTGTGATAAGTTCCTCAAACTTCCGGACGGTTGGCAACAGGAGGTGAGAGCCAGCAACATGAAGACCGTTATCAACCTGACAGAGAGAACACTGGATGAGCCAACTATCTCCGTGTTGTCGAAAGGTATGAACTTCGCCCCGGTTCCGAGAAGTTGCCAAAGTGTGTCGTCAGCGTCGTCGAGCAAGCCATACGTGGATTCCCACCGAGGGCAGCCGAAGAAGTGAGGGTACTCGAGAAAGCAAGATTGCCGAAGAACAACATCTCGGCAGAAGAACGTAAGGCACTGTTAGCCCTTCGAGACGACAAATATATAGTGGTCTTATCCGCAAATAAAGGGAATGCGACTGTTCTACTAAAGTCAGAAGACTACTGGCAGAAGATTGACACTTTACTGCAACATCCAGCACATAAAGAAGGATATGACAGCTTATATTACTTGCAAGACCATCAACCTTCTCCACAGTTTAGGGCTTGACAAAATCACCACCAGGAAATTTTATCCGAGAGCACTGGCGCCACCACGGCTGTATGGTCTCCCAATGATCCACAAGCAGAACGTCCCACTACGTCCTACATTAAACACTATAAATTCTCCGAAGTATGGGGTAGCCAAGTATTTAGCACAGCTGCTTAAGCCTCTCGTGGGGCATTGCTCCCATCACGTCAAGAACTCAACATAATTTGTTAAGGTACTCAAAGAGTTACAACTGGAAGAGAAGGATCTACTGGTCAGCTTTGATGTCATCTCTCTGTACAACCGGGTACCGTTGGATGAGTCCTTAGCTCTTCTGGATGATCAGTTCGACGAGGAGACAATTAAGCTCTTTCGTCACACGCTAACCACAACATACTTCAAATGTGGAGGAAAATTTTATGAACAAATAGAGGGTTGCGCCATGGGATCTCTTTTGGCTGCTGGTTTTGCCAACTTATACGTGGAACATTTTGAAGATGTGGCTCTGAACGCCACCCGACAAAAACCACAGGTGTTCTATAGATGTGTGGATGACACATTTGTAGTGTGGCCAAATGGCAGACAGCAGGATTTCTTGAGCTATCTTAATGACATACATGACATCATAAAATTTATCATGGAGGTAGATGAGAATGGATGCCTTCCCTCCATGGATAGTTTCATAAAGAAGAATCCAGACGGTACGTTGGAACACTCGGTGCATAGGAAGCAGATACATACAGACCTATATCTGAACGCTCGCAGTTGCCACCATCCAGTGCAACGTAAACTGGTGCTAAACACACTTGTGCTAAGAGCCAGGTCCATGTGTGACAGCGAAAGCCTATCGCATGAGTTAGTACATCTGCAAGAAACCTTCCGGAAAAACGGCTACACCGAGACACAGATTAGACGGGTCCTTTCTACAAACAAGAGGTGGGAGGAGATACCAGACGATGACCAAGGAGAAGGAAAAGAAAACCGTGTGGAGTTTCTGCCGTATATTGCACGACCGACAGCGAAGAACGCTAGAATTCTAAAGAAGCATGAAGTTAGGACCTACTTTCGTGCACAGCGAAAAGTTAAAGACATCGTTGTTTCGCCCAAGGACCAGCTAGGGCTGCAGACTGCCGGCATCTATATTATTGAATGCGGATGCGGTACGATAATTGTCGGGCAGACGCAACGTTGTACCTCCCAACGCCTTACAGAATATATCAGGAACGTACGACTACGACAGACAAAAAAGTCCGTGGTAGCAGAACACAGAATTTTCGAAGCGCACACCTTCGAATTCGAGAAAACAAGGAAGTTGTGCAGTGCTATTTCTTTCTGTGACTCAATTTTCAAAGAGGCAGTGAAGGTTTGCACAACAACTTGGTAAACCGAGACAGCGGCAGTCAGCTTAGTGCAGCGTGGAATCCCACAACTGACGAAATTCGTTCGAAACACCTCGGCAGCGCTTTCCGGAGAAACTCGATTGGCCACTGCTCGGCGCGCGGTGCATACTTCCGAAGGACCCTGATTGGCTGGACGCTATTGGTGACCAGCGGACGGCAACTATATAAGGTGTGTGACATACAACATCCCGTAAGCATTGGACAATTTGCGTCCGCCGAGACGCGGAACGTCCTGAACTCCGACCATGTCGTGGTCATATTCGAGTAGGAGTGATCGGCGCATCCCTCCGAGAGCAGCGCCCCAGCTACAAGAACTTGGATGCAGAGAGCTACCAAGAGGATGTGCTTGCCGCACTCGAGGCAGCGCCTAACCCCACTGAGGCCGGGGACGACGCTATCCTCGACCTACCTTTCCAGGACGATCCAGCGAACGGCAGAAGCCGCAACTCCGAGACCACCACGCCAGCCGCGAGATTTCCCGCGATAGCTCGACGCCACATTCTGATAGCCATCAGCGACAAACATCGTTTCTGAATAGCAGCTTACACGCCAACCAGAAACGAAGCGCCGAATAAATCGCATGAGGGGAGAAATCAAGGCCGCAGTTGAAAACCACCGGAACCAGGACTGGGCAGACCTCGTGTCTGCGCTCAACCCAGACGACGGAAGCGACTGGAGAGTCGCTAAGGCTTTCCTTCGCCGCCGCCAGCGCATACCGTCTCTCCTCATCGGGGATGACTACGCAAGTGAGCCGGATGCAAAGGCCAGCGCGCTGGCTGACGCGTTCGCGGCCAATTTCACGCCAGTAGAAGACGTCATCGACGAGGAGCACACCCGCAGAGTCGCCGACCAGCTGCCAGTATTCCTCGCCGCTAGGGAAGAAGACATCGGCCGCGGTGGCCGAGGGGACTGAGGAGCTCCAGTCACGGTCGGTCTCTACGGTCGGGGGTTCGAATCGCCCCTCGGGCATGGATATTTGTGCCGTCCTTAGTTAGTTCATAAGTAGTTTGTAAGTTTAGGGACTGATTAGCCGGTAGTTAAGTCTCATAATCTATAAATTTTAAAAAAAACGACCCCATCGAGCCGATCACGGAGAATGAGGTTGCAAAGCAGATTCTCTCGTTGAACCAGAGGAAGGCGGGAGGCAGCGACGGTATCACTAACAGCCTGCTGACGAACTTACCTCAGGGAACGCATCGGCTTCTTGCCGACGTCTTTAACGAGACACTCCGATCGGGTGTCTTCCCCAACGCATGGAAGCATGCGGAGGTAGTTGCAATCCCAAAAATCGGCAAAGATCCAAACCAGGTGACCAGCCTGCTGCCATCCCTTTTGAAAGTACGTGAAGAGTTTGCTGGATCACGTCACGCGCGAGAACTTCATACCGGACGAGCAGTTCGGTTTCCGCGCCGGCAATTCCACCACACACCAGCTACTCCGGCTGACCGAGTCGGCAATGCAGGCACTGCAAACAAGGCAATTCCTTGGAGCAGTGTTCCTTGATGACTCCCGCGCGTTTGTCTCCGTCTGGCACGACGGACTCGTGTACAAACACTTAGTGCACGGACTTCCGACGTCTCATGGGAGACTGCTGCATTCGTACCTGTCTGAACGAACCTACCACTTGAGGGCAGAAGACGGTACATCGACGGAAAGGCAGATACGTGCAGGAGTACCACAGGGGTCGGTTCTAGGCCCCCTGGTGTCCTCCTTGTACACTGCCGACGCACCGCGGGTCGGACGTGTTCATTTGGCGCTCTCGCCGACGATACAGTGCTGTTTATGAGCAGCATGAACGCGTACACAATGAGACGCGTTGGGGGCATGGGCCACTAAGTGGCGGTTGAAATTCAACGCCGTGAAAAGCCAGGCAGTCGTCTTCACTAGAAGACAAGTGCCTATTGGGCTACCGCCGATCGAGATCCTGGGGGCACCCATCCCCAGGAGCGCGGCGGCGAAATAGGCCTACCTAGGTGTTACCCTAGACCAAAGGCTCACCTGGAAACACCACGTCAGTGATGTAAGACAGAGGGCTATTGACGCGGTACTCCACCGCCCAACTTTACGAAGAAGTCTGCATTCTGCCGCTCCGGGAGATGTTACGCGCCACCGCCAGGCCCTTCTGCGCGAAGACGTAACAGTCCTGAAACCGGCTTATCCGCGATCTTGGGACACATCAACACTTCAGGCCGACAACTCGTTCGCCTGATCTGCTACGAGATTAATAATCTCGTAGCAAATTTGGAGGAAAGCATATCGTCATTAACCTGACACCCTAAGCCCTTTCATTCAGTCAAGTCTCTAATATTTGGTTTTTATGTTTCAGGTGCAGTAGGAATAGCAGCAAATACTTAGACTGCATTCCATCGGACCAAGATCGAGGTCCGTCATGAGAAGCGTGAGTGTGAGCGTCAACATCCCGTCACTTCGCCAGAAGATGATGAGCACGAAGTTTATCGAAAAGTTGCGACAAGACGACGCCATCATTCGGCTGATTAACCGAGAAGATTTCATTAATGGACTACGCCAAGAAAGTCTACAACCGAAAATATTAGACTGAATTAGAGGCACTGATTTAAATTTAAGACGCCGCCGGTATCGAAGCCGGTACGTCCTGCCTACTATGTAGACGCTATAACCACTACGCCAAGGAGGCTTTAATCTTCAACAGATATCGAAACAAAATTTGTCTCTGGACAATGTTTATTTGATATTTATATATCACCTATGACTGAGGTATTAGGCAGGATTTTCTTTTAACGTTCTATGCTGTTGGAGTACCCTGGCCGTGTGACAGGTATTTGTAAGGAGACAAGAGGCAGAGTTGAAATTTATGTAGTGTATGGGAGTGTGCCTTAAGACCGACCGTGATTTGACTGTAACCAGTACGCCTCGGTGGTCTAGTGGGTACATGGGCAGCGTTCAAGGCGAGAGAAGATGCGTCCATGAGTTCATTAAGGTTCTTCAAATGAGGTGAAAGTTAATTCAATTTTGTGTAGGTTATATGCGTGATATTTGACGAAGGCATTTGGAGCTTAGTTTTACACTTTCGAAAAAAAAAAGCTGTTTGTGTCGTTCTAAGTACGTCTTGCGATACGTGAAAACAAACCTGGTGTGAGACAGCAGTTCGAATCCTGATTGTACACAATACGGCCGCTGCGTAAATTCTAATTCAATGCCTCTAATTCAGTTCAATTTATATTGCTTTATTATTGTCACGATCAAGAGTAAGGTGTTCAGTCAGTTGCAGCTGCTGTAGAGAAAACATTAATAAAGCAGTAAAAAAATTACAAAACGCAGTAGAAAATAAATATTGTAATGAAAACAATGAATAACACCATCATCGCTGTATTTATATATTGTCATTTACTGGCAACCAGTTTCGACAGTCCACGCCATCATCATCAGGCCCTTAAAACAGGGCAAACTGCATTTTTTTCTGTTTTGTTATTTTTTAATACATTAGATTATTCATAATTAACAATATTAAAATAAGCTGGCGTTAGTGTCATTCATTGTTTTCGTTACTATTTATACGTCTCAGAACCCAACATGCATACAAAAGTGGACAAATTCAAACTAAGATAAATATTATACGTAGAAATTAAAGGCAGAAGGAAGGCAGAAGGTGTGGACTGATCCGGAATGTAGAGAGGGGTGTAAAAAATGTATCAACTGTTTAAAAGTCAGTAACTTGCAAACTAATTTACGGAGCTGTCTCATTTTTGGTGAAAGTGTAGTTTAAAGTCCAAATTAAAGACATGACTGTATGTGTTCGAAATGGTCACAATTAACATCAACACACAAACGATGCCGTCTAACTTCCTGCAACGTGTTCTGTTCGATACCTGCATACGAATGTAGGCCGCATTCTCGAAGTTGATCCACAGATAAAAGTGCAGAGGAGTTAAGTCTTGGGAACTTGGTGGATACTCCACAGCACATCTACAGCCTATCCATCTGCCTGGTAGATTTACGTCGAAATAAGCCCTATACGATTTTGGTAGTGGGCTGGTACACCATCTAGACTGAAAGAGAAATCTTCCGTATCCACACAAGTCTCGAATGGCAGGTAAAATGGATGTCTGAAGCTTCTGCAGGTACACCTCACCGGTAACTGTGCCGTCAAAGGAGAATGGCCCAATCAAGCCCCGATAAGGCAACCAACACCACACATTTACACCTGGCAAATTCTCGGTTTTGTCTACAACGACATACGGATTTTCGGCGATCCAGTATATGCAATTGTGGCGTTTTACTATACCACTGAGCTTGAACTGTGCCTCATCAGACCACACAATCATCTCTGCAAAATCTTCATCGTTGCGCACGGAATTAGTAAACCATCACAATACTCCATTTTACTATCTGGGTCCTCCTCGTTCATTACGTGTAGCAATCATGGGATGTAGCACTTCCACTTTGCTGACTTCACAATTCGCCGAACACTTGAGCGACTCACTCCAGTTTCACGGGTAAACTGTCACACAGACTTTTGCGGTGAGCGGGTGAATCGTTGTAACACACGACTGGAGTTAGCTGGACTTGTTACTGTTATAGGTAGACCAGATCGTTGTTTGTCTACATGTTTACACAACCTCTGGCTTAAAATTTGTCTCGAATGCGACGAATTATTAAACGTGTCGGTGTCTCTGTTTGATACTCAATACTCAATACTCAATTCGCCATTGCCGTTGAACCTCATTAATGTTTTCGTACTTAAAATACCACTTCAAAACTGACTTCCTTTCATACATTATAAGCATTACGCCAGCTATGTATACTCTAGGAACTATGTACAACTAAGAATAGCCATGTGATTCTTCAGTTTCTCCCGGCGTATTTGATAATCAAAATATCCACGGGTGTACTGCCGGTCTATAGTGTCCAACGGGCACAATATTTCGGCGATCATACATGTCGCCATCATCAGGTGAACTGACGGAGTGAGCTCCTGGAAACGCGCCGGCACGGAGATCCACACGCTACGGATGCTCGAAGGGCACTGGGTTCTAGTCAGTTAGCGGGCGATTTAAATACCCTCGGCCCGCGGAGCGACCCCTCCGCGGTCCGCGCCCCGCGCCGCGGTCGCGCATGGAACCGATTGCGACGGCGTCTGAGATGACGTCGGTGTGAGGGTTCTGTCCGCCGTGGTCGTCACTTCGTTACGTTTGCTAGATTTACTCTTAATTAACCCAATCGCTGTTTCCCAAGCTTTGCTAAGACTATAGCCACAGTCACGGTTTATGAGGTCGTAACTTGTGCGAATTTCAATGGCCTCTCCAACGACGCAGTCCCAGTATCTCGACGTCTGTACCAGAATGCTAGTGCGTTCATACTCCATCGCATGATTCCTCAACAAACACTGTTCATCGACCGCCGACTTGCTCGGATACATCAATCGTGTGTGCCTCCGGTGTTCAACGCATCGATCCTCGACGGTACGCATCGTCTGTCCAATATATGACTTTCCACACTGACACGGAATCTGGTATACGCCGGTCTTCCTCAAACCGAGAACATCTTTGGCGCTTCCCACCAGTGCACGAATTTTATTCGGCGGACAAAAGACAATTACAACCCAGCGTTTTTTTCAAAATGCGGGCGACCTTCCCCGAGATTGCGCCGGTATATAGACCGAACGCAGTGCCTACATCCTCCCTTGTGTTTTCATCCGTTTCCGCAGGTTGTGATGTAGTGGTTGGGCGGAGAGCCCACTGAATCTGCCACTCTGAGTACCCACTGTTTCGAAATACAGTTCCAGTTCCTGGGGTAGATTCTCTGCGTCGGAGATATTCCGCGCCCTATGTACTAGAGTTTTAAGTACCCCATTCCTCTGTGCTCAGCTGATGACGGCGACATGTTTGATCGCCGAAATATTGTGCCCGTTGGACACTATAGACCGACAGTACACCCGTAGATATTTTGAAGAGGAGCCATGTTTTCTCGAGTAACTAGGTGCAAGTGCAACTAATAACAAAACACTAACTCTACCGGTTACTGTTACCTAAAAAAAAAAAAAAAAAAAAAAAAAAAAAAAAAAAAAAAAAAAAAAAAAAAATCAACGATATTCAACGCTTGTGTGGCGATTGCCGGAAGTACAAACTATTACACTACCAAAGATGAGACAACTCAGTAAATTAGTTTGTAAGTTACGGACCTTTAAACAGTGGATACATTTTTGGACCCCTCTACATACAGGTACGCGGTGGCACTGTTGTGGAGGCCCCGGTGGGCCAGTGTGAGAGTCGGCGTGCTGCGCAGCAGAGCGTCAGGCGCGGCGGCACTCTACCCCGCCTCTCGCCCCCGCCTCACGCCTCACAGCTGACTCCCCACAGCTCACTCCTCACGGCCACACCTCGGACGCTGCGGCCCGCGCCCCGCCGTTAATTGGCTGCGCGAGTAACGAGCGGCGCCCCTGGCCACAGCGGCCGCCAGGTGGCAGGTAGCGGACTCCCGCCGGCGGCCGCGGCACCGCACAGCGCCGGCCGCCGTCCATCAGGGCCGCACAGTGGCGGAGCGCCGAAAGGCGCCGCGCACCGCCAGGTGCAACTCGTCGCCGCGGGAGCTGCCCGCCAAAAGCCCTAGGGTCACGAGTCTCAACATTTAGCGAATCGTCAGTCGGCCATTTCACGGAGTCGGATGCATCCGACTTAGCCAGCGGAGCACATTGGCCGAGTGCAGTACACGAGAGTGATTTCGGTTGCAGGGAGATGGCCAGCTAACCATGCAGTCAGAAATAACAAATTAGTACACCTTCCATGAAATGCTGCTTTCGTATGAAAATGGGTGTTGCGTATTAAAGTTAAGGTTGGGGACCGCAAATGAAATTTTACCAGGTAGTGAAATATTTTTAAATGAGATTACTAAGCAATTTTGACAAGGAAGGGACAATTTAAACAAAATTATTGGATTCCGCCATTAAATGGTAGCGATTGTAATTTAGGTAGCAAATACAACACCAGAAAGCAACATTACAGAAGAAGTCTGCGGAATCTAAATTTTACCTTATTGAGAGCTGGTACAAACATTTCGATCATATTCTGTAGTGATTCTAGCTGAGATGACTGGCATATTACTTCGATAAATTGATGCTGCGATTGTGCATTTCGTTTAGTATTGTTCTAAGACCGTGCTGAAAATTAATCATGATAGTCGCCAAAAATGCAAAATTATCGGACTTCATAAACAACGCAAAGATTTTTCTGCAGGCATTAAAATGTAATAAACCATTCTTAGACACGAAATAAATAAATGTTACACAGAGAATGTTCTAGTACAATCGCGAAACAAATCGCTTTATGAAGTACTGGATCTGCTGAAAATAAATAACTCTAAAATTAGTGAGAATGGAGAAGGCATTGTAAGTAAGCAAGATATTTCAAATTAACTGTGGGTCTTTATTGAAATTAATAAAAAAACTAAGCTCACCCTTAAGTTAATTAGACAAAATCCTGGGATACGTCCTAGCACATGAAGGAGAAGAAAGTACGTGACAAACAGTTCCGCTCTCTCCCTTCAGCTTGTTGCAAAAAAGTTGAACGTGACAAATGTCATATGTTTATCGATACGCTGGCAGAGAGAGGGCAGAAGTCAGCGACAAGCATCGCACAAGTTATTTCAAAGAAATTCAGTAATGTATTACTACATCCACTTTCTCCAATTCACTCAAGGTTTAATACAGAAACGATGACAAAGGATAAAAATGTAGCCAACGGGCGCAAAATTAAAATTATTTAACCCGGTTTCGACAATAACTATGATTGCCTTGATAAGAAATTATAAATTAAAATAAGTCGCATAATAAAAGTAGCAACTCAGCTGTATAACTTACATCGCAAAATTTAAAAAGAAATTTTTAGAAAGAACTAGCCACTATGGGCTAAAAATTTCTTTTCAACATTTGCGACGTAAGTTTTACAGCTGAGTTGTAACTTGTTTTAATTTATAATTTCTGATGGTTTAATTTTAATTTTGGCGACCGAGGGCTGCATTTTTATCCTTTGTCGTTGTAACGATCGCTGACAATAGCAGCTACGTTCAAGATTTTTTGAAACGATGAATACGGATAGCATGAAACATCCATAAATAGTTATCCACAACGAGACTATAGAGCGAGTAGAAATACTGAAATTTCAGGGAAACATTATCGTACTGGGGAGACCTAGATCACAAAGCAAGCATTGAGACACTTTTTATTCAAAATTTTTCATCACCATCTTTTAAGTCCACATTCCTAACAACAAATTTAATTTTTATGTACTGTCTGGTCTAAAGCTTCAAAATGACGAAACTGGCAGTCTAAAATTTTATTAATCCATTATATGTGGGATGACACAAGTTTTTGTGCCTATTTGTAACATTCTTTTATCACCCTTTTCGTTAAGTTTTACGTAGGCCTATATACCATGCTAAGGGTAAAGTGTCACCTTTTTATTTAACAGGCTGTGTTGCACCTCAAAGTTTATTAAAGTTACATTAGTACATTGTTTGACTCTATGCCCTGGCGTATTAAGATTGTTATTACTACCAGAGGTGGTTGTTCTTGCTGCTGATATTTCAGTACCTATGCACCCAAACTGCTTGAAAATGTAATCACATGTCGCTTCTAGTATAATATATTTGAATGCTTTGGTGAGGCGAGTGTCAACAGCCGTAATATGTTTCAAAAAATGCATTTAAAAAACCATCAGCTGTTTATTCAAAACCTTATACATCTACCAGTTTCGGTCATAGACCATCTTCATGGATAAAAAGGTGTTAAAGCAGAATGGTAAAATGCATCAAAGAAAATACATCTGAGACAAACAGGAGTCAGTATAACTAACATAAAAGGTGAGTCTGTTTTTACCTTTTATGTTATATTCGACTGATAGGTTTTACCTAAGATGACCACTGTAATTTTTACACTTTTAGTTATACTGACTCCTGTTTGTCTCAGTTGGATGTATTTTATTTGATGCATTTTACCATTCTGTTTTAACACCTTTTTATCCATGAAGATGGTCTATGACCGAAACTGGTAGATGAATAAGGTTTTGAATAAACAGCCGATGGTTTTTAAAAATGCATTTTATGAAATATATTTGTCCATTGAATATCCGTTAACATCTGCATTTCTTCTTGGTATATCAATTTAATGGCCAGTTGTGTATTTACTTACTCCATTTCTCTGACATGTCTTGTAATTCGCTACTCGATCGCCTAAAACATTTCCATCAAGTAACTGAGTGAACTACTAGTGACATAAATTCCGTCAGCTTTTTCCGTTGTTTAAAAATTACAAGACTACCTATAGACAACTCTTGCGATGACGCATTTACATGGATTCAGAGTTTTGGCAGGAACTATATTTAACTAAGGGGTAACGGATTAAATGTTGCGAAATCTCATTCTGAACACGCACAGGCGTTAGACGTTTTCGCTTTGGATGAGGTGAGGGAATCGAAGAACCTCAAACCAAAGTAGTCGTGTTAGGATGAACGGGCATTATTACTTATACGATTCATATGTGTTATAGTATGCTGAGACAGGGCAGGCCTCGTGGTTAAGGTGTTTTCTGCAGGAAAGTACAATATAACAATATAATACAGTAGTAATGAAAGTGTAATTACTCGACCTCTGACAATACTAACGTATCAAAAAGTAGATTTATGGGAGAAACATCTCAACAATTTGTATGCACATTGGTGTAAGACACGGGTTTTGTTTCTCATCGTGTTTCACTTCATAGTATAAATGTTGCTAACTTCCGAAATTTGAAGCAAGAGATTAGTGAAAATGAACAAATAATTCTAGACAAAATCTAATACAATGAAAATATACTACATGTAACTGTGGAGATTTAGTCGTGGTTTCACAAAATTGGACAGAAGAAGCTACCGTATTAATTATTCTGTCAAATTGTGAAATAGAACAGGGGTCTAAATTTCTGTCAGAAAAGTTAAATTTGTTATATTTTGAAGGTTTCTGCAGTTGCTGCCATCAACATTAAATGAACAAGATATTTCACATCAAAGCCATTATGATGACTTTTTACTGAGTACAAAAAACGTCTAATTTACATTAAAATGTTGTAATATATAACGAAATATTTTACTCATTTGTTGTAATTAGAGATTAATTAAAGGAATACCTACTAAATGATGTAAAATGGAAGAGCTTTTAGAAACAATCACAATATTTTATTGTAAACTAGATGTTGCAGCACACAGTGTAAAGTTATCTTATTGGCTTTGATGTGAAATATCTTGATTATTTCCTGTTGATGGCAGCAACTGCCGAAACCGGTAGAATATAACAAAAATATTTAGCAGCCTTGGCATAAGAATGATTTTTTTAGAGTACATCACGTCTGTACATTGCCACCTTAAAACATAATAGAAATAATATATGCTGAATTGACTATAAGGACGCGTAAGAAGTACAAAACACATATTTGCAAATGTAAGACCAAAATACTGCATCAGAATACTAAGGCGAGACTGATTATATATATGTCAGTGATTGAAAATGAACTTAGACCAGATACCTGAAAGATGGACACAGAAATAATGCGTGAACTATAGATAACTGGCAAATAGAAATCAAGGGAAATTGTATCTGAACAAATAACCAAAAAACTTATTTCCACTACTTTACTTTTTCGTGTCCGAAAATTTGTTTCAAAGCCTTACCGGCCAACCGGACGAAGTAAAATGCTGTCCTCAAGGCATAGCTCTCAAGAGTACACCTAGTGGGATAGATGGAACACTGTAGAAGATATTAAATAGCCTGAACTTTACCACAGCCGCATTTGTTGTTTCCTTCGTATTTCAAAAATGTTCAAATGTTTGTTAAGCTTATGGAACTTAACTGCGGGTTCATCAGTCCCTAAACTTACAAACTACTTATTTACCACCTTATACTAAGGGCGACACAAATATCCATGCCCGAGGGGGGATTCGAACCCCCGACCGTAGTTGCCGTGCAGACCGTGACTGGAGCGCCTCAGTCCCCTCGGCCACCGCGGCCGGCCCTTCGTATTTGAAGCCCCATTTGGTTATATTTGCTTTGACTGCTGTTACGCCTGTTCTGATGCGATTCAGTGTTCTCCGTACCTTCCAGCTTTTTCTTGTGAGGCATGGTAGTCCCTCGGAGATTCATTCAGTTCATTACCGAGAAATCTTTTTGGGATTTAAGTCTGCTAAGTCCGCAAGGAACACCTTTTTTTGTCGATTCCCATGGCTTTTTGTACCTCCAGAATTACATACGTCTGCTTTGTAGCTGAGATCCATGAATTTCTTTGAGTTGATGTAGAGTTTTTTTCCGTTGGCATTATAGGTTGACTGTATCTTAAGTCTACCATAGCTACACCTTTTATTTGTTTGATTTCGAAATCTTCCTTTCTGCATTCTGTGAGAGGTAGCATTTGACTGTGACTGTGACAAGCCATAAAACCCAAATCGGACTAGTAGCTTAGAAAGAGGTATGGACAAAAACATACAAAAACACACACACTCTCTCTCTCTCTCCCTCTCTCTCTCTCTCTCTCTCTCACACACACACACACAACACACAGACACAATCATACATACAGAAATGCATGTTCTTAATATTTGTCGATATTGATAACATTGTCATTTGGTGGAGTTAGAATCACAGAGGCGGAACTATGTGACACTCTACCTCAATGATTATGAACTGCCATACTATGAATACTGCTGACAAGACCGTGGAACTCTTACTTCTATGCTGACTGTCCTGCTAGCCCTGTACCTTTCGTTGCGTATTGTCGTCTAGTACCCGCTTTTGGTATGAAAGTATTCATTTCCTTTTAAGCACTCTTGACGGTTGCGTGCACACATCATATCGGTGGGTACGCCATATCTCCCGTATTACTTACCCAACATTAATGATTGGGGTGTCGTTTTCAAGGTTTCGTTCTCCACATGACAAAAATACACAGTTAGCTTAAAGTTATTGTTTTCACAAAAAATTGTACTGTTCGTACCGTCGGAGTTGATACCCGGCAAACGATCGTAAATGGGACATGTATTTACGGTTGCTCCCATCAGCCACCGCGCCGTGTATAACTACGTTAATTAGACATTTTAACGCTAATCATACATTTATTAATGGTGCAAAATTAGTGGTGACTTACTTAGGCGACTACATCATCTCTGCTAAATTCGTTGACTGTGATAAAATTGTGCTAATATCCCGCAGTAACCCCACACTTTCTGATCCCACCATGCCTTTCCAAATGATAAGAAGACAATTCCCAATAAATGTAGCTTCCGCTATGACCACAAATAAGTCACAAGGTCAGACGCTTCAAGGGCACGGTTAATATATTCACCAGAACTTGTTTTTCGCGTGGACAGTTATACGTGGCTACTTCACGAGTTCGCTCATTCAGTGATATTTATGTTTGCACTAAAGACACCTTCTTTATCCATCTTTATAAGTACTAAAATTTTGTTTCAAAGAAGTTTTGTCAAATAAACAAGTTTTCCAAAAATAAAATAAACATGAAAAATCAATATCTGATATTTTATGTGTTTCACATTGTATTAAATTGTATAATTTTTCTTACAATGAGACTACTCTTTATTACTTTACACAAAGCTCATTATATTTTCTGTATATGTAGTTGCATCTACCTTTTCTCCATTACTATCTTATCTGTCTGTGACTGATCAGGATAGAGTGCGAATTATTCACACGGGTCAACTAGTTTTGTTCTTATTTATTTATTTATTTATTTATTTATTTATCAATTCCTTTTAACCTGTTTTTATTCTTTTCTTGCGCGCATCTTTGGTAAAGTCCGTTTCGAATTATATAAGTTTTATTGATATCCTTAGATAATAGTAACGTCATTATATCAATTTTCGTTTTTGCGATTTTATATAATGATAACAGATTAGAGTATGCTTTCTTTTAAAAGTTGTGAGCGGTTACACCTGAATTACGCCATCCTGGCACACAGATCTGAAGTACAGGAAGTGCTTTGCGACAATTGTCACAAAGTTATCACTATCGCAATGACACATACCAGTCCTTACCTACTTCAGTTTCAAATCTCGAGGTCGCATAATTCTTCGGAAATTGACGTTATGCATAAACTGCTGTGTTTACAAAATATATTTTAAAGAATTAGTCATAATGCAACTTTTCAATGGCACGTTTTTATCTAAAATTAGGAAATATTGTAAACGTTGTGTAAAACACACAAATGAAAAGCGACGGAAGCGTAAGTATTGATTATCAGGTGGGCCTTAGATTATCAGTACTTGCTCCGCAATTGAAAGGAATTCGTAATGCTGTTCAGGAGCAGCCAAGCGGACGTTCAGATCTGCATTCGAATGATGCTTCAGTTGAGATGGTTCAAGATTATCGGAGAGAAAAGCAACGGCCCCACGAAGCTATAGAAATTCAGCTCTGCAAATAACTTCGTATTCAACAGGTAAAAGTCTTGCACCATCGGGAATTTTATCCGGCGAGAATGCGGAAAGGCGGGATTGTTGTAAAGGGCGGTGACCTGCGCGAAATACTTCAGAATGCGGCCAGTGAGCCTGCACAGTCGGTCCTGCTGATGAATGAACTTAACGGGTGGGTCGCTAAGTGCTCGGCTAAGGTACGCCGAGAATAACAGAAGCGATCGGCCGTTGCTCCTTCTAATAAATCTCTGTTTGTAGCGAAAGGGGAAAGCTTGAAAATTGAAAGAGATGGATAAAATATTCTTTACACCGAGAGGAAGTCGGCAGTATCAAAATGTAAAACACACAAATGAATATTACAATCAGTTCCGTAACTGAATGGTAGACAGATTTCACATCGAAAATAACATTCATTATTAGTTTTGCTTTGAAGTCAGGAGGAACAAGGCAGTAAGCTTACATTCAACAAACACGTTCAACATCTTACAGATAAATGCACGGTCTTGATTAACGCTCTTTCCAGATCATCTAGACTCAACTGGGGTCTGCGGGCTACAGCACTGCAAACTATTTATAAAGGAGCAATACTGCCTATATTATCGTACGGCTCACCGGTGTGGATAGACACACTGGAGCGAAAATACAACCGTCCCAAAATTAATAGAGTCCAACGGTTAATCAATTTAAAAATGGTCAAAGCTTACAGAACGACATCCAACGAAGCACATTGTGCTTTATCAGGTCTTATGCCCATAACACTTAAGATAGAGGAAATAGCCAAATATTATAACCTGGACAAAACCAAAGACGCCAAACAGACAATCGACATCGCCCTAGAGTACAGAAGCTGGGCACACCCGGCAGACTTTACAAGGATAGCTGAGAAGGACGCCAGAAAGAGCTACGCTGTTGAAGTATACACAGATGGAAGCAAGTCAGACGACGGAGTGGGTTCGAGGATAGCTATATTTGTTAATAAAAGGCTTACTTAACAGATGCAGCTAAAACTGTCTAATGAATGCTCCAACAATCAAGCGGAACAATTTGCCATCCTCAATGCTCTTGAGTTCATAGATAATCTCTCGAATACTGATACAACTGCAGTAATTCACCCCGACAGCAGGATTACTTTCGTCTCTTTGCGAAATCCGAAGAACCCGAACTTGTTGATTGAAGAAATAAGATGTAAAATCAGAAGGTTGCAGACACACAACTGGCTGGGGCATTTCGAATGGGTTAAGGCACATCCGAAATGCATTTCGAATGGGTTAAGGCACATCCCACTCCCATGAGCCACTGACATTGCCGAGGTGGGGTGGCTTGCGTGCCTCAACGATACAGATAGCCGTACCACAGCGGAGGGGTATCTGTGGAGTGGCTTCCATTTTATTTACTACAAGTGCTGCGACACACTGACTACAGTGTGTAAAAGACGGTTAAGTAAAGATACCATTTACGGTAAACATTTTATCTTGTGAGTGAGTCGATCTCAAAACGTGTGGTGCTAAGCATGAAAACATACGTATATCATCCAGTGTTTCATGATTAAATCAATGGAAATGAAGTCAAAATGTTGCGATGTACTGTTCCTTAAAATTTTAATAAGAATTGCTGCAATTGCGCACTTGCTTACTTCAAAAAATACCCAACTATATTCAAGAAAGGCAAAAGGAGTAACCCATTAAACTACAGGCCTATTTTATTGATGTCAATTTGCAGCAGGGTTTTGGAACACATCCTGTATTCAAATATTATGAATTATCTCGAACAGAACGATCTATTGACCCAAGGTCGACACTGATTTAGGAAATATCGTTCCTGCGAAACACAGCTAGCTCTTTATACACACAAAGTGATGGGTGCTATCGACAAGGGTTCGGAAATCGATTCCGTATTTTTTGATTTCCAGAAGGCTTTTAACGCCGTACCTCACAAACGACTTTTAATTAAGTTGCGTGGTTAAGGAATATCGCCCCATATTTGCGATTGGGTAGGAGATTTGCTGTCAGAGAGGACACAGTTCGTAGTAATCGATGGTATGGCATCGACTAAAACAGAGGTGATATCGGGCGTTGCAAAGGGTAGTGGTCCTCCTTTTCCTTATTTACATAAACGATTTAGGGGAAAATCTAAGTAGGTCTGTTAGGTTGTTTGCAGATGACGCCGTCATTTACCGTCTAGTAAAATCATCTGAAAATCAAAACCAACCGCAGAACGATCTGAATAAGATATCAGTATGGTGTAAAAATTGGCAATTGATTCTCATCAATGAGAAGTGTGAAGTCGTCCACATGAGTACGAAAAGAAATCCGTTAAACATTGTTTACAAGATAAATCAATCGAAACTCCACTAAATACCTAGGAATTACTATTACTTCAGACTTAAATTGGAATGATCACGTAGATAATATCGTGGGAAAGGCGAACCAGAGACTGCGTTTTTTTGGCAGAACCCTTAAAACACGCAAGAGAACTACAAAAGAAACTGCATACACGGGTTTGACGGAGGACATCGAAAGAGTCCAAAGAAGGGCTGCTCGTTTCGTATTGTCACGATACAGGGGAGACAGCGTTACGGAAATGATACAGGATCTGGGATGGGAATCATTACAACAACGGCGCTTATCGCTGCGGCGTGGGATACTTGCGAAACTGCAATCGCCAACATTCTCCTCAGAATGCGTAAATATATTGTTGACTCCCACTTGAATGTGATTTGCAGAGTATCCCATGTAGATGTAGAACTATATTGCACACAAAAGACTTTGCATATGTAGTGCCTTATCTGTTTGGAGCAAGGTTCTTAAACGCTTTGGAGACGGTAAGAAGAATTTCCTCTGTCTCGATTCAGACTAGTCGGAACTCTCCATTCGCTTATTCGAACATTTGACCGCCAGTCACATTCCATTGTAATAGTGCGAAAGGGTAATCTGAACGATTCGACGGTTGTGATCGTAACTCGAACGAACCTAAAAATTTTCAGTTTTTCTATCGGAAATTCATTTTGACAATTTACAGTTGGTCCGTTTTTTACGGATTAAAAGAAGAATTTTAGCCGATACGTTAATAGCGAGATTGTATGTGAGACGGGGGCTGTAATTAGTCTACTTTTCATACTACCCTTATGTTACTGTACCTTTCTCTTTACGTTAATTATTGAAATATGTAACATTTTTCTTTGTAGTTCTTTATTTATTTTGATTTCTGTGCCTTTGGGGACAGATCAGGGGTGATGGGCTCCTGGGATTGTAGTACATTCTATGTTTATATGCAAATTTCGGGATTTTAGTGTTTATTGGCGCAGCTTGGCTGCTAAAAAGTGGTTTTACGTGTTGGGCACGGCCAGGCCGCGGCAGAGCAGAGACGCTCTTGGGGGGTCTCCCCCTCCCACCAACTTTCGCTCGCCTTCGGGGAAGGACGAGAGGGGCTGGTTTGACCTGTATGCCGCCGACGCTACAGGCGGCACAGTGTGTGGAATGATTTACAATGCTGGCCCGCGGTTTACGGTGGGGGATACCGGGGACTGCCTTTTTAGTCATTCGGCCGTTTCGCAAGAGAGGAATTTGCCGGATACAAACAATAGCAGATTGCTCTAGGCCACGGACTATTTATGGAGACGTATTGACCTTAGGCGTTATGTAAAAAAAACTTCCTAAAAGCAAAAGAGTTTGAACACAGTTAGTGTGACAAATAGGTTGAGAGGAAAGCTTTCTGCCCGTTTGGCGACCTAAGGGTTTGGCTCCAGCGGCTGTATATATAGCAAAACGTTAACATTTTAGGTCGTGTGAAATTCCTTGCAGGGCATTCACCCTGGGAACGGTGAAATCAGAGGGAAGCTTTGGTGGCATGAGCGGAGCCTCTTGGCCGCCTCGTCCTGATTTGGCAAATTATTTTAGAATGACAGCTAAACAATTCGTCAACGGTGCTACGCCATCCGATTGGTTTGACTATTAGCCATCACTTGCCGTGAGCTGCGCCAGAGCGCGAGGAAGTACAAAGACCCCTGTTTGTGCGTCCGAGGGGTACGGACCTCGGAAGACTCCTGTGTGAGCATCCGAAGTGTTCGCACCTCGAGACAGTCTCTCGTGTCTGAGCGTCCGGAGTGGACGGACCTCAGCAGACACGGAATACTCTGTTTAGATTCGCGGGGAGGACATCGTCTTAAACGGTCCTCTGGTTAGACTTGTGTGTAATTCCGAAGATGCGGACCTTGTAGAACTTGTGTTTACTTCGCGGACGTTACATTGTCCTGTGGTTACGCTGTGAGATTCCACAGTTTAGTTCAGTTTAGTTTTTGTTTGGCTAGAAGTCTCTATTTGAGCATTCGCGCCTTTGCGAATCGGACTTTTTTTCTACAGATCTTATTACGCAAGTGACTGATCGATTGGTGCCAAGTTGCCTTTGTGTCACCTATTCAAAATATTGTTTAATCTATTAGCGTGATAGAATCGCACAGCAACTGCCTAGTGACGCCGACCCCAGTGACGCTGTGTTAAGTTACATGTCGATCCTGCTTAACAGGTCGCAGCAATTACGGTCGGAAAAAATTTCAGCTCATCCGCTCCCACCGCCTGCTGCCTGCGAGCCTGAGACGCTGCCGTCAATGATCATCTGTGTGACGCACTTGGTGGAGGGTTATATGTATCAGACTTGTTGGATTCTCAGATGTTCAAATGTTTGTATAGTCTATGGGACTTAACTACGTGGTCATCAGTCCCTAAACTTACAAACTACTTATGAACTACTTACGAACTAGGACGGCACAAATATCCATGCCCGAGGGGGGATTCGAACCCCCGACCGTAGTGGCCGTGCAGACCGTGACTGGAGCGCCTTAGTCCCCTCGGCCACCGCGGCCGGCTGTTGGATTCCGTCCCTTATTTTATTCTTTTGAGATCTGCCTATTTACTCTGGGGAGCTTAGAGCTAACGATAATTTCAAGCCCCTGTGTAACCAATCTATAGCATTCTGTTTTTGCAAAACCTCCGACCTTTGACTCAGCCAGTCATTCTTGTGTCTCAATGTTTTAACATTTGTAAAAGATTGTGAGAATACCATTATCTGTTGTACATGATACGAAATGTCATCTGAATGTTTAATTATAATAAATTGATTTTGAGCAGATCGTCTTTCATTTAAGAACGTTCCTTTGTCACTATTTTGGAGGGGAAACAGAATAGTTAAATTCCACAGTTTACCAATAATTTTTCAAGTACATTTTTGTTATTTTGGTACAACTGATACATTGCAATAGAGTAGGAATATTTATTATATGTTTGAATCTATGATCACATCATAGCTGATCAGTAACATTTTAATTTTCCATATTTTGCATAAATATGGTGGTGACCCAAGATATATATATATATATATATATATATATATATATATATATATATATATATATATTATAAGGACATAGTTCACACCTGATAACTCCAGCTATAGATTATCGACTTCATTACAGGTATTTTAAGGCGGCACGACGTACCGTCCAGTACCGTCCAAAATAAAGCACTGGCAGTACTCAAACTAACTGTTCAGTCTCGGCGCGTTAGCTAAATCTTGCCATCAACTACCACACCTAGTGTAACTTATTTTGTGCTGACAGTTCCCATCTCTGCGCCCTTCCATTCCGGACATTTTCCATACCTTTACCTGCTCCGAAGGGTCGGGTGCCCCTGTCTCCACGACGGGGAACGGCCTCGCGCATCGCAGCACAGAGCCTCAATGCGCTCGGCCGATCCGCCACGGCAGTTATTAATTTATTCCGGTAGTAGAATATAACATCTGCTTACACTAACTGGCGGGAACTATCGACTTCAGTTTCGCTTGTGAGCTAGTACACATATTACATTGTGCTTTTTGTTTCTTTTGTAGTGCAGATCATAGGAATTACGGCATTTCCATAAAAAAACTAAGGTGTTTCCTCTGCGAATCAGCTAATCAATGTAGAACGACAGTGTACTAAACAATCATAGCATTCTATAACCTTCATTTCTTTATTTCAAATTAGTATGAGGACTTTAGGTGATCTGTAAACATAGATGCTCTGATCTATATTTTGTACACGTACTTTCTATAATTGATTCGAACATTGTCCCAGTTCAGTTTATTAACTAATATTTCGCCGCAAAAGATTAAATTTATGAAGTGTTTCGTTATTCTTTCCTCCTTTTTTCTCACGCAGTTGTAGCAGTAAATATATGTACAAATGCAATGATCAAACTTGAATGATAAGCAAACATTCGAATTATCTTTATATCGTTCCTTTCATGTTCCTTCCATGGCGATGGAATGTTTCTATCTCAATCAGTAAGTGTGGAAGAAAGCTACGGAGGGAGAATGGTTCCATATTTGTGGTTGAAAACACTAATTACACAGTGACATAGCCGACGGTATTACTTTCGTTTCCCAAAAGTTATAAATATTTCGATTTCGGGATATAGAAAAGAAGTTGTACATTTCGGCGAGATGTAGAAGAGACATATCTCTTTCGTATTGGCTGTATCGTGTAAGATCGAAGACGGAAATTTGGAAGCAAACAGCAGGAATACGGGGAAGGGCGACCCTTGCCTGAGGGGCCGCTAATCCGACTACCTGGCGAAGGGTCAGGTTGTGAGACGGGGGCTGTAATTAATCTATTTTTCATACTAACCTTGTGATACTGTACCTTTCTCTTTACGCTAATTATTGAAATATGTAACATTTTTCCTTTGTACATCTTTATTTATTTTGATTTCTGTGCCTTTGGGGACACATAAGGGGTGATGGACTCCAGGGATTGTAGTACATTCTATGTTTATATGAAAATTCGGGATTTTAATGTTTATTGGCGCAGCTTGGCTGAGGGGTTTGGCTCCAGCAGCTGTATATATAGCATAACGTTAACATTTTTAGGTCGTGTGACCGTAGCTAGAAGCAAGGTGAAATTCCTTGCAGAGCATTCACCCTGGGAACGGTGAAATCTAATAGCATTCTGTTTTGCATAACCTCCGACCTTTGACTCGGCCAGTCATTTTTGTGACTCAATATTTTAACATATATAAAAAAATTGTTTGAATACCATTATCTGTTTTACATTATAGGAAACGTCATCTAATCTATTTTTTGTATATTCACAGAATATATGACATCAACTGCGATTGGGCAAAGCTGAAAATGTGTACCCAGCCGGGATTCGAACCCGGGTCTCCTGCTTTCTAGGCAGTTGCGCTGACCCCTACACCACTGAGGACACAGTGTTCACCGCACCTGCAAGAATTACCTAAGCATGCCTCCCGTCAGATACAAATTCCCAGCTTCGCCCTGCCCACAGTACTCAAACTCGTAGTTATGAAACTAATTCTCGTAAGAGTAAGGGCTTGAAACTTGCCCAACCCTCCCCACTAACGATAGGATCATTGCCCGTCACCTGCATATGCCGCATATGCGGGGTGGGCAAGTTTCAAGCCCTTACTCTTACGGGAATTAGTTTCATAACTACGAGTTATAGTACTGTGGGCAGGGCGAAGCTGAGAATTTGTATCTGACGGGAGGCGTGCTTAGGTAATCCTTGCAGGTGCGGTGATCACTGTGGTGTAGCGGTCAGCGCAACTCCCTAGAAAGCAGGAGACCCACATGTATATTTTTTGTATGTTTAATTATAATAAATTGATTTTAAGCAGATCGTCTGTCATTTAAGAACATTCCTTTGTCACTATTTTGGAGGGGAAACAGAATACTTTAGAAGGTGTGGCAACTGTATGGCGTGGCAAGTGTCTGGCATCCTCTCTTTGACTCGGCGCGCTGGCCGCACTCGTTCAGCCGCGCGCTCCGGCTCCCCCGGCCGCCTCCGCCCCCGGCCGCCACCCCCCGCCCCCAGCGGTCGCAGCCGTCCTCATCAAGTCAAGCGGTCGGCACCCGCGCTGCCGCCTCCCGCCCCCGGCGCGCGCCCCCACTCGCCACCTCTGTCGCTAATGCCCCTCTCTGCCGAGACGTACGGTTATTGCCTCTGCTGACGTAATTAAATCGAGCGCCCACAGAGACCGTTTCACTCTCCAGCCGCCGTTTCAATTCTGGGTCACTTATTCTGGCGAGGTAACTAGCGAGGCAATTTATTTTCTGCGAGAACCCGCAGAACGGAGCACGAGCAGTGCCGGGGCGCATCGGCAGACGCCGTTTGCGGAAGAAAAACACGGCACTTCAGTGAGGTGGAGCCCTTAAATGGTTTCCTCAACTGCCCCACTTCGATAGACCGGGGGCCTTCATCACAAACCGACTTCCCACAACGTTCTTTCTGCTACTATAACACCTTCCTGCGTACGTTACTCAGTACTCGCTATAGGCAGAATGTTGCTTATTAATGTGCAGCATTTAAGGGAGATGACTGTTGCAAAATATATATGAAACGACTGTAGCGACGCGCTTTACAGGGTGTACCGAAATTAAAGGTGAAAAATTATCAAAAACGAATACTCCTCACAGACGCTAGCAAAATCGATGTAGTGTCTGTTCCGACGGACATGTCTGAAAAAAACTGACACCAGTTTTGATCCTAATTTTATGTTCACGATATGTATGACATTAATCATACAGACTATTGGACCAAGGTCTATAAACTAAAAGATGGCCAGGTAATGATGCCAAAGCCATGTTTTAAAAGAAGCTCTGTAATCCTGGGCTTGAACAGGAGAGAGATTAGCCTCATGGTTGGATTGCTGACAGGCCATGGGAATTTCATAAAACACCTACATACAATGGAAATAACAGAAGAGGCCCCTAAATGTAGGCTCTGCGATGAAGGTGATGAAACTGCATCACATCTAATCTTCGAATGCATTGCATTGGAGAGCAAAAGGCACAACCAGACCCGAAGAAATTGTGTCTAATATACAACTGGTAAAGGGACTCCTTGCACTGTTCAAGGGCATTGGTTGGCTTTACTAGATATACAAGGAGCGATACCGCACAATAATTTTAGTTTCGGTGCGGGCAGTGGCGCGTTGGACCAAAACTGTTTTGGCTTCCCTGACAAAATCAATCAATCATACAGACACCATATATACGACCGTTGGAACTTCAATATTGGCAACTATTTACTCACAACTGATACAAAAGCGTTACATGTTTACACGTGTAACTGTCTTTCAAATAGTGACCAGCGTTGTTTAGAACCCGTTGCCAGCGATGTGGAGGGCGTAGTGTGTTCAAATGTTTGTAAATCTATTGGACTCAACTGCGCGGTCATTAGCCCGTAGCCTACAAACTACTTAAACTAAGGCAAACTAACCTAAGGACAACGCAAACATCCATGCCCGAGGAGGGACTCGAACCCCCGACAGCGAACGGCCGCGCGCACCACAGCACGGCGCACCAGCGCGCACGGCTAATCCGCCGCGGCGATAAAGACATAGTATATCGTTAGCAGAGCCTGTTCTGTTGATGGTGCGAATGTATCGGTCTACTGTCTGTCGAAACTCTGGAACAGATCTAAAGCGTCACGAAGTGGTTCCTTCATCTTCAGAATGAAATCAAAGTCACAAGGACTTAAGTCCGGGGAATATGGGGATGACCGAGTACTTCCCAGGACCATCGATCGTAACAGAGCAGCCACAGCTTGCGCTGTATGCGCTTGCGAATTGTCGTCCAAAATGACTGATGGGTTACGCAGAAAGTGTTGCCGCCTCTTGATGACCATCATGATACTGTCGTACTGTACGACCTCTAGGACATTCAATCTTCATCCAGCTCCGTTGTTCTTGGTTCTAAAACATACTGTCACCGCTATGTTAGACCGCTCGCTCACAATTGACTGTGTTTCCCTCGATTGAGCGCATGCCGGTGACGTGGGACGGGCGAGTCCATTTGCTCGGAGGTGTGGAAGGTATTACAGCAACGTGAGCGATCAGCGACACTAGTAAATGCCACAACACTCTTGGTACTAAGTTCCAACCCTTGTATACACGATGGGCAATTATGCTTTCTTCAGTGCAGAGGAACTCCGAGGTCGTCAATCATTTTCAAGAAAAGCGGAGTTGGAGTAATAGTGGGCAGAAAAATATTAAGAATTTGTATCTGTCAAGAGGTGTGCTTGACTAGTCCGTGCAGTCATCCTGACCGCTGTGTCCTCGGTGCTTAGATAGCAGGAGACCAGGTATCGAATCCCTGCTCAGTACACTTTCTCAATTTTACCCACTCGCACATGGGTAATCCTTCAGATCTTTAGTAAAAGTATCGATACGACACTCGACTGACCTTGTTACAACATTTCGTCTTAGATAGCTCCAGTGTATATAATTATTTCCAGCATGCTGGACGGTGCTTTAGTTGTATATAACTTTTTGTATAGCTTCTTTGTCACTTTCTTGATAACCGGTATCGGACATTTAGTGTCTTTCTATATCAAGATGTTGGAACAGGAAATACGTGCAGCTAAGTTGACAAATTGCTCTTCATAGAGCATTAAGTTCTACAACACAGTTGTTGGAGACGTGGTTCTTTTTGTGTGGCTTGATGGCCTTTATGCGCTAAGGCGCACGGCAAACTGTTACTGATTGAAAGTGATGTGTATTAGGAAGAATTGGATATGTTGCACTGAACCCAGCACATTATTTTTGAATCCTAATCACATGTATTTAACACATTTCAGTGACGTTCTGTTATCCTTTTGGTAAATTCTTTTCGTAATTAACGATTTTCAGTATTTTTGCTTACTTTAATGTTCTAAAGACTTCGTGTTTGTGGCGCCACTAGTAATGAAGTTTGCTTTTATCATTTCGTCTCAGTGAACTTTAATATATTCTATATTGACTTTTTATGGAAAATATGTATCATGCATATCTCCGAAGTTATTAATTATGGTTAAAACATAAAAGAAATAAAATGCCTGTCGTATGACGAGCAAGGCTGGTTACTAAATACCCCCGTTTCGTAATTACGAATGCCGTTGAAGCTGTACTTACTTGGTGGCCGCTGTAACACCAGAGACCTGCAACACACATAAAAGAATCACGTGGCCAACTATTACATTCTAAGAGGTTAAATTGAATTGTAAATAGCAGTGTGTCCAATTATGTTCCCTTTGGTAGTGTATTAGTAACTGTATACAAGAAATGTAACAATTTATATTACGTTCCAACAGGTTGATTTGAAAATGGACCAAAATGTCGGAAACCGGTGATGAAAAATGAAGAAAAATACATTACTTCTGTGCAACTTGGACGGAAAATTATAGAAAAACGCTCTAACGTATTTCCCATCTCATTTGTTTGTACAAATTACCAGACGGTAGCGCTCCTATTTTTCTAACGGCTTGCAAGCAGGCAGTACCAAAAATTTAGTCGATTCTTAAATAAATTTAAAAAAGCGATCAGTCTACCATCCGAAGATGGGATTGAACACACAGTGCTGTACTTGGTGTGGTCTTAGTTGGAGGTGGTATGCCGCTGCCTTTTTCCGAGCTTCGAAGTGGGTACCTACAGTTTAACGTGAATTTCGAACCAATGTACTACATGATATTGTTAACATCAGCGATAGTTTAGCGATCGCATTGGCATGACTTCATGCTTTCATTTGGTCTCTCCTTTCACTCGCTTTCCTCTCTCTTATTCTTTATAGTTGAGTATGGGATTTGGTGTAAATAACTAAATTCGACAAGTTTTGATCCAGAGCTACTTCCTATTCAGTACTATGAACAGACAGATGGAATTGCGATGGAATAAGCCGAAGTGGCTCGAAGCCAAATGCAAGTATGAAGAAGAATGTTTAACTTTGGGGAAAATAGATACCGCCTACAGGAAAATAAAAGAGTCTCATGGAGACAAGAAAAGCAACTATATGAACATCAAAAACTCAGATGGAAGACAAGTTCGGAGCGAAGATGGGACAACTGAAAGTTGGAAAGATTAGAGAAAGGGGTACTACAATGCAAATGAACTTCCTGACAATATTATAGGAAGGGAAGAGGAAGTAGATAAAGATGTAATATGAGTTACTATACTGCGAGAACAATTTTACAATGCACTGAAAGACCTATGTCGGAACAAGGCTTCTTGAGTAGACGACATTGCTTCAGAACTACTAAACTCTCTGGGAGACAAAACTATTTCCCTTAATGCGTAGGGTGTATGAATAGGCGAATTACCCTCAGATTTTTGGAAAATGAAATAATCTCTGTTCCAAGGAAAGTAGGCGCGGACAAGTTTGAATATTACAGAACCATAAGTTTAATCATGGCTGCAAAAATTTAACACGAATTACTTACAGAAGAATGAAAACGCCGGTAGAAGCTTCAAGAGAAATGACGGAACACGGGAGGTTATACTCAATTTACGACTTATCTTAAAATATAGATTAAGGACAGGCAAAACTACATTTCTAGCTTTTATAAATTTGGACAAATCTTTTGACAATGTTGACTAAAATACACTCTTCAGATACTCAAGTCAGCAGGAGAACATATAGGGAACCGAAGGTCATTCAAAAATTGTTCATTCACCAAACAGCTGGTTTTAGAGTTGAAGGGCATGAAAGGTACGCATATGTTAGGGAAGGGAGTAAGACAGGGTTGTAGTCTTTGCTCGATGTTGTTCAATGTATACATTGAGCAAGCTGTGAAGGAATGCATGGAGAAATTTAGAGAAGCAATAACAACTTGCAGATGATATTGTAATTCTGTCAGAGACAGCAAAAGGCGTGGAAGAGCAACTGAACGGAATGGACAGTGTGTTGAAAGGAGCATATAAGACGATCGTGAACAATAGAAAAACAAGTGTAATTTAATGCATTCTAGGATAATCAGGCTATGCTGAAGGAATTATATTGCTTAATGAAATAATAAGGGTGGTAGATGAATTTAGTTACTTTGGCTGTATAATGACGTATGATGGTCGCAGTGCACAGGATATAAAATGAGGAATGGTAATGAGAGAAAAGCTTTTTTAAAAAAGACAATTTTGTTAACAGCGAGTATTAAGTGTAAGGAAGTCTTGTTTGTACGTGAGAAACAGGGACGATAAATACTTGAAACAGCAAGAGGATAGAGGCTTTGGATACAAGATGTTACTGAATAATGGTCAAGGTGGGACGGTAGATCATAACTAATAAGGAAATACTGAACGGAACTGGGGAGAAAAGAAATTAGTGGCATACCTTGACTACCGTAAGGGGACCAATTGGTATGACATATGACATATTGTTATACGTCAAGGAATCGTGCATTTAGCATTCGAGAGAAGTGTGTAGAGAAGAAATTGCAGAGGGAGACCAAAAGAGGAATACAGCAAACATATGCAAATGGATGTTGGTTGCCCTTCTTGTGTGGAGATGAAGAGGCTTGCTCAGTATAGAGTGGGGTGAAGAGCAATATCAAATCAGTCTCTGGGCTGAGGACCACGGCAAAACCTAGGCGAAATTATGTCCATTCTGTTATCACTAAAGGGCACACACAAGCATAACCAGGAACAAAGATAAATCAGCAGTGAGGATACGTCCGAAGTAAGAACATCTGCTTAAAATATGAACTCGTCTCCTAACAGCGAAAAATTAGTGAGATGAATGCTATATACTACAGTGATAAATCTCTTGTTTCAGGCCGATCCTGCACTTCTCAAAAAGTGTGTTCATGGTAAAACGAACGTGGCCAGATGACGGATGAAAACGCAAGGGAGGATGTAGGCACTGCGTTCGTTCCATATACCGGCGCACTCTCAGGGAAGATCGCCCGCATTTTGAAAAAACACCAGGTTGGAACTGTTTTTTGTCCGCCGAATAAAATTCGTGCACTGGTGGGGAGCGCTAAAGATGATCTCGGTTTGAGGAAGGCGGGAGTGTACCAGATTCCATGTCAGTGTGGAAAGTCATATATTGGGCAGACTATGCGTACCGTCGAGGATCGATGCGTTGAACACCAGAGGCACACACGATTGATGTATCCGAGCAAGTCGGCGGTCGCTGAACATTGTTTGTCGGAGAATCACGCCATGGAGTATGAACACACTAGGATTCTGGTACAGACGTCGAGATACTGGGACTGCGTCGTTAGAGAGGCCATTGAAATTCGCACAAGTGACGACCTCATAAACCGTGACTCTGGTTATAATCTTAGCAAAGCTTGGGAACCAGCGATTGGGTTAATTAAGAGTAAATCTAGCAAACGTAACGAAGTGACGACCACGGCGGACAGAGCCCTCACACCGACGTCTTCTCAGACGCCGGCGCAATCGGTTCCACTGCGCGGCGCGGGGCGCGGACCGCGGAGGGGTCGCTCCGCGGGCCGAGGGTATTTAAATGGCCCGCTACCGGGCTAGAACCCAGTTCCCTTCGAGCAGCCGTAGCGTGCGGATCTCCGTGCCGGCGCGTTTCCAGGAGCTCAGTCCGTCAGTTCACCTGATGATGGCGACATGTATGATCGCCGAAATATTGTGCCCGTTGGACACTATAGACCGGCAGTACACCCGTGGATATTTTGATCAGTTGAAGACCTGGTAAAGAAAAGAAGACAAAAAGAAATCAGAAGAGAAACCATGCAGGGAAAGACGACCCAGAGTGCAAATGTTGTGCTTTCTGAAGAAGTGAAATAAGGCAAATTGCGTTTCCTGAAAAGTTTGATGTTTAGAGTTTATGTACCGTTTCCTCAGATTCTATTAATGCTAGAATTGTGAAATTTTTTGCATTTATTTCTGTAAACCTATTAAAGGATGTCTCAAGAGCAAGTTTTGAAATTCTGATTGCAGGCTGAGATATGGGGCCAAGTACTTGGAATTTTGCATTGAAATAAAAACTGGATTGTGGAATTATAATTAAAAAATTAAGAAAATTCTCCCATTTGACCTATTCCTAAAACACCTCTTGAGAGAAGTTAACAATATATAAAGAGATGAAACAGAGAAGTATTTCTAGAACTCTCTTGAACACTCTCTGAGAAAAAGTAACAGGTATTATTTTTTGGACATAAAACAACAAATTTCATTAAAAACAGTTGAATATATATAATATAAGAATTTTATATGTAAATGTGTTACTGTTGTGTAAAGTGTGGTACAAAATTTCATTGCCATATCTCCTAATCTGTGAATTTGGTGCATTTTTGAAATAGCGTGCAGTTTTCGTCAACGTCCTGTGACATTACAGATACAGAGGGAAGGTGATTGTTTCCATGTCAAAGGCGGGTTTTTCCAGGATGTTGGGTTCCCCACCTGGCTGGCTAACAGTTTTGACCCCTTGAAGGGAATACAGGTAGTCAGGATTTCCCTAATGTGCTAGGAAACAGGAAGCGACTGTCTTGGATTAGCGAGGGTGGCTATTTCAGATTGCAACTGAAATACAATATAGCCACACACATTATTCTAAAAATCCATATAAAAGCAGGGAATGCTCATACGGCAAACATAATTATATGAATGGATTCTGGAGACTTTGGAAAATCAAACGCTGAAATTACAACTTCAGTATCCCTTAAATATTAAAAGGCAACAAATTTAGTACTATAATAATATTATTATAAGACTTATATTTACAATTATTGATGTGTAGTGTTTATCAGTAACAGAAGCAAATGGGCAGCATTGCACCACACTACCTATCTAAAAAGACGTACCACGTTATATCTGTCTTCTTTCAATAAACTTTATTTTACTCTCTTGTTCTGCTATTCGTGGAGGTAGTAACATTCTAGTGTCAGAACATAGATTCCACCACAGAAACACAAAACAATGAAATCAACAATGCGCTTTACATTTATATATATATTTTATTATATGTAATATTATTCATAGTAACGGCCGTTTTTATGTTGTAGACTCCCACTTAAATACTTCATGACCGACTGAAAATAGTAGATATGCGGCAGATAATTTATATATAAACAATTATAAGTATATTTGTATAAAAAGCCATGATAAAAACAATTATAAGTATATTTGTATAAAAAGCCATGATAAAATATTAATTGAGTAACTATATTTCGATGACGGCAGTATATTTGAACAGTGAGGCACCACGTTTAATGGCTATCTGAGCAAAGAGCTTCAGACTCAACAGTTTCTTTAGTATTCTTAAAAATATATTTGTTTGTTAAATGCAAACGACATTTGTAAGGAGGTGGTCAAATCATTTAATTCTGTGATATTCAAATGTATAATATGTATAATTTTTTTTTAAGTATTAGGATGCGCGGAAGGATACAATTTTGGGAGCAGGGAGAGCACACTTTCGAACGCTTGGGAAGGAATTCGTAACTTGGACGCTGTGGTGAAAGTTTGTGACGCTGGGCGGTCTGAAGCCGCGTTACGAACTTGTGATTTGAAGTGATAGGCATGTGTGTACTTAGAACATTTACGGGACTGTGACGGAAAAACTTAGTCTCTAGTGAAAAGTGATAAGATATGCAGGGTAGTAGGGCTGTGGAACTGTTATAATTCAGTAATCGTGTACTCGTGTGACGACAAACTGTCTCTTATTACAAATACTTTAATCGCAGACTAATTTTGAACTGCTATGTTCGATGGACTACACTAATTTACGAGTGATAATTTACAACTTTTAAGATTACCTGACATAGTCTGGTCTGGAGGCGATCTAATCGTTTTATAGTTTTCAAAATGACAAGCCAAGATCGCACACTAACAATTTATTAAATGACGACCGCTTTCGGTGCACTGTGTCACTCTCATCTGGTGACATATATGTCATAATCTGGTCACCTTGTTAAAAAAAAATTAGGTATGAAATAACAAAATGTAAGCTGACATGTTTTTAACTTATGTATTTTTTATATAGTGAATAAGTGCAATGTTGCACTTGTTATTTTATACCTAATTTTTTTTAACAAGATGACCAGATTATAACATATATGTGACTAGATGATGATGACACAGTGCACCGAAACCGGTCGTCATTTAATAAAGTGTTAGTTTGCGATCTTGGCTTGTCATTTTGAAAACATTAGAACCTTTACTCTCGAGTCCGTGTCGTACTTATTGTGCCTCACATGAAGAACAGTTGGTGAAATATTCAGTTATTTACCGATGTATAATGTCGGACCACCTCCGCATTTTCATGTCCAAAATGAGTAATGAATTTCATTTATAACGAATTACTTCGTGAGTGAACCACTTATTTATCTTAGAATCCATTTGGTTGGTTATTCAGAAGATTAATTTATGCTTGTTTAGATATATTTTCACGTCATCATATGCAGATTGTAGACTGGCTAAACTACAGATTAATTCAAAAATGTTCAAATGTTTGTATAGTCTATGGGACTCGACTACGGGGCCATCAGTCCCTAAACTTACAAACTACTTATGAACTACTTACGAACTAGGACGGCACAAATATCCATGCCCGAGGGGGGGATTCGAACCCCCGACCGTAATGGCCGGGAAGACCGTGTCTGGAGCACCTTAGTCCCCTCGGCCACCGCGGCCGGCTACAGATTAATTATTGATCTTATTTAAACAGATTGGGTAGCTATTTAGGGTATACAAGCTGACATACATGACTCACCCCTATGAACAGAGACAACGAGCCATAAACCTTTTATTACCCAGAGTTAAGCATTGCCAAATTCGTATTGGTGAGTACCGATAGGAAGGTCGCAGTCCCCCATTCATGACATCTCGAGCAGACTGCGGAATTAACTGCTGTGACGAGCCTGTGGTGACTGGAGTCGTGTGTTGTTTGCCGTCAAAGTGTGCAGTGGAAAGAGGCACTTGCGCCCATGACAACAGATCGTCGAACAATGGGTTCAGTAGAGAGCCAGGACAGGTTGTCGCGCGCTGCAGGAGGGCTGGCGTATCAGCGCGGCTGGAGCGGCCATCCATCACTGCCAGCGGCGAGGGGCGGCCGCCCGTCCGTCAGCCAACTGCCTGCTGCCGGCTGGTGTGTCGCGTTTGACACACCGGCGCTGCCGGATCGTCCCTTTCTCTACGGCCCACTTGTTCCATCGAAACTCAAACTCCATTAAGCCGTGTGAGTCCGACACATTCGCGACACGAAAAATCACGTATCTGTTCGTTCGGCCGCTTTTCCTCTCTCAGTGTTGGTGGCTATCTAGCGTCAAGCAACTTCGATTGCAGCATAAACTTGAAACACTTCCACGGAATCTACATCTACTTCTACATAGATACTCTGCAAATCACATTTAAGTACTTGGCAGAGGTTTCATTAATTACTTTCATGACTTTTCTCTACCGTTCCATTCTCTAATAGCGCGCGGGAAAAAAGAACACCTAAATCGTTCCGTTTTCGATCTGATTTATCGTATTTTATTCGGATGGTCATGTCTCCCTAAGTAGGTGGGTGCTAGCAAAATATTTTCACATTCAGAAGTAAAAATCAGTGATTGAAACTTCGCAAACAGATCACGCCGCAATAAATGACGTCTTTCTTTTAATGATTTCCACCCCAATTCTTGCAACATTTCCGTGACGCTTTCCCCCCCGTAACGTGATAAAACAAAACAAGCTCCCCTTCCCTGAACCTTCTCAATGTCTTCCGTCAGTCCCACCTGGTGAGGGTTCCAAAAGGGACAACAGTACTCCAGGAGGGGACGCACTAGTGCGATGTAGGCAGTCTCATTGGTGGAGCTGCTGCATCTTTGAAACGTTCTGCCAATGAAACCTTTGGTTCGCCTTCTCCACAATATTTTCTGTGTGTTCTCTCCATTCAAAGTTGTTCGTAATTGTAACTCCTAGGTATTTGGTAGAATTTACGACCTTAAGGTTTGACTGATTTATCGCATAATTGAAGTTCATCGGATTACTTTTAGTGGTCATGTTTATTACTTCACACTTTTCGTTATTCAGTATTAATTGCCAATTTTCGCACCATGTAGAAATTTGGTCTAAATCGCTTTGCAGTTGCTTTTGATCCTCTGTTGACTTCACTAACCGATAAAAGACAGCATCATTCGCGAACAGTCTAAGGGAGCTATTCAGATTGTCTCCTAAATCGTTGATAAACACGAGGGAGAGTAGGGGACCTATAACGCTTCCCTTTGGAACGCCAGATATCACTTCTGTTTTACTAGATGACTTACCGTCAATTACAACGGTGTTCTTTCTGATAGGAAATCGTGAACCCAATCGCACAATTGGGGAGATATTCCATAAGCTCGCAATTTCATTAGAAGCCGCTTGTGGGTTACATTGTCAAAAGCCTTCCCGAAAATGTGTGGTCGTGTTCCATTTTGATTGATTCATTAACCTAAAGTGTTTCTGCAACATTAATGCCATCTATTTGTGTGTTAATTATTTTTATTAATTATCACTGCCCAATGTTTATATATGTTTGTCTCCCATTTATATACGTTTCCACCCGTGTGATTGAACTTGTGTGTTCATGTGAATGAGTGCTCTTAATATTGACTGATTGTCGCACAGCCAGCCGCAGTGGCCGAGCATTCTGCGGCGCGCCAGTCGCAGTCTACACGGCCGCCACGGTCGGGGGTTCGAATCCCCCCTCAGGCATGAAAGTTTGTGTCATCTTTGGGAAGTGCAGGAAGGAATCTTGGAGTTTAACATCCCGTCGACAGCGTGGTCATTAGAGACGGAGCTTACGCTCGGAGTATTTGGGTGAGGATGTGGAAGGAAATCGGCTGTCTCCTTTCAAAGGAACCATCCCGGCATTTTCCTGGAGTGATTTAGGAACGTCACGGAAAAACTAAATCTGGATGGCCGGAGGTGGATTTGAACCACCATCCTTCCGAATGCGAGTCCAGTGTGTTACCACTGCACCACCTCGATCTGTATCGTCTTCAGTGTAAGGTAGTTCGTAAGTAATTTGTAGGTTTAGGGACTGATAATCCCGCAGGTAAGCTTAATAAACATTTGAACAGTTTTCACTCCTGCGCAATGGCTTACAGTCACCGCCTCTCGCTCTAGGCCTCGGCTTGCTGTAGTTAAGAATGTATGGCTTCGTTTGTTGTCTGCGCTAGCGTCTGCTGGGTGGCCAGAGACAAGCTTACTTGGCAAGATGGCGAGGTGGCCATGTTCTTAGTATCGTAACAATCTAATCTTGGATGAAAGACGTGACAGGAGACCACCCTGGGACCGGTTGAAGAGGGAATTGTCTTGGCCAGGTAGCAAGGGTTGGCAAACACTATTTTCCGAACGCTCTCTGTGTTGATTTTTGTGCGCTCTACATTTGTTGTACAGTGGGGGGAGGTTATTCCTAGGCCTTAGAGCTGCAGTCTTCACGCTTCATTCTGGCTCCAACGACTGTGAAAGTAAGCACTTCGCAGAATCATGCTGAGGGAAAGGCATGCTGTTAGGACTTTGATTTATTCGTGATCAGGCAGTCTTGGTTTTTCAGTGATCTTTTGGGTAAAATCTTTCGGTATGAGAGGCGAAGTGTTTCTTAATTTACAGAACACGAGTAAATTCAGTGTAAATTTATTATTTGCACCTTTATTCAAGTGATGAGTGTGTGCGCGGTTTTGCTCAGTTTAGAACACATGTGTATGGCCTTCAGCCTTTGTGAAAATTTCGTGTGTTTGAATTTCCTTGCTGTTTTAACTAATGTTTTCATGTTACGTCTGTGTCCGTGAGTATGATAAATATATCTTAGATTTTCTTATTTGATTCTGTCTTTCCTGTCTTGTCTGACCGATTGCACCACTTGCTTTCATAATGGCCGTTAATTCGGCCTACAGCCATGGATTAGTTAATACTAGGTTTCTTCTATACTAATTCTCCCGTGTGGTTTACTTGCTTATTCTGAATTAATTCCTGTTTGTAAATGTTATGAACTTCGCCATGGTCGCACACGATTTGGTACTTAAGAATAGTGAGTATCATTAAACCTGTAATCAAGATACCCGCCATCACCACCGACGCTTCGTTTCGCTGCTGCTTTGAAGTGTTCCCGGAGAGTAATGTACTGCTAAGCATTATGTGTGTGTCTGTGAATGAATGAATGTGCTTTCAGCTACCCTTTGTATATTTGAAAATTTTCTCCCACATTACCTTCATATTCATAAAGGACGGAAACAATTTTAATACGGACAGTAATTATATGATATAATTCACTTTTGTACAAGGTTTGTGCTTAAGTCTGAATAGATTATAATTTTAATGTATCAAACGTCTGCTTTATGATTACATGCTGCCCGTCACATGTTTAATTATCTATTCATTTTATTAACATTGCTTTTGTGTTTGTTCAAACGTTGCCTGCACCCTTAAGGAGTGAGAATTAGATAAATATCCTTTGTGCATGTACTGTGGCCACTAGTAAAGTAATTTAGAGAAGCAGTGAGCGTTTTAACTTACATTTGCAGATCTCAACTGCCCGAGATATTGCTTATTTTAATAACAGCCTTTTTTCAAACTGAAGAGCCAAATCAACTTACTCCTGCCTAATATCATGTACGTCACCCAGCGAGCACACAGGTGTGCCACAACAAGACGTGTTTTGGAGTCGGCTCGAGTCTGGCATAGTGGTGTATGGAACTGGCACCATGCGTCCTGTGTGGCTGTCTGTAAATCCGTATGAGTACATGGGTGGAGCTGTCTTTTGAACAGCACGTTTCAAGACATCCCAGATAAGTTCATTGATGTTAATGTCTGGAAATCTTGGTGGCCAGGCTCAGAAGAGTGTTTTTCAGTTCTGGGCATCTGAAAGGACGCATTGTCAGATTGCACAGTGTGCATGAATAGAGGCAGTGATCCACAATGCGAACACATGTGTCACCTGTCAGAGTCATATTGGGACATATCAGGGTCCCATATCACTCCAACCACTTACGCCACAAACCATTACAAAGCTTTCACGAGCTACAAGAGTCCTATGCTGATATGCAGTGCCCGTAGTTGCATACCCGTCCATGTCAAACATCAGACCAGATATTTCCAGTCATTGATAGTCCAATGTCGGTGTTGCTGGGCCTGGGCATGGCAGAAAGCTTTCTGTCAAGAATACATGAGTGGACCTTCGAAAGGTCATATCGATTGTGTTGCATGATTCGCAGTCTCACACTTGTCGATTGGTCAGCTCTGAAATACGCAACACTTTGCGGAATGGTTGTACTTCTGTCTCATTGAACCATTCCCTACAGTCATCATCGATGCCATTCATTCTTGCCAAAACTTTGTCTGGCTGTAGAGATGTCAGAGATTTGATGTTGTCCCAGATTCCCCATGTTCACAGTGCGCTCGTGAATAGTATTATGAGAAAATACCAGCCTCGCTGATACCTCGAAAACGCTGTGTCGCGTCTCTCGCGAACCAGCAGTTACATGACATTCAAAGTCACTTAAATAGATATCCGGTACCATTGTAGCAGAAGTAACTGATCTAACGCTTGCATCATGCAACCGTTGTCCCATACATGCGCCTCAGAGAGTCGAGAGAAATTGTTAAGTCAGGTGTGTTGCATTTCTAGAGTCTACGCATTTATTTTGCCCAGGCGAACCGACGGAACATTGGTTCTAAGTGTTTGTACAACCACAATCTGTAGCATTAGACCGAATTTCTTTATTTACCTTTAAAGATTCAATGACTAAAAGCATTGCTCTAGTTAAAACATTGGATGTCGCAAATTGGGAGAGGTTGCTGACTGCCTGGCGGCTGGCAGGATCAATTTGTTTATGAAACTCTCGTGTTATTACGCTTATTGTACTATTCGAAGTATGGAATAATTAGATCGTTTGTTGGTGTAATGCATCAATAAGTAGTAACTTTTGAAATCTATATTTTTAGGAGCGCGTGTTTGAGTCCCAGACTGGGTCGCCAGGGGACAGCAATCTTTAGGACTGTTGGTGGGGGTAGCGTCGGGGGCGAGGGCGGGGGCGAGGGCGGGGGCGGGGTCGGGGGCGAATGGTAGTTACTGTTACATTAATATGCAAATTTAATACATAATGTTCTAATTTTTATTTCATCAAATAATAGGGTGTAGTACTGGATGGCCTGGGGGCGGGGATGGGGTGGCATTCGCACAAGTTTCCATTTGTGGTGGAAGACATGCTCGATGTTATTATTCCAGGTAATTGTACTGTCCGAGGTACACAATAACTGGATACTATTTTTCAATGTTGGTGTATGTCTATAAGTAATAAATTTTGTACAAAAAAAAGTTGTAGGGGCGTGGGTTCGAGTTCCAGTTCAGGTCACGCAGGGGCGGCAATGTTTATGTGTGGAGGTGGGGGCGGTAGCGGGGGCGTGGGCGGGGCCTGTGCTCATGCAATCGCTTACTTATGGAGGCATTTGCCTGTTACTGATAAAAACATAGCTTGTTACAAATAAATTGATATGAAAATTTAATTAATTGGGGTTGGTGGATGTGACATGTCAGTCTAACAGGGGAGGGAGTGGTAACAGGCAGGGGCTGGCAGGGGATGGTGGTGGCCCAAGTAAGCATTTGTGGGTGCAGTGGTGGTGGGAGGGCGTAAGTAACGGTACATCAGCGGTCGGGCAATTGACCCACTGGGGGTGGGGGTGTACCACGTAGTTAAGAGGTAGTGAAGTGGTAGCCTGATCCCGTACCACAATTCCCATACTACTGTAGACAGAACATTCTCTTTTCTTGAAGCTCAATTCCACGATATTCATATCACAATCACATAAAAGGTATGGCAGCACATAAAAAATAAGTCTAAATCAAAGCATAGATGCCCGCCTTTCAAAACAAAAAAAATCGTTTTCCCTGTATATATATCTTTCTTTTCGAAGCAACTCCTGTACTGAACCGAAGAGGGCAGAAACAAAAGATAAATCTGTGACACCGTTTCAGAGTTTTGGCGAGGCAAACGTAATGCAAATGATTATTTCATATATAGAAAATACAAAGCGAAATTCGAATAAAATATAATACAACTAAATTTAATAAGCTCAGATATGCCTTTTATAAAAAAGGAAAAATGTGTGATGTGAAATAAGAAAGCACCCTAAATACAGGGTGTCTCACGAAAGAACCTGGGAGAGGTCCGTGAGTTGTGCGGTGGGTTAGCCGGCTGCTGCTGTTCCACCTGCCGGTCGCCACTATGCGTGTTCTGGGACACTTGGCAACAGCGCCTAGTCCGCCCCTATTGTTGTCAGGTAGAAACACCGTGTTCTTGTGTTCTGTACTGCGTGACAGTGTTCGGGTGCTCAGAAAATCCACACAAGTTACTTCAACAACCTCTTCGTGAGGTGAAAACTGGAGTGTGGTGTGCAATTAGTGCGAGGCGAATAATTGGGTCGTTCTTTTTTCACGAAACAATAAATTCTGACTGGTATGTGAACAATATCCTGCATCCATTTTTTCAAGAACTTCCACCCAACGAAAAGCTGTAGGGTTGTTTCATGCAGGATAGTGGAAGAACATACATTGCCAAAGCTTCAATGGCAGCAATACGAAATGTTTTTGATGATAGGATAGTTGACTGGCTTCCTCGTTCTCCAGATCTAAATCCCCGTGCTTTTATTTTTGGGAAATGTTAAAAGACAAGGTGTATACAAGTAATCCCCATACACACCAAGAGTTAGAAGACAGGATTCGACTATTCATTTCCCAGATTTTGGCAGCCAAAATTCGTCGAGTGTTCGCAAATGTGTTCAAGAAATGAGGGACATAGAGGGACATCATTAGGTAAGCTTAGGTTTACTCAGATGTTTTTTAGACTGTGTACCGTGTACACAGTGTATGCGCATGCGGCACAAAAGAGTCCGAGAATCAAGCGCTGCCATGGCTGGCGGATGCCGTAGCGGCGGCCGGAAGCCATGTCACACATTCCTCTGACGCCTGGCAGGCGTCTTTCGTGAGACACCTTCTATGTACAATGATAATTACTTATAGCTCACCCACTTGGTTAGTAGTGTGGTATAAATCAAATGTTCAAATGTTTGTTAAGCTTATGGGACTAAACTACGGGGTCATCAGTCCCTAAACTTACAAACTACTTATCAACTACCTTATACTAAGGACGGCACAAATATCCATGCCCGAGGGGGGATTCGAACCCCCGACCGTAGTGGCCGTGCAGACCGTGACTTAGTGTGGTATAACACATCGCTTTCTGAGACGTCGGTTCGAATCCGCCCAACATATTAACGAAAGTGGTCGGAGTGCCAGCCAGCCTGGAGGTGGTTTTTAGGCGGTTTTCCACATCCCCGCGATGAATACCGGACTGGTAGCCAGGTTCCGCCTCAGTTACACGATTCGCAAACATTTTGTAACACTTTACACTGTCACACATCCGCAAAGCATCCCGCCATCCTGTAAATATTAACACACACGCCAAATCCGAATTTAACAAGCCGATCCTGCATGAACGGGAACATGGCCAAGAGAAAGAAAGATGAAATAATAATTTTTAATAGCTCAATAGGGTGTTGTAAGTCTTTCGACTGGACGCCACATGACATGTCACTAACCTACCACTGTACTCCAACCAGGAAAAGGAGACACGCTGTTTAACGTAGAATCTGGAACGAATTCCTTCCGTTTCTGTGACTCCTCACAGTGAGTGAACAAATCTAAGTAAAAAAATCCATGATCTCAGTGCTTTTCAAACCCATAGTCCTTCGCTCTCTAACCGAGAACTTTGCATCTAGTCCAGACTGTAACTTCATTAATTCTGCCAGTGACACGACATTTTTACTTATATAAATATTATCACTCGTGAATATTGTACGTAGCGAATGCCTAATATCTGTATTAGTCTGTTACTGCATTAAATTTCTTTTCATTCAATCACAACATTTTAATTGGACTGATCCCTTATATCCCGGCGTTTCCAGTGTGTATTTATTGTATTTTTATGTTAGTTCATCTACTTCTTCCCCCTCGTCCCCATTGAATTCCTCGCCACACTTAGTTGTCGACACTATCGTTCTCACGCATCAAAATATATGTGAATTCAGACATACTGTATTGTTTTGTACAGGCATGCGATTTTCCATGTACGTAGCGTGGAATATTAGTAAACTCCCAATGAACAATGTTGCAAATAGAATCAGTAGTAAGACGCAGCGGAGCGGCCGAACACATTGAGGCGCTATGCTACGATGCGAGGCCGTTCCCCGTCGGGAGTTTGAATCCCCTCTCTGGCATGGTTGTTTGTGTTGTCATTAGTATAAGGTAGTTAATAAATAGTTTCTAAGTTTAGAGACTGATGACCCAGCAGTTAAGCCCCTTAAGCTAGACAGACATTTGAACATTTTTAGAGTTAGTTGTAAAGATGTAATATATCGAAACGTCGAGTGTTTGAAGTGGTGTATCACTACCCTTACTGTTGATGATCTCATATCTCATTACCCATGAGTCGACCTATGGTATATATTTACAAGGTAGTAATAAACTGTAACTGCATGTCGAATGACGTAGTTTTACCAAAGGTGTAGAAAAAGTCAGTAACCATTATATCCTACCTCGCATAATGGGGTTTGTAAGTGAGATGAAGTTTTGTAAAAGTTTGGAATTATCTGAAAAGTGTGTAGAAAGTCTCAAAGTGCTTGCATTCTCCAATAATGGAAGTGTTAAGTCTTTGTATGCTGCAGTAATTGTCGTTGGTCATTGTTTATGACTCCTATGGTTTATAAGTCGTTCATATTGCACCAGCGGCTGTTGCCAAATGGTAAAGAATAGAGATAACTTTGCTGGACGCTGTCCTTCACCAATATACACAGTTCTGCATCGATTTACACTGTCTGAATCGATGTATTCAGTCCTGCATCGAAGTACACTGTGCTGTATCGAAATAGACAGCCCTACATTGAAGTACACAGTTCTGCATCTACAATATTTGCACTGCCGGTCATCATTATACAGGTTGGTTGAAATCGATAGAATTGTGTAGAAGTATATGAGAAACATACGCACTTACTTAAATCTATAAAGTATTAAAATGCCAAGATTACGATTAATTAATTTATTTTTCGATATTCGGTTTCGGTACACTTAGGGAACCATCGTCTGGTCACTTGTGTCCTATACTTTCCATTACGTGAAGGTGCACAGCATTAGAATGTTGCGTCAATCATAAATCTTGCGCCTTCATGAAATGGAAAGCATAGGACATAAGTGACCAAACAATGGTACCCTAAGTGTACCGAAACTGCTAACCGAAAATTTATGAATTAATTGCGATCTTGGCACTTTTAATACTTTACAGTAAGAATATCGCCCGTCATACCATGGAAAAATTAAATACTTCCTTATACATATCAAACTCAAAAATAAATAAATAAACCAAGGAGACGTGTAATGAGATTGGATCTTCATGTTCACAGTACATATTCATTGGTATGTTCTGAACAACTGAACAAGATTTAAATCACCTGTGTACACTATGTGTCCTTCCTAGTAGGCAGGAAGTCCGCCAACGGCACTAATTATTTGTTCCGTGAGTGATAGCGTCCATGAGAATAAGGTGCGAATGGGATATCAAAGCTGCATTCACATAGTTCCAAAGTTCATCTGTGTTTTTTGGCATTCTGTCACATCACTGTGTCCGTCGTGTCACCATGTCCCAAAACATGTTCGATTGGTGACGAGTCTGGTGATCTAACGGGCCAGGGAAAAACGCTGCCACCCTCTGACACCAGGAACGATCGAGTTGCTGCAGCATCTTGTGATAGTGCATGGTCTTGTTGCAAAAATTTCGTCTGTTGTGCCGTACAAGAACGGTATGGCTACGGCTCGCAGAATGTCATTCACGTAAGTGAAATTGCTTACAGTGCCCTGGGCACGTACCAACTGTGGTTTGTGGTTGTAACCAGTAGCATTCCACACCTCGAGGCCTTGAGTTGGCCTTTATGTCTTGTGCTGATGTAGTCACTGAGATGGCGCTCGCCCTGTCTGCGGTGAACCAAAATGGATCGGTTGTTTTCAGATGATCAGGGACTGCATTTGTCTGAAAACACTATCGTAATTCCAATCCCCAGTGATGTCTTGCCGTACCTTTGTCGTCTATCAGATTTTTATACCCTACTTATGGGGGGGACACTGATGAAAAATACACATTGTTTCAAATATGTTGAAAATCCACAGTTTTGGAGATACAGCAGTGAAACTTTGTACCACGCTTTACATGAAAGTAACACATCTACATACAAAATTGTTTGATTATATATATTCAAATTTTTTAATGAAATTCGCAGTTTTCTTATTAAAAAATGTTTCTTCCTTTTTCTCAGAAAGTATTCAAGAGATTTCTACTAAGATTTACGTGTTTCATCTCTTTATATGTTGATGGTTCTCTCATGAGGTTTACGCAATAGGTCAAATAGGATAATTTTCATAACTTTTTAATTATAATCCCACAAATACAATTTTAAATTAATGAAAAATTCCAGGCACTTTGCCAAGTATCTCAGCTTGCAATCAGAATTTCAGAATTTCCTCTTGAAATAACCTTTACTAGGTCAACAGAAATATGTGTACAAAATTTCATAATTCTAGTATTCATAGAATCTGAGAAAAGAGCACATAAACTTGCAAAAACACTTTCCAGGAAACGAAATTTAAAGTGAAGCCTAACATTTTTCGTACTGTCACTTCTTCAGAAGGCACCACATTTGTACTCTGGGTTTTTAAGGCTTCTCTTCGGGGTTACCGTTGTCTGCCTTCTTTCCTTCACCAGGTGTTCAACTGACGTTTCAGCTGCAGCGACGCGCTGCAGGATGCCTTGAGTAAAATTTCCTATCTTGAGGCACATTCTAAGACCTTCATCCTTCCGACGTGTCCATCATTAAATACAAGAACTCCACCATAAGCTGCATTTCTGACAACTGTATACAATTGTAGCAGATGGAAATGTGTTTTTAAGGCATCGTTTCCGTATGAGTGAAACTAAGAGACTCATTTACATTCTGGGTTTTGAACACACTTTTTGAGAAGTGTAGGATCGGCAAGAAATTTAGTTTCATCACTGTAGTAGGCACCATTCACCTCTCTTTTTTTTTTTTTTTTTTTTTTAGCTTGGAGCTGCTAGAAGACGAGTTCTCATTTTCAGCAGATGTTCTTACTTCGGACGTAGCCTCATTGCTGGTTTGTCGTTAATCCTCACGTCTTCTTCTCGCTTATTCAAACGCAGTATATGCAGTTCTTTAAACAACACTCTTTTTGATCGTCACATAACTGAATAAAGAAAGAATCGAACACTTGTATAAGTCTCTGTCAGCAATACAAGGCAAAAAAAAAAAAAAAAAAAAAAAAAAAAAAAAAAAAAAAAAAAAAAAAAAAAAAAGCTTCATCATAAACGATGCAGCTGGTTTGTTATTGTTTGTAAGATTCAGAACAAAGATGATCTTTACAAGCAATGTACCCCGCACGTGTTTGGTTGAAAGTAATAAACAAAATCATTATTCGCTGAGCTGGTATTGAAGTACTGCTTCAAAACTTGGACCTGGCATGGAGGCTGCGTCACCCTGTTACTTGATTTTCAGACACTTCAGATGCGATTGCAACATTGAACTTTGGGAACTGACTGTCCATGAGTTCTACTACCAAATGAAAAATAAATCGTTATTGACGTTTTTGTTCGATTTCATCAACGTCACCCCTTATATGTAGGCGGATAAGTGGACGATGCTCACGTACCAGAAGCCGCAATAAACGAGGAAGGACAGTTAACACTTGTATTTTATGCTGAGTATCGACTATTGCGCCAGATCCTAGGAAGACGCATATCTGCCTCGATATGACGTTCCCAAGAGGGGGTTGTTCTGCGTTGTGCCACCTGACACATATTGTCGTGTGTGCGGTCTTCCGCACATCCGTTGTCCCATACGAGTAGCAATTTCCCGGGTGGATGCATCACATCCTCTCATGCCACTGATTCTTTAGTACATTTCAGACGTGTGGCTGCGAGACATCTGCACGTCTGTTCAGCTGCCTTGTTGCATACCTTCGGTTAGTAGCTACAAACAAAGCCGTAGGCACGTTTACCGGTGGTTGGTATTGCGCCAAGGTATCGATGCAGACCTAGAACCCACAAGCCAACATGGTTCAAATGGTAACAATTTCTTCAGAACAAACTAATGTAGACGATTTGTGGTTAAATACGCCTTATGCAAGACACCTTGTTTTGATTTAACGTCCAGACATTTTGAAAAGTCACAGCGTGTAAGTTGTGCAATTCGTGCAAATATGTTGTTGTTGTTGTTGTTGTTGTGGTGGTGGTCTTCAGTCCAGAGACTGGTTTGATGCAGCTCTCCACAATGCCCTATCCTGAGCAAACCTCTTCTCTCCACATAAGAATGGCAACCTACATCTGTCTTAATCTGCTTACTGTATCCATCTCTTGGTCTTCCTCTGCGGTTTTTACCCCACACACTTCCCTCCAACGCTAAATTCACAATTCCTTGATGTCTAAGAATGTGTCCTACCAATCTATCTCTTCTTTTAGTCAAGGTATGCCAGAAATTTCTTTTCTCCCCAATTCTGTTCATTACCTACTCATTAGTTACGCGACCCACCCACCTAATCCTCAGCATTCTTTTGTAGCACCATATTTCAAAAGCCTCTATCCTCTACCTGTCCGCACTGTTTATCGTCCATGTCTCACTCCCGTACAAGGCAACACTCCTTAAAAATGCCTTGAGAAAGGACTTCCTTAGGCTTAAATCAATATTCTATGTTAACAAATTTTTTTTTCAAGAACGTCTTTCTACCCATTGCCATCATGCATTTTATATCCTCTGTACAGCGACCATCATTTGTTATTTTACTGCCCAAGTAACAAAACTCATCTACCTCCTTTATTGCTTCGTTTCCCAATCTAATTCCTTCAGCATCACCTGATTTTCTTACACTGCACTCCATTACCCTAGTTTTGATCTTGTTAATGTTCATCTTATATGCTCCTTTCTGCACACTGTCCATTCCGTTCAATTGCTCTTCCAGGTCGTTTGCTGAATCTGACAGAATTACTATGTCGTAGGCAAAACGCAATGCTTTTAATTCTTCCCCTGAACTTTAATTCCTTCACCAAATTTCTCCTTGCTTTCCTTTATGGCTTGCTCAATGTAAAAATTGAATAACAAAGGAGAAAGACTACAACCCTGTCTCACTCCCTTCCCAACCACTGCATCCCTTTCATGCCCTTCAACTTTAACAACCGCTGTCTGGTTTTTGTACAACCTTACGCTCCCTATATTTTACTCCTGCTTGCTTCAGAACTTGAAAGATTTTATTCCAATCAACATGTCAAAAGCCTTCTCCAAAAAGCCTTCACAAAAAGTGTAGATTTGCCTGTTCTTAATCTATCTTCTAGGATAAGCCGTAAAGGGAGTATTGCCTCCCGTGTTCCTACATTTCTCCTGAACCCAAACTGATCTTCCCCGAGGTCAGCTTCTACCAGCTTTTTCATCCTTCTGTATATAATTCGTGTTAATATTTTGCAACCATGACTTATTTAACTGATAGTTCTGTAGTTTTCACACCTGTCAGCACCTGCTTTCTTTGAAAAATGGAGATTATAACATATTTCTTAAAGTCTGAGGGTACTTCGCCTGTCTCATACATCTTACACACCAGGTGAAACAGGTCTGTCATGGTTGGTTCTCCCAGAGACTTCAGTAGCTCTGAGGGTATATCATCTACACCAGGGGACTTGTTTCGACTTAGGTCTTCCAGGGCTCTGTCAAATTCTTCTCTCAGTACAGGATCATCTATTTCATCTTCATCTTCATCCTCTTCCCTTCCTACAATATCGTCTCGAAATTCATTTCCTTTGTAGAGCCCCTGTATATACTCTTTCCACCTTTCAGCTTTCCCTTCTTTGCTGAGAACTGGCTTTCCATCAGTGTCCTTGATATTCATAGAGCTGTTTTTCTTATCTCCAAATGTTTCTTTTATTTTCCTGTAGGCTGCATCTATTTTTCCCCTATTTATACATTCTTCTACATCCTTACATTTGCCTTCTAGCCACTCCTGCTTAGCCATTTTGCACTTCCTGTCAATCTCATTTCTTAGTCGTCTGTACTCCATTTTGCCTGTTTCATTTACTGCATTTTAATATTTTCTCCTTTCATCGATTAAATTTAGTATCTCTTGTGATATCCAAGAATTTTTTGTAGGTCTTGCCTTCCTACCTATTTTGTCCTCTGCTACCTTCACTATTTCATCTCTCAATTTTACCCATTCCTTCTCTACTGTTTTATATTCCCCCGTTTCTGTCAATTGTTGCCTAAAGCTCCCTCTGAAATTCTTAAGAACCTCAGGTTCCTTAAATTTATCCAGGTCCCATCTCCTTATTTTCATACCTTTTTGTAGTTTCTTCAGTTTCAGTCTACAGTTCATAACCAACAAGTTATGGTCAGAGTCAATATCTGCCCCTGGGTATGTTACACTGTAAAACCTAGTTCCAAAATCTATGTCTTACCATTATAAAATCTATCTGGAATCTCCCGGTGTCTCCTGGTCTCTTCCACTTATACAACCTTCTTTTGTGAAACCAGGTGTTTGTTATAACTAAATTACATTCTGTGAAAAATTCTACCAGGCGGCTTCCTCTTTCATTCCTTTTGCCCAGATCATATTCACCTACTATAACCCCTTCCCTTCCTTGTCCTACTACCGAATTCCAGTCTCCCATAACAATTACGTTTTCCTCTCCCTTAATTGTCTCAATAATTTCTTTTAGCTCCTCATATATTTCTTCGATTTCCTCATCATCGGCAGAGCTAGTTGCCATATAAACCTGTACTACTGTTGTCGGTGTTTGCTTCGTATCTATCTTGACAATGATAATGCGATCACTGTGCTGGTCATGGTAGTTTACGCGCATTCCTATTTTCTTATTCATTATCAATCCTACTCCTGTCATACCCCCAATTGATTTTGTATTTATAATCCTGTACTCACCTGACCAGAAATCCTGTTCATCCTGCCACCGAACTTCACTAATCCCCACGATACCTAACATCAACCTATCCATTTCCCTTTTTAAATTTTCTAATTTTCCTACTCGATTAAGGGATCTAACATTCCACGCTCCGACCCGTAGAATGCCAGTATTGTCTTTCCTGATGATCACATCCTCCTGAGTAGTCCCCGCCCGGAGATCCGAATGGGGGACTATTTTACCTCCGGAATATTTTACCCGAGAGGATGCCATCATCATATGTTCATACAGTAGAGCTGCATGACCTCGGGAAAGGTAACGGCTGTAGTTTCCCCTTTCTTTCAGCCGTTCGCAGTAACTGTGTGGCAAAGCCACATTAGCTGATGTTACAAGGCCAGCTCAGTCAATCATCCAGACTGTTGCCCCTGTAACCAACGAAAAGGCTGCTGCCCCTCTTCAGGAACCACACTTTTGTCTGGCCTCTCCACAGATACCCCTCCGCTCTGGTTGCACCTACGGTACGGCTATCTGTATCATTGAGGCACGCAAGCCACCCCACCTCGGCAATGTCTGTGGTTCATGGGAGTGGCGTGCAAATATAACTAACTGTAAATACTCACAAAAAGTCAACTGTTAAAATTGTTAATAGATCGGGAAATAACTAGTAGGTTCTTTTATCTACACTGCACTCATAAATGTTCTTCAGAAGACACAAAACGTTGTTTTTGATTTATTTTTATTTTTTATTTTTATTTTTTTAATACAAAGATAATAGAGATAAAAATTATCTTCTTTGCCTGGTCCCAAATTTAAATTGACTTCTATCCAAACAGTCCCATTTAGATATTACCCCCGTTACAAAGGAATTTTATACTAAATTTCATGACACATTTAACTCGAAATATACATCAAAACTGTAATATGGTCAGTTGCAATGGGTAGGGTAAAGTTGAGAACTTGTATCTGACGGGAGGCGTGCTTGAGTAATCCGTGTAGGTGTGGTGATTGCTGTGTCTCCAGTGGTGTGGGGGTCAGCACAGCTGTCAAATATCAGGAGACCCGGGTTCGAATCACGGATGGGTACACATTTTCAACCCTTCCCATTTGCAGTGTCATACATGCTGTCAATAATAATGACTTTGCTTTTGTGAAAATACAGTACATGCATTTCACACTATGCGGTACTTCAGAAAATACTGTTGTCACCATAAGAATTATGGATACATTTTATTCCATGAGTTCTCTGTGGTTGTTGGCTTTACCTTACACCTCACATTTATTAATTTAAAACACTGTATTCCATAATTTTGTGGCGCTGGCACAGCAACCGTAATAGATATTTTCGTAAAAAACAGTCTTGGTTGTACAAATGCGACGTTTCATTTATTGATACATGAAGCGTTTCCCACCTTCTGGGCATGATCAGAAGATTAAGGGGAAATTTAGAAACTTGTTTAATAAAACATAACTAAAATATGCAAAATCATTCCTAAGCAAAAGGCGAAATGCGTCATGAATCAATAAGTGACATATCGCTTTTGTATTGCGTCGTGCACAGTTAATTATTCCATGACGTGTAATGATCGCTGCCCACATCAGCAAGTTCTGTTACCGATATGCACTACAAAATGTCTCCGTGCCAGTAGTAACAACCTCCCCACTGAGTGGATTGAGCGGATTAGGACTACCATATGTCAAGTATATATTTTACTTATAATACTCTGTCGTCCGACTTCAAAAATTTTCGTTTTCTGCGATGAAGCACTGTACAATATCAATACTTGTTTTTCAGATAGACCTTTTAGCATTAAATATTATCGCGCCAGCTGAAGAAACACATTGTAAAACAATGTCTGAAATATTTTGGGTTCCATGTATACCCATTTCAGATGAAAGTGATGAACAGGCAAACAGCTTATTTCTCTTTCTTTGGTTCATGTTTTTAGTTTTACCTATTGTACCAAGGTTAAATTTGTGTTATGTAGTAACAATGGCATGACACAACACAATTACCCTTTCTTCGTGTGTAGAGTGCATAATACGTTTATGAATGAGTTATAATTTTACACTTTAACTTCCACGAAAGTGACTTTAATGATGGATGTAACATGCAGTTAATTTCGTACACTACTTCCCATTCAAACTGCTACACCAAGATGAAATGCAGATCATAAACGGGTATTCACTGGACAAATATATTATGCTAGTACTGACATGTGATTATATTTTTACGCAATTTAGTTGCATAGATGCTGAGAAATCAGTACCCAGAACAAAGAACAACCACCTCTGGCCGTAATAACGGCCTTGATACGCCTGGGAGTTGAGTCAAACAGAGCATGGATGTAGTGTACACATGTAGCTTCAACTCGATACCACAGTTCATCAAGAGTAGTGACTGGCGCATTGTGACTAGCCAGTTGCTTGGCCACCGTTTACCAGAGTATTTCAATTGGTGAGAAATCTGGAGAATGAGCTGGCCAGGGCAGCAGTCGAACATTTTCCATATCTTGAAAGACCCGTACAGGACCTGCAACATGCAGTCGTGCATTATCCAGCTGAAATGTAGGGTTTCGTAGGGGTCGAATGAAGGATAGAGCCATGGGTCGTAACACATCTGAACTGTAATGGCAACTGTTCAAAGTGCTGTCGATGCGAACGAGAGGTGACCGAGACGTGTAACCAATGACACCCCCATAGCATCAATTCGTGTGATACGCCACGCTTCGAATGTGCGTTCACCGCGATGTCACCAAACACGAATCCGACCATAATGATGCTGTAAACATAACCTGGATTCATACGAAAAAATGACGTTTTGCTATTCGCGCACCCACGTTCGTCGTTTCGTACACCATCACAGACGCTCCTGTCTGTGATGCAGCGTCAAGGGTAATCGCAACCATGGCCTTCGAGTGCTGCTGCAAACGTTCGTGCAGATGGATGTTGTCTTGCAAATGTCCTCATCTGTTAACTCAGGGATCGAGACGTGGCTGCACAATCTGTTACAACCACGCGGATAAGATGCCTGTCATCGTGACTGATAGTGATACGAGGCCGTTGGAATCCAGAACGGGGTTCCGTGTTGCCCTCCCGAATCAACCGATTCCATATTCCGCTAAAAGTCATTGGATCGAGACCAACGCTAGCAGGAATGTCACGATACGATAAACCGAAATAGCGATATGCTACAATCTGACCTTTATCAAAATTGGAAACGTGATGGTACGCATTTCTCCTCTTTACACGAGGCATCGTTTCATCGTTTCATCAGGCAACGCCCGTCAACTGCTGTTTGTGTATGAGAAATAGGTTGGAAAGTTTCCTCATGGCAGCACGTTATAGCTGTCGCCACCGGCGCCAACCTTATGTGAATGCTCTGAAAAGCTAATCATTTGCATATCACAGCATCTTATTCCTGTCGGTTAAATTTCGCATCTGTAGTACGTCATCTTCGTGGTGTAATAATTCCCTTCCGTCCAGGGCTCCACGACAGCAGTTCAGTTGGATGATCCTAATACCGTCCTAAACCTCCATATAGTTTAGTTGCTTGAAGGTAGCGTTAGTGTGAATCCCAAATGGTCGACACTCGCTGATAAAAATTTACGAGTATTGCTTCATTTAATTTCAGATATATTGAGATCGACAGTCCACACTCTATGATAATGATGGATCGAATAGAATTTAGAACACATAGTTTATATAACTCTAGTAGGCTGTACATTAGACCAGATGGGGCAGTGTCTATTTATGATGCTGCATTGTGCTGTGTGTGCAGCAAGTACTCGTTGTTCCCTCTGAATGGAAGCAGCGAGTGATAAATCTAGCCGCTTTGCATTCGATGGTTTGCGGTAGAACTACGAGCCGTCTGAATTGATAGTTCGCTATTACGACCCATAAAGCTTTCACACACTCGGCCGATGCGATCAGAGTGAATTCGCCTCGTTTTTCTTTTTTTTAATGTCGATAAACAAAAATGGAAAACACATAAAGCGGAATCGGAGCTTTTGATGGAGTTTCTCGTCGCAGTGCTGGCACCGCACCGAACGCGGCGGGCGCGTGTGTGTCGACACGCCAGGGTGGCGGAGGGTTGGGGGAGGGGGAGGGGGTGCATAATTCATACGCGTTAGGCGCGCTCTGGAGGAGGGGAGGGGGTGCGACCCAGCGGTTGATCTCGGTAAATCTGTCAGCGCGGCGCAGGCAGATCTGGCGCAGCTGTGGTCGGTCAGCCGTTCACTGTGCGCGTATCCGCGTACAACTGGAGCCAGATAGGGCGCAGTGGAGGTCCAGCTGACCCAGTTGTCCTCACAGCATCGACATCTACATCCTAAGCCAGCATTTTCACAGTGTTCCAGGTGATCCAAATTCAGTATAAATTTGAAAAGTTAATAAATCACGGAATAATGTAGATAGAGAGGTAAAAATTTACACACATGCTTGTAATGACGTGGGGTTTAAGTAGAACAAAAAAAAATGCTAGACGCTTTTACATTCAGAAAAAAAGATGAAACCATTTTTTAGGAGTATTACAAAATGGACACTTTGTTTTTCCGAATATTAACGCACAAGAGGTTATGTTCCAAAAAGAAAAACATGTCATTTAAAGTGTTAAAATTGCCGTTTACTTCTAATTGGTAACTCTCAGCTGCATCTACGGCCACCTTATGCAACCTAACATTGTGTACCTTCCTAAATACGTTACTTTCACTGTACACTGTCTGTATGAAAGTTGCTATAAACTGCTATTGTCAATTTTTATTACTTCTGTCACCACTTATCTAATACATAAACATGAATGTTTCCTTGTATGGCCGGCCGCAGTGGCCGAGGGGACTGAGGCGCTTCAGTCACGGTCTGCACGGCCACTACGGTCGGGGGTTCGAATCCCCCCTCGGGCATGGATATTTGTGCCGTCCTTAGTTGTAGGCAGTTCATAAGTAGTTTGAACATTTTTTTTCTTTGTATGTTTGTTCTTATTACATGTGCGGCTGTACCGCTCATTGAGTTGCGTTGAAACAGTGTAAGAATATGAAACAGTCTAAGAATATAACATTGTTGACTCTTTTTTTCTATTCTCAAACTGGCAATTTCAGATTGTTTTCCTTCAGTAGTGTCAAATCACCTATTTTCACTTTAGACAATATAGTATCATCCATTGCTGTCGAGTTCATTTTAAGAAAGACCTGACAGTATTAACTACGATATACATTGTCACTCGGTCACTATAAAGAATTAAGCACAGAGTAACATATACAGAGAAGAAGAAGCCCCCTCTAAACCTCTGTCCTACACTCCCCTCGTAGTTCCGTAAGATGCCAGCAGATGTCAGGTGGTGGTTCCCCGGCTTAGTACCAGTACACCACACTAGAGGCGCTTCTGAGGGTGCCTCTCGCCAGACCTTTCCTCTCTCACATCAGAGGGTAGCGTGGAGGGGAGGCTGAGGGGAGAGCTCGTGCCGCCTTCCACGTGGCCACGGCTGTGTCCGGTGCGCCGGCGTTTGAGGGGGTGGTGGGGGCAGCTGCTACCTGCCGCCTGCTCTGGCCAGTTTAAAAGTGCTGCTTCTGACCGCAGCGTCCTCATGGGACATCTTACGGAACCTTCCATCCCCGCACCCCTATGCATGAGACCGGGCCCTTACTGAGGTTTGCCGTCTGTATATTTTTGTCTGTGACTTAAGGCTGCGGAAATTTGGCATGGCACCTCTGGTGGGCAGTGGCACAGACAAATATGTACAGACGAGAAACCTCCGTAAGGGCCCGGTCACACGCTCAGGAGTGCAGTTCTGTAATATGTCCTATGATGGCGCTGAGATCAGAAGCAGCCTTTTAAAACTGGCCAGAGCAGGCGGCAGGTAGCGGCTGACGCCACCAACACCTCCCCTCAAACGCCAGCAAGCCGGACACAGACGTGGCCTCATGGCAGGTAGCACGAGCTCTCCCGTCAGCCTCCCCTTCACGCTACCCCTCTGAAGTGCGAGAGGCAGCCTCAGAAGTGCCTCTAGTGTGGTCTACCAGTACTAAGCCGGGGAACCGCCTGACACCTGCTAGCATCTTACGGAACTATGAAGGGAGCGTAGGACAGTGGTTTAGGGAGAATGGTTCTCTTTATATGTTACTCTGTGGCAGTGGGCCAGTTTGCCACCCAGAAAGAACTTGACAGATCGCAGATAAGACACGGTTTAGGCGCAGGTCCGTCGGGTACAGCTACGTCCGCTGTGACCAGGGGATGAGGACAACAGACTTCCGCTCTACATGGGTCCTACAAGGATTCCAAGAATGTCCACAGACATGTAGTTTTAAGCTAACATTTCGACTGACATGTGGGCATATACCTAGCTCTTTATCCGCTTGTTACACGCGAATATATGCGTCGCTCACAATTTTATCCGCAAAGTAAGAAATATTACGCAATCCGTGGATATCCGTATCCGCGCAGACCTCTAGCTATGGGGGTTTGACGACAAGGTAGATGAATGCGCACGTGCAAGACACCGATACACCATTGGGTAGAGGTTGGGTAGAGGTTGAATATGGCAGTGACTTTGTGTTTCAGTTTATGACATGAGATGAAACATGAGTCCACCATTACAAGGCACGGTGGAGGGGCTGAAAGCATTGAGGTGCTAAGCTCCGATGTGCAATGACGTTCCCCGTTGGAGGTTCGAATCCTCCTTCGAGCATGGCTGATTATGTTGTCTTTAGTATAAGTTGGTTTGTAAGTTTGATGACCACGCAGATAAGTCGCATAACCTTAACAGACTTTTGAACATTTTGAACCATAACACGCTCGAATGGAAGGCTACGTCCATGGAGTGGAAACGTCTGTCATTACCACTGTGAAAGAAATTCAAAAGCACTCCATCTGCAGGTAAAGTGCTATTCACCATTTTTGAGTCGCCTAAGGAGCTGTTGCTGAACTTTTTGGAGGATGCAACGATCAATGCTGCGTGGTACTGTGGCATTCTGTCGAAACTGAAGGAGGTGATTCGGAAAAAGCAGCCTGGCCTTCTCAGATCTGGCGTTCTCATGTTGGATGACAATGCGAGACCACATTCGGCGATGGCAACGGAAAACCATATTGCAACTCATGGTTAAGAGCTCCTACACCATCCGCCATACAGTCCTGATCTCACACGGACTTCCATCTGTTTCCAGGTTTGAAGAGGACTTCCGAAGAAAGGCGCTTTGGAAGCAATACTGACGTCAGACGCCGTTCAAGGCTTCTTCCGTTTGCAACGCAATTCTGACCACAGTCTACAGGGAAACCAAGTTTCCTACTCCTCCTCGTAGCGTTTTCCCCTCTTTGTTTCACGAGGTACACTTCAACAGGAGGCCGTATAGCGATATAGAACGCCTTCCTTCCAACGTCTGTTAAAGGAATTTCCTTTCGCTAAAGAGAGTGTCTCACCTAATAGATGCTGCATTACCCGTGGAGCAAGCTGGTTTCAAGGCCGATAGGAACTTTTTCGAACAAGTTCTGATACTAACCAAGAATACTGAACGTGTCGTACAGAACAAGAAGAAGAAAAAGATCGGAGTGGTATTCATAGATCTCTCGGCTGCAATACGACACGGTATGGCTTAAAAGATTATTATATAAGCTTCCTAAAGTACTTAAATGTAAGAAGTCATTAAAACTCTTCCATTTAATGCTATCTACAAGGAAGTACAGAGTATACCAGCATGGAAAAAGTCAAACCCCGAAACCTCAATAACTGACTCCCACACGACTCTGTGCTAGCTCCTTCACTATTTAATTTGTACAACTCCGGTATGCCGGAAGTAAAATCACGTTAGTTCGCATATTTCGATCACGTGGCTATTGCTCTGCACGGTCAACATTCGAACAGTTGAAATTAGGCATAATTTCTGAGTTGGTGCAACTCCATAGCTACTGCAGAATCCGGCAACTAAATTTTAGCCATACGACCACTATATACGGGGAAAAATTGCCCGTACATTTACCTTCCAGTAAAAAATCATTATAAAAATCCTTCTTTGTTTATGGGCCTTCTTTTATTTGTCTCTCACCTTATAAAGTACTACACCATATATTTCTGTGGTTATAACTTTAAAAACTGCAAAGACATTTTATACCAAAGGGCACATTTTGACCTGGGTTGATATTACATGTGACCATAATTATTAGTGTCTTCCCTAAACCCACCAAGCATGGAGAAAAAATGCTATTGTAAAATCAGTGTCCATCACCTCTGATTTCAGTATATCCCAGTTATTTACAAGCCTAACAGACCTAATAACTGCTGAAATTATTGTAAATAATGGAATATAAACAAAATTTCACAAGACTGCCACAGTAACTCTTTCTTTCCTATATCTGCAGGTAATCCGGTACCACAATAACGATAAGGCAATGTACATACGTTTGAAAGGCAACAACCGATGGCAAAGACAAAGCAAATGCATTTTACAGGCTTAACAAGTTATTGTAATATCGGCAAAATTTGCCCTTGCTTGGAACTCCGCATAACCTAATGTACCTAAACTACAGTGTTGCTGCTAGGGTTACATAAAAAAGAGTAAGCACAGTGATGGACAACAAACAGACTGGAAGCTGCAGGCGAAAATATAAGACATGAAAGAGCACTAAAATATCAAGTATTTAACTGCACAGCAGCCTAACATTGTAAGAACTCCTGCATGATGTCAACCAAAAACTCAGAGGGAGAGTCAGTATTACCCAGAAACTAGCAGACTATACCTGAGGCAGTAATGCTACGACACTTCGCACACGTCACGGTGAAGTAGCCGAGCGGTCTATGGCGCCTCGCTGCGGAGTGCGCGGTTTACTCGCCGTCAGAGGTTCGAGTTCTCCCTGGGGCATAGTTGTGTGCTGTCCTTAGGTTAGTTTACCGTAGTTTAAGTAGTTTGTAAGCTACGGACTGATGACCACGCAGTTTGGTCCGACAGATTTACAAACATTTAAACTTTTTTAGCGCTTCGCACTTCCTCCTTGTCCGTAGTCTGTAGTGTTGGAAAATACTGTTTTCCTGTGTGGGCCAACAGTTTGCACGTGAACGAAGTAAAAGTTCGCCTAAATGACATCGTCCGAACATTAAATGGAACAGTGAGACTTACCCCAACACATCGCTCCCTGTGATAGCAAACATTGAACCTCCCTCACTGCTCAGACAACATGCAATCCAGAGAGATATGCAAAAAAAATTCTGCTGACACCACACGACCAGTATAAGTCGATCTGCATGGCCCGACACGATTAAAATCAAGAAATTCCTTCTGGTGCCATTCTTAGACAAATAGGAATTGAAATACCAATTGTGAAATGCGAAATTCAACAATGGACACCTCATCAAGAACCCGACACATCGCATTCCTAGTTTTAACATCGCTAGAAGAACCTGGGTGGTATTAAACAGAATGAGAACTGGTGCTGGACGGTGGAACGAGCTGATAGCCAAGTGGGGTTATGTGGACGATCCTCACTGTGACTGCCGCGAAATACAAACGATGGAGTTCCTAATTCATGGTTTTTGGACTGTTCATCAGTGGGTCTAGAGAGGCTAACATACTGTGCCGTTTCTTGGCTTTGGAATTTAAGTGTTTGTGTTTAATATTAATTGGACAGCTTATAACATGTGTGCAATATATACACCACGGTACTTTTTGTAACTATATATATAATTAATAATGTTTGCACCTTATATTTGTATGTGAATGAAGTTATCGCCTAGAATGCTTATAACACGATAAGGAATCTTGCACGTCGAACGCAATATAAACGAATAAAGTAAGTACGTAACGAAGCGTGCAGCTCTGTTGGATCTTCTCCTTGTCTTCTACCAACCTTTCTCGGCACGGATCCCACTGGTGAACAATACTCAAGCGTCGACCGAGCGGGTGATTTGTAGCCTAATTCATTTGCCGGCGGACTATCCTTCCTGATGATTCTTCCAGTGAACCTGGGTCTGGCATCTACTTTCTCCTAAATAAATTCAATGTTGTCGTTCAATTTAAAATCTCTTCTTATGCTTACTCCCAGATGTTATATGGACGTAACTGCTTCCAATGTTTGCCCTAGTTGACGCCTACCCCGGCCACCGCCACCGTCCACCAACAAGGGACCAAAAGCGTGAAGATGGCTCTGCAGAACCGAAACCAGTTGCCAGCAATAAACGCAAAAAATTGCGATCTGGACTGTCTCATTTTAATTATTAAAATTTTTTAAATCGCTGTTCCAAATAAAATGCTCTCAAAATTACTGATTAGAATAATGGCTAAAGTAGTGCTGGAACGAACTGACACCATGAATCCCTCAGGGCTGTACATAAATATGTAAGAAACCGGACGGTAGAGATTTCTTCTAAAAAGCACTTTGCAAGACATCCAAGATACAATGTTTACCGACGGACGTGTTTAATCTCAGATGAGTGTTCCTGGAGCCACTGCACAGAAATTCCGAACGTGTGAGGCGACGGATTGTCATGCTGGAATTGCCCACATCCGTCGGATTTCCCAATGGATATGAATTGATACAGGTGATCAGCCGAGCCGTGTACGTAGGTTATGACCTGCCAGAGATGTATCTAGACATACAGACAGGTGTAGGTGGAGGGGACGAGGGTAAGGATCGTGGCAGTATCCGCCAAATGAAAGTTCTGGGTAGGGAAAGAAAGTAGAAAAAATATTTATTCTAGCAGTGTACATGAAATGAAATATCTGGGTAATGAATTAAGAAGAAGAAATAAGGATGGCACGATTCGCCAAATGAAAGGTTTACGTATGTGAAGGAAATGAAGAACTCGTGCAGGATTCGCAAAAAAAGGAAAGGTGTATAGTTCGTAAGATCAAATGTTCAAATTATATCTTGGGATATAGTGAGTTCAGAAGGTAGACCGTGACTAACAAGGATGTGAATATGGCTCTTTAACCAAAAGAATTGATTAGCCCACATATAGTTTATCTACAAGCTGAATACTTAACTTTGCTGTCCTTGTGTTGAAACAAAATTCTTCCAATTGCACAATTCGATAATGTATCACCAAGACTCCAGGCAATGGTATATTGTTGTAGCTTGTGCTGGCTCTCGTAGACGGAACTCCTGTACTGTACTGGATCGAACTGCCGACCTGTCGTGTCGCTGTGGTGTGCCGCCATGTGTAGACAAAGCCCCACTTCCTACTGATCGCCGACCGAAGCAAGCAAAGAGATACAAAGCTGTGGCATGGAGAGCCATAGTAAGGTTGTAAGCGGGACAGACACAGAGGAAGATGGTTGCAGCTGTTTTAGTGGCACAAAGTGTAATTATCAAAAATGTTCAAATGTTTCTTAAGCTTAAGGCACTTATCTTTAAAATGATCAAATATCTGTAAATGTATCGGACCAAACTGCGTGGTCATCAGTCCTTAGCTTACAAACTATTTACACTAACAATGATACATACGTCTATTCCTAAGGAACAGACGTTACTGATGGTCCGCAGCTATTGCGAAGTAATGAATGTATACTTAAACTGAGGTAAACTAACCTAAGGACAGCACACACACACACACACACACACAGACATACACACACATCCCCATAGACCTTCACTTCTTGTAGCTGAAGGGATTGAGCGATCTTGTTCACCGGACTTAAAGCCATTTGTGTATGTCTGGGATGAACATGGCAAACACATTGCAACCAAAAATTACCTCTCACAACGGCGGCATACCTGGATATTGTCAGTCGAGAGCTGATTATTGATAACCTCATACTGTCCATGCCATGAAGGTGTGTAGCTGTACAGCCCGTCCGAGGTGATCACACGCCATACTTGAGGACAACAAATATGACATTTCACTATTATGGTAGCTCCATGGTGCCTCGCCCTAAGTATACGCCATGTAAACCTCAAGAAAAGAGTTGAGTCAGAAATATCGTACTGTATCATACACAAAATAACATTGTAATCAGTAATTGAATTAAGTGCGTTACTACATGTATACTCTGTGTGATATGTCACCTGGTCTCTTACTTGTTTTGATATATAAAAGCAATGGTTCAGTTACACTACCCTGGGGTACGCCATAAATCATTCCCGTCTTAGTTCTTCTCTGCGCTGAGAATGACTTGGTACATTATTTTAGCTAAAAATGTTCAAATGTTTGTATAGTCTATGGGACTTAACTACGGGGTCATCAGTCCCTAAACTTACAAACTACTTACGAACTAGGACGGCACAAATATTCATGCTCTAGGGGGGATTCGAACCCCCGACTGTAGTGGCCGTGCAGACCGTGACTGGAGCGCCTCAGTCCCCTCGGCCACCGCGGCCGGCTATTTTAGCTAGAAACTCTGCAATCAATTGCTACTCTTGTTTTGATATTCCATATGCTGGCACTTTGTTCATCAGGTGACGGTATTTCACCGTAATGGATCGCTCTGCAGAAGAAAAAATCACGACTTTTACCTATGGTATTGTACCTACTGTCTTCTGGGTGTAGTGGACGAATAGCGCAAACATGGATTTACATGATTCTTGCTTTCGGAAACCAGATTGATACCTACAGAAGATATTTCCGATCTACAGAAATATTATAATTCTCTGATATAGAACTTGTTCCAATATCCTGCAAATGACAGACGTCAGAGACATGGGCCTGTAGTTTTGCGCATGTGATCAACGAACCTTCGTGAAAATGCGATGACCTTCACTTTCCTCCAATTTGTAGGATGGTTTTGCTCCTCTACAGACCTTCGGTACACTTCTGTCAGTATGGGGGAAAATTCCTTTGCATATGCCTTTGGTATCCTGTCAGGTACAGCAGCCATTCCAGTACATACTGTCTGAGACATTTGTGGTCAACTTAGCTTGAACAATGTCACACGAAACTTCAACGTAGCTGCTCTACAACTCCCATTTAATTGCCTGGAAGAGGGTTCATCGAACCGCTTTCAGATTATTTCCTATTAGGACTACCAAAATTTTTCTGTCTTAAATGATTTCTTTCATTTTATTCTATCCTACTCCCCGTGTAGGTGGGTGCCAACAAAATACATTCGCATTCGAAGGAGAAAATTGTTAAAAAATCGTTGTAAATATATCTCGCCACAACAAATAAAGCCCTTCTTTGAATGATTTCATCGCCAACTCGTGCATCATCTCCCACCTAATTGGGATTCCACAATTCGCAGCAACATTACGAAGAATGATTAATAGTGTAAATCATGCATTTTCCTTAGTGGAACTGTTGCATGTTCCATCTGATCTGCCAACGAATCGCAGCGCTTGGTTTGCCTTCCCACAACATTTTCTACGCGTTTTTCCAAATCAAGTTTATTGTAATTCTTACATGTTTAGTAGAATGTATGACCCTTAGATTTCTTTTCATGCCAATACAAACGGCTTCTCACTTTTAAGGGCAATTGCCAGTTTTGCAACATCGTAATACTATTTTATCTAAATCATTTGCAGTTGGTTTTACTCCTCTGTTTATTTACTAGACGATAAACAACAGCTTTACCTTCAAACAGCTTCATATGACTGCTCAGATTGTCTAAAACATCATGTATGAAGACAAGGAATAATAGGGATCATACAAAAGTCACCTTACGAACACCGGATACCACTTCTGCTTCTCTCTATGAACTTCCGTCAATCATTACGGACTGTGTCCTACTTGGTAGAAAACCACGAGCCCAAGCGCACAATTGAGATTACATTCCATACGCACGAGAGGAAGAGCAGGAGAAGTAGATTTGCTTGGGAGGTGATTAGCTGGCACAGCGAGGAAGACACACAAAGGAAGTAGGAGGAGTTTAAGACAGCCGGTCAGCAGGAAACCAACCATAAAACAGGGGCGGTGGGTGTGAGGGGGAGAAGAATAGATTAACATACAGAGCGGGTAGGAGGTAACTGACTTCTGTAACGCTAGATGAAATCACTTTGTAGAAATATTACAGTGAATTAAATGGGGTATGGGGTGGTGGGAGAGGAAGTGAGGAACTGAGAAAGATGGGTACAGGAGCTGGACAGACGGAAGGCTGAAACAAATAAATAGTTGGCTGGAAAGACAACAAATCTCCTTCACCACGAAATGTTGTGATAAACACATTTAAAGCGCCAACAAGTGGCTGTCAACAAAAAGTGTTACCATTTAATTTAATTCAATAAATTCGTGATCCTGCTAGAATTGTATTGCTTTTCACACGAGTTCTAGGAATTGTTTGGTTCATATACTAGGGAATACAAATGCATTTTAAGCCACAGTTGCTTGTTGAAAAAGGAAAATTTTTAATACTTCATATGTAATTCACAACTAGTTTCGATGCACTATAACATCACACTGACCCCCCGCAGACACCCCCCCCCCCCCCCAAAAAAAACATGTTTTGTAAAAGTACAAACTTTTCTACTGTGCAGCACTTGAAAATGTTGCCATTGTGCATCGAAACTGGTTGTGCATTACATATGAAACATTAAAAAATTTCCTTTTTCAACAAGCAACTGTGGCTTAGAATACGCTTGTATTCCCTAGTATATGAATTATTTAAGTTGCTCTCCTAACTGACATTATGTCAAATTATTTTACAGATTTGGTCGTTTGAATCCCTCATCGACGCAATGACTATATGACTGACAGACAACACACAGCCTAAACCACACAATAAACCCTCTTTCGATTTTCATAATCAGTAAACTGCAGCCTTGAGGAGCAGGATCTGATCGCTAGCAGAAATGTGGTAGAACAAAATTAATCACCTTATGACCGAGAGGAGATTTGGAAACACATTTACTTTCGGATGTTAAATCCGCTTGGTACGAGGGCGTGATGGGAAAATTACCTGTCAGCTCCACACTCCGCACAGCCCACGTAACGAAGTTCCTGCTGTGCACTGCCTCTAGCTTAAACCTTCCTGATGAACAGAGGGGGTGTGGGTGCGTACAAGAGTACAAGACACCTGCCAAATGTTTACACGGGAGTCAGATAGCATATCAAGAACAGGACCAGGCAGTTTCATAACAGCGGAATTTCAGAACCCGATTAACCTGTTGAAACAATAAAAGGTCCATTGCAACTTTGACAGCAAGTACCGAATAAAAGGAAGATTGCTGGCTGTAACTTACCATGTAGGTTCACTACCTTAACGGGTTAGTTTTTATAATATGGAATCGTGTAACGCGGTAACGAGCAAATTTAATGACTGTGTTGTAACATTTCTGGTGCTCCGTAGCGAAGCGTTGTGAGGCCCCTACTGTTCAATTAATATCTTTATAGACGATGTAGGACGAAATCTAAGCAGCTATCTTATACACTGATGCTGCTGCTATTTTCGGTTAGTAAAGTCACCAAAACATCTAATGGAGCTACAAAACGATTTAGATATCTGCGCAGTGCAGGAATTGACAAATGACACTAAATAATAAGTGTAAATTAATTTATATGAGTAGTAAATGCGCTAAACATCATTTACACGAAAAATGAGTCAAATCTAAAAGCCGTGAAATCAACTAAATGGCTAGAAAACACAAATACGAAGAACTTCAGCCGGAAAGAAGATTTAGTAAATATTGCACGCAAAGCGAACGAACGGTTACGTTTCATATATCATGTGAGGCAACTGCACAGATGACAATTTTGCGTCCTGTTTTGGAGTATTGCTGCGCGTTCTGGGATAGCACCATGTAGAACTGACGGAGGATATGCAGTAATTTCAGAGAAGGGCAGTTCGTTTTGTATTATGCCGAAACAGGGGGAGTAAGAGTTACGGAAATCATGCACGTGCTAGGGTGTAAATCATTGCTGCAGTGGATTAGCCGAGCGGTATAAGGCGCCTCGCTGCGGAGGTTCGAGTCCTCCCTGGAGCATGGGTGTCTGTGTCGTCCTTACGTCCTTAGGTTAGTTTACCTTAGTTTAAGTATTTTGTAAGCTTCGGACTGATGACCACACAGTTTGGTCCGATAGATATACAAACATTTGAACATTTTTGTAAATCATTGAAATAACGCCTCTGTTAGTTTCGGCGAGATTTATTTGCGAAAATCCTGTGACCACCTTTCTCTTCCTCGTGGGAACCTGCTTTTCAGCACCCACCTACATAGGAATTCCTGATATTTAGAATAAAGTAGAACGGAACGGTTATGGTGTTCGTTTCTTCCTCATGGTAGTAGAGAACGGAACGGCAGAGAAATATCGTAAAACCGGTTCGGTGAATCATTCGACAAGCACTTTTGTAGAGTAATTATGTAGATGTTGGTGTAGGCAATTAAGGAGATATTACGCTATTGAAATGCAGAATGGCGATGGGAAGAAAAGCGTTTTTGTAAAGGAGAAATTTGTTAACAGCCAATATTAATTTAATCATAAGGAAGTCGTTTCTGAAAGCATTTGTGTGGAGTGTTGCCTTGTATGGGAGTGAAACATAGACGATAAACAGTGCAGATAGGAAGAGGATAGAGGCTTTTGAAATATGGTGTTACAGAAGAATGCTGAAGATTAGGAGGTTGGATCGCGTAACTAATGAGAAGGTGCTGAACAAAATTGGGGAGAAAAGGAATTTCTGGTATACCTTGACTAAAAGAAGAGATCGATCGGTAGGATACATTCTTAGATATCAAGGTATCGTGAATTTAGCTTTGCAGGGAAGTGTGTGGAGTAAAAATCGCAGAAGGAGACCAAGAGATTCAAATGAATGTAGGTTGCCGTTCTTATGAGGTGATGAAGAGGCTTGCTCAGGAGAGAGTAGGATGAAGAGCTGCATCAAACCAGTCTCCGAACTGAAGACCACAACAACAATACGGCATTGAATGACACTGCAGCTTTTCTGCAACAGATTACTTCAGTTGCATTTTTCTTGGTTACCATCCACACAGTGTCATACCAACCGAACCACAGTGTGAATGAAAGGCATCGCTAGTTCTACTTGTGACACAGAAAGAAAAGACAATAGTATAAAGAGAGATGTATGTAGCCAGTAAGTTACGTATTTGTGGAAAAGCTCCCCTGCATCATAGGCCAGAAATATAATTTCACGGAAAACTAGGATTACATTACTACTTTTGTGTCACACAACCTGTTAAAATCGTCTGTAATGAAATTTACTGTCGCAGGAATTTGTAACGCACTAAACGTGCCTCTGTTTCGATCTGTATGATTTCGTACATATCAAAACTAACTTAAATGGCGTCTCAATCGCATTTATTTCTTTTGGTAACTGGTTTTAACCTGCTCCAGGTAACCACGTCGAAACCGATTCCAAAAGAAGTAAATGCGATGTAGACTGATTTTAAGTTAATTTCAATTACATAGAAATTCTGAAGACGTGCATGTTGAGCTGAAATTGTTCATCATTAATAACAGACTAAGCTGCAGCTGTTTCTCACTGTCTTAAAAAGGAACCTGAAGATGTTACTACACAAGACGCAACCGGTCGTTCCTTTACAAGAGAGTGAAGAACAGCTGTAGCGGATCCTTTTATTAATGACTAGCTTAAACCCGCGGCTCCGCTCGCGTGTTGGTTGATTATGATAGGTAATCTATCTTTCAGTAGTGTGCTATGAGACTGGTTTTGAAGGATGAAATGAACTACAATACCTTCTTTAGAAACAAATATTTTTAATCACTTGATGTAATGCGCGAAATGTGACATCGATTTTTTAAAGAGATGTATTAAAAGAAATTTCTTTTTTACTGCTTTATTTATTCTACGATTTCCTTATTCGTATGCTTATCTTTACAGAGAAAGATCTGAAAACATTGTATCACGCATAGACCAAAGATATGGTCTGTGGCATCACATTTCGCTGTATGTAACCTGCTTGCTATAGAGTCGCAAACGTCATAGCTGGCCTTCAGTCCAATTTTTTTTTAATAATTTGACGACTTTCAACCACCATGTCTTCCATCCCGTTATAGTTATCGCCATGGAACTGCTATGGTGTACAACGGGAGACTTCGGTCAACAATTACACACACACCATTCGTTTGCGTTCTGTAGTTTTCGCTGCAGAGCGAAATATTAACACACACACAGTAGCATTTTATATACACCGATTACTTTCCATCCCAATATACTCCACCCTTTTATCATTATCAATCTTCAAGCAACAATGCACGAAATAAAACCATTTTCAGAGCGTAAATATAATTTTCAAGGAATAATTATTGTTCCGCATTTCGCGTTATATTCTTAACATTACTAAATATCTATCAGATCGCTATAAAACCGTGCATAAAATCTTCCTCAGGTATAAATTAGTAACTGTACAATATTTAAGTCTCTGCGTCTTGTCGTTCAGACGTGATAAGCGTAAACGGAACAGAAATTCACATTAATATATACACATAAATAGCTATCCGAGCGCCATAAAACTGTGCCTAAAGCCTTTCCCCGGATAGAATTTAGTAACTGTACAAATTTTAGCTCTTTATGTCTTGTGGTTCAGACGTGATAGGCCGGCCGCGGTGGCCGAGGTGACTGAGGCGCTCCAGTCACGGTCAGCACGGCCACTACGGTCGGGGGTTCGAATCCCCCCTCGGGCATGGATATTTGTGCTGTCCTAGTTCGTAAGTAGTTCATAAGTAGTTTGTAAGTTTAGGGACTGATGACCTCGTAGTTAAGTCTCATAAGCTTAACAAACTTTTTTTTTTTTTTTTTTTTTTTTTTTTTTTTTTTTTTTTAAGACGTGATAAACGTACACCGAACAGACATTCACATTTATAGATATAGATAATTTCAATTACTTATCAAGATATCTATACTTCAATATGTAATGAAAAGCAATCGTACCAATCAGATGGGGTTCGAAATTCACCGACGTGTACACGGCAGTAATACCAGTATGACGCAAGAGATACAATGAGAAATGGCCGTATCCCCGAAGATTGGTGTGTGTGTAGCGAGATCAGGCAGTGAATTGAATGCCGAGTGAACGATTGCAACCCGACGCGATGGCCGTCCTCCGGCACGTGTAATTTACACGTGTAAACTGGGGGCGCGCGCGACCCGCGCCGGTGATCGATCTCAGTAAATCTGCGCGGACATCCCGCCAGTGCTGGCGCCAGTGATTCATGCGTGCGTGGTGCGTTCCGGTGCGTGTGCTCCACGAAACCAGCGGCGGAAGCACTGCGTTCGGCAGAGCCAGAGCCACCAGGCGGTCGTATTACGTCATCGATCACTGGCCGTAATTACTGCGAGGCACTGGATGTCAGCTGAAACTACCGCCTACGCGCGGATTCTCATCTACTGGAGAGCCTACGACAGCGATTTAACGTTTCGTATCAACTAGCTAAACCTCCGTCTGAAATCAATGTTAAGGCAAATGAATGAATTCTTAATTGATTTTTCCGTCGGTACTTGACATGTAATGCTGCTTTCGTATGAAAATGGGTGTTGCGTATTAAAGTTAAGGTTGGGGACCGCAAATGAAATTTTACCAGGTAGTGAAATTTTTTAAAATGAGATTACTACGCAATTTTCACAAGGAAGGGACAATTTAAACAAAATTATTGGATTCCGCCATTAAATGGTAGCGGTCGTAATTTCGGTGGCAAATACAACACCAGAAAGCAACATTACAGAGGAAGTCGGCGGAATCTAAATTTTACCTCATTGAGAGCTGGTACAAATATTTCGATCATGTTCTGTAGTGATTCTAGCTGTGATGAATGGAATATTACTTTGATAAATTGATGCTGGGATTGTGCGTTTCGGTTACTATTGTTCTATGACCGTGTGGAAAATTAATCATGATAGTCGCCAAAAATTGCAAAATTATCGGACTTCATAAACATTACGAAGATTTTTCTGCAGGCATTAAAATGTAATAAACCATTCATAGACACGAAATAAATAAGTTACACAGATAATGTTTTAGTACAATCGCGAAACAAATCGCAACAATACCCGAGCATCACTTTATGAAGTACTGGATCTGCTGAAAATAAAAACGTTAAAATTAGTGAGAATGGGGAAGGGATTGTAAGTAAGTAAGATATTTCAAATTAACTGTGGGGTTTTATTGAAATTAATAAAAAAAAACTAAGCTCACACTTACATGTCACGTCCTAGCACATGAAGCAGAAGAAAGTAAGTCCGAACAGTTCCACTCTCTCTCTTCAGCTTGTTGCAAAAAAATTGAACGTGACAAATGTCATATGTTTATCTATACGCTGGCAGAGAGAGGGCAGAAGTCAGCGACAAGCATCGCACAAGTTATAAAAAAAATAATCATTAATGTATTACTACAGACAGAACATGATAATAATATCAAAAAGGAACAACTTCCAGATGTTCTGCAAAACGTTTTTATTGGTCACAAACCGGCTTTCGGCTTCTCAGGCCATTATCAGGTGACAACTGAATGTAGTACACATGTTTTCAAAGACGTTAAGATTTACAAAGATGTTATTACAGACAATCGATACTTCACTGGAAAGTTCATCGCAAAAACTTATTTATGACACTTATTAACATTTATATAAAAATATAATAAATATGTGTAAAGAATCAAAATTAATAGGATTATTTTTGTTGAAAAGGAAATAAAACTTATTTCAGTAGAGGTGTAGAGGGGAACTGGATCTGATCGTTTAATACTAAACTAGCATCCTGAGCCAAATGTTTATTGATTTCCAATATTTCCAGTAGTGTTATCTTTCTGCTTTTCTTCAGGAGATGTAGAATCTCACAGTTTACATCATAATCATGGCCTTCTCTGAGCAGATGTTGAGCAAAGGTTGAATCTCTCTTTTTTAACCTGCAGCTTCTCTCATGTTCTGATAATCTAATAGCTACAGCCCTGCCAGACTGACCAACATAACAAGAATGAATTCTTGCAAATATACAGGGTACTAGCTGAAAACCCGGCGTTGCCCGAGTATTTATTTATCTATTCCTATTATTTTTCAGTTATATATTCATTTGTATAAGGGCTATATGTCTGTAAATTCTCTTGGGAATACAATTAGTAGTAAAGAAGTAATAGATGAAAACTTGGTGCATGATGGGGCGGTTTTCCATGAACGTTACTATTTATGTGCTCACATCTCATGAAATACGTGTCGTACTGCGATATAATTTAGTTACATTTAACTATATCTCTGTAAAATTTCCTGAGACTATAATTTGTACTTGTGGTGTCGCACAAGTCCAAAGTGCGCGCTACCTACTTTCGCCGCGCGCCGCCATGCACGCACGGCGCGGCGTTCTTACGACGCCAGCCAAGAGTGCCCTCTGCTACAACTCCGCTCGTGGCCACCACTGAACGACATCGTACACTTGGGACTGAGAGAGGAACCAGTTAAGACATTCGGAATCAGATAGGCACCAGTAAAGACTTGGCTATCGGACAGGCACTAGGCAGGACTCTAGCTCAACTATGTATCAGCATTCTGCAGTACAAAACTATGTAAAAGTTAAGTATTTTATAAATTCTGTGCAATATATATCTCGTTCTAATTTACTCTAGTGTTTCTAGTTTCTGCTGTCCCACTGGCTGCTCACCTTCGTACCTGCACAAGCGTGCATCCTTATTCCTGTGTCGGTACTTTTCTACTCGGCCACCGACACCTACGACGGAAACGAGACACAAAAGCGGCGACGAGGCTGGGACACAATAGTACTGTACAAATTATAAATTGTAACGTCATAACGATTACGGTAGTTTTACTCCATAACCAGCGGAAAAGTAGTAGGCAAGAAACCTTTTTCCTTTCATCATTTTGCTATGATTGTCAGCGAGCAAAAGTTTTACAAGCGTTTAAAATTATTTTCAAAGTTTGTTGCAAGTCGCCAAATATTCTCATTCTCATACAGTGTATTTCGAAAGTCTCGCCGCATTATATGGCATTTTTTGCGATATCTATTGGTTATGACGTAATACCATTTGAACCATGTGGTGTATCTTATTATTAACCATGCCGCAATTGTTACCTCACGGTAAGGAATGTTTGTACCAAATTTGGTTGAAATTTGGCCAATGGTTTAGGAAAAAATGAGCAGCATTGTCGCAAAATGCAGCAGTTTTTTCGCGCATTTCATTGTTTATGACATCAAATCTCGTGATTCTTACACTTACGGCGACCGTCCTCATTGATTGAAGCTTACGTGTACAAAATTTCATAAAGATTGGAACAAAACTGTAGATTTGTATGCAAAACGTACAAACATACGGACACTCTGCTTTATATATTAGATTTCAGGAAGGAAGGAAGGAGGCTTGGGGCTTAAAGTCCCGTTGACAGCGTGGTCATTAGAGACTGCGATTTTTGGGACAGAATGGATGAGGAAACCAGGCGTGTTTTCTTCTTCAAAGGAACCATTGCGTTATTTGTCCAGAGTAATAATGAAATTGTGGAAAACCCAGAACTGCATGGTGCGGCGGTACGACTTCCTCTTGCGTTAGTAGGACTGAATAACAACTTTGATGTGGCCGTGTAAGACTCCGTCTACAGAAGAGCCTATGACAGCGATTTGACGTTTCATGTCAACTAGCTAGACCTCCGTCTGAAATCAGTGTTAAGGCAAATGAATGAATTCTTGCAGATATACAGGGTACTAGCTGAAAACCCGGCGTTGCCCGAGTATTTATTTCTTCCTATTATTTTTCAGTTATATATTCATTTGTATAAGGACTATATGTCTGTAAAATCTCTCGGGAATACAATCAGTAGTAAAGAAGTAATAAATTAAAACTTGGCGGATGATGGGGCGGTTTTCCATGAACGTTGCTATTTATGTGCTCACATCTCATGAACTACGTGTCGTACTGCGATACAATTTAGTTACATTTAACTATATCTCTGTAAAATTTCCTGAGACTATAATTTGTACTGTACAAATTATAAATTGTAACGTCATAACGAATGCCGTAGTTTTACTCCATAACCTGCGGAAAAGTAGTAGGCAAGAAACCTTTTTCATCATTTTGCTATGGTTGTCAGCGAGAAAACGTTTTACAAGGGTTTGAAATTATTTTTAAAGTTTGTTGCAAGTCGCCAAATTTTCTCATTCTCATACAGTGTATTTCGAAAGTCTGGCCGCATTATATGGCATTTTTTGCGATGTCTATTGGTTATGACGTAATACCATTTGAAGCATGTGGTGTATCTGATTATTAACCATGCCGCAATTGTTACCTCACGGTAAGGAATGTTTGTACCAAATTTGGTTGAAATTTGGCCAATGGTTTAGGAAAAAATGAGCAGCATTGTCGCAAAATGCAGCAGTTTTTTCGCGCATTTCATTGTTTATGACATCAAATCTCGTGATTCTTACACTTACGGCGACCGTCCTCATTGATTGAAGCTTACGTGTACAAAATTTCATAAAGATTGGAACAAAACTGTAGATGCAAAACGTACAAACATACGGACACTCTGCTTTATATATTAGATTTGAGGAAGGAAGGAAGGAGGCTTGGGGCTTAACGTCCCGTTGACAGCGTGGTCATTAGAGACTGCGATTTTTTGGGACAGAATGGATGAGGATACCAGGCGTGTTTTCTTCTTCAAAGGAACCATTGCGTTATTTGTCCAGAGTAATAATGAAATTTTGGAAAACCCAGAACTGCATGGTGCGGCGGTACGACTTCCTCTTGCGTTAGTAGGACTGAATAACAACTTTGATGTGGCCGTGTAAGACTTCGTCTACAGAGGAGCCTACGACAGCGATTAACGTTTCATGTCAACTAGCTAAACCTCCGTCTGAAATCAATGTTAAGGCAAATGAAGGAATTCTTGCAAATATACAGGGTATTTCAAAAAGGAAGGAAGAAGGCTTGGGGCTTAACGTCCCGTTGACAGCGTAGTCATTAGAGACTGTGATTTTGGCGAAATAATGGATGAGGAAAACAGGCGTATATTTTCCTTCAAAGGAACCCTTGTGCCATTTGTCCGGAGTAATATCTTCATCTACATCTACATGGGATACTCTGCAAATCACATTTAAGTGCCTGGCAGAGGGTTCATCGAACCACCATTATACTATTTATCTCCCATTCTCCAATAGCGCGCGAGACGAAAGAACCACTGAATCTCTCTGTTAGAGCTCTGATTTCTCGTATTTTATTCTCATGATCATTTCTACCTATGTATGTGGGAGTCAACAATATATTTTCGCGTTCGGAGGAGAATGTTGGCGATTGGAGTTTCGCAAGTAGCCCACGCTGCAGCGATAAGCGCCGTTGTTGTAATGATTTCCATCCCACATCATGTATCATTTCTGTAACGCTGTCTCCTCTGTATCGTGACAATACGAAACGAGCTGCCCTTCTTTGGACTCTTTCGATGTCCTCCGTCAAACCCGCCTGATAAGTATCCCACAGTGGGCAGCAATACTCCAAAAATGGACGGACAAGCGAAGTGTATGCAGTTTCTTTGGTAGTTCTGTTGCATGTTTTAAGGGTTCTGCCAATAAAACGTAGTCTCTGGTTCGCTTTTCCCACGATATTATCTATGTGTTCTTTCCAATTTAAGTCAGAAGTAACAATAATTCCTAGGTATTTAGTGGAGTTTACGGCCTTCACTTTTGATTGATTTATCTTCTAAACGAAGTTTAACGGATTTCTCTTGTGCTCATGTGGACGACTTCACACTTCTCATTATTTAGAGTCAACTGCCAATTTTACAGCATATTGATATCTTATTCAGATCGTTCTAAAATGAAAATAATGAAATTGCGGCTGGTAAAACTTCCTGTATATATATATATATATATATATATATATATATATATATATATATATATATATATATATATATAACATATTCGTGCGCAGATGGAAGAAACATGTGATACTATATCTTCTTTAAATTGTCACTCTTAATAAAATATTTCAAATTTCATTCCTAGTTCAAACTGTCAAAAGGAAGTTCGTCTTTTAGACGTTGCTATAGTCACAGATGATATGAAGTTTCTTTATATCGTGATAGATCGATATGTTCGATCTATTAAATGAAGTATTAAAAATTACTTTAATTTTTCTTAATGGATCTTTCGCACTGAATAATGTTTCAGAAATTTCATCTTTCAAACTGTAAAAGGGTTTGAAATTACTTCTTTCTCTTCTATCAATATACCATTTCTTGTAAATAAATAATATCTGATATAATTGTCTGAGACACTCGATGACTTTTCAAGACACATGAACATTTATTCACGTCAGAGTACAGATCGTGACTCAACAACAGTTAAAACAGAACTGATATTTGAACCATGTTGATTTTTTCATGAAACTTTCTATAATATTGTCAATAACCTTGACGATAACCGCAGAGACCAGCATCTTCTTGCCTTCTTGCCTTCTTGCCGACTTGAACTGGCCAGATGTTTACTCCTTGATATCAGCTTGAAGATGTTGCTCTCGTAGGTTGAATCGCCATCACAGCATATGAAATATAAGAAACATACAAAAAAGATTTAAGAATCACATAACATAAAAATATTTACATTAAAATCATTTAATAACGTATATATTAATCGATTTTTCTGCAAAATATTGAGCTGATATGAAGTAGTAGCGGAGACAATAAATCGTGCCACTACAAATGGACGGAGGTCAATTTCCACCCCTGCCTTCTTTCGCTCGGCGATATTTGAAAAGGAACGGTGTAAGGTGGTACAACTGAGATCATTGCAGACAAATGTTATTGTAACTGGAACTATATTTAGAAAAGAAATAATTTAACTACGTCACTTGTTCTTGGATGTTTAATGAATACATAACACACATATTTATGGACTCTTCCGTCGGCTCTTGATGGAACATAGACATATTTTAGAACTGTATGCACTATATATTTGTTCCAAAATAATATTTATTTTGTTGTGAACTAGCTTTCGGCTTCTTAGGCCATCTTCAGACAGCTTAATACTGTAGATTATCCACATCACACGAGCTGCTGTGTTTCGAGTACAGAGATTTTACAAAGATAACTGTCAGTCATAGACTATGTAGGCTTTAAGTATTTTATAAAAAGGGACGCCCAACCAATTAAAACAAAACTGAAACTAAGACATAAATATACATTAATTTTTAACAAATAGGTTAAAACAAACAATGGCCCAATGAATACTAGTAAGTATAATTGTATACTAAATTTACTCATATATACGAAAAAAAAGTAGGAGAAAATACCTAATAACACAAACAAAAATTGGGCACCAATGTTACATGTTGGTAAAACATCAGAAAGGCTTGCGGCAAACTTTAGTCCAGAAAATACTCCCTAGCCTTTTAATAATAGAAATACTGTTGCCAACTTGCTCTTCAATAGCAAAGACTTGATTCTGTCTTTGAAAGTAAGTGGCATGTATAGGATCTCTTGAAATCTTTGTGGTGAAGTATATGTAGGTCAGTCACGTAGGGATAACTACTAGACTGGCTGAATATGAGAGGTGTTGGAGATTAATAAAGAGAGATTCCACCTTTGCAGAACATGCCTTAAATGAATGCCATAATGCCATGCCTTTAACGTTACATGTGATGTTCTCCACAGAGCAAATAAAGGCAGAAAACTAACATTGCTTGAAATTCTATCAACAGACACCAAGCTCAGAAACCAAACCTAATAATCAGTGATCAGACCCAATTTCAGTATTCACCATTATTAATGTAATCTATTATGTATAATTCTACCACTATGCTTCTTAAAATTGTGTAACGTCTCTCACCAACATTCCAATGTTTTTCCTTTCTTGTGTTACACCATTCTCGTAAAAACCAGTGAATTTTAATATAGGCTATGTACTACAATATGCTCCTCTTTCAATATTCACATACTCCAAACTTATGTAATTGTTCCCAACAAAATTACATTTTTATTTCTTCCTTACTCACCTGTTCCCCTCCTACTTTCGTTCGTATACATATGTTAATTTAATATACAATTGCACTTACTAGTATTCACTGGGCCATTGTTTGTTTCAACCTATTTGTTAAAAATTAATGTATATTTATTTCTTAGTTACAGTTTTGTTTTAGTTGGTTGGGGTCTCTTTTTATAAAATACCTAAAGGTTACATAGTCTATGACTGACAATTATCTTTGTAAAATATTTCTACTCGAAACACAGCGGCTGGTATGATGTGGATAATCTTCAGTATTGTCTGAAAATGGTCTAAGAAACCGAAAGCTACTTCACAAAAAAATAAATATTATTGTAGAACAAATATATAGTGTATACAGTTATTTAACATAACAAAAATATTACACAGTACAAATGTTTGTATAAACACAAAAAAGATTACAGACCTGAGAATAATCGGTCGAAAATGTACGACACTAGGTAAAATTGTGCTCATTTCCTGGTAAAATTTGGATCACTGGCATCTTCCACATAAAAAGCACTTTTCCCTCGGTCACGAGCGCATGCTTCGTGGTACTAAACGTTGCATTTTTGGCAGCGAATCCTGTCACCAATAACCAGAAAATTTATAAGAGCGCGTTAGACTAAGTAGCTTCACTTACCTATAAACAGGAAAAAATGTATTTGTCCATAGCACAAAGTGGTGTATTCCTGGAAAAAACAGAAGGAGCTTTAGAAACCTGCTACACTACAACGCCACACAAAGGCAAGTGCTACCAAAAGCATGAGACAGACAAATTATTTTGATCGGAATTATACCTATGTCGAACTTTTACCACCTTAGCGTACTAATTATTTTAAGAGGTAGTGCTACTGAAGAATTGCGTGTTACATGTTGCAAATTTTATTGAATACAGAGATAAAGCTGGGTCCAGTGCATTTACGTTCCGTGTGTGAATACACCAGTTCCTCACAGTTTTTATGGACGTATTTATCAAATCTCTGCAATAGAATATTGATGTTCAAAATGTGAAATTGTGCGTTACTTTAAATTGAATCTTCGATTGTGGTTTACTCGCGCAGTCTTCAGCACTGCAGCATGTAACCGTATTTACATATGCTGAAAAAATAAATGTTAAAATGCTTGTAAATCTATCGGACTCAACTGCTTGGCCGTTAGTTCGTAGCTTAGAAACTACAGAAACTAAGGTAAACTAAGCTAAGGACAACAGAAACACTAATGTTCGAGGAGGGGGAGGGGCTCGAAACCCTGAGGGCGAACGACCACGTGCACCGCAGCACGGCGCTCCAGTGCGAACGGCTGATTCACCGCGGCTACCTTCGCCGAGTAGGCCGAGATGATGTTTGTGTATCGGTTTTGTAATGTGATTGTTTAGCTTCTCCCAGCGTAATTCTAGGTGAGAAAGTTCACGGGCGTGCGGCCGGATCCCTGAGAAAATCTGGCACAATATTTCGGCAATCAAATATGTTACCAAAAGATATAAAAAAGCCAAGATCGCTGTCATCAATTTTTATTTACGACGACCGGTTTCGCTGAACTATGTCAGCATCATCTGGTAAAAAAAAAAAAAAAAAAAAAAAAATTACAAGGCCATATATTCTTGTAATGTCAATCAGTTGTTATATAACACTTTACAGAGCATAGGTAAACTATGTCATTATAATGTTTTATTATAATGACATAGCGCACCTATGCACTGTAAATTGTTATATAACAACTGATTGACATTACAAGATTATGGCCTTGTAAAATATTTTATTTGACCAGATGATGATGCCATAGTTCATCGAAACCGGTCGTCGTAAAAAAAATTGATGACAGCCATCTTGGCTTTTTTATATCTTTTTACAATATTATAAGTGGATCGCCTCCTAAAACGTAAACCAACTAAAAATGTTGCCATCATCAGGTGCCCTGATGAACCGACTGTCTCGGAGCGGTGTCGTCGCTTTTATCTCGTCCCTCCTTCCACCGCTCCCAACACCGTCCGCGCCCAGCGACGTCTACAGGCGGTCTTCGTAGTAACCTCGCTCCCTATGCCGTTCGCGCCCCGGTGTATCCGCTAGCGGTGTCTGCCCCCGGCCGACGTCATTTCGTTATGGAGATTCTGCAGTCGGCACAGGTTTGGTGACAGCGTATCGGTTGTGGTAGTCAGTGCAGACAATTATCCATCAGTTACCGGTTGTCAACTTCGGGAACATAACCAAAATGTCGAATTCGGTGGAATTGGGCTGGTGCAGGCGAAATTGGTACCAGATATCTTGGAGCTAATTACAATCTCTTACATAGTGCTTGATATATCGGTAGAGACCTTTCCAGTAATACCTGCGTCTGATTCTGACCAGGGTCTTTCAGTGGCGTAGCTATGTCACCAAGGGCCCCGGGGCAAAAATTACATTGGGGCCCTCTTTAAACTAAAACTATACAGATGCATAACTACATTATCAGCTCCTTACCGCCCACTGAAAGACATAATAAGGCAAACCTAAATACTACTAAGTAATAAGTAAAATAACTAAGTCGATATCTTGACTTATTATCGTGACAGTGGGGTAGAGGGCAGCGTCTTGATGCACAATTCACTATTGAGACAAAGTAATTATTACATTAAACTTCTGATCCGTGAATGTAAGTAAACATTTAAATGGCAGAATAAACAAATAATGTGCGGGTAGAAACTTACCTTAAAAGATTGCGTGAAGAGCTGAATTCTCACCATTAGTTCAAAGTGAAGTTGTTTGTTTTTCACATAGAAGAACTGATCAGAATGCGGCGGAGGGTATAGTGTTCGTATGCACGTAAATTGAAGAGCGAATTATTATTATGGTATGGGAAGGCACCGTCCCCAGAAAAACGCCACAGAATGACGAATCCATTTCCCGCCTTCCATTGCATGGTAGCGTGTAGAAATTTATGTAGATTGTGTTCGGTATTCCTTTCAGTATTAACGCATTTGTGGAAAATAAACATGCCTGTTTCCTGGCGCAACGCATTTTGTGGGAAATGCGCAGTCTCCAGGTCTGTCTGCGCAGTACGTCATCTGTCATTTATGAGGTGCACTGTGCAAGGGTCGGTATAACTTTGTAAAACACCTTGTAATTTCCTTTTGCGACGTAATGGGGTAGACAGAGTGGGGCTCGCTTTCTCGCTATTCGCTTTGCAGGCGCACAAAGAACGGCAATGCCTGACCATTCCAGAGGTCTGCCTTCCAGCACCTTCAGCCCTCCAACCCTTCCAGCTGTCACCTGTCACATCCACACAACACATCTTATGCCCAATACTGTTCTACTGTACTTAAATATGCTGTACACATTTAATATTTTGTCTTAGTCCATTCTGCTTAACAATAACTATATTAACATATTGGCTGCCAAAGGTGTACCTGGGTTACCGACCCCCGGGCATCATTTACTTTTTTTCCATATTCCACATTAGTTTGCTTGAAGTAAGCTATTTAAGTACAAATAAGTTAAAAATATTGCAATTTAGTACCTTAGTTCATGTTTTGTGTGTGTGTGTGTGTGTGTGTGTGTGTGTGTGTGTGTGTGTGAGTGAGTTACATATGACTCAAGTGGCGCCAGAGTAAAGTGCCAGGTGTGTCATTTGCTATGTCGCTAATAATTTTGGGTTGGTACTCGTGTAAGTTGGGGTAGAAGAAGAATGGAAGCTCTTTAAAGACACTCTTGTTACAGAAGCTGTCCACATCTGAGGGAAAACAAGTTCAGCACAAAGAGAGAAGAAAACACCCTGGTGGAATGACAGGGTAAAGACAGCAATTAAAGAAAGAAATGTGTTAAAGAAGTTATTAGACCGGGAAAAACAGAATAGAGTAGATGTAAGAAATGACACTGAAATTGAACGTCTGTCTCAGGAATATCGAAACAAGAAGTTGGCTGTTAAAAGGCTGATCCAAAACGAGAAGGATAAATGTTGGGATGACTTCACCAAAAAATTACAAGAAGACTCTCAAGGCAATAAAAAACTGCTATATAAGTTAGCCAATGATAAAAGATATGAGCGTACTAACATCGTTGTGCTAGAAACTGAGGAAGGGAAGCTGTTGAGAACAGAATCCGAAATTAGGAGTGAAATGAGGAACCATTTCAACTGGCTGTTGAATGGGAATGTTGACAGCAGTGATGATAGTGATTGTCCAGCTGAAGAAACACCAGAGGTTCTACAACCATTAACTTGGCTGGAAGTTGAGTCTGCTCTGAGAACTATGCGAAACGGAAAGTCTCCAGGGTTTGATGAGCTAAGCTCAGATATGATGAAGGCAGCCGGAACACCTGGCCTACAATGGATCTACAGAGTTCTGTCAGTCATCTGGACAAACAACAAAATTCCAGATGACTGGACAAAAGGAATCATCATTCCACTGTTTAAAAAAGGAGACCTAAAGAAGTGTGGAAACTATAGAGGTATCACCCTACTTTCATATACCCTAAAGCTGCTGGAAAAAATTATAGAAACCAGACTTAGGTTGATAGTTGAACCCTTATTAGAAGAAGAACAGCATGGCTTCAGGAAAGAGCGAAGTACTATAGACCTCATCTTTGCGGTAAGGATTTTGACAGAGAAATACTGGGAACATGGAAAGAACTTAGTGATGGTGTTCTTAGACCTGGAGAAGGCATATGATAGTGTCCCTCGCAATAAAATATGGAAATGCCTGGAAGATCTAAAAATGCCCAATAACCTGATTGACAGAGTAAAGATGCTGTATCAAACTTGCATGAGTAGTGTCCAAATAGGAAATGGTCGCTCTGAATGGTTTGAGACGAAGAGGGGAGTCCAGCAGGGAAGTTCTCTATCACCACTCTTGTTTATTATTGTAATGGACAGAATGCTAAAATCTATTAAGGAAATTACAAATGAGTCGAGATCACTGGTATTTGCAGATGTTGTTGTAATATGGGGAGGAACAGAAACAGAAGTGCAGAAGAACCTGACTGTCTGGAACAATAAATTTAAAGAATTTAACTTGAAAATCAGCAAGACCAAGACGGTTGAGATGACCATAAGCTGAGAGGGAACAAGTTCAAACATCTGCTTGGAAGGAACAAAAATTAAATCAGTTTCCCACTTTCAGTACCTTGGAAGTATTTTCTCCAAGGACAACACCATCCGGCAAGAAATCCTCAACAGGACACAAAAAGCATCAAATTTCTACATGCAAGTTCGGAATCTACTCTGGGACAAAAAAGTACCCCAGGCAGTAAAGTTAACTTTGTATAACACTTACTTCACTCCAATCCTTATAAATGGCATCGAAACATGTATACTGTTAAAAAAGGATTACAGCAGAATCCAAGCGACAGAAATGAGGTTTATCACGACTATGAATCAAAGTACCAGGAGAGACAAGATCAGAAATGAAGTACACAGGGAAACAGCTGGTATCAGGGTCCCTATTGCGAACATCTTGGGGAAACGAAGACTGCAGTGGTATGGCCATGTAATGAGAATGGATAGCACAAGAACAGCTAAAAAATACTTCAGAATGGAAGCGGGAGGAAGAAGACCAAGAGGAAGGCCAAGGAGACGATGGATAGAGGCAGTTAAATCAGACATACAGAAGAACGGTCTCAAGTGGGATGATGTCCAAGACCAAATGTTATATCAAGATCGGATGAGATTGAGAGCGCTTGTTAGCCACACCCGGGAAACTGGAGATGGAAAATGATGATGATGATGACTCCTGTAAGTCTTTCATTCCACAACATTATTTGCGTACATTTCCATTATTGTTTTTCTGCATTGTTACCGCAGTCTTTATTAGGTGTTGTTTTGATAATTTTTAATTCGCTGAACGACGTTTCGGCTGCTGCAGAAGAACAAAACGAAATATTTCCATAACCTCATATTCTAATAATGCATATTTTATTATAATTTTCTTACATAATTGACGATCTATCCATGTTGGGGTCAATTTCGGCAGGAGAAATTAAAAGTCGAAATTCCTTCATACAACTAAAATATTATGTAATTTGGGACATGGATAATCGGAAAACCGTTTTATTCGGGTATTCGAACTGTACACTTCTATTTGCCAATAAGAAGTACTGTACAGTAAATGTATTTATACTGTATTTGGAGGAGCGCGATCCTTCACATTGCACGCCACAACACTTGGAAGACGCAGCTGTTTACTGTGAGCGGCTTTGATGCTGCCGCTACTTCTGCCGACTGAAGTGTGCCGATTGTTGGACACATTGACTGACAGCTTCGCCTGTCGGCAGCGCGTCTTGTGAAGGCCCAATTAGAAGCATTGTTCCGCCAGCCAGTGGTTCAGTGCGGCTACTGTGGGAAACTTGGTTTGAGGGGAAGGGGATATGATGGACGATAGGGTGGGAGGGTAAAAAATTAAATAAAAAATTCGACGCTCTACTGTAACTTTTTTCGATCGCCGCTCACGAAGGCCGAGGGGCCCCTGGAGCTCGGGGGCCCCGGGGCACTGCCCCGCCTAGCCCTATGATAGCTACGCCACTGGGGTCTTTACGAATTCCAGATAACAGGATACTGGAGAACTATAGAAATACTCGAGAAAAGCTGACCGGAGATGAGCTGTAACGACCAGTAGCCACTTTGGGCCCAGTGGATCGTAGTTGCTCTTATTCAATGTCCTTTGGTCGGTTCTTCATTCTCCAAAGTCTCAATGATTTGTAATAACGTAAAATCTTCTCTCTGTTCAGCTTTGGTGTCACCTAATCCAGCGAGGGCTGAAATTTCAACCATGCTGCTGTGTTTCGCTAATGGATTCCTCTAAAGGCAGTCTTTGAATACCACTGTGGCATCGTACTGTTTGAGAGTCCATCTTGCTAGTCAACCTGATGCATCGTTCACACTGGTTAGCCAAAAAAAAAAAAAAAAAAAAAAAAAAAAAAAAAAAAAAAAAAAAAAAAAAAAAAAAAAAATAATAATAATAATAAATAAATAAATAAATAAATAAAATAAAAAATAAATAAATAATTGTTGTCTGTGGCGACGGTGAATGGTTTACCTAATAAAGACGGCTGTAACTTGTTGATAGCCCAGCTACCGGCGAGACATTCCTTGTCGGTTGTAGCTTAGAGCCGGCCGCGGGGACTGAGGCGCTCCAGTCATGATCTGCGCGGCCACTACGGTCGGGGGGTTCGAATCCCCCCTCGGGCATGGATATTTGTGCCGTCCTTAGTATAAGGTACTTCGTAAGTAGTTTGTAAGTTTAGGGACTGATGACCCCGTAGTTAAGTCCCATAAGCTTAACAAACATTTGAACATTTTTGTAGCTTAGAGAGTACTGTTGATGCATACCACCTTCCTTAAATCGTACAAGTACTGCACCAAACCCATAACCATTAGCGTCAGTGTGAAGTTCGGCTCCCGCGTTATCGTCGTATAAGGTCAGAACTAGTGTGGTTGTTACAGTCTCCTTTGTTTCTTCTCATCCCAGAAAAAGGTGGCGTCTAAGTTCCTGCAGTGGACGAAACTTGTTACAGAACCATTTTATGAAACGCCAGTAGTATGAGCACAGCCATAGAAAACTTCTCAACGCTTTTGCTGCCTTCTTAGAAACATATCCAATCATAAACCCTCGTTTTCTTCACAGGGTCGCACAGATTTAAAGCGCACGTAGAAAGGACAGTACCACGGTATGGACCATCTTAGCAACGATGGATTGTTCGAGTGCTCTAAGGCGCCTTGCTACGGAGTGCGAAGTTGCCCGCGGGCAGATGTTCCAGTCCTCCCTCGGGATTGAGTCTGTGTGTTGTCTTTAGTCTAAGTTAGTTTAAGTTATAGTCTAGGAACTGAAGACCATAGCAGTTTGGTCCAATTGATTTACTAAAATTTGAACATCCTGGAGGAGCACCTTGTGACGTAGGGAGACTGAGAACGCGCCTGCTTGGTCAAGACTTCACAGACTGTACCCAGCCATGGCGGGATGATCTCGCGTCCACTTGCACCATTGCTCCGTAATATAGTGTATTGTTATACTGAGTTACTAGACAATGTCCATGTGAATAAGGTTGTCCGTTATGCGAATTTGTATGGTCCCTTTAAAGATGCTGACTCAGTAGTTATTTGCGGAGGACGGGACATTCCCCATAATTCGCTGTGCAACGAATTGTTTGGGTGGTATGGGATCTGGCACAAATGCAGAGTACTTTGAATGCACCCGCGTTCTTGAGGCCGACGTCGTCCTTTTCACTCGAATACCCTTCAAATGGCATTATATCTTTATTTTTCAGCTTTTTTTTTTTTTCAATCTAGAATATTCTCTCTTTCAGTTACGTCATGTATTCGTCTTCCGATGTAATAGTTTCCATTTTTTCGTGTCACCATACCTCACCGCCATAATTCAGCTACAGTGAGTGTGTACAACCAACTGTCGCAAAGATACATCTTGGTGTTCGTATTCGGAACTACGGCGATTAAAATATACATCTCTCAGGCAACAATTCCATCGAAAATGACTTCCGAGCAAAATCTACGTACTTATCACTAGTTTTCTTAGTGCTATGTGACATACAGGTTTTAAGGCATGGTACCACTAGTGACTCCGAACAAGAAACTTCTTATACACGAATCCCCTTTTCTTAATCTTATCCGAGTAAACCAAAGGAAACAAACATAATTAAGTGTAGCATCGTCTCTACTAACCTTGTCGGTAGGCAGATCACTTGCGTGTCGTATAGTTGTTCACTCCAAGTCTCAGTCTTACAGTGCTTGTCGTGCTATAGTGTTGTGAGGAAAAAATACAGTTTCGTGTAGTGAAAATGCCACGGAACTTCACACATGCAGAATATGCTCACATGATGTTTGGCTATGGTTTGTTCAGTGTACACACCAGAGCTACTGTGCCAGAATGCCATCAACGCTTTCCGAATCGCATAGTGCCAGACAGCAGGGTGCTCAGCAGGATGTATCACGGATTGAGTGAGCGTAGAGCGCTTGCCAGCGTAAATGTTGTCACTGAAAATCCCGTCCAACAAATCTTAGTGAAGTTGAGATCTAGTGGAACTCAATCCGACTATTAGCTATAGAAGAACTGATGCCCAACTTGGCATTCCACAAACACGAGTGAACCGCACAGTACACCAGCAATGTATCCATTTCATCAGCAGAGTGTAATAACATCTGCACGAACGAGATGCTTCTGCCCGGCAAGAATTCCGTCAGTGCATCATTGCCAGTGATCGATTAATCCAACGTATTCAGTTCACTGATAGTCATCAGACATGTAACTTTCAAGCATGGACAGATGAAAAAGTGCACGCTAACGTGGAAACGAATTTTCAGTGACGCTTCTCTGTGAGTGTGTGGTGCGGTATTATTGCTGACCAAAACGGTCTGCTTAGACACAGTACCGCGATTTGCTTCGAAATGTGTTACCAGATATCGCAGAGAAGGTTCATTTTCTGTAGTATCACCATGACGGAGCTCCTACACAGTCCGTACGGCCACTTACACAGTATCTTTAATAAAAAGTATCCTGGACGGTGGATCGGTCGCCGTGGAGTTATTGCTTGGCCACCAAGGATAACCGACCTTACCCTGTTGGATTACTGTCTGTTGGATGGGAAGAGCGAAGTATACAAACGCAGAGAGGACACAGGGAACTTGTGGGTCGTATTTTACACGCTTGTGCTGAAGTAAAGGGATGTGAACTAAGTTCCGATCAGCAACAAAACACTTGTCCACAAGGGCAGCAAAATGAAGTTGGCGGTGGACATCTCCTGTGAGGAAACTTACACAGTCAAACCATAAAGTAACATTATCTTACAAATTTCTTCGTGTTTTTGGCCTCCTTTTTTGCAGTTATACAATTTGTATAGGTTATGAGATCGTCTTATGCAACTGTAAATTAGTCTACTTTAGATCAGACGACATACAGAGCCTGCCAGGCCACAGAAATGGCTATTTTTGTAAGAAGTGTTACTGTAAAAAGTGTAAATAGTGTATATAGCCAGTGACAGCAAGTGTGAATGTGCTACAAATCACACATGAAGAGAAAAACATAAAAATTCGTGAGTAATATTAGTAGTCCAATTTATTCAGAATCAAAACAATCCAATTGCATGAGAATTGTTACCGATCGAATTTAGTAAAAAAATCAAACAAATAATGTAATACAAACCATTTCTTGTACAGCTGACCACTGAAGATGCTTTCGAATAAAGCGAAACGCATCTGGTCTAAAGTAGACTGATTTACAGTTGCATAAGAAGGTCCCATAACCTATACAAAACATCATCTTAATTTGCTGTCACCTGCACTTTTCCCGTTCTTAATAGTATTCATTACAAGTTTTCATTAGAAGTTGTCTGTTCAGATTCAGCCATTAAAGCATGCACCTCTTCTCCTGGCTGGCCCTATATAAACGGTGGTAAGTAACGTGCAGCGGTTTCCCAGAGGGGACCAAGTGAAACACCTCGCCAGGTAATAACGGAGTCTGACTGAGCACGCACAGCGTTTGGGACTCCGCGAGGTAACGCACCGGCGTGCGCTGTCGGCGCTGATGGTTTCGGCGGAGCGCCTCGTTAGCGGTCGCCCTCCCCTCCCCTGCAGCCCACGGCGGCGCCTGTTTAAGCTCTGAGCCCCTGAGCCACTGAGCGCTGCGAGGCTTTGATTCGCCGCTACGTCTCTCTCCCTCCCTCTGCCGGCGGCGTTTAATATTTAACCGGTCCCCACGGGGAGCGTTTCGCACCACGCCCTGAATGAGGCGTCGAAAACGGTCAGGAATATTTACGCCGTGAAGTGGTGGCCTTACAAAGGCAGGTAGCGATCGAAGGACGTCAAACAATCCGACAGGTATTCGACAGGTGGGAACGGGGAATTCTGTCCCCTCCATGGTGTGCGCTCTCTCCGTTTATCGCAGCTACAGTTGACGTTAGCTATTTAAGTAAAAGTTTACTCGGAGCAACTGAAACACATACACGGACGAGAGCCTATTTTTCCCTTAAATTCTGTCAATATTCTTTCCTTAAAATATACTGTAACTCATAATAATGCTGTAGGGTAAAACCATTTTTCCTCATTTTGGTAACATTTATTTCCTACGAATGTTAGTAGTATAGACTGTTGAGGAGTTTGTACTTTTCTACCAAACCCAACTACGACAATGACCCTCCGATCTCAGAAATTGAGTTTTGTATCAGACTACGCATTTTAGTGGACTACGTAAAGGGTGTCCACTCATCGAAGTTTTAAAGCGCATTGTTTTGAAAATTCCGAAAAAAGAACTCAAATGTTTAAGTCGAATATTCATATTCACGTTACATAAATGCTAGTGAGTTCAGTATGGTGAAGCAGTTCTGGCAGAACGGTGCCTGACTTTCAAACTAGTAACACTGGTTCAATCCTACCTGCGTGAAATATTTTATTTCTGTAATTATTATTATGGGTTTTATTATTATTATTATTTTTAATTGAATAAATCGTAGAATATATTATTACTTATATGAAAAAACTTTATTTTATTAAAATGACGGTTGCAACAAAGTAAAGATTTAATTTAAAAAATTTACTTTTTAAAATGTCGAATAATTCTAAGTGCCTATTACAGTAAATGTAGGTAGATTAAAGCGTTAAATATTATTGTAGTTACAATTTTATTACAAATTTAAGCGATATTGTAAGCTATGAAATTATTATAAATATAAAAAAAGTGTTTCTTGCAGGTGTATTCGAATCTGGAGCGTCTATAGAACAGGCGATCACGCTATCACCTAAGTTACTCGACCGTGCTGCAGAAAATTGTCAAGTGTATCACTAATATCTGTGCTGAGCTTACAACTTTAGAGCCTTTTTTCTCGGAATTTTCTGTTTAGCGCGCTTTGAGACTTTTACGAGGTCGCGGTGGAATATCCGAGAGCTGTAAGGGTCATTGTTGCGGAGTGTGCGGTCACTCCCCGTCTGAGGTTCTAGCCCTCCCTCAGGCACGGGTGTGTGTGTGTTTTCCTTAGGTTTCTTTAAATAGTTGATAAGCCTACGGACCGATAACAACAGTTTTTAAGTCCCATATATATATACAAACATTTGTATATTTTTGACACACTTGAGGTACACTACTATCTACCAAGTTGCGTTCGAACTGAACTTTCCAGACGGAAAGGTCTCCTTGTAAGAAGGATACAGACAGCAAGGATATTTAATAGTCATGTTCAGCCATTTACCAAATCAAAGTATTATGGCAAATATTGAGGACAAAATTTTATTTTAATATCTTACGACCTACTACGTATGTAGGAACACCTTAAATTGCGTTTGTGTTATCACAATTGAAAAAGTATCTGTGCACTAAATAAATAGTAAAAGAAACTTGGAAGCCATTTTGGAACGTTAATTCACGTGGAATGAACTGAAATTGGAGATTTCGTCAATTGTGTGTGCCGTAAACATTTTTCTTTCTACATCTACGTTTGACTTCATTCGGAAACATCGGCCCTATTATAGTTCATGAAATGTAAAAAATAAATTGCCTTTAGCACAAACCATCGAAAGCGTAACCATTTCGTTGCACGTAGTGAGGCACTGAAATTTCTAACATCATTCTATGCACAGTGTAGGATCAAGATCAAACGATTTTAGACACTGAATGAATGTTATCCGATTGCAAGAACAAGAATAACAACATTTAATCGCACACGGATCATTCTTTAACAAGGACTTCGAAGAAGAGAAGTTGCAAGGCCAGTAGTAAGACGTCGAAGACACATCACTTTGATGGCTTACTCTCTTACGTAATTAACAGAAAAACTGAACCGTTTGCGATACCCTACGACGGCTCGAAATTTAACTGAAATAAAACCTCAACCTCCAACAACCGAGGACTGAAAAATGGATTGTTAAAGGAGAACATTGCGTACAACTTGGCAACTTCGTATCTTTTTCCATATTTCTGACTGTTTTAAATAAATGGCAAATACAACGCCGACTTGTCACAGAGTGTCAATCTGTAAGGTTTCCGCAATGTTCAGGTCGCGGCGTTCAACGGAACGGCACCAAATTTCATAGTCGTATTTGTCGACCACCAGTGACCAGAACCGTCGTCTGGGAACAGAAACTGTCGCGGTAGAGGGAGGCACTGTGCACTACCTCTGCTATTGTGCGTCGGATCTAAATATTTTCAAGTAAAATATGTTTATAATTCAATATCCAGCAAATTTGGTTTGAAAATTTTGACTCTGAAAATTGGGCCGCAGTGGTTTAGCCGAGCGGTCTAGAGCGTCTCGCTGCGGAGCGCGCGGTTGCTCGCCGTGGAGGTTCGAGTCCTCCCTGGGGTATGGGTGTGTGTGTTGTCATTAGGTTAGTTTACCTAGGTTTAAGTAGTTTGTAAGCTACGGACTGATGACCACGCAATTTGGTCCGATAGATTACAGGCAATTAAACATTTTAGAAAATTGGTAATCACGTCTAAAGATGTAATTCTCCAAATCGCTATATCATCGTATTCTTGTGCTGCAAGTAATTTTCTGGAACTTCGACGAACGATTTCAGGTTGATATTTCATCTAGGGATGAGTATATCATGGGATAACCATCACGCCATACAAATACACAGAAACAACTGTAATTAGATCCATGTCACAAAGAGCAGACTTAGTACCTTTGAAACCTGAAGCGTTAAAAGAAGAAATTGGTACAATCAAACCAATTGCATCTAGTAATGGGTACTCCGAACAATTAGTCGAATAGCTATCGAGAGCAATACAAACTAACATCACTAACAAAAATACAATGAGCAAACCACCGAAAAAAGCATAAAAACCAACTTATTCAAGAACACCAAATTGGAAACCACATATCATACATAGTGAACAAAATCACTCCAATTACAGAACACAGTAAGAAATATAAATTACAATGAATCAGCTCACTTTCATTTTTACAGGCAAAATTGAAGGAACTTCCCACACACGTAACAAAGAACACATCGATGCTCTTAGACTTTATGACTTTGACAAATCCACAGTAGCTAACCATCTATAGCTCAATAAACACAAATTAATTGACATCCAGAGTACCCTAAATGTACTATATACACAAATGAATGGCATTAAACTTGATTTACTAGAACAATTAGAAATTATGTTACTTAAAGGAAAATATACTGAAAATTTGTTAAATGAACAAGCCGAATTTAGCATTAAAAGTTTTCTCAGTAATTTCATAAGTTTCTTCCCTGGTCACAATAATACTTAACATTATAACCAGCTGCCAACCTACAGCCATAATTAACGTTTCTGGAAAACTCTTATGAATAACACCAATTTATAAATTTATAATACAGAAAGTGTAACACCTGTGTATTTTTTAACATATTTATGTATATAAAATTAAACACCATTATTTGTATATAACACCTTAGTAACATAGAAGTCGAACATCTTCATAGCTTCGAGTTGTTTTTCCGCAATGGTTCTTGAGTAGTAGTGTATGTGATGAAGGTTATTTATACCTGCAAATGTGTTCCAGAGTAGACTTGTTTCTACACCACTGTTTAGTAAGTCAATTGTTTAATCTCTTAAATTAAATGACTCCCTTTTCTTAAAAAACAAAACAAAAACAAAAATCCATATTATTATCACGCATATAGGGACCTTGACAGGCCCTGGCCTTTAAATATGTGTAAATAATCATAAAAGCACCTGATGTTAAGCCTTCAGGGCTTAAAATTCATTGTGTACAAATAAAACACAAGTTTTTGACTGAAGACGAGTTCGTTTTATTTTATAGAAGTAAAGCAGTCATGGTAGAATAACTGACAATAATGGAAAAATTAAAATAATCATAAAATGTAATCATGATAAATTATTATTGGCATTAGTTCTGTTATTTAGAAACGGGCCCCACCCCCTACACCGTGCCAATAAATGAATTTTTGCTGTACCTTAATTTATTCAGAGATGGGCTTCCGAAAAAGGCAGAAATTAAAAATGGGAATTAAACCTGACATTTTTGTTGGTTCTCTTGCGCAGATATTTCGGACAAAACAATTACAAAATATAATTAATCTGAATAATGTTACTTAACAGATATAGAGATAATATATTTTATTATTACTATTTACTTAATTTTATATTACACTTTCATTTTCTTTTGTATGCCTAAAATCACACCATTCCGATTCCTTGCATATCATTTGCCGGCCCTCTGCGAATGGCGCTCGGGGAAAAATAACCCGATCCCCCCCCCCCCCCTTCCGCCGCTTACATCCGAGGCTGCCGAATGGCAAGGATCTTCTTCACTCCTTTTCAAGCTACAGCCAGTGTTGCTGGTGCCGCCATCGTCGCCATAGAGCAGGCGGCTGGTGTCTGCCACTAATCCCTGAAACTATGGATAATAAAGACTCTGTGAGGGCGAAACCAGACTCAACGAGACAGACTACACAACAGCTGTCTGATTCTAAAGGGCCATGGAGAGGTCCAACCGTTAAATTAAGTCACCATACTGCACACTATAGGAAAGGACTATGGAAAATCGCCACATGTGTCTTATACCATATGACGAGTTAATTCGGCAAGCCAGAGGCTTAAATTCAATTGAGCAGGGCAAAGTCACGATCAGTGGTGTTCTGTTCAAAAATGTTTGTTAAGCTTATGGGACTTAACTACGGGGTCATCAGTCCCTAAACTTACAAACTACGTATGAACTACTTACGAACTAGGACGGCACAAATATCCATGCCCGAGGGGGGATTCGAACACCCGACCGTAGTGGCCGTGCTGACCGTGACTGGAGCGCCTCAGTCACCTCGGCCACCGCGGCCGGCAGTGGTGTTCTGGACACTTATCTTACGTGGGTTTCCAACGTCACTGTTGTCCATCAATGGTAAGCTAAACGATCCACGGTACAGGGACCATGTCTACCAATCCATCGTTGAACAGTTTTATCACCTTCAGTAAGAATGAAAACCGCTTAGATCGTTAACATTATATTTATTGATTACGACGTTTCGGCATTTGCCATCAGCAGATCTAAAAACCACAAAACTTGCAAAATGCCAGCGTCATTAATAGAATCTCTACCTAGTAGGAGCGTGAAGTTTTATCAGCATTTCTGGGAATTGTTCAAGTTTATGGACGACAACTGCCAGTAATGCACGACAGAACTGGCCTGCATCTTCTTTCCTAAGTGAATACCATAGATCGCGCTTGGTGAAAACTGAAAATAGCTGTGTGAGCACGCCCTTGCTAACCGTGAAATCTGCGGAAAGGGAGGTGGAATTTCCTAAAGTATGGGGTTAAATGCACCAGCAGCAGTAGAACTAACTCGAGGGCACCACGCCACATCGGGAGAAGGGATCGTGCGACTTTTCAGCGAATAAGGTTTTTACATAATAGGCTTACCGCAATTACAGTGAGTTTAAGTTATCTTACAACACAAAAAAGTGACTCTTGGGTTTTGTTTATCTGTGACTCCGAAAATGTATGAGTTTATAAATACCCTTCACTATACTGTACAGGATGAATCACCTAACACTTGCCCCGAAAATATTGCGGAAACGGAAAGTGCGATTAACGTACGGTTTTCACAGAATAGATTGGTAGTCAGGTGCTCGTATTTTTATCCAACAAACAGATTGTAATATTACTTAGAAAGTGTGTTTTTTATGCAAACAGTTTTTTTAAATGGAACAATGGTTGTAGCTGTCATGCACTGGAATTTTTCACACCAGCTGCGTACAAAGAATTTTGAATGACGTATTTATGACGTTTAGTTTGGCAGCTACAACCGTTTATAGTTTCTGGAGCGGAGGCTGCGATAGCATACCTGACTGGCCGAGTGGCTATCCCGTGGGGCACAGTCAGTCAGATACACTGTCGTAGCCTCCGTCCCCAGAACTTTGAATGGTTGTAGCTGCCAAACTAAACGTGATAAAAATGTCATTCAAAATTCTTTGTACACAAGTTATGTCATTTGAAAAATTGTGTGTTTGCGTAGAAAATACACTTTCTAGGTATTTTTACAATCTGTTTCTTGGCTAACAGTAAGAGTTCTTGAAAACCGCACATCAGTCGCAATTTCCCTATCCGCAATATTTGCGATTCAAGTGTTAGGTGATTCACCCTGTATATCAACAAAGAACTTTCGTTTGGGGCTTGATGGAAAAATTTTCCAATGTAATATCTCAAACAGTGGAACAGAAAAGGGTATTTATAGGAATGGATAATGCTTTGAAAGGACGATGCAACATGAACACTAACAGAAGTGGAAGAGAAACCTTTCACCTCTAACACTCATAACCGCACGAAACCATGCTCAGAATAATAGGCAAACATAAACAGGACAATACTGTGCGTCATTTCCATGCAAAACGTTGCATTGTACCTCAAGTGACATTTTAACAGAGAGAAAGAAATGAACAAGATATCATTACCATAAAAAGAAATTTATATGTAATATGAAACTTCCTGCCAGATTAAGATTGTTTGCCGGAACCGAGACTCCAACCTGGGACCTTTCGCGGACAAACGCTCTACCGATTGAGCTGTCCCGAAACGACTCACGATCCCGGCTCACAACTTTACTTTCGCCAGCACCTCGCCTCCTACTTTCCAAACTTCACAGAAGCTCTCCTGCGAACCTTGCAAGAATAGCACTCCCGGAAGGAAGTATATGGTGGAGGTACTGGACGAAGTAAAGTTGTGAGGCGGGATCGTGAGTCGCGTTGGGATAGCTCAGTCGGTAGAGCGCTTTCCCGCAATAGGTAAAGGTCCCAGGATCGAGTCCCGATTCCGGCACACAATTTTAATCTGCCAGGAAGTTTCATATCAGCGCACACTGCTGCAGACTGGAGGGTTTCATTCTGCACATGTAATGTAATGACATCAGGGTACCATTACGTATTCTGTCATCAGCGCCAAATCACTCAACTTAAAGTATGTATAATAGCGCAAAACCCACATACATGTAAGTAGCACACACCCTAAAAGTGCTTATATTACTCCTCAAAGTGTAGGTGCTGGATTTCGATAAAGTGGTCAAAACAAATTGGAAGAGAATAATGTGCAAAACTCACTAAATCCACGTTATCACATTCCAAATCACTTTCGCATTTACTGCGACGAGACTTTTCCCGTTGGTCTGAAGATGATCTTCGGCTACTTCTTGATGAGCCTAATACCGTGTATTTCTGTGTCGTCGACATTATATTTCTGAAATGGAATGTTATATCCGCCAACTCCATAAACTCGGCCGTAATGTCATTTGCATAATCAGCACGCCGCCACTTGGTCTCTAAGATTCTCTTCATGATATCACTGCACTGCACACAGTTTACTCAGTAACTCGCTTGTCAACACTCCAAGAGGCAAATACTAACCGCAGCTGTACTACTCAAGCAACTGGTGCTCTGGTTAGTGCAGCTACACTATGCCTCCAACCAGTGGTGCTAGCAGACAATTGCGGCGTTTTGCATGCAAATTACGCACACAACTGTTGTGTTTATGTCTCCTTGTTATTCTAAGCATCGGTTCGCACGGTTTCGAGCGTTTGAGGTCAATGGTCCCCTTTTCAGAGTAAATCAAGCTGCGCAGGAAGTAAAGTAGGAAATGTCACTCTATACTATAGTCCAAACCTCCTACATTGTGGCAGTAAAACGGATGACAAAAGTAAAGAGAAAAAAAATGGCACATTTGAAGCATTAAACCAATTTATCAAAAAGTGAAAATTACTAAAATCGACAGTAATTTGAAGTGCAAGGACGTGATTTCTGTAGATTTTTTCGTGGAATTTTGACATCTACGTAACTTAAATGTGAAGAACAGTTGACAGGAGAACAGAGCTGATGAATTTAAACTGGTATGGTACAAGAAGATTTCAGAATAAAACTAGAAAAACATCATACAAAACGAGATTGCAGAAAGGTATCAGGTAACGGGGCAAGTAGTCAGAAATCAAATTAAGCGTCATCTGCACAGTGAAGGTATGAGAGATACGACTGAAGATAAGGAAAACGATTGATTACAGTAGTCAAATTCATATTTACCTACCTTGGATGAGCAAAGATGCGCCTTTTGTTGTGCAGTGATAGGAAAATTCTTCACACTGGTTCTATTGTAACGTACTTAGCTATGTTAGTCGACAAAAGTTGTGAATTAGAGGCTTATCAAAATTCTTCGATGAGAGATTCAATAAACACAAATTTTGTGACTATTATACTCTTCTTAAACCGAATCTTAACACAATTAACATTTAAACAATAAAACATGATTAAGTGATTAAGAAATATCAACTATTATCTCTACGTCCGCCAGTCCCTGTGACGAGTATCAGCAAGCAAAGCTTTTAGGGATAAAAATCAAAAGTAGCCATGAATATGGGAAATTTTGATGTCATTAGAGGTACATGTTTCCACACAGGTTTTTTGTATGAAATCAAGACCCCATAAAGCGATAACTGACGAATACTATGGATTTTTGGCTAGTTTTTCATTTATATTTTATTTCTTTTTCGTTGTCCCCCTACAACTGTTTTCGGGACAGTTACGACGGAAAGCTGTGAAATTAGGACGAACTGCGAAAAATCTCAGTTGTGTGCCTCTAGATTTTAAATTTTTGTGGCAACATTATAGTGCTACCGCAGATGTAGCAGTGGCGATGAGTGCTTTTTCTATTTTCACCCGTTACTTCAGCTGCCTTTCTCAATGACTGACTATGTTCTCGGTCTGGGCGAGCCCTCAGCAAGAGTTTTGTAATGTAGTCGAATAATATAACGTGATGTTGAAGGAATTGCAAATGGAAACGGAACAATTAAAGCAATAGAAGCATTTTATTATTTGGGAAGTAAAGTAAGTATTGATGCTCAATTACTATTCCCTGTACCATATGTCAATACCCTGCAGATCACACTGTATACCGCTACCCTTTCCTGAAGTTGCGATTCCTCGATATACTACAGCATCATCCGTGAAAATCGTCATTGAAGGTCCATCAAGGGGATTTATATATATTGCGAAAAAACATCATTTTTTCACGTCTGAAGATTTATCCCAATTCGTAAAAGACTTGCCTACAAATTCTTGATGCTTTGGACTGTGTTAAAAAAAATCCTTTTAGTCCAGATATGAAAAAAATATCTTTTCTCCTAAATTCTACTGCGTACCTGTTCATTAGTTACGTGATCTAATCATCTTATCTTCAGCATTCTTCTGCAGCATTAAGTTTCAAAAGCTCTCCCCTCTTCTTATTTGAATTGCTTATTGTCCACTTGGTTTGATATAGACAAATATCTTCAGAAACAACGATGTCCTGATACTTCACTTAATATTCTCTGTAAACAAATTTCTCTTCTTTAGGAATTATGCATTTATATCGTCTCCATCATGGCTGTTGTGCCTTATTTTAGAGCCCAGGTAATAAAAGTCTTCTACTGCTTTTATTGTCTTTTCCTCAGGTAATTCCTTCAACATCACGTAGAAAGAAAGAAGCTTTATTACATTGTTTCTGAATAGCAGGACAAACGCTGGAAGCAGTTACTTCTATAAAATATCTTGGAGTAGACAAAGAGGCAATCGGAAATGTAACGATGATACGAGGGCAGTTCAGAAAGTAAGTTACAATTCTACGTTATGGCCGTTTATTAAACCATATATACGAAAGCAACACGGCTATGACTTTCCAACATAGTCTTCAGGAGACTGCAGGAGACTGGAGGTTTAAGTGGCTATTTCCGTGTGGTTACGAAACGTCGGAGGAGATTTATTTGCATCCGGAATAGAAAAGCTGGTTTACCGTTCTATGACATGTTTACAGTCTCTTGCAGACTATGTCGAAAAGGGAACTTCCATCGTATGTTGTCATAGGCGAGTTGCTTTTTTATAGGTGGTTTAATAAATTACCATTACGTGAAAGCGCAACTTACTTTTTGATCTCCAATCGTATAAAAATAATCGTTGGTACGTCTGAAACCAAACTGACAATGACATTCATAGGAAAAATCCTCAGGAAGTGTATTCCTTCAACAAAGGAAGTACCTTACAAAGAACCTTTTCGACCGATACTTGAGTATTGCACTTCAGTGTCGGGTCCGTATCACGTGAATCAATAGCAGACCAACGGAAGATGCAAAGGAGAGCATCATGGTTCGATACGTGCGCATTTATTACGCACGAATTCATCACAAAAATCATCAGGGAAAATGTAATAGCAGACGGTGCAAGAAAGACGTTTTGTATCGCGTTACTGGCTACTGTCATAGTTCCTTCAAGAGTCAACTAATATGTTTCTTCCTCCTATGTACATCTCGCCAACAGTCGAGAAGGATAAAATCGGAGACTGTAGCTCACACGGAGTGATAATGGTAACTGATTTCTCCCTGAAACCATACGTCACTAAGAATGGGAGGAGAAAGTGACAATTGTATACGGGCCAATCAAATGTTCAAATGTTTAAAAATCGTTGGGATTACTGTGATTTTCTACTACTTAAACTGATCTAAGGACAACGCACACACACACACACACACACACACACACACACACACACACACACATATTCCAGAGGGAGGACTCGAACCTCGACGGAAAGCAACCGCGCGCTCCGCAGCAAGGCGCCTGAGTGCGCTCGGTGTCGACTTTTCTCCGCCACAGTACTGAATTAAATGTAGAAGTGCGAATGTGTGTGTGTGGAGGGGAGGGGGGGGAGGGGGGGGGGTAAAAATCACAGAACAGAACAAGAGAAGGCTTGCATAGGACAGAGTAGCTTATCGAGCTACGTCAAAACTAACGTTCGGAATGAAGCCCACCAAAACACAACGGCAACGTCAGAAACAATGTCGTACACGACAGACATCGCATGCATTATTCCAGACTTATTCCTCTGCGTAGCCTCTATGTTCTTCCGATATCTGATCTATTGAAAACACCTGCTGAACTCTTGCGGATCGACTTTCCCGGGATACAAGACCTGCAAACAGAGAAGATTAACTTTGAATATATGTGGATATACATGGACTGCTGTATCTCGACAACAACTCACGATCTGAGGCAAGTAACGGCGGTTATAGCCAGAAGTGACGCCAAGACTCCACATTGATTACATCATATTCCTCTCTTCACATCGGGGCTCCTAGTATAACGTGTTATTTCCCAAATATGTTCGCCTGTGCTACCATGGGTCCTTCCTGGCCTTGCGCCTTTGATGGCCAGCATTGTGTAATCAGTGATTAAAAATGTAAAGAACGGAAGAACCCAGAAAACAATTACGGAAGTATTGATATGGTGTCTGTTCTTTTAGACACGACATCAATAATTGTATCATGTGCCCCCCCCCCTCCAACCGGCAGCTGAAGAGGTGATTCCAAACTCACAAAATGGAAGGCGAGTACGGGAGTGATCTTATACAGATTTATACAGGGTGTTCTAAAAGGGCACGGCCAAACCATCAGAAAACATGCCTCCCACACAGAGAAAGAAAATATGTTATGTGGAAACGCTTCATTTCCATGTTAGAGCTCATTTTATTGCTTCTCTTCAAATCACCTTAATCATGGAATGGAAACACACAACAACAGAACGTACCAGCTGGACTTCAAACACTTTGTTACAGGAAATGTTCAAATTGTCCTCCGTAAGCGAGGATACATGCATCCACCCTCCGTCGCAAGGCGCAAGGTATCCCTGAGGCGCTGATGCAGCCCCGGAGAATGACGTATATCACCTTAATCATGGAATGGAAACACACAACAACAGAACGTACCAGCTGGACTTCAAACACTTTGTTACAGGAAATGTTCAAATTGTCCTCCGTAAGCGAGGATACATGCATCCACCCTCCGTCGCAAGGCGCAAGGTATCCCTGAGGCGCTGATGCAGCCCCGGAGAATGACGTATTATATCACAGCCGTCCACAATACGAGCACGAAGAGTCTCTACATTTGATACCGGGGTTGCGTAGACAAGAGCTTTCAAATGCCCTAATAAATGAAAGTCAAGAGGGTTGAGGTCAGGAGAGAGTGGAGGCTGTGGAATTGGTCATCGGTCACCGAATCTGTAGTTGAGAAGCGTACGAAAACGTCGACTGAAATGCGCAGGAGCTCCATCGTGCAAGAACTACATATTGTGTCGTACTTGTGAAGGCACATGTTCTAGCTGCACAGGTAGAGTATCCTGTATGAAATCATGATAATGTGCTCCAGTGAGCGTAGGTGGAAGAACATGAGGCCCAATCAAGACGTCACCTAACAATTCCTGCCCAAACGTTCACAAAAAATCTGTGTTGATGGTGGTAATCGAGGAAGTACAGTACATACTAACGATATTTTGACAATTGTCTGCACGAATTATTTCAATTTACATTTAATGAGAAATATTAAAATGAGCTCTAACATGGAAATGGACACATGTCCACGCAACATATTTTCTTTCTTTGTGTGTGAACAATGTTTCCTGAAAGTTTGGCCGTACCTTTTTGTAACACCCTGTGTAGTAAGTAAAATAGAAGTTCGCACCTTTGCCATACTTCGATGAGATGGTGGGGCTATAAGAACTTTATCAGCTCAGCTCGGGACTTGCAGGGGATCTGGGGAGTGATAGGTGCGGACGAGAGGAAAGTTGGTTGCAGGCCAGGATCTGCGCCGGATCCGGCAGGGAATTGGTGGGATTAGACGGCGGTGCGCGGCCGTGCGGCGTTAACCAGATTGGTTCTGCACACACCTCTAACCCTCCACCCAGCACCGATGTGTCTCACACCACTCTCTAATGCAGCGAAAACCACAGGTTTACTAACGTATTACTTTCTCCAATGTCATTCAATTTGTACATTGAGCAAGCTATACAGGAAAGCAAGGAGAAATTTGGAGAAGGAATTAGAGTTCAGGTGGAAGAATTAAAAACATTGGGTTTTGACGACGACATAGTAATTCTGTCAGATACAGCAAAGGACCTGGAAGAGCTGTTGAACGGAATGGACAGTGTGCTGAAAGGTGCATATAAGATGCACATTAACAAGAGCAAAACTAGGGTAATGGAGTGCAGTCTAAGAAAATCAGGTGATACTGAAGGAATTAGATTAGGTAACGAAGCAATAAAGGAGGTAGTTGAGTTTTGTTACTTCGGCAGTAAAATAACAAATGATGGTCGCAGTACAGAGGAAATAAAATGCAGAATGGCAATGGGTAGAAAAGCGTTCTTGAAAAAATGAAATTTGTTAACATCGGATCTTGATTTAAGCCTAAGGAAGTCCTTTCTGAAGGCATTTGTATGGAGTGTTGCCTTGTATGGGAGTGAAACATGGATGATAAACAGTGCGAACAAGAAGAGGATAGAGGCTTTTGGAGGGAAGGCACATGCTACAGAAGAATGCTGAAGATTAGGTGGGTGGATTTCGTAACTAATGAGGAGGCACTGAACAGAATTGGGGAGAAAAGGAATTTCTGGCATACCTTGACTAAAAGAAGGGATAGATTAGTGAGACACATTCTTAGGCATCAAGACATTGTGAATTTAGCGTTGGAGGGAAGTGTGTGGGGTAAAAACCGCAGAGGAAGACCAAGAGATGGATATAGTAAACAGATTCAGACAGATGTAGGTTGCCGTTCTTATGTGGAGATAAAGAGGCTTGCTCAGGATAGGGTATTGTGGAGAGCTGCATCAAGCCAGTCTCCGGACTGAAGAGCACAACAACAACAACAACGTCTCTAAGGTCCGGTTTGTCAATGTCTCGTTAAGTTGCGGTTAAAATTTTAACTTGTCGTTAGCGGAGACCGCGTTTGTCAATGTTTCGTTATGAGTTAACGAGACGTCAAAAGACCTCAAACTGGCCGTTAAGTTAACGAGTAAAATTATGCTCGTTACACGGCTAACGAGCAGTTAAGTGAGAATCTGTATGAAAATGAGGATTCCAAAGCGCTAAAATACCGCAATATATTCACGTGATAAGGCCGATTTATCGAACAAAATAACAGAAGCACTACATGTATGAAAAACTAGTGTGGAAAACAGCTTCATTGAAAAATGGTATCGTCATATTTCTCGCCCCATCCATGTCAGTAGCTAGCATATGAGTTTGATATATTGCAGATACGCAACATATCCTTATAATTATTGTTGCGATATCAAAATACTAACTTATGGGTAACGAACGACTAGTCCAGTGAGAATCGGTATGATGAAAATGGTTGGAATAAGAGATTTGGTTGGCAGTGAAAATGATGTCAATAGTTTAGACGATCTAGAGGTCATTGCTCCTATAATGCGAACTAGACGTATTCCAGAAAGGCATGTCCAGAAAGTAAGTTTCGTTTGGTAATAAAATGAAGTTGTACACAGATACAGAAGAAATTTTTATTGCACAAAATTCTACAACTCTTAAGGTACTTTTCCACATAACTGGCGAAATTTTGCAGGCATTTTTCATAGCATGGCACCAGGTTTTGTATAGCTTCTTCATAGAAATCTGCCGCCTGTGTCTTCAACCAGTTGGAAACAGTCAATGAGTAGGATGCCTTTCCTGTCCTAGAACACTGTGCATATCATTTTCCGAGGTGTCATGATTTGCTTCGGCTTTACCTTTCGGGATTTTCAATCAACGCCGACATTTCAAACAAGCACAACAAAACGTATGTAACTGTCAGCGATCTCCAAATGGCGCACGTTGTTCTCCTTAATTCAAATCGTCTACAGCGCATGTGGCAAAGTGCAATCGCAGAGCTGCAGTGGAGATAAATTGAAACGGAACTTACTTTCTGGACGCGCCTCGTATATTCGCCCAAATCATTTTGAATGCTGAGAAGATGCAGAATTCGTTACGCTATTTCGTCTTGGAAACGCTACATGAAAAACTCCACGACTATCTCGAGAGTCCAACAGATAGTTACGTATTTTGTAAGTTATCTGCCATAATAGAAAACAGAATACCTTATTTATGCCTGCAAGCTTATTAATTCAGTATTTGGTTAAATTGAACCACGCTTCTCGCCGGGCTGCAGTGGTTATGTTGGCACCAATAGTAATGACGGCAACTCAGACGACCAATAAATGTTTTTGCGTGACAACTTCAATTAAATCGAAACTTATTTTTTTTCTGAACGGACAAGAGTACATACAAGAATCTGTCAACCATATAGCAGGTACAGTATTAATTTTACTGCGAGTGAAACGAGCAGCAATAAAATTTACTCTGCAGCTCGTAAGTAATATTAACACAATCCTACACTTCATTGTTTATCTGTTGCCAACATAAGCACTGGAGCCTGGAGAAAGCGTCGGAAAATTTTGCCCATTATTGAAAAAAAATGTTCAAATGTTTATACAGGATGTTTCACTAAGTGTGTTTGCCTCTGTAACTTATAAAATAATAGGTGTCGGGAAATTTTAATGCGGTAGGTCAACACAAGAAATGTTACACTTTCTGCGGAGCTATGAACATAGTTTATTGTATCATTTTCCAAAGAGTTACAGCACGAAGATATAATTTTTTAAATGGAACAATAGTTTTTGTATATCGTGCATTGGATTCGTTGAAACCAGCTGCGTCCAAATCAATTTAAACTACATTCCTATCACTGTTAGTTTGGGAGCTACAACCCTTCAAATTTTAGGGGGCGGAGGCTACAACAGCGTAGCTGACTGGCTGGTGGTCATGAGACAGTGGGCCGTGCCCCAGGTGATAGCAACTCGGCCAGTTTAAATTGATTTGTACGCAGCTGGTTTCAACGAATCCAATGCACGATAGAAAAAACTATTGCTTCATTTAAAAATTATATCTTTGTGCAGTAATTCTTTGGAAAATGATACAATAAACTATGTTCATAGCTCCGCAGAAAGTGTAACATTTCTTGTGTTGACCTACCGCATTAAAATTTCGTGTCACCTATTATTTTATAAGTTACAGAGGCAAACACACTTAGTGAAACACCCTATATAGCTTATGGGACTTCACTGTGGGGTCATCAGTCCCTAAACTTACAAACTACTTATGATCTAACTAAGGACAGCACAAATATCCATGCCCGAAGGGGGATTCGAACCCCCCGACCGTTGTGGCCGTGCAGTCCGTGACTGGAGCGCCTCAGACCCAGTATTTACTAATGCTTGTTGCGCCTAGTGTGAGGCCTAAAATGTGATTCCTTCCTCCGATCTACAGCAACAGTATACTTTTGCCTAAGTGCAAGCTTGGACTAAGATACTACATTTTTGGCATGTTATCGTACTAAGCCCAAAGCATTGAAATCATTTGCCACACGCAATCATGTCGCTTTTTTCTTCTCCTTCCATGTCGTAGAGTTCGTTTTTTTACATTCCAGTACACCCTAATATTTCTCTATTGAGGACACAACACACTCGCACTAATTTCTTATAAAATTCGAACTTCTTTAACGTTTGCTTTTCATAACGACACTTAACAACTATCTGCTAACCTCTTCCCCGATAGTTAAAAAAGGGAAACAGCTGTTTATTCAGACGGCACTTTCATTTGTTTCAATTGCTAATCTAGTCGAAATATATAGTTCCTTCTCGTTTTCTCCAGGTTAGCAAACGAGAGGTGTATCTGGCAATGACAAACGCAATGCACGTTAACGAGGACATGTAACTGGACGTGTAAGGCATCTTCTCGTTTACTTACGAGAAGATTAACGAGAGATGGACGAAACGGTCCTAAATGACAGAATTCCTGAAACTTATCTTTACCTTAAGTTGTTGCAAGTCTTCAATGTGAATGTCCGCAGTCAACAAAATGTGCGGTCTGTTTCTGTGCAGCGTACTTGTCGCATTGCAAAGCACTAAGCGATCACAGAGTGAATCGACAATACGAAGTCTCATAGTCTCTACAGTCCTGTGCATAGGTTATAGATAGGAATTTTTTTTTTTTTTTTTTTTTTTTTTTTTTTTTTTTTTTGTAGTGGCTGTAATGATTTCAGACAAAATAGCACTCAGTTAATAAACAATAAAAATTTTGAAACAATGTTTGCGACGTTACAGCAAATGTTGTTATTGAGGTAATATTTCAGAAAATTTATTCAGTTGTTTTTTTAGATAAAGGTACACTGAAAATGCGATTTAAGTACTTCATTCCGGAAAATTAGGAATGTCTCTCCTTTTAGTAATGAAAATAACTACCTGGACATCGACTTCTTCTTCTTGCTGCCCTAGCTTTATGGACGTTAAATTTAGCTTCAGACTGGTTCTTTTACCACAAATTATTTAGACGTTGAGAATCTTCGTTGCTGTTAATACCAGGAACAATGTTACGACCATTAAATCTACATATATTCCCATCACTCGATGAATATCTGCATTGCTGGCATGAATATCTGCATTGCTTCAAAGTTTATATCCTAGCAAATTCTGAAGTATATGAATCTTGACGAGCTACTGGATTATCTCTTACTGATCCTAGGATCTACTATGAAATTTTATGACAACATCAGAGAGCCTCAAGTTTTTATATATGATTTGAAAAGGACAGGAAATGTTTGTAAATCTATCGGACGAAACTGCATGGTGATCAGTCCGTAGTTTACAAACAACTTAAACTAAGGTAAAGTAACCTAAAGACAAACACACACACACACACACACACACACACACACACACACACCCACACCCACACACACACACACACACACACACACACATGGCCCATGGAGGACTCGAACCTCCGACTGCGAGCAACCGCGCACTTCGCAGCAAGGCGCCTTAGACCACTCGGCTACTCCACTGCGGCAAAAGGACAGGACAAAAAGCTTACAAGGCACTCTCCGTGGCGTGACACCATGTGGCATCTGAACGTTTTCTGCTTTCCGATATTTATTTATTTATTGTACCCCTGCAAATGATCGAGCAATAACTCTTGTTATTCGACCATTTTTAGGTCTTCAGTATTTCTGTAAACGACGAAAAGTTGAGAGACCGGAAACCAACGTATGGTGTTACACCATGGAGAGAGCCTTGTGAGCATTTTTTAAAAATTAATTTTTATTTTTATTTTATTTTTTTAAATTTTTTTGTCGTATTATACAGATCTACTTGGCACAAAATTAGCCTATGTCCCCGCCCTTTTCGTTTTGTACTTCTGTTTTGTATTTCTTGAGTAAAATCTGTCACGTTGATAATCTCAGGATCCCCAGATAAATGATGAAAAGTGTAATTGAAGGAGAATGAAACACTGTGCAATGAAAACGGCTTTTATTACAAAATGCATAACTTCACTGTTTGCTATATGACGCAATGAATTGGAAATCATTTTAGGATGATGTGTTTTGCTCAAGTCGTATAGTGAAACATATATTTTTTCTGCATGGAAAAGCTTTTTCTAGAAAGAGTCGTGACAAAGGCTTGACGTCAGCACTTCAAGGGCAGCAAAACGGTCGTGGGCTCACCTTTTACCTTCTGACCAGTTTAAAGTTCACCGCCCTAAAGGTGCCAACTGCCGGCCGTTTTACAGGGCCGTAGTCTGTTTGCGGTTCGCCTTCCATTCATAAAGCCGTAAAGTATTAAGCTTGATTAAACAATAACAAGAAATCTGCGGGATTTATTCGTCACGACCTATTTTCAATGATTCATGAATGCAAAAAAGTATAATAGTTCTCTTCGGGCAGGGAAAAACCTTACCTTAAATCAGCAGCAATAGTTTCATTGGTATGATGTTAGCGTACAGACACCCTTATTTAATTCGCTGTTGCTTTATGCAAAACCAAATTTATGTTTGTGTATCGTAAGCACGTTTGAGATCGTACTCTGTTTGGTTTAATAAGTAGAGGTGATTTCCAAAGGCACAACAATGAATTATTATGAAGTTCTATTGTCTTTCTTGGCTTCAATATGGGTATTGTTTACATTGAGCTAATTCAACCTTTGCAAGGTGGAACCCCTTTGATCTCTAACGTAACAAATACAGTTCCAATAGTTGCCTCCACGCCTCTCGTTCGCCTATTGCTTTACGTCAGCTGAACGCTGCAAGTTACTTTCTCTACCCCATCGATCTGTCTCTCAGCCTGCAGGACTTGTTCTTTCTCTGGGACTCCACCTTAGAAATCTTTGGCCGGCTTCCATTATTACCGCACAGGAATATATCCTGACCATTTTCATATTAGGTTATCTACCATGTTAACGTCATCTTCGACTCTTGCCATTATTCTTACGAATTTATTGACATTCCTGTCTATCTTACTTCGTATGATAATTTTAATTCCTCGTGGTTTAGTTTTGAAAATCGTGCTTAAAATTCAAGTTCAGAGTCATGTGGTAGTACGGGTACACACAATGTTCAAAAATAACATTTTGTTGAAGGTTCTAGATATGCGAGAGTTGAAAATGGTTACCTTTCTTTCATAATCCCTACAATGTAGCTCGACTTGTACAGAAACTTCAGCTAAAAGCTGCCATTATATAAATTAACTGTCCGAGATTTCTGGGGTGTCTGCTGCAGAATGTGTAAGTAAGACAGAGACGTAAAAATAATTTTTTTAATTGAGAATGGAGGCTTTTCAAGTTACCGAATAAGAAGTGCTCATTATTTATTCGTTAATAAATGTTGAATCAAGATGATCATAAGAGGGTCGTATACTACTGCTACATGAAAAAGACTTTATTTGTTACCACATATTCGACGGCAGTCTCTCATAAATACTTAAATGCTTGGCTGCTTAAGTGCTTCACAGACTAAGTATCTTGCCTGATATACAAGATATGTGAAACTCGTCAAATATCTTTTTATAGCTCAACAATATCAACTGCAGAGCAGTCAGGTGCTTTTACGTGTGTATACTACTTTACCATCTAATTGTAAAAGATTTACAATAACAACCTACAAATATATGCAATCCTCATACAACACCAATTGAGGTTCCACACCTGTTGTAGTGATAATAGAGACGATATTCAGCCTATGACGTATCACAAAACCAGAATGAATACAGGCATACGTACAATTTTAGCAATTATGTATACAGAGAAGAAAAGTTTGTTCTCCATACTACACAACCACACGCAGAAGTGTACACGAAATTCAGGAGATAGTGTAGTCAGTTACAAATTTAAAAGCCATAGAGGAAAACCCTATCATCGCATAACAATGGCGAAACGCTGGGGGAAATCCCATAGCAGCACTAAGAAGAAAAATACATGGATTTAACAAAGTGAAAAAAATGCCCATTGACTGAAAGGTGGCAATTATACGGCCGCTGTAAAACAATGTAAGTATGACACGCCCCAAGAACTATTGCAAAATTTCATTTCAGTCAAAACTATACAGAAATCTTTCTAAAGTATTACTGAACCAAACAGGACAAATAGGATTAAAACTCGGCGAATAACAAGGTGCAATCACATAAGGTGTAAAAAATTTTTAACGTAACAAACTAGATGGATTAATTCCGCATTACATTAAATAAAAGTAGTGTCACAAAAGTTTACCAAATTCAAAATTAAATCGATAAAATCTAAATTATCAGCAAATTTGGACTAGATGAAAATGCAACAAACATCATCAACAAAGTATAGAGGCCAAAAACAAGGCATAGATTATTGGAGAATGGACCAATGAATTTGAAACACACGCAATAGTACTGCAAGGGAATCGACTGTTCGATTTGTTCTGGAATTGTGCTCTTGGAACAGGCTTAGATGAATGCAAACAAGCAGGTGCACCATCACAATGATTGCAATCGAAACGGAGGGGTACTGAATTGAAGATGTAACAGCTCAATATTGTTGGCAAGTTCATTTCTAGTGTGAAAGAGTTTAAACATTTATCTTAATCGGTTACAGGAAATTTTAATAAAAATAAATCTGTAAAATATGAATCTCGAGAAAATGTATTTTCTTTTAATTGAAGCACTTTCAACAAAATTTATTTCTTGGAACAGCTGAATCTGAGAGTAAAAATCACGTACTAACCCGAAGCTCTCTACGCATCCGAAACATTCTTCAACACAAAGTATTAAAAGAGTAATTTCAGGTGAAGAAAAGTAAAAGCATAATAAGGAAGTTACTAGGACCAAGACCGAAAAGCAATGCAAACATATTTGATAGTATCTCCTAAACAGAAGTGAAATGTTTGTATAGCTTATGGGAGTTAACTACGGGGTCATCAGTCCATAAACTTACAAACTACTTTTGAACTAGCCAAGACAAAAGACGGCACAAATATCCATGCCCGAGGGGGGATTCGTACCCCCGACCGTAGTGGCCGTGAAGACCGTGACTGGCGCGCCGCAGTCCTCTCGGCCACCACGGCCGGCTTCCTAAACAGACGTAGTGTACAAGCAAAGAATACAAATCAAGAGGAATTACGTTCCTAAAGAACTAAACTACTTTACCCAACCGGTGCAATCAGACCAAAAAACACCTGATAGAATGAAACAGAAAAATTTACCAACCGACAGGGCTGGTGCAAAGGCAAGAGAAACGTCAGTAGTGTACGCAGAAATACCTGGCGTACAGGAAAACCTGAAATGTTAATTCCGCATGCTCCTAAGTGATACATCCACGAAGAAGGGAGCGTAAGCTTTTAAGATTGTAGGATGTAACACAGTCTTTGAAACACTCACGATGAGATTAACAATGTATTCTCACGTAAATAAAGCATACAGTTTATACAGAATTCGGTATCAAGAGACAAAATAATAGTGGAAGGGGGAATTAAGAAGATTGTAGAGCCTCCTCCATGTTATTCTGTGTGTACGTCGAGGTAGCAGTGGAAAAAAGTAAAGGACACGTTGGAAACGATCTTTATGGTCATGAGAAGGCAAAAAATCGGTGCCTTCAGAATACCCACATCTACATATAGACTCCGCAATCCAACTGGACCGATAAATGAGTCACAGAAGTGATAGATGGATAAAATAAAATGTTAAAAAATCAGGCTTCTCCAAGTAGGGAATATGTAAGATGTTCAACATCGGCATGAACAAGGTTTGTGAAATAACTAAATTTATAAGTGACGAATATAGATCTAAATAAAACACATATTTTATGAGGGCACCCTGTGGTCCTGTCTGGACGTGAAAAGTGTACTATACAGCGTTCAAACAAGAAAGAACCAGCTGCAGAATGCTCCTATCACTAAAAGAATAAAGTTTAAAAGTTTATGATAGTTCTCATTCCGTCTAACTCGCCAAATATATTGTAATGTGAACATACACGTGCTCTTTTAACACTGAAGTCGTAAATCCTTTTACCCATTTCCTATCCTAGCGAAGTTTTCATACACAGAGTTCGCCTTTAACTTCCATTATGTACGTACATCGCCCGCACACTTTCTCCTATTTCTCACATTGGCATTTTCTCCTGCCCTTCTCTCCCACTGTACGCTCTCCATTCCCTTCTTTCAATGTTCCTGACCACTGATTTCTTCTCTGCGAATTTCGCTGTCTCTTTGCAGTTCATTTTTTCTCATATTTCTACTGTGTCTTTCTTTTTCACAGTATGCTCTCATATTGCCATTGTCACCCTTTTACACTTGTCGCAAACGATTTGGTATGAGGTTTTAACCGCTAGTTCGAGTAACATTAACGCTTTGGTAGGTATACGGAAAGGAGAAAAGTGGAGAAGATATGACTTGTTTGTTGGTCTGAGAATCCATACCACGGAAGCCTATTTGTATATGGTCTCCACTTGTGTCCCTTTCTCAGTTCCATTGTATCCTCTCTAGTTTGCTCCCATATCAAGTATCTTCATTCGTATATGTTTTTTTCACTATCACACTCTCTCAGTCGCCCAACATTACTCTTTGTCTCCCACTTTCGTCTCTCTCTCTCTAACCATCACTATCTCGTATTCTGTTTGAGAACAAAAAAAAGGGCAAATATGTTTGCATACCTAAATTTTTGGTGAAAACGGAGGAATTGAGGTCTGAGGCAGCTGGTTTCCCATTTTCCTGTCAGAGTCATTTAAACAGGATCATATTCGCCTTTCTGCAGTACCACGTTTGTTTCTCTCATTTTCGTCCATACAGCCTGAAGTGCCTATAATGTGATATGACTATGAAGATCACCAAAGATGTGATGGCATATTTCTATACTTTGACACGTTTGTATACAGGGTGTGACGTACAAAAAAAAAAAAAAAAAAAAAAAAAAAAAAAAAAAAAAAAAAAACTGTCGTCTATCGAGAGAAAAAGATTGTAAGATTGTACGGTGCATAAAATAGAATTTCTTAACAGAACCTTTTTCTTAAAGTGTGATGGTAAGTCCGCTTGGAGAGAATTGGGCAAGCCGTGCGAGTGCGCCTGCCGTTATGAAAGCAATATTTCAAGAGTGCAATTATTGTTGTGCTCTCAGTTTTAAAAAAATGATAAATATAAGTGGATGCCTTCTCCGAATTCCATACCTACTAGCTGAAATCAATCATACTCAATACGTCGCACTGTGTTTTCACCTCTATAAACTCTTTAAAAATATCTATTGCAATAATATGCTTACTTTGATGCTGCACAGAACAATAAATAAATAAATAAATAAATAAATTAAAAAAAAGGATGCAAAAATACAATTTGTTCACCGGCAAAATTTCTTGAAGTGTGGTAGTAAGTTTTATAGTTTTCGGAAAGATGTCTCTCTGCACAGTTTGCACTTTTGTTACCCAAGCATCATGGTTTTTCATGGTGTATCGTGATAAGGGAGAGCCGCGCGGGAACGACCGCGCGTCCGCCCCCGTCGGCGGTTCGAGTCCTCCCTCGGGCTTGGATGTTCCGTTTTCGCTTAGCATTGTTAGTTTAAATAGTCTTTATTTCTAAAGACCGATGACGTCAGCAGTTTGGTCCCCTAGGTTTAGAAAACAATTGAACATATTCGATAACGGATACGGAAAAGGACATTTGGATAAATATATATGCAAAATATTTTCACAATTAGAGACATTCGATATCGTAAGTTATTTAGACACTTGTGTTCCACAGTGAAAAATGTATAATTATGTGTGTAAGTATTTGAACTGAATTTGAATCTTTGGATGCGGTAACTGATAAATGTATGGAAAAGAATTAAAAACTATTGTAAAATATGACCCTCAAAAGACATCGTAAAATTTCCAGAATTTGAAACGAAATGAGTATATTGAAATTTCTGTCCTACAAACAGGTGATTTTTGTACCCAAATATCAAGGTTTTTCATAATTTTCTTCAGGAACAACTCCTGAACAAATTGTGATTTTACGACCCATATAATCCTGATGGTAGAGGACATGTGATGTGCAAAAGTCACTTGACTTGCTCATTTTTGAAGGAATCCAGGAACAGTGTAATACTTTTATTCCTAACAGGCATTTGAAAAAAAAAAAAATGATCAGTAAAGGACCAAGGGCCAAGGACTGCCCAAATCATTTCAATTCTTATCTCTGAGCTCAATAACCGATATATGGGACTGTGAAGTATCGAATTTCGCACGCTGCATATGTTGTTGTGCACGGTATAATTAAAGGGTGTGCCGCGGTGGAGTAGCCGAGCGGTCTAAAGCACCTCGCTGCGGAGCGCGCGGTTGCTCGCCGTGGAGGTTCGAGTCCTCCCTGGGGCATGGGTGTGTGTGTTTGTCCGTAGGTTAGTTTACCTAGGTTTAAGTAGTTTGTAAGCTACGGACTGATGACCACGCAGTTTGGTCCGATAGATTTACAGACAGACGACGAATTAAAGGGTGTAATGAGTGATTGCTGAAGATTAGATACGCAGAAATAATATAAACGCTACTGACGCATTTAGCCATTTTGGATTAAAAGAGGTGTTTGCCTGACCGGGAACATCGTGAAAGATTGTAACTTAGACGTTTGAGAGAAATTATCTTCAGAAGTAAGACGCTAAGACCGCTGTTAGTTTATTTTATTTACTGACTGATTTAGTGGGCTACCCCACCATCATCTGGTCGTATAAAATTCTACATTTCCGTCATCTTGCGTTATTTACGAAATGGAGGTTCAACAGAACGAGCAACAGGCCACTTATTCAAAATATAAAATACGTAAGTCATATTATCATCTGCTTTCAAAAAAGATTAAAAAGAGACTAATGCATGTTTACAGTGAGCTTGATCAACTGCATGATGCTTGTAATATTTTACACAGGTGGTCAGGTATTAATAAAAGACTAGGACAGGTCTGAGCAACCTTTCACAACCCGCGCACCTAATCCTCCGAATATGGCCACACCGTAATATAAACCAACGTTCACTTGAAGCTGGCGCCAGCGGTGGTATCTCTGCTGCAGATGCAGAAGTTCGACCTCATGTGGGAATAAGGAAAACAGGGACATTACTTCGGTATCTGGGACTTTTGTGGAGCTAAATAAATAATTTCGTGTGGTTCATTGGTCTGGTGCAAGTCTTCGCCACTTCGGCGACTTGCGTGTCCCTAGCGTACCCCAGTTATCGAACCGGGGAAAAATGTTCATATGTTTGTAAATCTATCGGACCAAACTGCGTGGTCATCAGTCCGTAGCTTACAAATTACCTAAACCTAGGTAAACTAACCTAAGGACAACACACACAACCCTGCCCCAGAGAGAACTCGAACATCCACAGCGAGTAACCGCGCGCTCCGCAGCGAGACGCTTTAGACCGCTCGGCTACTCCACCGAGGCGAATCTGGGAAAGGGGACCTACAGCTTAACGTGGAATCCGAACAACGTGTCGTTCCCGGCGACTCCTCACATCGTTGAGAGGTGAAGGATGGGTTAAAGCGCAGACTGAAAAAATCCAACGTCCAACCGGGTTTTGAACCCGCGACCCTTCGGTTTCCATTGAAGCGCTTTACACCAAGACGACCGGGCCCTACTTGTGGATCTAGGGTGGACGAGAGGGGTGTCCCTTGAATCCCGGTCAAGCAGAATTTTTCCCTCGTCGCCATGAGTAACTTCAATCCCCTCTTGCAGCCCTTTCCCTTCATTGCCTGTTACTTCGCCCATTAAAAAAATAAAAATATATAAACAATGTTCGCCGGTCGGATGATGTAATGGAGTAACGATCACATATGAATCACTTCGATTTCGTCAAACACCACGCTAACACATTGTGCCTCAAATGACGTGTATATCAGAGTGAAATCTTGTTATTATTATCGCAGTTACACTATTAATTCACGACGACTTACAAAATCTCCCTATTTATCCAATGACTTTCTTCGGTGGCTTGGGTTCATAGAAATCGCGTTTACACACCGCCATAATATCACTGCATCATTTGATTGACTGACGGACTAAGGGGTTTGACGAGACGGGACCGCGTGGGAATAGCCGAGCGGTCTGGAGCGCCACGTTGTCAATCGTGCGGGTTCCCGCGTCGGAGGTTCGAATCCTCCCTCGGGAATGGAGTTTGTGTCAGTTTGTAACTTTTATGACTGATGATCCCACAGTTAATTCCCATAAGCTTTACAGCTTTACAACAATTTGAACACTTTTTTGACGAGACGAGGGGTGGGGAGGGTGGACACAGATTCCTCCCCGGAACATTATTAGTGAAACTCTAACAGTGAAAGTTTCATTCGGTAACCAAGAGGCAGCCTGAAATTCGACGCCCTATACGGATGCGAAAATATATATTCGCTGAATCGGGACAGTGCTGGTAAACAATGCAACATGCTTGTCCGACCCGCATAAGCGTATTCCACGATCTGATCACATGTTCACAATAGGGGGGAGGACATACCGAAGTAGAGGTCTCTCAACAGCGAGGCAATTAGTGTGTGTCAAATATCGGATATGAGGAACTGTAATGAAACTACTGATGAAGATGACGTAGCGATTGTAACCGACAGTGAAGAGCCAGCTGTGAAACATATTGAGACCCTCAAAGAATGCGTAGGAAATGTCGGCCTGCGTATCTCCTTCGACAAGGCTGAAATTATCTGCTCCAGATATTCCAGAGAAGCAAAGAAATACGTTGGAAAAATTGTAATTTATTAACTATTTGGCTAAACAGTTGCGAAACGTTTTCAGTTGAAGTTTTATAGATTTTAATTTTGGAAAACGATAGTAAAAAGTTAACATAAACTGCTTGTACACTCCACAACTTCCTTAACACTGAGCTTTGCTTTCTCCGGTTTAACAGGAATTCACGTGGGCTATAGCATTAATTAAAGCAGATTATCTGACACATCAATACAGTTAACTTTATTACCATCATTTTTCAATATTAAAATAACTAAAATTTTTATATTGAGAACTTCCTGGAATTTTATTGAATTAAAAAGTAAAAATAAATAAAAATGAGCCAATAATTAATAAATTACAAATTATCCAAGTGTATTTCTTTTCTTCTCTGGAATGTGTGGAAAATTACTGCAGATACGCAGTAATTTTATGATATTCACCAGATCAATAACAACAAAATAATTGGAAATCGTGATTTAATTTAACCTCGTACAGTTTTGCTATGGCTAGGTTGCTAAATTTCAGGCAAGGTCTTTCATCAGCCATACTTCCTAGTAAACATATACGGACCTACAAACTTTATACTTTAGTTTTACTTGTAGAATAACATATTAAAATATTTCGGTATCTCCGCGAATCATCCTTTGGAAAATTGGTATTGCTACTGACGGCAAGTAGGCATTATGGTGTGGGAAGGAGAATGTGGTTTGCAAAAGGAAAGGGTCTTATTTCATATTGTCGCTCAGGGCATCCGCCTTACTTTCCGGTTTTAAACATATGTCATACATTTTAAACTCTGCAATCAGACCACAATACAAAGTGATTTCTACTCATGAATCTATGCATCGAATTGAACCTGTATTCGAAGAGAAGGTATACCACATGGAAGACAGCGAGTTATTTTTCTTGCCTTTAAACAACAAAAGTTGTTCCAGTTAATTTCAGTGCACTGTTTTTGTAAACTGATCAGGTTGATTAATGATAAAGATGATGTATTGAATTAAAATTTGTGATGCGGCTGGGGACCGAACCTGGACTTCCAGGCTTACTAGGTGCAGGTCTTACCGCTAGACCACCACATCACTAGCGATTAATGAGACTCGGAATAGTCTAAGCAGGATTTCCCTCCACGTCACAAACATTAATTCAGCTTCTGTGTTCCTATTCAACATTGCCACATCTGCCAAGGCTCTCCATGCAGCGGAATAGCACCTCGGCAATGGACAGATCGGAACATTCCTGCCTTTAACGTCAGGCTAAGGTGATATGAATATCATTATAAATAGAAATTTATACACCCTGAGACTATTGTTCGTCTCGATGATGTCAGAGACATTAATGATAAAGGTGAAGCATTCCATTAAAATTGGCAATGCGGCCGGAAATCGAATCCTGACCTCCAAGCTTACTAGGCATTTTAATTTTAATTCAATGGTTCACTTTTATCATTAATGTCTGACATTATCGAAACGAAAGTTTACATTGTTTTGTTTGAGATAAACATTTGAAATAAAGATGCAATTGAAAATAATAAATTTATGACTACAGAGCTGTGTTACAATAACATTATTTCTAAATTCTACAGAGGTAAAATTTGGAAAGTATACAATTGATTAAAAAATAGTTTTTAAAAATGAATTACGTTTAAGTTATAACAAGAGATAGTACAGATCGGTAATAGGATAAAAATGTAATCAATTCTTATTTGTTTACGGTGCATCACATCAGTATATAAAATAATCTGAAAAAGAGAGTCAACGTCTTCGAGTTGACCTGAGATCAGGTAGAATATCAGAGTTACAGTAGTGATTAACAAAGAACGATTACATAGGAGAACGGATTAATTTAAATTGTAGAGAAATATTTTTCAAGACAATGGTGTAGTGAAATTGCAGTGAAATCCTGTTATTTGAAGTAGGTATAGGTAATACAGAGTTGGTCTCAATAGAATATTAGCTGGCTCACCTCCACGTGGCTATAAACGGACAACGGCGTAGAACACACGAAGGTAATACTTCCAGTTCCCTCGACGGCTAAGAAACCAGCAACCGTTACCAATGCTACTAACACAGTATAGACCCACCTTAGAGTTTCAAGGAGGTGTGACACTTTGTATTGTTAATGAAAAAAATAAAAAATAAAAATAAATATCGAAACGAGAAAAAGTCTCAGGGTGTATAAATTTCTATTTATGATGATCAGATTTAATTTTGCAACGAATCGACTTTCAGGTGTAATATACGGAGGGCATCTACTGCGATCCTTTTTGCAGGATTCAATTGTTCTGCCTTAGATACTAAAGTAATTTACGCTGCTCCGTTTTCCCAGCAGACGTCGGCAGGAAACGTTCGACACTGGGGTTCCATTCACTGACCATCGCTTAATGCACGTTCGGGCAGTCATTATGCTGACCCCCTGTCCACAGCGCATTACATAATGGCTTCACTGAGAGCTCCTCTAGCAGCTAGTTTCCGGCACGGAGCAATATTCGCCCGCTTCTGCTAATCTCTTCATCACAAGTTGCGTAACTACGCAGGCCAGTAACACGGCCCTAATAACACCATTGTTCCTAAACGGTAGCAATCCCAAACGGGGATTAGGATCCCATATCGTCCGTTCGAACTAATTTGCAGCTTCACAATCAGCTCAGCAATGATTTTGTGCGCCACCGGAAAAGGATTAACAAGAAACGAACGGACAGTCAATACCGCTGTTGTTTTGTTAATAGTTGCGGTACTCCGTCCAGAGAGTGGTTTGATGCAGCTCTGCACGCCACCGTGTCCTGTGCAAGCGTCTCTGAATAAGGATGGGGAGTAACATTTAAACAGAAGCAAAATGATGCTGATGATTCATTCAAAATACACTTACTTCCGGAATACAGTTTACAGTTATTATATTAGAAAAAAAGAGTGTGTGTCTAAATTTAAAAGTGGATAACTTAAACCAAGAATGGAATAATATGTAGGGACGCAAGAACTAAAGTAGCAACAAAATCACCGGGCACGAGGAAAAAAAAGATTTTTGAAGAGGGGTCTAGCGATACTGAAAGACGTCACACATGTAAGTGACGCTTTCATGCTTCATTTCTCTAATACTTCCACAGAAATAATGCTGATTTCATTAATCAATTATGTCACTGTGAGACCTTAACGTTTCCCGGCGTAATGAACTTACGGGTATGCTGCCGGGTGACGTCGTCGACGACCGCCGATATTTTAGCAGGAGGACACCCTGCCATTCTCAAGGCACAACTGCACTTAAGGAAGCAACGTGCAAGCGTATTTAATACCTCGGTTTGCACGTTTTTGTGTGTCTCATATAACCCCTGCCGTACGTTCATTACCGTGAAAGTGGTTTTTCAATATCTCTTGTAGTTTCAGAGATATCTGGGGTGAAACAGTTGAGTGGGACATCCTGTATATTCATATATACAGTCATGATTTTCACTCATCAATAGCCATCGTTGTCCATAGGAGACTCATATCTCTCTCCAGTGTTCGGTACACTTCACTGCAGCGTCGTTGGCCAACAACAGGTCTTGGAAAGTGCATGGGGCCAGCGAGGATGGACAGCTTAGCAAGTGTGTCAGTGTTTGTTTTTCTTCACATTGGCAGGGTTCGTCTTCTGCGTATCCCCACTTCAACAGGATATCATTTGATCTTCCCATTCGACACCGAGGTCTATTTATGCTCTTCCAGACTCTCCATTCCAGTTGAGATCCAGCTGGAAGTTTTTCTTTGGTATGCATTTTGAAGACGCATTGCAGTCGGAAGATCCCCTCCCTCGATGTTTGCAAAGCTGGGTAATGTAAACATGGAAGAATGGCCAAATATCCCTCAAGAGCTGACTGATAACGGCATATTGTCCGTAACATGCAGGTGTGCTACTCGTCGTCTGGGGGATCACACACCATATTAGAAGGCGACGAGAATGACTTATTCACTATTATAGTAACCCCATGGTGCCTCGCTCTAAGGAAACGCCATGTGAACCTGAATTTAGGCTTAGTTGAACTGAATAGGATTTTTACATAAATTGAGTTCAAAAATGTTCAAATGTTTGTTAAGCTTATGGGACTTAACTACGGGGTCATCAGTCCCTAAACTTACAAACTACTTATGAACTACTTACGAACTAGGACGGCACAAATATCCATGCCCGAGGGGGGATTCGAACCCCCGACCGCAGTGGCCGTGCTGACCGTGACTGGAGCGCCTCAGTCACCTCGGCCACCGCGGCCGGCCCCCTCTTTGGTTTCGCACGTGTGACCACCCTCGCTACCCCTTCCGGCCTGCGCATTGCTCGTCGTGCCGTAAACAGGGCCACGTGGCGTCTGCTAGTGACGGCTCTGGAAGTGGTCGGCCGTCAAGTTGTGGTGAGGAACGGTACGGTAACTGGAAGGTAAGATGTCGCACCTTACAAGCTGTAACACTCACCTCACATTCAAAACGGCAGTTTTATTTTCAGACTGACGTTGGTGCCTTTTGATATTTTGAATGAAATTTGTATATATAAAAGACTAGCTGAAAATCCGGCGTTTCCAGGGTATTTATTTATTTATTACTGCCACTATTCATGTTTACGTTCATTTGTGTAAGGGCTGTATGCCTTTAAAATCTCTTGGAAATGCAATTAACAGTAAAGAAATAATAGATTAAAACTGGTGCGTGATGGGGCGGTTTCTCATGCACGTTACTGTTTATATGCTCATATCTCATGAACTACGTGTCGTACTGTGATACAATTGAGAAGGTACGCTTAACTATATGCGTGTATACTGTTTGTAAAATTTCCTGCGGCTACAATTTGTAGGGTACAAATTATAAATTGTAACGTCATACCGAATGCCGTAGTTTTACTCCATAAACAGCGGAAAAGTAGTAATCGAGAAACTTTTTTCCTTTTAGCATTTTGCTATGGTTGTCAGCGAGAAAAAGTTTTATAAAGGATTGAAATTATGTTAAAAGTTTGTTCCAAGTCGTTAAGTAATCTCATTCTCATAAAGTGTATTTATAAAGACTTGCCGCATTACGTGGCAGTTTTTTGAGGTTCCTATTGTTTATGACGTCATATCTTCTGAACAATGTGTCTTATGTGATTCATAACCCTGCAGCAATTGTTACTTCACGGTTAGGAATATGTGTACCGAATTTGGTTGAAATCGGTCGAGTGGTTTAGGAGAAAATGAGTAGTATTGTAGCTAAATGCAGTAGTTTTTTTCGCGCAACTCATTGTTTATGATGTCATATCTCGTGAACTATATATCGTACGTGATTCTTACACTTACAGTGACCGTCCTCATGGATTGAAGCTTACGTGTGCAACGTTTCATAAAGATTGGAACAAAACTATAGATTTTCAGACAACACTTACACACATACGGACAGTCTGCTTTATATATTAGAAAGTCGTTTTAGTTACACTAATTATAACTAAAGAACGTCTGAACTGATTTGGCTCAAAATTGGTGGGGAGGTAGCTTAGAAGCAGGAGATGGAAATAGGAAGGTTTTTAGATACGTATTTATTTAATATTTTATGTATGACCCTTCTATCTATATTAATAAAAACAAATTGGCTCATGAATGAAAGCGCATCACTTCAGGACGGCTTCACCAATTTGGCTGATCTTTTCTTTGTTTTGTTCGTAATTCTCAGGACAAGATTTGTATGAAAGAAAATTCTTGGAAAATCTAGAATTTGAGAATAACTGAATGTACGCTTCCAGCTCGGACCATTTTCTAGATTCTCCAACAATAAGCTTATTCATTCGCCAATCACCTAGCGACCAAATACGCTGTAACGAAGCAAACAAATACACCAAGGAGGTTAGAATAAAGGGAGGGCATTGCTTGAAGCCAGGGATTAACTGGTATGTAGGGTTTAATTCTAAATCCGCTACACAGACCTAGCGGGCAATGTTGGCAAAAGCCGTCGATTCCGGGAAATTGCGTTACGTCGCTGTTAGCCAGTCGGGTAATAGTATACAATATCCAATGAGATTTGCGATTTCTTACCAGTACTACGTTTTCCTTCGTGGAAACACTATTGATCGTTCTCGTGGTTATAAGTGATTAGCATTTGTAAGACTGTTTCCATAAGGGAAGTCCATTTCACCTTTATACATAAAAAACATCATCTCAATAAGTTTAATGTGTCTGCAACTAAATTATTATGCGGATTCCCAAAATAGTATCCTTTAGTATGAAGAGAAAACAAATGTCCCCTACTAAAATTTAATTGGCTGTCTCAAGCTTTGCCACGATTGGTCGGTTTCATGCCCACGATTCAACAGCTGTAGCCTGTGTCGCGGAATGTAAAATTTTACCGGTATGTAGCAATGTTGTTAATTGTGTTTCAATTAGTTTCCTAATAAGAGTTCTTTATTCACTTACTAGTAAAGTAACTTATAAAAAGTTCAAATGTATGAATTTTTATGCCTACTGTTTGATGATTCACCGAAACGAGGACAATCACATATTCAAATGCCGCAGATTATTTCATCAGTTCTCTGTTGATATGTATGTTAGTGCAACGAAACCATTAAAATTACGGACGTAGAGCAGCTCGGAAGTTGTCTCTAATTACCCGTTTCTAATTTTTTTACCCATACTTTTTCACTTCTATTCACAATCCGGGTCCAGATTGCAATAATAATAAATAAGATCAGAGAGAGGGAGAGGAGGAGATAAAGAATGGGGGAATGAAATAGATTTAAAAACGGCGGATGATAGGAGGGGGGAGGAGATGGATATGGTGTGGGGTAAGAGGGAGTGGGGTGAAAATACGGGGAGGAGGAGATGGACAAAGGAAGGTGGGAGGAGGCGATGTAGAAGTAGAGGAGGGAGGACGGTATAGACATTGGGGGAAGAAGAGAAGAGATTATGGTATATATCCCATACACATTAGCGACTGCAAAGCGTTAACGGTTGTGCTAGTAAAAATATTTATATTTAAAAAAATCACATATTGATTTCCATGATGGAACATCGTCAGTGGAGATTTGGAGGCATGTACTTCGCATACAACATTTGATAAATCCATAAAACGAACGTGGATATGAATTTTGCACTACCCTGATATCGTACCCGCTACTCGCAGCTTGGTAGGGTAAGGTAACCAGCTATATTCTGTTTACAGCAAGCTCACGTTCGACGTGAAGCATCAGCACGTAGCCGCGTTGCTTTAAGGCTCCTTTCCGTGGGGTGCATGGCTGCTCCCCGTAGGATTTTTCAGTCCTTCCTGAGGCATGGGTATGTGTATTGTCCTTAACGTAAGTTAGTGTAGTTTGCAAGTCTTGGTACTGATGACTACTGCAGTTTGGTCTCACAGCTTTACAAGCAGTTGGACATGGTTATCAGCACGTAATGCAAGCAGTAACCTATTTGGCTTTCAAATATTTCTCATTGTGGACGCAGTTGTAAAAATTATGTACGCGAGAGGTGGTGAAACAACTGTGTATTTATTGACGCATTCGGAATACAGTTTATGTCCTGTCCGCCTACTTCTGCGGCAACACTCACGACATGACTGCATCGTGGGTTGCCTGGCCGCTAGGCGAACACTCCGCCGGGTAATATGAGTTCGCAGGTGTCGCTAGCCGGGCTCCCAGAGGGCGCAGAAAGCAGGGACCTACTCCCGTCCACCGTACACGTAATCGGGGAGTAGGACACGTAGATATCCTTCCGCGTGCGTTCTCAAGGTCGCGCACAGCCTAGCGACGGCAGACGGGCGTCAGCCAAGGGATCTGCAACTTGTACGCCTTTCGGCGTCGCCGCCGCCGCTGTTCCGCCACCGAGCCACGCCACCAAGGACGCCATCGGGTCTCCGCAGTTCTACCGCCGACTGTGGGGACGGAAGAGCTATAGGTCCACCTCTCTGACGTCCGATATCAGTGAACTTGAATGTTTTAAGTAGTGTAACTGCAAACCAGTGGACATTTAGTTCTGTGGATAATTTGTTATGGTGTAGCATTAACAACCGTTGTGATTATTGTCGTACAGTCAGAGAAGTAATTACGTTTTTTTTTTTTATTATTCTTATAAACTACATTGTAGGAACCAACGAGTGACATCATTACAGTAAATTCTTCAGATTATGTACGAAGTCTTACCCCGCCCCCCCCCTTCCGATTCGATTATGAAGATGATTAAAATTTCGAAACGTGTCAACAAATACATGTACGATACACCACCTGTGGCCAATGTATTTTCTTAGTACTGAGTAACAGTAGTGTACCAATGGGGCTCTCACCCCGATAGCCGGCCGCGGTGGCCGAGGGGACTGAGGCGCTCCAGTCACGGTCTGCACGGCCACTACGGTCGGGGGTTCGAATCCCCCCTCGGGCATGGATATTTGTGCCGTCCTTAGGATTAGCTAGTTCATAACTAGTTTGTAAGTTTAGGGACTAATGACCCCGTAGTTAAGTTCCATAAGCTTTACAAACATTTGAACATTTTCACCCCGATAATCGACCCTCTCCGTTAGTGTCATGAGGGTCAGGTACCGTTACCTCCTACCCCACCACCGTGCAACAAAAGCCTTAGCTTCTGTTCAAAGGACGCCGTTACCCTCCAACAATAGCCCACATAAGTGTGACCGACTCTGAACATGTACTTGACTCTTAACACCCGAATGTCGAAAACAGCCGCCTCCACAATTGGGCACTTGCGTGAGTACCGACCCCGTCCTTCCAGGAAGCCACCCCAACGGCTGCAACAGATACGGACTTGTCCGCCTCCGCATCCGCCGCCGCCGCCAAATCTGCCTCCGATTAATTGGCTCATCAAATCATACTCAGTATGGATGTATTAAGTATCAATGTTCAGTTTGTATTCCATCCACTTACTCAGTCCTACACCAACAATGAAATAGATCAATTTTTTATTAATTGTTTCACCCAAAGTTCTTTTGCATTAACAATTTTCCAAGAAGAAACCTTAAGGAATTTCATCTAATTTCATCTAATTGTGCATTATACTAAAGTTATTACGTACAGGTTAAATTCCAAGTAGCGTGAAATATTTGGAGGAAACTATCCACAAATTCCGAAAAAAAAGAAAAAAAATTCTTTTCGCAACTCGTTAGCCACCTAATTTCTCTGGACAAAATAATTATGTACTACATCTTGATAATCTCTGTTGCGTATAAATTGGGGCAACCTATGATTTTGCATTAACAGTTTCCTGAAGAACATTTCTTTTTCTCGGAATCAGTACACGCAGGTAGGTAACGTAATACATAGAAACTTAATTCAATCTCATATGAAACGAAATTTTGTAGGTAAATAGACAGCTTAACGAAATTCAATGTAATGCTGCGTGAATTATTTAAAAAAAAATTATAACCGAAGTCAAACATTTAAGACTATAGAAAAGAAATCCGTTTTCGGAACTAGTTCGCCACCTAATATCTCCAGGAAAAATAATTGTATACTACAGAGTAATACACTCTGCTACATAATGTAATACAATCGTATAGTACGAAAAATAAAATTTGCATGTAAGAAATTTTTGGCAAAATATATTGAAATAAATTCTCAAACGTCAAATTCATTATCTAAACGAGCTTCATTTGTCTTGCTCCCTCTTATATTCCTATTTACCAAATTTTACGTATTCTGCATATTCAAAAATCTACTTTGGAATTACTTCAGAGCTAATAGTACTTTCTGGCGCATTTAACTTGTTCATTCTCACCGGACAACTACTCGGCTCGATAACGTTTGTTGTGATAGTTTTAGTACTGTACATAATCCCTATTCCTCATTTACAGCATCTGCTACGGTGACCACACGCTAGTCATGTTCTCACTGCACTGTAAAACTGAACTATTCCGAAACTGTACTGAACTGCAATAGAAACCAAACACCGTGGGTAAAACTCAGTCTTTGGTTCGTGTGACCTAACACAAAAACAAATAAATTATGTGGTGGACATCATTTGAAACAAATAACGTCGTATATAGAATTGTATTAAATTGATAAAAAAATCCATAAAACATAATTAAATCAGCTCGTTAAATAAACATTTGGGAGAGTGTACACCTAAACGTATTATTTACATCTCTTTTACTCCAAAGCTCGTCACCCTAGCCATCAACCTAATGAGTCTTCTTAAAAGGAAATAACAATGAATATCGGATATTAAAATAACATTAACAAGACAAAACCAGAAACTTTTAGGAAACAGAAAAGGATAAATGGAAATTTACGATTCGGTAGAAGTGAAAACAATACACTTTCGACTCTGGCTTGCAGCTTCTGAGACTACGAATTACCCTTATTCCCCACGCCTTTGGGTTTACCGGACACGTGATAATGATACGTGTATCTAAAACATGTTGTTGTTTTTTATTTACCAACGACATGGCATCGCAAAGACGCTACTTTGAAAGAATGTCGTACTGCCAGAGTATAGGAACGATATTCTTTCTCGGTAGACAAATATAGCATCATCTGTCATTAAATGCGATGAAGTTATCAACCTGGAAATTTTATTGTAACAATTTATACTTAAAAATAAGCGTTTTCAAAAGTTGCTCAGTTTATGAAGCTTTAAAAATGATTTCAGTCGAATGCATCGTACGCTACAGTAGAAGAAGTCAAGAAATACGGAGTTTAGTTTGCAATATGACGGGCTCAAAATCACTGCTTCTTACATGGAAACTTTTGTGTCCCTACTTCGTCGCCGCTTTTGTGTCCCAGCCTCGTCGTAGGTGTCGGTGGCCGAGTGGAATGAGACCGACACGCTGGTGCAGGTACGGAGGGGAGCAGCCAGAAACTATAAACACTCGAGTAAATTAGAAAGAGACATATATTGCACAGAATGTAACAATACTTAACTTTTACATAGTACTGCAGAATGTTGATACATAGTTGTTAGAGACCTGCCTAGTGCCTGTACGATAGCAAAGTCTTCACTGGTGCCTATCTGATTACGAAGGTCCTAACTGGTTGCTATCTCCGTCCGAAGTCACCGATGTCCTTCAGTGGTGGCCACGAGCGGCGTTGTCGCAGAGGGCGCTCGTGGCTGTCGTCGTGAGAACGCCGCGCCGTGCGTGCATGGCAGCGCGCGGCGAAAGTAAGTGGCGCGCACTTTGTACTTGTGCGACACCACAGAAACTACATCGAATCTCATTGGCCAGGTTACACTTCACGAAACAAATATCTGTCTCGCCAGATCCTTCGTTTCTTGCTTCTGGGGATAGTGAAACGTGGAATTTCACTCTGTCGCGACAGCAGTTCTTCTTACACGTGATTTTCCACATTCTGTGAGAGTGAAATTCGTTCACTGAATGTGTGGACGTGTTCCATTTTGAGTTATACGTTACCCTAAAGTGTTTCTCCGCCAATAATGCTGTTTATTTGTATGTCAATTGTTTTATTCCTTTATTAATGATCAATGACCCACGTTTATATGTGTTTCCACCCGATTGAAATTGTGTATTCGTATGGTTGTGGAAGGTTACTTTTAATATTGACTGACTACCGCGCACTGGCTTACAGTCCCCGCTTCGCACTTTAGGCCTTGTTTACTTTAGTTACGAACGCATGGCTGCACTGCCGTCTGCCAGGTGGCCAGAGACAAGCTTACTTGGCAAGATGGCGAGGTGGTCTGTTCTTCGTGTAGTACCAACATAATCATGGACGAAATAGGTGACAAAAGAGACCTCTCTGGAGCTCTAGTGAAGGGTATTATCTTCCTCAGGTAGCGAGGGTTGGTAGGCACTAATCTCTGACAGTAGGCTCTGAACCTTCGACCATAGATACTGCTAGACTGGGTATGGCATCGTTTTCATGGCACAAACATCTCTGAAGCCTAAACATTGTTTTGCCAACAGTCACGTGGTAGTGTATACAGCTTTGCCTCGGATTATACAGAGTTTTTTGTGATGGAAAGTGACATTAAATTTCAAATGAAAGTATTATTACTTTAAAATGGTGGCATTTCTTGAAAACTGGTGAGTCGTTTATCATATCTGGATAATGTTTGCCAACAGTCACGTGGTCATATGTTTGAACCTCGCCATGTGCATAGTTACTCTACTGTTTGTCCGGTCTGTTAGTATCTATGGTCGAAGCTCTGAACGCACTGTGCATCGCTTTGAACGCTTCCTACATCCGGTCCGGAGTGGGAAAGGTTTTGCCCGTGGCCTGAGGCATCACTCTTGCCGCGACCGCCGTAATGAGTATTTCGTGGAATCATGCTGAGGGGATGGCATGCTGTTAGGACTTTACATTATTTGTGACCTGGCAGTCCTGGTAATCGTTGGTAGATCTCTTGAGTAATTCTTGCTCTATGCGAGGCGAAGTGTTTCTTATTTTTCATAACTCGAGTAATTCAGTGGAAATTTAGTATTTGCATTTTCCTTTCTGTAATGATTATTGTGTCCGGTTTTCTCAAGTTAGAATACACGTATGTGGTCTTCAACCTTTGTGTAAACTTAGTATGTTTGAATTCCTTGTTGTTTTTAACTAACGTTTTCGTGTGGTTTCTGTTTCCGCGAGCATGCTAAGTTCTCTCTCGGAATTTCCCGATTGATTCCGTCTTTAGTATCGTAGGACGACCGATTGCTGAACGTCCTTTCGTAACGCTTATTACTTAGGCCTTCAACCATGCTTTTTTCTGATACTAGATTTCTTGTATTGAATTCTCGCGTGTGATTTACTTGCTTATTCTACGTTATTTTCTTTTTGTAAATTCAATGTAATTCACCGTGGTCGTCCACCATGTGGTACTTAACGGTAGTGTGCCTCTGTCTTCCCGCACATTAGTTAATTTTGGCATTGTATAATTTGAACTGTGCTTGAAGAAGCCCATCATCTCGTCGAAACGCCGCCGTCTCTTCATTTGCCGCTGCTACGAATTGTTCCCGCCTGAGAGAGTGTCACAAGCATGCGCGTGTTTTTGAATGAATGGCCGTGCTTTCTTTATCCCCTCCAATTTGCAAATATCCGCCCATGTTATCTCCATATTGAAAAAGGCAGAAACTATTTTATTACTGGCAGTAACTTTATAATTTAATTCACTGTTGATCAAGGTGTGTACTTCATTGTACTTATTTGGTCTCCCCACATTTTGCTTCTTCATTTTATTGAATGGATAATAATGTAAATTATGAACCTTTATAATTTCATGCACCCCATCCCAAGTTTAATATCTATTCCTTTTTATATATGTTATTGGTGTTTGTTAAAACGTTGCCTGCTCCCTTAAGGAGTAAGCAGTTAGATAAATTTCCTTTGGGCAATTATTATGGCCACTCGTAAGGTAATTTAGAGCAGCAGTGAGCGTTTCAACTTGCCTTTCCTGATCTCTCCTGCCTGAGATGTTTCATAGAAAATTTAACAAGCTACTTTCAAGAGAAACACATTTTCTCTGAGTTAATTCCTTTTTTTATTATTGTTTTACCCCGCCTTTATCGCACACCACATTTAAAATAACAAGACAGAAGATTCTGAGAAACAGAAAGTCTCCTACAAACGAATATGTACAAGTGAAGAAACTTCGACTCCCGCACAGACCTTTGTGGTACTTTGCAAGTAACAAGAAGAATGCAACACAAAGCGACCTCCTCCGATTGGTCCAAAAGGAAACGGGAGGTCCAATTTCCACAAAAGGAATTAGGAGAGCTCGGAGCACTGTGTGTGTTCAGGCAAGGCGCGAATGACTGCTCAGCAGCTTTCACCAGTAATACGTAGGCAGAAGGTGACGTCACAACCCTTCAGTGACCACTCGCCAGTTTGTGGCGCTGTGCTTGTCTGTCGGAACTATATCGGGACTCATTACTTAAAGCTTCCGGGCTGAGATGGCGTGGTCCATACATAAAACTTTCCCCTGACGTTTCGCCTTCGTCTGCGAAAGGCATCCGCGAAGATAAAGCGGCGTACCTCAACGTGAGCACGAGTAAGCGCCATATATATAGGCAAAACAGAGGACGTCGCTTTCAGTCACGTGATGTCGGCTGTGCTGTGATCTCTGCTATTGCCAACCTACTCGATTGAAATTAATAGATTGTTATGCTGTTTCTGCAGTGTTGACATTCATATCTTATCAAGTTTGAGACCTTCCTCTTGTTTAAATTATTTCCATGTTTAAAAATTTCAATGGCATCTCAGTACAAACGCGCATAGTAATGCGACGTCTTTGCTATGACGGACGTCTCGTTAAATTTTATTTCGTGGTCACCTTCTTGATACATGTGTTCCATTACAACTGATTTGTCAGTATGTCCGAGGCGGCAGTTTCGTTTTGTGTTCGCCCAGACGAGTGGTAACACTTCTTTTAGTTGTACCTACATATACTTGTCCACAACTGCAGGGGATTTTATAGACACCTGGTGTAGCCAGCCAATCTTAACGAGATGTCCGTCATAGCAAAGACGTCGCATTATTATGCGCGTTTGTACAGAGAGGCCATTGAGATTTATAAACATCGAAATAATTTTAACAAAGAGGAAGGTCTCAAACTTGATAAGATATGGATGTCAACACTGCAGCAACAGCATGACAATCGACTAATTTCAGTCGAGGAGGTTGGCAATAGCAGAGACAACAGCACAGCCGACACCACGTGATTGACAGCGGCGCCCTCTTATTTCCCTATATGCACGGCGCTTACTCGCGCTCTCGTTGCACTACGGCGTTTTACCTCTGAGGATGCCTTCCGCAGACGAGGGCGAAACGTCAGGGGAAAGTTTTATGTATGGACCACGGCTTTCTCAGCCCGGTAGCTTTAAGTAATGACGATACCTGCCGTGAAAGCCTTCATTCTATGATTCTATCAGGACTGTCCACGCAAAAGCACTGAAATGGGGGGAGGGTGGGGGGGAGGAAGGCGGCACGTGGCCACAGGGCAGCTCTCCAGCAGGGTGGTGGAGAGGGGGGGGGGGGGCAGTTGCAGGTGGTCCCTGCCGGCAGCCAACCCTACCACCCGGGTACAGCTTTGATCCCGGAGGCAAATCGAGTTACTGGCGGCCGGGCACGTCTGTCTGTGGCGGCGCCGGCTTCAAGTAGTTCATCAGCAAACAGCAGAGCGGCCAGCCGGACCGCGGCTACTGCCCACCCCATTATAACTGTATTGGCCCCCGGACATGACCTTTAGCGCCCCACTGGATTAGCCGATATCGGAACCACGTGCGAGACAGAGCTCCCGAATAGCTGCAACCTCTCTGAAAAGTATTAGCAGCTACGTCTCCATCTGTACAACAGTGGTGGAAACAGGTACGTTAACATTCCGACGAAATTAGTCCCTAGACTTAACATTAAAAGTACGAGGTGCATCCAGAATGTACGTTCCTCTATTCGCCCACTTTACGTTACGATAGTAACACTAAAATGGGCCTTTGTGGTCGCATTTTGACAGCACGAAATTTAAATGAAAATAACTGCTTAACTGTTAATCTGACACGAAAACTGAATAATCGAATTTGTGAAGAAGATACTTCTCCAGAACTTTGCTCCCGTATATATATAAATATAGGGTGTCTCACGAAAGACGCCTGCCAGGCGACCGCGGATTGCAGGGTACGGCTCCCGGCCGCCGCCACCGCATCCGCTGGCCAGATAATTTTACAGATCTAATTGTCGGCCTCCATTTTTTAAAACTTTCGGACGAAGTATAGATTGGAACATTAATTCCAAATATCGCCTTAACCGTTCATCTGAGACGAAAACTGAATAAATATTTTTGTAGAATATGACATTACTAAGAAAATTTTGCTCTCTTATTTATTTCCATAACTCCAACCGATTCTGAGATATTTACAAAAATAACTGCGACCTGACACTGTCACTCGATTTTACGTTGTACAGTACAAGCAAAAAAAAGATTAAAAAATAAAATAAAAAATAAAAAAATAAAAAGTAAAATACTTTTAAAATATTTATAAACGGGACAAACTCAAACTCCAATGTTTGCTTTTAGTACCGAGCCGTGTTCTTTCCCATCTTCAATGTGTTTTATTATCTGTTAGATGCCATGTTAAGAATTTTGGCATCAGGATGCATAACAGTTTTTCAGTTCACAGATATAAACGTAATCACATAAAATGTAAGAGGGAAAATACACACATCGATATTCTATTTTTGTGGCTGCGTGACGTTTGCGGTACTACTGTAATTGTTGGCCGTCAGTGTGTTATCTTCAATTAATGACTGACATTTGATTTTGCGTTGGTCCGGTTTTTCAAGGTTTTTTTTTCCGCTCTTATTTTTGTAAATATATCTGAATCGGTTCGGATTATGGAAATAAATAAGAGAGCAAAGTATTTTTGGGCCGACAATTACGACTGTAATATTTTCTGCCGATCGATTGAACGGTGCGACCTAAAAAAAAGTGGGAACGCGTTACAGCAGACATCGCCGTTATTTTTTGCCAATATCTCTGATACGATGCTATATATATATATATATATATATATATATATATATATATATATATATATATATATAAAAATTTAAAAAAACTCACATACCGGAGCAAAGTTCTGGAGATGTTTCTTATTTACAAATGCGTTTGTTCCCACAAAGCGTTTATTAACAATTAAACAGCTACTTTCATTTAAATTTCGAGCTGTCAAAATGCGATCACAAAGGCCCATTTTTAGTGTTGCTACCGTAACGTAAAGTGGGCGAATAGAGGAACTTACTTTCTGGATGCACCTCGTACTGTTATGTTAAAGCAAATGACAAATTTCGTCGGGAAACGTGCCTGTTTCCACCACTGTTGTACAGATAGAGGCGTAGCTGGTAATACTTATCAGATGGTTACAGCTATTCGGGCGCTTAATACGGTGGTCATTAGTCCCTAGGCTTACAAAAGACTTACACTAACTTAAACTAACTGATGCTTAGGACAGCACAAACACCATGCCCGAATAGCCGAAGGAGGACTCGCACCCCCCACGGCGAACAGAACAAACGACTACAACACAGGTGATTATATTTTAACGGAAAGAGAGATATTAAAATAGTAGTTTAAAAAGATAAATATTCAATGATAGTGTATGTTTGTCAAAGCTAAACTCAAATATCAATTAATATTGGCTGGTTGTTGAAATACGGTCCGAGAGAATATTATTTGCTCAGTGCATCAACATTATCACATTAGTAGAGTCATAATCGTATCGTACATAATTTTTATTATTGATATTCATGTTACTTTTATCCGAAATGTTTGCCAAATTTCATGAAACATGCTGGTTACATTCACAACGGCAGACTTCTACGACATAGTAATTCAAATTTAGATCCCACGATGTAACAAGTGTCTCATTATTCTTTTGTTGACTATGTCGGCTCAAAAATTGCTGTAAAGCTAGCAGTGGTCAATCAAATTTCCCATGTAAATGAAAAGTGTTGTTTCAAGAGAGAGAAAAAAAATGAAAAATTACTTTTGGCTGCGCCCCGTAACACATTTTGGCATGTAATAAATTTTTAGAACATTTTATCTATAACATATTTATTACTCTAGATGAATTAATGATCATAAATACACTAATCCGTTACAGTTTCCTTTGTAATGGATAGTCGTTTGGATAAAAAAATACACGAGATTCCCATTATTCAGTCACGAGTCAGTATTCAACCCGTCTGCTACATCTGCATTGTGGACATATGACTCTGCATTGTCAACACAATTCTTCTTGCTTTTAGTACCGAGCCGTGTTCCAATAAACTTTCCCATCTTCAGTGCGTTTTATTATCTGTTACTTGACATGTTTAGATTTTGTACATCAGGATACATAACAGTTTATCAGTTCACAGATGTTTACATTAATAAACATAATCACATGAATTGTAACACGGAATGTTTTATTTTTGTGGGTGCGTGACATTTGCAGTACTACTGTCATTGTTACCTGTCAGTGTGTTATCTGTAATTAACGATTGCCTTTCAGTAATGTTATCTAATTTGGCTAAATTAGACCTAGTATGAATTACTGCTCTTTTCTATATATTTTTTACATTTTCCCTATTTTGTCACTGTTGCTGTTGTGGTCTTCCGTCCGCAGACTGGTTTGATGCAACTCACCACGCTACCCTGTACTGTACAAGTCTCTTCATCTGAGAATACGTACGGAAATTTGCAGCCTTTTGAATCTGCTTACTGTATTCGTCCCTCGATCTCCCTCTACGATTTTTACCCCACACACTTCCTTCTAATGCTAAGTTGACAATCCCTTGACATCTCAGAATGTGTCCAACGAATGTATCCCTTCTCTTAGGCAGGATATACCACAAACTCGTTTTCTCCGCGATTCGGTTAAGCACCTCCTCATTAGTTACGTGATCTACCCATCTAATTTTCATCATTCGCCTGTAGCAACACATTTCAAAAGCTTCTATCATCTTTTTATCTGAACTTCTAATCGTCCACGTTTCACTCCCATACAATGCTAGACTCTAGAAAAATGCTTTCAGAAAGGATTTCCTTACATTCAAATTAATATTGGATTTTAATATGTTTTGCTTCTTTAGATTCGCTTTTCTTCCCGTAGCCATTGTGCATTTTATATCTTCTTTACTTCGGCTATCAGAAGTTATCTTGCTACCCAGATAACAAAATTCAAATGTTTGTTTGTATAGTTTATGGGACTTAACTACGGGGTCATCAGTCCCTAAACTTATAAACTACTTACGAACTAGCTAATCCTAAGGACGGCACTAATATCCATGACCGAGTGGGGATTCGAACCCCCGACCGTAGTGGCCGTGCAGACCGTGACTGAAGCGCCTCAATTCTCTCGGCCACCGCGGGCGGCTAACAAAATTCATCTACTACTTTTATTGTCTCATTTTCTAATCTAATTCCTTCAGCATCGCCAGATTTTCTGGCATTGCATTCCATTACCTTCGTTATAATCTTGTTAATGTTTACCTTATATCTTCCTTTCAAGACACTGTCCGTCCCATTCAATTGCTCTTCCAGATCTTTTGCGGTCTCTGACAGAATTACTACGTCATCGCCAAACCGAAATGTTTTTATTTCTTCTCCTTGCACTTTAATGCCCTCTCCAAATTTCTCCTTCCAATCCTCCACTGCCTGCTCAATGTAAAGATTGAACAACATTGGGGAAAGGCTACAACCTTGTCTTACTCCCTTCCCAACCTCTGGGTCCCTTTCTTGCCCGTCGACTCTATAATAACCACTGTTTGGTTTTCGTATAGGTTGAATATAACTCTTCGCTCCCTATATTTTACCCCCGATATTTTCAGAATTTCGAAGAGAGTATTCCAGTCGACATTGCCAAAAGCTTTCTCCAAATCGACAAACGCTAAAAACGTAGGTTTCCCTTCCTTAGCCTATCTTCTAAGATGTAATGTGAGTATTGCCTCTCGTGTTCCTACATTTCTCCTAAATCCAAACTGATCTTCCCCGAGGCCAGATTCCATAAGTTTTTCCATTCGTCTGTAAATAATTCGTGTTAGTATTTTGCAGCTATTATTTATTAAACTGATAGTTCTGTAATTTTCACACTTGTCTGCACTTGCTTTCTTTGGAATTGGAATTACCATATTCTTCTTGAAGTCGGAAGGTATTTCCCTTGTTTCATACATCTTGCATACAAGGTGATACAATTTTTTCACAACTGGCTCTCCTAATGACATCAGCAATTCAGACGGAATATCATCTACTCCATGGGCCTTGTTTCGACTCAAGTAGTTCAGCACTCTGTCAAATTCTTCTCGCAGTATCATATTTCATAGATCATCTTCCTCCACTTCGTCTTCCATTTCTAGAATAATGTCTTCAAGTTTATTTCGTTTGTATAGGCCCTCGATATATTGCTTCCACGGTTGAGCTTTCCCCTCTTTGCTTAGTACTGGTTTTCCGTCTGAGTTCTTGATATTCATACAGCTGCTTCTCTTGTCTACAAATATCTCTTTTATTTTCTTGTAGGTGGTATCTATCTTTCCCCTTGTTATGCATTCTTCTACGGTTCTGCATTTGTTACATAAAATGTAACAGGGAAAACACACGCATCAATATGTTATATTTATGGCTTCCTGACATTTGCAGTTCTACTGTCATTGTTGCCCGTCAGTATGTTATCTGTTATTAACGATTGGCTTTCAGTATTACTACCTAATTTGCCTGAATTAGACCTAGTATGAATTACTGCTCTTTTCTATTTATTTCTTAAATTTTCCTTAATTGTCATTACAGCACTATAATAATTCTTCTAACCAATTCGCAATTTTATTTCTTGATTATCGATTTTTAGGTTACAGTAAAAGTACATGGAAATATGATGGAGAATAAGTCACATGATGAAGGAAGGTGACGTATTTAAAGAAAAAAAAAAAATAAAAAAAAAAAAAAAAAAAAAAAAAAAGATATTGGTTATTACCTTTTGTAAGTTCTAAGAAATTCTGATTGTAAATGTTAGCTATTGTTAACAATATCATTATCACAGGACTTTGTTAAAAGAGATTAAGTTCTATTCTTTTATTGTGAGTGAAAATTAGCAAGTTACACGACACACGCGCATACAACACATCACACAGAAATCTGATAGGTAGACAGTGCAACATAGAGATAAACCATCAATTCATTTCAATGGATTTTATTCATTTCTCTTTTTATAAGATTTTTTAACGATACTATGAGAAGAATTTGACAGAGTTCTGAAAGATTTGGATCGAAACAACGCTCCTGGAGTGGATGATATTCCCTATGAAATGTTGACAGAAGAAACTCTACCATCTGCTGTGAAAGGTTTATAAACAGGTTGGCTGAGTGTCTGCAGAGAAGTCAACATAGATGAGCCGTCTTCTGTCTCTGTACTCTTCAGTGCAATCCGAGAGGCCGTGTTCTGAAGCTCACAGGTAACAGGGCCCACTCCTCCACAGGTGCCTTAATAGCCTGCAGGTAACAACCTTCAAACCAGCCAGCAATTTACTGGCCAAAGTCTCTCGGTGTGGAGCATTTCAGACTGAACCTGTCGTCCGACATACTTGCAGTTTCAGTAACTAGAATGTAATGAAAAATGTTACTTTCAGAAGACAGAACCATCAGTTCCAAAATTGTGGACGTGCAGCATTAAGGATTGCATAAACTATCTTAAAACTGTTTGTGTTGAGTAGCTTGGTGATGTGGACATTCAAAAAAGATCAAAATCTTGCAGAAATTCAAAGGCATTAAATAATTTGCAATCTTCAAACGTTGATAGCTCTCGCAAATCCATTTACAAAACTGGTAGAATATTCCGACTAAAGGGACGATCGTTGAAGAGATTCATGATCATAAAGACACACTCAATGTGGAAAGTAAGTACTGCACACTGTTCTTACTAGAAAATAATGATGGGAAAAACTTTGTAAAATTCTGAAAGTACATAAAATACATGGTGTGCCAGAGTACCTTATGTTGATGGAAAATGGTAATGTTTCAGAAAGTTTTTCGTCGGCTGTTTACAAGGCTTGTGCTGTAGAATTGCGGTGTACTCGGCATCAGGTAGGCTGATTTGTGAGGTGCAGAGATGTAATAAATGGAGAGTACAAGGACGTGGATTGGCAGATTTCCCCTGAAAATTACTGAAATGTGCGCTAAATTTTCTGTCCTCATGGTAAACAAATACCCACGAAACAAAAATAGGGAATCTAACTACTGAATTACATCCAAGGTTGACTCAAAATATATTTAGCTTAATACACAAGAATCAGATGCTTGATAACATACATTAACTGGTAAAACAGCAAGATATCTCAGAACTCCAAAAATGGCAAACAATTTCAGAGAGTATTGTACATGCACAAACAAAAAAATCACACGAATAAATGACTGGCAGATGCGTAATATACATGTACTTTGGCACAATGGTAAATAACTCAAAGACACGAAGGATACCAAGGGACGAGCTATAATTTACGAGTGCTTTCCACACAAAATGATGTTAAAAAAAACTGTCAAAAAGGAAGAAACCTAACTCTCGTCCAGATAAACAGTTGCAAGCGATAATCAGTCAAGTACAGCTGGAGCCGGCGTCACTGCAATTGGGACGGCGGCTGCGGTGCGTTGTGGTGCTGAAAATCGTGGACAATATAGAAGAAATCCTCTTCAGACAGAAGCGCGAAATATCCTATTCACGGCCTCTGTGTCCACGGTAGGCACACAGCATGGAACGGAGCCACAGGCTCGGCTATGTCTGGCCAACTCTGACTTTGTGTACTAGACACAAGATTGTCGAGTACGTTATTGACACCAGAGTTAGGGTTAACGTTATCAGCGGATCGGTGCAGCTGATTCAGACTGGCTGAAATTATCCACACAGCAATGAGACTCAGTGCTAGTTTATGGACATTATATTAAGGGTTTTTTTATTGACTGGCAAGACAACTTCTTTGTCCTTCTTCCTTCAGTAGTAGGAAATTTTCAACATCAACTTTTTTCACAGTGCAACGTGGAAGTGAAGCCTGGACTTATTTAAGAATCAAATGATGCATATTTCGTTTGATCCGGAGCTGGTGTCTGGAAATGTAAACATTGATGCTTACACATGATTGTTACAAAAGAAATTAATTTTTCTTATATATTTGCTTTTGCTATTGTGATTCCTAATACGGTTACTGGAACTGGCGGAAAATATGAAAAACTGATAATGCTTTATAACTACTCATTGAAATTATATAAAGAAACTGCACTGATTCCCCCATCTGTGTGAGCAAAATTAAACTGTGTTAGAAAGTGAAACACCAATACTTGTGGAAATTTCTCCATCAAATATTATAGGTTTAGGTTGCAGATCAGACACATACAAATTTCATATTGTGATGATTCAGCTCCATTCAGAAGTCGTAACAAACTCTTCAAACGAGAAGGAGGAGGAAATATACTGTTCGAATCTGAAATAAGTGGAACAGCCAGTGATAAATTTACAAACCGCAACTATGCTGCAGCTGTTCAACGAAGTTCTAGAAGTAAGTAAGGTAAGAAGCCTCCAACAAGGAAGGCCATTTACCATAGGCACAACAAATTCGTTACGGCGGATTGCTTGTGCCCGGCAAAGATAGCCGGACGTTCCAGTGTGAGTGAAGTGACTGTGCAGCGCGCACGACAGACTTTTTACGGGGTCCAAAGAGATCGGTCCGTCTTGCATCCCGCGAATTCGGAACAATGACAGTGTCGAAAGTCCTTCGACAGAAGTTGTCTATGGAACCTTTCAAATTGAAGCTAGTGCGGATGCTCAATGACGATGACGAAGACAAGCGTTTTCATTTTCGTTTGCTGTTGCAACGACTGAGTTTGGGAATGGCATTCGGTTAATTTTTAGCGACGAACCCACTTTTCACACTAATGTGAAAGTGTCCAGGCATAGTTGTCGAATCTTGGGAACTCAAGAGGCTGCAACATCTCCAAGTAGAAATATCCAGCGACTGCCCTTAGCGAAGAAGAACGGCCAATACGGTTTTTGACTTGACAAGGCACAAGAAAATGCACCTTTGGGAAGTCACGGCAAATTCAATGACTTCGTGTGGGATGTTCCAAATCCAAAAATACGAATATTTACTACACTTCTTACGGCGGGCAAGCAACGTTTACGACCAAGATGTGTAGTGGGACGAAATATTATCTGTCGTAATGTCTTATATCAGCTCAGTTTTGCAGGCAAAATCATGTTTATTAATGTTGTTGTAAATAATTTTATACTTAAAAATCTTTATACTATGATTATTAAAAGAATTTTTTTTATGTTTTTTTATGAAGCAGAGTCGCGAGTCGACAGGCACACGGCCAGAGAAGATCCTACAATAAAATAAATAATGAAAAAAGAATAACAAAATTCTAAGGAATCTTTTAAGAATTGTATGTTACAAACAGTTTCAGTGTTTATGTTGAGTCCTTTCGAGAAAGATCCAACTTTCTGTTATGTATTATATGAATTTCTGACTTACACTAATAAAGGGTGAAATTTTACTTCAAGTGTAGGTGTGTGAAATCCAATTATTTCACCTATTAAGAGTAAATAATGTTTATATATTGTGCTGAAACAGTATTTTCGAACTTATTACAGAATTTCTTTGATTTTATAAGTGTTTTAGGGACTCAGCAACAACTTTATTAATTGGAAGAGAGTGAGTTCAAGTATTGTTCAGATGTTTGTAAATCTATCTGACCAAACTGCGTGGTCATCAGTCCGTAGCTTACAAACTACCTAAACCTAGGTAACCCAACCTAAGGACAAACACAGCTATGCCCCAGGGAGAACTCGAACCTCCACGGCGAGCAAACGCATGCTCCGCAGCGAGACGCTTTAGACCGCTCGGTGAGTTCAAGTATTCTTTTTTTTATGAATCGATATACTTTACAAATGATTCAATATACAATATCAGTGGTTTACAAAACATTTGACTGAATTTCAACAAGATTTTTCAGAAAAGTCTACGGGAGAATAATAATTTTATTTCACGATAGAAAAACTCACTCTGTCTGTATGCGCCGAAAGTTTTTAACAAGAAAACACAATCTGATAAGCCAAGAACGCGGCTGCGTTTACATGGGCATGAAAACTGATTGTGGAACTGGAAAACCGCTTTACGTGAGTGGATTTCCAGAATCGATTTTGGGCTCTTTACATGATCAACCAAAAGCCGAATTGTGATATCAGCTTAAGAATTCCGGTTTTGTGAGCTAATGTAAACGATTGGATGAAGCGGCAGATACTTTCACTTTTTTTAACTAGAATAACTTTGTGTAAACAATTCCTGCATAATGCGGTAAGGAGAATTTATGCAGACATCGTTTGTTTTATTTGCAGGCAGTTTCCAAAAACACACACAATTTTTAACATATGACTGAGTAAAATAAACAGATTTTCGTGTAGACATGAAATTAATGCACAATTCCTAAAGCAAGCTTTTCCCATTCGTGGACATGTGTTTACTGTATTAATAACATGAAATAAAAAATGTAAACAAAGATAAATAGTAGACATTCAGATGTAATCGGGGTTGAAAAGGCACCTTTATATCCTCTGTTTGTGGTAAAAGTCATGTTGTGGATATCCCCTTGTATTTTTCGTAATACATGTATGATTTATGGAAATAATGTGCAAGAAAATGCTCATGAAAAACTTGTTTCCTCAATTTAAACTTTGCGCCGCAGACGAAATGTTCAGTGGCCGTTTGAATATTGTGATACGGTACAGGTCAGTTTGAATTTATAGGTGAACGCTTTTGACCTGGAGCCAAAAACGGTTTTGTTTTGTCTTATCTGGCACAAGAACTTAACAAGTAACATTTAAAGATTTTTCTTCTGTAATTGAAAACTGATACTTCAATTATAATTCGATTTTATTGGAATGGCTAGGGTCGAAGTCCATCATGATCAAGCTGAAGAACTTTACTTTTGAATAGAATCGGGTATCAATAAAGATGGCAGAGAGAATTACGTCACTCGAACTTCCACCAATGACGATCTGCAGACGGCGGCTTGCAGCGCGGAAAACGATGACCACACTATTCCGGTGCGGAGCTTCACCATCTGGCCGCTATTCACACGTGTCTAGATAAGGCCATTCCACACTGCACGTGACGTTCGTGTCTGAATGCACGACACGCCGGCCACGCTAGCCACATACCATTTCACAGAGCAGCCACAGTTGCGATGCTATACCGGTCACGTTTTCTCCTAGTGTGCAGAAAGATGTCCGCTCCGACGGTTCCGTGGTGTGAGTCTGCATTTTCGTGCGGCTTACCTTCGTTTGATGACACCACCAGCAGCAGCAGTAGTGACGATGAGATGGTTTTATATTGTATTCTTAGGCTTCAATAATTGACATTCTTCTTCTGTACTGCCTATTTGATATTAATACGCAAACTGCAAGTTTTTGTGGGCCCACAGGGCTTGGATTCTAGCACTGAGGATGGTCGGACACTAACCGAAATCGATCTGTATTATATACAAAAAATAAAGACTTCAATGCGGCCAAAGCTGGTTTTTCCAATTTTAATACATTTAATGTGATCGCTCTGCACCAATCTCCGGATGGAGTCGCCTACATGACAAATATCATTAATAAGTATAGTGCACAATTATGGTGACTGGATACTTACTACATTTATCAATATTGCCGGTTTAATAAAAGATTGTGAAAATTTTTTCTAAGATATTTAATAGTATTACCGCAGGATATATATGTACTTACAGTCTTTTGATAACGATTCGGAAATATCATCCCATGCTTTTTCTTCCAAAGTTATATGTCTGCAGATTTCCAATGTTGAGTCCCAAATGGCAGGATCAGAGCGTACTTATTCAATTAACTGCTCCATTTTGAGCCTAAAACGTTACTGTAACACACAATGGCACACCAACTACTTGGAAATTATCAACAATAAACGCAACAGCTCAGGCAACAAAGATGATGCGCTGTGTAGTGCTCGAGGGTTGGCTTGCACGAGATCTTAACCTTCGCTCTGCGCATGCGCGGACTGGAAACGTGGCCGGCCACGTTTAGAAAGATCGCTCAGGGAGCGAACGGAAGCCATGCGTGTCCAGCGTGGCTAGGGTTACCATATGTTCATCACCAAAAAAGAGGACAGTTCATTTAAAAAAGAGGACACTTTATTTTTAACACAATTTAATTTACAACTTTATTAATGAATCGCGTAAAACTAAAACGGTAACCCTGTGTGGTTATTAGTTATTATGCCGACTGTGTGGTTATTGACAGGTTATTCATGATCACTACTCTCCGTTGTCTCATTCTTGTCTTATTCACTTTTGAACCAACTATCTTTGGAGGTCGATGAAATCTGTGTCAAAGTTTTGATTTTTAACAAGTACTTATAAAAGCTGAGGCATTTCAAATGTTTAAAATTATACTGTACAGATACAATAGCTTTTATACTTCCTATTTTAAATCTATTCCTGTCTTTTGTCTACTGTGTGTTCACAAGAGAAAACACACGTTCTGTGTTGGCATTATGACTAGGTTTGTTAAAAAAATTCTACAATTTTGAGCAATTCAGAATAATTAACAACACTAGTTGACGGAAATATGTACACCACACTGCAGCTACTGGTATTTTCTTTTCCTTTGACAATCTTTCAAAAATTTTATAAAATTACATAACTGATCATATCACAATGTATCATTAATTCTTACTCTCGTTTGATCATTCTTTTGGTATTTCTCCAGGAGCACACATTTAACACTGACTTTCTTTTCGGCATTATGTATTTGTATTTAAGTTCGTAATTTATTTTGAAGCAAAAGGCTACCTGCGATCTCGAACACACAATACAGTTTTAATCTAAACCACAAAGTATATCAAAAGTAACACCAAAGAACATAATGCAGAAAAAGAATAAACTGGTTGAATACAGGACAGACAACCGCGTTCCTTTGCATAGAAGCTCCGAATCGTTTGCAGCTGTCAGACCCATGCGGAGTGCGCAATGTGAACGGCAATTTCGCTCTGTGTATGCGCGTGATAGTTGCGAACAGTCTGGAACTGCAGTGCATACAAACCCGTTGTCACCAATTACACAAAAATAAATTTTCTTTCTCGATGTGGTGTCGCACAAGTATAAAGTGCGCGCCACCTTCTTTCGTCGCGCGCCGCCATGCACGCACGGCGTGGCGTTCTTACGACGACAGCCACGAGCGCCCTCTGCTGCAACTCCGCTCGTGGCCAGGACTGCTGCATCGTTCACTTGGGACTGAGATAGGAACCAGTTAACACTTGGGAATCAGATAGGCACCAGTTAAGACTTTCGCTATCGGATAGGCACTAGGAATAATCAGTAGGCAGGCCTCTAGATAATCTATGTATCAGCATTCTGCAGTAAAGAACTATGTAAAAGTTAAGTATTGCCACGTCTCTATGAAATATATATCTCGTTCTAATTTACTCTAGTGTTTCTAGTTTCTGCTGTCCCACTGGCTGCTCACCTCTGTACCTGCACAAGCGTGCATCCTTTATTCCTGTGTCGGTCTCTTTCTACTCGGCCACCGACACCTACGACAACCGGCGGACGAGACACAAAAATGGCGACGAGGATGGGATACAAAACTCGAAACACAAAAAAAGGACATTTCGCTGAATTTTATAAATTCCGACCTGACTCATTTTCTTTTCTGCAGTGTGAACAGCCCTATTTGATAACCTGGGAAGCCACATTTTCAAACGTAGCTAGCGTACGTCCAAACACACACTCCACATGCAGTGTGGAATGGCCTTAGCCCTCGCCGCCTTGCGAGTGCAGCCACACCGCACAGAGCCCTGCAGAGAGGGATGCGTCTGGCCACACGGCGCCCCTGCCCCCTAGCCGCGTGCCCCCGGCTGCCGCTTGGCACGCACGCTCTGGGAGGCCTCTTTAGCCGGCTGTCCTCACCCCCTCACCGCCGGCGCTCGCCATTAATTATCGCCGACACCAGGGGGCAGGGGGTGGAGTGTTGGGGGCGGGCAGCCCCCAGGCACGCGGGGGACTTCATTAGGCACCCCGGGCGGTTTAGCGGCGCGCCGCCGCCGGAAGGGACGACTATCGATTCGCGCTTCGGCAGCTCGACCATCTTCCGGACTAAAACGCCGCCGCTGACGTCACAGCACTGTACTACCCTACCTGCCGCTCAGCGTCTGTAGTCTCCTGCCACAACACTAGGTCCACAATAAACGCCACAACCATATACAAGGCTGTAGGTTTGTTCGAGTGGCCCAAACGCTGATAGTTCCTGATAGTTACTGACGATTTGGAAGGCCTCAACTGCGCATGCGCGCTTTTTGACAGTTTCTTACTCCGAAGCCAACTCGAACGCTTATTTCACCTGTTTCGCAGTTTGGCCACCCATAGCGCTAGTTGGCATCTTTGCTCTCTACCGATGTTGAAAGTGAGGTTATTACTGGCGATATGTTATGTATTTCTCAATTGAGAAAACTATTTAAGTCGTCATGAAACATTTGCAATTTACCGTTAAACCAAAGTATAATAATAAAGATTAACAAGACATATTTTCCTGCAAACCGTGTACCTATCGAGTATAAAATGAAAATCGCGTGACGAAACTAGGTTAACTTGCGAGTCGCGATGTTACTAGACGACCGTTCCATCAAAACATTCTTCTTGAGAAAGATCACGGTGACGTGAGGTGACGGACCGGCGACAGATAGTGTGAATTCCGCCGTTAGAAATACATTGTGGAATACATTCTGATCGTAAACTTCGACAAAACGCAAAATATACGTAAATATGTCCCCCCATTTATAAAAAATGTAGCCAATTTAACCTGACAAAACCTCATTTAAAAATGAGGTAAATTAGGATAGTTTGTGTGAAAGGAATATTTGGTAACATGCAACTTCATATGCATTTTGTCCCATTGTTATGAGTTACAATAAAATTTAAAAACGAAAGATACCAAATTAATATAAAAAATTTGCAGGTGTTGTGCAAGAATTATCATCGTACATGATTTTCCCAGAAGTTACACATTTAGTGTAGAAACGCCCACATTGGCACTAATAGATTTCTGTAGTATATAACCACAAGGAGAAATACGGAACAGTAATTGTGAGACGCTAGATGTCGGTTATAAAAAATCTATCACTGCTAATGCGTGTTGTGAACTATATTATTCTTATGTGTCAATCACTTCATTTACAGATGGCACAGAAAATCTCAGTAGGACTATTTTGACTTCATTTTCAGGCGAATATATCACAATCCAAAGTGTAAAAACATACGCATTCATCTTTAAATTCGTATGTTATGAAAATTTCCACATCTTTTATTTATAGTATTTATGGGTGTAATAAAAAGGGGACCCTACTGTATTAGAAGGCCACATAAGTTTAAAGAATGCCTGTCTAATATAGAAAGCTCAGCCTCAATCAAGAGAAAGTCAAAGACTTAGAACACAAACCTCTTCGTAAGTATGCGGGTTTGCCTTTTGGAGGAGGTTTGTTAAACGCTTTGGAGTCAGTCAGAAAACAGTTTGACGAAAATCCGCTGACTTAAACAATCGGTCGCAAACTATCAGCTCCGCCACCCGAACAGCTGATTGGTCAGTCACATATCGTCAGAAAGAGTCAAAAGTGCCACTCGAACGCCTCAAACCGTTCCAGACCGTCAGCAGCGCCACTCGATCGAAGCTTGTGTCTCTCAGCCAAACCGCCCATTACCTTGCTCTCTGTTCTGACAGTTTACCTACAGTCTAACGTCCACAGTAACGACACGGACTGTTGTCAACGTTGATACCGTTTGTCAGCTGCAGCGACACTAGCACTTCAAGCGGTGGGTGAGGTGGAACCTCTTATTCACCGCATGGAAAATATGACCTTACGTCTCTTTCTTTGTAATTTGCTAAATAATTAGGAGGAATGAAGAAAGCTTAGGTTTAAGGTCCCGTCAACGGCTTGGTCATTAGAGACGGAGCTAACGCTCGGAGTCTTGGGGAAGGAAAGCGGCCGACCCCTTTGACAGGAAACATACCGGCATTTGCCTGGAGAAGTTTAGGGAGTCACGGAAAACAAAAATCTGGATGGTCGGAGGTGGATTTAAACCACCATCCTCCCGAATGCGAGTCCAGTGCGTTACCACTGCGCCACTCGCTCGGTGCTAAATAATTATTACTGTAAAATAAAAAAGTCTAAAAACAGTCACGGAATAAACACTGACAACAATGCATAAAATTAAGAAATATTTGCGATATTTTACTTCCTCCAAGTGTAGGTCTGAAGTGTGATGACTGCGAAGTGAACGCAAACAGGGCTGCAACAAGTAGGCCTACCGGTGGTGGACTAAGACTGTCACAGGCCCGGAGGACCGGTGTAGTGGGACAAGATAGTCGTATTCTTATGTCGACCCTGTTTTGAAGTTCTAAATAGGAAAAGAAAACTTTTTATTTAAAATGTATACATATTTGATGTTCTTGTGAATATTGTTATTTTGTAATATGATCCTTAAAATGTTTTATTTTCGGTATGTCATATGAACGATCGAGGCGCCGGAATCAACAAGGGCAGCGTCGTCGTCGCCGCAGCCAACCTTGAAGTATGTGACCGCTAGCAGAGTTTGACCGACGGCTACGGGGCTACGAATGCAGCTGCGCCTTCTTTATTGCCGCACGTCAATCGTTTCAAAGACGAAAAGAAAAGACATTAAATAATTATTGTTGTTTGAGATTAAGTCCAAGCTGGTTGTACAGGATCAGGTCTCTTGCTAAACTCACTTTGTATTAGTATGAACAAGAATAATTATATGTTAATATTGGAAAGTATCTTGCATTTATGAAGATTTATTTATAATCAAGAATATATTACAGCAAGAGTAATGTGATTTTCGTGAAGAACTTCGGCTTATTTCAGAAAACAAATTAAATTTTGATTGAAATGATTACTGACTAGATTCGAATGTGATATTGTATTGGTATCGAGTGTGAATATGGAAAAACAGTGTTTAGCAGGCGGTGGTATGTTAATTTGCAAATATTTGGCTTTGATAAAATTTTAGTGACGGCCACAGACTAGTTTCCTCGCCCCGCTCGTACAAGAACCTAATTTTTTGTGAACTATTTAAAGGAGATATTCCTACATTTTTCTGATTGATATTGTGGTGCGGGACACTTCGAACGAAGTCTTGAAATTTTACACGGTTAGATTGTGACAGTTGGTCTTGCTATGGGACTGTAAATAACTCATTAACAACGTCCTGGCAACTGATAAAACCTTTTTAGTATCAAGATACTCTCATGATTAGTGACTAAAGACGAACATGAGTAACTGTATTAACCATCGCAGTTATCCTGTCCCTGTTCCACCACACCGGCGAAACAAAATGAGGTCCTCCGTCCACTGGGAAATACATGTATTAGGACTATTGTAAAAAAAGTACCTTTCCAGTTTTCCAGGCCCTCCCCCCTTTCAGGATGAGAGGCACGGAACAGTCTAAAAAATGACTTTCGAGATTTGGAGGTTCCAGAACGAGAGGCTAGCCCCCCCCCCCCCCCCCTTCCACCAAAAAAGATCTTTGAAGGTATTGGAAGGCCGCCCAAGACGAGAGGCTTCGGGTGGTCCGCTCCTTCATACCCCCCCCCCTCCCTTCTTCTTAGTCCGCCACTGAGGCCTACATCTATATTCGGCATCACGTAGGAAGGTGGTCCATTTTTCAGCCGTTTTGCGCATCCTCTTCCTCTACCACAGAGGCAGCAAGTACTATTCATTCTGCTCGTGGCTGGCCGCGAACCTGAAACAGAAAGACATCGAGATTCATAAATCAGAGGTGTTGATTTACGGTCTATAGTCTATGGTTTCAGTAAAGTTTGTGGCTAGTATGGCAGCACCATGCGAGCTAAAATTCCCGTTACTACTGGAAAGTTCGGCGAAGTCAGAAGTGACATGCAACGAATATTTTGTTCCTGTCTGGGACCTTCTTCCATTTCTTGAAACACAATGTCTTCCCATTCGTGGAGTTTCAACCAACTGCTAAGCCATAGATGATGCTAGAAACGTCTCTCATCGATATTCCTCAAACTGAATTCTATAGTATTTTCAGAAACTCAACAATTTCAAAAGTACTAGCATAGCTTCACAAATTACTAACAAATGTGATGGTTGTTGATGGTAATTATTATTATAAATGATGACAGAGACAAAATAGGAATGCAATGTAATAAAATACTGGACATACAAGCACAGCTGCCACGAAAGAAGAAGAAAAAAGCAGACGTCAGCTCTTCCAACTATGATTTAAAGAAAAAAATTCATATCGATATATCTTTTAATCTTAGACATGTGAAAAAGCATAGGTGTCACCTAATAAGAAAAGTGCTTCTGATTTTACATATTACACCACAAAGATGAATGAACATGTCAGTTGTATAAAGGTTCTTTCAATTATTGAATTTGCAGTGACATTTGTGCCGCTGAATTATAAAAGAAATGAGAGAAAAATAAATATGTTTTTAATTACATTCCTAAAACATATCCCTAATCTTCTTTAGTGGGTATGACGTGTCACACACTATTTTTCATCTCTGTTAAATCTTTCTTACTCATCTTGTGAACACTCTTTGAACTGTCATCTGTTAGTCGGAATAGCCGAAAAGCTTATAATAAACTCCCATAGACCAGATACGTTCGCCATAAATTCGTCACTTTTTCCTGTTGCTCAATAGGCCTTTCACTGCTCTTATACTCACTTTACCAGAATACACACACACACACACAGAATACACACACACACACACACACACATAAATTAAATTAATTGACTTTTTAAGAAGATCCAGGAATTATACCAAACTTAATCGAGAGGTTTGCATTGGACATGCAGCAAGGGCTGTGTTGCGTGAGCGTTGCAAGCTGCCACGGCTGAGTGGCCGAGTGCATTGAGGCGCTAGGCTCCGATGAGCGAGGCCGCTTCCCGTCGGGGGTTCGAACCCTCCCTCTGGCATGGATGTTTGTGCTGTCTTTAGTATAAGGTAGTTTCTAAGTTTACAGACTGATGACCCCGCAGTTAAGTCCCATAAGCTTATCAAACATTTGAACATTTAATTGCAAGCTGCGCTGCCCTCCTCCGCCTGTGCTGCATGAAGTTTGCGCTGACCTGCAGAGGCTCCGCGCCTCGCCTCTGCTGCGTCAAATATGTCCCAGGCCTTAACGTATCTTCCACGAGAAGTCGCGGTGGATGGGAAGGGAGTAAGACAGGGTTGTAGCCTCTCCCTAATGTTCTTGAATCTGTACTTGAGCAATGCTCTGAGAAATATGGAGGAGGAATTAAATTTCTAGGAGAAGAAATAATACCATTGCGGTTTGCTAAAATAGTAATTCTCTGAGAGACAGCAAATGACCTGGGACAGGAATTAAACGGAATGGACACTGTTTTGAAAGGACGGTATAAAAGTGAAACAAGGGAAATGGATTGTAGTGTCGGAAAATCAGGCGATGCTGAAGGAAATAGATCACGTAATGAGACAATAAAAGTAGTAAATCAGATTTGTTATTTGGGTAGCAAAATAACTTTTGATGTGCGAAGTGAAGAAAATATAAAATGCAGATGCGCTATGGGAAGTAAATCGTTTTTGAAGAAGCAAAATTTGTTGACATCCAAAATTAGTTTAAATGTTAGGAACTTCTTTCTGAAAGCTTTTGTCTGGAGTGTAGCGCTGTATAGGAGTGAAATGTAGACTTTGAGAACTTCAGAAGAAAGGATGACAGAAGCTTCTAAACTGTGGCGCTACAGAAGAATGGTGAAGATTAGATGGGAAGACCATCAAACTAATGAGGAGGTGCTCAAATGATTGGAGAGAAAAGGAGTTTCTAGCATTTCCTAACTAAGAGATGGTATAGGTTGGTGGGACACATTCGGAGACGTAAAAGAATCGTCAACTTCGCTTTTGAAAGAAGTGTGTGGGGTGTAAATAGTAGAAGGAGACCGAGGAACGAATACAGTATGCAGAATCAAAGGAATGTAGGTTGCCGTTTATATTCTCAGTTGAAGAGGCTTGCGCAGTTCAGAGTAGCTCGGAGAGCTGCATCAAAGCAGTCTGAGGACTAAAAACCACAACAATAACAATAGCTTAAGTGCTACTTCTGCCGGCCGCGGTAGCCGAGGGGACTGAGGCGCTCCAGTCACGGTCTGCATGGCCACTACGGTCGGGGGTTCGAATCGCCCCTCGGGCATGGATATTTGTGCCGTCCTTAGGATTAGCTACTTCATAAGTAGTTTGTATGTTTAGGGACTGATAACCCCGTAGTTAAGTCCCATAAGCTATACAAACATTTGAACATTTTTAGTGCTACTTCTCCTGTATTATCCATGGATTTCTATTGGGCCTCGTCCTATAAGATCCTATTATGATCCTCTGCAACCTTCACTACTTTGTCGCTCAAAGCTACTAATTCTTATTCAACAGTATTACTTTCCTCCGTTTCGATTAGTCCTTGCCTAATGCTCTTTCTGAAACTTGTTACTCACATTATATCAGGTTACATGTTCTTACTTATCTACTTTTACCCAGCTTCTTATAATTTACAGTTCATAACTTATAAGTTACGGTCACAGTCTATACCTGCCTCTGTATATAATATTTTATACCCTGATTTGAAAATAAATTTTTTAGTAACTTTAGTAACTTCCGATGTATCCTGGTTTCTTACATGATCCTTGATTGTTAAATTGAGCTCTGTGAAAAACTCTACCAGGCGACCTCCTCCTTCTTACTTTTCCCAGTCCATATTTGCCTACTATTTCTTCTTTTGTACCTTTTCGTAGTACCTAGTTCTAATCCTCCATAACAATCAAGTTCTCCTCTTGCTTAATGATTTGTCCGGTTTGCTCATCATTGGCAGAGCCAACTGGCATATAAGCTTGTACTGTTGTGGTTGGTGTTAGCTTCGTGTCTGTTTTGCTACGATAAAGCGGCCACTATACTATTCATAGTCACTTACCTGTATTCCTATTTTCGTATTCACTATTAGACCTACTTATGCGACCCTCTAACATGATTTTGTTCTTATAACATTACTCCGCTCATCAGATAATTTCTTCACCTAGCCACAGAACTTCATCGATCCCATATTATTTAATTTCAACCTATCCATTTTTTTCTTTTAAATTTTCTATATTAACTAACCGAATAAGAGATGGAACAGTCATTGCTCCGATCCGTAAACTGCCAGTGTTCTCTTTCCTGAAGACGATCTCCTCCTAAGTAATCCCCGCCAGGAGATCAGTGAGTGGGATTATTTTACCTTTCAGAATATTTTACGCAAGAAGAAGACATCTTAATTTATTCAAACAGGCCGGCCGTGGTGGCCGAGGAGACTGAGGCGCTCCTCTCACGGTCTGCACGGCCACTACGGTCGAGGGTTCGAATCCCCCCTCGGGCATGGATATTTGTGCCGTCCTTAGGATAAGCTAGTACATAAGTAGTTTGTAATTTTAGGGACTGATGACCCCGTAGTTAAGTCCCATAAGCTTTACAAACATTTGAACATTTTATTCAAACAGTGGAGCTGCAAATCCTCGGGAATAGTAACGTTGGTGCATACCCTTTGGTTTCAACTGTATGGCAAAGCCATCCACACTGTTGCCCCTGCAGCTACTGAAAGACAAAAGGCTCATCAGGAACCAAACCTTCGTCTGACCTCTCCCGAGATACCACCCCCCCCCCCCCCTGTGGTTGCGTCTATAGTACATCTATCACCCCATCTCAGTCAGTAATGTCTGTGGATTATGAGAGTGCGGCAGTGTACACGGTCTATAGAACCTAAGACGTAGATTAACATTTAAGGCAGCAATACGTCGTGTATAATTTGCACACTGTTAGAAACATGTAAGTGAATTTATGTATTTTCACAGACGTTGTTGGTCTTGTTGTGCGGTCTTTCCGTCTCTAATGACCACTCTCTCGACGAGACGTTAAAACATATGCTTTTCATAATTTTGTCTGTTTTTTGTTTACAGTCCGAAGACAGCTTTCATGCAGCTTTCTAAACCAGTCCATCCCGTAAATCTCTTTTAATATCCCTCAACCTGCTTACTGTATTCGTCTGCCATACACTCCACAACTGGCTTCAAATAAGTCTTCCTAACAGCCAAATAATGTTGGTTTTCAACAAATTTCTCTTCTGCATGAACGCTTTTCTTTTCATTGCCGTTTCTGTACTCCAGCCATCGTAAGATTGTTTGCTGCCCAAGTGAAAAAACTTATTTATCACTTTTAGTGTCTCATTTCGTAATCTAATTCCCTTGGCAGCGATGTTTCCCTTGTTTCCAACTTTGAATAAAATGTGCACTCCGTTCAGCTGCTCTTCACGGTCCTAAGCGACAAAATGAGACACCCATCGGTAATGACGTCAGAAAGACTTGTCCCGGGTCATTAGAAAATTGCAGCTCAGACGCTCTTATGTATACGTCATTTACAACTTTACAAAAATTTTTACATTTTTTGGGAACGATATTCGCAGGTCGTCCACAAAGTGAGTTTCAGTTCTGAATCCTTTCATAAGATCTTTAATGTCATAGATCGCTTATTTCTTTTATATATAAGAGAAATCAGCGATATATGGCAACAAAGATCTTATAACAGGATTCAAAAGTATTACATTGAAAAATCGCCTCCTATAAAACATCCTGAAAAATATGTCAGGTAATTATAAAGTGAGTTTCGTTTCTGATTCTATTCGCGGCAGCACTATGATCGCAGATTCGAGCAAGCGCGACTGTTACTAAATTAGATTAGATTAGTACTTGTTCCACAGATCATGAATGCGACGCTTCGTAATGATGTGGAATGTGTCAGATTAATGAAAGCTATCTTTACAAATTATTACTTTCTACTAAATATTACAAGACACAATATTTATTTCCATTTTTTTTATTTGTTTCATTTTTGACTCAAGGATAAATTATTTTCAGATAGCTGCTGCTTTATAGTGCTTCTTTTGTCACCATAACTGTAAATGCCGTAGCGTGTGAAATCAGATCTGTGATTCGTTCCATAAATACAAAGAAAGTTAAACAAATAGAAATTCATCAGCAAATCATCGAGGTTTAGGGACAAAATGCTATGAGTGATTCAATAGTTAGAAGATTGGTGAGACTATTCAATGGAAGACGTGATCAAGTACCACGACGAAGACCAAAGTGGACGACCGTCTGTGGTTACTAATGAACTGGTTCACACAATTGAAGAGAGGTTAAGTACAACTGTAAGTTTACACTTAGTTCCCTTGCTATGGAAGTTCCGCAAATCTCACGATCACTAATTCATGAAATTGTTATTGAAAAACTGAAATATCAAAAACTTTGCTCACGTTGGGCACCCGAAATTATTACTGAAAAACACAAAAAAACAAGGTATGGCAAGTGCACTACAGTTTTTGACACGCTACAGTGAAGAAGGGTTTCCTACTTAGATAGTCATGGGGTATGAAACTTGGGTATCATATGACATCCCTGAAACAAAACGAAAACAATGGAGTGGAGGCACATATCATCCGTGATGAAGCTTGAAGGTAGCCGGTTATTAAAATAAGCAAAATCTCAGGCAGTTGAGGTCAATGTAAATTGAAACGCTCAATGCTGCTCTAAATTTCTTTATGAGTGGCCACAGTACATGTGCAACGGAAATGTATCTAGCTGCTCACTCGTTAAGGGAACAGCCAACGTTTTAACAAATACAAAATCAATGTTAAAAAAGAAATGAATAGATAATTAAACATGGGACAGGGAGCATGAAATCATAAAGGAGAGGTCTGATACTTTAAAATCATAATCTATACAGTAAAGTAACAAGCACATAAATGTAGGGAGCCAAATTAAGCACACACCTTGTACAAAAGTGGATTAAATCATATAATTACTGCCTGTATTAAAATCGTTTCTGCTCTTTGTGAATACGGAGGTAACGTGGGAGGAAATTTTCAAACAGACAATGAGTAACTGCAAGCACATTCATTCACAGACAAACGCATAATGCTAGGCAGTACATCACTCGGCGGGAACACTTGAAAACAGTAGTGAAACGAAGCATCGGCGGTGTCTTGACAAGATGGTGGATGTCTTGATCACAAATTTTTAAATACACGGTTCCCTAAATCAACTCACGTGTGGGAAGGCAGCGGCATACTACTCTTAAGTACCACATGGAGTGCGACCATGGTGAATTACAAGGAATTTACAGAGGAAATTAATTCAGAATAAGCAAATAGAGCACACACGAGAATTCATATAGAAAATTATTAATAAAACCTTGGCTGAAGGCCAAAGTAACTACCGTTATCAAAGCATTTGGTGCAATCGGTCACACAAGACAGGAAAGATGGAATCCAATCAGAAAATCTGAGAAATATTTACCATAGTCACGGATACAGAAACAATGCAAAAACGTCAGATAAAACACAAAGGAAATGCAAACATACAAGTTTACACAAAGGCTGAAGGCCACACACGTGTATTCTAACTTGAGTAAGACCAGACACAAAATCACAACTAGAATGAAAATGCAAATAATAAATCTACACTGAATGTACTCGAGTTCTGTAAATTAAGAAACACTTCGCCTCTCATAGCGAAAGAATTACTCAAAAGAAATATAACTGAAAAACCAAGATTGCCTGATCACAAATAAATCAAAGTCCTAACAACATGCCTTCCCCTCAGCATGATTCGGCTGAGTATTTACTTCCACAGTCGTCAGAGCCAGAATGAAAGTAAGACTCAAGATTGGGTTAGTAAGACGCTGAGAACACGGCCACCTCGCCACCTCGCCACCTTGTCAAGTAAGCCTATCTCTGGCCAACCAGCAGACGCTAGCGCAGACGACAAACGAAGCCATGCGTTCTGAACTACAGCAAAACGAGGCCTAAAGCGGGGGGCGGCGACTGTAAGCCATTGCGCGGCAGTCAGTCAAAATTAAGAGCACACATTCACATTCACATGAACATACAAGTTAACATGGGGCACTGATCGTTAATAAATAGAATAAAATAATTAACACACAAATTGATAGTATTAATGTTGCAGAAACACTTTAGGTTTATGAATAAATCAAAATGGAACACAACCACACATTCAGTGGACGTATTTCAAGGTCAAGCCTAAGCAAATCTTGACAACTCGAAAAGTCATCTGCACACTTTTTTGGGATACGAAAGACATTCAGGTGTTTGATTTCTTACGCCGTGGCCACTGCAAGACCATTAAGAAATTGCGCCGCGCAATACAGAACAAACGCTAAGGATTAGTGGAAGGGATTTTTTTTTTTTTTTTTTTTTTTTTTTTTTTTTTTTTTTTTTTTTTTTTTTTTAAATCGATAAAGCCAGATCTCACTCGGTGAATGTCATCAAACAGCTCTTACGGGAATTTCACTGGGACGCGTTCGATCATCCTCCACACAGCTCGAACCTCGCACCTAGTGACCTTCATCTCTTCTTACACCTAAAATCTATCCTTGGTGGCACATCAACGATGATGACGAGCTGAAAGACCATGTTACCACATGGTTGAATAGACAGGCGGCAACCTTCTATGAAGAAGGCACGCAAAAACATGTGCCACACTATGACACGTGCCTAGAAAATTCTGGATACTATGTGGAAAAATCCTTTATTAGTTTTAGATTTTTGTACAATAAATATTTGTTCTGGTTCTGTACACGTTTATTTTATATATCCAAACGGGACTTACTTTGTGGACATACCTCGTACATTACCGAAAAGGAAAAAATCCTGATCTCTTGCAAACTTACAGACTATCTAGAATTTTTCCTGTTTGATAATATTATCATATTCTGTGACGCATCGACGAAAATTCAATGAATTAAATAATATAAGTTTTAACTTTCATTTTTGGATTACTGAATGTTTCATTCTGTTTTTAATAACATATGTCCATTAATTTCACCATCAACAGAGTATGTGAGTCGTGAATTTCCAAAAAAGAACGAAAACAATTGCATCTATTTCAATGATTGGTATGTTATGTATTGCCATTCATTATGTGAATATGTTAATAATATGTTTTTTATGTTAGCAAATTAATAATGAGCCAACGAATTGCAATAATAGTAGTTTCATATACTTGACGACTGTGTAGACGGATATAAAGCCGTCATCTTCAGAAATAGATTTTATACCTATAGACAATGTGACATTCTAAATTACAAATTCATAATCATTCTGTCTTGAATATACGTCATGCCAAGCCTATTATCTAAAACATTATAATATAAAGAATCAGAATACAATTGTTACTTACTATAATTGCATATCGCAGTGGTTGAACATTTCTATGATCTAGGAAATGTGATTTAAGACTGAAAGATATGTCAGCGTATTAGAAGTCATTCACGCTTACTGATGGGATGCAGGGAAAATGGATACCAGAATCGGTGCCGCATGCGCCGTGGAACATAAACGTTCAGTGGCTTAAGTGCCATTGGAAGAATGTACATTGAATTTACAGCGATGCTAATAAATGGAATATTTCGATAAAAAGAGGGTGAGAGGGTTGAGCGAAGACATGGAAACAAATATTACATTGGTCAATTGTAAAAATATGTTAACCAATAGATGCCGTTGAAATACATTGCGTAATCCATCAATAATAATATAAGAGCGTACCTCTGAGATGAACAAAAATAAACTGGATTAGTACATGGCTTACAATAAGGCGACGCAAATGGAATAAAATGGATCATATATGCCATGTCAATTACCAAGGGGAATTACTAATCTGAACCCATTTTTTCTCCTTTTTTTCCCTCTGAGGAAGTGTACAAATCGAAAAGGCTACCGAAAGCTGTAAGAAGATTTCGTGAGCCTTATGGGTTTGAAGCCTTCAAAATATTTTCTATAGGCGGGATGTATCTGGTCATTAAGTAAATTGCCTTCCTTCAGTTCTATATGTTTACACATCTCAATTTCTTACCAAAGGTCATTCTTTCGACCCTTTAACTTCCCTATGTAAAATAATTGTGTCTTCTAACTTTTTCGGTGTATGGTTGACACCCAGTATGTGTTCTGAAAACGTAGAGTTATGTACGTCCACTCCTTTCTTTCCCGATAAGTGCTCTTTGTAACTTGTCTTGACAGCCCTGGCTGTTTGGCGAATGTAGTTATAGGACAGTTTTTACATATTAAATTATTGACTCCTGAATTAGAAAACCAATGAGCAATATTTTGAATTGTATGCAATAATTTTCTTTTTTAAGTGTTGTATGTAGGAAAAGATATAGATTAGATTAATACTTGTTCCTGAGATCAAGAGTACGACACTTCGTAATGATGTGGAACGTAACAGGTTAATGAAGGATGTCCGTGCAAGACATTACCAAAGAGTAGAGGGAGCTGTCATTCAGAAATTTTTTCAGTTTATTTTTAAATGCTAGTTGGCTATCTTTCAGGCTTCTGATGCTCCTTGAAAGGTATCCAAATACTTTTGTGGTAGCATAATTTACTACTTTCTTTGCCAAACTCAGATTTAGCTCTACATAGTGAAGGTCATCCTATGTCATAGTGTTATAGCTGTGCACGCTGCTATTACTTTTGAACTGGATTGGATTATTAACAACAAATTTCATAAGTGAATATATATAATGTGAAGTTACTGTGATGATACCTAAGTCCTTAAATATATTTCTACAGGATGATCGTGGGTGGGCTCCATCAATTATTCTGATTATACGCTTTTGTACAATGAATACTTTTTTACTCAATGATGAATTACCCCAGAATATGCCATACGAAAGCAGTGATCGAAAATTGGCATAGTAAGCTAATTTACTGAGATTCTTATCGCCAAAATTTGCGATAACCCTCACAGCATACGTAGCTGAACTCAAACGTTTCAGCAGACCGTCTATGTGTTGCTTCTTGTTGAATCTCTCATCAATGCATAAACCTAAAAATTTTGAAAATTCTACCTTAGTTACAGACTTCTGTTCAAAGTCTATATTTATCATTGGAGTCGTGCCATTTACTGTGCTGAAATATATATACTGTGTTTTATCAAAATTCAGTTAGAGTCCGTTTGCAGAGAACCACTTAATAACTTTGTGAAAAACATTATTTACGATGACAAGGCTTAGATCTTGTGTTTTTGGAGGTAATTACTATATTTATATCAACAGCGAAAAGAACTAATTTTTCATCTTCATCAATGTAAGAATGGCAAGTCATTTATGTATATCAAGAATAGAATCTGAGACCAAACCCTGTGGAACCCCATCCTTGATAGTCCTCCAGTTTGAGGAATCGACTGATGTTTTGACATTACATGAACCACTTATTTCTACTTTCGGCATTCTTCCAGATGAGAATGATTTAAACCATTTGTGCACTACTTCAGTTAAACCATAATGATTAAGCTCATTTAGAAGAATTCCATGATTGACACAATCGAAGGCCTTTGAAAGACCACAAAAAATACCAATGGGTTATGTCCGGTTATTCAGAGAATTTAATATTTGATCGGTAATAGCATATATAGCATTTTCTGTTGAAAAGCCTTTCTGAAAACAAAGCTGAAATATGGTTAGTACTTTGTTTTTACAAATATGAGAGGCTACTCTGCAATACATCACTTTGTCAAAAAATTTCGATAAAGCTGTGAGAAGAGAGAGTGAGTGGTAGTTGTTAACATCGGATATATCCCCATTTTTATGCAATGGTATGACAATGGCAATCAAGGAAAACACAGTTGTAACTTTCCATTAGAAGACGCTTGATTCTGTAGGAAATATTACCCAAGGAAGGAAGGAATTTCTTATCATTTTTGCTGTATTGTTAGCCCACTTTATGTTAGCTAGTAACACTAAATGTGGGCCTTTGCGATCGTCTTTTGACAGCTTGAAATTTATATGAAAATAACGGCATAACCATTCATCTGACGAAAATTGAATACAAGAATTTGTAGAGGATAAAACTCTCTACAGCTTTGTTCCTTTATGTTTTTATTCATATCTCGTATTGTTTGAGAGGTATTTGCAAAAATACCGGTGACTTGACACCGTCCATAGATTTTACGAAAACCAGCCGTTCGGAGCCGGCTGCGGTGGCCGTGTGGACTGAGGCGTTCCAGTCACGGTCTGCACGGCCACTACGGTCGGGGTTTCGAATCCCCCCTCGGGCATGGATATTTGTGCCGTCCTTAGTCTTAGTTCATAACTAGTTTGTAAGTTTAGGGAATAATAACCCGTCGTTAAGTCCCATAGACTATACAAACATTTGAACATTTTGAACCAGCCATTCGGGGATGTTACGTGACATTCCTCGCCCAGAACTCTCTGTGGCATACGCCATCTTGCGTTGCGTATTTGATGATTTTCTTATTGTAACTTACACGTCGTCATTTCAAAGCAATGGCGCACTGAAAAATTAACAAAAACACGTCGTTCTTCCTACGATAAATGATAATATAATGTCTACAAACGCCATATAAGGGTCAGTTAACAACGGCCATGAATAGTGTGAAATTAAAGAACATAATTAATAACTATTAGCTGTAGCATAGTGGGCAATGCTTTGGAGTATGACGCAAAGGTCAGTGGTTCGGAACCCGGGACTATCTTTTTTTTTTCGTAAAAGCTTTTCAAACATTCTTTTTAATTAATTTTTCAATATTTAGATTATTATTTTGGTCCAAAATGTTTGCAAAAACTTACAAAACTACAAATCTAAAGTGGGCAGTAAAACACGTCAGTGCGATTTTTAAAAATCTTATCACGCAAGGATTTAAAAAAAATGGATATTACGTACGTAATAAACGAAAGATAAAATATTTTTAGCGTCGGTCATAATTTTCAGTAACAGTTACTGTGAGTCTAGACGCGGTGAGTTATAATCCACGCAGTTTACTCTGGAAGTGTAGGCCGTTCCCGCGCAGGTAGCGACAGAGGAGCCGCGCATTACGGCGTGTGTACATTATTTACATTACAAGGGTTAGCTCTTGTTTTATGGAGGTAATTACTATATTTGTGTCATCAGCAAAAAGAACTAACTTTGCATCTTCATCAATGTAGAATGGCAAATATCAAGAATAGTGTACGACCTGAGACCAAACCCTGTGGAACCCCATCCTTGATAGTCCCCCAGTTTGAGGAATCGACTGATGTTTTGACATTACATGCACCACTTATTTGGACTTTCGGTATTCTTCCAGATTAGTATGATTTAAACCATTTGTGCATTACCCCAGTTAGACCATAATGATTAATCCCATCCATGATTGACACAATTGTAGGCCTATGAAAGACAAAAAAAAAAAAAAAAAAAAAAAAAAAAAAAAAAAACAAAAAAAAAAAACAATGGTTGATATCCGGTTTTCAGAGCATTTAATATTTGATCGGTGATGGTATATATAGCATTTTCTGTTAAAAAGCCTTTCTGAAAACCAAACTAACATTTGGTTAGTACTTTGTTTTTACAAATATGGGAGGCTACTCTGCAATACATTATTTTTTTTTTAAATTTTCAATAAAGCTGTCAGAAGAGAGAGTGAGTGGTAATTGCTAACAATCAGATGTATCCCCCTTTTTATGCAATGTTTTGAGAATGGCAATCAGAGAAAATACAGTTGTAACGTTTGATTAGAAGACACTTGATTCTGTGGGAAATATTTCCCAAGGAAGGAATGGACATAAATTTCTTAGTATTTTTGCTGTATTTTTTAAAATCTGTTTCCATTATTAGGGAGGGTTTTCTAAAAATGGAAATTAATACGAAATAAACGAAAGATATAATATTTTTAGCGTCGGTAATAATTTCCAGTAACAGTTACTGTGAGTCTAGACGCGGTGAGTTATAATCCAGGCAGTTTACTTTGGAAGTGAGGCGGTTCCCGCGCAGGCAGCGACAGAGGAGGCGCGCATTACGGCGTGTGTAGCTCGCGCGCTCCGGCGTCTAATTATGATAATTGCCGCTAACGAGCGCTGCCGAAGCTTTGTAACGGACTGCTCGAACATCCGCAGTTACGCGTCGTGCCTGCAATTAAGGTCGATCACCTAATTGTAGAGCCCGTCCCGAGGATGAGCGCCGCGCCGTGTCAGAAACCCAACTTCCGCCGAACAACGTTTCATTACGTCACGCCGGGATTAGCGGAGCACCGGCTGCTCGCCCGCCGTAAAGTGGGGATCCCCGGCGTAAAGAGCCAGCGCGCCCTCCTGCAGGGGCGTTAAAACAGATTACGGCGGATGACGCGAATTTAAAACTCACTTTATATAAGTGAGCGTTCTGGAAAGATAAGAAATCGGTTGATTAAGAGTGGCTCATAAGGGGAGATGACGGCGTTGGCCTCGGGGATTTACGTCAAACTTTCTAGCCCTTGACTAGGCAACTAAAACAACGTTATGTGCAGGTAGTAATGTGCGGTACTCGGAAAGTTCCGAGAAAGTCACGTCTATTCTATGGTTCATGTACCTGTAAGTGGGTCACGGAGGTTCATTGTTCACTGTCGTTAGCGTTCGAGTTTTGTACAATGGGTGAGGAGGCGGTTCAACTCCCACTCCAATCTAATTTTTAATTTTTATTTTTTTTCCTCACTGGTCATATTTAATTTACTTGACGCATGAGAGGTAGTTTATAGTATTGATGAAAAGCCTTTACAATAATCACTTCGCAGTTGTAATGATAAGTGCTGAGATGTCTGATTCCTTCAGGGTATCAAAAAGTGAGAGGCAGCATTGTGTCCTATCCCCATAACTGTAGAACATCTAAACAGATTATGTCATTACGAAAGCTCTTAATAATAGCACCAGGTGCATCTCAATTGGTGGGAGAAGTATTAGCAACGTCCGTTTTGAAACTTCCTGGGAGATGAAAATTGTGTGTCGGAACCGGGACTCGAACCTGGGACCTTTGCCTTTCGCGTACAAGCGCTCTACCAACTGAGTTATCCCGTCACGACTCACGATACGTCTTCATAAATGTATTTCTGCCAGTACCTCGCCTCCTACTTTCCAAGCTTCACAGAATTTCTCCTGCAAACCTTGCAAGATTAGCACTCGTGGATGAAAGGTTATGGTGGAGACATGGCTTAGCCACAGATCGGATCATAAGTCATATCGTGGTAGCTCAGTCGGTAGAGCGCTTGCCCGCGAAAGGCAAAAGTCCGAGGTTCGAGTCCCGGTTCCGGCACACAATTTTAATCTGCCAGGAAGTTTCATATCAGTGCATACTCCGCTGCAGAGTGAAAATTCCATTCTGGATACATAGGTTTTGGCTAAGCCATGTCTCCACCTTATCGTTTCTTCCAGGAGTGCTAGTCTTGCATGGTTCGCAGGAGAGCTTCTGTGAAGTTTGGTTAGTAGGAGGCGAGGTACATGCGGAAGTAAACTTGTGAGGACGGATCGTGAGTCGTGTCGGGATAGCTCAGTCGGTAGTCTTCGTCGGGCAGCCGTGCTGTGCGGACGCCTTGATTACGTCCAAGCTGTTGGTCGCCGGCCGCGGTGGCCGAGGAGACTGAGGCGCTCCAGTCACGGTCTGCACGGCCACTACAGTCGGGGGTTCGAATCCCCCCTCGGGCATAGATATTTGTGCCGTCCTAGTTCGTAAGTAGTTCATAAGTAGTTTGTAAGTTTAGGGACTGATGACCCCGTAGTTAAGTCCCATAGACTATACAAACATTTGAACATTTGAATTTGAGCTGTTGGTCTTCGCGAGGGGGTTTCGGTGAGTGCGCGCTTTCAGCGTTCTTATTTAGATGACTATAATGGACCAATGACGACGAGAAGACACACTTAGATTGAGCTTTGACCCAAATTACACGAGACTGAAGTCATTTGAAGTAGAGATATTTGTTAGAGATGTTATGAAGATAACTATAGATGAATTGGTATGAATTCACCTATCGACTGTAAGCAGTACAGTTCTTTAAAGTTGATAAGGGCTGAAAAATGCCAGAAATTAATAGAATCGTGTGGTGGAAATTTAAAATTTAAACATTCTGATGGACATATCTGGAATCTTACAATGGCACGAGCCGGAATTGGGTTAAAAACAGTGCGGATATTCGAATTATCATTCGAAAACACTGAAGACGAAATTAACGACAACTAAAGAGGTATAGAACAGTCATTAGCAACATCGCGGAAAATGGTCAAATCTTCACATTGTCCCGGTATTAAACGGTGTAATACAAGTGAACATTGACTTGACGACGCACATTCCGTCTTACATCAGAGTCGGTGGCTATAGAGCAACTGTGATATATGATGGGCAACCGCGAATTTGCTCCGGCTGCAGTTCAACAGATCACGTTCGCGCACAATGTGTACAACGGCGCGTGACGCAATTACCGACCGGCGAACGAGAGAGGCCTGGCCCCATGTCTACGTTGCCCATCAGGTACGTAACCGCCGCGTGAGGTAACATTGCCCCAGAACAAAACCTAGAGACTGCACTGGAAGCGTACAACGATCCTCCCGAACAGGTCGAAGTAATGGTCACGTCTAATACACAGGAGCCACTTCATTCTAAGACACATGGTGCTGAAGTAGGTAACCAAGTAGTTGAGACCAAAAATAACAACAACGTCAACAGTTTAGAGGGAAAACCCACAGAATAAACAGTTGTAACACAGGAATCAGATAAGGACCAGTCTAGCAAATCTCCTTCGAAAAAAACCCAAAAACGACGTATAGCGCGTGAAGGAGCGAAGGAGAAGGCGCGAATATTGCTTGATAAAGCCTAACACGTACGCAAAGTTCTCACTCAGGAGGCATCAGTCACCTCCAGACAACCACACATCGTCACAAGAAAGCCGAACACGGGAATCGGAAGCCAGTCCAATGAAAAGAACTTTAGATAAGAACTCAAAGACGAAAGTAAGGAACCCAACCGAGCACCGCCAAAAGAATTGGTTCAAGAGAGAAGCGGAAATAAGAACTCACGTTTGTGGTCTGACGACATCGAAGACGATGTCCGTGATGAAAGAGGCGCAAGATTACACGTCAGGGGGGGGGGCATCAAAGTTGCTGAATGATAAGCCCGACCACCAAAAAAAAAACTGCTTCTAGTGTGGGCGCACCAGAAGACGGCCCAGACATCTTCTGTCATGATTAGTAAATAACATCAAGAGGGGGTATGACGACACATACACCTGCGAATGTGTCACCTTTGCAAGCATACCGCATTGCGACTGTAAACATTAATAAGATAAGCTGCACATTCAAATTAAGGAATATGCAAGATTTCCTGTATACAGCTGATATAGTTATCGCCCTTTCACAGGGAGTCACTGACATTCGACTTGTCCGAATCACAAGTTACAATACCCTAATTAATCCCGGTCATGGCAATAAACTCGGGACCGCGATAATGAACAAAGAGGGAATGGCAGTCACAAACATCGCTAGTAAACAACAGAGGCATAGATAGCATGTGCGATTTATAATGCAAGGATTATTAATATTTACGCCCCTTCCGGAACCGGGAAAAACGTCAGAGGGCTTAGTTTTTTTTACAGACGAAATAGTGCCACTTTTTATACTGCATACAGAACAACAAATATCCGCAGGTGTTTTCAACTGTGTCATTCACCCAAAAGATCAAACCCCTAATTTCAACAAATCCATAGAGCTCGAGAACATCGGTGAACAACTACATCTACTCCACACGTGGGAGCTTAAACATGGTGACAGGCCAGGTTTCATTTACGTTACCAGCCATTCTGCTAGCCGTATAGACAGAATTTACGAAAGCACATTCTACAATCAGAGATATGGCCGAACATCGTTTCAGACCACGCAGCCTACATTTGCACTGAAATCGTAGAGAAACAGGGAACTTACAGAGCAAGAGCACACCCAAAAGAAGCAGGATGCCACCCAGTTTTCCGAAATACATGGACAGAATGTGAAAGAAAGTTCACGATGTACGACTCAACCATTCGCTAGTGGATCAAATGCGCGAAACCCGCATTAGTTAAAGCAATGAAATATTATTTCCGCGAGAAAAGGGTTTGGATGAGTAACACTATTAAATTTCATTTCCAGTGCCTCAGAGATCTATATAAGGAAGATGCAACGGTAATGGAAAACCATGTACAAATCAAAAGTATAAAGGCTACGTTCTTAAGTTTAAAGCGGAAACAACTAGAAGGCTGCAAAGTCAGAACCCGCTTGCAAAACACAGCGCAAGAAGAAACAACGTCCATGTACCACGTCATACAAGAAGAGAAAAGAACTAATAGGGAAATCTTGAAGTAATTAGAAACTGACGACGGGAGAACCCTGACGAGACAACCTGACATACGAGTTGAAATTTTTAATCATTTTCCAACGCTATTGGCTGCCAAACCGGTAGATGAACCTGCGCAACAAACCATCATTGCAAGGGCGTCGGCAAATTAAACCCAGACGAAGCGGAAGACCTGTCTGTAGACATTACAGAAGAGTAAGTGGCAAACGCTATACGGTGGAGCCCAAGATCAAGTCCCCCAGGGCCCGACGGGCTACCACCTTACTTTTACCAAATTTTTGGACAACAGATAATTAGCAAATTGACGCTCATATGCAATGAACTGCTGAATACCTTAAATGACGTGTTACAGAAGTTCTGTGAAGGAATCATTGTGTTGGTTCCTAAAACGCCACGAGGAAAGACTGTCAATAACCTGCGACACATAACACTACTTAACAGTGACTATAAAGTCTACACGCGTATCATGATGGAAAGATAAAGTCGATTCTCACAACTGTCGCGGGACCCTACCAAACTAGCGTAGGGACAAACAGGACAATCCATCAGACATTATGTGAATATAGAGACGTCATAGTGACAGCAGAAGCTTGCAATATTCAAAGTACAATAGTATCACTTGACTTTGAAAAGGCCTTCGGTAGAGTCTAGAAAATACTTTCGGCTCTTAGTGCAATGGTGAAAAACTTACAATTAAACACAGACCAAATCGAAATATAAGTGAGTATTGTTTTACTAATAGAGACAAGCTTGTGTACAGACACTCATTTTTATTAAAACAGACTTTCGTCGTAAGATTATCGTGACGAGTTTTATTTCATTTCTTATATTACAGTGTATAATTTAGTAAGGTTTCTTTCAGCGTTTTTAAGTCAACAGTAAACATGAGAGAGAAATTAATCAACAACGATATCTGCGAATTCTCTGATGTTATCTATAACAGTCTGACAATGCCCATGCAGTTTATTGATTACATGCATGTAGGAAATTTGTTCTGATTTAAGGCTCTCAAACAAGGTATGAAGAAGAATAGAATGCCACTACCACACGACAACTAACGTAGAAAATACTTTTCTGACGTATTTTTGAACGATGCGCACTCCCGATACAAAATTCTTTCCAGATGCATCTGCTGACTTCACCCGATTGTTAAACCAGAAAAGATCAAAATGCCGCAGAAGTTACCCCTTTTTCCACTTGCCACTCTTTTGGGTTCAGGTTTGAAGGGAATTATGTTTAAATTTCCATTAGACTGATCACCAGACAGCAGAACTGCGTTTAAAAAAATGTAGTGGTGAAAGTACTCGAACTCGCACCTCTTACCTACGTTGTGCGACGATTACCGTTACGCTACTAGCTGACACGTGGCTACAGCAGCTCCAGAAGTCGACAACAATTTCTCCAGTAGTTCTGCATTTCAGTGCTGGATTTAGACTTCTGAGAGACTTCTTTTGGACTTCACGACGTTTTCATCAAACAGCTAGCGCAATAGAGTAGCTCAAGTGGAAAGGAACACTTCCTATTTCTATTTCTACTGTTGGCAGTTCCGTGAAGGTGGCATTTACGTGATTTTATTTCGGTGATTACAAAGTGGTTTTGAATGTATGTACTGAGTATCTGAGACAGTTCATGGCGATCCAGTCAACCAAGTAAATGAATATACTGAACATGCTGCAAACCACTACAGGGAGCCTGAGTGTCAGAATTCTCATCCAGTGTGGCGCACCAGCGTTAAAATAGAAAAATGAGTAACAGGGAAAGGGATTAGGTGGCCTCTTGAATTGATAGTAGGTTGATTTGCTTTGGTCTGGGTACGATTCCAGCTTCTGCCGATGATTTTTGATAGGCAGAGGCAGATTCTATCCAATTCTCGCTACGCCAACAAGGTATAATGGCACTAAGGTGTGAAATTCACGTTAAACATGATTTAGGTTGAAACACAATGAAGTCGGTAGTGGTGGCATGTAGGGACTTGATCACCAGTAACCTTTCTTATACTAGTTATTTCTTTCTAGTGACGAAACAAACTCTATGTAAGGGTCACAGAACACTTATTCCATCTTCTATTAGAGCTTCTGTATGTCGATAAATTTGTTCTGGACTGGGAATGCAATTCAGACCGCCCTTAACGCGAAATTGATGCCTTCGTAACAATTCAGATACACTACAATTTGTTGTTTGTTCAAAACTGCAGTTTCCTTTACATCTCTCAGATATTGTGCGTGAATGCGTTCGAATCCTGGCTCGGTACTGATATTTTCATTATGGATTATCAAGCACTAGCATGAGAACACATATCTGTTGGTGATTTTCAATGTATTTTCATTCCTTGTTAAAACTCACGATATCTGACGTTTTTGACTCCCAGTGAGACAGATAACTATTTAGGATATCACTGTAAGTTCACGGATGTTATTCCGAGCTGCTAATGAGAAAAAATTCTGTAGTTTACGTCTCTTTGTGTGCAGTAAACAACGATACGTGTGGGTTCGATTCCCAGTCAGCACTGAACTTAAAATATGATGACATATCCCTGCTGGTAATAAAAAATAAAAATAAATAAATAAATACACAAAAAAGCTTATTTAACTTTCGTCTTTCGTTTTCTCTAGAAAATAACAGCGATAGGTGCCGAGTTGAAGTGCTGGGAAGGAAGAAATTAATGTTTCGTCTCGTCACTTCAGTTAAAACATCCAGTTCCTGCCGAGAAAATCCGATATGTCACAGTTGATTGTGCTTAGATAACAATCCGATTTCGTTCTGGGTTAGAATCCCTGTCAAACACAAAGATGTACCTCACGGCATTTTGTGTAAGTTACTTGTGAAGAAGTAAACAGTTAACATCTCTCGTAGTTCGTTAACAGGGACAATAGATGCTGGGTAGGAATTCCCGTCCATTAACAATGTTCACGTTATGTAATTTAAAGTTGATATGTGCTAACTGATACTGTCTAAACTCGAGGTATGCCTAGTCAGGAATGACTGTTAGTTTCCGTCAGACACGAAATGTTTGCTTAGTCTGGGTTTGAATCCATATGCAGAACGTGACGGTTTGTCGTGGCATTTGAAGTTCATACATATTGTCAACTAGCTGCTCGTGAGTAACTTCAGTTTTTAATGCCAGTATGTGTTAAATAATAAGTACGGTATGTTACATAGAACAAGCTATCACGAATATGACTAACTTACTACCTGCATTACCTATCTGACGTAATAATGACAGTGGCAACATTTCAGGTACCTGTATGTTATCCCTTTTAATAAATGTTAGCTTAAAGCGTTAAGGACAGCCTTATATGTGATTAGGTTTTCTCTGATCTGTAGTATTGGGGCATTACTTTACATCTTGAGTTACTGCGATACAGAGCAGTGTTTTCCAGTGGTGACTTGTTGAAACAATTTTCAATAGTCAAACGACTGTACCGAGAAGCGATTAGAGGACCTGCTAGACAGCTGCGTTATGAGGGCTGCATGCGAATCCGACGAAATGCAAATCAGGCCGTTCCGATACTTTTGTGAACGACTGTACATCGTAAATGAACTTACAACTAATCACTGACCATTTTCATTGTACAGAAGTGAAGTTTAGACTGATAGAAGAAATTTAAAGGTGTCCCTCAAATGAATTTTTATCTACAGATTTCTTTATTAATTGGAGTACATATATTATATTTCAAAAATTCTTCAGGCGCATGCAATGACATGGCTGACCTTTTCTTATAATTTTTATTATTAAAAATCGAAGTTAGTTTGAACTGTCTGTTTCATGACGGTAAACTCAATAATTCACTTTCGACCGATCCGACTTCTTCGCCGAAGAGGCGAGGGGTGAGCTCTGTATAAAAGAATAAACCGAAAATTAAACCTCTTTATTTATTTTGCAGAATATTTCAATATCCTAGATATAATTCAATGTCATTTTTGTATAATATTTGTGATGCCTCAAATAAATTTTAATAATTCCAATTGGATTTTATTTAAACCCCAAAAAATCTAATAGTCTTCAAAATTTATCTCTACGGTCGAATGCTTCTTTGCAGTTATTTTCCATTGTAATTAACGAAAATAACTGCAATACCTTTTGCTTCCAAGTTTCAGTAAAGTATCAAGACACATAATTAATAGTGAAATAAATGAAAAAAAAAGAAAAAAAAATTACAGCCGAATGTCACAGATTCAGTGAAAGAAACAACAAATTAATCATGAGAAAATTTTCACACACACACACACACACACACACACACACACACACACACACACACACACAAACACACTCACACACATATGCAGCTTATTCCACGGAATACAAACAACCCAGAAACATAAATTACTGTTGTGGTCTGTTCTACGACAGAAAATTACCTTCCTGGGTAACAGTTCCCTATGGGGTCTGAGGTTTTGCATATTTTTACTCTTCCCTCGTCTTTCTCACACAGACATATACTTCTGAGTGCAATTATGTTTGTTTAAAAAACCTAGTGTTTTCAATATTATTGCCATTTGTGGTTCAGATGTAGCGACAATTATGGATCTTGTTTCTGCTTTGTTGGAAAACAGTTTAAGCCTTCAGCCGTTTTACTGTCACGTTTCTGAGGTATCCGCTTCAATTACACGTGTGTTGGCTAATTTGGTACATAATGTTTCTGAGTGGCATAGCGATTATTTCTGCAAAAGATCAGGTATTCAGGTGTTTACTAGCCATTTTGTTCTTAGTAACACTTGAATCATATCAGTAAAAACCTGTAGGTTACAAGACAATGGTAAATAAAGTGTCCTGTAATATGACATTTCATACCGTCCCGAGGTTCACATACACCCCAAAAAGGTCGAGCTATTTTGTAGTTATTTCCGATTTTTATGTCACTATATACGTTACTTACTGACAAAAAATACGTTAAACTCAGATTTTATTTGTTTTTGCAATTTTTCTTTTTAATAATACATTCGTTTGGCCACGAATGATAGTTTAGTCTGTAGTAGTGGGAAGGTATATCCGAGACGGTGACGTAACATTTCGCCGCTGCGGAATAGCCGTGCGCACTGAGGCGACGTGCTCCGAGCGGCCGTTCACTTTCAGGGGTTCGAGTCCTCACCTTGGCATGGGTGTATATGTTGTCCTTAGGTTAGTTTAAGTAGTTTAAAATCTGGGGACTACATCTACATCTACATACATACTCCGCAATTCACCGTAAGGTGCGTGGCGGAGGGTACACCGTACCACTACTAGGCATTTCCTTTCCTATTCCACTCCCAAATTGAACGAGGAAAAAAAGAATGCCTATATGCCTCCGTACGAGCCCTAATTTCACTTATCTTGTCTTTGTGATCTTTACGCGAAATGTAAGTAGGCGGCAGCAAGATCGTACTACACTCAGCTTCAAATTCCGGCCCTCTAAATTTACTTAACAGAAATTCACGAAAAGAACGTCGTCTTTCTTCCAGCGATCCCCAATTGAGTTGCCGGAGCATTTCCGAGACACTCGCGCATTGGTCGAACCTGCCGGTAACAAATCTAGCTGCTCGCCTCTGAACCGCCTCTATGTCTTCCTTCAAACCGATCTGCTGCGGGTCCCAAATACTTGAGCAATACTCAAGTATACTAATAACCAAACATAGATTTACAAACATTTGAACGTAACCTTCCGACCTCCCCCAAAGTCATAATCGGGAGTGTTTATTTGTTTTGTTTTTTAATTGTAAACAATAGTGACGGCCCCAGTTATTCAAATTTCTGTGACTTCTATTTTAGCGTACTTATCTGAATGATGAACATTCTGTACTTGAAGAGGACTGAACCCCCTGCAGTTCCCCTTGCAGAAGAAGAAAACTGCTAAGCCCCTAGTAGCACCAGCAGTCCACATCATCTTCGTAACATCTGACGTAGAGCCCTTCAGAAGGTACTTTCTCACAGCTAGCTTTTATTGAAAGAAATCACGTTACCACTGTCAACTACTGATCAACACCTTTATTTATACGAACAGCTTTGCTCGACATCCTCGTATGAGAATGGTAAGTCGATTGATAATGGTACCCAAGATAGGAATTTTGTCATAAGCACAAGGATGTGACATAACATTTTGTAAAAATTGAGTCTGATCAATCAGTCTAATATGGCATTCTGTGTCATATGTTTGTTCATTTCACAGTACTTCCAAGAGGGAGACTGTCGAGTTTAAACAAAACAGACAAGAATTTAGTCGGCCATGTAGTGTCAGAAAACCACCCTATATCATACAAAATGGGCTGTATTACGTTGTAAAAAGAAAACTAGAAAGCTGACTCCAATGCAAATCAACAAACATAATATTCCATAAAATACCAGATCACTACTAAATGATGAGACTCAGTTTCCACTTCTCCCATTTTAAATTAAGTTTCAGTTACAGTTAAGTACACCTACAGAAATCGGCTTTGTATCATTTTTTCAGTTAATAATATAATTAATAAATTACAAAAATATTTCTGAATGGAGAACACTATTATTTGTGCTGTGGTCTTCAGTCCGCGGACAGGTTTGGTAGTACAACTATCCACGCTACCGTGTCCCGTGCAAACCTCTTCATCTGAGTATACGTTCGGCAACCTACTTCCTTTTGAATCAATTTACTGTATTCGTCCCTCAGCCTCCCTCAACGATTTTTACACCACACACTTCCCTCTATGCTAAATTGACAATTCCTTGATGTCTCAGAATGTGTCCTACGAATCTATCCCTTCTCTTAGTCAGGACATGCCAGAAATTCCTTTTTTTCCCAATTCGGTTCAGCACCTACACGTTACGTAATCTACCCATCCTATTTTCATCATTCGTTTGTAGCACCACATTTTAAAAGCTTCAATCATCTTCTTGTTTTAATTTCTTATCGTCCACGTTTCACTCCCATACAATTGCTACACGCCAGACAAATGCTTTCAGAAAGGACTAACATTTAAACTAATATTGGATGTCAACAAATTTCGCTTCTTCAGAAACGGTTTTCTTCCCATAGCCATTCTGCATTTTATATCTTCTTTACTTAGACCATCAGAAGTTATCTTGCTACCCAAATAACAATACTCATCTTCTACTTTTATTGCCTCATTACCAAATCTAATTCCTTCAGCATCGCCTGATTATCTAACATTACATTCCATTACCCTCATTTTACTATTGTTAAAGTTTTGTATCTTCCTTTCAAGATAATGTCCAATCGATTTAATTGCACATCCAGATCCTTTGCAGTGTCTCACAAAATTACTAAGTCATCGGCAAACTGAAAAGTTTTTATTTCTTCTCCCTGAACTTTAATTCCCTTACCAAATTTCTCCTTGTATTCCTCTACTGCTTGTTCAATGTACAGATTGAACAACATGGGGGAAAGGATGCAACCCTGTCTTACTCCCTTCCCAACCCCTGCGTCCCTTTCTTTCACTTCGACTCTAACAACTAATGTCTGGTTTTTGTAAATGTTGAATGTAACTCTTCGCTCTCTATATTTTACCGCTGCTACCTTCAAAAGTTCAATGAGTGTATTCCAGTCGATATTTTCAAGAGCTTTCTCCAAATCTAAAAACTCTAAAAACCTTGGTTTGCCTTTCCTTAGCCTATCGTTTAAGCTAAATCGTAATGAGAGTATTGCCTCCTGCTCTGATGACGCCGGCTATACGCCTGCCAGCCGGCATCCCTCACAACAAGACTGTCAAGCGGGCAACGCAACTGGACAGGCGGTGCGAGACCAACCAGCGCCTGCCAGATGCCAACACAAGACCAGAACATACACAAACAGTAGACTCAAAAGAAACAGAAGTAATAGGGACTATTTGTTACAGGTGGCTCTGTGAACCGACTGAGTATCCTTCCGCCTGCCTCCTGATTGGCTCCAGGAATCTACTTAAGCCCGGCTCGCCAGCCGATGAGCCATTGTTGGTGAGTTCGCTCTCGCCGCCTAGGACCGTCTCCACTACGCAAGATCGCCGACTTCTATCGACTTCGCCGACTGTCTCCCGGACGGAAGAGGCTGGAACGTTTACCTGGTGGATTGCGAGTGACGAACTGAACTATGTTAGTGACTGTGCTTTTGATCTACCAGACTATAATCTGTGTTTATAAGAATTTAGTTTCGTTTCAATGGTCAATGACTCAGAGTGTAGATTCTTTGACTTAAATAAATTGTGTTGTGGAAACTTGACCCGTGGTGGTCACTACACCTCCCATGTTCCTAAATTTCTCCTAAATCCAAACTGATCTTCCCCAAAATTGGATTCCACTTTTCCACTCGTCTGTAAATAATTCGCGATAGGATTTTGCGACCATGACTTATTAAACTGTTAGTTCTGTAGTTTTCATATATGTCTACAGTTGCTTTCTTTGGAATTGGAATTACGATATCCATCTTGAAGTTGGTTGTTACTTCCCCTGTCTCATACATCTTGCATTTTTTTCATGTCTGGCTCCCTTAAGGATATCAGCAGTCCATGGGCCTTTTTTTACTCAAATCCTGCAGCGCTCTGTCAAATTCTTCTCGCAGTATCATATCTCCTCTCTTATCATCCTCCATTTCGTCTTCCATTTCTAGGATAGTGTCTTCAAGTTTATTTCCTTTGTATAGGCCCTCTATATATTCCTTCCACAGTTCAGCTTTCACCTCTTTGCTTATTACTGGTTTTCCGTCAGAGTTTTTGATATTCATACAGCTGCTTTTCCTGTCTCCAAATATCTGTTTTATTTTCCTGTAGGCGGTATCTATCTTACCCCTAGTTATGCATTCTTCTACGGTTCTGCATTTGTGCTCTAACCATTCCTGCTTAGCCAGTCTGCACTTCCTCTCAATCTCATTTTTCAGACTATTGTATTTCCTTTTGCCTGCTGCACTTGCTGAATTTTTATATTTTCTCCTCTCAGTATATCAGTATATCCTGTGTTATCCAAGGATTTCTATTAGGCCTTGTCCTTCTGCCTATGTGATGCTCTGCTGCCTTCACTACCCTATCTGTCAGAGCTAACCATTCTTCTTCTACAGTATTACTTTCCCCCGTTTCAGTCAATCCGCGCCTAATGCTCCCTCTGAAACCCTCAACCACCTCTGGTTCCTTCAGTTTGTCCAGGATCCATCTCCTAACTTTTCTACAATTCTGCAGTCTGTTTTTTAACCTGCAATTCATAATCAATATGTTTTCGTCAGAGTGTATTTTTAAGCCTTTGCCTTACCATTATAAAGTCAATCTGGTACCTTTTAGTATCTCCTGGTCTCTTGTACGTAAACAGCCTTCTTTCATGATGCTTAAACCAAGTGTTGTTGATCATTGAATTGTGCTCTGCGCAAAATTCTACCAAGCGATCTCATCTCTTTCCTTTCTTCCAGTCCATATTCACCTACTAAATTTTCTTCTCTTCTCTTTCCTACTACCGAGTTCGTTCCCAATGACAATCAACTATTCCTCTCCTTTAACTTTCTGGTTGATTTCTTTTATCTCCTCATACATTTCCTCTATATTCTCATCATCGGCCGTGCTAGTTGACTTATTATTTATATAAAACAAGGTATTTTTTCTATTAATGAAATTTGTTTACAGTTTAAGTACCAAAGTAATCTGTTGTAGAAATGGTGAATAGATACTGTATGAAATACCACTGTCTTTATGATAGCAAAACTTTGGGCATGATGCTTACTGAAAAAAAAATAATAAAGAAATAACTGCATTTAGAAACGGCAATTTTAAAGCCTTGCACCCCTCGGATAAAATTTGTCTGGACGCAATGACAGATTCCACTTACCTGAAAAAAAAAAATTACAATAAAACCTTAGCTTCCAAGAATAACTTGATCTATATATGCTACATATGTGTGGGTGGTTTCACTTAACCTGTCTTTACGAAAGACGTTATTGGAAATCCACGGCTCCAGTTTCATTTTTCTAGTGGGTGAAAGGCGGCAAAAAACGTTCCACATAGTGGTAGTGGTCATACAATGATGCATTCGAAGGAAGTGTCACGTTTCCATGGTAGCACGCAGTGATGCTCTAGCTTTGTTTACATGCAATCTGTGGTGTCGCACAAGTGTAAAGTGCGCGCTACCTACTTTCGCCGCGCGCCGCCATGCACGCACGGCGCGGCGTTCTTACGACGTCAGCCACGAGCGCCCTCTGCTGCAACTCCGCTAGTGGCCACCACTGAACGACATCGTTCACTTGGGACTGAGATAGGAACCAGCTAACACTTCGGAAACAGATAGGCACCAGTGAAGACTTGGCTATCGGATAGGCACTAGGCAGGCCTCTCTATCATCTATGTATCAGCATTCTGCAGTACTGAGCTATGTAAAAGTTAAGTATTACTAAGTATCTAAGAAATGTATATCACGTTCTAATTTACTCTAGTGTTTCTTGTTTCTGCTGTCCCACTGGCTGGTAAACTCCTACCTGCACAAGCGTGCATCCTTTATTCCTGTGTCGGTCTTTCTACTCGGCCACCGACAACTATGACGGAAACAAGACACAAAAGCGGCGACGAGGCAGGGACACAAAACAATCTTCCTCAATAGTCCCATTCTGAATCTAGGCTTTTCTGTGGCGATGACTAAGGAACATTATGTGCAACATGGAGTATGCAGGTACTGAGCTGTTAATTCTAGAAGTGCAAATTCGCGATATGATTGTAACATAAGGTCTCCACGCAGTCAGTACTGATTTATGCGGACAGTCGTGAAAGCAATTAGCCAAAGCGCCCAGTGGAGCAAGGGAACGGAGTCCCGTCAGACGGTGCCTGACAGCGCGGTGTGTTTGGTGCCAGCGCCGCTAGCGCCATCTCTTGTCAGGCCGCGGTACTCCTCGATATTGACAATGCGTTCCCCTGCCGCCTATGACGCAGTTGTGCGTAGGAGCACCCGAGCAGGAGAATCGGATCCTGCGCGCAACACGCGTCAAATGACGCAGTCGTTTGTTTTCATTCCTACATTTCGTAGCTTGTAACAACTTTCTCTGTCACAATGTCGCTGCCTTCGAGTTCTTACGAATCGTGTGCCAGCCATATGTCTTTCTTGCAGATACGCAAATAAAGAGCCCAGACGCAAAATGAATTATTTGTGAGAAAGAAAAAGTACTTGAAATGGCGATGCTGGAAAAGCAAACTGAATGATCACTTTGAAGAGCTTGGTCACTTGACTTCCTTCGAAACTTATTGGCCCCCTCATAGTAGTCAGGTTAGGGTGCTTGGAGTAAAATTAATTAATTGTTTGAAGTACATCAGACTTCAACTTCCTAGGGTACAGAGGATTTCGACTTTTTCTTTTAAAGAGGTACTGAAAGTGTTTGAAGTACATCTGTGTGAAAAAGAGCGTACACATCGTATTCGGTTACCAATAATTTTCACTAATACGTAAGATATCAGTCAATGAAAGAACGCTTTATTACCTCTCGGAAGATTCGTGATAATATTCAAGAGCATTATTCCAAACACACAAATTTCCCATATAAAATATGAAAATTGCACCAGACAAGTATTTTTCACCCTTTTCAGATTTTGAGAGTTTCTCCTCTATTTCAATTCATTTGTTTACTTAATACTTCTTTTTACGACAGAAGACATTTCCATGTTGTATTGTTTGCCTTTCATGCAGTGCGCTTCTGTTACTGCAATTTTCAGAAATCGGACCAATTTAAATCCTGTTTGTGTTTTTTTTAATGCTAATAACAAATTTAGTATTTTTTATCTCTTCTATTGCACTGAACATCACAGACACGAAAATCAACAGATACACTCTTTTTGTGTAAACGATGTTTTCTATGTGTCTGATATTCTGCGTAACAAGATAAACGATACTTGTAAGAAAAGAAACGAAAATACATTTTTTAAATAAGATCATATAAAAAACTTCGGAAAAGTTGTGTTGTCCGATTTTCAGAACTGCAGAAAGTAAACCCAAAAAGACAACTGTAGTCAACACAGGCTGAGTATCGCTGATGGAAAAGTGACAACGTCTTTATGTCTGAATATAATCTCTAAATGCCTAAGGATCAGCACAGAAATAGGTAGGTAGCAGAGGATTAACTCTAGAAATGGTTTTCAAAGAATGGAGAATGCAACGAACGAAATGAAGTTAAACTGAGCCTCAGCATACGTGTCAAAAATAAGCCTATCGTTTAAAATAAGATTCTCTGAACACTTAAAGCAATGAAAAGTTGAAACACGCGAACATCATATTTGCGAACCACTTTATACAGGCTGACATATTCCCCTCCGTAATGGCATAAAATTTACATCATTAGAAATCACATGTTAATTCGAGGCTAATTACTGCTTGTGTGGGAACAATGAATACACACGCTAATTCTAGGCTAAGAACAGCTTCAGAGGGAATAATACAGGAATGTGAACTATAAATGGAAGTAAACGATATGAAAATAACCTATTATTTCGAAATCAGTTTTTTTTTCGGGACCACAAATTAATGACATGAATACTAAATAATTAAAATAATGCTAGTAAATAGATTGATATTTTCATTTTAACTAATCGCATCGGAAATGAATAATTATAATTCCTACAATATTCAAGATTTTTTGTCTATAAGTTAATTAATGAAAAATTTGGGTTATACTTAGGAAGTTCAGTCACTATTGGGCTTGTTTGGTATAGTTTTTTCAGCTCCGGCTCACTCCTTTGAAACACTATGTAAAAGAGTCATTAGCAATATGTTAATATTTTTAAAGAAATCATTTTTTCCTTCTACTGACATAATAGTATTGATGCCGCAGCAGACGTAGAAAATCTCTGGCGTAAGTCAAGATTTAAGGCCAATTAAAACTCGGGGTAGTTCCTCTTCACTAGAAATAAGTCAGCACAATTCCGTTTAAAACTTCACGTATATTTTTAAAGAAACAAACCTTGTACATTTGCACTTCTTACATTCTCGAACGGCTACGAAAAGACATACTGATACTGGCGAGTGCAAAAAATAGACTGTCTCTACATACGCTTCTATCGCTTGTTCTGTTCACTAACATCTGAAAGTAGTTACACTGTTGAATTTACAAATGAAACCTCTTTGAAGAAAATACGTTAACATTTGCATTTTTTATCTTGAATTACTAACTATATACGGAAAGTAAAAATGTACACTCGTTACATCAATTATGAAAAAAAAAAAAATATTGTAAGAAGACATTAATTCTTCTACCGCTCTTACTGTATACTTTTTTTCCTCCTACCCCTATGGCAACGCTACGATATAATACATTTACAGTAAAACATAAATTTAAACAAAAGTGTTTTAGTACGTAATTATTGAAATGTAGAAGGATTTACAGCAAGATATTAAAATTTCATCAAAGATACTAAAAATGCCGTTATATGCTGATATCAATAGCACTGTGGCGACAACCTAATTCCATTGAAATGTGTACATTTCGTGACCGATGTTTAATGTGCACTGATAAAAAAATTTACACGTGCTTCCATTATTTGCGCACGTGGCTGACGAAGCGCCTTTATTTGCAGAATGGTCACGATAATTAGACACACTCGTAATGCCCCTCTAAAAATGCAGAACAAGCCCTATATCCGAACGGTTAGTATATAGGCAGACATATCTCGTGTCACAATAAAATGTCACAGTATGTCATTTTACACGACTGTCGATTCAAGTTAAATTTTTTAGGGTTTTCTGATATTCATTGGACTCTTCATACTATGCAGCTGTGTATACTGAGTATCACTCTGGGAAACAAGATAAGAGTAAATCGAAAAAATTAAACAGAGTAACTTTAATGTTTCCCCTGGTAGGACGGCCATCTCCTTACTTTGAAGTATTAAAATGACAAGTTAGCAATTTTTTTTTTTTCAGACGACCAATTTCGATCCACTTAGGGTATCATCGTCTGATCACCAGTGTCCTATGTTTTCGTTTCGTGCAGGCGCATGACATTAAAATGGGATGTCAATTATAAAACATTTGACTTTGACAAGTGGTACGTCAGACCATTACCATTTTATCTGTGACGTACCATTTGTCAAAGTTAAATGGGCCGACCGCAGTGGCCGAGTGATCTGTGGCGTACCGGTCACGGTCTGCACGGCCGCTGCGGTCGGGGGTTCGAATCCCCCCTCGCGCATGGATGTTTGTGCCGTCCTTAATATTAGTTCATAAGTAGTTTGTATGTTTAAGAACTGCTGACCCCGTAGTTAAGTCCCATAAGCTCTACAAACATTTGAACGTTTTGAAACACCATTTTAATATCATGCGCCTTCCCGAAAAGAAAACATAGGGCACTAGTGACCATATGATGATACCCTAAGTGGATCGAAACCAGTCATCAGAAAAATAAATTAAATAATTGCGATCTTTCATATTAATACTTCAGAGTAACTTTAGTTTTGGAAAAGAAGCATTGTAAGAGAAGAACTTTTTGACGACAACAGTATTACTTCGAAGTTTGCCTCTCCTGTTATACTGATGTGTAATATAGTCACATGCAAAACCTGGGGAACTCTAGTTAAGGTACAAACAGTGTAATACGGGACACACTGTGAATGTGCTTCAATAGGCTATACAAGCAAATGTGTATTGAGACGTGGTGTCACCACTACGAGTCGGAATCCAATACACCATTTTCCGTCAAAGATGAAATTCAAGACGCAGCCATATACAGGCAAAGTTATGTACACAGACTTCTGGGATAAGCAATGAGTGTTTCTTTAAGACCTGGAGGCTGGAGGGACTGTCAGTTCAGCACGCCACGACAGTGACTAAGCGTAAAACCCGAATTTCCATGTACAACCAGGGTAGAAAATCAAATATGACCTCGAATATGATAACGCGAGCCCCCACACCAGTATTTCCACCGCCCAACGGACTGCAGAATTTGGCTCGACTGTTTTATCACATCCACTATATAGCCCCCGATGAAATGCATTTACTTTTACAGATCTTTGGGCCCCTTAAGGAGGTCTACCTGGCGAATATTTTCAAGACTCAGATGGTGGTGTAAAAGCTGAATGGAACTCGTTAACTTCAGCTGGTTCAGATTTTTAGAAGCGCGGCTTGCAGGCTCTGATCCATCGTTGGCAAAATTTCACAATGAATAGTGGTGGCTATGCGGAAAAGGGCAGTCTATAGCTGAAATATTGCTTGTTTTATTGTTTTATATTAATATAATTCCCCAAACAGTGATATTTTAAGACGTGTTATCTATGCCAAATCGCGTTTCAGATTTGTACCCACTTTCAGTTTAACTAAGTTATTTTTTTCAGTAAGTAAATGTCGTCAGACAATATTATCGACTAACGGTTTTGTATCCCATCCACGTCGCCACTTTTGTGTCCCAGCCTCGTCGCCGCTTTTGTGTCTCGCTTCCGTCGTAGGTGTCGGTGGCCGAGTGGAATGAGACCGACACAGGAATAAAGATAGCACGCTGGTGCAGGTACGGAGGGGAGCAGCCAGAAACTAGAAACACTGGAGTAAATTAGAACGAGATATATATTGAACAGAATTTATACAATACTTAACTTTTACAGAGATCAGTACTGCAGAATGCTGATACATAGTTGTTAGAGGCCTGCCTAGTGCCTGTACGATAGCCAAGTCTTCACTGGTGCCTATCTGATTCCGAAGGTCCTAACTGGTTGCTATCTCAGTCCCAAGTGAACGATGTCGTTCAGTGGTGGCCATGAGCGGAGTTGCAGCAGAGGGCGCTCGTGGCTGTCGTCGTAAGAACACCGCGCCGTGCTTGCATGGCGGCGCGCGGCGAAAGTAGGTGGCGCGCACTTTGTACTTGTGCGACACCACAAACGCTGTTTTATTTACATCATGAAGTGTGTTCAGAATTATGGTGTACTGCTTAGTTAATGTACAATGATAATTTATGCGAGAGAAAACGCATTTTGGCATTAATAAAAGATATAGATGTCATTCAGTAATGGGAGAAATTGTTGCTAATAAAAAACGTTTCTCTTTTACAAAACAATAGTTTTTCAACATTTCAACGTAATCACCTTGAACATTTATGCACATGTTCCAAAGCGCTACAAGCATTTTATTTATTTTGACGTTTGGTACACTTTCCCACAAACTTCTCCACCTTGTCGTTGTCCAGGAACCTTGTCAGTGAACCAAACATATGAAAATCACTGGGCGCTAAATCAGGACTGGAAGGGAGATGAGGCAGTGTTTCCAATCCATATTGTCGATGCGCAATATGAGGACGTGCGTTGTGTTGCTAGTGAAACACATCTCTCCTGCGAAATCCACGACGTTTGCGTCTCATGGCAGGCTTCAGTAATTTAATAGCAAATTCGAGTAATATTCGCTGTTCATTCGACGCAGTTCTTAGGGATAATCACGGAAATCTGAACCTTCAGCGTCCTAAATCACCATCAACATGACTTTTTTCTGCTTATACTTGGGTTTTGAATTTTTTCTTGATAATTAGTCTACCTGGAATCATGCTTGGCCTTTTTGACATTGGCTCATAACAGTTCAAATGTTTGCAAAACTATAAGATCAAAATGTAGTGGTTGTCGGTCCCTAAAGACAACATACATCAATGACCGAGGGAAGACTTGAACCTCCGATGGGAAACGGCTGCCCACGCCGAAGAAATGCTCCTTACAGCGCAAATCTATTCCCGTGCGGCCTCACAAACCCAAGTTTCGTCACAAGTTAAGACTTTGTTGAAGAAGTGCTCACCTTCAGTTTCGCAACGCTTCTTTAGCACTGTCCTCACTCTCAACGTTGTTTCCTTGGGAAGCCGCGACAACTCTTTTTGGAACCCATCTTGCACATATTTCGCGGTACTTCAGCTTGTTACAGATAATCTTACGAACAGTACCTATACTAACAGGAACCTTATCAAATATCATTATCACAGTCACACCTCATTCGGCGGAATAATGCCAACAATTCGTTTTTCAAGCGAGGGAGTTTAAACTGCAACTAGTCGGCCAGAACGCTGTTCTACAATCACTGAGTCGTGACCATATTCAAGTGCGCTACACACTTGTAAAACTGTACATGATTCAAAAAAACCTTCACCGTAAACTTTATATTCATAGTTTTTCGCCTTCATAAAGGATAAAACGAATAACAGAACGTTATTAAACTAATGTGGAATTTTCAGCGGACACGCCATCATGAAATGTATTTTTGAGATGATAAATAATACAATGTTGAAACATCAGCTGATCAGAGTTCATCCCCATGAAGCTAAACAGTTACCAAAGTTGCCCTCACAACAATGTTTTCCGCAGACTAGTTTGCTTCTTAATTATGACTCTCGTTTATTAAATGTTCAAATGTTTGTAAATCTATCGGACCAAACTGCGTGGTCATCAGTCCGTACCTTACAAACTACTTAAACTAAGGTAAACCAAGCTAAGGACAACACATACACCCATGCACCAGGCAGGATTTCGACCTCCGACGGTGAACAACGGCGCGCTCCACAGCGAGGCGCCTTAGACCGCTCGTCTACTCAACCGCGCCACTCTCGTTTATAAAAGTGGCTGCTGCTGTATTAGTTAAAATTAAATAATCAGACGCGATTGACAACCAGGGAGATTACCAGTGGAATGAAATGCTCAAAGTATGTTGCAGTATTGCTCTGTTCAGCTGTGATTTATGTACCTCTTGCAGTATCCATGAAAAAAAGTATAAGGAATTAAGGAAACTTGGAGTGTAACGTCTTGTCGAAAGCGTGGTCATTAGAGACGGAGCTTACGCTCGGAGTGTTTCGGTAAGGACGTGGAAGGAAATCGGCCCTGCCCTTTCATAGGATCCATCCCAGCATTTGCCTAGAGTGATTTACGGAAGTCAAGGTAAACCTAAATCAGGAAAACACCCAGAAGATGGCCACTTGCAATAGTGGCCGAAACGTCGGTGAAGTGTTTGATATTTTGACGATGCGGTCCAAAACCCAGAAGAGTTTTATATACAATGACAACGGCCGCGGAAGCCTTCGTTTACACTAAATCAGGATGGCTGGAGATGCGAGTCCAGTATGTTACCACTGCACCATATCGCTCGGTAAAAGTATAAGGCAATAGCAAACTTGGCAACGCTCCTCAGTCGTGTATAGGATATATACCCCAATCTCTTCTACTCCCGATGTCTATCCCTTCGTCCCTCCTCTACTTCTCCATCGCCTCCTCCCACCTTCCTTTGTCCATCTCCTCCTCCCCGTATCTTCACACCACTTCCTCCTACCCCACTCCATATTCTTCTCATCCCCCCTCCTATCATCCCCCCTTTTTAAATCCATTTCATTCCCCCATTCTGTATCTCCTCCTCTCTTTCACTCTGATCTTATTTATTATTATTGCGATGGGCGCCCAGATTGGAAATAGAAGTGAAAAAGGATGGGTAAAACAATTGGAAACAGGTTATTAGAGAGAACTTTCGAGCTGCTCTATCTGTGAAGTTAGTAGATTAAATGTCGGTACTCTTAATTGTTTTATTGCACGAACATACATATGAACGGCGAACTGATGAAACAATCTGTGGCATTTCAGTATGTGATTGTCCTCATTTCGATTAATCATCAAACGGTAGGAATAAAAATTCATACAGTTGACCTTGTTTTAGTTACTTTACCTGTAAGTGAATAAGGAACTCTTATTAGGAATCTAATTGAAACACAATTAACAACAATGCTATATACCGGTAAAATTTTACATTCCGTGACACAGGCAACAGATGTTGTATCGAGGGAATGAAGCCGACCAATCGTGACAAAGCTTGAGACAGTCAATTAAATTTTAGTTGGCTGCAATTGTTTTCTCTTCATACTAAACGATATTATTTTGAGAATCCGCATAATAATTTAGTTTCAGACACATTAAAATTATTGAGGAAAATGATGTTTTTCATCTATAACAGTGAAATGGACTTACTTTATGGAAACAGTCTTAAAATGCTAATCACTCATATCCACGAGAACAATCAATAGTGTTTCCATGAACGAAAAACGTAGTACTGGTAAGAAATCGGCATATCTTAATGGATATTGTATACGATCACCCGATTGGCTAACAGCGACGTAAAGCAATTTCCCGGAATCAACGGATGTTGCTAACATAGCCCGCTAGGTCTTTGTAGCGGATTTAAAATTAAACCCTACATACCAGTTCATCCTGGTTTCAAGCAATACCCTCACTTTCCTCTAACCTCCTTGGTGTATTAGTTTGCTCTGTTACGGCGTATTTGGTCGCTAGGAGAGTAGCGAATGAAAAGCTGATTGTTGGAGAATCTAAAAATGATCCAAGCTGGAAGCGTGCATTCAGTTATTCTCAAATTCCAATATTATCCCGTAGATTTACCAAAAAAAATTTTTTTTGATACGAACCTCGTCCTGAGAATTACGAACAGACCAAAGAAAAGATCAGTCAAATTAGTGAAGCCATTCTCAAGTGGTGCGCTTTCATACATACGGCAATTCATTTTTATTAATATAGATAGATGTGTCATACATAAAATTTTAAATAAACAGGTATCTAAAAACCTTCCTATGTCCGTCTCCTGCTTCTAAGCTACCTCCCCACCAATTTTGAGCCAAATCGGTTCAGACGTTCTTTAGTTATAAATAGTGTAACCAACACGACTATCTTTTATATATACAGGATGTTACAAGAAGGTACGGCCAAATTTTCACGAAACATTCCTCACACATTAAGAAAGAAAATATGTTATGTGGACATGTGTCCGGAAACGCTTAATTTCCCTGTTACTCATTTTAGTTTTTTCTTTAAATGGAAATTGAAATAATTCCTGCAGACAATTGTCAAAATACCCAATTGTTTCGTTAGTATGTACTGTACTTCCTCCTTTCACCGCCAGTTGGCCCAATTGAAGGAAGATAATGTTGACTTCAGTGCTTGTGTTGACATGCGACTCATTGCTCTACAGTACTAACTTCAAACACATCAGTACTTAGCATCAACTGGTTAGTGCAGTTACGGAGTTGGCAGATACCCATTTGGATTAGCACGGGGCAATAGCTGTGGCGCGGTACGTTTGTAACGAGACAGATTTCCAGAACGAAGGAGTCCCGACAGGAAGACGTTCGACGCAATTGATCGGCGTCTTAGAGAGCACGGAACATTCCAGCCAATGACTCGCGACTGGGGAAGACCTAGAACGACGAGGAAACCTGCAATGGACGAGACAATCCTTCGAGCAGTTGACGATATCCCTAATGTTAGCAGCACAGAAGTTGACCACTTCACTGTATGGAGAGTGCTAAGGAAGAACCAGTTGTTTCCGTACCATGTACAGCGCGTGCAGGCACTATCAGCAGCTGATTGGCCTCCATTGGTACACTTCTGCGAATGCTTCATCCAACAATATGTCACCCCTCATTTCAGTGCAAATGACCTCTAACATGGAAATTAAGCGTTTCCGGACACATGTCCATATAACATATTTTCTTTCAATGTGTGTGAGGAATGTTTCCTGAAAGCTTGGCCATACCGTTTTGTAACAACCAATATACAGACTACTTTCGGAATAAACCTCTTATGATTGCGCGATTAGAGGTAAATCTGGCAATGAGGCAATAGAACGAGTGTACCCAAGACACCTGTGCAGAAAAACTCCGACATAACTGGTCAATTAGTATTTAAATGTCATCCAATGCTCAGCTTGCTGAAGTATGATTCAGCAATCACTGGAGGATAAACGGAGTTCGTCATTCTCAGCAGAAGAGTGCTACGGAATCTGGGAAGTGGTGCCCCACCAGAAGCCGCCCTGACAGATGAGAAGCGCGGGGTAACTTTGGGGGCGGCGGATTTGCTCTCGCGGAGTGCTGGGCTGGGGCGGCATTAGGGACCCTGATGGCGCCGGCTGCAGCTGCCGGGGCGGCCGCAACTTGGCGGATACAATTAGGGAGTTGTCGGCCAGTGTCTAGGGGGCGCCCCGCCCCATCAACAGATTTCTGCCCGCTAACTGCCGTTACTCACTGCGGGGGCCAACTGAGCAACTGAGGCTCCAGATTCTTCAGGTATGTTTCCGGAGTCTGGACCAAGTTTCTGATTGCTGAGGTCTTTTTAACTCTCCGCCTTAAGGGTATACTACACGGAGCAGATTTGGTCGCTAATCGCTGGCGTCTGTTGCCGCTCGGCGTATAGGCGAATAGCGAATGAATACGCTGATGCAATGACACGCAGCGGCTTGAGAGGCTAGCGCCTTCGTAAAAACAATTGAAACAAGACGTAGCATATGGCATATTTTTCTGTAGGATGGTGGTACCAAACAGACGGCCGCGCTGGCCGAGGGGACTGAGGCGCTCCAATCACGGTCTGCATTGAGGCGCTACGCTAGGATGCGCAATGCCGTTCCCCGTCGGGGGTTCGAATCCCCCCTCGGGCATGGATATTTGTGCCGTCCTAGTTCATCAGTAGTTCATAAGTAGTTTGTAAGTTTAGGGACTGATGACCCCGTAGTTAAGTCCCTTAAGCTATACAAACATTTGAACATTTTTGGTACCAAACAGTTCTGTTTTCCCAAGGTGTGACATGGTCGCCAATTTATATCAGTGATCCATTTCGTAATTACTTTTAATATCTCTGTTTACACCGATGATCACAAAACTTTGGTTTCACGACCAGTTTCGTTCACTGATGACAATTTTCACGACTACAGCAAATCAGAAACAGGGCACATTTAGTAATGACCTTACGTTATAAAACATAAATCAGTCATCACAGTCATCAGTATATAAAAAACATTTAAAAATGTACAATACCTGTAGTTACATTCCTTAATGAAGATACACTTATGCTGTGATGATGCCATTATGGCTATATTACATTAAGGAATGTAACAATACTTCTAAACACGTTTTATGTATTGAGGACTGTAATGTATTATTTCTGTTTTATAAGGTAGTCTAATACTAAGTCTGTCCTGTTTTTGAATTGCTATAGACTGTCCGAAATAGGTTCGTGAAAACGACGAGAAATTTTGTGATCATTGACGTGAATCTAGATATTAAAGTTCTGTGGCACACCAAACAAAATATGAAGAGGAATTGTAATGAAATTTCTGAAAGTTTATCAGTTTTCAAGAATTATGGAACATTTAAAATAGGGGTTATTTGAATTTTATTCCTGGCGAGATCGTCAGCCTCATGACGGTATTCTGTTTCCTTATATCATCCTCTACTATTTCTAGCAATGTATCAAAATTTTCTTATGTCATCCTCATTTTATTTCTATAGGCAGAAGGACCTTCACACGATAATTCTCTCAAAAGATTGGCAGAAGTACCGAATTTATCCCTCCTCGCAATCCAACATATGCAGTTTCTTTTATTTTTTCCTACTTTTCCGTTTTTCTTTTGGTAGATTTAATTGTTCTTTTAACGTTGTTGCGAGACACACAACCCAAGTATTTACAACTTCCTTCGACATGTTGATTCGACTTGTGGCTTTTTACACGCTCCTGTATAAGACACGGGGCGACAAACACTTGAAAGCGATCAAAAACGCCAGCGACCAGCGTCTTGAGTAGCCCACCCACCCTTAAACTTCAGATACTCTAGTTTCGGAGCAGCGACTTTGTTCGCTGACCTTGTTTACACGGAGTCAATTTAGCAGCTACGCCCAATTAGGCCAGCGACTAGTGACCAAGTACGCTTCGCGAAATATACCTTTTAGTTAACAAATTCTGTGAGCAGAGAGTAAAATTACATTACTGGCCTCTTTCGGCTAGTAGCTACAGTGGTTATCACAGTAGTTTGCTGATAAGTTGAAACATTACTAGGTAATGTTTGCGGGTCCGACTTCAGAATACGAGATGGTGGCGATCTGAGGGCCGATTCGGGGGAAGAACGCTGCCCTACCCCTCCTTAGCAGTCTGGCTGTAACCCTGGACAGGTCCAGACTGGCCCGACCACGGGCCATCCACCAACACCACCGTCCTCAGTATTATTTTTTTAAATCACAATTTTCGTAACAAATTAATTTCGACAATCAGTGTGTAAGAAAATTGCCGGCTGGAGGTCGTCAAATAATCTCAAAATTTAGAATGCGCAATAGTATACTCTAGTAATAATAATTTCGTTATTGAATGTTGCAGCAAATCATAACTAATGGGTCGCAACAACACTTTCGCAGTGAAAGTTAAAAATTTTGAATAAAAAAAAAAGATATTCATTAACTTGAAACAATCACTGTGGTAATTAATTAAGCTTGGCCCTATCTGACTTAGCATTGACTACAGCCTCCAACTAGCACCTCTTACGATTCATGAACAGCACAACTTCACTAACAAATGTGTCAGAATTCATGTAGTGGTGATGGCGTGTTCGTGTTGTAATCAAAATTGTAATAGCAGATAGACTCTGATTGCAATGATAATAGCTCAATACAGTGAAACTCCGTGGTGCAATGAGCTTCACAAATACTACAGTCAAAGTTCTCAATAATTTTGATATTATTGTTTAAAGCATTCAAATTCCTTATAAAACTTTACGTAAACTATTTATTTTTATTGGTTCCAGGGCCTGGGTAGCGTACGCGTGTAACTGGCTGAGCAGAGTTTGGCATTTAACGTGTTTCATAAAAAATTACTTCAGTCAAGTCTGGTAAAACTACTATAATACATTGACTACTGTTAGCCTGGTTACTTTCTACATAAATGAAACCAACTTTACTTTACTTGCAAACTCTGTTGCACTTTAATTACTAGTCTCTGTGGTTGCAACACGTTTAGCAATTCTTTAACTCGTCTAGCAATTTCTTTAAAACTGATCTTAATTACTTTGAAAATGATTGAACTTGTTAGTCAATGTACAGGCTTGCATAATCAACATAACTCGCGCCACACTGCGCCTACCGTGCCTCTGCACTATCAACAAAACATTTATGTGTTTACTATAGCGAGTCCGCTCCGCGACTGTTTCAGCAGCGCGACACTCACAGCTACAACTTCTGTGCCACAGACAGTCTTTACAACAGGTTCAACATTTTCTCTGGCGCATTGCTAACTTATAGCATAAGAATGTCCGTGCATTCATGTTGGTTTACACATATAGTACATGTTTACACTAAATGATTCAATATAGAAAATGACGTTACATAAGAAATATATGTAGCATACAAGAAATGAAAAATACATGAAATAAACAAATTTAAGACAACATATACATTACGTTAAATCAAATTGTAGGATACAGCGACAGGTGTACTCTTACATCCTGCCCAGGTTGAGAAAAAAAAAAAAAAAAATAAAAAAAAAAAAAAAATTATCCTTAAAACACATATTTCACTTAGGAAAAATTACATGATATAAAATTAAGATACATAATATTGGTTACAATGCATTACATAAGGTACAAAGGTAGGAAGTTGCATTACATTATTTACAAAATTTGGTATGTTATGATGCGTCGGTGTGTGACCTTATCGGCGTATAAACCTGCAAAAAATAGAGCTGCACTGAATTGGCCTTCATGGCCGAGCTTGATAGCTCCACTTTATTGCACATCACTTCACACGCTACATTTCGTAGTCCCTTTGGATGAAGCGGTGTGTGTTCCTTTGAAGTCGCTACCGCCCATGGCTGTCGGCTGCTTTCAAGTCGCTCGCGCTGGCGGCTGACCGCGCGACGCAATTGTTGCCTCTGGTAGCGGCTGCCGCTGGCGGCACGTCTAATGTTCAAGAGCGCATTGTCACCGCTCCGCAAGCCCGCATACCAAGGTCTCATCCACTTGTTTTGTTTATTGTGTGCTAACCTGCAAACGGGGCTCAGCTTCAGTCTTTCATCTCGCATTCACATGTAATTAAAATAAATGATAAGTTATACATACATTAATATCTTCAAGTCATGTTAATTACATCATATTTACATTAGTTTGAATTTTTCTGATGTAGTGTAGTTCCCCTTACAATATTTTTGATTACAAATTACACATTAATAATAGAATTTTTTTAATGTCACATACGTGTCAGAGTCCTACATTTTTGTTAATCTTAATGGACACCAGTTCCATAGCATTAGCATGTTTGACTTTGTTTACACGGTAGGGTCTTATCTCTTCCATTTCATCAGTAGAATAATTTACGTCATAATAACAAGTCTCCTCTTCTTCGTTAAGGTACACAGAGTCAACGTAATGTTGCATCTCTGCGTGTGTTTTCTCTTTCTCTTCGAATATGTTCCATTTCGTCTTGATTCCACCCACATTCCATTCTATATATTTTTCATAATAATTAATCTTCATTTCTAACTTCCGCATCGTGTCCGCACCAATCACGACGTCGGTCTTTAATCCTCTGACAACTAAAAATTCTGCCACTATGGCCTGTTCACATACAATAATCTCTAGCATTACTCGTTTCCGTAATTGCACGCTTTGCTTTGGTATAATAGATGATGTGTTTATATTACAAGAGTCTTCTTTGTAATTAGCTTCTGCTTACGGCTAATTAAGTACAAATCCTCTTCGATTGCATTGTAATGGCTTCCGGTGTCCGGTGTCACAGTAACAGTCCGTTCTCCTACAAATCCGGTAATCATCAAGTTCATTTCGGTGTCCTCTTGGGTGTCGTCTTCTTCGAGTAAAAAATGTGTCCTTTCTTTGTGTGTCAATCCAAGTAAGGTTTCATTTTGCTGTACAACACTTCTTCGCCCGCTGCAATGCTCTTGATTCACATAACTACAGTCAGACGGTTCATTTACAGTTGAGTGTTTCATTTTCACGCGTCGTCTTCTCCAGTACTCTGTGCCGGCTCGCGGCGCGTCACGCCTCATTGTTGTCGGCACGTTGCTTACACCGTTAAGATCTTCAAATTGTTCGTCCCTCTCTTTAACCTTTCGCTTTGCCTTTGTTTGTCATGACTTGTTTTTACGTCTTCCTGGCTGCATCTGATATTAAATGTCTTTGCTGGATGTTCCACTTGCTGTAATAATTCGGTGGTGTACTGGTTTCCTTCGTCTTCAAGAGTCAAAATATTTGTTTTCAGGTCCACGACCGCTTTAACTTTCTGTAGCCAATCAGCTCCAATTATCAACGGAATATTTATTTCTTCCACTACTACAAACTCATGGTAAAATAGTTGGTTAAGCTCATTGATTTTAAACGGCAAGAAAATCTTCTTCTTTGATTCCACAAATTTAGAATTGAAAGCTCCATATATTTTCAATCTAGTTGCTAGAAGTTCCTCTATTCTATGCAAGCTTTTCTTAACATCCTCATAAATCGATCGTGTCAAAATTGAAATCATCGACCCAGTATCAATTAATGCTTCATAATCCTTGCTTCCGATTACCAGTTTTAGTTTCGGACATGTATTGCTTTCGCTCTGTTTGGCGTCTCTCAATACTCGTATTTCAGTTCTAAGCACATCTTCTTCTTCCGTTGATAACCTTTGTTGTTCATCTGACGTTCGGATGGCATTGCATTGTCTCATCTGCGGTGCTGTTGTTGCAACGTCGTGGTGGCTCCAAATTTCGATATGTTCGATGATGTCAGGAAACTCATTCTGCAATGGATCATAATTTTCTGCTACTTCTTCCGTACAGGTGGTTACGGTATCTGCTGCTTTGTTGTCTGGTTCTCCCTGCTCATCTTCTATCGTATCTGATTCGTCACTGTCTTCCGTCTCTTCCACGTCAGTATCTTCTTCCAGTTGAACACAACAAGTTTTCTTATCTTGATCATTGTTGTCCAGTAGCGCATCTATTGCTTCAACGAACATTCTTTCGTGGTATTCTTGTTCCGTTTCTGGTCCGACTGTTGCTTTATTTATTTGCGCTGATGCGTCAATAACTTTGTTTATTTGCGCGCCCTCAAGCTTCTTTGCTTCTACAGTTGTTGTTCGTTCATTCTTGCCATGATCAATTACGTTCGTAGTCTTGTATATAACGTCAGATTTGTCTTCATCATCTGTCGTTATCCATTCATTATCGGAGTCTAAACAACGTGTGTTTTCTTCTTGATTGTTCGTACTTTGATTACGTATTTCGTGGTTGGTGTCTCCATTATCTACTGTGCGTGCTTCTAACGCATAAACCTGTTTGTCGCGAGGTACCGGTTTCTCGTAGACTGTTCTTCCGTCTCCTCTACTTCTGTCTACATTACGTGACTGATTGCATTCTTTGGGCCTAGCTCCAGTGTTTTGCCAATCATTTCGATTATTTCTCTCTCTATTACGATTTTCCTGTCGGTCTTGTCTCGGTTCTTCTTCTCTCTGATGACGTTGCCGTCGATCATCTTGTCGGCCGTTATTGGTATCACCTCCTCGTGACCTATCCTCCCTTGTATCCGCTTGTCGGTGCCCTTATCCGTTATCTTCACGGCGAGTACCTTCGTCCTACCGATAATGTCGATCATCTGTTCCATTCCTATTCCCTCTGTCCTGTCGGTTGGGTCGGTCTCCATTTTTCCAGCTTCGATCACATCTTTCCAAGATTTCCATAAATTTTTCTATAGATAAAACTGGTTGTACAATAAAAAGATCTCGCACACGTCTGGGCAAGCCAACATTACTGAAATGAAAGCAAGCTCTGGTATTGGATAGCTAAGATACCTATTCTTATTCCAGTAATGTTTCACATATTTCTCCATCGTACTGAATTTATTTGCGTTAAAGATCGGTGCTGTGTGAATATCTTCATAAACTTCATCCTGCTTTGCTAATGACCAATATTTGTGTATTAGTTGATCCTTAAATTCGCGGTAGCTTCTGCTCTCGCTACTCATGTCCATAACGTCATTATGAATATTTTCATGCACGTTGGACAGAATATAATTTATAAACATGCGATCCGACCAATCTCGCGGTAAAGTTTGTTCGATATGATTCAAACATTTCATTATATGGATGTCGCCATCTGGTTTGAATAGTGGCGGTCTGATACTACGCAAATAGTTTTCCATTCGTCTATCATTTTCGGTGCGCCTTGCCTCCTCATTGTTGTCAACACAACGCAATGGCGCAACATTGCTTTGCTCCGGTACAGTTCCGTTCAAATTTATTCCCGTTACTGGTTTCGGTGACAGATTTTGTCGTTTCAAAGCTGACGTTTCCTGCAGCAGTCTGCCTCGTGAGACGATAACAATTATCTGTTGCGTCATCATTATGACTGCCAACTTGCGCTTCTGTATTGGCGGAGTCCACGTATTGTTTTCATGTTCCACAACACGCTGGATTTCTCTTTGCATCTTAACAATTCGTTCCTCAGTGTGTTTTAATCCCTGTTCGAGTCCCGCGACTTTGTCTTTGGTTCTGTTTAATGATTTTTTAACTAAAGTGACTTCGTTACTGTACTCGGTGTGACGCTCCTCACAAATTTTTTGCGCCTGCGTAATCTTTTGTTCCGTTTGCGTGGCTAAATCATCTATCCTTTTGTCCTGTTTACTTATTTGCTTTCTGACGTGTTCATTTTCCTTTTTTATTTCTTCGATTTTTATATCTATTTTCTTTATGTCCTGTCCAAGTTCCCGTCTTAGTTCTAACTGTGATTTTTCGATTTTTTGATCTATTTTCTTTATTTCCTCTCCAAGATTCCGGCTCATTTCTAACTGTGACTTTTCAAGATTCCGGCTCATTTCTAACTATGACTTTTCAAAATTCTGGCTCATATTTTGCATAAATTGCATTAACGCACTTGTGTCTGCATTTCCTTGAGGCACAGCATCCTTCATTTTTGTCCTTCGCCTATTCTTTTTATTTCTGTTGATTTTCCGTTCCTCCTCACCACTTGATGACAGATCATCTGATGAACATTTAGCCTCCGATTCGTTCTGAAGTTCGTCAATTACCTTTTGCTGATCACTAACATTGTCCACGACCTCATACACGTTAGTTTCCTCTCCATTAATTACGTGACCCACGTTTATCACTAACCTGCGATCGTTTGAGTGTCTCAAATCCGTACTACTTCTTCGAACCTCATTTTGATCACGCGTAATTTCTTGTCGATCTACGCTCAAATTTGCATGTTCCATTTCCGGCATGTTTTCCATTTCGGTTACTTTTTCTAATCTTGAATCCATTGTTGATACCTGGCTTCTACGCATTGTCGCGTTCCTAGTAAGGACTCTACTTTTCTCTGTTGTTGCGTCACGTTGACGCTGCCCTACTGGTGCCATGTTTAAACTTTTCAACAATGTTTCAAAATCAACAAACGATATAAAAATTTAAAATCCAATAATCAGTCAATCAATATACAGAATAAAATAATAAATCAAAATTTGATGATAACTTAATTACTATTACTTAATTAACAAATTTCTTGCCAAACCAGTTACCAACGTAGGCGCCCAAACTATCCTGGCAGTGGTGTCGCCAATTGTAAGAAAATTGCCTGTTGGAGGTCGTCAAATAATCTCAAAATTTAGAATGCGCAATAGTATACTCTAGTAATAATAATTTCGTTATTGAATGTTTCAGCAAATCATAAGTAATGGGTGGCAACAACACTTTCACAGTGAAAGTTAAAAATTTTGAATAAAAAAAAGATATTCATTAACTTGAAACAATCACTATGGTAATTAATTAAGCTTGGCCCTATCTGACTTAGCATTGACTACAGCCTCCAACTAGCACCTCTTACGATTCATGAACAGCACAACTTCACTAATAAATGTGTCAGAATTCATGTAGTGGTGATGGCGTGTTCGTGTTATAATCAAAATTGTAATAGCAGATAGACTCTGATTGCAATGATAATAGCTCAATACAGTGAAACTCCGTGGTGCAATGAGCTTCACAATTACTACAGTCAAAGTTCCCAATAATTTTGATATTATTGTTTAAAGCATTCAAATACCTTATAAAACTTTACGTAAACTATTTATTTTTATTGTTTCCAGGGCCTGAGTAGCGTACGCGTGTAACTGGCTGAGCAGAGTTTGGCATTTAACGTGTTTCATAAAAAATTACTTCAGTCAAGTCTGGTAAAACTACTACAATACTTTGACTACTGTTAGCCTGGTTACTTTCTACATAAATGAAACCAACTTTACTTTATTTGCAAACTCTGTTGCACTTTAATTACTAGTCTCTGTGGTTGCAAAACGTTAGCAATTCTTTAACTCGTCTAGCAATTTCTTTAAAACTGATCTTAATTACTTTGAAAATGATTGAACTTGTTAGTCAATGTACAGGCTTGCATAATCAACATAATCTAATAATGGTGATAATGGGGTGACTACAACTACTTACAAAATTAAGACTGGTTTCAAAATAAGTCATGTATAATTGAACCAAAGTTCTGATGGGGTTGACACTACATTTACATGCATACAAAATAAAATGTTACAAAAGTACTCATCTGCTTTCGTCGTCTTCGTCGTGAAGTCCAAACAAGACAGATATGATTACAATAGGTACTCTTACTACAACAACGATCACACTCGGTGACAATAGACTTGATACCAAACAATTACTTTTCTTGCACACATGAAAAAACATTACTTTGATCACTTTCGAAGATAAATAAACTTGTTTCGCACTTCCTTGAATACATTAAACAGTACGCCTCTCAGGCTTATTGCAATTGCATTAAACTCGCGCCACACTGCGCCTACCGTGCCTCTGCACTATCAACAAAACATTTACGTGTTTACTACAGCGAGTCCGCTCCGTGACTGCTTCAGCAGCGCGACACTCACAGCTACTACTTCTGTGCCAAAGACAGTCTTTACAACAGGTTCAACATTTTCTCTGGCGCATTGCTAACTTACAGCATAAGAATGTCCGTGCATTCATGTGGGTTTACACATATAGTACATGTTTACACTAAATGATTCAATATATAAAATGACGTTACATAAGAAATATATGTAGCATACAAATAATTAAACAAATTTAAGATAACATATACATTACCTTAAATCAAATTGTAGGATACAGCGACATGTGTACTCTTACAAGTGTTTACATTGACTGTTTCGGAACTTGTCCACCTCCGAGAGATGCATACTTCTCTGACGGCCACCCCAGGTACACCCCCTCTGGCCCCCGCCACGTGGCGGTAAATTTAAATTTTTAATTTTCCTTGAAGGCTATTGAAAATGGCCTAATTATTTTTGGTGGGAAAACTTATTAGGTCCACCACTACATGTCCCCTCCCCAGTTGGAGGTTTGTTAATTTGCGATGCATCTGTTACAGAAACTAAACACTGGTTTACAAAATAGACTAGAATAGGAATGACATTTCTACAAGATGAACCTACGTGCAATATGTCAAACTCCATTCCACACCAATTTATCGCACAACATCGATTTAAACGAACACTTGCTTAGTTGTAGACCAAAAGAAAAAACACAGATTTATATCTCTGATATTTGAAAAAGTAACAAATACTACTCAATATACTGCTCCTATGATTGGTAACCAGTGTTACAATATTTTATCCTAGCTCCATAGACATGAAAACCTGCAATTATATGTTGTTCTTGTTTACATCGATGATGTGCTATATATTGATACATTGTAGTATGGAATGGTGCTTGACTTCTTGGCTGCAGTGGAGTGGCAGAGCATTCCAAAGTACCTAACTGCGGAGTGCACTGCTGCGCACATTTAGATATTTGAGTCCTCCCTCGGGCATTTGTTGTCCTTATCATAAGTTAATGAATTTTGTAAGCGTAGGGATTGATGACCGGAGTAGCTATGTATCATAGATTTAAAAACATATGATTGTTTTCTACTTACTGTTCGTGAGCTTATAACGTAGAAATTTCTTTCTTATTCTTGAAGGTTTTCTAAATCGCTGTTTAGTTTCAGTGACAGATGAAAATTAGCTCACATCCAACTGTGTTTGTGTGTGTGTGTGTGTGTGTGTGTGTGTGTGTGAGAGAGAGAGAGAGAGAGAGAGAGAGAGAGAGAGAGAGAGTGAGTGTGTGTGTGTGTGATGTGTACGTTTGTGTGAATAGTTAATCACTAAATACATTTTTGTCGTGCATGTAAAGTGTTAATAACAAACGTTGCAGTCATCTCCTATGGTATCATCTCATTTGTGTTAACTGCAACGCATGATACATAGAAGTGTTGCAATACTTGCCGCTAATACACTTGTGCGCGGCTACCTGGCTATGATTTTGAATGTCTTGAGAGGTGTAGACGCTAGTTAGACAAATTCAAATGTTTGTAGAGCTTAAGTAACTTAACTGCGGGGTCATCAGTCCCTAAACTTACAAACTACTTATGAACTACCTTATAGTAATGACATCACAAACATCCATGAACGAGGGAGGATTCGAACCCCCGACGGGGAACGGCCCCGCGCATCCTAGCGTAGCGCCTCAATGCACTCGGCCGCTCCGCCGCGGCCGCTAGTTAGACGTTGTCTTTATTGGGTTGATAGTGCATTAAGAGCGATGAAGTGATTAGCCATAGTGGGGTTCGAAAATTAATATGGATAAATTTTCTGGATTACTGATCTTCAGGACATCAGTGAATGGATGGAAACAGATGATTGGTAGAATAAGACAAAATGTGTTGGACTATGGCTGGCTAATGGCTCTGTGATTCTGGGGACTTTTGTGTTGTGTGTCGGGTAGGCCATTGGAATGCTCAAACCTTTTGATATTTTGCTCTGGATATGCGAAATTCAGAGTCCTCCACCTCGAAATACAGTGTTCGAAATGATTAATCATACGATTTGTTGTAACGCAATGGTGTTCCAAATTTGTAGACATGTATATTGATACATAATAATATGATTATGTGTTAGGGTGCTATTGCATGGATTTGCTCTGTTTGGGGTGTTTACGAAAGGGGTCGTAACATCTCGCAAATATGATGACTGCAGTGTAAATTGACCTTTCGTCGAGAAGCAGCGAATTGAATAAACACCTATAGATATGTGACATAAAGTGGGCTAGTTACCGTCATTGTGAGGTTTGTCTCACCGTACCCAAAAAGATGAGAAACATAGCTTGATCAGGATCTTTCCTTATTAGGTGATCTCCGTGTGTGTTAATCAGTTTCAATTCGATGGGGTAATGACTCATTAGAAGGAGCAAGAGTGATTTTTACATGCAATAGGCAAGTGGTCTAGTAACGTTTCGGAAATAAGGTATGGTAGACTATGCAGTGCAAAAGGTATAAGATTATTCGACTGCATGTAATTAGATTAATGTTCTAAATGTTCTAAAGCAGTTGATAAGACGATTGGGCAGTCATAATTCGAAACATTATTAAATTTCGTCGATGGAAACCGTGTAAGATGTGACAGGGAGGTCTCTATTGTTAGCGATCGCCGTTAGACTGCTGTCTGTGGTAAATGTTTGTGTAAAATATATTGCGAGAATTTCGACATCATTATGTCCCTTTGTCGTGGGTTAGTTATGACTGTGAGGATAATCCTCCCTGGTTTGAATATTGAATTTTTTACGGACACAAATAGATAATTTTGCATGATTGTTTGTCAGGAAAAAAGCTGTCATGGCAAGATCTGTTTGCTGTAGGGTAGTGTTGACTGCAGGGGTAACCCTGTCAATGGGCTGTATTGGTTGTTGTTACAAGCTCTTAAAGAGAGCGTCACAGACTGGCTGGGTCACAATTTAGGTACAAAGTCTTTCAAGTACTCTAAATATGCAATGCAGTGTTTGATTCCTGTTGTGTTCTGTTAGAATCTGGTTCTATGAAAGTCAACTTAAGGTTGTTGTTGTGGTCTTCAGTCCGCAGACTGGTTTGATGCAGCTCTCCACGCTACCCTGTCCTGTGCAAGTTTCTTCATCTCAGAATACGTTCGGCAGCCTACATCCTTTTGAATCTGCTTACTGTATTCGTCCCTCGGACTACCTCTACGATTTTTACCCCACAAACTTCCTTCTAATGATAAGTTGACAATTCCTTAATGTCTCAGAATGTGTCCAACCAATGTATCCCTCTCTTAGTCAGGATATGCCAGAAACTTCTTTTCTCCCCAATTCGGTTAAGCACCTCCTCATGAGTTACGTGATCTACCCATCTAATTTTCATCATTCGTCTGTAGCACCACATGTCAAAAGCTTCTATAATTTTTTTTCTGAACTCCTTATCGTCCACGTTTCACACCCATACAACGCTACACTCAAATGCTTTCAGAAAGGACTTCCCAATATTCGATGTTAACAAGTTTCGCTTCTTAAGAAACGATTTTCTTCCCATAGCCATTCTGCATTTTATATCTTCTTTACTTCGGCTATCAGAGGCTATCTTGATACCCAAATAACAAAATTTCTCTACTACTTTTATTGTCTCACTACTTAATCTAATTCCTTCGGCATCTCCTGATTTTCTGACATTGCATTCTATTATCTACGTTTTACTCTTGTTAATGTTCATCTTATATCTACCCTTCAAGACACTGTCGATTCCATTCAGTTGCTCTTCAGATCTTTTGCAGTCTCTGACAAAATTACTATGTCATCGACTAACCGCAATGTTTTTATTTCTTCTCCCTGAACATTAATTCCCTTTCCAAATTTCTCCTTCAATTCCTTCACTGCTTGCTCAATATACAGATTAAGCAACACTGGGGAAATGCAGCAACCCTGTCTTACTCCCTTCCCAAACTCTGGGGCTCTTTCTTGCCCTTCGACTTTAATAACTACTGTCTGGTTTTTGTATAGGTTGAATATAACTCTTCGCTCAGTGTATTTTACCCCTGATACTTTCAGAATTTAAAAAAAGTTTATGCCAGTCGACATTGTCAAAAGCTTTCTCCAAATCTACAAATGCTAAGAATGTGGGTTTCCCTTTCCTTAGCTTATCTTCTAAGATTAGTCGTAATATGAGTATTGCCTCCAAACTGATCTTCCCCAATGTTGGATTCCACAAGTTTTTCCGTTCGTCTGTAAATAATTCGTGTCAGTATTATGCAAACATGACTTCTTAAAAAGAGAGTTCTGTAATTTTCACAATTGTCTGCACTTGCGTTCTTTGGAACTGGAATTACAATATTCTTCATGAAGTCTGATGGTATTTCCCCTGTCTCATACTTCTTGCATACCAGGTGGAACAATTTTGTCATGACTGGCTCTCCTAATGATATCAGCAGTTCAGACGGAATATCATCTACTCCAGGAGCCTTGTTTCGACTCAAATGTCAAATTCTTCTCACAGTATTATATCTCCTATCTCATCTTCCTCCACTTCGTCTTGCATTTCTAGAATACTACCTTCAAGTTTATTTACTTTGTATAGGCCCTCTATATATTCCTATCACAGTTCAGCTTTCTCTTCTTTGCTTGTCTCCAACAACTTACGGTAATGTTCCTGAAGTTGTAAAAATGTCCTGCGCTAGCCCCACGTTTCGCGTATTTCAAGCGGCATCTTCGCGTCGCAAAATCTTGGCATGTAATTGGAATATTTCGACGCAATCAACGCCGTTGTTTATGTGATTTGTCATGCTATGGCTTGCTGAAGAAAAATATAGGGTCTCCATTAAAAAAAAACCACATAAGTTTGTGTTAAAAAATCACATTTGCTTTCGTTTTAGAATGTTTCCAAATATGTACATTCATGGGTCCCAGCCGTGAATTGATACCGGTGAAAGTCGTTTTCCAATAACTGTTATTGTTCCAGAGATATTTTGGATGAACAAGATAGCTGGGACACCCTATATTAGTTATCTAGTTTGGTTCATTGCTTGGAGGATTAAACTGTTCACGACCATACCTGTTGCATACAGTTGGCGGCAGATGTTTTGAAATGTGCGGCACGTTGGATGCTCCCTGTCCGGGTACCGTTCTGCATACACCCTGCAGGCTTCAGCTGCATTTTGTCGACACTCGCCATAGATGAGTATTACCTTCGCCTTTTCAGAGTTCGAATACGCCATGGTCACAGTTCCTACAACACTACACTATCACAGACGTCTGGTAACACAGTGTACTACAGTTAGTCTGCATGCAAAGACGAATGCAGAATAACAATAGCAGCAAGCGCTACATGCGTACACTGTGACTGCTAGACCAAACTACAACAGTGCACTACAGCCACACTCGTAAACACGGTCGTCATTGTAAACGTGTCCCTGCAGATGCTGCTCACCGACGGTGGCCCTTGTTCGTTACAACACGCAACTGAACGTCAACTTTCGGTTACAATATCTCCGTATGTAATTAGCATTTTACAATGCAACAAACGGCACTGATTACGTATTTCTTTATATGTTCAGATGTGCTAACGGGGTTAGATTTAAAAAAAAAAAAAAAAAAAAAAAAAAGAAAACGTAGGTTTGTGTTAAAAACATACTTCCGTGAATTTTTTTATGGTTTGTATTAACCAATTACACTAGCCTCTCTCCTCGCGTTCGGTCTGTGGAATCGGTTCGTCAGTATTTTATGTGGTTTACGAAATATATCCAGCGGTAATGTTAGGTGACTCACCCTGTATATGTTAAGATCAATAACATTCTTAACTATTGAAAAGAAGATCTTCATACTTACATCTAGACAACAAAACACATATTTGCAGACGTGCACACACAATAATTTTAAAAAATATAGACGTATATAGACTTATAATTGTGTCTTCCTTTTACACGTACATATCTCCCGCCACAGGGCTTTTATTGTAATTTTCTTTCATTACTCGCCACAGAGCGCTGTAATTCACTTAATTATTCTTCACTTGTCTTTCGTTATTGGCGCTCTTACGTCAGGAAGTGCTCAAAAATGACACTTTAGTTTGTTGGCACTGGGGAAAGTATTGTCTCTACCTGACCTGCTAGTGGCAAAGGTTGGCAGACCACCCCGAACCACGTGACATTTTGAGAAGCGCTTACGGAGTTTGAATCCGATGATTCTGTGAGGCGCAGTGAATGTGGACCCTAGATGTTTGCTAGTGCCGGTCGTTGATTCTCCTCGGATTTGGTTCAACGCCTATTACGCTAGCCGAGGAAGATATACTGGACACCAATGTGCAGATGGATAATGCACAGGACAAGTAAGCTCTTTTGGATTTCTCTAGTTTACCATACTTTCTTGCACTACACGTTACGCACAACACTTGCCACCTATCGCGCCACTGATTTCACATATCACTTATCAGTCTCCACAGGCTCTTATTATCTGAAAGATCTTTTCAATTTCAATCACTTTCACTTCACATTTTCGAGTGTGATTTCAATCACAAATTTAACTAGAAATAATAGATAACAATATTGTTATCTGATAAAACACTATGTGTTCTCCAACTTTGTTCTAAATAGTCAAATATGCTCTCCATGATGGAATCTTTGAATTAATTCCTTATAAATGCACCTAATTAAAAAATTTAATATTTTTCTTTGAACAATAAATAAGGACATGCAATATACATTGGATTCTATAAGTACTAAGTTTTGTTACAGGAGCAACAAAAAAATTATTAAGAATTCCACTTACTTCCATAATATTTACTTTAGCTAACACCTACATATTTACAGTAATATTTCAATCCTCCACATTCCACCCCCTCTTTAATGACGTATGCATATCAAGAAATTTTGATTAAGAAATTATCCTTTATCTTGAGTATGAGCCAACTTTGTTTTTATTGTTTTTTTTACTCCCTTTCAATCTTTAAGCTTATTCATTATTATTGACATTAGCTTTTGAATTAGAAACATTATTTTCGTCACTTTGGTAGAGAATTCAAGACAGTCTCCTTTTCTATTTCTTTTCTTTTCAGATTCATTCATACGATATGGATTCATAAAAATTCTAGCTAGAAATACTGCACCACACAGTTTCTGACATGAGACCAAATCTTACATCTCCCAACTTCCTCTACATGAAACTATCTGGGTGGTATAATGGAATACATCAAGATAAGATTTTAAATATACTACCAGAAATTGGCCTTATCGTCTGAAGAAAGATGACTTGCTATTGTAAAAGCTATTTGTTATGACTTCTACTCCTTGGTCAAGCTTTTGTGGCTGTAAAAAAAAAAAGAATTTTCGTGACAATAACTGACCTAGGACGTTTCAGTTAAGGACATCGTACATATGTACCTTTGTGTGTTCTAAAACGTTTTGTACAGTCAACTTAGTTTCATTATGGTTCATAAGGGTATTAATGAACACTTTGTTTCCTTGCAAGGGTAACTTAATAGAGAGGACACGATATCTTGTTGTCTCCTCTAGGAGAGATAGTATATGTCACATTGAAATGTAAGCTTTCTTTTTTCTTATGTCGTACTTGTTGCACCGACGGAATGCCAAAATCACCCTTCAAAGCTATTTCCACTTTGATATAATATAGTACAGTATTGTGTGGCACATAACTTTCTTGTTTGCGCACCTCATGTATTTGTTACGATTTTCACACACACATTTATATTCTCATACTCACAGACTAAAATTACAGAAAAGAAAGGTCAGAGTTGCGGAGGCCATAATTTATTCTCGATACCATACCGCGATCATCTGATATAGACGCTTATAACCGCCATATGCCTTAGCAAAAATAAATCTAATAATTAGAGTCTGCTAGGCATTACGCAGCCCTCCTTACTATCAGACGGCTCATCTCACACGTTATTGCTAAGTTTAGAAACTCGTACATGAGATCACCAAACATATCATGCTTCTCTTTCTTCTGTACATTTAGTTTTTCGCGTTGTTTTCCGAATTTTCTTTATGTATCTAGAAATCCAAAATTTTCTCGTACCTTTTTGATAGTGTTCAAAACTTTTGAAACAGTGGAGAATACCAAGGTTGTGTTGTTGTGATCTTCAGTCCGGAGACTGGTTTGATGCAGCTCTCCACAATACCCTATCCTGAGCAACCCTCTTCATCTCCACATAAGAACGACAACCTACATCTGTCTGAATCTGCTTACTGTATCCATCTCTTGGTCTTCCCCTGCGATTTTTTCCCCATACACTTCCCTCCAACGCTCAATTCACAATCCCTTGATGTCTAAGAATGTGTCCTACCAATCTATCCTTTCTTTTAGTCAAGGTATGCCAGAAATTCCTTTTCTCCCCAATTCTCTTCAGTACCTCGTCATTAGTTACGCGATCCACCCACCTAATCTTCAGCATTCTTCTGTAGCACCATATTTCAAAAGCCTCAATCCTCTTCCTGTCCACACTGTTTATCGTCTATGTCTCACTCCCATACAAGGCAGCACTCCATACAAATGTCTTCAGAAAGGACTTCCTTAGGTTTAAATCAATATTCGATGTTAACAAATTTCTCTTTTTCAGGAACGCTTTTCTACCCATTGCTATTCTGCATTTCATTTCCTCTGTACTGTATTTTACTGCCCAAGTAACAAAACTCATCTACCTCCTTTATTGCTTCGTTTCCCAATCTAATTCCTTCAGCATCACCTGATTTTCTTACACTGCACTCCATTACCCTAGTTTTGCTCTTGTTAATGTTCATCTTATATGCACCTTTCAGCACACTGTCCATTCCTTTCAATTGCTCTTCCAGGTCCTTTGCTGTATCTGACAGAATTACTATGTCGTCGGCAAAACTCAATGTTTTTAATTCTTCACCCTGAACTTTAATTCCTTCTCCAAATTTCTTCTTACTTTCCTTTATAGCTTGCTCAATGTACAAATTGAACAACGATGGAGAAAGACTACAACCCTGTCTTACGCCTTTCCCAACCACTGCAACCCTTTCATGCCCTTCAACTCTTACAACTGCTGTCTGGTTTTTGTACAAGTTGTATATAACCTCACGCTCAATATATTTTACTCCTGCTTGCTTCAGAACTTGAAAGAGTTTATTCCAATCAACATTGTCAAAAGCCTTCTCCAAATCTACAAAAGCTAGAAATGTAGGTTTGCCTTTTCTTAATCTATCTTCTAGGATAAGCCGTAAAGTGAGTATTGCCTCCCGTGTTATTACATTTCTCCTGAACCCAAACTGATCTTCCCCGAGGTCGGATTCTACCAGCTTTTCCATCATTCTGTAAATAATTCGTGTTAATATTTTGCAACCATGAATAATTAAACTGATGGTTCTGTAGTGTTCACACCTGACTGCACCTGCTTTCTTTTGAATGGGGATTATAACATTTTTCTTAAAGTCTGAGGGGACTTCGCCTGTTTCATACATCTTACACACCAGGTGAAACAATTTTGTCATGGCTGGTTCTCCCAGAGACTTCAGTAACTCTGAGGGAATATCATCTACTCCAGGGGCCTTGTTTCGAATTAGGTCTTTCAGGGCTCTGTCAAATTCTTTTCTCAGTACAGTACCTCCTATTTCATCTTCAACTACATCCTCTTCCCTTCCTACAATATTGTCTCGAAGTTCATTTCCTTTGTAGAGCCCCTCTACATACTTTTTCCACCTTTCAGCTTTCCCTTCTTTGCTGAGAACTGGTTTTCCATCAGTGTCCTTGATATTCATAGAGCTGTTTTTCTTATCTCCAAATGTTTTTTTTATTTTCCTGTAGGCTGTATCTATTTTCCCCCTATTTATATATTCTTCTACAGCCTTGCATTTGCCTTTTAGCCACTCCTGCTTAGCCATTTTGCACTTCCTGTCAATCTCATTTCTTAGTCGTCAGTACTCCATTTTGCCTGTTTCATTTACGGCATTTTTATATTTTCTCCTTTCATCGATTAAATTTAGTATCTCCTGTGCTATCCAAGGATTTTTTGTAGGTCTTTCCTTCCTACCTATTTTGTCCTCTGCTACCTTCACTATTTCATCTCTCAATTTTACCCATTCCTCCTCTACTGTTTTATTTCCCCCTGTTTCTGTCAATTGTTGCCTAAAGCTCTCTCTAAAATTCTTAAGAACCTCAGGTCCCTTCAATTTATCCAGGTCCCATCTCCTTATTTTTCTACCTTTTTGTAGTTTCTTTAGTTTCAGCCTACAGTTCATAACCAACAAGTTATGGTCAGAGTCGATATCTGCCCCTGGGTATGTCTTACACTGTAGAACCTGGTTCCGAAATCTATGTCTTTCCATTATAAAATCTATCTGGTATCTTCCGGTGTCTCCTGGTCTCTTCCACGTATACAACCTTCATTTGTGATTCTTGAACCAGGTGTTTGTTATAACTAAATTATGTTCTGTGCAAAATTCTACCATGCGGCTTCCTCTTTCATTCCTTTTGCCCAGACCATATTCACCTACTATCTTCCCTTCCCTTCCTCGTCCTACTACCGAATTCCAGTCTCCCATAACAATTAAGTTTTCCTCTCCCTTAATTGTCTGAATAATTTCCTTTAGCTCCTCATATATTTCTTCGATTTCCTCATCATCGGCAGAGCTAGTTTGCATATAAACCTGTACTACTGTTGTCGGTGTTGGCTTCGTATCTATCTTGACAATGATAATGCGATGACTCTGCTGGTCATAGTAGTTTACACGCATTCCTATTTTCTTATTCATTATCAATCCTACTCCTGTGATACTTCCAATTGGTTTTGTATTTATAATCCTGTACTCACCTGACCAGAAATCCTGTTCATCCTGCCACCGAACTTCACCAAGTTTACAGACGTGAAAATTTAGGGTTATATGATTTGACAAATTTCAATCAGCGTATTTTGCTTTCCCTTGTAGCTATCGACGTGGAACTGCAATGGTGGCCAGTGGGAGACTTAACTACAACCACATCTGCGATGGGTAGTTTTTGCTGTGGAGAGAAACAGGAACACATAAACGTAGAAATTTATATAAGTCAGTAACTTTCAACTAACGCGTCTGTTATAACTATTGATGTCAAAACTGATGTAGTGCAAAACTATCCACTGGGACTACAACTAAAAGTAGATACCATTCGTCTGCGTCAAGTAGTTTTTGCTTCAAAGCGGAATATTGAAAGAGAATATCCGACTATAATTTTCAACCACCGTACCGTCGACCTTTTATCGTTATAAACTCTCATCCATCACAATTTACGATGGGAGTCAGATAGCTACCGCAACATACAAACACTTTTTGTTTCCGATGTGTAGATTTAACTTCAAACAAATACCTCAGTTTGTGTGTTTACAAAATATGTGTTCAGAATGAATCTTTCATTCTGTAGCGGAGTGTGCGCTGATATGAAACTTCCTGGCAGATTAAAATTGTGTGCCGGAACCGGGACTCGAAACTGGGACTTTTGCCTTTCGCGGGCAAGCGCTCTACTGACTGAGGTATCCCGACACGACTCACGATGCCGCCCCACAACTTTACTTCCGCCAGTACCTCGCCTCCTACTTTCCTAACTTCACAGAAGCTCTCCTGCGAAACATGCAGGACAAGCATGGTACTGGCGAGGTACTGGCGAAAGTAAAGCTGTGAGGCGGCATCATGAGTCGTGTCGGGATAGCTCAGTCGGAAGTGCGCATGCCCGCGAAAGGCAAAGGTCCCAGGTTCGAGTCCCGGTTCGGGCACAAAATATTAATCTGCCAGGAGGTGTCAAAATGTGTGTTGCGTTGAGCCTTTGTTGTAACATCAGACTTTGAATACAGCAATTTAATTACTATTTTAAATGTTTTAATTCGGTTAGTAGGTACTGCAAATAAACAAAACACATTTTCGTTGTCTCTAGAAAAAATCACACGTACAACCAACAAGACAGAAGTAGTGCTGCGTGTCCGCTTTAGCCGTTAGCGCAAATACGTAGAAATGCTATCTTCCTGTCCACTGATTCAGCAGACTTTGAGTCCCACTCGTCGAAAACTCGGTGTGTCGGCGTGCTCATTTGTACGTGCGCCGCGGTCGCCATAATCTTGGAACATAATTTGGGCGAGTCCAGCGCTTTAAAGGGCTGGCAAGCGACTGGCGCCAGCACACAATCTGCGCGGCCGCGCCAGTCCTCTGGCGCCATTAGGCAGTCCGTGTGAGCCTCGCCAGACAGCTAGCTAGCCCGCCCGCTCTGAGCGTTATCCGCCGCCCGCGCTGTGGCGGAATTACCCCAGCGCTGTCTGCCGGCGCCAGCGCGCACTACCTCTCCGCCTGAATTATTACCCACACGCCGTTCCAAAGCACCGCGGAACGCCGTGTTTAGTGGAATTCTACCAGCAGCAGCATGGCACGGTTTCCGAAGTGGATTATTTTGCAACTGTTTCCCCAAACAGGTAACTCTGTGTAAAACGTTCTTCATCTACCAAGCCTAAAGCATGCACAAGGACAAAATGTGATACGTTTAAACTCTTCTGATACCAGCGGTGGTAATTTAACTACACAAGGTACCATTTCCCGCACGTATTTCTCATGCCACTCTTTTCTGCAATGTGGAACTCTATGTATTTTTTCACTCCATTGGCGTAATTCGGATAATGTATTTACACCATTTCTGAAATATTCTCCATGGTACATTTATGATTTTCTTGTTATCTCCTTGGGCAGTGTTCATTAGGAAAACCGTAGTAAATACATATATAGCCTTGATAATCCATGCAGAAGGATTTTCAATTACACACAATAGTAGGATGAGAATACTAATCAAATGGAAGAATAAAAACACACACACACAAGTCCCGTCGGAATGCTGTGGTAGAAGACTTTATCAACACCGACCACAAGAAAAGTTTGCTTGATTACTATTCAATAAAGACATCGATATACAATCGAATAATAACAAGAGTTGTCTCTGTCGCGTCCCGGCAAAGTCTCACTATCCTGTACTGGAGTAAGGGCGTTCTGCGTGGCGCAATCGGGACGTTAACGACAATGGGTTACTATGAACTTGCTACTAACCTTTATATCGGAGATGAGAGGGAGAGGATCTCCTGTAGTTGAAGCAGTTATTTTCAGATAATAGGTTTCTGAATTGGAATAGCAGAGGGTTTCAGTTAATAAATAATGTTTATTTTAACACAATTGTTTATGAGGTGTTGGACCATAAATCCCTTATGTCTATGCACTTATACAATGATCCTGCGTTTCAATGATTACTTCACCACTAAATGTGTGCACTCTCAAGAGACAAGTATCAGACAATCACTTGCTCTTGTAAAGTTCTAAGATTCCTCTAACTACTAGAGACAGGGACTGACAGTCTCTGTTCAGTTATGTTCCCTGAAACTTTACAATTCTTACTTTATTGGTAGTAGTAACTGTGTGTCCACTCTAGTCCATCACCGTCTTCTCATAGTTGAAGTATTTAGCTGCTGCGGACCTCTGCGACCCAGCTGTCGTCTCGTCGTTTAACCTTCCTACTCGATCTGCCAACTGAACTCAACTCTGATCGGCTGACTAGCCTTTTATTTCATTTTGTGCTTACTGAGTTTCACACGACGCTGTTAAACCTGAGTGATCTGGTTGCACACGAGAGCTGTTGGTTCCACACGACACTTTCATTTCTAACTAATTTGTTCGCAAGAACGCCTCTGACCCCACTCGACACTATTTACTATCAGCTAATGTGGTGCCTCCTGTTTGCTTCCTGAATGACGCCAGTTCGACTCACACGGCTTCTTCTGCCCGACAGTCAAATCTAACTTATTCGATTAACAATTCGTGCTTGGTAGCCTAACCTACCTTATCTTGCTTCCACTTCCTGGTGGAACTTTTGTGTTTTGGCTGGATATCGAGCCAGTTTTCTTAAGACCACAACATTTCATGAAACAGTCATAGAAGCACTTTGTAAAAGAAAGAAAAGTAACGGAAAATATATTTCAGAATTTAGAATAGAGAATTAAACAATTGTCTGAAAATGAAAATACCAGAAAGCTAGAAGCTGTGCAAAATGAAAAGAGATAGTACGCAAAGTACACATACTTTTACAGGTTCATTACAACAAAGCGTAGACAGAAATATGCGTACGAAGTTTTGAAAGCTATGAACAGGGAAGAGAGAAGCATTGCCTCACATAACGTTATACCAAATGAAAAACGTAATAGTCATTAATCTTGTTCAAATACTGCCGAAGACGATACTGGAAAAGTACGTATAATGAAACAGTGGACCCTGTTACTATGCAGGAACAGCAAGAGGTGTGAAGAACACAATTGTGCTTCTGTTTACAGATTGTATCGTTATAATTCATGAAGAACACAATTGTGCTTCTGTTTACAGATTGTATCGTTATAATTCAAAAGAATGAAAACAACCTTTATAGATCTGTCTACCAGCTGAACAAACAATACATGAAATATAACTTTAAGATGTCTTGTAATGAAACTAAAGTAATTGCTTTTCGAGTAAAATATCAGATTAGATGCACACTTAGTTTTAATAATTCGGATACAGAACAGGTCTCTGATATCTCTTATTTAGTATGTGTTGCAAGTTTCGTTTTCGATTAAGATGCTGAAAATAAAATACTCAAATTCGAAACTGCGTGTGCTACAATTAGCAAAAAATTGAGGCATGGAATACAAACACAGATAAATTTGCAATTTTATGAACTAATACAAAGCTTATGTGCTATACTATGGAATCGAAAGTTGGATTACGAAACAGACACAAGAAAGTAAAATTCAAAACTGTAGAGATGAGGTTCATGAGAAAGAAAAGGAAATAAATAAATACTTTGGAGTCAACACCTTCTGACATTGCCCGATCATAGAATTCCGCTGAAGATCTTAATGTACAAACCGAATGGAAAAAGGAATCATGGTTTTGAGTTCGCAGCACGCAACAGCCTCTTCATGATGATGATATAAATCATAATAAAACTTTTTTATAATATTTGATAAAAATAGTCTTCCTTGACAATTAAAACGATGAAAAGTTTCTAAATTACTTTACACAAAACTACTGTAGGCATTGAAAATGTTTCCTATCAAAATTACAATCTGTAGTTGACACAGATGAAAATAACTGCGATAAATTAATTATTGTTCCATTAAGATTCCGGTATGCAGCCGCAAGAATTATCCTTCTTCTAATATTTCGGCTGTGTAACGTTCTGCCATCATCAGAGTAAGCCGAAAGGACGCTCCAGTGCGCGCTTCGGCCCTTTATACTCACTCACCGTGCGACTGCGCTTGCGGCCACAGATACATATGCGCCCGAGACTTTGGTCGGCGGCAAAGACGTGAATAATGCACAAGTTCAATCTGACTCGATCGGTGTTAGCATGTCGCTGTATTACTATGACCTGCACTGTGACGACTTCTTTGTGAGTTTATTACAGAACGTGCTGGATTCCATGAGTTATCCAGATTGAAACCACTATGTTTATTAATTAAATTCGTCGTCAAGCGAATTTCAATTGCCTCCTTCACTACAGAAAAAATATGATGTAGTTGCCAAAATTTCAACGTTCTCATACAACATACTGTGACCACTGTCAATACAGTGCTCTGCCACTGCCGACTTGTTACGTTGTAAAGGTCATGTGTACCTTTGGTGTTGTGTACACCTGTCGATCTACATCAGGTAGTAGCGTCCTGGTCTTGTAACCATAGGGTCGGTCATTCGAGTCTTGCCATGACACGTTATTTTTTGTTTATTTTGCTGTGTTCAAATATTTACACAATTTTAATATCTGATGGTAATTTTTGTGAAAACTACACATATTTTTGTTTATTCGTAATTTTCTATATTTTACAACAGGTTGTTGTTATTGATGGTTTCAATCAACAAAACATTTTTACACTATTGACGACAGTTTGTTTTATTGTTCAGTTGGTGCAGAGCTACGACACTATTTTTGTAAAGTAATCTCCATAGCTACAAATGGCTTTCCAAGCAGTTAATAGAAATGTCATCAAAAACTGACAAGTTGACTTCAAAACTACTTAAAGGCTTTTTAATCAATGTTGTAAAGCCATATCCTAGAAAGCAAAACGTTTATTTTACTGAATGGTTCTTGGAGCTCATAAACTGATTCCACGCTTTAGAATGAAGTTTTTCGGAACAACAGACGTCTGCATACCTGCACCGTGCGAGTACTTCCACCAAAATGCACCCCATTCGTGCAGCTTTGTGACGTGTATTTCTACCGCCTCCAAAACTGTGCCTACCTGATTGAACGAGGCCATGAAATTAGTGAACAGAGTAGATAGCATCAAACGCCCTTAAATTGTTCATCACCAGCTTTATCATCAAATATTTGGTGAATGATCAGTATGGTTCGCTTCTAAGCTGTGCCATACAAGAGAATTCTTTATGAACGTAAATGAAGTTTGATTTCCAGTTGACATTTCAAAGAAAACTTGCGACCGTAAAACTGCAGCATTTGTAAGATGTACTCGATGCCGCGAAAATGACTGTTTTCCATGGTTTTACGATGTTTATCACCCTGGCATGTGTGATACCATTTCGAAATGAAGGATTTATATATATTTTTTATATTTCAATATTGCCACAATTATGGAATTTACAATGTTTTTAGTGGTTTCTATTCTTTCATTTAAATCATCAATTTTGGCTATCTTTTAGAAAATATTGAAAATTACGACTATAAAAATACGTGCACTGTTCCAAAAAATTACCATTAGGTATCACAATGGTGTAAGTATTAAAAAACAATGAAGAAATATAAATGTACTAGCTTAACGCCCGCTGCTTCGCATGCGTAGGCTGGTTGGTCTGCACCAGTTGTTTCTCCCTCTATTTTCATAGATGTAGCTTAAGTACTATCATAATGAAATGATGTGATACTACTTGTAGCAACGGCAGAATGGCCGTGCCTATTGTGGCGCCATGCTGGGTTGCGGGCTGCTGTTCGCCGTCGGGCATGGGTGTCTGTGTTGGCCTAAGCATAGGTTAGTCTATGTTAGTTTAAGTAAATAATACGAATATTATAGACGATAAATTCCTAGCAGGAAAAATTATATATAAAAAATAGATGAAGATTACTCACCAGGCGAAGGAGGACAGGTATGATAGTAGCACAAATAAATAGAACATACACACACACAGAAACGCAAGCTTTCGCAACCCAGTTGCTTCTTCAGGCAGAAGGGAAGGAGAGGCAAAAGGAAATGATGAGGGTTTTAAGGAAGGGGGTAAGGAGCCATTCCTATCCCGGGAGAGGAAAAACTTACCTTGAGGGAAGAAAAGGAAGGTATAAGTTAATTTAATTAGTTTGTAAGCCTTAGGGACTGATGACACCATAGTTAAATCTCTTAAGATTTACAAACATTTGAACATTTGATTTTACTACTGGTAACCCCCTATGGCACCCCTTAATAGTTGAATATCGAAAAATACCCCAACATGTGTCTTTTAAATTCCAACCAAGTATGCAAATATCACTTTTTGTAATGCTGGGTTCAAAATTGTCTTAGCAGCAACGTATTTTCAAAAAACGTTTCATCCCCTAGTTCACCCCGTAAATGATTATTTTCTGAAAATTCTGACCAAGAAAACATAACAATTTATCTGGATGTAGCTTCAAATTACCTTAATAGCAAAAGATTTTCGAAAAAACATCCCCACAATTTAATCCCATTGGTTGAATTTCCAAAAATACCGAAGCACGTATTTTTTAAATTCTAACCAACAATACAAATATTAATTTTTGTCAGCTCTAGCTTCAAAATTGCCTTAACAACAATGTATTTTCGAAAAGAATTTTTGATCCCCTATTTTACCCCTTATTTGTTTAATTTCCAAAAATTAAAAAAAAATACCTCGTGTCTTTTTAATCGTGTTCAAGAATCCATATCCTAAGTTTCGTAATTATAGCTTAAAATTTGAGTTACAAGCAACATATTTTTGAAAATAAATTTTTTGCGTCCCCTATTTTATCACCTTATCGGTTGAATTTCCAAAAAATGCCTAAAATGTGTCTTTAAATTAGAACCCTGAATTGAAAACCGAAATCTTGTAGTTCAAGCTTTAAAACTGCTTAAATAGCAACGTAATTTCAATAAACGTTTCATCCACTATTATACCTCCTTACGGACGGAATATGGAAAAATCGCTTCTTAAATGCTGCCTACAAAGGAAGCTCAACAACCTGTACAAATTTCAAGTTTCCATCTTCAGTGGTTTGGGCTGGGCGATGAGTCAGTCAATCAGTCAGTCAGTCAATCAGTCAGTCAGTCAGAAAGTTGGGACATTTCCTTTTATATATAGAGATGTCACAGCGGGATTCGAACCCCCAACACTATGTTTACAAGGCCAGAACGCTACTACCCGAGCTACATCGACAGATGTTGCAAGTGTTTTAGTTATTGGTTCTCACAGGTACTAGCTAAATTTAAAAAGTCAATTTTCTTAGGAATTTTTGAGAGTTGCATCGAATGGCTTTGGCTCATTGTTATTTGAGTTCTGAACTTCATCCGCTATAAACATAAAAAAATTCTAAATCCGATTCCCATGTTGTCTCCTTGTAAGAGAAAAATGTTAGTCACAATGACGAAACCTCAGTCACGTGACTCGTGGTAATATTAGATGTTGGTATCAAACCACAACACAGCACATATACCGACACATGCAGTATATTTAATTGTTGGTCCATGGTACCGACGATAAGCCCTTTGGATTGCTTGATATAACATTGATCTAGAAATAAAGAAACCACCATAACTATACAATTTCGTTGACCAACTTAAGAGACTGTCACAATAACATGTAATTGCAATAAAAACGATATGCAGAAGAATGTATGACGTGATACTAAACGTTGTAAGTCTACATAATTAAAATGACTCGTCTCCAACTTTCAACTATTGGTGTTTCCATCGTAGTTCAAATTAATATGAAAACGTTACGCAATTGCACCATATTGGATTATTAAGAATGTGTGATGTAGAGTCACATTTATTGGAAAGAAAATTATGGCACTGTACATCCGTCAGCTATTTATATTGATTTGCATGACACTGCACATTACCATCCAACGAATATCTACACTATGCATCCAAATAATGTAAAGTAGTCCAAGTGGGCAATCGTTCTACTTGCGGGATACCTGAACAATGAGGGAAACACCAAAGGTTGAATTTGACAGGTGTCGTTTAAATGCTTTAAATGTTTAGAAAGTTTCGAATAGGATGATCCGGTTTTTCAGGGCTAATGGGCTAACAGGGAATACAAAATGCCGTGACTAGTGTCGAAAGTGTCTCACAACAACACTGTGAATGTGTCTTTAAATGGTTCTTCACATAGAAAAATTACAAAAAAGCATAATTCGAAGAATTCTTCTGTTCTTTGCCTCTAATTTCTCGAAAAAGGGTTGGAAATTGGGATGTTATATCGTAAGTTCTGGGAGCTCAGTATCGCTTCGTGTTGCAGGAAGCGGTCCAAGTATTCTAGGATTCTTCCTTCTGTGGAATGACTTATTACCTTTCGGTAGTACATACAGTCATCCCCTTATGTACTGTCTGTTGCCGATCATATGATATCTGCTTTGCTTCTGTATAAGGTGATAGTGACGTATACGGCTTATGTAATATCAGTTGAATAGTGTTGATGTGTTCTGTCTCTTGTGTGATTTTATTGGAGTTTCAGAGAGATCCTACTCTCGCCCCTGTATCTCCCTCTGTTGACGCCTCGTCTGACAGTCACCGTTGCCAGGCAACACTACCAGCCGTCGGACACTCCTATGATTCACCGCCTCCCACGCAGCCGACGTCGTCGCTCCAGGTATCCAGGCGATTCAGCGGTTCGAATCGTCTCCTTCAGCAGCCGCCACTGCCATCCCTCGTCCTCCTCATCAGAATCCACATCGTCGGTTCTTGTATTTTCTTGATGATTATTGTTAGTGTTCATCGTCCATGGTCTCATGTCAACTCACGTAATCTCTGTCCGCACGACAATCCACTTGGGTGTAGAGAATGCCATACATAATTAATTTTCAATAGCAGTCTGACATTTTACATTATGAGACTTTCAGTCAGAGAACCCTACAGGGCCATAAACGAACTAGTTTGGGGCCCACATGAGGCTTGGGCCCTAGGGAATTCACCACTCCTCCCTGTCGCCATTCTTATCAGGGCTGCAGATATGTCCATGGCTTAACGACAATCTCCCCATTGACTCATTCAAGTATTGGAATGCCTTCCACCGCCTTATTGTGAACAAACCTATGTCACAATACCCCCTCCTTTACCTCGACCACCTCTTACCTGACAACCATTTCGATTTCTTCCTCTGTGACTTATCATCATTTCTGACAATGCCAACTTTCGTTACACCCTCTTCTCTGACGTCTGTGACTGGACAAACAACTCCCTCCTGCTCCTCACTCCGACTTCTAATACTTGCACTGCATACCGCATCTAATCTCAATATATAGCTGCACATGATATCCAGCTAAAAGTTTGCACAATTCGCATCACTGCTCAAGATCCACGACCGCCTCACTTACCACCACCAAAGTCCCCTCTGTATCACTTCCGTTTATAACGTTGTCCTCTTTACTGGATAATACAGAGATATGTGGGAAATCTCCCTCAACCTCATGTTTCCCAAACCAAACACAATTCCCTCCAGTACCTCTTACAAACGTCCCAGAGTTCCTAAAAGTATATGAAACCATCCATTCCTGTGGAATCCACCACCACTTCCACCATCTACTTACTGATACTCAGTGTGGTTTTCAGCCTTCCTTCTCCACTGACGACAAACTCATACACATCACTCTCCTCCTCTGTCACCAACTTAACTTCCGCCAATGTTATCTCTGTCTCCCTAGCCCCAAACATGCATATGACTTGGGGTGCCAGACTGGTCTGATCTTCAGCCTCCAAACCTATGCTCGTCCCATCAACTATGTCCAGGTCATTCCCTCCCATCTATTCTAGTGCACGTTACAATCAATCCATTAATAACACCTTCTCCCTCTCTGCTGGGATGCCGTATTCTTCCCTCTCCTCTTCTTCTACCTAACGGCATATATATACAAAAAACCCTCATCCAGTTCACCCCTTGGTGCATCCAGTGATTTCTGTCTACCAGTTCCATCAAAACCCAGGTGAGCATCGTAGGTCGAACCAACCTCTCGCTCCGGCACCACGGTTTTTACCTGACGCTCCATTACCATCTTATCCAACTTAGCTCCACTCTCAAATACCTAGGCCTTACCCCTGACTGAAACTTTTCCTGGAATCCACACCTAAAGTTCGTTCATGAGAATGTCAAAACTGCCTCTATCTCCTTCCTGATGGAACCTAGTGATTGCATTCCAACATCATATTAATAACTGTCAATCCCTGATCCACCATGTCCTTTCTTTAGCCAACCTTGATTCGTTACCTGATCCCCATACATCTACAAACCCCCTCCGCCCTCCCCATCCACATCCTGTCCTATGACAACAATCAACACCCTTCCCTCCTGGATGATGCCCTGTGTCCTGAAATCTATCGCCGCTATCAGCTTGCCCCCCTGCCTCCCCCCCCCTCATTGAGCGCCCCTTCTGTCCCTTGTCTCACCCTCTTTCACAGGTTCGTTCTTGTCTGCTAAAGCTAGTCTTTCAGCCTTCCCCTACGTCGATGATTCCCACCCCCATTCCTCTCCCTCCTTATCAACCCCAGCACACATTCGAAATCTCCTGCAGGCCATCCAGCATTACACTCACCTGTGATCATAGTGTGTGTTATGTGTGCCACCGTTTCATGTTTTGTGTGTTAAGGCATCGACGGGCGTTCTGTGACAATTCGGTATCTTTTCACCATATACTGTGAATATGTAACCCGCAGATTACTCTACCGTATTTTAATTGTTGTAGTGTTTCAGTCTCCATGTGTTACATCATTTCCATCACTGTTTCCTCATGCACTCACCGCATTGTCTTCTTTTTGCGTGTCGCTGTTATTATTTTTTGTAAATCCTCAATTTATGTATTATATTTTAAAACACCCAAATTTCTTCTTGTTAAATTATGTTGTCTGTACGCTAAAGAGCAGCACTTGGTCGCATTGCCGGTCTGCCTGTACCTTCTATGAGAATTGAAGAAAGCAGTACACATGAAATGTGAATGGGTCGATGATTTCCAATAATCGAAAAGTTTTTCTTTTTTTCCTTTTTTTAATTTTATTTTCGGTATTTCATAATGCAATTATACTTCCAAAATATTTGACCTCATTGCCAATTTGAAAAATGATCAAATGTTTGTAAATCTATGGGACTAAACTGCGTGGTTATTAGTCCGTAGCTTACTAGCTACATAAAGTAAGGTAAAACTAACCTAAGGACAACACCCATGCACGAGAGGAATATTCGAATCCCCGACGGCGAACGACCGCGCGCACTAAACATGTAACTGTGAATGTACATAGGGGGACATTTATACTGATTCCCTCACTTGCATACCAATTTGGTGACTTCTAGTTGTGGAAGTGATAAGATTTTTCCTGCAAAAAAATAAAAAATAAATGAAAAGTAACTAAATAGGTAAAAAATAAATACATGTATAGATGAGTGCAAATTGCAAGTGAATAAAACTAGAAATGTAAGTATATTTAGAATTTCACAATTTTCACGTGTTCGTTGGTAAGATCACCTTTTCTGTGGAACCTGTTTTGCCAAGATAGCATATTTATTTTCCACAATGATCGGCTACAACTGAAAAACAGTAAAAAAGGTTCCACTTTTAGAATTTTGAGCCAAAGTGGGGATGGAGTGGGCTGTGGTCTCCCAAGAGAGTGTATATGGAGACAGCGGTTGATGTGTCAGCTTGTACTTGTGCTTAAGTGGCGGTGGGGAAGCGCAATTTCATGTTAAGTGCAATTCAATGTTAGCTATGAATCATGCGTGGCAGTATTTCTGGTTCATGGAAGAGCGTAATTGTATGAGGCAGGAGAGGTGGGAGGTGGCAGCTGTCTTGTAACGGTAGTGAAGTGAAAACGGGTGACGTCATGGGGGCCATTTAATGTCACAGTGCTCAGACCGGCATCACTATATTACTGTTGTACCACACTGTTGTAATGGAGTCATTCGATGTATGTACCACATTGATCTCTGCTGCTGTTCCTTGCACTATTCCTTGTCCCTTAGCAACGACTACGGAAATTCGACTTCTGTCGGTCATAGATTCAATGCATTGAAGACTGAAATTTCATGTTCTCCACACCCTTTTACGACCTTGGCTCACGAAATATTGTAAAACTGAAGAACCCATTTACCTTGCGGCACCTGTCGTTTAACGTTAAGTATATGTTAATCCCATTATCACATGAATTACCGGAGTATATATGAGAGCTGTACGAGCGGCCGAGCGCATTGAGGCCGTATGCTACGATGCGCGAGGCCGTTCCCCGTCGGTGGTTCGATTCCCCCTCGGGCATGGATGTTTGTGTCCTCTTTACTATAAGGTAGTTCATGAGTAGTTTGTAAGTTTAGAGACTGATGACGCCGCAGGTAAGTCCCTTAAGCTTGACAAACATTTGTAATTTGTACAAATTCGTCGTTATTTTATACTTTGTGTAAGTTTTCTGCATCTGTAAATGTCTTCAACCCAAGACTTCCACCACTTCCTTTTATTTTTCGGTATACATACTCAGCCATGGGTATAGAGAGGTGCACGCCCATACGATCCCGCACCCTAGCTTTCCGGGAAAGATAAGTCTTTTTAAAGCACGTTTCTAAATCTTTCGAAACAATTCATACACGTTCCTAGCTCCGTGAACCACAGACATTAGCGACGTTGGATGGCTTGCGTGCCTCAAAGGTGCAGATAGCCATACTGCAGATGCAATCAAAGAGCAGGCATACTTGTGGAGACGCCAAACAAACTTGTTATTTCTGAAGAGGAGCAGTAGAGTTTTCAGTAGCTACAGGGGCAACTGTCTGAAATTTTGATTGACCTGGCCGTGTAGCATCGACAAACGTAACTTTGCCATGAAATTACCGAGAATGGTTGAAAGCAGTTGTAAAGTACAGACTTTTCTTGAGGACATGAGCTCTACTGTATGAATATATGATGAATGCGTGTTCTTGAGTAAAATGTTTTTTTTTGGGGGGGGGGTGGGGGGTAAAATAGTCCCACATTTGGATCTCTAGGTTTGGACTACTGAGGAGGATTTCTTCATTAAGAAGAACCAAACAGGTTATATAGCAAAGAATACTGTATCCCTTACTCAGGCACAAGCTAGAAAAAATGATATGACAAACGGATTGGTTGAAATTAGCTATGGTAGGAATACTGAAGTTTGGAGGCAGGATGAACAGGATTTCTGGCAGACGGGTACACAGACAAAATGATCAATACAATTTTCAAATCATTAAAAATATTCCATATGGTTTCAAGCTGGTAGAAGCTGACCTCGGGGAAGATCAGTTTGGATTCAGGAGGAATGTTGGAACCCGGGAGGCAATACTCACTTTACGTCTTATCTTAGAAGATAGATTAAGGAAAGGCAAACCTACATTTTTAGCTTTTGTAGATTTGGAGAAAGCATTTGACAATGTTGACTGGAATACACTCTTTCAAATTCTGAAGTCAGCAGGTGTAAAATTCAGGGAAAGGAGAGTTATTTACAACTTGTACAAAAGCCAGACCGCAGTTGTTAGACTCGAAGGGCATGAAAGGGAAGCATCAGTTGGGAAGGGAGTAAGACAGGGCTGTAGCCTTTCTCCGATGTTATTCAATTTGTACATCGAGCAGGCGGTGAAGGAAAGCAAGGAAAAATTTGGAATAGGGATTAAAGTTCAGGGTGAAGAAATAAAAACATTGCGTTTTGCTGATGACATTGTAATTCTGTCAGAGACAGCAAAAGGCCTGGAAGAGCAGTTGAATGGAATGGACAGTGTGTTGAAGAGAGCGTATAAAATGAACATTAACAAGAGCAAAACAAAAATAATGGAATGCGGTCTTAGAAAATCAGGCGATGCTGAAGGAATTAGATTAGATAACGAAACAATGAAGGTGGTAGATGAGTTTTGTTACTTGGGTAGTAAAATAACATGCGATGGTCGCAGTACAACGGATATAAAATGCAGAATGGCAATGGGTAGAAAAGCATTTTTGAAAAAGAGAAATTTGCTAACATCGAATATTAATTTAAGGGTAAAGAAGTCTTTTCTGAAGGCATTTGTGTGGAGTGTTGCCTTGTACGGGAGTGAAACATGGACGATAAGCAGTGCGGTCAGGAAGAGAATAGAGGCTTTTGAAATGTGGTACTACAGAAGAATGCTGAAGATTAGATGGGTAGATTGCATAACTAAGGAAGAGGAACTGAACAGAATTGGAGAGAAAAGGAATTTTTGGCATACCCTGACTAAAAGAAGGGATCGCTTGGTAGGACACATTCTTAGACATCGAGGAATCGTAAATTTAGCATTGGAGGGAAGTGTGTGGGGTAAAAATCACAGAGGGAGACCAAGAGACGCGTATAGTAAGCAGATTCAAGTGGATGTGGGTTGCCGTTCTTATGAGGAGATGAAAAGGCTTGCTCAGGATAGAGTAGGGTGGAGAGCTGCATCAAACCAGTCTCCGGACTGAAGACCATAACAACAACACATGGTTTCAACCTTATCGACATCTTTAATTTCATCGTGTCCTTTATATTCACCGTTTCACAAAGAATATCACTGATATCACAGTATATTATTTCTTCAGCCACCCCAACACTCCTCTCAACGTGCATCAGGTTTCCTACCTCCGACGACGCCACAACAATAATTCCGAAGATAAACTAACTCTGTTTTTGCAAAGATATATTAACCGAAAACGAATATGCATCAAAATAAGACCTGTTCCCTCTTAACCTTACCATGTCAAATACTCGTACCACTACCAGGTGGCGCTACGTATCATGCTGAACATAGGTTTGTTGGTTTTGACTTATATTGCAATGCTTTAAAAAAATGCACGCCTACACTTGGAACCAGTAACGACGGCGGTCCAGTTTAGGCTTCATCTGCGCACTTACTCTACGCATTCTCCAACGGCCAATGTTGCTCTAAGCGCTCTGCTATGAATGCTGTGACCATTGCAAGCTTATTACATGAATGAAGCGAGTTATTTAGTGCCTTTTATTGAATTTATGGTAATAAGCGATATAAACAATCTTCAAGCGCTAAACACATGTATACGCCTAACGCCTGTTGCTGATGATGCTGTGGTGTATGGGAGGGTGTCGTCTTTAACTGACTGTAATATCACACAGGATGACTTAGACAAAATTTCTAGTTGGTGCGAAGAATGGCAGCTGGCTCTCAATGTAGAAAGATGTAAGGTGATGTGCATGAGTAGGAAAAACAATCCCATAATGTTCGAATATAGCATCAATAGCGAGCTTCTTGATGCTGTCGCGTCGTTCAAATATTTAGGCGTAACACTGCAGAGCGATATGAAATGGAACGAACATGTAAGGACAGTCATGAGTAAGGCGGACAGCCGACTTCGGTTTATTGGGATAATTTTGGTAAGATGTACTTCACCTGTACAGGAGACCGCGTATAAAACGCTTGTGCGACCACGTCTTGAGTATTGCTCAAGTGTTTGGGACCCGCAGCAGATCATTTTAAAGGAAGACATAGAGGCAGTTCAGAGGCGAGCAGCTAGGTTTGTTACTGGTAGGTTCGACCAATGCGCGAGTGTCACGGAAATGCTCCGGCAACTCAATTGGGGATCGCTGGAGGAAAGACGACGTTCTTTTCGTGAATTTCTGTTGAGGAAATTTAGAGGGCCTTAATTTGAAGCTGAGTGTAGTACTATCTTGCTGCCGCCTACTTACATTTCGCGTAGTGATCACAAAGACAAGATAAGAGATATTAGGGCTCGTACGGAGGCATAAAAGCATTCTTTTTTTCCTCGTTCTCTTTGGGAGTGCAATAGGAAAGGAAATGCCTAGTATTGGTACAGTGTACCCTCCGCGACGCACCTTACGGTGAATTGCGGGGTATGTATGTAGATGTAGACGTAGGTGTAGAACGCCATTATTGATTGAAAGTGAAAAACAATGATTCCTCCCTGTGTGCCACGAAATGCACGATCCCTCATCGTTCGTGGGTCTAACTTTCACAATCAATATCGCAAAAATTGTAATGGAATACAAGAACCTTATTTACACCGCAGTGCGAAAATCTAAATTTCTGGTTTTCAGGACAAACATTAATATCACGTACCCACTGATATTCGAGGCTTTGTAAAGAATACTGGAAATATTTTCCTTCTGTGATTTTTGTACCCTTTGATGCTGCTTACTGTGGAGAGAATTAAGGGCGGCGTCATTCGCATCTGTCGCCAGAGGCTCGTCCGCCCCACCTGTTGCCAGGTCGTTTGCGCTGCCAGCATCGGCGGCCTCGGATGCTCCTCATTAGGGACTGGGCTCTGTGCTGCCGCCTCGTTAGGCGCCGTCTGTTTCCATATGTAGGCTGTCTGGTGCCCGCGGGCAGGGAGCAGGGGGCAGGCTGTCGCCTGGCTGACGCTCCGCCCACGGTTGCTTGTTACGCGACACCGGCAAACCGGATTTGCTACCCAGGAGATGGGAAGCCGTGTTTCTGAGACTTCAGCTGCGCCATTTCTCTTTCTTAAGGAAAGGATTCCGTAGTAGTAGAATTTCTTACGTTTTGTTTGTCGGTCATTGACAGCGTTAATGAATTTCATGAAATATATGACACCTCACCTTGCAAACTAAAAAGTTTTTTTTTTTATTTTCTTCTTTTTTTTGCGAGCATTATCGGTTTGAAAAGTTCAAACGTTCGTCTTGGCAGCTGTACAACATCAACATGAAAGTAACACGGAAAGCTCAACAAGAGATCTACAGGGTCACAATTATTGAACTATATTTAATAACACGTAAATTAGTTACAATTTAAGGTGTACACAAGTAATGCTCACTACAGATGTACCCAAATTCTGTATGACCCAATGAAGTGTCGAAATTCGATGCTGTCGATGTCTTCCTTAATGGCCGTTTACTGCTCAGGTTTGTTGGTTTTGACTTATATTACAATGTTTTTTTCTAAAAAAAGAAAGGAGACAGGGAGAGAGAGAGAGGGGGGGGGGAGAATGCACGCCTACACTTTGAACCAGGAACGACGGCGATAGACTTTTGGCTTCATCTGCGCATCTATTTCACGCATTCTCCAATGGCTAATTTTGCTCTAAGCGTTCTGTTGTGAATTCTGTAACCATTGCAAGCTTATTACATGACTGAAGCGAGTTATTTAGTGGATTTTATTATATTTGTTGCACGTTATCATCAGTCTACATAAGCAAGCTATATAAACAATCTTCAAGCGCAAAACACATGTATACGCCTAACGCCATTATTGGTTGAAAGTGCAAAATAATGCTTCCTCCCTCTGTGCTGCGAAATGCGCGATCCGCCATCGTTAGTGGGCCTAACTTTGGTATTCACAATCAATATCGCACAAATTATAATGGAATACAAGAACCTTATTTACACCGCAGTGCGAAAATCTAAATTTCTGGTTTTCAGCACAAACATTAATATCACGTACCCACTGATTTTCGAGGCTTCGTGTAGAATAATGGAAATTTTTTTCCCTTCTGTGATTTTTGCACCCTTTGATGCTGCTTACTATGGAGAGAATTAAGGGCGGCGTCATTCGCATCTGGCGCCGGAGGCTCGTCCGCCCCACCTGTTGCCAGGTCGTTTGCGCTGCCAGCATCGGCCCTCAGATGCTCCTCATTAGGGACTAAGCTCTGTGCTGCCGCCTCGTTAGGCGCCGTCTGTTTCCATATGTAGGCTGTCTGGTGCCCGCGGGCAGGGAGCAGGGGGCAGGCTGTCGCCTGGCTGACGCTCCGCCCACGGTTGCTTGTTACGCGACACCGGCAAAACCGGATTTGCTACCCAGGAGATGGGAAGCCGTGTTTCTGAGACTTCAGCTGCGCCATTTCTCTTTCTTAAGGAAAGGATTCCGTAGTAGTAGAATTTCTTACGTTTTGTTTGTCGGTCATTGACAGCGTTAATGAAATTTCATGAAATATATGACACCTCACCTTGCAATCTAAAAAGTTTTTTTTTTTTTTATTTTCTTCTTTTTTTTTGCGAGCATTATCGGTTTGAAAAGTTCAAACGTTCGTCTTGGCAGCTGTACAACATCAACATGAAAGTAACACGGAAAGCTCAACAAGAGATCTACAGGGTCACAATTATTGAACTATATTTAATAACACGTAAATTAGTTACAATTTAAGGTGTACACAAGTAATGCTCACTACAGATGTACCCAAATTCTGTATGACCCAATGAAGTGTCGAAATTCGATGCTGTCGATGTCTTCCTTAATGGCCGTTTACTGCTCAGGTTTGTTGGTTTTGACTTATATTACAATGTTTTTTTTCTAAAAAAAGAAAGGAGACAGGGAGAGAGAGAGAGAGGGGGGGGAGAATGCACGCCTACACTTGGAACCAGGAACGACGGCGATAGACTTTTGGCTTCATCTGCGCATCTATTTCACGCATTCTCCAATGGCTAATTTTGCTCTAAGCGTTCTGTTGTGAATTCTGTAACCATTGCAAGCTTATTACATGACTGAAGCGAGTTATTTAGTGGATTTTATTATATTTGTTGCACGTTATCATCAGTCTACATAAGCAAGCTATATAAACAATCTTCAAGCGCAAAACACATGTATACGCCTAACGCCATTATTGGTTGAAAGTGCAAAATAATGCTTCCTCCCTCTGTGCTGCGAAATGCGCGATCCGCCATCGTTAGTGGGCCTAACTTTGGTATTCACAATCAATATCGCACAAATTATAATGGAATACAAGAACCTTATTTACACCGCAGTGCGAAAATCTAAATTTCTGGTTTTCAGCACAAACATTAATATCACGTACCCACTGATTTTCGAGGCTTCGTGTAGAATAATGGAAATTTTTTCCCTTCTGTGATTTTTGCACCCTTTGATGCTGCTTACTATGGAGAGAATTAAGGGCGGCGTCATTCGCATCTGGCGCCGGAGGCTCGTCCGCCCCACCTGTTGCCAGGTCGTTTGCGCTGCCAGCATCGGCCCTCAGATGCTCCTCATTAGGGACTAAGCTCTGTGCTGCCGCCTCGTTAGGCGCCGTCTGTTTCCATATGTAGGCTGTCTGGTGCCCGCGGGCAGGGAGCAGGGGGCAGGCTGTCGCCTGGCTGACGCTCCGCCCACGGTTGCTTGTTACGCGACACCGGCAAACCGGATTTGCTACCCAGGAGATGGGAAGCCGTGTTTCTGAGACTTCAGCTGCGCCATTTCTCTTTCTTAAGGAAAGGATTCCGTAGTAGTAGAATTTCTTACGTTTTGTTTGTCGGTCATTGACAGCGTTAATGAATTTCATGAAATATATGACACCTCACCTTGCAATCTAAAAAGTTTTTTTTTTTTTATTTTCTTCTTTTTTTTGCGAGCATTATCGGTTTGAAAAGTTCAAACGTTCGTCTTGGCAGCTGTACAACATCAACATGAAAGTAACACGGAAAGCTCAACAAGAGATCTACAGGGTCACAATTATTGAACTATATTTAATAACACGTAAATTAGTTACAATTTAAGGTGTACACAAGTAATGCTCACTACAGATGTACCCAAATTCTGTATGACCCAATGAAGTGTCGAAATTCGATGCTGTCGATGTCTTCCTTAATGGCCGTTTACTGCTCAGGTTTGTTGGTTTTGACTTATATTACAATGTTTTTTTTCTAAAAAAAGAAAGGAGACAGGGAGAGAGAGAGAGAGGGGGGGGAGAATGCACGCCTACACTTGGAACCAGGAACGACGGCGATAGACTTTTGGCTTCATCTGCGCATCTATTTCACGCATTCTCCAATGGCTAATTTTGCTCTAAGCGTTCTGTTGTGAATTCTGTAACCATTGCAAGCTTATTACATGACTGAAGCGAGTTATTTAGTGGATTTTATTATATTTGTTGCACGTTATCATCAGTCTACATAAGCAAGCTATATAAACAATCTTCAAGCGCAAAACACATGTATACGCCTAACGCCATTATTGGTTGAAAGTGCAAAATAATGCTTCCTCCCTCTGTGCTGCGAAATGCGCGATCCGCCATCGTTAGTGGGCCTAACTTTGGTATTCACAATCAATATCGCACAAATTATAATGGAATACAAGAACCTTATTTACACCGCAGTGCGAAAATCTAAATTTCTGGTTTTCAGCACAAACATTAATATCACGTACCCACTGATTTTCGAGGCTTCGTGTAGAATAATGGAAATTTTTTCCCTTCTGTGATTTTTGCACCCTTTGATGCTGCTTACTATGGAGAGAATTAAGGGCGGCGTCATTCGCATCTGGCGCCGGAGGCTCGTCCGCCCCACCTGTTGCCAGGTCGTTTGCGCTGCCAGCATCGGCCCTCAGATGCTCCTCATTAGGGACTGGGCTCTGTGCTGCCGCCTCGTTAGCCGCCGTCTGTTTCCATATGTAGGCTGGCGGTCCGCTGTCTGGTGCCCGCGGGCAGGGGGCAGGCTGTCGTCTGGCTGACGCTCCGCCCACGCTTGCTTGTTACGCGACGCCGGCAAGCCGGATTTGCTACCCAGGAGCTGGGAAGCCGTGCTTCTGAGACTTCAGCTGCGCCGTTTCTCTTTCTTAAGGAAAAGATTCCGTGGTAGTAGAACTTCTTACGATGGCCAGCTTGCCCTTTATTCACATGAAGTGTTAAGTGCCATCGATAAGGGATCTCAAATCGAATCCATATTTTTGGATTTCCGGAAGGCTTTTGACATTGTACCCCACAATCCTATACATATTATAAATGCGAAACTTTGTATGTTTGTTACCGCATCACGCTAAAACTACAGCACTGATTTAGATGAAATTTCATATAGAGATTTCTTATGTCTTGGATTAGGACATAGGCTACTTTACAAAATGTTTATTACAAGTTATTTATTTGAAATATATCCATAGAAATACGTAACGGTTCTAAGAAGTTTCTAATACAACAGAAGAAGTGCTGTGTAGTGTATGTAATGTTTAGCCGCGAGGGTTAACGCGTGATGTTATAAACATCCGTTTTTTGGGCAATGGTTCGTGTCCTGCTATAGTGAAATTTTTTTTTCTTTATTATTGTTATCTTTTTTACTTTCGAATATACAAAAAGATTTGGGGATACTGCCAAAACGGCTTAACTGATATATAATTACATACACAAAAAATCTGAATGTTGGCGTTTATGCCGCATTCATTTTCATTTGTTGTAACAAATGAAGGAAGTATGTATATAAATTGAAGACTTTAAATAAAATATGCTCTAAGTACCATGGCAAGAAAAAACATTGACGTTTTGTGTAGAATGGGATCTAGATACCAACCCTACTTTGTGTACAAAGCGCGAACTGCCACGTATAAATAGCGTACATAAACTGCAACGAAAGTAGTAGCAAATGCACTCAACAAATGGCAGGCGGTACGCTGCATTTAACATATAAAATGTTGTTACGGCCAACTGCAACGATATATATTAATGTGAATTTCTGTTCAGTGTACGCTTATCACGTCCGAACGACAAGACGCAGAGACTTAAATATTTGTACCGTTACTAATGTATACCTGATGAAGGTTTTAGCCACGGTTTTATAGCCATCTGATAGATATTTAGCAATTTGAATAATAAAACGTGAAATGCGGAACAAGAATTACTCTTTGAAAATTATATTTACTCTTTGAAAATTGTTTTATTGGTTGCATTGTTACTTGAGGGTTGATAATGATAAAAGGGTGGAGTATATTGGGATGGAAAGTTATCGGTGTATATAAAATTATACGTGTGTGTGTGTGTGTGTGTGTGTGTGTGTGTGTGTGTGTGTGTTAATATTTCGCTATGCATCATACCAGTTCAATGCCGATAGCTATAAGGGGGTTGAAAATATCGTGGTTGAAAGTCGTCAAATTATTTAAAAAATCGGACTGAAGGCCAGCGATGCCGTTTGCGACTCTACAGCTAGAAGGTTACATATCGCGAAACGTGATACCATAGACTATATATTTGGTCTATGTGTGCTACAATGTCTTCAGCTCTTTCTCTGTAAGGATAAGCGTACGAATAAGGAAATATAAGAATAAATAAAGAAAGCAGTAAAAAAGACATTTCTTTTAATATATCTCTTTCAAAAAAATCGATTGAACGTTTCGCGCATTACATCAAGTGATCGATCTGTGATTTTATTACAATCATTATTGTTGAATTTCGTGATCGGATTATTCGAAACGAGTGCATTTTTACTTGTGATTGGATCTACACTACTTACGTTCCTGATAAATAGATCATCAACCAACACGCGAGCGGAGCCGCGGTTTTAAGCTCGTCGGTTTCTAATGAAATTGCGTGCTTATGGAATATCTCCCCAATTGTGCGATTGAATTCACGATTTCCTATCAGAACGTTCGCTGTAATTGACGGTAAGTCATCGATTAAAACGGAATGATATCTGGCGTTCCACAGGGAAGAGTCCCCTACTCTTCTTCGTGTTTATAACCGATTTAGGAGAAAATCTGAATAGCTCCCTTAGACTGTTCGCGGATGATGCTGTCGTTTATCGATTAGTGAAGTCAACAGAGGATCAAAAGCAACTGCAAATCGATTTAGACAAAATTTCTACATGGTGCGAAAATTGGCTATTGATATTAAATAAAGAAAAGTGTGAAGTAATACACATGACCACTAAAAGAAATCCGCTGAACTTCAGTTACGCGATAAATCAGTCAAACCTTAAGGTCGTAAATTGTACCAAATACCTAGGAGTTAGATGCACCAGCTCCACCAAAGAGACTGCCTACATCACACTAGTGCGTCCTCCCCCTTGTGGGACCCTCACCAGGTGGGATTGACGGAAGACATTGAGAAGGTTCAGAGAAGAGCAGCTCGTTTTGTTTTATCACGTTACGGGGGGGGGGGGAAGCTTCACGGAAATGTTGCACGAATTGGGGTGGGAATCATTAAAAGAAAGACTTTATTCATTGCGGCGTGATCTGTTTGCGAAGTTTCAATCACCGACTTTTACTTCTCAATGTGTAAATATTTTACTAGCACCCACCTACTTAGGGAGACATAACCATCGCAATAATATAAGAGAAATCGGATCGAAAACGGAACGATTTAAGTATTCTTTCTTCCCGCGCGCTATTAGAGGATGGAACGGTAGAGAAAAGTTATGAAAGTGGTTAATGAACCCTCTGCCAGGCACTTAAATGTGATTTGCAGAGTATCTACGTAGATGTTGATGTTTTTTGATTCATACGTTTTGTTTGTCGGTCATTGACAGTGTTAATGAATTTCATGAAATATATGACACTTAGCAGTAGAAAAAAAATAATTTTCTTGCGAGCATTATCGGTTTCAAACAGTCGTCTTGGCGGCTGTACAACATAAAAGTGACACTAAAAGCTGAATAAGCGATTTACAAGGTCACAATTATTGAACTATATTTAACAAGACATTAATTAGTTACAATCAAAAGAGTACACGAGTAATGCTCACTACAGATATTCGGATTCAGATTGTATGTTCCACAAGCCTGCCTTCTGTGGTGGCGCACACGAATAGCGAAATTCTATATGACCCCCTGAAGTGTCGGAATTCGATGCTGTCGATGACCTTCTGAATGGCCACTTTCTGCTCAGAAAAGGTTTTGAGTTATTGCTGTACACTTTGTATTTAATATAGCCCCACAAAAAGGAGACGCACTGTTCAGATCGACAGAAAATGGCGGACAATCCGGAGCGATCCCAGTGGCCTCCGAGAACCTTAGAGCCAGAATGAGGTCCTCAAAGTGCTCCTATAGGCCATCAAACATTCTGCTACTCCGAAGGTGACGAGCTGTGTGTTGCGTGAACCTCATGTCTAAAGCAGGGTCACTTCCACATCAGTGGAGGACGAAAGGGGAGGGGGGCGCCGGCCGCGGTGGCCGAGGAGATTGAGGCGCTCCAGTCACGGTCTGCACGGCCACTACAGTCGGGGGTTCGAATCCCCCCTCGGGCATGGATATTTGTGCCGTCCTAGTTCGTAAGTAGTTCATAAGTAGTTTGTAAGTTTAGGGAGTGATGACCCCGAAGTTAAGTCCCATAGACTATACAAACATTTGAAACATTTTTATTTTTTTATTTTTATTTTTATTGTTTTTTGGAGGGGGGCGGAGAGGCCGACTACCCTGGGCCTCTCGTCTTGGCGGGCCTCCAAAAATCTCGAAAGCACGTTGTTGTGATTTTTTTTATTTATTATTACTAGTATTATTTGGATTGTACTTGGTCTCTCGTACTGGGGCCTCCAAATCTCGGATGCTATTTTTCTTAGATTGCCCTGTTCCTTTCGTCCAGGGGAGGGGGGGGGGGGAAGAGGGGGGGGGTTGCATATCTCAAAAGCTACTTTTTTATAGTAGTCTAATATTGTATTTCCTAGCGGACGGGGGAGGGGGCTAATTTTGTTTTGTTGGCGCCCTGGGCTTCCGACTGCCTTAGTCCGCCACTGTTAAATATACTATTTAGTAGTTACCGTCACATCAAGTAATATAGCACTAATTACTCCGTGACTGACACACTCTAAGGGTGTACAAAGTTCCCGCTGCAGTTCCACGTCCCCGCAGAATGTAAAAATTTGTCTTATTGATTAACCCATTCAAATTACAGTGGGCTTCGTCGCTAACCAAACAATATTCACATGAACACGACTTTACCATCTTCATCATCCTACGCGGCCATCAGCAACAGCTTGAACGTTGCTCGTGTAAAACAGTCACAAGTTATGAGGATTTTATTTCACATAATTCAATGACTGTCACCCTGTACTTATATTAGTGTAATACAACAAAATCGCACATGTCCAAAAAGAACAGCCAAACTATCAGTTGTAAGAAATGTCCCTAAGTGGCAACAATTTCATTATGGACGCCTCAATAGGCTCGACCCCTTACGGGAAATCAGTATGCGACCTTCCTATCGGTATTCACCAATAAGACTCGGGCAATGCGTAACTCGGGTAGTAAAAGTTATGGCACGTTGTCTCTGTACGTAGGGGAGAGTTATGTATGTCAGCTTCTATGCCCGAAATAGCTACCCAATCTGTTTAAACTAGACCAATAATTAATCTATAGTTTAGCCAGCCTGTTAATCTGCATACGATGATGTGAAAATATATTTAAGCAAACATAAATTAAAATTCTGAATAACCAACAAAATGCATTCTAAGATAAAGAAGACATTCTCACACGAAGTAATTATTTATAAATAGAGTTTATTTCTCTTTCTGAACATGAAACTGCGGAGGTGGTCCTACTTTATATATCGGTAAATAACTGAATATTTCCCCAATTATTGTTCATGAGACGCACTATAAGTATCACACGCACTCGATGGTAAAAGTTCCAAATAGTCACCCGTAAATTAATGTAGTCCATCGAACATTTCAGTTCCTAATTAATTCGCGATTAAAGTATTTATTACAAAACACAGTTTGTAATCACACGATTACTGATTTAGCACAGTTCCACAGTCCTACTACAATGCATTGTTTATCACTTTTCAAGCAGAGACTAAGTTCTGCAGTCATAGTCCCGTAAATTTTCTACGTTCACACATGCCTATCTCTTCAAATCACAAGTTCGTAACGCGGCTTCAGACCGCCCAGCGTCACAACCTCTCACCATCACGTCCAAGTTACGATTCCCTCCCAAGCTTTCGAAAGCTTGCTCTCCCTGCTCCCAAAATTGTATCCTTCCGCGCATCCTAACGCCTCATCTTTAAAAAATTTCCCTTCCAAAATTTTATGCATTTGAATATCACAGGATTAAATGCTTTCACCACCCCCCTACAAATATTGTTTACATTTAACAAACGAATATATATTTAACAATACTAAAGAACGGTTGAGACTGAAGCTCTTTGCTCGGATAGCCATTAAGCACTGTTCAAATATGCTGCCACCGTCGAAATATAGTTACACAATTAATATTTAATATATCATGGCGTTTTATACAAATATGTTCAGTTATTGTCCACAAATCTGTTGCTTATCAACTATTTTTAGTCGGCCATGAAAACGAACGTTACTAAGGATAATATTAAATATAATAAAATACATATATCGATGTAATGCGCTTTGCTGGGTTCATATTTTGTGTTCTTGTGGTGGAATCTATGTTCTGACACAAAAATATTATTACCTCAAAGAAAAGGAGAAAAAGAGAATAAAACAAAGTTTATTAAAAGAATACGGAAATGACGTGGTACGTCTTTTAAGATTGGTAGCGTGGTACAATGCTGCCCATTTGCTTCTTAATCTGTTACTGATAAACACTACGTATCAATAATTGTGAATGTAAGTCTTATAATATTATTATTATGGTACTGAAATGTGTCGGCTTTTTATCCTTAAGGGATATTGAAATTGTAATTACGACTTTTTATTCTGCCAAGTCTCCTGAATCCATTCATATAATTATAATTGCCGCATGATCATTCCCTGATTTATATGGATTTTTAGAATAATATGTGTGGCTATATTTTAATTTAGTTGCAATCTGGAATAGCCGCCCTCGCTCAGCCAAGCGTTTCCGGTTTCCGAGCACATTAGTAAAACCATGATTACCTGCCCATTCACTAGGTTCAAACTGTCAATCGGCCGGCAGGGGAAGCCAACAGCCTGGCAAATGGAAACAATCAGCTTCGCCCTGTAACTGTAATTTTTACAAGTATAAGCTGTGAGCAAGAGGAACTGTTGGACAGGGGCACTTCCATCGTAGTGCGCTACAAAGTAGAGAATTTGGTAATAAAAGTAAGTGTGCCTGGATAACCTAATTGGTTAAAGCAACCGCTGGCACGAAGCCGCAGTTAATGGTTCGAATCCCCTCAAGCACGAAATTTTAATGCTGCCGCTTGATTTAATTCATTGGCCTGAAACGGGCTACTGTTTAAATTGTGGTGTCGCACAAGTACAAAGTGCGCGCCACCTACTTTCGCCGCGCGCCGCCAGGCACGCACGGCGCGGCGTTCTCCCGACGACGGCCACGAGCGCCCTCTGCGACGACTCCGCTCGTGGCCACCACTGAAGGACATCGTTCACTTCGCACTTCGGACTGAGACAGCAACGAGTTAGGACCTTCGTAATCAGATAGGCACCAGTGAAGACTTTGCTATTGTACAGGCACTAGGCAGGCCTCTAACAACTATGTATCAACATTCTGCAGTACTATGTAAAAGTTAAGTATTGTTACATTCTGTGCAATATATATCTCTTTCTAATTTACTCTAGTGTTTATAGTTTCTGGCTGCTCCCCTCCATACCTGCACCAGCGTGTCGGTCTCATTCCACTCGGCCACCGACACCTACGACGAGGCTGGGACACAAAAGCGGCGACGAAGTCGGGACACAAAAGTGGCGACGAGGATGGGATAGAACCTTGGACCAGCCCGCTTGCAGCAGCCAGACAGCAGCAGTCGGAGCACGCAGAAATTGCTCCCGCCCACCCACCCTTATTATAAGATTTTTGGGGGAACATTTTCAGTTACGTGTTTTGTGGACTTTTTTTGTTGCAGAGCGAGTCCTCTTTCATATTGCATTTGTGTTTTGTTATAAGTTACTTGTATACGCGGCTCCTAATCGGTCAGCATGGCCACTACCCCGAACCCAAACTTAATGGAAATTATTCAGTTACAGACGGCGCAAATAACACAACTTCTCCAGGCTGTGGCCCAGCTCACGGCGCAAGCAGCTAACCAACAACAACAGCCGTCGCATCAGCAGCCCACACCTGCCGCCGCACCGCTTCCGACGTTCCGCCAGTACAACGAACGTGAGGAAGAATGGAGCGACTATTTCGCACAGTTTCAAGAACTCGTCGCGGCTCATCAAATTACAGGTCAGAGAGTGAAGAACCTTTTCTTATCGATTGTGGGCCCCCAGACTTTCGTACTATTGCAAAAACTTTTCCCTCTCGCATCTCCTCGTGATGTAGACTTTGAACAAATTGTAGATGCACTGAATGCTCATTATGAGAGAAAAGTTCTTGTAGCCGCTGCACGATACCGATTTTTCAGACTTAAAAAATTACCGCAGCAGTCACACCAAGAGTGGATTACGGAATTGAAGGGCTTAACCCGCCAATGTAAATTTACTTGCTCTTGTGGACTTTCTTATAGTGATGTGATGTTAAGAGATGCGATTACGCAGAATATTCAGGACCCCAGAATTAGAGCAGCAATTCTGAAACAGTCTGACCCCTCCTTAGACAGTGTACTGCAGCTTATAGAAGCGCATGATACTTTTGACTTAGCTGATGTAGAAATGCAAAGCCATAGTGTAAATTCAGTGCGCCGCAACGGACGCTTTCCTAGCCGTAGTTCTCAGTATAGCACTAGTGATTCTTATTTTTCTACCGGCCGTGCTGAACAGACAGTGAACAGTAGCCAGTGTAAAAGTGCGACACAAAGGTCGCCCCGTCGTGTTAGAAACAGTAATTTGCATAACGGGCACCAACGCTCATTTCAGAAAAATGTTCGTAAATCGTGCCCCCAGTGTGTGTCTCGCCACAAGCGTGCTCATTGCCCTAGTCGCAACGCAACCTGTTATCAATGTGGCAAATCAGGACATGTACAGTCTGTGTGTATGCAAATTAAAAACTCAAAGAACAGTAACGTTAGAAACGGTGCTTCGCAAAGTGCGCGAACAGTTCATTCTGTGAATGTTATACGGGCTGTGGAATTGAACAGTGCTTTCCTTGGATCTCAATTTCAAGAAAGTAGTTCTGCGCCTATGGCAAAACTATATAGTGCACCACGTAGCAAGCGCCAACGAGCGCGTAAAACAGTGCAACGGAAACGGGTTCGGGACAAGCAAAATGACTATGAACAGTGCATTCCTGTAGTGAAAATAGTGCCTTCTGCAATTTCTAATTGTAATAGTGCCCAGTACTGTGTAGCTAGTGACAGTAGAATTGGTGTAGCTACTCAAAGTAATTTTAGTGCAGTAGCCTCGCATTGCGCGGACGCCGATCCGGCGGTAGTGTCATCTAGTGACAGTGTGGTTAATCCGCTGTGTGCCGAGTATGCGCCGCTTCCTACCGCACGCAACCCGCGCAAGCGCAGCAAACAAACCGTAGCAGACGTTGCCCACATTCGCGCACCTGTCGTGCGCCAGAAGCACAAACTTTTTGTAAATCTCTCCATAGGAAATAAGACTGTGCAATTTCAGCTTGATACTGATTCCGCTGTTACATTAATTAATAAAGATACTTATGAACTTCTGGGTTCGCCAAAATTGTCGCCGTCACAGCAAGTGTTAACAGCTTATACAGGTGAAAATATTCCCGTGCTAGGAACATGCAGCCTGCCCGCCTCTTTTCAAGGTGTTACAAAAACAGTTGCTTTTGTAGTTCTTCAGGCCAAATCGACACAGAACATTTTTGGACTAGATGCTTTTGACTTGTTTGGTTTATCAATTCAAAGAGATGTCCTTCAAATTTCGTCAATAGTGCCTCAGGATAAAATCAATGCATTGTGTGACAAATATAGTGACTTGTTTTCGCCGGAACTAGGTTGTGCAAAAGACTTCGTGGCACATGTAACTTTAAAAGAATCTGCAGTTCCAAAATTTCGTAAAGCTAGACCAGTGCCTATCGCCTTGCGTGATACAGTGGCCAAAGAACTTAAACGTTGGCAAGATAGTGGGGTGATTTCTCCTGTTTCTGCGAGTCAGTGGGCCTCGCCTATTGTAATTATACCCAAGCCGTCAGGAAAACTTCGTCTCTGTGCCGACTTCAAATCAACAGTGAACAGTCAAACAATTGTAGACACTTATCCCCTGCCCAGACCTGAGGAACTGATGGACAAATTAGGACAGTCTCGCTTCTTTTCTAAGATTGATTTAGCAGAGGCATACTTACAAATTCCGCTTGATGACGAGTCAAAAAAATTTTTCGTCATTAATACTCACATGGGCCTTTTTCAATTTCAACGCCTCCCCTTTGGCAGTTCTTCCGCTCCCGCTATTTTTCAGCGTTTTTTGGAACAGCTGACAGTTTCTGTACCGTGTTGTTCGAACTATTTAGATGATATTGTGGTATCCGGACGTACAGTTGAAGAACATTTAGCAAACCTGGAGTGCCTTTTCAAAGTTTTGACTGCAGCAGGTCTACGTTGCAATAAAGCAAAGTGTTCGTTCTTTCAGACTGAAATAGAGTACCTAGGCCATGTGATTAATGCCCAAGGAATACATCCCTTACAGTCACATCTTAGAGCAATCAAAGACTTGCCTCCTCCTAAGAATGTGCACGAATTGCAAGCAGTAATGGGAAAGCTTAACTACTATTTCAGGTTTATTCCCAATGCCTCTCAGATTGCACCTCCACTGCATCACTTACGTAGGAAGAATGTTCCTTTTGTATGGTCCAAAGATTGCCAAGTTGCCTTTGACAAATTAAAGTCTGCACTACTCAGTGATGCATGTTTGATTCCCTTTGACCCACAGAAGCCTGTAGTGTTAGCAGTTGACGCCTCGTCGTACGGTGTGTGTTCAGTTCTGTCGCATCGTATTGGATGTCATGATCGTCCTATTGCCTTTGCATCCAAGCTACTGACGCCGACGCAACAGAATTACAGTCAGATAGAAAAGGAGGCCTTAGCAATCATTTACGGCGTCACAAAGTTTCATCATTATCTCTATGGCAGAAAATTCTATTTGTTGACAGACCACAAGCCTCTCACGTCGTTGTTCTCACCCACGAAGCCAATTCCGCCACGAACGGCACAAAAGCTTCAGAGATGGTCCTTGATATTGTCTAATTATCAGTATGAGATTTTGTACCGACCTACCACTAAACACGCCAACGCGGACACACTTTCCCGACTTCCGGTTGGCCAGGATGTGTCGTTTGATTCTTCGGAAATGGCATGTTGTCAGATCGACTCCAGAGATGCTACCGCTGTCGCAGATTTCCCTTTGAACTCTCGTCGGGTTGCACAGGAAACAGCTGCGGATGCAGACCTAAGTGTGGTAGCACGTTTTGTTCGCTCAGGGTGGCCTGCCAGAGCCAAAGACATTGATCGGCCTCTGGTTCGACGTTATTTTGCACAACGTCATGCATTGTCTTTAAGTCAGGGTGTACTGTTGTTGCATACCGACAACGACCAAACACGAGTGATTGTTCCTCGTTCCCTGCAACGTGAAGTGTTACGCCTCCTGCATCAAGGACATTGGGGCATTGTTAGGACAAAGCAACTGGCCAGACGTCATTGTACCTGGGTTGGTATGGACGCTCAGATAGAGAACATGACGTCACAGTGTACTGTTTGTGCGGAGCATCAGGCGGCTCCTCCGCAACGTTTCTCAGATTGGCCACGCCCCAAGGGACCATGGCAACGTTTACATATTGACTTTGCCGGACCTTTCTGGAATATCCGCTGGTTAATTGTTGTAGACGCTTTCAGCAAGTTTCCTTTTGTGATTGCCATGAACTCAACGACAGCTTCTAGTACAATCAGTGCCTTAACATCAGTGTTTTGCATCGAAGGCTTGCCTGAAACTATCGTCAGTGACAATGGACCTCAGTTTGTTAGTGCGGAATTTCAACAGTTTTGTCGTGTGAATGGCATTCAGCATATTACCACTGCACCTTTTCACCCTCAGTCCAATGGTGAAGCAGAACGTTTCGTTCGAACATTCAAGTCTCACATGGAAAAGATGAAAGGTCAGCACTCCAGGCAGCAAGCTCTTCAAATTTTCCTGTCTACGTATCGGTGCATGCCACGTGACGGCCCGTCTCCTGCCGAGTTGCTACACGGCCGCCGTCACCGCACTCTCCTTCACCTGCTGCAGCCTCCCACGCACCGAGTCGGTTCGTATGGCGCTACGCGTTTTCAGGTTTCTACGCCGGTGCTGTACAGGGTGTTTGCTGGAAACAAGAAGACATGGTTGCCGGGCACCATTCACCGCGTGCTTGGTCGCAATATGTTTGTTGTACGTTCTTCCACAGGGTCGGAGCTGCGGCGCCACGCAAACCAATTGCGCTTGCACAGGCCGCGCGATCCTGTCTCCGGTTTCTTGATTCCAGACCCAGTTCACCGCCAGGGAGCACATCCACATCGTTCGTCGACGGGTCCAGCGTCCCCGGACTACGAGATCGTACCCATGGAGGTGGACGCACCTCCGACGCAGTCGACGCCGCCGCTGTCGCCGCCGCAGATGACAGCGTCACCGAGAGGGACTCCGGGACCGTGCGGGCCCCCCCAGCTTGGGCCACGCACCTCAGAAGAAGATGACCTGCTCCCTCTGGGCGGGGGCGGGCGCCCTTCCCCAGGTTTCGGCGGGTTCCCTGGAGGATCTCAAGGCGGATGCCGGGGCGCGGACGGCGTCTCGATCCCGGCCTCAGCTACGACGCCCGTCCCACCCTCCTCCCAGTGCCGTCGCCGTGGCCCTCAGCCCTACGCCACGACGGCGCGGCGGTTTGGGGGGGAGGGGTGTGGTGTCGCACAAGTACAAAGTGCGCGCCACCTACTTTCGCCGCGCGCCGCCAGGCACGCACGGCGCGGCGTTCTCCCGACGACGGCCACGAGCGCCCTCTGCGACGACTCCGCTCGTGGCCACCACTGAAGGACATCGTTCACTTCGCACTTCGGACTGAGACAGCAACGAGTTAGGACCTTCGTAATCAGATAGGCACCAGTGAAGACTTTGCTATTGTACAGGCACTAGGCAGGCCTCTAACAACTATGTATCAACATTCTGCAGTACTATGTAAAAGTTAAGTATTGTTACATTCTGTGCAATATATATCTCTTTCTAATTTACTCTAGTGTTTATAGTTTCTGGCTGCTCCCCTCCATACCTGCACCAGCGTGTCGGTCTCATTCCACTCGGCCACCGACACCTACGACGAGGCTGGGACACAAAAGCGGCGACGAAGTCGGGACACAAAATAAATATTTCGAATTGCTCTTTGCCTCTGCATGAGTCTTAATGTCTGTTACCTTTTCGCTGTGGTCTTTACATGGCAGTATAATCGGTGCAGCCAGTTTCCCATCAGCTAAATTTCTTCAGCAGCGTTCCTTTAAAAGAAAGTCGCGATCGCTCCAGCAGTTCCCATTTGAATCCCGAAGCATATCTGGAACCAAAGCTTTGAACTGCTTCTGTATCTTTCTTTAAACCAATTGTGATCCAAAGCACTTGATAAGGACTAGAGATAGGCTTGTAAAAGCAATTTATACGCCGTTTCCTTTACAGATGAAACATAACTTAAAATTATCCCTATAAACTGAAATCGATTTTACCGTCTTTCCCAAGAGTACATGTACAATCCGGCAACTCCACATTGCTACGCAGCGTTAAGATTAGATATTTAATAGATGTGACTTTGTCAAGGAGCACACTATTAATGCTGTATTCTAACATTACGGGGTGGTTGTTCCTACTCATCTCTATCACCTTACATTTTTCAATATCTGGATCTAGCTCATAGCAACTACAAACTTTTATTTACTTATATTGCATCCAACTACAGTCATTTAATGAGCGCATGTACCCGTACACAACAACATAATCGGCAAATAGCCGCAGATTGCTTCTCATTCTGCCCGTTAGATCCTTTATAGAAAGTAATAGCGGTCCTAAAACACTTCCCTGCGGCACAGCTGACGACACCCTTGTCTCTCATCTCCACTCGCTGTCGAGAACAACATACTGGGTTCTATTATTTACGAAGTCTTGCAGATCTGGGAAACCCATATCCGCCATCCTTAGTAGCCTACAGTACAGCACAGTGTCAAACGTCGTCTGGTAATCGAGAAATGCCGGCCGCGGTGGCCGAGGGGACTGAGGCGCTCCAGTCACGGTCTGCACGGCCACTACGGTCGGGGGTTCGAATCCCCTCTAGGGCATGGATATCTGTGCCGTCCTTAGGATTAGCTAGTTCATAAGTAGTTTGTAAGTTTAGGGACTGATGATCCCGTAGTTAAGTCCCATAAGCTATACAGACATTTGAACATTTGATTTAATCGAGAAATAAGCAGTCTACCTGTTCTTCTTCATGCATATGCTGCAAGATGTTCTTTGAGAAAAGAGCGAGCTTAGTTTCACACGATCGAGGTTTCCTAAAGCCGTGGTGGGTTATCTGCAGCAGCTTTTCCTACCAAGGAAATTTGCTATTTTCGAACTGAGAATACTTTCGTCCGGGTGGATATCGTGCCGAATTCAGAGCGACTTGTGAGGTACATGAGAAAACGGGGAGCTGGTTGGAGAAGCCTGTCCGCAAAGCTACAGACGATCTCAGTCGGCAATATATCCGACCATGGGGACGGGCCAGGTACTGTTCGGCTAGCACCAAGACTATCGCGATGTGCTGGCGGGTATTGTCCTCAATGAAAACCCAGAATGGCTTTCGAAGAAGGGCTACAAAGCGGAGCGCGGCATATTTCCGCCAGACCACTGTCCTTTAAGGCAGCCGCCGGCGACAACAAAGGGGAACCGCTATGAAACGAAACGGCGCTCTGGACCAGCTCTTCGCAAACTGTGTTACGCGGAGTGGTAACAGGGGTTTCGCGAAAAATCCCTGAAATCAAATTTAATGTAATGTAGAATAAAGCCAAACGAGGTAAACAATTCACTCGTACGTTGGAATAGTTAGAATAGGAAATGAGAACCATGTTGGAATAAATTTTTACATAACAAGATAAATGTACTGTAGGTATGTTTCACAAACTGCAGTTTAAATTCAAGTCGTACAAGTTTACAGAAGTAAACAGTAGCGTTGCAGTTGATTCGTACAAACATTGGCACCCACTCGTTATGGATGAATTCAAAATGCATTAAAGGTTCACCTCTGGCCATTACAATTGATACACCACTAAGATGACGTGCTACAGACGCGAAATTTAACCGACAAGAAGATGTTATGATATGCAAATTATTAGCTTTTCAGAGCATTGAAAGTCGACCACTGTACGTAACAAGAGCCTTGCTTTGCCACTAAAATTAGTAAATAAGGCTCGTGTGAACTACTGGTTACTCCCTGATACAAAGCCTTGTTCCTGGCCGATACTCAGAAGTGACTCGCTTCAAATTACTTCAATAACAGGAAGTTAATACTACAGTGGTTAATATACATAGCAGTTCACACGTTATTACACACAGACATTAATAAGCAAGCCACCACAACTGAGGTTATCTTAGAAAGGTGGCTAAGAAACATTTATGGCGCAACGGAAATTAGTCGTAAATAAATGAATCTAATCTTGTTCTCAGCACTTGTGAAGAACAATATTAAATAAAAGAGGGAAGGTGCTCTAAAACTACCATTTATGGGCAACTTAAGGATTATACTGAACTTAAACTTGTTTATTTAGATAGAAAACAAGCAAAATGAACAACCAATTTTGTTATTACAATAAAATGCATCTCTTACATGGATTAATGCGGACGGCGCCCAGCCTAAATTATACATGATTTAACGCTACTGGGGGGAAGGATTCACAAACAACATTCTCTCACACACACGCAATGCCACAGCGAAACTCACCAAAAACAGCGTGCTGAGACGAGGCGGAAGCAGGCGCCGCTATCGTAGGCGAAATTCAGCAAGTCGGAGGTACCACAAAACACAATATACAAACACTTTGAAGCTGGTTCTGGTCTGCGGTGCCTGTTTTGAGATGGTGCAAGTGTATAGCAAGTTAATTTACATCTGAACTGAAAACGCGAGCAAACACGCTAACGGCGACACACGGCTACGTTACATGAACGCACTCTACTGAAGGTGAAGTGGTCGGAAGTCGGATTCATTATACAAAATCACGGTGGATTCTTAAGTTGCAGGCTGTCCGCAATCGATCTAGGTACTGGTTTTATACAAGAAGTGGTGTGAACTCAGGCGACTAGCTGCAGACCCCGGAAGTCGGAACTCGGACCCACGTGGTTCCGAAAACCGATAAAATTGAATAAATTCAGATACCGAAAAATAAAGAAAATTAACTACAGCATGCAACACATAGGAATGTTTAGAATTATCTAATGAAGCGAATGAAATACAGCTACACGCTATAGGGGGCGATTACGGAGACGGATGAAGTCCAGTCTCAGAAAAACCACAAAAATGAAATTATTAAAAAGTCGGAAAAATAAAATAATAATTACGGAATGCAACAGATAGAAATGTTTAGAATTAAACGAAGAAGCGAAAGAAATGCAGCTACACGCGATAGGAAGCGCTTACAGAGACGGATGAAGTCCAGTCTCCAGAACTCGTAAAAGTGAAATAATTACAAAGTCGGAAAAATCAAAATAATAATTACGGAATGCAACCCATAGAAATGTTTAATATTACATAAGGAAGCTATTGAAGGAGATTGTACAAGGCTCAGAGAGAATTACTGACATAGACAGAGTTCGTACTACAAGTCGGAGAAGGAACAGCAACATTAAAATAGGCGGGGAGAGAACATCGCGAAATATTAGTGGAAATCAGAAGGATACCCACATAGTTACTTGCCTGATGGGCATGACAAACAAGAGTGGAAGCTAAAGGCTTTGTTCTATGAACCAACAACGTGGAACACATATCACTCACGGAAGGATAAGATGAGATGGTTTTTACATGCACTGTGCAAAAATGAACATAATCACCTATTACAAATCGGGAACCACAAAGCTAGAAAGTATTTACACAGAGTTCATACACCGCTTCATGATCACTGAAGATTTCAACATATCAGTCCGTTCTCAAATTACAACTAGAATCACACACGCTACATTTATCTACTGGAAATCACTGAATTGAAAAACGAGAACATATTTCTGCAAACGATCGGCGAAAATATGAAAAAAAAAAAAAGATTTTAAGTTCACGAATCTAAGTTAAACACTACAATGAAACACTACCATCTCCAGACACAAGAGCAGAACCAACCTTACCTTGCCAGACGACCAGCCGAGAATGAATCGCCGGGTGGCTACCGGGCCGCGGGAAACCCACCGGAAACCGGAAAATTCCTGAAAAAGCGGCTGTGAGGACGGAGACCGAGTATACTCGCGCTGGTGTAGGTCCGCTACCTAACCCGCAACCAAAGGGTGTGGAAACCTCTTTGGTCACCTCAGCAGCCATCGACTCTGAGCAGAGAGAACGATGCAAAGCGAGCTATCACTCCCCACATTCAAACAGCCATAGATTTCCGCACACACTTAAAAGTAAAATAACTGCACATTCTAACAGGGACAGTGGTGTAGCGGAGAAGCTGTAATTATGCCGCATTAATTCATATAATAATAAATTATTAACATAACAAATCAAGAAAAACCTAACAATATTAACTAATATTTTAACACATGAAATAAAGATGGTATTCCTCAAGCCTTGAGAAGAGTGGGGTTCAAGTTTTAACAAAATGATAATCTAGTGACATTAAATAAATTATGACCTTACAGAAACTATGCACAAAATGTATGGAAGACGACAGACGGTCGTCTTTCAGCATTCACACTAGGTTGCCGCCGGTGGCATGAGGAAAGTTCCAACCGATTTCTCATACACAAACAGCAGTTGACCAGCGTTGCCTGGTGAAACGTTGTTGTAATGCCTCGTGTAAGGATGAGATATGCGTACCATCACGTTTCCGACTTTGATAAATGTCGGATTGTAGCCTATCGCGATTGCGGTTCATTGTACCTCGACATTGCTGCTCGCGTTGGTCGCGATTCAAAGACTGTTAGCAGAATATGGAATCTTTGGGTTCAGGAAGGCAATAGGGAACGCCGTGCTGGTTCCCAACGGCCTCGTATCACTTGTAGTCGAGATGAGAGGTGTCTTATCCGCATGGCTGTAACAGATCGTCCAGCCATGTCTCGATCCCTGACTCAAGAGATGGGGACGTTTGCGAGACAACAGCCATCTGAACGAACAGATCGACGACGGTTGCAGCAGCATGGACTATCAGCTCGGAGACTATGTCGGCGGTTACCCTTGACGCGGCATCATTGACAGGAGCGACTGCGATCGAGTACCAACGACGAACCTGGGTACACGAATGGCAAAGCGTAATTTTTTCTCATGAATCCAGGTTCTGTTTACAGCATCATGATGGTCGCATCCGTGTTTGGCGACATTACGGTGAACGCACATTGGAAGCGTGTATTCGTCATACCCTGCGTGATGGTATGGGGTTTTATTGGTTACACGTCTCGGTCATCTTGTTCGGATCGTTTGCACGTTGAACACTGGCCGTTACATTTCAGATGTGTTAAGACCCATGGTTTAGCCTTCATTCAATCCATGAAAAGTCCCACATTTCAGCAGGATAATGCACGACCACATGTCGCAGGTCCTGTACGGGTTCTTTCTCGATACGGAAAATGTTCGACTGCTGCCCTAAGAGAAGTGATAGGTTGGTGGAACACATTCTGAGACAACTTAGCATTAGAAAAAATCTGTGGGGTAAAAATCGTAGAGGGAGACCGAGGGACGAATACAGTAAGCAGATTCAAAGGGATGTAGGTTGCCGAAAGTATTCTGAGATTAGGAGACTTGCACAGGACAGTATAGCGTGGAGAGCTGCATTAAACCAGTCTGCGGACTGAAGACCACAACAAATACGCTCCCTACATCCCTGACTCCAAGTACGCTTTGTTCGCGAGTAATAGTACCGCTACTTTACGTTACAAAGAACTTTCTCGATGTTATTGGGAAAACCAAGAGCACTTTAGCATGCGCGCGGGGAATTTTCTCGGAACTTCTATACGCTTACATTGGAGAACAGGCTACTGGGTGTTTCGAGAAACCACTTCCCACATCCGTGTTAGAGGTAGAAACCTATGAAAGACTCATTTCCTATTACTGGAAACAACACAGCGTTTTGTTACAATAAATGTGTTTATTAATCACAGATCGGTTTCGGCTAGGTATGGCCATCATCAGTTTCATATCTCCAAAAAAAAAAAAAAGGTAAACAAAAAGACTGTAAACATTACAAACGTACCTCTTGGAAGGAATGTGTGTATCAAATGTGGCTGAAATTGGTACAGTGGTTTAGAAGCAAACGTCTCATGATGCTGCACTTTTCCACGCATTTCATTGTTTATTACGTCATATCTCATGAACTGTTTGTCGTACAGTCATTTAATGGTGACTATGACCATCGAGAATGTGCAAGGAATATGTTGAAAAAGTTTCACCACACTCGGTTCAACGGTAATGTCACGCAGAAAATACGACCACACAAATATTCATTTTTATATATTGGATTTTGTGCATGTGTGGACGGCGATATGAAATCCGACATGGTCAAGAATAATTGTCAACTAGCGACCAATGAAATCAATTTAATATAATCCCGTCGTTGCCCCACACCTTCTGATATTTTCTATGTGCTTGATAAACACACTTTATACGCAGAGTAGGTAATCTCAGAGGACTCTCTCTCAGGTTACAATTGAGGAGCATTTTCACAATGCAAAATTTGCAGAATTGAGTTATATGCATTTTCGTGTATTTATAAATGAGATGCATCCATTGCAGGACACGGAATATATCGAATCTTACTATTTGCCCGTGTGATCTGGCACACAAAACTGTGATATTTTTCTAAACTCGACATCTACAGAAACCGAGTTTTGCGGAAACTCAACATCTACCTACTGCTTGTCACAGATATTGATTTACTGTTAGGTTTAGTGCTAAGACTTTATTCTTGAAGTCGCTTGTTTTTAAATTTACAGGTGGACTGCTGTGTTTGAAGGTTATTATTGTTGGCTTATTGCCAAATTAGAGGTTTTGTTTTCTTGTGATTGTTAGTTGTGCGAGGACTGGCATGTGTATGATTTTAAGATATCTGCTAACAGATTAATGAAAAAGAAGCTACCATTCAAACTGTCTGAAGCCAGAGGTCTTATGTATAAGACGTCAGACGAAGGTGGTCATAGTTGAAGTGAAAAAAAACACATAAGTAGTTAGAAGGGCGTTGATTTTTCAGGTTTAATAACACCTAGAAACCATGTGAGCGTCAAGAACGCTGGAGATTATAAAAACTATTGAGGTTCTTTGATACAGCATCAGAAGAAGCCCAAGAAGGGTTCTATGGAAAGGCCCTAGAGTGTTGTCATGAAAATGACAATGACACTAATGCAGTACCTAAATGAACCCATTTATTAAATTATTATTACATCAGTAGGTTAAAAGAACTCACAATAATACTGTTGTAATGTAATAGACATGTAGATGTTCAGTTTTGGACAAAATTCATGATTTTTATCTGCAACTAGAAGGTGATAGAAAAGTTATTTCACTCTTATATTATGTATATAGACGTTACGTTTGCAATATAATTGTGTAAGACATCAGAAATGTATACTTTTCAGTTAATTCAATAAAATATATTTCCTGAAAATTTTATTTTTTGTAGACGTTGAGTTTTTTGGAAAATGCTCCTCAATTGCTTATACTCTGCCGGAAATAGAAAGAACTACATCCTCTAATAATTTTCCAGTTCACTCAGGGTTTATTATTACGGATTAAATGAATTTACAGATTATTAGTTCAAGCAGTACTAAGGTAACAAATGTTCAAATCTTTGATAAGCTTAAGGGGCTCAACTGCGGGGTCATCAGTCCCTAAACTTAGAAATTACTTGTGAATCATCTTATACTAAATAAGACACAAACATCCATGCCCGAGGGGGGATTCGAACCCCCGACCGTAGCGGCCGTGTAGACTGTGACTGGTCGATTGGTTTGTACATCTCTGCAAGATTTGTTGGTTGATGAGTCGCAGTCAGTTGTCATCTCATCATGTCACACAAGTTTAAGCAAGCCCAGAGATCGTACTCGTGAAAGAAGTTATGGCACGTCCTTCACAGTACGCTGCGTTTCATGCGCAGTTTGTTGTGGAGATTTATTCTGTTAATTATCCGTTCTAGCAAGAGAAAGGTTATACACTATTCAACCACCATCCAGGTGGAAGAATAGCTAAAGTAATAGCCTTATAACGTTCTGCGCGTACCGAGCACTGACCAACATTTGACAAACGCCAGAAGTAAACGAGAGCCTTAGCTCACGACACGCAGACCTGAAGTGGGCCCAGTTAAAACTGGGCCACTGTACGAAATAAAAGGTTAATTCTAGTAGGAGGTGCCCAGATAAGGGTTAACAGTTGTAAAAAAAAAAAAAAAAAAAAAAAAAAAAAAAAAAAAAAAAAAAAAAAAAAAAAAAAAAAACTTAATTTTAGCAGTAAAATTAGCAAAGGGTCCGTGTGAAATGCCGGCTACTCCCTGCTGCAAAACCTTGTTCCCTGGCCCAAATTGAGAACTGACTTGGTTCAAATTACTCTAATAACAGGAAGTTAACGATACAGTGGCCAATAAACGTAGCAGCTCACACGAAATTACACACGCGTATTTATAAACAAGCCACCACAGTTACAATTATTTCATAAAGGTGGCTAAAGAAAAACATTTATGGCGCAACGGAACTTAAACATGAAAAATGCATCTGAGCTTGTTCTCAGAACTGGTGAAAAACAATTTTAAATAAAAGGGGAAGGTGGTCGAAAACTACAATTTATAGGCAAGTAAAAATTATACTGAACTTGTTTATTCAGGTTGAACGCAGCAAAATGGGGAACCAATTTTGTTAATACAATAAAAAAATGCATCCCATTTACTTTAGCTAATACTAACGATGCCCAGAACTGAATTTAACATAAATTACACAGAACTGAACATTATTGGGAGAAGGATTTATAAGCAACACTCACTCGCTCACACCAATGCAATGCAACAACGAAACTCGCCAATATCAGCATGCTGAAACGAGGCAGAAGCAGGCGCCGCTATCGTAGGCGAAATTCAGCTAACGCGGAGGTACCACACGACACAATATACAATAAAACTGCGAAGATGGCTCTGGTCTGTCGTGCCTGATTTGAGATGGTAATGCAATGCAACAACGAAACTCGCCAATATCAGCATGCTGAAACGAGGCAGAAGCAGGCGCCGCTATCGTAGGCGAAATTCAGCTAACGCGGAGGTACCACACGACACAATATACAATAAAACTGCGAAGATGGCTCTGTTCTGTCGTGCCTGATTTGAGATGGTGCGTGAGTATAGCAAATTTATGTTGCTTTTAGATTAGACCGCGAGCACACACGCTAACGGCGACAAACGTATGATCGCACTCCACTGTACATGAAGTGGTTAAAAATCGGATTCGTTACAGAAAGTCACGGTGGACTCTTAAGTTGCAACCTAAGAGTAAACTATCTAGGCACTGTATTTATGAGAAGTGGCGTGAATTCAGGTGACTAGCTGCAAACCCCTGAAGTCGGAGTTCGGACCCACGTGGTTCCGAAAACCGATAAAAATGTATTCATTCTATTTCCGAAAAATAAAGAAAATTAACTACGGCATGCAACACCTACAACTGTGTAGAATATCATACGGGAGAAGCTACTGCAATGCAGCAACATGCGATTGGGGGCGTTCACAGAGATGGAAGAAGTCCAGTTTCAAAATCCGGAAAAGTGAAATAATTACAAGTCGTAAAAATAAAAATAAAAACTACTGCATGCAACCAATAGAAATGTTTAGAATTACATAAGGAAGCGAATGAAATGCAGTTACATGGGATAGGTAGCGATTACAGAGACGGACGAAGTCCAGTCTCAAAAACCCAGAAAATTGAAATAATTACAATTGATGGAAAAGTGAGAATGAAAACTACGGCATCCAACCCTTAGAAATACATAGTATTTCATAAGTAAGCTATTGAAGGAGGTTGTACAAGGCTCGGAGAGAATTACTGACAAGGAATGAGTGCATACTACAAGTTCGGAGAAGAAACAGCAAACTTCAAATAAGCAGGGAGAAAAGATTGCGAAATGTTAGTGGAAATCAGAAGGATACATGCACAGTTACTTGCCTGATGGGCATGGAACAAACAATAGTGGAAGCTGAAGGCTTTGTTCTAAGAACCAACCACGTGGAACACACATCACTCACGGAAGGAAGCGATAAGAAAGATATTACATGAACTGCACAAGAATGAACATATCGCCTGTTAGAAAACGGGCCCCACAAAGCTAGAAGGAATTTACACAGAGTTTGTGCACCGCCATATAATCACAAAAGGTTTGAATATACCAGGCTGTTATCAAATTGCAACAAGTAACACATACACCACATTTATCTGTTGGAAATCACTGGATTGAAAAACTAGAAGACATTTCCGAGCACAGTCGAAAGAAATATTTAAAAAAATGAATCTAAGTGCCATATTTGACAGTGGTTATGTCAAAACGAGCATTGTAATCAGCTCTTTGGAATATTCTCCAGCATTTCACGACAAATAATACCATCAGCTGTGTTCAATATACTTATTTAGCAACCAGTTTCGATGGTCAATGCCGTCATGTTCTGGCCCTTAAAATAAGAAACCTGCGTATTGCTGGATGACAGTCAATATAACTGGTATCGCATATCCGTCCAATATTACAGCAACAAGTAACAACAGGGTTGATATCAGTTATATTGACGCTAATCCAGCAAGATGCAGGTCTCTTATTTTAAGGGCCTGAAAATGATGGCGTTGACTGTCGAAACTGGTTGTTAAATACGTATATTGAACACAGCTGATGGTATTATTTTTCGTTACAAGATATACATATGAAGCCCCTGGTCCGTAATTAAGATGGACAAAGTCATATTCTCCAGCGGTTTCGACATGTTTAGTGTGTGGATGTAGTCTGGAAGACTGGCAGTATCAGTAATGCCACAAGATTTGCATGCCCAAAGTCCCATTGCTAGTAACTGGATGGTGAAATTTCGTGTTGACACTTCGGGTATCTCTTCTGTGGTAACTGTATAATTTACGAACTTGGTTTCTTGCAGTGCGTAGACAGCCTGGTCTATGGATTTGACAATGTTCACGTAACCACTACAACCAGCATCTTGCACAACTGTTACAAGACGTCCAGCGTGTCTAGGAACTTTCCGAAACAATATTCCTGGCACTCGGAACACCAAACTTCCACTCCTTTCAAACTTCATATGACTGAAGGAAGCAAGAATGCATCTTGATGGCATGGCTCCTGTATGCTTCACACGTTGATATGATATTGAGCCTTACGGCTACAAACATTCCGTATTAAAGGTACAGAGATGATGCTGTGACGCTATGTATTGACGGACGAGGTTCAAACCGTTATCACTATATCTACTACCCTCAAGGCAGCATCTGCCGTGATCGTGTCAATATCGAATTCGTATTTCCAGATGTACTAATTTTTTCTCCGCTAGTGAATTATTCAATTGCGTAGCCTGTAAAGTAAGACAATACATTATTCAAGAACAATGCAACCAGTCACATTGTTTTATTCCATTAACCGGTTTTCGAACCTCCTCAGAGGGTACATGTGGTACAGGTTCATTTTAAGTGTCATGTTTGGAGCTGGCTTGCTGGCTTAATTTCAATGTCACAAGTTTAATGGTTTTCTAACGCGTTAGATGCTTGTGTAGTAGTGTATTATAAAGACCAAGAGTGAAAAATCGAGTGATATGGTAATGCCATCTAACCACAAGGAAACCCGTAAAATGGAAATTAATTATAAAACTCCGCCGATACAGTCGCAAGCCAGCACCCATTATCACACTTAAAATGAACCTGTAACTCATGCACCGTCTGATGATGAACCCGAAAACATTCGAAAAACGTTTAATGGAATAAAACTATCATTTCAAGTCAAAGTGACTTGTTGCATTATTCTTAAATCACATTTAAATTAACAGTGACGGGTTCTAAAAGTAACCGTAATGGACAGTGTAAAAATAGAATAATGTTTAATTTGTATTCATTTTTGAGAGAGAATTGACAATTTGTTTCTCTCATTATAATCACACAACTACATACGTAGAAAGCACAGAGCTGCATGACACGTATTTGCATCCTTAGGGACTGAATCATCTACCTCCTGAAAGTATAACAGACACTTTATTCATCAGTACGCTTCCATCAGAACATGTAAATATTGCAAGTAAAGATTTCCGTGAAGTGTGATGTAATTTTAAATATACAATACTAGCTTAAACCCACGGTTCCGATCGCGTGTTGGTTGATTATGATAAATCATGCGCGAAACGTCAAATCGATTTTTTAAAGAGATGTATTCAAAGAATTTTTTTACTGTTTTATTTATTCTTATATTTCCTTATTCGTATGCTTATCCTTACAGAGAAAGAGCTGAATACACTGTAGTACGCATAGACCAAAGATATGGTCTGTGGCATACCGTTTTGCTGTGTGTAACCTCCTTGCTATAGATTGCAAACGTCATCGTTGGCCTTCAGTCCGATTTTTTTTTGATAATTTGACGACTTTCAACCACCATATCTTCCACCCCCTTATAGCTATCGGCATCGAACTGCTATTGCGTACAACGGGAGACTCCTGACAACAATTACACACAGACCATTCGTTTGCGTTCTGTAGTTTTCGCTGCAGAGCGAAATATTAACACACACACACACACACACACACACACACACACTCACACACACGTAGAATTTTATATACTCCGATAACTTTCCATCCCAAAATACTCCACCCCTCAAGCAACAATGCAACCAATAAAATCATTTTCAAAGAGTAATTCTTGTTCCGCATTTCGCGTTATATTCTGCAAATTACTAAATATATATCAGAACGCTATAAAAGCGTGCCTAAAGCCGTCCTCAGGTAGAAATTAGTAACTGTACAAATATTTACGTCTCTGCGTCTTGTCGTTCGGACGTGATAAGCGTACCCGAACAGACATATATAGCTATTCGATCGCCATAAAACCGTGCCTAAAGCCTTCCCCCGGTAGACATTAGTAAATGTACAAATTTTTAGCTCTTTATGTGTTGTGGTTCAGACGTGATAAACATACACCGAACAGACATTTACATTTATAGATACAGATGAGCACAATAAATAAGTCTAATTAAAATTGCTGCCGCGTAATAATTGATAACCATCTCTGCCTGTGATTAAAACGACTGTTGCAAATGATGTGAAAAATATTCTTCAGTCGGGAGTTTCTTAGAATTTACCTGGTGGTAAATAAAGTTACGATATCTCAAAGGTACCGGAATAACTTCAGTAAACAGCTTACCTTGGTCTCTTTCTGTATAACTCGCTGATTGGCAGTATCTTGGCTGGAGAGAAAGACAAGATAAAAGCATCTTGTCGATATCGAGACGCAGCACCAATTGGATAAAAGGATGGTGGAGGTAACGGCTCGTGACCTTTCAGAGGCAATACCCTACTTTGAAGCGAAAAATAAAATAAAAGGCCAAGAACTGCAGACGTTTGAGTAATTGTACCACCGTTCTCTACAATCCGAGTTTATTGTACAGTAAAGTAGCAGAAAATCCGGCGTAGCCTTGGTGGGATTTTACTTACTTATTGAATCCTTGAATAAGTTTTTCTCCTATATCTTCTCTCTCTCTGTACATCTCATTTTGACTAAAATAATCTTATATTTATCGGAGAATATATAATAAATACAGCTGCCATGCACAATTTAGAAATTATAACTACAGTATCCAAACCAAGAGAAGCACTCGCTGAAATACAAATCACATGTAACATTCATACATTTATTTAATTCAAAATTTCACTATACAGAAGGTTTCTTGTTACTTGTAAATGAGCTAGTATAAATAGATTCTTTGATGAGCCTATCTTCGAGCAAGCGACATTAAGTTGTTTGTAATGGACATGTCGCATCCACTCCATAGTGTGTAACAGATTTCACTGTGATTTATTAATCGTAAGAGAAAATGCAAGTCTGACTGGAAACTGCAGTCTCTTTAAGTTAAAACGTAGAGCTGCCGGAAATAGTAGGTATTAATTGGCTATACTTTGTTTCATTCTCTGCCTTTCCCTGTAGCTCTACAGAAGTCTGCTGGTTTCGGCAGCAACAGTGTGTGCAGCGATGGAATGGCCAAGCGGTCTAAAGCAATTCGCTGCGGAGCATGTGGTTGTTCGCCGTCGGAGGTTCGAATCCTCCCTTGGGCATATGTGTGTGTGTGTGTGTGTGTGTGTGTGTGTGTGTGTGTGTGTGTTGTACGTAGGTTAGTTTATCTTAGTTTAGGGGTTTGTAGTCCCAGTGTCTGATAACCAGAGTAGTTAAGTCCCATAAATTGAAAAATATTTGAACCCTTTTTTTTTTCACCACATTTTTCAAATGTGGTGAATAGAATTAGTAGTGAACACATAATAAATCGAAAACTCATGAGTGATTGGACGGTTTCTCATGAACAAAATTCTTCATGACCTCATAACTAAGGTATGTGTTGCTTGGTAGACAGTGGAAGCGTGCGAGATTAATATTAATTTTTATAAGTGCTGTATGTCTGTAAAAACTGTTGCGAATACAGTTAGCAGCATATAAATAATACAGTAAGTTTGATATATATGGGGAGGTTTTCCATGAACATTACTTTTTTATATTCTCGTATATCATGAACTGGGTGTTGTACTGTGATACAATTTTGAAGGTACATTCAGCTGTATGTGTTTCTTCTATCTGTAAAATTGTCTGCGAGCTCAATTTGTAGTGCAGAAATTATAAACGGTTTTTACTCCATGAACGGTGAAAAAGTGGTAAGAAAGAAACTTTTTTCCCTTACCCTTTTCTCTATTGTTGTAGAGAGAAAGTATAAGAAGGTTTTAATTTATGTTTAAAGGCTGTTGCAAGTCGCAAAGTACCCACATTCTCAGACAACGTGTGAATGAAGTCTTGACGCATGATTTGGCAGTCTTCGTCGATGTTGGAAAAATACTAGTATTTTTATGCAATACGTACACACAAACTCATGGATATATATATATATATATATATATATATATATATATATATATATATATGTGTGTGTGTGTGTGTTGTGTGTGTGTGTGTGTGTGTGTGTGTGCGCGCGCGTGATTGATGTGCGGGTTTCACAAATGGATTGGTAGTCAGGGGCTCGCATTTTTATCCAAAGATACAGTTTTTTAAATGGAACAATGCCTGTACACATTAAGAAACTAAAAGTAGGGTGCACTAGAATATCAGTAGTATTTGTTGCAGGATTCTAGTGCAAGTTGTTTACGAGGTATCGTCTTTTGAAACGATCCCAAAAAGACATTTGCGTGTGACAGTCAACCCGCATAGTTGTTAGGTACGACGATGTTATGTTTGCTTAAAGCGTGCTTGTGTGTTCCTTGAGTGCAGTGCGGCTCGCTAGTTAGTTAGCGTGTAACAGTCCAAGCGGTAGGTCGTGACTGTACGATGGGTTTTACCGATGCTGAAAAAACCAACATGCTCATGGTGTATGGAGAGTGTAGGAAGAATGCCTTTTAATCTTGTGCGGTGAATGCGGTAAGATATCGCAATAGACGTCACCCATCTCGGCAACTATTCATCAACCTATTCAACCAGATACGTAAAAGTGTTACTGTAACACCGATACAACGTAACAGAAGGAAACAAGTGACAGCAGGCGAGGTTGAAATTGATGATCTTGTTGCTGTTACAGTTGATTCGCATGTCAGCTTCCGCGCAATCTCCGAGGAAGTGTCTTGAGTCAGACAAGTGTCCTACGCATTCTCCATTGACATAGGTTCCATCCTTATCACATCTCTCTCCATCAAGAGCTGCATGGAAACGATTTTGAGAATCGTGTTAGGTTCTGTAGATGTGCTTTACGACAGGATAATCCATATGTATCATGTATCTTGTTCAGTGATGAAGCCACATTCACCAATCATGGCAAGGTAAACCGCAGAAACATGCATAATTGGTCTGTTGACAATTCCTCTTGGCTTCGACAGGTGGATCGTCAGCGTTGAGTGTAAACATATGGTGTGGGATAGTGAACCAGCAGCTCATAGACCCGTATTTCATTTCCACAGATGCTAAAAGACTTTCCTCTGCAGACTAGGAGGAATCTATGGTACCAACATGATGGCTGTCCAGTCCATAGTGCACGAATTACTACAGGATGCCTTCATGAATATTTTTCCAAATCGATGGATTGGACGCAGAGGACCTGTACCTTGGCCCGCCCGTTCTCCGGATTTGACGCCTGTAGACTTTTCCTGTGGGGAAAGCTGAAAGATTCTGTCCACAAAGAGATACCAACCACACCCGATGATATCCAACTCCGTATTATTGCTGCGTGCTGGAAAATATCCGCTAAAATTCTAGCGCGTGTGCAGCGGTCGTTCCATACCAGACTAACACCTTCTGCCGGTGGCCATTTTGAACACAACCTGTGATGGTCATTCGTCGAGTTACTAGCTCGAATCCTCATAACTAGTGTAAGCGCTTGTGTTGTTCTTCAGTGTGTGTTACCACAGGTATTGTACGTCGGTATGGGAACGTTTCAAAAGATGATATCTCGTAAACGACTTGCAACAAACACTACTGATAGTCTACTGCACCCTACTTTTAGTTTCTTAATATCTACAGGCATTGTTCCATTTAAAAAACTGTATGTTTGCATAAAAAACACACTTTCTATATAATATAACGATGTCTTTGTTGGCTAAAAATACGAGCCCCTGACTATCAATCCATCGTTTGAAAATCGCACATCAGTCGCACTTTCCGTTTCCGCAATATTTGCGGTGCAAGTGTTAGGTGATTCACCATATATATATATATATATATATATATATATATATATATATATATATATATATATATATAACAATTTTTTAGAGATAATGAAACCCATGCACGAACAGGTGTAGTTCTTTCCCTCGTCATTCTTGCGTCGGGGTCCGGAAAACCCCGTAGAAAGAATAGTATTGTATATTTCAAGCATATTCTCCGTTTAATTTTTGTGTCAGATCATTTCATTTGCATCTTCAAAGTATCAAATATTTTAGTTCTTTAGATAGCAGACATAGGTGCTATAGGGTTTCCCAGCACTGTCGAGGTTTAGATGCTCTCCTGAACCCAGTGAATCAACTCGCTGGCGCTCCTTTGGCAAGAAGAGGCGAGGGGTAACGTCGCCAGTAACACGCGTTTATGGGGCGGGAAACTGCACACCTTTCTGCCCAGTGGTCAAGGAGGTGTGATCCAAATGCGGATTCGATTTATGTCTAGTATTAACCGAATGAAAGCTGCTAACTCTTGTGAACACCAAATAATATGAACAACAAACTACATTAAAGAAACTATGGTTTCAGGGAGCAATGTCATAATTTTCAAGCTAATAAAAAGAAGTCGACAAGAGGTACACGAGAGTACCGGACGTATTACTCGAATCGCCCATTTCAGTGCAATAAATACACTTTTAGAGTTAGAGATATCTTAATAATTATTACCACACATATGCGATTGAAAAGATGCCATGTAGACTATTTTTGTAATGAACTATCACCTATCACACAAACTGTTTTAATGGTAAGCAACAAAGCATTTAGTTTTGGAAGAAAATATTGAACATGAGCGTTTGACGACATCTTTTATCTCACTTTCTAACAGTTTTTGTTGATATGTGTTTCGAAATTGTAAAAACTTACAGTGATTTAACATCTCTTTTGCCAACAACATAAAAGTGAAATATTTTATAACTACCTCTTATACTCGAATGCAAATCATTTATATAAATGAGAAATAACAGAATCCTGAGGGACCCCCCCCCCCCCCCCAATTAATTGTGTTCCATTAAGCGTGCGTATCACATCTACTTTCAATACTGCAGATGGCCAAGTTATGCTGTTTGTTATTAACGTAAGAAGCGAACCTATTGTGAGCTAATCCTCTTAGCCCATTACGTTCTAACTTCTGTAACAGTATCTTGTGATCAACAACATCTAATGATTTTGTTAAACCGAAGAATACGCACAGCGTTCGCAGTTTTTTATTTAATCCGTAAAGTGTCTCAGAGACAAAAGAGAATGTAGCATTATTAGTTGAAGACATGGAGTGAGGGGGGAGGATGATGAATGTCACCTGTTTTCAAAATTTTGTTTATGATTCTATTATATAGCCTGAGGTCCATACTTTCTTCTGGTGTATTTCTTTCCCCGAACAGCGATGAGTGTCTGCAGTTACACTATACACACATTTAGAATAATACGAAGCGGGAATAACGATGATTGTCACGTAGTTCTGCGTAATAAGGTTGAGTGTTTTCCATCTGTTTGAATTTCATGTTCGTCTCGCAATGTTAGCAGTGCTGGATATCAGTTACAGTATTTCCATTGTTGTTTCAATTGTTATTATTTCAACTGTTTAAAATGACAAGGGGTCGAGAGCAACTTCGCTTAAGTTTGGTGTCCTTGAATGAGTTATAGTGAAAAGAAGTGCTATTTTCTTGGTGCAAAAGTGTTATTTTTTTCTTTTTCTACGATGAATCAAAATGAAAATGCTCCTCCGGAGTGCAAAATTAATCCAAAGAAAAGGCAGATATATGGCCGAGTATCAGATGCTGCTAAGAAGATGAGAACCCACACGCATGAAACTGGGAAAACTGTGACTGTAGTAGATTTAAATGTTCTGACAAGATTAATGAAAGTGATACGCTGAGTATTATAAAGCATTTTAATTGGTTATCTGATAGGAATGCTCAAAACTTGCATTTTTCTGGACTAATAAAAATCCGTTTCATCAAACAAAGACGAAGTCATAAGGATGAAGCCGAGTCTAATCTTCATAATCATTCATTGTTTTACATTTTCAGATAACGAACCTAAACATTCATCGTTTTCCCGCTTTTGAAAGTGCAGAAGTTTTTTAAGTGCTAATTATTGCTGTTATTACATATTACTAGCTCCAAACGGATAATACTGCTAATACGTAAACTGTATGTTAACGACAACTGTTTTAAATTATTTAATAAATGTTCACACAAAATAGTATCAAAGTGTAAAAATCGGTTTTCTCTGTAGTGTTGAAAAATAACATTCATCGTTTATCCCCCCCTCCATGTCTTCAGTTGTTAAACTACATCTGAAACGAAACATTCGCTTGTCAGTGTGGGATCCGTACCATGTACGGCATGAAAGAGAGAGAGATTGTTAATCCTCCTATTGTTAATAATGTAATGAAATCTAATGCCCATAATAAATGTGGATTAAATTTGAATTTAGTTACATTGCTATTCATCTGAATACTTTAATTCCTGTTGGTACGGCAATAATTATTGTTGCTGAAGTGAAATAGGCTCTTGTGTCAACGTCTATATCAAAACGAGAGCAGCACGTTTCATTACATGTTCAATTCGTAAGCTCTGGAACGTTACAGCTACAGGGATATTAACAGCCAGCTCCAGTGGCGGGTGCAGCAATACAGGCGTTCTGCGGCACGGGATATGTAGTAAGGATAAGTTTATAAGAGTATACATTTCGAGAAGGATTAAACAGTAGATTGGGTACTCTTGTGTAAGCAGGGTCTTCAGGAGGAACAGTACAGACGCATTGCAACAAAATACCAAATAACGTATGTCCAAATATAATTCAGCTGCTGGAAAAGTGAGAGTACACGGTAAGAAGGGGCTCATCGACATTCTCTTCCTAAATTCTCATCTCTCTCCCACATGTTGACCATCAGTGTGTACTTCAATAAGGACTATTCTCGTTACAATAAAAGGAGTTCCTTACGCTGATAATGACAATAGAAACAATATCATACAGGGAAAGACATTTTACAGAGAGAGAGAGAGAGAGAGAGAGAGAGAGAGAGAGAGAGAGAGAGAGAAAAAACCAAAAAAAAAAAACGGGCTCATTGCACACAAGAAGCTGTGTCCCTTTTTATGACAAGATTGTGTAATAGTTCATAAATTTAATGTAACTGAAAGTTAAGGTGAAAGAAATTACAGAGTGACATGATGCAAAGAGCCGTTTCGGTAATATAAAATTGTGTATATATCCAAATAAAGTTCTTTGTTATCAGTACTATTAGTGTTATGCTTATTTAGAAGTATCTACTCATTTAAAATATCTGAGAGATGTTACATAAGAAGACATGAATAGTTCATAAAAGACAGGTTCTAACAGGTTCTACGTCGATTTAAATTCTTCTCCTGAAGAATTTCTAAGTTGTCGATGAGCCCCTTCTAGATGTATACACTTCAAATGTTTCTCCTGAAAAAATTCTAAAATTTCAAGAGGCCCCTTCTTTTCGTGCACCCTTCATAATGAATATATTTTCAGTGTTTCTTCCGTCAGTTCTTGGTAAACTATCATAAAAATGAATTAAAATTTTATTTAGTTAATCGGTTGTGTGCCTATGTTGAAGTCTGAAGAAGATCCTGTAAGCCATATACCGGTTAACTAAATGTTCTAATTGGTCTTTGATTTAAGTTTGTTTCACTTGCATCTGTACCATTGCGTCTCTCAGTAAACATTAGACTCATGTCACATGGAATTTTTTGTTGCAAAGTGTCTAACCTACCACCTACTAAACAATTCAATATTTTTCCTCAAACCCCTTGCATGTCATAAAAAAACTACATAGACGGTACCCGACAATGGTGATCCCCGAAAACCATTTGCAAGTGGAATAGGAAAACCAGGATGTAACAGTGGTACACTGTTGCCGACTGAAGATATATTGTAGGTGAAAATTAAGTTGACACTGGGTGCGGTGGATTATGGGTGTGAACATTCGTGGAAAATGCCTTCACGGTCGGTCGCAAAAGAAAGATAGATGAGTATCAACTTAAATGGCGCGAATAGGAGATGATGTGATTTGGTGGTGGTGGAGGCGGTGGTTGTGACTGCATTGTGAGAATAATTATGGATTATGTACTACTGTATCCCTTCCTGTGGGAATATCCTCAGGAATGCGCCAACACAAATCTACTTACAGTAGTAAATCTGTGGTGTCCCTATGTGGAATATTTAATCACCACAACCCCAACTTTATCTAATTATTTAATCCTTGTTACCGTACTTTTTTCTTTCCTACCAAACGATCCATTACAATGTAACCAGAACCTCCAATTTTGCCCATGTAACAGTTCATTGATAGGTGTAATTATGAATTCAAAATCTTTTCTTCTTCAACAAGTTATTTATAACCAACATTTCACAGATACATTCGGCTACATTTTATACACATTATGGGGAAATATAGCCTAGGTTTTGAACGAATAACGTGAAAGATAACGTCTAAAAAATAACTTCCCAATAAATACTGTGACAGATGACATATACAAATCCTATCTGGCCATTACCTGTGATCTATTTATGAAGAGACTGATTGTACACCAATTATTTATAATGCGCTAACCTACCAAACTACTGCAATTGTGAATACCCAGGAAAGGTGTTGGAAACTACTTAAAGCGTTCCTATGACGGGCATAGACTGATAGTAGGATATTGACACTGAAGTGTCTCGGTAATATGACATACAAGCTGAAAACCCGGCGTTGCTGGATTTTTTATTTATTTACTCATGCCTTGAGTTAGTACTTCTCCTATCTCCTATATCTATGAACAAATGCTTTATTTTCTAAAAATCATGTTATATTTGTAGAAGAAATATGTGTCTTGCATAATGTTCCAAATTAAAAAAAAACGCAGTACCCAAACAAAAAACGGTAGTCATCAAGATAGAAATGATTTATGACATTAATACATCCCTTTAATTGAAAACTTGATTATAAACAAAACTTCTGGTTACTTGTCCAGGAGCTAATACGAATAATTTCTTTAGTGACACAAACCTTCAGCAAGCAACATAAAGTGATTCATGTGACATACATGATGACCTCGAATCCACTACGCAGTATTTAATAGATTGCCATGTGACTTATTAATCGTATTTAAAAATGCAAGTGTCATTGGAAAGGGCAGTCTTCCGACGTTAAATTGTAGATCTGTCGAAATTAATGGATGGACATCGTTTCATTCTCTTCCTTTCCTTGTAGTTCTATAAAAGTCTATTGCTTTCGCTTGCACCACTGTGCGTTTTACAGTTCAAAATTGTCAACGTGGCTGATATATTTTAGGAATTTCCTTAAGTTGACTGCAATAAAGGAGTGTTCAAAAATAAGAAGTGAATTAAAACGTTTTGCATGCTATGGTAGGTTTCTACCCATCGTTATGTATATTATGTTCACATGTTTATTGAGTTACAAGTTGTACAGTTGTATAACTTTTTAGGTAAAGAAGGTAAAGCAGTCAACAATCCGGAGATTGGTTTGAACACCACAGTGCTTTACTAGGCATGGTCCTATTTGGAGGTTGGTATGCCCTTGCCGTCCTCCGACCTTCGAACTGACTTATCCAGCCAGTTATAGGGGGACTTACAGTTTAACGTGGGTTCCGAACCACGGTGCTACTCGGTATTTTTCACATGAGCAATAGTGCCAGAGGTGAAAGAAGTGGAAAGTGACAGATAAAAATCCTAGGACCTGGTGGGAATCGAACCCGCGACCTTTGCATTTGTAGTCTGGCACTCTACCACTGTGCAACCGAGGCGCACTAACTTTTTAGGTATATATTCATTTGTGTAAGGGCTGTAAGTCTAAAAATTGGTTGCGAATAGCCGGCCGCGGTGGCTGAGCGGTCTACGGCGCGCCAGTCACGTTCTGCACGGCCACTACGGTCGGGGGTTAGAATCCCCCCACGGGCATGGATATTTGTGCCGTCCTTAGTATTAGCTAGTAAGTTTAGGGACTGATGACCCCGTAGTTAAGTCCCATATGCTCTACAAACATGTTTTTATATGTTGTGAATATAGTTAGTAGTAAATAAGTAACGTGAACGTCACCTGATATATCATGAACTACGTGTCGTGTACAATTTCGGCGAGTAATTTATCTGTATGTGTCTATACCGTCTGTTTGTAGTGTCGAAATTATAAACTGTAACGTCATACAGAATGCTGTAGTTTTACTCCATAAGCAGCGAAAAAGTAGTGTAAGAGAAACTCTTTTTCCTTTCTTCATTTTGATTTGGTAGTCAGCGATATGAAGTATAATGAAGGTATGAAATGATGTTTAATGTTTGTTGCAAGTCGTTAAGTGCTCTCATTCTCATATAATGTATGAATAAAAACTCGGCGCATGACATGGCAGTTTTTTAGGAACTCTGTTGCTCTCCTAAATCAGGTGTCCTATGTGGTTCTTGCCCCTACAGCAGTTGTTACCTTATAGTAAGGATTATGTGTGCCAGAGCTGAACGAAACTGATCCAGTGGTTTAGGAGAGAATATGCAGTGCTGTCTCTAGATGCAGCAGTTTTTAGTGCATGTCAACGTTCACGGCGTGTACGTGATCGTACGTGATTCTTACACTTACGGCGACCGTTCTCATGCATTGAAACATACGTGTACAAAATTAGGAAAAAATTGGATCAAAACTGTAGATTTGTATGTAACACGTACAAACAAACACACAAGCATAGGATCACTCTGTTTTATATATAACTAACTGAAAACCCGGCGTTGCCCGGGTATTTATTTATTTATTCCTGCCAGTTTTCAGGTATATATTCATTTGTATAAGGGTTGTTTGTCTGTAAAATCTCTTGGGAATACAATTAGGAGTAAAGAAGTTATAGATTAAAACTTGGTGCATGATGGGGCGGTTTTCCATGAACGTTACTGTTCATGTACTCATATCTCGTGAACTACGTGTTGTACTGTGATAGAATTTAGTAGGTACACTCATCTATAGGAGTGTATACTGTCTGTAAAATTTCATACGATTACAATGTGTATTGTAGAAATCAAAAATAGTAACTTCATACCGAATGCCGTAGTTTGAGTCCATGAACAGCGGAACGTTACTGTTTGTGTTTATATCTCATGAACTACGTGTCGGAATGTCATACAATTTAGAATCTACATTCAAATATGAATGTGTATACTGTCTGTAAAATTTCCTGTCGCTGCAATTTGTAGTGTTCAAATTATAAATTGTAACGTCATACCGAGAGCCGTAGTTTTACTCCATAACAAGCGGAAAAGTAGTAAGCGAGAAACCTTTTTCTTTTCATCATTTTACTATGGTTGCCAGCGAGAAAAATTTTAATAATGGTTTGAAATTATGTTTAAAGTTTGTTGCAAGTCGCTAAGTACTGTCATTCTCATACAGTGTATTTCGAAAGTCTCACCGCATTATATGGCATTATTTGCGATTTGTATTGGTTATGACATCATATCTTTTGAACCATGTGCCGTATGTGATTCTTAACCATGCAGAAATTGTTAGCTCACGCTAGGGAATGTGTGTACCAAATTTGGTTGAAATCGGTCCAAAGCTTTAAGAGAAAATGAGCAGCACTGTCGCAAAATGCAACAGTTTTTCGCACATCCCATTGTTTATGACGTCATTAGACTAGCTGAAAAACCCGGCGTTGCCCGTGTATTTATCTATTTATTCAAGCTTTGAGTCAGTAATCCTTCTAACCCTTCTCTCTCTGTCCATCTCCTTTTTTTATAAAAACTTGTTATATTTATCGGAGTAAATTAAGAAATAAGGCTGTCTTGCATAATACACTAAATTTTGAAAACAGCATCCAAACAAAGAAAGATAGTAATCAAAATATAAATTATATGTAACATTCATATTTAAATTTAATTCACAACTTTGCTGTAGACAATATTTATTGTCCCCAGTGGGCATCTATGCTGCTGTCAGCATTCCAGGGTTTTCCAAAAGCCGACTGGAATGCGTGTAGCATGATGCGACATGTTTTAACCCATCGCAGTATAGATGATAACATATTTATTGAATTATATATTTTACAATTGTATAATTCGAAAGTTATATATTCATTTGTATAAGTGCCGTACGTCGGTAAAATCTGTTGCAAACAGAGTTCATTGTAAAGAAGTAAGAGATTAAAACGACATTCGTGTTGGGCCCGTTTTCCGTGTATGTTACTGCTTATGTGTTCATGTCTCATGAATTACGTGCCGTACAGTGATACAATTTAGAAGGCACACTTAAATAAATGCGTGTATACTGTCTGTAAAATTTCCTGCACTTACAATTTGTAGTGTATAAATTATAAATTGTAATGCCATACCGAATACCGTAGATTTACTCAATAAACAGCGGAAAAGTAGTAAGCGAGGAACTTTTTTCCTTTCGTCATTAGCTATGGTTGTCGGCGAGAAAGAGTTAATAAAGGTTTGAAATGATGTTTCAAGTTGGTTGCAAGTCGCTAAGTACTCTCATTCTCATATAGCATCTTTTTAAAGTCTCACCGCATTATGTGGTATTTTTCCGATTACTATTGTTTATGACGTCATATCTTCTGAACCATGTGTCGTATGTGATTCTTAACCCTGGTGAAATTGTTACCTCGCGGTAAGGAATATATGTACCAAATTTGGTTGATATCGGTCCAGTGGTTTAGGAGAAAATAAGCAGCATTTTCGCAAGGTGCAGCAATTTTGCGCGCATCTCATTGTTTATGATGTCATATCTCGTGAACTATGTATCGTACGCTATTCTTACACTTACGACGACCGTCCACATGGATTGAAGCTTACGTGTACAAACTTTCATAAAGATTGGATCACCACAGTAGATTTGCATGCAACATGTACACACAAACACATAAACATACGGACAATCTGCTTTACATATTAGAAGAGTAGCTGAAATCCCGGCGTTTCAAGCTTTCAGTTAGTACTTCTCATTTCCTTTCTCTCTCTGTTCATTTTTTTTAATGTCATTTCATATTTATGGAAGAGTGGTCAAGAAATAAGTCTGTCTTGCATAATGTACAAAATAATAGCTACAGTATCCAAACAAAGGTAGTCATCAAGACGCAAATGATATGTCACCTTAATACACTAATTTAATTCAAAACTTGATTAAGAAACAAATTTATGGTTAGTTGTACAAAATCTGAATAAATTCTTTGGAGAACCCACACCTGAGCAAGTGACCTGTAGTTGTCCGTTTGAGAAACATGGAGTTATCAAAACAACACTGCATTATTTAAAAGGTTGCTTTGTGATTTATTAATCGTAATAAAAAATGCAAGTCTCACTGAAAAACACATTCTGTAGAAGGTAGATCTGCCGAAAATAATGGGTTTTCGGTTGATGTACACTGTTTCATCATTATTGCAAGAGTCTTGGTTTTCAAAAAAATCAAATGTTTGTAAAGCTTATGGGACTTAACTACGGGGTCATCAGTCTCTAAACTTACAAACTACTTATGAACTACTTACGAACTAATACGGCACAAATATCCATGCCCGAGGGGGGATTCGAACCCCTGACCGCAGTGGCCGTGCTGACCGTGACTGGAGCGCCTCAGTCACCTCGGCCACCGCGGCCGGCAGTCTTGGTTTTCTGTAAATCTTAAAAGATAATGCTTCCACGGTCAATGTTACTATTCAGTATAAGAATGTTAAGAACGTGTAAAATGCAATACGTGAAACAGTAAGTGCGTATTTTATTCTAAGTGAGGTGCAAACTGTCTTGCTCTTAAAACTCCTCAGAGCCATTTTACATGGCATCGAATGTTATGCAGTATACTTCTAAGAAATTTATAGGAAAGTCTTTGAGTCTATCAGAAAACCGAATAAAAGAAGAAGAAGTATTAGCTTATATGGAGCCTTGAACTAACACCGCAAACTCTTTTAACTGCGTAGTCCAGGAGATAGCCCCCTACACTAAGGCCAGTCACATTACCAGTATATCCTCACCTACGGTATTAGACGTGTCGTATTTGCTACTGGGTGATATGTCGGTTGCTGACGTAATTATAATAAATTATACAAAGAACTATTTGTGTTGATAATAGATATTCAGTCCGCCTTGCCTTGAAACGGCAGTTTACTGTAATACGGAATTTTTTTTAACCACGTATGAGACGTTTCCAGTCATGTATTCCAACAAATAGTCCTTCATGGAAGGTTTCCAAAAGATTCTCAATTTACTCAGTTACTTTTACTTGCTTTGAAATGCCATACATTCATAACACCTAAGTTATATACATAAAAATCACGAAATACAATGGCCAACATGGCGTCTTCGTCTCTCTGCCCCCCCCCCCCTCCCCGGATAGCCACGTACATGGCGTTCTCCCACCTTATTGGTGATCGTTCAGTCGCTCGTTGAGAACATCTGGCATGCGTGATACTGCCCAACATGTTGGGAAAGCCTCTCCAACGTCCGGTTCGCACGTTATAACGTAAGAAACTCGCCACGTTGGCCACACTCGTTCAGATACACGCCCCGTATGCCGACGGCTTTAGAGTGCGACTCGCCCAACTGGTTAGGGGGGGGGGGGGGTGAACAAACACCTCCAGGCTGGTCCCTGCTTCCTCTACCCGCATGCCGCAGCCTGCGCTTGCCACATCCAACAGTACAAGAGTTGCTTCTGAAACAAACAGAGAAGCACTGTTAGTTTCTGGGAAACTTCACGTTGCAGCACATTGAGAACGCCGTGCTCCTACCCATGTAACACAGAAGTAAATACGATCACTAATGCAGTGTCTTCCAGCAAGTGACACTAGTAAACAAAATCACAGTATCAGTACTCAAATAGTTCAAGAAGAGAGAGATGTCTGAGGACCACCTGAGTTTTTCAAAAACCTTAGAGCGTCAGGTGCCTTATTTTGGCGACAGATACATTATTAAATTTAACCACTAAGGCAACATTTCCCAAAATTGCTATACATCTTTAAAATAAGCGTATGCATGTTCCACATCTCCTCCTAAATTACTGGACCGGCATCAATCAAACTTGGTAGACAGGTTTCTAACTATCATGCAACAATCGCTGTCGGGGGCAAGAACCACCTTCATATGTCAGGATAACTGGCCTTATAAACAACTAGCTGAAAAGCCGGCGTTGCCCGGGTATTTATTTATGCCATTTTTCAGGTATATATTCATTTGTATAAGGGCTGTAAGTCTGTGAAATCTCTTGGGAATACAGTTAGTAGTAAAGAAGTAATAGATTAAAACATATAGAATGCATACGATCCCATATTTATTGAGATATATATTGTACAATTGTATAATTTTTCAGTTATCTATTCATCTGTCGCCGGCCGCGGTGGCCGAGGGGACTGAGGCGCTCCAGTCACGGTCTGCACGGCTACTGCGGTCGGGGGTTCGAATCCCCCCTCGGGCATGGATATTTGTGCTGTCCTTAGTCTTAGCTAGTTCATAAGTAGTTTGTAAGTTTAGGGACCGATGACCCCGTAGTTAAGTCCCATAAGCTTAACTAACATTTGAACATTTATTTATTCATCTGTATAACTGCTCTATGTCTGTAAAGTATATTGCGAAAACAATATTAGTAGTAAAGAAGCAATAGATTAAAACTTGATGCGTGATTGGGTGATTTTCCATGTATGTTACTGTTTATGCGCTCATATCTCATGAAGTCCGTGACTTACTGTGATACAGATTGGCAGGTACATTCAACTATATGTGTGTACACTGTGAGTAAAATTTGCTGCGGCTACAATTTGTAGTGTAGAAATTAAAAAAGTGTAACGTCATACTGAATGCCGCAGTTCTACTCCATAAATATCGGGAAAGTAGTAAGCGAGAACCTTTTTTTCCGTTCGTCATTTTGCTATGGTTGTCAGCGAGAAAAAGTTTAATGAAGGTTTGAAATTATGTTTACAGCTTTCTGCAATTTACTAAATACTCTCATTATCTTATAGCGTATTTTTTAAAGTCTCGCCACATTATGTGGCAGTTTTCTGCGAGTCCTATTGTTTATGACGTCATATCTTCTGAACCATGTGTCATATGTGATTCTTAACCCTGTATCAATTTTTACATCACGGTGGGGAATGTATGTACCAAATGTGGTTGAAATTGGTCCAATGGTTTACGAGGAAATGAGCAGCATTTTCGCAAAATGCAGCAGTTTTTCGCGCATCTCATTGTTTACGACGTCATATCTCGTGTACTGTGTATCGTACATGATTCTTACACTTACGGCGACCTTCCTCATGGATTGAAGCTTACGTGTACAAAATTTGAAAAAGATTGGATCAAAACTGTAGATTTGTATGCAACACGTACAAACATACGGACACTCTGCTTTATATATTAAACGAGCATCATGCGATGATATTCTACATCTGCTGCTAAACTAATGGACCGGTTTACACCAAATTTGGCACGAAAATTCTTTAAGATCATTAAAAATTTGATATGGTGGCAAAAACCGCCTACGATTCATAGTTCATATGATATCACGTCATAGACTATGAAAACTGCTCTATATTGCGGCGCGTGTATCGTAATTTTATTCATCAACTATTTGAGAATGAGAACAGTTACCGACATGAAATAAACTTTAAACATAATTTCAAATCCTTAATTGCTGACAACCGCCCAAAAAAGTGATGAAGGGAAAAACGTTTATGGCCTACTACTTTTCCGATATTCATGATGTAGCCGGCCGCGGTGGCCGAGGGGACTGAGGCGCTCCAGTCACGGTCTGCACGGCCACTACCGTCGGGGGTTCGAATCCCCCCTCGGGCATGGGTATTTGTGCCGTCCTTAGTTGTTAGTAGTTCATAAGTAGTTTGTAAGTTTAGTGACTGATGACCCTGTAGTTCAGTCCCATAGACTCTACAAACATTTTTTTTTATTCATGATGTATATCTACGGCATTTGGCATGACGTTACAAGTTATTACGTCTACACTGTAAATTTTGTTCGCGAGGCATTTCACAGACAGTACACGTACATATCACTGAATGTTTCTTCGTTATTATATCACAGTTTGACATAAATTTTATGAGATATGAAGTCATAAATGATCTGTTTCATGTAAGACCGCATCATCACGAATGACGTTTCGTTTTATTACGTCATTACCACAAACACAACTCTCGACGTATTCCGCAGATATTAGGCACACATACCATTGATTGTACCTTCAAATTTACATAATAGTAGGAAACGTATTTCAGAAGATATGACGTCAAAGATGAAATTTTCGTATAACTGCTAAACATGTGCTATTTTTCAACATCTTCTCCGAAAATAATGGGCCGATATCAACTAATCTTGATTCAAATATTTCTTACTATCACAATCGCTGTGGGGTTAAAACTACATACGAAACATAGCTCAGGAGATTTTAAATCGGAAACAGTGACTCACAAAACTACCCCATCATGCGACGCATGATTTACAAGATTTCATTCATCCACTACTTTGCAGGGCAGGCAGACTCTTAATATTACGCTCTATAAATATGGAAAATTGCATTATTGTAAGATACGAAATCAAGGATATATGATGTCATGATGATTGAGCTGTATTGAAAGAACACTTAAATGGGGAGATAGGGAATAACGGAATGGACTAAGTATTGTTTGTAGTCAAGTTTTGAATACAATTAATGTGATAAATCATACGTATTTTATTACTATTTTTCTTTCTTTGGATACTGTACTTATAACTTGGAGCATTATGCGTATATTTCTGATTTACTGTTTCATATTTTCTAAGCTGTCTTTACACTTGCAGATGAAACCCTTCTGAATATTTGTTATCGTTTCTACTATACGACTGTAGGAATTAATATAATAGCGAGTTTAGCAGCTGGTCTACCAATAAACGGAAACATAGTTTCACTACTCTACTGAGATCACAGTCAATATATGAAGTCTACTCGAGAATTTAAGATCGACCTGAACACTGCTTGTAATTTACCCCACTAAAAGCCAGTCGAAAAGGACTGTCAGGCCCTTTAAAAACGACAGCCTTCCACGAAAGGGCTCAACATAATTCAAACTGTACTGTCGCTGCCGAGATTTAAGATCTCCGCCCACGCATAAATTTGCAGGGCATCTAACGGCACGTATCAATAAGTACGTACAGCTTTTCACACTCAGCTAGTCATGCTGCCATACATTCATACTTTTGTGATGAGTAAATTTGATTCAACAGAAGTTTCCTTCCCTTGACGTTCAAAAAGTAATAGAATTCTGAACAACAGTATTTCACGTTAATTGCATCTGTGCATTACAACCAACTATAAGAGCTCTCTTCGATTTCCAAGGTGTGTCTAATATTACGAGAGAAATAATTAGTTGCATTCTGAGACACAGTCAATAGTAAGTGAAGCTGAATTGAAACCATTGAATTACGAACATGTAACTTACCTGTCCTAAATTTCTGAATTGAAAGTGTAGCCGTGTGGCCTGGAGCCCCACGTTCCGGATCGCGCGGCCTCTTGCGTCGGGGGTTCGAATCCACCCTCGGGCATGGATGTGTGTGTTGTCCTTATGTTAGTTTAAGTTGTTTGTAAGTCCAGGTACTGATTATCAAAGTTGTTAGGTCTCATAGAATTACGAACATTTGAATATTGCGAAGTTTTCTACAGTGTAACCAAACTGAATAAAGAAATGGTACTATACTTGATACAATACTCACCCCCACAAAACAATCACGAAGGTAGCTGGCCAATTCAGTAAGTCTTGCGAACGTCATCATGCAGCTAGTGTATACGCTTTCTGTAATATGGTATGTTAGGTTTGGGACAGGATACTGAAATACAGTATCGTCACTTTTAATGTGATCCGATGGGCAGCATGGTAGGTTTCCACGTAGGGTTCCCGGGTTCAATGCCCGGTTGGGTTGGAGATTTTCTCCGCTCGGCGACATGTCATCCACATCGACACGAAAGTTGGCGTCAAAAAGAAAGGCCGAACACGACTCCAGTTGGGTTCTAGCGGCCAAAGATGCTAAACGAAATCATCGTCACTTTTAAAGTGTGGAAAATACGAAAAGCTATAAGTTGAAACATCCAGTTGCCGAGACTTATTTGATTGCTAACTGCTGGAATATTTAGGCGTCGTCCAAACTCAACGTGGACATGACTCCAGAAATCGGAATTGTACCGCTAAATTCGAACGTTTGGTCACTGAGTAATATTATTATCAAAGTGCACTTAGGAACTGAGTTCAAGCAGGGGTTATCAACGGGTCTTTGTGCTGTCACATGATTTATGTATGAATCTCCCACTCGCGTAAAAATTTCTAATGAAAACCAACACCATAGTTCTCTCATCCGGTTTAGTACTACTGTGGCATAACGTGATCTCTGATTTGATACCCAGAGAAGCATTTAGATGAGTCAGTTTGACTCTAGTGCTGTATATAAATTGTGAATCCTGCGTTTATTGCGGTTTATGGGGATGTGTGAATACGGTCCAGTCGAGCCATTAATTGCAGGTCATCGCATGCTGCACCTATGCAGCTGCTACCACACTATTCAATTAACTCGCTGACTGCTCTCATTCTATTTAATGTGACCATCGGCATCGTCAACACAATGAAGCGGAATTTCCACAATGCCATTCGCATGATCCGCAAAACTCTATGCACTGTGCATTGTATTTCAGAACAATTACACTCCCCGTTAGAACGAAATCACCGTTTTGCCAGTGTTAGTGGTAAAATAAATGTAGAAAAATTTTTACATGTTAATGGTGTGGGGGTTTTAATTTAATTTAAGTTTCATTTTTTTAAATATATTGTTTCGGTTTCATGCTGTTCTCCGTCCGCTTTTCACTCTACTAATCTCGCATTGATATGCAGCTTCTACGTTACCGTACATCTTTTTCCTGAAAACACCTACGTAAGAATAAGTTTGCATTTCTTCATATTTTTCGCAGTTCGCCAAATGTATCTGCCTTTCTACTGAGAAATTTCTATTATCGTCATTCGTCTCTTGAGAACTGCAAGACATGTAGATATTTTATCAGTACGTTTAATTTGAAATTTTTATAATGCTTTTTACGTACTATATTTCAAATTACATCTGGTCTGCTAATATCCCAGTTTTCTTACACTGCTGAAACAGTAAGCTGCTACTCGATTCCTGTGACTTAGCCTCGTCACGTTTCGCAAATTGCTGGTGAACTTTGAAATCTGAAGAGGATGGTGCGCTGAAACTACAATTTTGTAACTCTTTTGTCTGCTAGACTAAAACAATAACTACATCATCAGGTTTACTGTTGGTAGTATTAGTATTGTTCATCTGTAATGAAGAACCGGCAAAGTCGAATGGCCTCCTCACTCCAGACGCTCTAAATCAGTATCAGCAGAATTCAGCTTCAACTGCTTCATGGCAGAGAAAAATGCTCCACTGCCTGGCAAACGTAAGGTATGACTCCTCCCCGTACTCTAAAAGGAGAAGATAGTGTGAGATATAAGTAGGTACGACCACCTCCCTAAATTTTATGTCTATTAACTAGTTACATAGACACCCCAAAAATGTTCCATTGTTTGTGAAACTTATGGGACTTAACTTCGGGGTCATCTGCCCCTGAGCTTACAAACTTCGCTACTAGCCATTAACATTGCTACACTAAGAAGAAATGCAGATGATAAATGGGTATTCATTGGACAAATATATTACACCAGAACTGACATGTTATTGGCTGCATAGATCCTGAGAATTCAGTACCCAGAACAACCACCTCCGGCCTTAATAACGGCCTTGATACGCCTGGGGATTGAGTCAAACAGAGCTTTATGACGCGAACATGTACCATTTGTCATTGGACAAATATATTACACCTGAACTGACATGTTATTGGCTGCATAGATCCTGAGAATTCAGTACCCAGAACAACCACCTCCGGCCTTAATAACGGCCTTGATACGCCTGGGGATTGAGTCAAACAGAGCTTTATGACGCGTACATGTACCGATCCCCATGCAGCTTCAACACGATCACACAGTTCATCAACAGTAGTACTGGCGTATCGTGACGACCCAGTTGCTCGGCCACCTTCGACCAGAACTGTTCAATTGGTGAGATCTGGAGAATGTGCTGGCCAGGGCAGCAGTCGAACATTTTCTGTATCCAGAAAGGCCCCTACAGGACCTGCAACATGCTGTTGTACATTATAATGCTGAAATGAGGTGTTTCGCAGGGATCGAATGAAGGGTGGAGCCACGTGTCGTAACACGTCTGAAATGTAACGGTTCAAATTGGCATCGATGCGAACGAGACGTGGCCGAGACGTGCAATCTTTGGCAGTCCATACCATCACGTCGGGTGATACGCCAGTATGGCGATGACGAATACACGCTTTCAATGTGCGTTCACCGCGAGGTCACCGAACACGGATGCGACCACCATGATGCTGTAAACAGAACCTGGATTCATTCGAATAAATTACGCCCTGCCATTCGTGCACCCAGGTTCGCCATTGCGTACGCTATCGCAGGCTCGACTGTCTATGATGCAGTGTCAAGGGTAACCGCAGCCATGGGCTCCGAGCTGACAGTCCATGCTGCTGAAAACGTCGTCGAACTGTTCGTACTGATGGTTGTTGTCTTACAAACGTCCCCATGTATTAACTCAGAGACTGAGACGTGGCTGCACGGTCTGTTACAGCAATGCGGATAAGATGCCTTTCATCTCGACTGCTAGTGATATGAGGTCGTTGGGATCCAGCACAGCGTTCCGTATTGCCCTCTTGAACACACCGATACCGTATTCTGCTCACAGTCATTGGATCGCGACCAACGCGAGCAGCAATGTCACGATACGATAAACCGCAATCGCGATAGGCTTTATCAAAGTCTGAACCCTGACGGTACGCACTTCTCCTCCTTAGACGAGGCATCACAACAACGTTTCACCAGGCAACGCCGGTGTACTGCTGTTTGTGTTTGAGAAATCGGTTGGAAACTTTCCTCATGTCAGCACGTTCCAAGTGTCGCCACCGGCGCCAACCTTGTGTGAATGCTCTGAAAAGCTAATCATTTGCATATCACAGCATCTTCTTCTTGTCGGTTAAATTTCGTCTATAGCACGTCATCTTCGTGGTGTAGCATTTTTAATGGACAGGAGTATACTTATAAACTAGCTTATACTAAAGACAGCAGAAACATTCATGCCCGATGGGGTATTCGAACACCTGACAAGGAATGGCCTCGCGGATAGGAGCATTCGACATCCCGAACAATAAACTGACCTAATCTTGTCAATGACGTCAGTATAGAAACGTGTCAGTGATCATCACATTATCATAGCGACATTGGTGAGCAAAGGTCCTAAATGATTCAAGAAATGTACGAAAGTGTTTATGTTGGAAATAACTGATAAGTGATTCTTTCTGTCCCGCTTAGAGAATTAATGAACATCGTTTCCGGTAAGATGGACGTAGAGTATCTACGGGAGAAATTACGTAAAGCGCTGAAGAAATATCTACCGAGAAAATGGATTCAGGGTGAAACAGAACAACCATGATTTAAAAATAATATTTGAATAATTCTGAGAAAGTAGAAGCAGTACACTTCCGGTTGAAAAATGAATAAACGAATCAAGAGAGGCAAACGTTTCTAAAGATTCACGTGTCTGTAATGTGCGCGTAGAACACAATAACTATCACCGTCGCACCTTAGAAACATTGCCTAGAACCCGAAAAATCTCGTCCTATGTAATAAAGTAAGGCAGTTAACGGCAACTATCAAGTCGTCACTCGTTGATCGTTTCGAGGCGGCGATAGATAAGAGAAAAAGGAAAGCTGAAAGTTTAAATTTAACATAATTTGTTGTCGAAAGTGCAGTTTGATTTTAAAAGTTCAACAACCGAAAACTACATTTTTGTTTCCCTGTGAGGCACTTGATGAGTTAAATAAAAGGCTGCAGGCATTAGGCGTCTTCTTTGATTTAACTAAGGCGTTTGATTGTGTTGATCCAAAATATTGTTGCAGAAGTTGGGATATTATGAAACGCGAGAAGGAGTTCACAACTGGTTCACCACTTTCTTTAATAACAGAGAGCAGAAGATAATTCTTGACAGCTTAGAAAATGTCTCTGGTAAAACCACAATGGGGCACAGTTATGTGTGGAGCGCCCCAGGGGTCTGTTTTTGGGGCCACTGCTGTTTCTTATTTATATAAATGATATGCCTTCGAGTATTACAGGTGACTGTAAAATATTTTTGTTTGCTGATGATACCAGCTTGGTAGTGAAGGATGTGGTTTGTAATATTGACACAGTATCGAATAATGCAGTTCAAGAGGTACGTTCATGGATTGCAGAAAACAAATCGATGTTAAATCACAGTAAAACTCAGTTTTTGCAATTTCTAACGCATAATTTAAAGAAATATGACATTTTGATTACCCATAATGGGCATATGATAAGTGAGACGGAACAGTTCAATTTTCTAGGTGTTCAGAGAGAGAGTAAGCTGTCGTGAAAAACCCATTTTCAGGATCTTATTAAAGAACTAAATTCTGCTTTATTTACCATTAGAATACTATCTGTGATTTTATCAACACGAAAAGTAGTCTGCTACGCTTACTTGCATTCATTTATGACGTACGGCTTTAATTTTTGTGGGAACTCGAATGATACAAAAAGTATAGTTTTGGATCAGATACGGGCGCTTGGAGAAATATGTTGTGTATAATCACGAACGTCGTGTGGACCCTTTTTCAGTAGTCTGGGAATTCTGACACTGGCGTCGCAATAAGTATTTTCTATAATGTCGTTTGTCGTTAACAATATCAGCTTATTCTCACGAGTTAGTGGCTTGCACCAGTGAATACTAGACAGAAGTCGAATCTACATTTGCATTACACCACCTTGACACTTGTGTAAAAAGGTGTGCAGTATTCTGCAGCATCCACTTTCAATAAGCTGCCACAAGGACTAAAGAATCTTAGCATTAACCCACGCGCTTTGAAATCTAAATTGAAGAGTTACCTCATGGCTCACTCCTTTTATTCTGTCGAGGAACTACTAGAAAAGTTAAACAGTTAAGCTAATTCCTTTCTTCTTCTTCTTTTTTTTATGTTATTCCTTTTTTTACTTAGCCTTAAGATTGTCAAGTGCATAGGACTACTTAAAATTTTTCTATTCCATTCTTGTTTTAAACTTCATATATTGACTTGTTCCATGACCATGGAGTCTTACTCCTCAATTAGGTCATTTGGAACGGAAAACCATATTATTATTCTTATTATCACTGTCGCTATGGAGTGGCCAAGCGGTCTAAGCCACCTCGTTACGGAGCGCGAGGTTACTCACCGTCGAGGTTCGAGTCCTCCATGGGGCATGGGTATGTGTGTGTTCTCTTAGTTTAAGTAATTCGAAAGGGTAGGGACTGATGACCATATTAGTTTGGTCTCGTACGTTTACAAACAAATAATAAAAGAAATTTAAAAAACTCATCACTCACATAGGAGGATCATCCATCGCGGAAATTCGCCACGTCCGTATAGAATCCAGTTTCAGTACTCTACGGCAGTAGCGAGTATAGCTTATATTTTTGGGAGGGGCCAAGAATAATATAAAGATAGGTTAGGTAATTTTAAGTTGACACCCTATGATATTTTGCATCAGTTTTGCTACTCGTATTCAGAGGAAAATTACAGACCAGTATCTTTAACATCGGATTGTTGCAGGATTCTTGACCGTATACTCACTTCAAATTTAGCAAATTTTCTTGGGACGTAGAAGCTTTTATTCGTGAATCATCACGGCTTTAGGAAGCATCGATCGTGTGACTGTCAGCTTGACCTATCTCCCATGACGTCTTGCGAGCTATGTAAGAAGAGCAACCGGTAGACTGCATTTTTCATGATTTCCGAAATGCGTTTGACAATGTGTTACAGTGCAGACTGCTAACGAAGGTACGGGCATGTGGAAAAAAGGCTCCAATACTACTTAAGTAATAGGACCCAGTACGTTTTCCTCGACGACGAGTGTTCATCGGAGACGAGGGTATCGTCATCAGTGTCCCAATGTACTGTATAGGGCATTTTCTATATGAATGATCTGACGGAGGTTATGAACAGAGAGATTAGGGCTCGTTCAGACGCATACAAGCATTTGTTTTTCGCTCATATGGGAGTATAAAAGGAATGCAAGTAACTAATAGTGGTACGCGGCACCCTCCGCTACGCACTTTTGGGTGGATTGGAAAGTTTGTATGTTAGAGTATGTAGTAGCAATCTGTGGTTGTTTGCTGATGATGCTAAGGTGCTGTCATTGACTGACGGTTGCAGGATACAGAATGAGTTTGACAAAAAAAAAAAAAAAATCGCTCTGACGTGTTTTATGGCCCTTGCAAACATTTCGGACCAGACTAATGGCGTAAATAATAAAATATTATGGTGATACGATTACGACTCTACTATTTTGATAATATCTCTGCACCCAACTCGTATTATTCTTGCTGACCATATTTTAACAAACAGCCATATTATGTAATATTTAAGTTTAGCTTTGAGAAACATACTCCTTTGAACTGTTATTTCTTTGAACTATCATTTTAATATCTCTTCCACATTTTCATTATATTTTTCCCTTAAAATATTAGGTAGTTCAAAGTTTATTTTCTTTGCCTCTACTGGTTACGAACGACAATAGGCTGGAACGAACGAAGCTTACATTTGGCGTTCGGACGAGTGCATCCCGTATCAGCACGTTGTTCAGAAAATTTATTATTACTGTATCCAGTTTACTTGCATATGCTTCAGAAGACCATTGTTCAATTCGTTGTTACGTATTTTACGGTATGTTCACGAAATACAACAAAAACGCATTTTAGAGGGAGAATTCGTACATATACACAACTCTAAACATTGAAGAACATAGCTCTATTTAATTAATAAGAGTGCCCAAAACCCTTTCAGGAAAAAGAGGAGAAAAATTGTTTTTGGTAGTGGCGGGTTCTGAACCACTGACGATACGCATTTCAGTGCAATGCGCTGCCGACTACGCTACGACTAACTGCTAGAAAATTCATCCTTTAATGTCATACTATTGATGGCAGTTGTTAACTAATGATAATATGGCATTTTTAGACACTAGATTATCATTTATCGTACGAAGACGTGTTTTTGTTAATTCGTCAGTTGGCCAATGTTTTGAAATGACAAAGTGTAAGTAACAATAAGAAAATCATCAAATACGAAACGCAAGATGGCGTATGCCAGAGTGAGTTCTGGGCGAGGAATGTCACGTGACATCTCCGAACGGCTGGTTTCCGTAAATTCAATTGGCGGTGTCAAATCGCCGTTATTTTTGCAAATATCTCTCAAACGATACGAGATATGACGAAAACATAAGAGAGCAAGTTGTAGAGAATTTCATCCTTTAAAAATTCTGTTACTCGATTTTCGTGTCAGATGAACGGTTTATTTGCAATTTACCTTACAAACAGCTCTTTTTGGTGTTACTGGTGTATTTTTTGTTCGAAATGTTTGAAAAAGCGAGATTCTGGTCTCTGGCGCCAACAATTATGCGTGTTAAATTTGGTGCCGTTCGATTGAACGGTTCGACCTAAAAAGTGGGAACACCTTACAGACATCGTCAAATCGCCGTTGTATTTGCAAATATCTCTGCAACGATGCAAGATATTAAATAAACATAAGAGAGCGAAGTTGTAGAGAATGTTTCCCTCTACAAATTCGGTTATTCCATTTTCGTCCGTTTGCAATTACAATTAAATTACAAACGGCTTTTTTAGTGTTACTTACGTATCGCCGACCGCGGTGGCCGAGGGTACTGAGGCGCTCCAGTCACGGTCTGCACGGCCACTACGGTCGGGGGCTCGAATCCCCCCTCGGGCATGGATATCTGTGCCGTCCTTAGTCTTATTTAGTTCATAACTAGTTTGTTAGTTTAGGGACTGATGACCCCGTAGTTGAGTCCCATAAGCTATACAAACATTTGAACTAATGTATTTTTTGTCCGGAAAATTTGAAAAAGGGAGGTTCGGGTTTCCGGCGGCCTACAGTTATGTTTGTAAAATTTGGTGCTGATCGGTTGAACGGTTCGACTTAAAAAAGTGGGAAAACGTTGCGGACAGACAGACAGACATCCAAAAATCGACGTTATTTTTGCAAATATCTCTTAAACGATACAAAATATGAAACAATCTTAGGAAATCATGGTTGTAGAGAAATTTCTCCTCTACAAATTCATGTATTCAACGGTTACGACGTTATTTTCATTTAAATTTCGGACTGTTAAACGGCGATCTCAGAGGCCCAGTTTTAGTGTTACTACCGTAACCTAAACTGAGCTAATATAGTTTAATATATAGAATGGTAGCTAGCTCTAAATGTGAAATATGTAAGGTGATGCAGCTTATTGAAAACGCAAATCCATAATGTTGAAATACAGCATTAGTGATGTTCTGCTCCACGTTGCTGAGTGATATGACATGGAACTAGCGTGTAAGGGCAGTTACGAGGAACGTGGAAGGTCGACTTCGATTTAATGGGAGAATTTTTGGTAACATGTGCTCACCTGTAAAACAGACCGCGCACAAACGCATGTGCGACGCAGTCTTCAGTATTGCTCATGTGTTTGGGATCCTCACCAGGTGGGTTTATAAAGGAAGACACAAAAGCATTTCAGAAGCTGGCCGCTGTTATTGTCACTGGTAGGTTCGTTCAATGAGAATTCGCTGGAGGAAAAGCGACGTTCTTTTCGAGAAAATCTCCTGGGGATACTTAGAGGGAGGGAATCTGATACTGACTGCGGAATTATTCTACTACTGCGAAATTACTTTTCGCATAAGTACCACAAGCAGGAGACAATTTAGGGTACGCATAGAGGCATGCAGGCATCCGTTTTTCCCTTGTTCTACTTGGAGCACAAAAGGACGAACTTTCCTCCACGCACCTTATATTGGACTGCGGAGTATGAGTGTAGATATAAACTGGAATGTACTGTTACGAACGCTTTCTTTTGTTAAAAGGTCATGGTCGGTAATTTTTTATTTCATATCAAAGTACGCCTATTAGGCAGGTGATGATTCTTTCTCATCTGCGTCTTTCAGCTCGTTAATCGTCAGTATCTCGGCCTCAAGTTTTCTATGATGACTACTGTCTACATTTCTGCAGATACTACGCTCACTGCCCATTTTCCACCATACATAAACAGAAAGACATTGGTGTAGTTCAGTTAAACTCTCTGCTCATTAGAGGGCGGGGAACGTACAAACTCCCACGTGGACTCGAGTAGAGGGGGGACAACCGATGTTAGAAATACGATACGTACTACAAAACTTAATAATGTAATAAGTCGGCGCTCACTGGTACAGCAGCTTGAAATACTCCTCCCTGCGAGATTTGAAATTAGCTACACACACAGATGGTGGATTGATATTAATAAAAAATGTTTAGCGCCTGAAAATTATGTTCCGCGATGTAATGAAAATAAATAATACATGCAAATAAAATTACGGCATTGAAATCACAAAAGGGAGAAATATTTCAACATGGGTTACGCCGAACATATGCAACATGAAAGTAGTACCCAAAGAATTGAATAATCTGAAAAAGAATTTCCTTGTTTAAAAAACCTCGTCAGAGAATATTAATTTATGTTGGCGCGCACCCTATACTGTTTCAGGTTGGTATTCAGCGCTTTTGTATCCCACCCTCGTCGTCACTTTTGTGTCCCAGCCTCGTCGCCGCTTTTGTGTCTCGTTCCGTTGTAGGTGTCGGTGGCCGAGTGGAATGAGACCGACACAGAAATAAAGATAGCACGCTGGTGCAGGTACGGAGGGGAGCAGCCAGAACTAGAAACACTAGAGTAAATTAGAATGAGATATATATTGCACAGAATGTATACAATTCTTAACTTTTACATAGTACTGCAGAATGTTGATACATAATTGAGCTAGAGTCCTGCCTAGTGCCTGATAGCCAAGTCTTCACTGATGCCTATCGGATTCCGAAGTCTTTACTGGTTCCTAACTCAGCCCCAAGTGAACGATGTCGTTCACTGGTGGCCACGAGCGGAGTTGCAGCAGAGGGCGCTCGTGGCTGTCGTCGTAAGAACGCCGCGCCGTGCGTGCATGGCGGCGCGCGGCGAAAGTAGGTGGCGCGCACTTTGTACTTGTGCGACACCACAAGCGCGCCACGAACCTCTACACAAAAATTAACTGTTGGACTTCACATTGACAATGCCGATTTATCTTATCACCACGGCTAGCCAAATGAAAGAAAATTAAAATTAATAACCCGGCAGAAATCTCAGGGACACTTTTGCGGAAAATACAATTCTGAAAACTATTAGTTGAAGTATCGCAGAATTGTGCGTTGTCCAACAATAATTTTTATGTAGGCCGTGTAATAGCGGCTGTTGGTATCTTTTAAAATTGAGATTTTCACATATAAAATACTTTTATATTATAAGGTAGGCATGAGCTGGCTATTAATGATCAAATGCGTGATTACGAGATAATTATCTATATTCTGAAATGGTGGAGTATTCATTTACAGTGACTTAACAAAGCTCCAAGTGAAATCAAATGATCAATTAAAATCATACAATTTACAGAGCGACACTTCATTACGTCCGTTCTGGTCAAGAGCTAACAGTAGAAGATAAAATCGAAGCCTCGAGCTCCTTCTTGCTTAGTTACAAAAATAAAGAGCGTAATTGTATCACTGTTCTTTTACTGCACAGTGCATAAAGTCCATTTGTGCAATTCAGTGGATTATTAAAATATTTCTTTTAAAAAACTTCTCATAAATTAATCTAAACGCAGGAATGTTCGTTAAAAGACAACTGTTAAATTATGAAACCGAGTACATCAGATAATAAATATTTCCTGAGCTGTCCACGTAACATTACACGCTGTCGGCACTGTTGTGATCATTACGTGTGGTTCAACTAATTTCCATAGCCGTACCCTGCCGGCAAGATTAATTCAATATCATATTACAACAAATAAATACCACATTCCAACATATAGGTTTGGAGGAAATAGTCCTGATTCAGAGCGATTTTTTGTTTGTTTCGAAACTAGAAACTGTTAGGGTGAAAACTTCTGATTGCATTCTGGTGCCAAGCTCCGCATCCTAGATCATTGTCTTCATAAGGCTGTGGCTCACTGCAGATCGGTATCGAAAGTATAATCTTCAAACTCTTTCAGTATTTCGAGAACTATACAGCCTGGAGTAAAGATCTTAATTATCAGAGTCTTTCGATATTGAATATACAAGTTGTTACACCAGAGATAAAAAGACCTTAAGAATCCATGTGTTCCCTCCTCTGGAATCATAATATACTTCAACAGCGTAACCCACCTACGACCATTGAAAATCTCTACAAAAGGTTTATGAGAAGTATCAACTCATTCCAGACACCTTTGCAAAAAGAGTAGAATGATGAGTATCTATTCAGTTTGAAACGCATGGATTTCTACTGCGGTTTTTGAATTGCTTTTAGCGTTGTGCTACACTGTTCTAATGGTGAGTAACGAAGCATTTATGTTCTGACTAAAATCCAGAAAATGGACTTTTCATATCACTTGACTATCTGATCGGCTATAAATTTCAACTGTGCATTCATTTGCGTGGACATGTCTTCTGTAGTTGCTTTTATAATAATGATGTGTGTACATCTATGAAACTAAAAATAAAATGCGAATTTTTTTCACCGGGTGAGTTTCGTTTTGATGCCACTAAAACATCTTCATTGGTCTTTTAATGCATTAAAATGTAAAAAAAAAGATAAAAAAATTAATACACAAAGTCAACTCTCAAATCTCTCCCCCCACCCAACCAGCACTCAACCTCCTGCTCCTCACACTTGTCTTCCATCTCACTCTACATCCCCTACTTTCCGTTTAACAAACAATCGTTGCCCTTTCTCTCCCTTACCACCAGGGGCGTTGATAAGGGGGAGGGGGCAGGACGAAGGGGTTCAAACCCCCTTCCCTTTTTTTTCACTCGTACTAAAAATAAAAATAATTGTGTAATGAATATGAGAGTTAAACTGAAAACTTTGCCAACAAAGAGAGGTACCAGGGTGTCTGTAAGTTGTAATCACTGCTTAGTTGATCTTTGGCTTCTTACTTGTTGTCTGATCACTGTCTTGAATGTATTATGGGTTGCCTTCCAGATGCCTAGGCAAGCGTCGCGCACAACTTTCACTACAGTATATCTGGTCAACTAAAAAAATTATAATTGTTCAGGTAACCACCACCTAATCATCAGTAAAAGTGAACAAGTATTCTGATTCCAGCCAGAAACACGCTCCAAATTCGGTTTAAAGCACACCTCGAGGCTTGCCTAGCGTGTAACGAAAGTGACCGTGTTTTATGCGTACTACTGCTACCAACTTCAGTGATTTACTAACTTTATCACTACTTAGGGTGGCGAACTTTTACGTAACACAGACAATTATATTTTTTAACGAGTCATGTTCCCATCCTCTGCTTACAGGAATCAACCTTACGTTCGTTTCACTACTGTAAATTCACACTAATATCACGTTGTAATCTCTAAAGTGTCACATCGCCAAAGTAGTATTACAAAGAAGCGCCGGCTGCGGTGGCCGAGGGGACTGAGGCGCTTCAGTCATGGTCTGCACGGCCACAACGGTCGGGGGTTCGAATCCCCCCTCGGGCATGGATATTTGTGCCGTCCTAGTTCGTAAGTAGTTCATAAGTAGTTTGTAAGTTTAGGGACTGATGACCCCGTAGTTAAGTGGCATAGACTATACAAACATTTGAACATTTGAACAAAGAAGCGACGGATATCTATCATAGGAGCCGACAATGGACTTTGTTAATAACTGTCCCTTGTCACCTTGCTCATATTCGTCAGCACAGCAACTTCACTACGGTAATTTGGGATTCCAAGGGCCGATGTGCAGGTGCTGAAACGTAGGGGAGACCAGGGTAACGGCACTACCCTGGATAATGCTTGCCAGTGTCCTATCTCCGTTACCTACCGCGGAACTAATTCCTGTGGTCGCCGCCCGTGATTGTTGACAGGTATTAATTGTGTGAAAGGCATTGTTAGTTTCCATAGTTTGGATCTAATTTACTACCCTGTATTTTATTGAAATAAGTACCTCTATAGGCTGTCTGTGCTTTTTAATATTCATATTAACTTAATCTGTAGAATTTTAGCTTCGATTTCGTATCTCTAACCTTATTGTTTCGCAAAATCTTTGGCTTTAAATTGACATTCTTAGCCATATACTTCGACTGGGGCAGTGACGCCATGATGGAGTATTTAGGCAAAATGAAGTGTAATACAGATGCACACATTTTGTGAAATGGGCAATTGCTGAATGTGGAGAATGTAGTAGGTTTGAAGTGCCAAAAACAATACCGCTATTTCTGACTTTTGCGGTGTCTTAATCAAGCCTACGTTATAAAATGTGCTTTTAGTCCAATTTTACATCGATAAGTACTTGAAGGCTTCTAAATTTTTAATACAGAAAAGTGATAAGTATAAATTACAACGGTTGTAACACTTATTTACTACTACTCTCTTACCGTGTAGGTTTATCCTTGCTTTTCAAATGTTTGGCGTCATTACCCAATACCCCAGGGTAATGGCGCCACAGCGTATACTTTCACAATATATTTTTAACAATGAAACTTAACAAAACACATGTCTGAAAAAATTATAATAAAGTAGTATTAGATGGCGAAGTTGTAGTATTATTCTTTACGAAAAAGACACACCTTTAATAAGTTAAAAATATGGTTTTCCTTAAAGTGGCCCCATTCCCACTGGTGTCCCCTGTATGTTATTTGTCTGAAGGCTTTCGATTTTTGCCGGCCGCGGTGGCCGAGGGGACTGCAGCGCGTCAGTCACGGTCTGCAGGGCCACTACGGTCGGGGGTTGGAATCTCCCCTCGGGCATGGATATTTTTGCCGTCCTTAGTGTTAGCTATTTCATAAGTAGTTTGTAAGTTTAGGGACTGCTGATCCCGTAGTTAAGTCCCATAACCTATACAAACATTTGAACATTTTTTTCGATTTTTTACGATTGCTGCCAACTGATGACTTGAGCCAGATGTGTTAGTGCGGAAGGTATTTCTAATTTACTAATCCTTACAGCGATTACTTTTGCTGTGAAAATTGGGCTTATTCTGTACGTAACGTTAAAACGTTGGGCAACGTCTTCGACATCAGCCAGTATACCGGCAGGTGAACGCCCGTCATTTTCAAGGTATAACACTATACCAGAAGAGACTGCTCTTCATATCTACAATATTTTTTCAATAACGCTTCATGGGCGGCCGTCACAGCTTTGGCACCTGTTAATTGTGCAAGGTCACCTCAATATAGTTCTGGCTCTGACCCCCCCGCCCCCCCCCCCCCCAAGAGGAAAAATTTATCTACGCCCATGCCTCCCACAATACACTCTTCATGCAGATTTGTAATTTTGTCATCACTCCATTTCCCTTATATCGAAATAAATAGACAATGACATGATGCATTACAAAGTATTAAACATTACAGTTACGTCGTTGGCAACACTACAACACGATACTGTGCAGACTCAGTCACATTCACAATCAATAGGTCTACGTAGGAAAACATAATTATGGATATAGAATCAGTGAAGAGGAAATAAGTGAGAGCGAAATGCTGCAGATGGGAGGCTCTGCGATAAGGCACAAAGCAAATCGGCTCTCTGTGATTTGAGGCGAAAACTAAGACAAAATTTCGAAATATCCGTAAGTAACAAATCGATACATTACATATTTTTCTAACGAACTGTTTTCGTTCCAAGAAACAAAACAAACTGTAGGTATCTATCATTACACAGCACTGAAGGTATTTGATCATCATTAGAACGAAACGCCTCTGGTGAAAATGTCGCATCTTATTTTCAGCCTCACTCATCATATACTCAATCTGTGGGATGTAAATCTTAGATTTATTCTTAAATGTCAGTGATTGTAAAAACTGAATCTTGCTGTGATTCAGAGCCGCGTAGGAAAGGTCGTGCGTTTTAAGGCACCTTGCTGGGAATTGCACGTCTGCACGTGAGAGTCCTTCCTCATGCATGGACGTGTGTATTGTCTTAGCACACGTTCGTTTCAGTTGTTTGTAAGTGTAGGGATTGATGACCACTGCAGCTTGATCTCTGGGCTTTACAAACTTTCATTTTTATTTATTTATTTTTGTGATTTAGCAACAATTTATTTTCTGTAAGCCCTCACGCTACCTACTGAAATACATACACAGACACGAAATCTCTTCAAAATTGGTTAGTCGATGTAGAACGAGTTCTGTGACATACACAGCATATTTTCGTCGTGCCTTTTCGATACACGATTTGTTGAAAGGTAATTTTCGTGAAAGATAACTGTACAGTAATAAAACCCGCAATTAGGATTAAAATTAAATACTCCAAACATTCTTGTAACCACGGTTGAGCCTTTTGTAAATTTGGAAAAATGAATATTTAAAGTGAAATAAATCGTAGCAACAAGGAAATCTTTCGACTGGATTCCACTTCGTACCCTAACATTCCTTAACCTACCACAGTTATCCAAATGGGAAAAGCAGACATAAATGCCAGATGAAGACTGAAGGTAAAAATTTCGTTATCTCGAGGACTCTCGAATGAAAAAAGGCTTTTGCTCTCCAACCTGTTTGTTGCGACAATGAAACTTCCTGGCAGATTAAAATTGTGTGGCGTAACCGGTTTCGAACCTGGGACCTTTTCCTTTCGCGGGCAAGCGCTCTACCGACATCATGAGTCGTGTCGGTATAGCTCAGGTGGTAGAGCGCTTACCCGCGAAAGGCAAAGGTCCAAGTTTCGAGTCCCGGTTCCGGCACACAATTTTAATCTGCCACGAAGTTTCATATCCGCTGCAGAGTGAAAGTTTCATCCTGGGAACAATGCCAATGATCGATCATTCCTAAGCCTATATGAAACGTTTAATTTTATATAGAGTAATACTGAGGATATTAAACAAGAAAAAACTATTCTGCCTTTTAACTTGCACCAAATCACACACACTGTGCAAATTGTTGTTGTTCTGGTCTTCAGTCCGGAGACTGGTTTGATGCAGCTCTCCACAATACCCTATCCTGAGCAAGCCTCTTCATCTCCACATAAGAACGGCAACCTACATCTGTCTGAATCTGCTTACTGTATCCATCTCTTGGTCTTCATCTGCGATTTTTACCCCACACACTTCCCTCCAACGCTAAATTCACAATTCCTTGATGCCTAAGAATGTGTCCTACCAATCTATCCCTTCTTTTAGTCAAGGTTTGCCAGAAATTTCTTTTCTCTCCAATTCTGTTCAGTACCTCCTCATTAGTTACGCGATCCACCCACCTAATCTTCAGCATTCTTCTGTAGCACCATATTTCAAAAGCCTCAATCCTCTTCCTATCCGCACTATTTATCGTCCATGTCTCACTCCCATACAAGGCAACACTCCATACAAATGCCTTCAGAAAGGACTTCCTTAGGCTTAAATCAATATTCGATGTTAACAAATCTCTCTTTTTCAAGAACGCTTTTCTACCCATTGCCATTCTGCATTTATATCCTCTGTACTGCGACCATCATTTGTTATTTTACTGCCCAAGTAACAAAACTCATCTACCTCCTTTATTGCTTCGTTTCTCAATCTAATTCCTTCAGCATCACCTGATTTTCTTACACTGCACTCCATTACCCTAGTTTTGCTCTTGTTAATGTTCATATTATATGCACCTTTCAGCACACTGTCCATTCCGTTCAATTGCTCTTCCAGGTCCTTTGCTGTATCTGACAGAATTACTATGTCGTCGGCAAAACGCAATGTTTTTAATTCTTCACCCTGAACTTTAATTCCTTCTCCAATTTTCTCCTTGCTTTCCTTTATAGCTTGCTCAATGTACATATTGACAATGGAGAAAGGCTACAACCCTGTCTTACTCCCTTTCCAACCACTGCATCCCTTTCATGCCCTTCAACTCTGACAACCGCTATCTGGTTTTTGTGCAAGTTGTAAATAACCTTACGCTCCCTATAATTTACTCCTGCTTGCTTCAGAACTTGAAAGAGTTTATTCCAATCAACACTGTCAAAAGCCTTCTCCAAATCTACAAAAGCTAGAAATGTAGATTTGCCTTTTCTTAATCTATCTTCTAGGATTAGCCGTAAATTGAGTATTGCCTCCCGTGTTCCTACGTTTCTCCTGAACCCAAACAGATCTTCCCCAAGGTCGGCTTCTACCAGCTTTTCCATCCTTCTGTATATAATTCGTGTTAATATTTAGTAACCATTACTTATTAAACTGTGCAAATTATCATTAGAATAAACTGAGTAGTTTCAGAGTTCATCGCGGTCTAACATCGTGACACGGCATTTTATGTATACAAAGATACTTGTTGCCCACGAGTTGTGAAGTCACGGTTTATAAATGGTGAGGATAGACGTCTCCTTCCGTAGCCTGTGTGGAGTGGCAACTGTTGCAAGGAACGCAGCCAGACGCGAGGAGGACGTGGCGAAGACGAGACGAGGAGAGGATACTTGCTGACGGCTCTCGAAGCACTTTGTGCTGGAGGTAGGGGGGGGGGGACACTCCAGGGAGCGGCAGACGTTGCCAGGTGACGGGCGGGCGGCCAAGTGGCACCGCCTTCTAAAGGTGAGCGGCGGGCCGGCGGGAGGTGGCCTTTTAGAGCAGGCGGTGCCTCTGAGGGACGAGCCAGTCTGTTGCGTCAGCACACTTACTGCCGGTTGCTGCCAGTAGACGTGGTGCATTCAACATATGAACTATCACACCATACACTAAGTTTTCCATGTCACAGCACGTTCCCAACTTACAAGGAAGTATCCTACCAGCTAATCGCAGGGTTGTATGAGATACATGACACTGTAGCACTGTTTTCTGATGACAAAAGCTATGGATGTTGCCTTCAATCTTGACACAGTATCAAATGATACTTTTCAAGGCAGAGCGCTCCCGATCGTGAACTATTATGCGCAAGACTATTAGGCAGCA